>OY756939.1:3015000-5415000 GCA_963580275.1 Crataegus laevigata
ATAAACTGACAGTTTTTACATAGAACTGGTTTACTGTGTATCCATTAATTAACCGAATGGAGCATGTAAAAGCATTTTACCTTTCGGCCTCCAGTATATAAATAATTTCCATCCTTCGAAAACTGGACCTGAAAGCAAAAGCTTCGTTTCATCTGTTGAAGTTAAGATCAAAGCGAAATGAACAATAAGGAACGATGACTTACATGTGTAATCCCACCTTCATGACCATGCAATACATACAAGGGTTCCATATTATCTTCTCTATATATTGCAGCAGTCTTGCTATAAGAACCAATAGCAAGCATTCCACTATGGGTTGGACAAAAAGCCATTGCTGACATTATACCTGTCCACAGTAAAAAAATTGAGAATGTGGACTTGCACATCTTGTTAATTTATCATCGGAATTTAGAGATAAACTGATAGCATGTACCTGTTTGGCCTTCTTTGTTTCCTTGAAGTGTCGAGTATTGTTCAAAATCCCTACCAGGGTTATGTAAATCAAACACCCGAACAGATTTGTTGTATCCAGCAAAAATCCTACAAAACAATTGAAGTCACATAAAAACGAAGTAGAAAACATGCAATTGAAATAAATAACCTTTGAAAAGGAAAGGAAAATAATATTGCTTACTTTGTTCCAGTAGGATTAAAGGCAATTGAAAAAGCAGCTGTGATTTCATCTACGGCATCATAAGCACGATAAGTGCAACGTAGCTGCAATTTCAGCTCAAGACGATGGTGGTAATGAGATATACAACATTACCCCAAAAAATACATATAAGAGCTGTGTATACATGGGAAAAGAGTGATCTAAACGCGGAATGCCCAAATTGGGTATGTTACAATGCCACATTAAGCAGTAATCAATACAAAAATAATAATTTTATTAGCACAATGAAGTTTTGCAATAGTGAGCCAGCACCTGGCCAGAAGAAGCATCCCAAAGATGAATTGGATGGTCACGAGATGTAGTTGCAAAAACACAGGTAACCGGGTCTGCAACGTAATAGAAAATTTCAAATCAAGCTTTAGCTTACAGAATCATATCAGCAACTCTATAGTAAATATCCTGAATATCAAGTTGAGGATCTGTTCGTCACAATAACTAATAAACTTAACAAACTGTCCCCTATTAGAAGATTTACAGAAGTACCGGAAGCAGACATGTACGGATACCAACAGAAGTCGTATACAGACTCTCCCTCATTCACAACAAGGTTTGCAGCATACGAATCTGCAGCTCAAGAGTACAAACATAAAACACCAAAATTTTGGCAGATTGGTATACAATAAACTCCAAAGCAAATATATTTCCGGGCGAGAACTTACCTTCACCAGCAGGTACAGAACACCCAATAGCATTCTCACTCCCATAATCTGGTCTGATAAAAACGAAGCAAGAGTACATTTAGCAATGCTTTATTCAAAATCCATACAGAAATAACACAAAAGCCGTCAATCAATGAGAACTTACAATGCGAAAACCCGAAGCGTGTTGTCCTCGGAACTGGTAAGAAAGCACGACCCATCCGGCGACCTACGCCAAAAAAAAAAAAAAAAAAAAAAATCAAACCCCAAATAAAAAGACAACAAATTTATGAAAAAAAAAATGACGGGAAAGTAAGCGGATGCAAAAGGAATTACCATTTGACGCCCTTGAGAAAGTTGTTCGGAATTGGGGAAGTTCGGAACTGGTGGCGGAAGTGGAAGGCTCTGTGCGGTTGAACATCGAACCGAATCGCCGGCCAAGAGTAGCCGTCTTGCTGTTGATGGGTCGGGTTTTCTGTAATTACTGCGTCTGGGGAAGGCGAATTGGGTTGGTGCTGCTGCCGCTCTTCTTCTTCTTCGGCCATCGTTCAAGCTATTGAGGCTTGCTGATCAGCTATGATGAGCGAGAGCTTGCTGGGTTTGGGTATTACCGCCAAAAATAGGGAACGCTGCTTCAGTTTTAAGCAACGGAATTTACCTTAAATTATTTCTCAATTTTATGGGCCACAGTGTAATATTATACTCTCTGTCTATTTTGGACAAATTTTCATTTTGATGCATGCAACGTTGATTGTCTGTGATGTATAAATTGATTGTTTCGTTTGATAATTTATTTTTATTTTTTAAATTTTGTTATTTTATTATGATTACATTTCAGTGACGTAGTTAAGCAAATGAGATATTATTTTTGAATTGCAACAATGAGTAAAATACAAGATTTAAATCGCAACATAACAACTTAGGTCCAAAGTGATAGGAAAATGATCGCCTCTGGATTCTCTTTGTGGGGATTCGGAAGATCAATCAATCGTGTTTATTTATTATACATCGCGTGGTCAGTTTTCGTTAAATACTATTTATCTAAACATGGTGATAAACATGGTGGTGAGCATACACCACACTAAATCGTGGTGAGCAAAAATGCACTCTATAAATTACAAGGACCCAAGTGCTACATGCAGCATAAGTTCTGGGCATGAATGAGCTACAAAAAGTATTAAGTAACAGGGATAATGGATATTTCATCAGGAAAGAGCAATCGGTCGTTGTAGTATAGTGGTAAGTATTCCCGCCTGTCACGCGGGTGACCCGGGTTCGATCCCCGGCAACGGCGTATGTTTTTTGTTTTTTTTTCACATATTTTGGCTTTTGATCTATCTCGAGATCCACCGGTTCAAAACCATTGGACATTGCATCAACTAAAGGTAATTCTTATCTTTGCTCCCTCGTGCATTCATCGATGTCAATGTATTGCAGACTCGAGCGTTTCTAGGTTTGGTCAAGCAGTATGCTCGGGTTCTGCGTGACCACTCTTTCTATTACTGCATGCTGTCAAAACGAGTGTTTCACATCGCTGTGACGACATTCCTTTCATTTATAGTAGCATTCCCTGTTTTTTGAATCATCGTTTAGTTTTAACTTGTGTGGGCGCGTTATTTTTTTATTTTTGAAAGAGTTGAAGGTCCTAATGCACTTCATTCCTTGATGCGTCTTTGTCGTGATACTTTCCGAAATGTGTACATTTAGGACACTGTTGTTCACCTGGAAATGGAGAATGAGAAGGTGCGCAGTATACCTCATTCCGTCGTTGCTCCCCTCGCAGTCAGCTGTAAGTTCTTAAAATTGTTTCGCAGTAAAAATCAAACAAGTTCTTAAAAGAAGTTGTTCTGAAATTTCGGTTGATTTTCATTGCCACAGCGTCAGGAGGCGTGGCCTGTGTTTTCGCTGCAAGAAAACACGCCTCGGTCTGCATTCTGGACGAAGACGAGGATGCAGTCTCAGATGCAGAGTGACTGCATTCTAAAATTAACAGTCTCGTAAAAGACTTGTAGCTTAATTGGTTATGATTGTTAAGGTCCGGTGTTTGAAGCTCTGAGGGCACATAGAATTTAAATCAACATAAAACCTCTTATTAAGAGCATAATACAAGGTCAGCACACTAGCAAATAAGTGTAGAATTCACATCCCCTCGTCCCGTCGCATTACGTGGAAACGTAAACATGAAAAAACCTTTGTAAAAAACTCCCCGCCGAAATCTAGCTAGTCCCGTAGGCCTGGAGTTGAAACAGCTCAACTCATCTTGGTTTCGGAACCTGCAAGCATGTTGTGACAAGTACTAACAACACCCTCTGCAGTAAAACACAACAGTAAAAGCGAGGCGTCAATAGAAGACATAAGCTTACTGCACATCAACTGTACAAGCGAGAGGTCCCAAGATGCCTGAAGCTTATATTCCAAGAAACATCACGAGCTCTCGAACTTGAGGTTTTACCCACCAACCATAGTCCTCCCGCGTGACAGGAATAAGGTAGGCAGGGGGAAGTGAAGCCAAATCGGACCAGCTTTGCCTCGTACAAGTCATATTTATGAATCATCCAACTCAACAAGCTGTGCCCGTCTCTCAGCAGCCTTCTTTCTGACGAATATGCCCCATCTAAGGGCTGCCTTGAGCTTGAGCCAGCCAACAACAGCTTTCCCAGAAGAACGGCTCCGATCATCATCAATACTGTAGCTCACTTGTGGAGTGGGCATGTATAGTGACGAATATGGATAATTGTCTTCAGTGACGTTCATGGAGGCATGACTATAACCGTGGCCTTGACCCTGACCCTGACCCTGACCGCCCATGTTAAAGATACGAAGTAGATGCTGCATATCTTCATTTTCGAGAATCTCGTGGCTCCTCATACGAATTTCTTCCTCTGGGAAGAGGTCCTCGGCTCCCCTATAAGAAAGATTGGATGTACCAATATTCTGGAACCCAGGTGTGGACGACTGTGGTGGACCAAGGGCAAGCATGTTTTCATTTCTTTGAAACTGAGCCTGGTGTGAAGTGATAGGCTGCTGATTTTGTAGAGGGAATGACAAACTATCGAGCTGAATGGGAGCACTGAGATTTGCATTCTGTGACTCTACTGAGAATCTGTTAACCGTGGCATCATTATAACCTAGAGAGACAGAAAGCATTCACAAACATTAGCAACGGAAGTTTATCCACACACAAGCCGCTTACGAAAATCACAAATTTTCAGGTAGTCCCGGAGGCTGAGGATTAAATTGTGTTAGAAAGTAATTGGATGTAAATATTTTGATGTAAATATTTTGTGGCAAGATATACCTGCCACGTTTAGGGCGGAATCCATAGTAGGCGGTTCTGAAGAAACTGAAGCTGGCAGGCTAGGTAGGGTGAACTGCTGATCAAATGAGTTCGGATAATCTTGCGAGGGCATTGGGACCTCGGGTAGAGAAACATCTGGATTATTCTGCTGCTTCGAGCTTAGAAGAGACTTTCCATCGTACTCCATAACATCCATCCAGTTCTCATATGCCTTTGTTACCAAACCGTCCACGTAGACCTGTAAGAAACACAAAAATTCACAAATCAACCACTTTTGGGGGGTCATGTATCCTCACTACTTTGTATCATTTTAGATACATTAGCCAAGGATGTAACCTGCTCAGGCGAAAGAGTGTTGTTTACAAATAAAATAGCAAATACATATGGACTGGATTTCTTAAGTGCGAAAAAATAGCCTACATGATTTAGAAAATTTGACTAGTAGCATCACTCAACCATAAGATGGAACACGGACCTATGATCCATACCAAATCCAGGCACCATAAAAGATACATGAAAAAAGGAATAAGAAAGAGAAACCAGACAGTTGCATACCTTCTGAGCGTCCGCGAGAGAATCAGCAGAGTAAAATTGTTCATTGGTAATTAGACCACTCAACTCATAGATATTGTTAAAAACAACACCAACATTCCTTGCATCCTCAGGATAGTAGACATAGAGTTTCCCGCCAAGAATACAAGTTTTTGCATGCTGTATGAGTACATCCCACATCTTATTTGACATGCCACTTCCAAGAATCTATGACAAATGGGCAAAAAATATTAGGACTTGCATTTTCGAAATATGCAGTTGACAAAAAAAATTGCAAAATCTTACATTCCGCAATCTCTGTGAGTCTCTAACCACAAGTCGCAGGAAGTCTTCAACTGTCACAATTCCATGTTTATTAAGTCTCTTGTGGAATGAGCCATCTTTTCCAATTTTCTCCAATCTCCAGACCTCATCATTTAATGCAGGAGGGTAGTGTTTCTTATATACTGTAAAGAAACCAAAAGAAGACTTGCGATGTTGATTTTTTTCAACTAACAAAGGAAATGTTAAAATAACACTAATTATTAACTCACATTCCCCACGGTGATCCTTAACAGTGAAGGCATCTGTTTTTGCTTCGCGTATACGAATGTTATCACAATACCCTGAGGCAACTTTCAGTCCTAGCCTAAACTTCCTGCTCCTAGTCCAGCTAGAATTATCGGTAAATGTCAATTCCCCTAGAGTTCCTACACCTTCCTTCAGTGTCACTTGCAGATCGCCAGTAAGAAGTGGCCTCTTCCCTTCACGCTCTTTTACTACATGGCTCTCAAATTCTTCTTGAGTCCAGTTCTCATCATCCTCCTTGTTAAAATCACCTTCAAGCACAATAACGTCAAGTTTCACTGCAGACTCCGGGCCTGATGTCACAACATGCTTGTTTGCATCAATCAAGACAATAGGGATTGCAGAACCCCACTCCCCTTCTACCTTTCCACCAGTAAAAAGAGGAAGGGACAGCCTGGACCTAAAGTGCAGCTGCAAGTTTCTTCCATCGAGCCCTTCAATTTGTTTAGGAGAAGACCTGCTATTTTTAAACCGATTATAACTACTGGCCTGCAGCACTGATTAAACGAAGAAAAAAAAGAGAAACAACCAAGGATCGGAACACGTTAAAAAAAATAAGGGATAAAAAGGGTTGATACCTTCCAGTAAGTTTGGTAGGGCCTAATTTTGCTAAAGCACGCTCCACCTCTTCACTAACCTGTTCAGCAAAATAAGTAAGAAACATCAACCAATGCTTCAAACACCATATGCAAAAATCAAAGGATTCAATCCTCTTCACTAGGCATGCATTAAAAAATTTCAAGTAGTTACAAAGTCATACACACCAATACTTTATTAAGAGCCCTTATGACTTATAGTAGGCATTCAGCTTGCCTTCAACACATGCACTTGTTGACAGCTGAGTCGTTGACACAAACGAAATGCCTCTTTTCTATGTCCGATGTTTAGGTAAGATAAATTTGCCACTAAACAACGCTTCACCATTGTTGTATATGTGTATGACGTAATGAAAAATAACATAGAGCAGACAAATAAAAAACAATTAAAAGTCATTTAAACCTCTTCTATCCAGTGACGGACTAGAAAACAAAAAGTCCACAAGAAATTAGAATGTCTTACAACTCTGCGTAGAATCGGCTCCAGTGACGAGCAAAGCTTCTGCAGACTATCCACCTTGAGAGCTTCAACAATTACACTGCATTAAGTGGAACATTCTCAATAAACAACATTCACATTCGTCGTTCATAAGACATTCAATTCATTATCCGTTCAAGACTTCAAGCGACGCGCTTTCTCACATTTAAACATATTTCATGTCCAATTTTACATTTCAGCTGAATTCCAAACAGAATACTTTAAAACAGTTAACAAATCAGTTGTAATTACATCAAAATCCAAGATTTTAACAGAAAGAAAAAGTCACCTGGCGAGAGCAGGCCGTTTCCTATCCGGCTGGCCTTCTTCAGCTGAAGACGAATCCAAACTTCGTTTCTCCCTCGCCATGCTATTCGATCTCTCCATGTACCTCGTCTGCATCTTCTTTCACCGTTCTCAAAAACTTAGCCTCCTGTTTGGTTGCTGAGAAAGTGAAAGGAAAAAACAAAACAATCACACAAAAACTTCCAAATCACTCAGAGCTAACTTTCACCTTGACTTGAAGATTCAAAATTCCATTTCCCACACGCAAACACACACACACCAGTAAACAAACAAAAGTCAACAGAACGACTCGGATTTCAAATCTTCAATTTTCTTCCGTTTTCCGAGCAGCCAAACAACAAAAACCGATCCAAAAACACAAGTCGTTCTCCGCTTTATTCCGTGTGCGGTACGTGCGGAATCGAATCTCTGATAAGGAAAAAAGGAAAAGCAAGAAAAAGCGAGCGGGAAAAAGTGAGGAAAAAAAATGAACCTGAGAAATATTTGAGAGAGGAATCCGAGAAGTTTCCGCGAAGCGTCGGCGAATTTTCTCCCTCGCTAGCGTCTCTGAAACAATTAAACAGAGAAAGAGAGAGGCCTTTTTGTCTCTGTGCTGCGGATACAGTGACTCACTCGCGCTTTTGAATTTCCTTTCTCTTTCTTCTTTAATTTTCTCGCATTTTCTCTCGATCCAAACAGTGGCGAATCTCTTGCTCCCGCCTGGTCGGTGGCTGAGATCTTTTGCGGGAGGCCATCGGCGGATCGGGACCGTTGGAGCGGTTGAAGTTTAGGAATCTTTTGAATTTTTTATGGTTTGGCCCACGTGAGTCTTTGGGTGGACTTGTGTGTTTGTGAGGATCCGGAGGATCTGTGCGTTTCGCTGATCGTAGCCGTCCGATTTATGATTTATATATATATATATTTTTTATGAAGGGCTCTGAAGAATGTCAAACATTTTGCTTAAGGTATCAAACTTCAATTTTACTTCCTGCAAACTGATAAGATCAAAGCCCAAATTTTCTGTGACAATATATACACAACTACAGTGGCTACCAGGTCCGATTCTGAAAATTTGGGAATCTAGGCGAGCTTTCCCTAAATACATAAAAAAATTCTTTCATACACTAAATATTATTAAAAATTAATATAAAAATATTTAAATATTACTCGTTTTGCATTTTTAGACTCAAATATACTAATTAAGTTTACATAATCTAAATGCAGTCTTTGTAATACAACGACTCCAAATGCAGCATACAACTACAAGCATGATTTTGACAGCCAAAGACTCCAAATGTACCGAAATGGAACTTTTGGTTAGCCAGCCGATCTCATGCACCCAATGATTCTACATAGGAAAGACAAGCTAATCCCACAACCTCACGAAAGGGAACACCGGTGGCTAGCACTTGTTCTTGGTTGATTTTATTCCCTTCCTTTTTATCTCTTTTACGCTGTAGCTTGGGCCCTGATTTGTGCCTTGTAGCTTTTTTTGGAGGTTTTGTCTTCCTCACAGGTACATTATGCTGTTTAGAAACTCCAACTAATTCAAGTACTACTGCATCCGTCTTTTCGTCTCGATCACTTTCCTCATCTCGAAAAATCTCATGTGTTGTCACAGTGACTTTCATCTCACCATTGTCATAAGTTGGTGTACCTTAAGCAATATTGGATTTTGCAAGTTGTATTTTCATTATGTGAAAATGAGTACAAGACCTAACCAATATATGTATGTCGAAGAGAAAGAACAAGCCCCCTATCTCCCCTTGATTTATGCCTAAAAGCTAACAAACAAAAGTAAACAACACATCCCTTGAATTAAGGGAATTGACAATAAGGAACACTATTGGTGACAACAATGTACAAGAGGACAAAAAATAGGCCACTATACATGGTACATCAACCCATCCCCCTAAAACTAGGTTAACAACTTGTACATTTATTCTAATACTCCCCCCTCAAGTTGGATAAAATGGATCAATTGATCCAAGCTTGAACAAAAGTCGCTGAAAAACAACGGATGTCAATCATTTTGTGAAAATATCTGCTACTTGATCATGAATGCGTGTGTAGTGAGTTTCAATCACCTTCGACTGAACTTGATTGCGAACGTAGTGGCAATTAACCTTGATGTGTTTAGTTCTTTCATGAAATACCGGATTCGATGCAATGTGCATCGCAACCTGGTTATCACAGTGCAGGGACATGGGTTATTGATGAGAAAACCCTAAGTCCAACAGCAGTTGATTGAGCCAAATTAGTTCACATGCACTGAATGTCATAGCACGATATTCTGCCTTAACGCTGGAGCGTGCAACAACACTTTGTTTCTTACTTTTCCAGGTAACTAGGTTGCCTTCTACAAAGGTACAGAAACCTGTGGTAGACTTGCGATCAAGAGAGTTGCCCACCCAATCAACATTTGTATAGCCTGAGATGCAAGTGTGACCATTGTTGTGCATAATAATTCCCCTACCAACATAACCCTTGAGATAACGAAGCACACGATGAACAATCTTCAAATGATCCATAGTTGGAAAGTGCATAAACTGGCTAACAAGATTGACAGCATGTGATATATCAAGACGTGTGATAGTCAGATAAATGAGTTTGCCAAACATCATTTGATAGTAACTTAAGTTTGGAATGACATTACCATGAGTTTGCATCTTCAAGTTGCTATCCAATAGAGTGTGAGCAGGCCTGCAATCTGTCATATTTGCTTCGTGGAAAAGATCAATAATATACTTGCGTTGGTTGAGAAATAAGCCTTTGTGAGAGCGTACCATCTCGATTCCCAAAAACTATTTAAGAGTGCCAAGATCTTTGATTGCAAACTTCTTGTTGAGATACTGTTTAAAAGCATTGATCTCTAACATATTATAACCTGTCACAATTAGGTCGTCAACATAAATTAGCACAATGAGTTTACCCACTGAGCTAGAACGAACATATAGTGAGGAATTCGCAGTGCTTCAATGAAAACCAACTCTTTCAAGAAGAGGACTTAGCCTGGCATACCATGCACGTGGACTTTGTTTGAGACCATAAATGGATTTATGAAGTTTGCACACCATTTATGGGTTATTTGATTGAGGATGACTTTGGGGAAGCTTCATGGAAACCTCTTATTCAAGTTCACCATGTAGAAAAGCATACATCCATTTGAAAGAGAGGCCATGCATTGTTGATTGCAACATATAATAACACCTTAACAATGTTCATTTTTGCCCCTGAGAGCGAATGTCTCCTTATAGTCAACCCTATAGGTTTGTGTAAATCCTTGAGCAACCAAGCAAGCCTTGTGTTTTTCAACTGTGACATCTAAGTGAAACTTGGTTTTGTACACTCATCGGCTCCCCACTGCCTTTTTTCCTTTTGGCAATTTCACTATAGTCCATGTGTTATTTTCATGAAGAGCTTAGAGCTCTTCTGCCATGGCAGTTCTCCACTCACCTTCATGTTACAGGCCAGCAATATCATTCTTTAACTAAAAGACTCGAGCTGCATTATTTTGATTCTCATACATTTCCTTGAGATTTATCCAAAGAGTCAAGGAGGATTCAACACAGCTAAAATTTTTTGCAATCTTATGATCCATATAATTGAGTAGCCATGACATGACCAACTGGTCTTTGCACAGCCAAGCATCATAATCTGGTGAGGACTTCTCAGGCATTGGAATAACACCATTGACATAACCAAGCTTTGATCGTCATCCCCAAGCAAGAGTGACTGCTCTCTCCTAGGGAAGATAGTTAAACTCATTTAGTAAGACAGAACTAAGACGTTGATTTGGGTTGATATCAACATCTAAATGAGGCGATGATGGAGCATCTTGGGAGCTATCTACTTTGCCATGTACTGTGCTTTCTTCAACCATGTTTTGAAGAACAAAAGAAGCTCACAAATCTTCTCAAGAGAGTACACAGAGACATGCCAGTTAGGGTCACTACTCTAATACCATATTGGATTTTGCAAGTTGTATTTTTCATTATGTGAAAAGAAGTGCAAGACCTAACCAATATATGTATGTTGAAAAGAAGGAACAAGCCCCCTATCTCTCCTTGATTTATGCCTAAAAACTAACAAACAAAAGTAAACAAAACATCCCTTGAATTAAGGGAATTGACACTGCCTAAAAGCTAACAAACAAAAGTAAACAACACATCTCTTGAATTAAGGGAATTGACAACAATGAATACTATTGGTGACAACAATGTACAAGAGGACAAAAAATAGCCCACTCTACATGGTACATCAACTCATCCACCTAAAACTAAGTTAACAACTTATACACTTCTTCTAATAAGCAATACCAAAGGTTAAACTCAAATTCTGATTAAGCACGAGCTGAAGCAATACAGTATAATGAACTGAATCCACACATACTCATATAAAATCCAAGGGTTGATTCACCGATAAGTTCATATATGTTTTCACAACTACCAGAACCCCGAAACTCTAGCAAAGCGGGAACCTTGTTGGCTAGGGATCGCCCACTATAAAGAAAACATAACTCCCCTTTTTACGTGCACGATTACTAAGGGTTTTGTGATTGGTCAGAAGTGATGTGATTATATAGCAATTAAGAAATATTAATACAGTGCCTTGATGCTAACTCAGTTGCCGTCCTTAATTATTGAGACGTCGTGACGAGAATCTCTTTCCGATATCAGTAAGTTCACAAACTGATTAGTGTCTCACTAAACCAGAGAACCAACCAGTGAAAAGTAAACATTTTAGGGTGATCGACAGCAGTGGTTAGCAGCACCAGAGGTCTCACTAATCTCATCATCCTCGTGCTCCTCAACACCCTCATCAACCTCACCAGCTGCTGTGTCGGTGGCTTGGGCAATCCCACCACTAAGAACCAGTTCCTTTCCTAGTCTTCTCTGCAACAAAAGTAACCAAAAGTAAAAGAGTGAAAACTTAGATTTGTTTGATCACCAAAAAACATCAGGCAAAAAAAGGCAACCAAACGGTCCAAAAACAACCACAGATTCCAACCTTTTTGCGCAGCTCGAGACGCTTCCGCCGCAGCGCGTCCCCTTGCTTCTGCTCAGCTTCCTTTCTCCTCTTTTGCTTCCTCTTGTGAAACCCAGACACGAAATCGCTCCACGAACCCAAAACAAGAAAACATCAAAACCCAAAAATTCAAAAAACCCAATTAACAAAATGCGAAAAGAAGCAAACTTCATAGCTTAGATTTCATCACTGAGCAAATTTTGTGATGGCGGTTTTTTTTTGCTACCTGAGGTCTTTCTCTCGTTAAACGTGACGGCAAGAGCCTTGTTTTTCGAAGCCCTCTTCTATATGTGACGGGTTCGGGGATTTACGGACGGAATTGCTTCCTCTTCGACCTTTCCCGCCGCCATTGCACAATCAGTGCTCACTGCGCCGAAGTGATTGCTCTTGTGGTTCAAGAGGCCGGTTCGCGTTCGTTTTCTTCAGTAGATTCGGCTCGGCCCCAAATATTGGATTTGAATATCCAGCCCAAAATGGAATTGTACGTTTATATTATGCTATGGACCGTGAAGCCCGAAGACATATTTTTCACTACGGACAAAACATTGTTAATATTGGGGTGTGTGAATTACTTCTTATACATCATTTGATAATTTTTGTCTGTTAATCTTCTTCAATCATCTGATCTAACGGCCGAAAATTAAAAAGATATATGAGAAGTAAAATGAGATATGTGGATATCACACCCATTTTCGACCGCATTCGAGCCTCACTCTTTATTTAGCTTGATCAAATATCTTGAATGCGAATCCTCTTTGTGAGGATTTTAAGAATCAATTTGTAAATCATGTTCGTTCATTGTACATTATGCAGATAGAAATTATATTAAATATTATTATTTAAAATTAAACACAAACAGTAATTGACAAAAACTGATCGCTTGATGTACGATAAACGAATACGATTCACAGATCCTCAGAATCCTCACCAAAAAAATCAGAATAAAATCTTGTTGAAATTTTCTTTACAAAGATTAAGACGGAGGAACACAAAAAGAAAAGGTCATTCAAATTCAAATGTACAGAGGAGAGCACATTCATTTTACTTAAACAAATACTTATTGCATATTAAGCGAATATGATGTTCAAATGAGGACAGACGATTGGTACTTTTCAAAAGTCAATGTACTGAATAACAATTAGTAAGTGTATGAAAAATAGTATAAATAACGATATTTGTATAATTATACATATATCCCCTCATATTTATTCATGTATGCTTCACAACAGCGGCTAATCTCTCTCTGTCCCCCCCCCCCCCCCAAGTTTTTTTTTTTTGAGAAAATTAACTAAAAGGGTAAATTCGTCATTTAGGGTTGTGTGAAAATAAATTAAACTTTATGGAGTATATGTGTAATTAACCCTAAAAATGACATTTCCTTTGAAACCCTTAAACTATAAACCAATTCAAATTTGCAAAGTGTCCCAAATGGAAGAGAAATTTAGGGAGTAGGATTCTCTCTCTAAATTTCATTTCCTTCCGTCTTTTCCTCTCTCATTTTTATTTTTGTTTTTGGTTTTTTTTTCTCTCTATAAAGAAGTTAACACAAGATGTTAACTTGACTTAAATGTAATCGTTCAAATAAAATGAAAGAAAAGAGTAATGTTATTTATACTATGTTTTTATACCACCTTAGGTGACATCTGATATGGACAGCCACATCATTTGAAAAATTTGCAAAACCCAAGAAAAGGAAGAAGAAAGACTATTTGTATATCACAATCAATCATCATTTAATTAACTAATTTTTCTTAATTATTAGTTTATTAAATAATGAATTAAATTTAAAATTTTGATTAATTCAAATGATGTAGATATTCACATTAAATGTCACCTAAAGTAGTATGAAAATGTGATACAAAAACATGATATGAATAACATTACTCGAAAAAAATATATAAGAAAATTTGAAGCGGAGAGAATCCAACTCCGAAATTTAGATACAAAAACTCCCTAATTAGAGCAAATATACCCGACGAAAATGACGCAATGTCGAAATTCAGGAAGCGAAGCACGTGATTCACAAGCCGTTCACCTTGTACACGACTTTTCTTTTCCAAACGGAATGACAAGTCACAAGTCGTTCATGTCTTGCACAACAATTGGATGTACACTTTGGGCCCAACGCCTCTTTTCTTCATCTTTTGTGGTGCCCACAAAAGCTCAATGATGCTTTGCTTGCAACCGATTTTGGTTTCACATTAAACCCGGTTCGCATCGTCCAACCGAACCCGTTTCTCCGCCAACCAACACATAAAAGATTTCACATCAGACTTTTCAGGCCGCCCAAACCAAAACCCCTCAACCGCTCCAGAGGACTTGAACAACAATCCACACATGGACCGACCCGGACCCGAGTCTGCTCCCCCGCAACCCCTACTCTCCGACCGGGTCCTCATAAGCGGCGTCGTCACGCCCGTGACTCTATTCTCCGACGGAGTGCTCCGGTGGTCGGAGAGAATTCAACGGAGCTTGATCGTCGAGAAGGAGGTCCTGGGGTTCGCGGCGGAAGGTCCGAAGATTAGGATAAGAGCTTTTGTGGAAGGCGGCGCTGGAATCTGCTGTGGCGCGAACAGAGGAGCTGTGGCGAGGAAGGACTTGGTGATCGAGCCTCTCTCTGAGGACTCGCACAGGCTCTGGTGCCAGAAGCTCGGGGATTACATCGATTCTCTCGGTAATTTTCCTGTGCTTGTGTCGTGTTTGGTTGATAGGAAAATGCAGGAAAATGAAACGAATATTTGGAAAACGTTGACTTTTCGCCTCTGGTGGTTTGACCGTTGCGAGATTATTTTGCATTTCCGTTGTTTTTGTTCTAATTTCTTAGCTCAAGCTCGTTTTACTCTAGTGTTCACTTAAGCGAGATTAATTGTTGAAAATAACATGAATTTATGGTTTATTGTTACTTTCTTGCATATATAGTGATAATACAGGTGGTAATTTATCCTCTTTTGCACAGGACGGCCAAAGAGGCTGTTTGTTTTTGTGAATCCGTTTGGTGGTAGCAAATCTGCTTCAAAGATTTATGTTGATCACGTAAAACCTCTTTTCGAGGATGCCGATATCCAATTTACGCTGCAAGGTTAGGAATTTCCTTCAATGTTTTGCTTAGTAGCTAATAGTTGATGTGTGGTACTGAATTTTGGATCCGTGAATTGCCGGTCGAGTTAGTGTTTCCCTTTTCGTAATTGGTTTTTTATTGAATTTTCAGAAACTCAATATCAACTACATGCGAAGGAAGTTGTGAAAAAACTAGATCTTTCAAAGTATGATGGCATTGTTTGTGTTAGTGGGGACGGAATCTTGGTTGAGGTCGGTTTCCAATGATCAGTGGCCATGTGCATATGATTTTGTTGCAGCTATGAGAAACATGAGCAATGCAATATTGTGATTGAGCAAATGACTGTTTCGAGGAATCAAATTACTTACACTGACGAACTTTGTTTTATTTCTCTTTTCCCTCAAATGAAGTTAGATTTTGTTTGTAGGGAGAGCTGCTGGTAATTTGGTAAACGGTGTTATGTTTTTTGAGCAAACGTTAAGCTGTGATGGTTTTTAACTGAATTAAGTAGTGTTATTAGACTGTAAAATAAATATAATCTCATGAAGAGTCTGCTTTTTTATTTATATAGTACTTTATTTGTTTTCAGAATCATGTGCTTATATTAAGCTTATGATTTTCTTCTTACAAGAATTGCACTTTTTAGTAGGTAGTAAATGGACTCCTAGAGAGAGAGGATTGGGACGCTGCAATAAAGATTCCTCTTGGAGTAGTTCCTGCAGGTTCCCTACTCTTTATTTCTCAATTTTCTTTATATTTAACAAAACATTTCTCTGGTAATTAGGTTGATCATTCATGTTATAAAAGGTTTTGCAAGTTTGCTTCACACTGACATAGTTATTAGTCTGTTTTTTGTTTTTAAGGTTAATGTCTGATGAGATTCTCTCCATTAGGTACTGGAAATGGAATGGCAAAATCTCTTTTGGATTCTGTTGGTGAACCTTGTACACCGTCTTATGCTGTCCTCGCCATTATTCGAGGTATATATGCTGTCTGTCTATCGTTATACTATGCTCAAAACATTACGATTGTGCCCCTTCTCTTCCTATGTTGGTAATTCATTTGATTAATGAGTTTTTCTTCTTTATGGTTTATTTACGGTCAGGGCATAAGCGTTCACTGGATGTAGCTACCATCTGCCAGGGGAAGATGAAATTCTTCAGTGTATTGATGCTTGCTTGGGGTAAGTCAAAAGTATCACCCCACTGGATAGTGGAATTAATACTTAAGTGAAGTAGAATTTCTAATCGTACTGGCAGAATTCCTATCAGAATTTCTGGTTCTCGCTGCAACTGAAAAATGTAATATGTTACTAATAAAGCTTTATCTGCGTTCAGGTTTAGTGGCAGATGTGGACATTGAGTCTGAGAAATATAGGTGGATGGGAAGTGCTCGACTAGATTTCTATGTAAGTTTACACCTCCCGTTTGTTATGGTCTAGTTTACTGGATTACTCTCCATTGCTAATGCAGATGTTCATGTTTAATTAATCTGATGTTAGGGATGGTATTGAATGGCAAGACACTAATAATTGTCTATGTATTTTAGGCAGTTCAACGGATTGTGCATTTGAGGCAATATAATGGATCTATCTCCTTTGTGCCCGCACCTGGCTTTGAAGCTTACGGAGAGCCTACTAGTTACAGTAATGTCAGTGAACCTACTAACCAACACAATGCAGGTGCTCCAAATCAAAAGGAGCCGATTAGCATTCGACAACATGGCTATCCAGGGCCTGATATTAACTTGGCTAGCATGGACTGGAGAACTATTAGCGGACCGTTCGTTTCCATCTGGCTTCACAATGTGCCTTGGGGTGGTGAAGACACAAAGGCAGCTCCTGATGCCAAGGTTGGACAGTAAAATTGCTTAGCATCTATTTCAGAAACTTCTCCACTTATACTGTTTTGGGATATTTATTTAAAACTCGAATAATTCACACGTATTTGTGCTCGCTCCATTGCAGTTCTCGGATGGTTATATAGACGTGATAATGATGAGGGCCTGTCCAAAACTATCATTGCTCTCGTTGATGTCTGGGTTGAGCACAGGAAGCCATATCAAATCACCATATGTCTTGTACTTCAAGGTCAGCAAAATCAACCTATCGAACATTTACTGTGGTTTTAAGATTTTGTCTACCTTTTGGTAAATAAGAAGCTTTAATAACTTTTAGCTTCTGTTTATGTTATTTATTATCTTGCGACATTCTACAGGTGAAAGCATTTATTTTGCAACCAGGTCCTCTCACCAAGGACCCAACCAGGGAAGGGATAATCGACTCAGATGGCGAGGTCCTGGCTAGAGGCAAAGGAGCATACAAATGTGACCAGAAGACACTGATGGTTTACGATAAACTTCAAGTAACTGTGGATCAAGGTTTAGCCACTCTGTTTTCCCCGGTATAGGATGAACTATTTCTATCACAAATTCGATTTTGTTAACAGGGAGAAATTCCGAGCAGAAAAAATTTGTCATCCAACCCATACGTGTAAAAAGCCGCAAGGAGGATACAAGGGATTTAGATCGATGAGGCATAGTCTCGGCAACTTGCTGAAAAGTTATGTTGCAATAGCCACTGATTGTTGTCGATGTAGCGTGCAGTTTATCTTCCACTCTATTTGCTTCGATTTTTCAACTTCTTTTGTTCGAAACAGATTTGTAGTACAGGAATGTATAGGTTGCTGTGGTCGATACATAGACGATTTATATTCGACTAGTGTAATACATGTATACATTTGTTCATCTTAATAAAAATCTGAAGCCCATGCGTGAATGCAGATTGCTGTTTGGCGGAAGATTTTCCGACAATTTAGATACCAGTCCGGATCCTAGTTGTATTCTCTTTGTAAGGATTTCGGAAATCTATGAATTGTGTCTATTCATCGTACATCGTGAGATAGGAAATTATTTTAAATATCTTTATTTAAAATTTAATATAAACAATATTTGACAAAAACTGACTACATGATGTAAGATGAATGGATACGATTTATGTATCTCCATGGTATGAATCTGGTGAAGATCCTGTTGGTTTAGATACCTAAACTTGAGATTTGCTCATTGAATCCTTGACGTAATCTTTAATCCAACAGATAGACATATCCCCTAGGCCAAACAGTTGTTTAATTTTACCAAATAATCCAAGTCAACATGCCAGGTAATTCAGATCCCTATTTCATACAGCACATCTTATGTTTAATTATTAATGCTAACGGCAAAAAAAAATTTAAAATGTCTCTATGGATCTCTTTAACTCTCAAAGAAGTGTATTATTGTGACAAAGTCATACACTGGTTAAACAAAACATGAATAAGAATATTTAAATAACTAAACGTTTAATTAAAGGAAACTTTAACGAAAAGCTTCTGGTACTGTTCACTTTAATGAAAAACCACATTTTTACACTAAAAAGTTAATACTGGTACTATTCACTTTACCTTTTATTTTGTCGTATCGTTAAAACACAAAATTTTCAAGTCGTTTTTATTAGTTTCCCTTTAATTAAATGCAACATGTGACAATGATGGCAGGAAATGCGTAATTCTGTCATACATAATTATATCAGTCATAGGTTCATCATGTAGGATGTCTTCACTCAAAAAGGAATCATGTGATTGTGGTCCAAATCATTCCAGATAAATGCTTAATAGAATTTTTCATGAATTTTTTGTTATTTTGTAATTTAAGAATAATTTTTGTGTTAATATAATAAATTATTAAATATAAAAAATTTTAGGTGATTGACAGAGAATTTATATAGAGTCTTACGCAAATGGAATTTGTAACCCGTGTTAGAGATTGAGTTACATAGCCCACCCAATTTTTGGTTTGTAGCCCATCCCATCTAATTCTATCCAACTTATATTTAGCACCATCAACACATGAGACTTGGACTCATAACTATTTGAATTGGCCATCACCTATCACATTCAGTCCACCAAACGAGCACTTAAATTTGATATTTATGGTTACTAATTAACCCACGCATTGTGCATGCAACAGTGAGTCAAGGAAAATATGATGATTTCTCTTGAACGAAGAGATTCTCGTTATAACATATAGTGTTGTCTTATTCACTTATGTTTTAACACAATATATTTATTCATTAATAGATAGTGAGTCTACTTGATAGTCTGCTTGATTGTGGTCATGAGCAGGTTGAAATTCTCGATATATTATTACATATATATATATATAACACGTACCAACCAAGACATCCAACTCATATATTATTACATATAGTGCTATCTTATTTCACATAAGTTGAATTGTACGTGTCGGAGCTATGTCACACTAAAAAAATTGGCATCGTGATGCCCCTTGAACCAACCCTAACAAGAAACAAGAATAATTCATTATTATCCATTTTCGTAAAACGCACTGATTTTGGCAAGACCAACGTGTATAGTGTATGCATTCCATCCATCTTTGGCATGTAATATACATATATACATACCTTGCAAAACAAGTAGCGTTCACACATATGCATATATCTCATGGTTGGTGATATTCATATACTCGTTTTTACCTTCTACACACAACTTATTAATTTTCGTTATTTGATATTCTTCAATTCATTCGATTCAACGGCTGAAAAATGAGAAAACATGTGCAAGATAAAAAGAGGTGTGGATACTGGATAGCACCGCCCTAACTCAGTCATCATCTTGCTTTTGAGTTTGTAGTTTTCTCACAAAACACGTACAATCCTAAAACCTGCACAAACAGACACCACCGAGCAATCGACCTCTTTTATTCAGCCTATCTCCTCTTTATTTTTTATATTTTATTTTCTTCAATTTTTACGTTTCAATCGATGGGTTTGACAAATGAACCAGCTAAACCAAAAGTAGTACTATATATATATATATATGTATATGTATTTGGTATTATCTGTTGCATGTTTCATATATATATATATATATATATATATATATATATGTTTTCACGCAGTGGATTATGACATGCAAACTGACCCGAAATGCTTCTTATCTCTTTCACACGTGCAAGAAAACATGTGGCTATCGGCCAGTGCCCGATCACTAAATTGCAAAACTTAATTGTTAGGCTTGTTTTTACTCCTAGGAACAAGAAAACATAACATTGTTTTGATTGTTAGATGTGGCCGAAGACTGTTTGCTAACCTCTAATATTGACTCACATATATAAACAAGCTTAATATATACTCATCACGATGTAATCGATACATGTTTCACTCATGCCGTACGTTGCGAGTCCACGTTGCCAATCTATTCATCTTGTAAGGTTCTAAAAGACGCTAGGCGCTAGTCGGGCGGCGGGCTGAGACCTAGCGCCTAGGCGGTTAGGCGAGGGTCTAAATGGGCGCCTAGGCGGACGAAGCAAATTTAACTAAACCTATTATATTTCATGTAAATAAGTGTTTATTTATACTTAATATATATATATATATATATATATAATTTTATCATAAATTGCAAAAATATAATTACATATATATAATGAGCTATTAGAACATAATGGAAACATGAGAAATAAGCATATAATGTGTGTTCATTTAAGTATTCAACAAGTTTATTATAATTTATTTATAAAAAATGCAAAATGAAAATTATCTATTTTCTGTCTAAGTGAGTTATAACATAGGCAGGTGCCTAGGCAGAGCGAGCTAGGCGGTCTAGGCGGGCGCCTCAGTAGGTCTAGGCGCCCTTTCTTAATTTTCAAACACCTAGACATTAATCGGGGGTGACTAGCTGCCTAGCGCCTAGGCGGGAATTTTTAGAACAATATATAATCATACGACAATGTTTGTTAACGTTAGGTCATTTCCGAATTGAGTGATTTTCCGCACATAAAATATTGATTAAAAGAATGAACAGTTTCAATTACAAAGTTGGTACGTAAATTACAAATCAACACTCTTGCAATAGTATATAATAATCATTTTCCACATATATTAAATTAAAAGTGAATATGACTCCTTACGTGTAACATTCCAAACGAACATACCCAAAGCCGACCAAGAAGGAAGAAACGCAGTCGTTTAAAGTGGGAAACGGAAGACGACGTCAAACCATCAAGGCCGCAGAAGTGGGCGTTACGTGATTGCATGACCTTTTGCGGGGCATGCACAAGATTATTCCCTACACCACACATACCTTCTAAGCGACCAAAATTCTCTACCTCCGCGCGCGAGTACATAAGCCTCCCAACTCGCTCTCCCACTAGTCCAAGCAAGTCAATATGTACTGAAATTACCGATGTACCCCTGTACGTTAGCTCACGTGATCATACACGTCAGTGGCTTGTCAGATAAAATGAAATTTTCGGGTCAATGCCTGCGACGAGAATGACATCCGAGAAACGACGACGGCAAAACGACGGACGTGATTTTAAATCCTCTTTTAACCTTAATTTTTATTTATTTATATTACATGGATAATACCTGAGGGGTTTTGGATGCGGTTCATATTTATCAATATTCTTTGATTAAAATCTTGTTGATTTTTAATTTTTGATCTAAGTTTTTGAAATTAATGTGATAATTTATTTTTATTTATGTTACTATATATTTTAAATTAAAAATTGAAATATATAGTTGTTTATGTTAATGAGAGTTTAAATAAAAACCAATAATTTGTGGGATTAAAAATATTAAAATATAAATTATACTATTGTGTTTGTGTGTGTTTATATATATATATATATTATACATGGGTACATTCATCAAAATTAACAAAAAATTTATTGTACCGAAACATGGGTACTTATATATGTGTCTCTTATATTTGAATTGGAATATGAATTAATCCACAGCTAAATCGAACATTAGTGTTTCATCCTTTGCACTCCAATTCGACCTGTACGTTTTGAGCTTTAATTCAGTTTCAGGAAGTAGAAAAATATTCATTGTAAGTTTGGAAAGACAGTTGAATATAGTACTGCGTGTCCACCCTATTTAACTTACAAGTCATTTATTTAAGGGAACTTTAACGAAAAGCTCCTGGTACTGTTCACTTTAACGAAAAACCATATTTTTACACTAAAAAGTCAACACTGGTACTATTCACTTTACCCTTTATTTTGTCCTTATCGTTAAAACACAAAGTTTTCAAGCCATTTTCATTAGTTTTTCTTTTATTTAATGACCAAAATAATGTGTTTGTTCTGTTACATGTGAATTCGATAAGTATTCTTTAAAGATTTTTAGGGTAATTATTTAATTGTAAATTAAGCTTGTTAACTATGAGTTTGTTTGGATAAACTTTTAAAATAATTGAAAACGATTTCAGAAAAAATGTTTTTGAATTTCAAAATCGTTTTAATTGCTTTCTACAAGAAGCGCCAATCATGTGCTTATTAAGTGTTTTTTCAAGATCTATTAACATTTTTACTAAGAATTGTTTCTAAAATATTTTCATCAAAAGCACTTTCAGTCATTTTAAAAACACATACAAACGAACTTTATTTCATTACGACGTATTTATAAATAAAATAAAATCATTTTCAACAAAAATAAACTGTCTTAAATATGAATTTTCACGCATTTATTTACTTTCTCTCACTTCCACGCTTTCATTTTCTCCTCTCTCTCTCTCTCTCTCTCTAAAACCCTCTCCAACTCGTTCTGTCTGTGTCTCTCGTTCTATATGATTACGTACAGATCAGGCGGAAACCACTGTATTTCCATTTCTTTACAGCCTCCTCTCTCTACAACTCCTCCGCTGCTTAATTTCTAGTTTTTAGCTTCTTATAAGCGGCGCTTCTCCGATGTCGTCTTCGTCGGCTTCCAAGGTCTGCTACAATTCTGAGTGCAAGGAGGTGAAATCGGAGTTTCCGAGAAAGGGCTGGCGGCTCCGGACTGGCGAGTACTCCGAGCTCTGCGATCGGTGCTAGTAAGTCAAGCATTTTCCATTCCATTTCTCTCTTAATTTTTTGAATTTCCATTTTTGAACTGGTTCAGTGGTTTTTCTTGGGTATATCTCCGCTGCCTTCTGAACTCTGCTTGCTTCAACTTACTGCTTCGTGCGACGTCATTAGGGTTTCGCTGGGTGATTTGAAATCGAGCGTAGGGTTTTAGGAGTGTGTTTTTTTGGTGGGAATTTGCTAAATTTGGAGCATGTCGTGGCGTTATGCGCAGCAAGATTGGGTTTTTTTGAAGGGTAGTTTGGGAACACCGGATTTTGCTCCGTTTCTTCATTTAGTCTTTCGAATTCGATTGAGGGAGATGAATAGCTGGACTTGTATTTAGTAAAATGCGTTGGAGCTCTCGTTTGTATTAGTACTGAACTGCTTTGGGGAGCAGGAGTGAGGAGATATACTGTAATTTAATTTAGGGGAAAGATGAAATGATTCTTTGAATTAACAGTTGCTCCGTCAAATTCAGCAGATGCTTGAATGTGGTGCTTATGAAACAACAATTCTATATAGCCTCAGTTGGTTTTGAGATTTTCGTTTTTGTCTGTATGTTATGTTCAAATATAACTTTGCTTAGAAAATACTTCTCAGTGAATCCTAACCCGCTGGTACTTGTTTTCGGCGAATGCACACCTGCAATGCTTATGTTTTGCGTAATTTAAGTAGTTCTCTTGAAGATGGAATTTTATAGCCTTTGCTTTTTTTTTTTTTTTTTTGTCTGTACTCGTTAAGATATGGAGAACCGAAGACATGAAGGTAAAATTGTAAAGTAGCTTTAGTTTACTTAACGTAGTCGGTGCTCATTTAGAGAGATGCAATGAAAACCTTAAAGGAGTGAAAGTACAAGATGGTTTTTAATTCTTTCATGTTTTGGTTAATGGACAAATATGGAAGATTCATGTGAGAGTTTGACCATTTGAGGCATTCAAATGAATCAAACTTCCGCCACATCTGATGGTAATGGGAAGCTTTTGTTTTCGAAGATTCATGCAGAAAAGGAATTTATCAATGGCCAAAAATTATGAAGAAAAAGTAAAATTTAAACTGCTTGTTCCAATACTAGGCCTATGAAAGGTCTGCCTGTGGTGTAAATTTACAGACTTACTCAGGTGATGAATTTGTCGCTAGGTTTGCCAGATTTTCAAGCTTCATTACTAGTTAGTGAGTTAGTTCTGATACTCTACGTTAATTAGGGAAGCAGGGATGGCATGATTGTTGAATTAATTTTAAAACACCTTAAAATTTCAACCGGCTCTGTCAAGGATCAAAATTAGACTCTACTCAATGATTCATCTGCCTTAAATCTTTCTTTATATTTCATGATCAATATACTGAAAGATATCTTTCCTTTTGTTTTTCTTCTTCTGTGATCCAAGTGTTGCTTATGAGGAAGGGAGATTCTGTGAGACCTTTCATACGAAAGCTGCTGGTTGGAGGTGCTGTGAGTCTTGTGGGAAGGTGAGTGGATAATTTATCCATATTAATTAATATCCTTTGTTATACATTTAATTAACGGAAGACATGACACAGAACTGAGCACAATGACATTCTATGATTCATATAGCCGACCCCACTTAGTGGGAAAAGGTTTTGTTGTTGTTGTTGTATACATTTAATTTTATAAAGAATGTCGTACCAACTTTAGCTTTGAATTTCTAGTATAAATGCTGATTTGTTTAGTCTTCCTTTGCAGCGGGTTCATTGTGGATGCATCGTTTCAAGTCACGCATTTACATTGTTGGATCCCGGAGGAATTGAGTGCATGACATGTGCAAGGAAAAATTATGTAATGGTAAGGAGGCTTTCATCAAATAACTAAAATCATATTTTTCAATCGTCAATTTTTGCTACGGCAACCCTTGTTTATTTTAGTATTTCCTTGAATTTACCAAAAACTGTGCTATTCTTTTGTTAATCCAGACATCAAACCCAGCATGGCCAACATCTATGTTCTTCCATTCACCTTTATCTGAGAGACTTAAGGACCTGTCTACCAAAAATTGGACTCAGTTGGCTGGATCTGGTCCTGTACCATGGAGGCAAGCACCCAGTTTATTCAATTCTTCTATTCCTTCATCTGAGTTGCATACGAGGGTGCCACATGAAGTTGATGGTTCAACTGGAATTAACAAGCTTAATGCCAGTGAGAGAATATTTGTCTCCACCTTGGAAAAGAAGAAAGTTGAGGAATTTTCTGAAAGACTAATGAAAGTAAACCTAAGTATTGGCACACAACAAAGTCTTGAAAATGGGATTGGGAACCCAGGTAATGGTTTTTTCATGACATTTAGCATAGTGAGGAAGATAGTAGGATATGCCAACTTTCCTTGCTTCTGCTCCATGCTGTAGAATGAAATGGGTAGATGGTTGTTAAATTGTTGTGAACATTTTGTTGTAGGAATTAACCACGAGGAGAAAAGTAGTTCATGTTTAAATATATCCCAGCAGTCTGCCTCTTTGAAGGAGGAACCGTCTACTCCACAGTTTGTACCTTATGGACCTTCAAGTGAAACAAATCCACAACTGGGGGTTACTGGAACTAATTTGCGGCCAATCGCTCCTTTGGCAAAGAATTATAATGGTAATGGAGTCGAATCATCTGGTGATAATCAGCTCCGCAATGCAAGGCCTCGAGCAGATGCCCGGGGAAGAAATCAGTTACTTCCTCGGTACTGGCCTAGATTCACTGATCAAGAGCTGCAGCATATATCTGGAGAGTATCCTTTATGTCAATTTATATTTTTTCCTTTTCTCTAACATGGCAATGTTGTATATGTTTACATTTCTTAAGGCTGTTTGTATAATGGTACTAATGGACTGCCTCTTCTTAAAATTTGTTGACTCTTGATTCTTATATACTGTACACCTTAACCATATCTAAGTAAAAATTCTGTAATCACTCCATTATTCGAGAAAATGTTGAGTGCTAGTGATGCTGGGCGGATCGGGCGTTTGGTGTTGCCAAAAAAATGTGCAGAGGTGTGTCTTCATGCTTTCTAAGCCTAACCTGCCATTTTGAGGCTTAATGGAAAGAATCTTCTTTTCTAATTTGTCACACAATTTTTAGGTTAACTTAGTTTTTCATTTCATATTCAATTAACATTCTGCCCCTCCGTGACAGGCCTACTTTCCTCCAATTTCTCAGCCCGAAGGGTTGCCTCTGAAAGTCCAGGATTCAAAAGGGAAGGAATGGATATTTCAGTTTCGCTTCTGGCCCAACAACAATAGCAGAATGTATGTTTTGGAGGGGGTCACCCCTTGCATACAATCCATGCAATTGCTGGCCGGTGACATAGGTAATGATATTACATCACTGGAGAAATTTCTGATGAATGTTAGGGGGTCATGCTTAAACTTGGCAAGGACTCTGTCAGTACTTTTTTGAGAAGATTTTTTAATTATATATATATATATATATATATATATATATATATATTTGAATTTGGTACAATGTTGTTAGTTTTCTGGATTCTTGCATTATAAAGTTATTTTGGCTTTTAGATTTGATGCTCTCAATGTAAATTAATTCATTTTGTTACTTTGTTCCCTAATTTTTGCACTGAAGAATTTGTCTGTTTTCCCAGTGACATTTAGTCGATTGGAGCCAGAAGGGAAATTGGTTATGGGGTTCAGAAAGGCTTCAACTTCCCTACAATCTGATCAGGTTTTGCCCTGCTCACCCAGTTCCTGTGGTGAATTTAATTTTTTGTGATGATTGGCAATATATGGGTGATTTAAGCGGCATGTATTCAGGATGCTGTTTTTGTTAATGGCATTTTTGTCTCCGAGTCTGCACTGATTCACTTGATAATCTCTATTGCATGCATTTATTTTATTTATGTCGATCTTTACATTTGGTTTTCTGTAAGGTTTATTACTTAGGTTTCATTTTCTTTTACATTACAATGGTAGGAAAATGAGGCAAACAAGACAACCAACGGAGTTTCGGCCCATGCAGAAGTAAGTACAACAGAAACTTTATCTGGTGAAGTTTTTTCAAACTTTTGTCATTCATGAAGGGTTCAGAATCATGGAGCTTTTTATCGATGAACCAGGTTGAATTGGCAGATCCAAGCTCATGGTCTAATGTTGATAAGTCAGGTTACATAGCAAAAGAAGCACTGGAAGATAAATCTTTGATCCCTAAAAAAAGGAAGAACGGTAACTTGGGTTCTAAGAGTAAGCGTCTGAGACTTGAAAATGAAGACCTGATAGAACTGAAGGTTACATGGGAAGAAGCTCAAGGCCTGCTTCGCCCTCCTGCTAACCATGTTCCCACTGTTGTGCTGATTGAAGGCTTTGAGTTTGTGGAATATGAGGTACATGGTTCATTACTATTCCTTTTCTGAAAGGGTTCATGTTGCCCAATGTTGCTCATGATTTTTTCTCGTTCCTCCGGTCTGATGTGTCTGTTCATTCCCTTACGCCACATCTATTGCATAAATTCGTTTTCTAACAGATTGCAATTACTATTGTAATATGGAGTAAAATAACATTTATATCTTGTCACGATGGAGCTACACAGATATACTTTATTTGGATGCCATTCTTTTGTACTTAGTTCCAAAACTCAGAAAGAAATTGATATTGAGTTATTTATTAACAAAACTCAAATAGAAAATTAATGCTAGATGAATCTCCGAAAGCTTCTTTAATGTAATCAATTCCAAAGTGACTCGTGGCAATATAATATGATATAATAATGATCTTGAACTGTTGAATCAAAACTTCCTCTTAGCTGGAAATGTAGCTTGGCACTTAATAGGGGAGTGTTACATCTTTTCATTGCATCTTTGTAGTCTTTGACATGTTATGTTTTCTTGTTCAATATTGCTTTAGGACCCCTCTATTATGGATAGTGATCTACTATTTCAAATTACAGGATGCTCCAATTCTTGGGAAGCCAACAATTTATGCGACGGGCAGAACAGGGTAAGCCAATTTTAGTGCTAAAATCTGTTTGTGAAGACTTGTATCTAGTTTTCTATGTCCTGACCAAAAAAAACAATAACTTGTCTGTGTTACTTCTTAATGCTTTAGTTTATTTTGCATATTTATCACAAAAATTTATTGGTATTTGCTCTACCAAAGTGGGCTCATTTGATAAGTTTGTAGGTTAACATTTATGGAAAACTAACGAAAAGTCCCTGAATAGTAACAGTTTTAATGAAAAGTCCTTTTTGAAGGTATAATGAATAGTGACAGTTAAAGGTAAAAAAGTGGTTTTTCGTTAAAAGTAAACAGTGCCATGGGTGTTTTATTAAAGCTCCCTAACATTTATTGGTTCACAAAATTGTGCCTCGATGTGCTGTTGCTGGGTGAAAATTTTCTGTTTTCTTTGACATTTCTGGAATCTTTTGAAGAGACAAAAAGGCACGTAATAAAATATTTTAGGGCTGTCTGATTGATGTCTTTTTGTTAGATTATTCTGTTCTGGGTAAGAAAATGCATCTTTTTTATATAAACATCTTGGTTAAATGGTGTCTAAACCCAGCCTGCACCATACATATGAAACATGTTTTTATGCCTCGAATGAAGGTGAAGAATTACTTTCGCCCTGTCTATTCTTCAGCCTAAACTCTGAGCTTTTTGATGTCCATTATTTGTGTCGTATAAGTGAGCAGATTTCCAAATTCAAATGCTTTGTTTCATTCTTGCCAGTGAGAAGATTCAGTGGGTTCAATGCGAAGATTGTTTCAAATGGCGCAAACTGCCAATCAATGCTCTTCTACCATCAAAGTGGACTTGTTCTGAGAATTCACGGGACCCTGAAAGGTAAATGGACATTTCCCTAAGGTCACCTTAACTTGATATGAGCTCCAAGGTTGTGCATGTCGGTAACACTGATTTTCTAATGTTTTGAAAAATATTTTGCCAGATCTTTGTGTTCAGCAGCTCAAGAATTGACAGCGGAACAGCTTCAAGATTTGCTACCCCGCTGTAATACAGGTATGAATTGCTGGAAACAGTTATCATAATTCAGAGCTATCAAGTCACGTGTGTTATTTTCTTCGTTTTGCCTATCTATGTTTAAATGGTTATTTTTCTTTTCCTACATGCAAGTTCTCCCTAACATTTACATGCGCACATCCTTCCACTTAATCAAATTTGCAACGGTGTTTTTTATTCTGATTGGGCAGTTGCTTCGAAGAAAATGAAGGCTGCTAAACAGGACCCCGATAACATTGAAGTTCTGGAGGGTCTTGACACACTCGCGAACCTGGCCATCTTGGGAGAGGGTGAGTCACTCCCATCATCAGCTCAGGCCACCACAAAGCACCCCCGACATAGGCCCGGATGCACATGTATTGTCTGCATCCAGCCCCCTAGTGGGAAGGGTCCTAAACACAAGCAATCATGCACCTGCAATGTATGCTTAACAGTGAAGCGCCGCTTCCGTACATTAATGATGCGGCGTGAGAAGAAACAGTCAGATAAAGAAGCAGAAACTACTCGCAGAAAGCAGCACAAGGGGCAATTACTGGTGGTTGATAAACCGGAGGATGACACCGTATCATATTGTAACGCTGGAAGCAGTAGTCCAAACCAGAAAATAGAGATCCTTGAACTTTCCGATGATGACCTTAACATGACGAAATCCTCAACTTCACCTTTCAAAGGCCAAATTGACCTGAATATCCAGCCAGAACGGGAGGATGAGATGTCACCTGGATCCGATTCAGGCGGCATGATGAAGTTGCTTCACGATGCCACAGCAAGGTATCTCAGGCAGCAGAGATTGTCAAGCTCTGGTGGTAGTGAAAAGTCATCAGGCAACGGGTCACAACGAGCTGCAAATGAAGCAGCAGAAGGGGGAGAACCCCTCAGCAATGGTGTAAACCTCGAAAGTAGCAATCATGACAGCAGCAACGACTGTCCTGCAACTTTATCCATCAAACCACCGGCATCCATGACTGCCACGGGATAACATCAATGTCTTCTGTGCAATTATAGGCCGGTCATCAGCAACCTCCGGTGGTGTTCTGAACTGGTGAATTTTGTTGTACATTCATCAACACAGCATCGCGCATCTCCACGTTTGTACATAAACAGGTGGAAAGAGGGGTAACTTGGTCGAGAAACTATAATTTGTTACGATGTTGTCCTCTCCGAATTAATATAAATGGACACGATAGCCCGTTTTTTTAACTGGAAAACGATGAATGCGACTCAAGCGTATGGCAGGTTGAAGCTACGCGGTTTCATTTTAGAAGCTCACCTCGATACCTTGCTGTGAGACACTCAGGGATGTAATGTAACTAGTATCTCTTTTCCCGCCTATTCAACTAGAAATTGCATTATCTGTTGGATCGGCTGTTAGGTTTTTACCCATGTGTCTCGGGTTTGAAACTCTCCTCTATAAATTATTGTAGTAGTTTCGAACTCTTCTCTCATTCCTCGATATTAGTATTTTTTATAAACCTATTGTTTATTTTGCATTAATTGCTAGTAATTTTGCGCGGTATCTCAATAATAAATATTTTTTTGCCAGCTTAAGCTAATTATATGCCTCGTCATTTTGTACCTTAGTTTGAATTTCCTTTTTATAGGTTATAATAGTTTAAAATATCGCTTGCAACTAAGGGGTAATTTTAATGTCTTTTCTATCTTTGTGGGCTTGTTACCTTTTCTTGTAATAAATCACTAAATTGACTTATCATTAGTATGCTAATACAAATGGTTAATTACAACTACTTTTTGCTATCCATTTCTAATTAGGCCCGGTTAATTATCCACAAATATCTTATACCAAACTAGTGATCGGGAGGAGAGAAATGTACGACCGAGTCAACCAACAGATGAAGATAATGGGATGATGCCACGTGTCAGATCAGGAGCTACTGTACAGCCATCGTTAAAACGGTATTGTAGGTTAATTTGGCTGGTCCTAATTACGTAATTAATCCAAAGCCTCTAATGCTAATCCCACCACCCCCCTCCTCACCAAAAGCAAGGAAACTTTTGCTTTCGTCCATATCTTGGTGACAGCTTCTGCTTTTGTCCCCTCCTCCTCCTTAATGTGGATGCAGAGGAGGATGCAGAAGCCCGAAACCCCCATCCAAAAGCACTTTTAAGAAAAAGCACGCTTCGATTGATGTAGATTGTTGTACGCATATGGTTACAATTTGACGTGCTTTTCTGTTCGTCCACTCAATGTTCGCCAGCATAAGAGAGAAAGAAATCCCCATCGAAAAGCACTTTTAAGAAAAGCACCGTTGGTTACATATAAGATCCAGACAAGATGAACGACTTATTTTCGAGCTCGTTCAAGAAGTACACGGACCTGAAGCAGCAGGCCTACCTCGACGACGTGGAGGCCGGCAAGGAAAGCGTTAACCTCGACAAGTTCTTCGAAGACATTGAGAATGTGAAGGAGGACATGAGGCAGGTCGAGAGGCTGTACAAGCAGCTGCAAGAATCCAATGAGGAGAGCAAGACTGTGCACAATGCTCAAACCATGAAGGAGCTCCGGACCCGAATGGACTTGGACGTCGAGCAGGTCCTCAAAAAGGTCAAAATCATCAAGGGGAAGCTCGAAGGTTTAGAGCGTTCGAACGCAGCGCACAGGAACCTTCCCGGGTGCGGCCCTGGATCCTCTGCTGATCGAACGAGGACCTCGGTGGTTAGTGGCTTGGGGAAGAAGCTAAAGGACATGATGGATGACTTTCAAGGGTTGAGAGCTAGGATGACAGCCGAGTACAAGGAAACAATAGAACGCAGGTATTTCACGATCACCGGAGAGAAAGCAAGCGAGGACACCATCGAAACTTTGATTTCAAGCGGAGAGAGTGAGAGTTTTCTGCAGAAGGCGATTCAGGAGCAGGGGAGAGGTCAGATTATGGACACCATATCCGAAATGCAAGAGAGACACGATGCTGTGAAGGAGATCGAGAAGAATTTGATCGAGCTGCATCAGATATTCATGGACATGGCCGCCCTGGTCGAAGCTCAGGGCCATCAGCTCAACGACATCGAGAGCCACGTCATGCACGCGAGTTCTTTCGTGAGACGAGGCACTGAAAACCTTCAGGTAGCCAAAGAACAGCAGAAGAAATCAAGGAAGTGGACATGCATTGCTATAATTCTTGGAATAGTTCTCATCATTCTCCTCCTAATTCCAATTATGTTACAAATTTTGCCTCATATGAAGTAGTAAGAGGGAAACGGGGAAGACTTTGTTCATAGTTAGATCTTATGGCGAGTTCACAAGGAAAGAAAAAAGGCTAGTGATTTTGACGCTCCTCTTTTAGCCTCCTGCACATATTCATTTTGCAGTGCATATGTCTAAAAGTAGAGCGCCACAATCCCTACGCAAAAAGAAAAAAACCGTTTGTTCTCGAAGGGTGCGGTTTCAATGTCTCACACACAAAAATTGTGACACAAAAGTAGCAAAACTTAGAAATGGAAGTTGAACGTTCCTTCACATTTGGGGCATCCTCCAAGCTTTTAAATCTCTCGGGGCAAAGGACCTAATTGGCAGATGGTAAATACATGATGTAACCAATTAGACACATTTCTTTGTAACAAATTTTATCCTCATTTTATGAATGACATTGCCTTTTAAACTACTTTTTACTTCCCAAACTCACATCTCCACACCTCACAAGCTCTGAAAAAAAAAAAGAAAAAAAAAAAAGAAAGACTAGTTGGTGACTCCTCACTGCATTCTACTCTTTTGAGGGTCAGGAAAACTAAAGTCATTTCAACATCTTCTTGACCACCATCGTGTAATTCACCAATGCCAGGATTCGAACCGTAATATACAAGCTTGTGATACCACCCATGATAATTCTCCGCACCTCACATGTTGAAGTCGAACCTTTTTGAGTTTGATGAGCTATGGAAATACTTTTTTCTAAAACGCTTTTACTAAAAATGTGCTTTTATTAAAAACATGTCCAAATCCAAGTGCTTTTTGAAAAAAACACGCTGTAAGTGCTTTTTGAAAAAAACACGCTATAAGTGTTTTTTTCTTTTCAAGAAAGCAATTCCACAGCTTTTCTAACACAAAAGACACAACAAAACCACAATCAGTGCACCCGTCTCATTCGAATCTCTGATTCCTGACACTAGTTTATAGAGTTAGGCCACGGTTGGTGCACCAAACCAAAAGTAGTAGAGAAACTAATCATTGCCGCACAAAGGTGTAGAGAAACTAATCATTAATCCATCGAACAATTTGCTTTCACAAAATGGTCATCAAACAATTTGCTTTCACAAAATGGCCCAAACATTGAGCATTTCATTTCAATCACGCCACTGAGATCATATGCCATTAAAAATCAAGACACTAAATTCAAGTACTTCCTACAATACCGTTCGGAAATCATAAACGATCGACACAATATATCGAAACTAATCACTAAGTTCAGAACTCAGGCATTCACCAAAATATACATATATATGCTGCAGAAAATTAGTAATCCGTGATGGGAGATCACAGACTTTTAGCAAGTGGCTGTGTCAAGTACCATAATTCGGCAAAGACGCCATAAACGAGTTGTATGATGATTCGAGATCGAAGTGAAGCTGCCTGGACTGCTGCTCCGTCAACTCATCAGCTGCTCCCATCTTTGACAGCCTTGCAATCCATTCCTTCAACTTTACCTTCCCCAAAAAGTCCGGCGGTAGAAAGGTCAACTTTCCAAGAGACGTTGAGAGGTCCGAGAGCAGCGGGTGCACCTGATCGACTGCCACCATATTCAGCTTCAAGGAGTCCATTGCAGTGATGAAATTCTGTGTGCATTCTGCCACAGCGGCAGCTGAGGAAGTCATGGAGGAAGCTGCAGCAGCCCGGTGCTCCACTGTGGCAGGCACCCCTGAGGTCACAAGTCGGTTTATAGCCGCCGGGCAGTCCATCTTGTATGTATCTGCAAACCGCTCAATGCTTGGGATGGTGTCCTTAAGCGTGGAAGCCAATGTCTTAAAGTGGGCAATGAGTTTTTGGCATTCGGTCTCATAAGCAGAAGAAGTAATCACATCCCGAATATACGCCTTTTCAAGCTTCTCAGTGGTCTTGATAATGGCGTACAGTTCGGCAAAACTATCATACATTTCTCTTTCACGCTTGTCATTGGCCAGCTTGACCTCCATCGTACTGATGTATGTGAAAGAAGAATCTCAGGTGTGCGTGTGAATGTGGAGGATTGGAGAAGAGAACGGGACACGCGCAAAGGAGAGAAAGAACCTTATTCACTGAAGAAAGAAATGCATACAAAGAAAACAAAGGGAAAGCATGAGGACCTATTTGTTTGACAACCAGCAAAAGAACCGAAAGACCTCAGCATCCACGAAAATCAACATACTTTCATGCTTGGGAAGAGAAAAATTCAATGGCATGGGTCAATTTTGGTTGCTAGAAGAATGCAGTAAACGATCAACTTATATTCATAACATACCATAAATTTCAGTTTTCTTTGGAGGTCAGGATTCCAGTTTTTTTGTTTGATGGTCAGGACTTGGATTAATCAACCTACAAAACAGAAAACTCAAGTCAATCAAGTCTGCTGCAATATTCAGCTTTATTCAACAACAATGACGATTTCTTTATCTTCACAAGAAGCAGATTGGAACAATGGAGGATCAAGACCTAATTTTTTTTTCTTTCAAAATCTCACCCAGCATATGAATATTTCAGCTAAAATCTAAACCCTAAACAGGTTCAATTCTTGAAGGAAAATTAACGAAATTGAAAAAATAAATTCCATGAAAAACCCAGTAAATTAAGAACCAAAATTATCTTAGATCAGCAAGAACACACACCCAAAAGCATATTAGCCTCTCACACTAAGCAAACACGGAAGCAGCCATGGACGCCATGGCCCTGTCATCTCAAGAGGCCATGGCCGCAGCTTCCAAACCAGAAAACCAATGAAATCGCAGAATCCAAAAGAACCCCAAATCCGAACTGAAAACCAAGAAATTGAAAATTCAAATCGAACCAATGAACCCAAGAAAACCAGAAAACCAATGAACCCAAGAAATTGAAAATCCGAACTGAAAATTCAAATTGGGGAGCTCTGAGATTTTACCTAAATCGCAGCCCGGATGGGGAAAAGTTGAGAACTTTGTACTGCTGCAGCTGGGTGCGAGTGGGTGAGATTCAGAAATAAAAAATTGAAAAATAAAATAAAATTAAAGCAAAAATCGAGGGAGGGGCCGTGCCAGGGAGTATTTGTATATGAAGAAGAAGAGAGAGAAAGTCTGATATTATGACACACAGAGGGGAGAGAGAGAGAGAGAGAGAGAGAGAGAAAAGAGGAGAGAGAGGGGTTGCGTGCGCTTCAACGTATATGGTTGCTGCTGCTTACGGCATCTACGTGTAGCAGTTGGAAAGCGACAAGCCCTTCTCTCTTTTTCCTCTGTTTTCCAGACCGCGTCGTTTTACGTCACTGCCGCTAAAATCATTGTCATTGTGGGCTTTTAGGCCCGTTTCAAAGAGTTTAATGGGCCGCAGTTTTATGGCCTTGTATTAGGGCCCGGCATACAATTGGGCGGGCGCTTTTAGTGGGCTTGAGCCTAAGAACACTTGAATCAAACAACCAAATAAGAAAACAAATTCCAATTCCCGGTTAAACAGATTTCGATCTCTTCACCCCTCTCTCTCTCTCTCTCTCTCTCTCTCTCTTTCTTTTTCTGTATGATTTGATAAATTTAGGGTTTCTTCAACCCCCAAAATCCCTGAATATGCAGCATTGAAACTTCAAAATCCCCAAAAATTCAAACTTTTCCTAATTGTTGCGATAGGGTTTAGGGTTTTTCCAGGCACTGCCAACTCCTACCTCTGCAAATTCACTCTCCCATGGCTATCTCTCAGGAGCTTTACCCATCGCAAGACGACCTGCTCTACGAAGAGGAACTTCTCCGCAACCCATTCAGCCTCAAGCTATGGTGGCGCTACCTAATCGCTCGAGCCGAATCTCCGTTCAAGAAGCGCTTCATAATCTACGAGCGAGCCCTCAAGGCTCTGCCCGGAAGCTACAAGCTTTGGTACGCTTACCTCCGCGAACGGCTCGAGCTCGTTCGGAACTTGCCCATCACTCACTCCCAGTATGAAACACTGGTCAACACGTTTGAACGAGCCCTAGTGACGATGCACAAGATGCCCAGGATTTGGATTATGTACTTGCAGACTTTGACGGATCAGAAATTGGTCACCAAGACTCGCCGGACCTTTGACAGAGCGCTGTGTGCTCTTCCCGTGACGCAGCATGACCGCATTTGGGAGCCCTACCTTGTGTTCGTGAGCCAAAAGGGTATCCCAATCGAGACCTCGCTTCGGGTTTATCGCAGGTATTTGAAATATGACCCTACCCATATTGAAGATTTCATCGAGTTCTTGATTAATTCTAGTCTTTGGCAAGAGGCTGCTGAGAGGCTGGCTGCGGTGTTGAATGATGATAAGTTTTACTCGATAAAGGGGAAGACGAAACATAGGCTGTGGCTAGAATTGTGTGATTTGCTTACTAAGCATGCCACTGAGGTTTCGGGCCTCAATGTGGATGCTATAATTAGAGGTGGGATTAGGAAGTTTACAGATGAGGTGGGGCGGTTGTGGACCTCTCTTGCGGACTATTACATTAGAAGGAATTTGCATGAGAAGGCGAGGGATATATTCGAGGAGGGTATGACAACTGTGGTAACGGTGAGAGATTTTAGTGTGATTTTTGATTCGTATGCTCATTTTGAAGAGATTGTGCTTGCCCATAAGATGGAAACTGCTGATTTGAGTGATGATGAGGAGGACAAAGAAAATGGGGTGGCGGAGGATGGAAATGAGGAGGAAGAAGATCTTCGATTGGATATTAATTTGTCTGTGGCTGAGCTTGAGAAGAAAATGCTTGATGGGTTTTGGCTACATGATGATAAGGATATAGATTTGAGATTAGCTCGATTGGACCATCTCATGGATAGAAGACCTGTACTAGCAAATAGTGTTCTTTTACGACAAAATCCTCATAATGTAGAGCAGTGGCACCGAAGAGTGAAGCTCTATGAGGGCAATCCCACGAAGCAGATACTTACTTACACTGAGGCAGTGAGAACAATTGATCCAATGAAAGCGGTTGGGAAGCCTCACACTTTGTGGGTTGCTTTTGCTAAGTTGTATGAGAACCACAACGATATTGTCAATGCCAGAGTGATTTTTGATAAAGCAGTGCAGGTGAATTACAAGACCGTGGATAATTTGGCTAGTCTGTGGTGTGAGTGGGCAGAAATGGAATTGAGGCATAAGAATTTCAAGGGAGCACTGGAACTGATGAGGCGGGCTACTGCAGAGCCATCTGTTGAGGTGAAACGAAGAGGTAATGTTCATCCTTCATTGGTTTGTTTTGTAGTTTTGTATGTGTTGGAAGTTCAAATAAAAACTTTAGAGAGCTTTCATACAGTTATTATTATGTTTCAATAATCTCAAACGTAGATATATTTCCTGAAATATCTTGCACCCGGTATCTTCCCTGTAATTCTTATGCTGCTTGCTTCTGTATATACTTTGGAACCAGAAATTTTATTTCCAGTTTGAAAATCACCTTGATTTGCTTTGAATTGTTTGGCCTTGGAACCAGAAATTTTATTTCCAGTTTGAAAATCATCTTGATTTGCTTTGAATTGTTTGGCCTTGGAACCAGAAATTTTATTTCCAGTTTGAAAATCATCTTGATTTACTTTGAATTGTTTGGCCTTGTCTCTATTATTCTTATTCCGAATACTGTCTTTGAGATCTATAATTCTGCTGGACTTCCAAGTGCCTTCTTAATGGTAATATAGAGGTGATCTTACTAAGTTTTAGCATTTGAAATGGTTAAAAGAAATGTGCCTGTGTCCCATATTCGGTTTCCATATTCTTGTTTACTTCCTTTTCCATTCTTTTTGCGCTTTTTGACAGGCACTGTATTTTTACTTGATTCTATGTTTGCACTAGTCTTTGGGTTTGTTAGAGCCCCCATCAAGTTGTTGCTTTTCTATCGAGTTGTTTTTGCACTATTTTATCTTAACCGTTGAAAAGAAAAAGAAGTTAAATGGTTAGGTTAGGTATATGGATTTTGTGGGAGCTATAAATGAACTTTGGGACTTTGGCTTATGCTGTTGCAGTGGCCACTGATGGGAATGCACCAGTTCAGATGAAGCTGCATAAATGCTTGAGGATTTGGGCTTTTTATGTGGACTTGGAGGAGAGCCTGGGTAAATTAGAGTCCACTCGAGCTGTTTACGAGAGGATATTGGATTTGAAAATAGCCACACCGCAGATCATCATCAATTATGCATCGCTTCTTGAGGTATGGCTTTCCTCCCGTTGCTCTTTTCTTGGAACATTCACTCGTAAGTATCTTATGTTTAGAATTTGATTGCACAGGAGCATAAATACTTTGAAGATGCGTTCAAGGTGTATCAAAAAGGTACTAAAATATTCAAGTATCCACATGTCAAAGACATATGGGTTACATATCTCTCTAGATTTGTAAAGAGATATGGGAAGAAAGAACTTGAGCGCGCAAGAGAGCTATTTGAGGAGGCTGTTCAAGCGGTACTAACATTCTGTCCCTTTAGACTTTAGTCTGGATATAATAATTCACTGTGGTATTTCTAAAGCACTAAATTTTTTATGTAGCATTGATTTTCAACATTTTTTACATTGGTTAAGTTAATGATTTTGTTCATATCTGATTAGCAATCATATGGTTCTTTTTTGAGATTCTGTCTTATTCTGTCTTATCATATCATTCTTGTGTCATAGTCATACTATCCATGTATAAAGTGAAAGTCGACAAACTATTGGCTTATAATTAAGGGTTTTTATTTTATTTTATGTTAATTTATACATAGACATATACATGTACCTTTATATATGGGGGCTGCATCTTGTTGTCTTCATGCTTGCTGTGATCATATATGTGCACTCTGTCATCGAGTGAATGGAATAATCACATGAATATTATAAGCCAATTTGTTATTGAAGTGTGCAAGGACGTTCTCTTGGTCCAGCTGTCCAAAGTTTCTCACAGTTGATTGCACAGAGCCTATATGTTTTTCCTTTCAATAGTTCTCCTAGTTTACTGGTGTTCTGCATATCACCCACTCTGTGTGTATTAGAATTTGTGTGGACTTTGTATTTTTTGAAATCATTTCAGGTTTGAGTTCTTCAATATGCTAGAATGTTGCCCTTTTATGTTGTTATTTTATCTGATACTAACCTTAACATGGTATATCAGGCCCCTGCTGATGCGAAGAAACCTTTGTATCTTCAATATGCAAAGCTGGAGGAGGATTATGGCCTATCAAAGCGAGCGATGAAAGTCTATGATGAAGCAACTAAGGCTGTTCCAAACCATGAGAAACTGGGCATGTATGAAATCTATATTGCCCGTGCCACAGAGATATTTGGCGTCCCGAAAACTAGGGAAATTTACCAGCAGGCCATAGATTCTGGTCTTCCAGACAAAGATGTGAAGACAATGTGTTTAAAGTTTGCTGAGCTTGAGAAGAGCTTGGGAGAAATTGATCGTGCTCGAGGATTGTATACATTTGCGTCACAGTTTTCAGATCCACGATCTGATGTGGATTTCTGGAACAAATGGCATGAGTTTGAAGTGCAACACGGAAATGAAGATACCTTCCGAGAGATGCTTCGAATTAAACGAAGTGTTTCTGCAAGCTATAGCCAGGTAAGTTCATTAGTTATATATCTGGTTTTATCTAAAATGTTTATTACTTTCATTTTTTTTTTCTCTACAGCAATTTAGGTATATGTTTTATTAGGATCTCAGAGAAAGGGTTCCTGAATTGCTCATTTTAATTCTCATTTTTTTCGTTCTACCAGACGCACTTTATTCTACCCGAGTATATGATGCAAAAGGATCAGAGGCTGAACATGGACGAGGCAAAAGACAAGTTGAAACAGGCAGGAGTCCCTGAAGATGAAATGGCTGCTCTAGAGAGGCAGTTGGCACCTGCGGCCAACGATACTACCACTAAAGATAACAGTAGAATAGGCTTTGTGAGTGCTGGAGCAATTCAACAGACTGACGGAGGGGTCAAAGTTGCCGCAAATCCTGAAGACATTGAGCTGCCAGAAGAAAATGATTCAGAAGACGACGAAAGGGTTGAAATTCAAATTGCACAGAAGGAGGTCCCGGATGCTGTTTTTGGAGAGTTGGCTAACAAGAGAAAGGAGGCCGAAAAAGATGATGGCGGAGATGCCGATACTAAGGACGATGGCAGCCGCCTTGGTGCCCTTGAGAGAATAAAAAGGCTAAAACGAGGCGCCTGATTTACGAGCAATTTTGACGCGTACGTTCGCTAACACTTCATTCAGGTTTATTTTTGTCCCCTTTGCCCGTTGTATTTGAGCTTGTATATTTTACAGCCCCAGTTGGTAACTGAAAGGCTGGCTGCTATATCAATTTAGAAATTCTTGGGTTCGATTCACTCTAATGTAACTTTCTCATGACTTGCGTCTGCATGATGTTACATCCGCATAAGTTTTAGGATCCGACATCCGGATCATATCAAGCTAACCCTATCCGGCTCCAGCCGGGTGAGCTTGATACCGTATCCGGATGTCGGCAGATTAGGTGAGGAGTTGAATCTTGAATAATTTTCTTCTTAATCATTTCCATCACAACGATTGTAGGCGTCCATCGCTATCTACAAATGGCAGCCATCAAATCACGAGTTTACACGAATATTGTTACATAATTATGATTTTGGACTTTGGATAAACTTTTGGGTTAGGGCCTAAATAATTAAGACTTTGGACAGATGGACAGCCATGAGTTACTAATCATAGTTATGGACTGAGTCTTCATCGGGTAACAAAAAGATTATAAACTTAGCTAAAATAATTAAGATAGGTGATGATGACATTATCCACCTACATGATTAGGGTTTTCACCAGTGTCGGGGTACTAATAGTCGTGGATACGCCAGTTGGCTGAGATATTATGCATCACTTGCCGTGTACTTCAACTAAATCATCTTTTTTTTAAAATTAGAATAGAGTAGCGTTTACTTTTGATTAAAGATCTAACGATTATAAAATTTGAAATATTTGATATTTCTGAGCATCGACGAAAATCGTAATATAACAAAAAACTTACATCAAAATGAACACTATTCTGAAATTTCTTACTTTTCTTTACAGTCAAAAGAACAAAAAAAAAAAAAAACTTACATCAAAATGAACACTATTCTAGAATTTCTTACTTTCCTTTACAGTCAAAAGAACAAAAAAGAAATAACATTCTTTGCTTTACAGACCAACATATATTTGATATTTCCTCATAAACCCTAATTGTAATTTTGTTTATCTTTTTTCCTTTTTTTCGGGTTAAATTGAATTCAAATGAAATATTAAAAACAAAATCTATTAAATTAGACGAAAGAAAAAACTTTGACCAAATATGTGTATCAATGGTTTCCACCGCTGACCACCTTCATGTACTGATCCAAAGACTGTTGTCTCTGCATCCTCATTTCCTCATTGAACTTGTTTATGAACGCTTCCACTTGGCGGTTCAACTCGTCCTGACTCAGCGACGGCTCTTTCCTCGGCTTCTCTCCGCTTCCATCCCCGGCGGTGACAGCTGTCAGGCTTTGGTTGGTTGGGTCCTTAAACGTCTCTGCCTTCACCATCACTGACGTGTCCAATGCCGACGTCAAGTCAACATTTAACTGACGGCCGTGATTCGGCAACGTCTCGGATTTCTTCGCGTGCCTGCTCAGCGGCATCGACCGACCTTCCGTTATCGCCTTCCACGTGTTCTCCAGCGTGTCGTTCCGTTTCGGCTTCGCCACACTCAACGGCTTCCCACCTGTTAAATTTCGCGGTAAAATACGTCAGTAAAATGTCCACCATAACCCTTTGAGCTAGAGATCTTTTACTTTGCAACGTATCATTTATAAAGGGGCTTATTAGACATTTACTTAACACCGGGTGTGATATGACATGTGCACACCACATTTGAACTCTGCTTTGTTCTCAAACTTCTATGCCGTTACTTGATTACTGGTCACAAATGTTGGAAAATGTTTTAAGATGGCCAAAAATATTTTCAGATATTTAAAGTATTTTTAGATAACTAAAAGCATTGTATTTTTAAATATTTCAAAGTGTTTTTAAAATAACTAAAAGAGTTGTTGAAAGTATTTTGTTGGTGATTATATTTCGAATTTTAAAACTAAAATACATGTATCAAGTTCGTGAGGAAACAAGCAAAAATATTTTTAAAATAACAAAAATGTTTTTAAATAATTAAAAACGCTTATGACATTTTATGTCGTTTGATTCTAAAAAGATTTTATCAGTTTCTTTTAAAAACACTCCTCCAAGCGGCCAGGATTTGAATTTTCAATATAAGTTTTATTCTACGAACAAAAAATGCTTCTTACTAAAACAATAAAAAACAAACCCTGACTACGATTAAACTATTTAAACATAAAACTAGGGTAACGAAAATGAAAATGAAAATGAAAATACCTTCAGGAATGGATCTAGCCGGTTTCCGGCGACTGAATCTCGCCGAAACTGGAGGTTTCTTCACTGGCAAAGCAATCTCATCGGACTCCAACATACTCTTCGGCGGCAAGATCACAAGCTTGTCTTCGTATTCACGATCACCTTCAATCTCAGCCGCCTCAGGCTCTGCTTCTTCTACATACCCATTGATCACAACCGCAGACGTCAGCTCGTAAACAACCTCAGGCTCTCGATACCTCGGTTCCGAAACCGCCTCCGGCTCCGGTGTCAGCTCATGAACAACCTCATGCTCTCGATACCTCGGTTCGGAAACCGCCTCCGGCTCCGGTGACAGCTCATAAACAACCTCAGGCTCTCGATACCTCGGTTCGTAAACCGCCTCCGCCTCCGACTCCTGTTTGATCACAAACGCAGACTTCAGCTCCGGCTCTCGATACATGGGCTCGTAAACCGCTGGAGACTCCGAAATGCTCACCTCCGACTCCGGTTGAAGCTTCGGCTGAGGCGACCTGCCGTGGCCCTGGAATCTGGAGGAAGCGGCGATGATGATGATGATGCAGTTGATGAGGACGTAGATGTACGGAGGACGGAGCACGGATCGGAAGGAGGAGCACAAGACCGGCAAGTGAGATGCTACGAACTCCGTCGCCATCGGAACAGAGAGCTTCATGGCCAGAGCCAACGCCACGACGCCACTCGAGATTAGGACAATCTTCAGAGAAGCTAACCAAGACATTTTTTGGTTAATTAAGATCTTAATCAAGTTTGATTTTAGTTAATTACGGGGGTGAGTGTTTAAGACTGAGAGTGAGTGGGAAACGAATTGGAGATGTGAGCACTGAGCGCTGGTCGTTTGGGAGAAACGGAATTGCATGGGAAATATATAGAGAAGGAGAGTGTGGGACGCGTTTTTGTGATGGGACTTGAGCCGTCGGATTTAGAGGAGGAGTGATCGACGGTGGATTATTGATTCGGTAAGTGAGGATGGCCCACTCTTGTTGGGGGGAACATCCACGAAGCGACCCATATTTAGTCATGATCTGCGGATGAAGTGATGAGCTGTATATATTTAAGTTGTGCTATCCATATACTTATTTTTACATCTCAGATATTTATTATTAATCTCAGATATTTATTATTAATTTTTTATTCTTTAATGTTCTTCAATTTGTTTGGGAGTTTTAATGAAAAGCTCAAGTATTGTTCACTTTAATGAAAAATTACATTTTTACGTCTTAGATATTTATTATTAATTTTTTTTATTCTTTAATCTTCTTCAATTTGTTTGAGAGTTTTAACGAAAAGCTCAGGTATTGTTCACTTTAACAAAAAATTACATTTTTACATCTCAAATATTTATTATTAATTTTTTATTCTTTAATCTTTTTCAATTTGTTTGAGAGTTTTAACGAAAAGCTTAGGTATTGTTTACTTTAACGAAAAATTACATTTTTACACTAAAAAGTCAAACCTATTACTATTACTATTCACTTTACTTTTTATTTTGTCTTTATCGTTAAAACTCAAAATTTTTAAATCATTTTCATTAGTTTTCTATTTATTTAATTCAATGACCGAGAAGGGATGTTTAAGAGTTAAAAAATATGTGTGGATATCAACGCGGAATATTTATAGGATTAAGTTTAAACATGCGTGGGCATGGAGGCACCACTTCTTAATTAAGCGTGGGCATGCAGGATGGCAATTTGGCAAGTTGGCAACACATTGAAAAGTGACATTAAGCGGTGAAATAGTGTTTAGTTTCCATTTCACACTAAACTCAACCACTTATCTTTTTCTTTCTAATTTTATTTTCATTTATGATCTTTGTGTTCAGTCGTTGTACATGATATTTTATCTTTCTTAAGTACAAGTTGTGCTTTGTAATTTCCTTTTTATTTATGATTTTATGTTCGGTCGTTGTACATGATGTCTTATCTTTCTTAAATACAAATTACGCTTTATAACTTTCTTTTCATTTATAATCTGATGTTCGGTCGTTGTACATAATATTTTATCTTTCTTAAATACAGGTTGCATTGAGAAAAAACCAATATGCTCTCTATTTTCTTCAATGATAAGTTTTCCCTTTTAAATATGGGTAACACAACCACTAATTACCTCTTTCAACAACTATTCAACGTTCTTCAAATCCACCTCAGATGTGTTAACATCTGAAGAACAATAGCCGAACGTTATGAAGATAATGACTTTTCAACTCTTTTGTTTGTTTAGACCAATTCATTTGTAAATGGGGTCACCATGTTTTTTTCCGGATCAAGGTAAAGTGGACTGGCTTTTAGGGGATAGAAAAGTTTAGTAGTATTATTATTTATCAAAAAAAAATATAGAAAGCATTAGTTCGAATTAGTTCTTGAACGCATTATTTTGAAATCTTGGGAGCATTATTGGACCGTTACTTCAGGAGAATATTACGATCATGAGAGCATTATTTTGATTTTTTTTTAACAAACGATATAATGCTCTCAAGATCTTTCACCTACAAGTGAAAAAAAATACTATTAGAATGTGGTATAAAGTGAATTTTTTGCGTAGTAATATCATGATCATGAAAAAAAGTTTCATTATGACATGAACACGATCTAACACACTATGTGTAATAATACAATAAGTTGAAAACTTGAAAAAAATTCTCATATAATTTTGTTATTACATTTAGTTTATCGAGCCATGTTCTAAGTACACTGGGGAGTCTCATAAACATGAGTCGCTGGCCCAAGGGGGCGGAGACGCTCCTCCCTAGCAGCTGGCCAGTGGCGGCCACCGCGTGTTTTGCACCTCACAAAGTGTACCTCTAAACCGACCACGTTACCTTGACCTCATGGCACTGGATCCTGCGGCTGAAAGATTATAAGAATATTTATTTGTTTAAGTTAACTTGATTAGAATAATGTTGACTAATCTTAACCATCTAATCGACTAATCTAATGTTTTATAATTATAATCTATTGATAGATTAAGTGACCATGCTTCTTAATCAGATACGCAAAAAGGATCATTACATACCTAAATATATGTTTAGATTCAACAAATGTACGTATACTCCCAAATCCAGCAAAATAAAAATTGAAAGTGTTTTCCACACCACACGTTCGCACAATGAAAATAAAAAACATTAAGTTTGATAACAAACCGTAGCATGACAAGTGAAAAGTTATAGTCTTGATCCTTGGAGATGAACTTAATTTGCTTCATAGCGTACGTGTATATTTATATGGGGCGGATCTGTGGCATCAATTTTTATACAAATTCTTTATATACATTTTTTTGTAGGATTCACTCTGTAATGTATGTTAACTATCCGAATCATTTATATTTTAGAACGTTATTCATAGATCATCATTAAAAAATTAGACAAATTCAAAATCATTAAGACATTTATATATAGTGAAGAAAATGAACAAAAATGATTCTATAAAGAAACTTTAAACCTCTAATTCAACGTTCATATGGTTTCAGATTTGAGTGATTTTTTGTAAACATGATATTTGAGGGAAGACCTAAAAGATAGACGGTTCAGATCATTGAAATTCATTACGAAGTGGACCTTACAAAAACTTATGTAAAAATTTGTGTTAACAAAATGGTATCACGGATCCATTCTTTTATATATATATATGTGTGTGTGTGTGTGTGTTAACATTCGTTTAGGAGAAGAAAATGATGAGAGAAACTTTCCTACAGTCTCAGAATGCCAACCGCAGTGCTTATGATATTGTGCCATATGTTTTATATATGTTACCTACATAACATTATACCATTGACCTTGAAAGTCTTGGTAAAATCTCGGAGTGTAAGTAAGTTTTCCCCGAAAATGACAGTTAATTAATAATTTGACATAGAAGCAAAGAGGGGCATTGAGATGGTTGGTGTGCTTGTCAACTCAACTAAATATATGGTTATTTGTATAGACATCTAACGACTGACCATACGATGCATTCATGAAATATGGCCTACAAATATTTGCCGTCTTGAAGAAGATCAATATTACTTATTATTTCAAATTTAAATAATAATACCCACACTTAACATGGCCCATATAGCATTTGTAATAAATTAATAATACTGCCGCAATTCCAAACTGACCATCAGTGAAAAAGGGACAACCGAAACAACTGGGAAGTTTTCGTTAGACTACTGCAGAAGAACTAACAGATAAACAAATGGGCAAACAGAAGATTGGTCAATTGTTCACTGAGACGTAATTAGTATTTTGGACGTTAAATGAGAGGTAATTACTTGGTAATTATATATGGAAGTTAAATTGTCAATTAAGCGATCGATATATATATTTGGAGATAAACGGAAGGTCAGTCAATTGGTCGGTGTGCTATAGTTTCTGGTGAACTTCCGGTCGTGACACTTTTTTGTCGACCTGAACTCACCCAAATTGCAAAAGCAAAATCTGTACTTATTATGACATGTGAGTTAGTAAGATCACATATATTATTAAACTCAAAAAACTCTCAAGTGACAAAAAAAGAGCGACTTTAAGCTAACAAAATTCTCCGTTTTGTGAGGGTTGGAGGAAACGTCTATTATATACAGTCTTACTCTTACTTTGCAAAGAGACTATTTCCACGACTGGAACCTGTGATCTTTTGGTCATGAAGAAGCAACATTTTTGTTGTGCCAAGGCTCACAATTCTAATAATAATCCAAGGAACCACCAAATTTTATATCAACTAGTGTATGACAGACAACGAAGGGCAGACTAATTGCGTCTTTAATTTGTGTTCTTTTTTGTAGACAAAGTGCTTGTCATGGTATGAAATTTTAACTAGTCGCTCTAAAAAATTAGTCAATTGCAGAATAAATTAAATAAGTAGATGATAAGGTAATTGATTGATCAAGATCAAGCTATAAAATATCCATAATATCCCGATATTTCCATCGAAATTTCGGTGTTTTTGAACTACCGATATTTCCGATGTCATCGATATTTCCATCGAAATTTACGTGTTTTTTAAATTTCTATATTTAGAAAAAAACACCAAGGGGATTCGAACCCCTCCCATTTTATTTCTTCAACACTTTGACCACCATATCACTTATATTTTTGTAAAAATATGCTAAAATATTTACATATTTCTATACTCACAATGTTTGCCAGCTCGCTATATAATCAACTTAAATCAGTTAAATCCATCATGCAATGCATTTTCTTCCCATTTTTTGTGATAAACTAATAGATAATTGACTAAATAAACATCCTGCAAAGTTTCAATAAAAATTTCTAAGTTTTTCTTACGATTTATGTGGTTTTTATTCAATTTTTATCGATATCGATAATATCCCGATATTTCCATCGAAATTTCCGTGTTTTTGGACTACCGATATTTCCGATATAATCGATATTTAATACCTTGATCAAGATGCATCGTTAGTTGCCTCCTTCCAAAGCTACCAGACTACCCCAGGAAACTCCTCCGAAGTCCCATGAGATGGGTCATTGTTTTATGAGCAATTTTTATTTATTTAATGAATTTGGGATACGGTGGCGTAATATTTACCACTAAAAATAATAGCACACGAGTTAGTATTTTATTACTTATTTTAAATATATAATATACTAATTATGTCATCCAGTTTTATTATAACTCATGAAATTATATATTACGTGATTTGTGTCGATGACTCACATAAAAGTTTATGTTTGCTTCGTGATGGGTGTGGCAATATTGTCATGCAAGCTGTTAATAGCTTCTCTTTAAACGAACAAAATATTTAGGCAATCATGACATGCAGAAATATTTGACCGACTAAACTACAAGTATCATGAACATGTAGAAAAATTGGCAGTTAACATACAATAATTACCAGCGAAACAAAGAGGGACAGATGGATGGTGCTTGTCAATTCAAATAAAATGCATTAGGTTTTTTTTGTCTGACCTGATGATGAAGGATCATCTAGAACTTGTGGAAAATAAGCAAGTGCACATCGAAATACTAAGTAAATTGCAAACCATACAGTCGGAGAAACTGTTATTAATACTCTAAAAATTTCATTCTACATTTCTCACAATCGTATTTTTCTTTCTAATTATAGAAAATTTAGAGTGCCAAATAAGATTTTTGGAGTGCTAATAGTAATTTTCTAGTGGGGTCGTGAATATATAGATAGATAAGGCACTTTAGCCAAAATTGTATTCGAGATTGGCATAAGTCCTCACTTTGGTCCATGAGATTTGAAATCATAGAAGTGGTCATGAGTTCCATCATCAATCATTTTGATCAGTTCGTAAAAAATCTCTATTAAGTAAAGACTAAAATGACAAAAATATCCTCAATTGAATAAACAATGGGTTAAAATGATTTGACAAATTAGAGATTGTTTTCTTTCTTCATTTTGGTCGTATTAACGGAAATTTTTCACGGAATAACTAAAATATTTAACGATCCCAAGGGCCAAAGAGAGAAATTATACCAATCTGATAAGCTATTTTAGCCTATAGATATATACGCCTACTTAATAAGAAAAACTAGCAATAGTGATTGACATTTTAGTGTCTAATTGTAAGGACATATCTTATAGTGTCCCGACATCTAACAATTAACCACCTCAGCCTAATTATATTGTCATGACAACTAACAATTAACCCCCTTACCCTAATATCCGTCAATTTTCATATAGTTTGGCTGAATATATTTTTTAATACAAGAGATATATATGAGAAAAAGCGAGACTCCAACATGAATTTGAACGGATGGACAATACCTCTAACTTAATGAGGAAGAAACTGCATATTGATAGCATATACGCGTGCGACGATGTTGTCGACTGTCGAGATTACATATTTTTGCATGGTTGGTTGGACTGCTTTCTTGAGCCAAACCGACCATCCATGGAAAAAACAGATAAACGAAACAAATGGGACAAATATCGACTTAAATGGCAGTTTTTTGTTCGTTGAGACTTGGGAGGCAGTTAATATACGTCACAATACAGACAGTTGATAAATAAATAAAAGTATGACAGTTACCTTATCAATTAAGCAATGCATGTATGTTATACAGATAAACAGAAGAAGGATAATTCAATTGGCTCGTGGTGCTTTCGTTTCCTGTAAATCTGGTGGTCTTAATCTTATGTACATGGCACTTATCTGTCGACCTGAAATAATCGTCCCAATTGCAAAATCTTTGCATGCCTGCGATTTGACCAAATGGCCAACTTCTACGAAAATCAAACGTAAACTTAACAATGCGCATTCATCTTTTTTGCCACCTGAACTTTATCCAACCGCCCCCAACTCCACGTATAAATATGATATGGATAGCGTGTGGACCACAGTATAGAGGGAATATTTTGTTGAATTTATGGGATATCATCAATACCAGGCCCGAATTCTATAATCTATATCACATGTTATGGGTTTTTGAATTCTAGGCTGAATAATCGATTAATGAGAGGCTAAAATGTCTTGAATGTTTTTTAGTTATGAAAAAATAGATTGCAGTGACAAGGGCACCAACTAATTACTTTCAAAAAATGAAAATTGAGTTTTTGAATTTTACTGAATAATCGATTAATGAGAAGCTAAAATGCCTTGAATGTTTTTTAGTCTTGAAAAAATAGATTGCAGTGACAAGGCACCATCCAATCACTTTCAAAAAATGAAAATACAATTGGTCATATACCACTAATTATTTATCTCCAGTGTGAACGAACGGTGGACTCATTGACAAGAAAAAAGTGCACAAGGGCCGTTACCATATTATGGGAATGTGCTTGTCGTTGTCAGATTAATTAAATTAGTTAATTTCAAAGTAAGTTGAATAAGGATAACAAAGGTAGCTAATTAAATTAAATTGAAGATTTTTTTTATATTACAATGGTCCTTGAAATTGACTTTCACCATCAATATGATCGTTAAAATTGAAAATTAATCAATGTAATCGTTGAAAATAGGTGTCGCAAATCAATGTGATCATTCTGTCACAATTCTGTTAAGTACTGATGTGGCATATAAATGGGTCCTACAAGTCATTTTTTTCTCACAAATAGTCCTTGAATTTGACCTACGACTTCAAAATGAACCCTGAAATTGACACGTGACATCAAAATGGTCCATGAAATTGAAAATCAATCAATGTAATCCTGCAAGTAAGTGTCCCAAATTAATGTAGTCATTCCGTCACAATTATGTCAAAATTCTGTTATGTGTTGATGTGACACATAAATGGATTACATAAGTCTAATTATATTTAAAAAAATTACAAATAGGTTTAATAATTTAATTGCTAATAAAAAGTTGTGAACCCAAAAACTCAGTCCTACAATCACCTCCGATCCCAGTTCATATTCATCTACCTCCTTCGTTGTCTATTCTCTAAAAATAATATCTCAATACATCCATCTTTACACACTTTGATACCCTTCACCGAATTGAGCCTGAATCGATATCACTTTTGGTGATGGCTTGGCTGATTGGCAACGACTTATGGGACATCACCGTTAACATTTAGGTGATCAACATCCTCACAACCTTAATCTTGGAGAGTTTGTTCGGCGCTTTCCTAGTGGTCTAGTGACTCAAAGAACGGCGATGTTTGCCTTGAGAGAATGAGATTATAACCGAGGTGCGTTTATTGTTGGTTGAAAACTATTTCCAAACCCTCTCTTAGGTCTTGGTTAAGCCTTGTGTCTTTGAGAATTTATGGAAGGGATCTCTCTTCGTAGTAGGTACTACTATAAGAAAAAAAATTCATTGTGTAAAAAGGTATTTAGATAACTTTTTAAAATTAATTATTAAACCCACATCAGCACATAACAATTTTTTTTTACAGAATTGTGGCGGAATAATTATATTGATTTGAGATACCTATTTTAAAGGACTATATAGGACCAACTTGATAGTGTGAGTCAATTTCAAAGACCATCTTGGTGGTGTAAGTTAATTTCAGAGACCATTTGTGATAAAAACCTGTAAATCTTGTGGTGCCCATTTATGTGCCACATCAGCACTTAACGAAATTTTTAACAAAATTGTGACGGAATGACCACATTAATTTGCAATACCTATGTTTAGGAACTACATTAATTGATTTTCAATTTTAAGGATCATTTTAATGATGAGGGTCAATTTCAAGAATTCTTTGTGATAAAAACCCTTAAATTAATCATAAAGATGCCTGGTTACTTTTGCATGCCAGTGATTTGTCACGCTCTCCTCAAAATATTGGATTGGGGATTGTGGGCGGTGGTGAGAGGGAAAAGTTAGCAGATGGGAGTTAGGAGATTGGGCAGCTGCAAGACAAGGGAAGGAGACTTGGTAACGTAAGTACGAGGATTCCCAGTCAAAGTCTTCAGTCCAAAGTCGTTGCTGATCAACGGTTTACAGTTTAAACCGTCCATTTCTTGCGTGTCTGCCATTTGTAAATTTCCTCCGTTGTTACAGTTTACAGAATATTCATGGTTGCATATCTGTACAGAATATTCATTGTTGCATATCTGTATATTCTGTAAATTTCCTCCATTGTTACAGTTTATAGAATATTCATGGTTGGATATCAGTATATTCTGTAAGACCAGTCAAATTTAACAATAGCACATTTTCCACAAAAATTATATGTTGTCAGTCACGATTTTAATTTTAATTATTTTTGCGAAACAAAACTATCACAAATCTTTTTTCGTATGGTAGTAGGAGCATCGTAACCTTATTAACATTAATTTTACTTTGATCTCCTCTCACACTGCTCAAGAAAACTGAAAATCTAGATTATATTCAACAACAAAAAAACAAAATAATGTACGACTAAGTTCTGACTTCTAATCATGTATGTCATGAAATATACAACAATAACAACGAAACTGTATCTTATTAAGTGTGGTCGGTTGTATAAACCTTAGAAACGTCACGGCTCCAAAGTTTACTAGTTCTGGACTTCTGTTCCGAGCTTACTTATTCTGCTTGTTGTGGAAGCATGCATGGTAGCTATTCTAGGAAGTGGTGTCGACCACCGTGGGAGGACAAACGGGAACGCACGGATTTTATTATTATCCGAATCATGCTTAGCCAAAACCGTCTCTGTACGAATGTTGCATATGAAGATGCATTCAGCCGCTTCTATATACACGATATCCACATCGAACGAGTTCAAATGCAGCTGTTCAGTTGAAGCACGGTGCACCTGTTCAGTTGAAGCACGGTGCAAGTGACGAAGACCAGATTCATCAAGCATTGGGGACAAGGAAACGTTATATATTGACCACATCTGTGAAGCACAAGCAGCCTCGCCGCACGCATAAGCGTCTAGAGTAACGCGACTCATCTGGATGCTCGTAGAGCACCAAATTCATGTACCAAATGAGTTATTGGTCGGCATGGTATAACAAACTCTCTCCATTCACCAGTCCCGGAAGAAAACATCACCATGTTTAATTTAAGAGCATTGTGTTTGTGATGAATTAGCACAACCCTGCACCTATATTCAACGTTACTACTACTAGTACCCTCTTGTTCCAAATTTTTATTATCTTCCCTATAAGGATCGCAGATGAATCCTACTCTGTCGCTCCTCCATTAGAATTTCAATGGCGGAAGAGCAACCCATTCCATGGTGCATGTATTGCAGATGTAGTAATAACTTCCCCCGGCTTCGTTGTTGCACAAAGCTAAGTCATTATATATCGACACTAACGGTGAGTAGTAAACTACACCGTAAGAACGCCGAGGAAGGAAACTCTTAGTATAAAATCTCTGTGTTATAGGTTTTGGGAGCTTGGGATATAGGCAACGATTGTAGTGACATAACGAAGACCAAGAGAACAACGTACTACCCGTGATGGGATTTTGTTCTTTGGAAACGTGAGAACTGGCGATTGCAGTGACATAATGCAGGAGATGGAAAATAAAACTCTCCTAATTAGACAAGGATTAGTATTAGGGTACTCCTAATCAGCCTCCAAATTAGTTTTCTTTCTTCTCGATGAAAACTCACAAACACATTGGAAACGGGAACTGTTATTGACATTCCAAAAAGTCTTACACTCCAATTAAAAAGGAAGCGGGACAACATTTCTATAGTGCCAACACGAACTCTATTAGAAATTTGAATACTTAAAAGAACCAGCTCTAAAGGTAGTAAGAATTAACGAGGTATTAGAACCAACCTAGAGCAAAAAAAAGGAACTAAACCACAAATTAGAAGGAAACAAGAAAAAATTACCACGGCACCGAATAAAACCACCTGTGGTTTCACACATGCCTTATAAGGTGCTGCTTCATGCGTGTGAAGAATGAAGACCAACAAAAGCAAATATGAATTGTATTTTTAATCAATCTAGATCTTTATAAAGGGGAAGGGAATGAACATGACCTCGCGTGCTGGAATGAACACGTTTAATCCTAGCTTTCGTCATTTAACAGAGATGAAAAGGCCTAATTACAAGCAACTAAAAGAAGGTGAATTCATTCCAAGCAATATGAACCCAAATTTATTGAGACAGGCCTACTGATACAATTGAAATCAACATCTTAGGAAGGAATCAACTAAAATACTATTGCTCCAATAATTCTCCATCAATTTCTTTCATTCTGTAGAATCTGTACTGATGATTGATTAAAGTGGCTCACCGTTTGGTAAACAATCCTTGAGTTAATGATGAGAAATCAAAATCGCTTCCTGACTTCGTTGAAGGGAAAGAAGATACTGGTGACGCTGATGAAAATCCGTTAGCTCTGATGTTTGTGACACCATTAATTGGAGTTACTGGCCTCGTCCTGTACATGCTGCAACAGAAAAGTTTCACAAAAAAATCACATGGTTAATCAATGTTCTTCATTTTTTTATTTTCAAAAAATATTTCAGTCTGAATCATATGGTTTCAGATTCCGGCCTATATTGTAGTATAGGGTGAATTGATCATGATCATGTCGAACTGATATATAATGTGTACCTTGATGTTTGGAAAGGAACTGTATTGTGTACTGGACGTGTATGATAGCTGTTTCCAATCTGGTGCAAGAAAAGCAATGACAGGATAAGAGATGGAACATCAAATGGAAAACACTAGTTGTAAGCTTTGTCATAAGCACAACCTGAGGATAATGTTGTGGATGAACAGGAACCAGGTATCCAGGAACTTGGCGACCAATGCTTTGCACATTTCGGGCGGGTAAGTGCTGGATAGAATGGGAGCCAGGTTGTACGTTTGCAGGAGCGGAATGGGATCCACTAGATTTCGCCACAGTCGCCATGGTTAATGCCTGTTGTTGGGATGGCATTGCAAGTTGCTGTTGATGCACAGAGGATGGAGAAGCCACACTGGACTGCCCAAAATCCAATATGAAATTTGTTAAATGTAAACCTACATAGTTCATCGACAGATCAAATTCTACAACACTGTATCAATAGTTAGAGACGGCATGCTAAACAACTTTGCAACATATACCTTCTCGAATAAGTTCATACTGTCATTCTGCACATAATTCTGAGGTTTCATTGAAAATGGTTGAGTGACAGGGGTTGGATGTACAAATAAATCCTCGAGACCGCCATATTTTGGTTGGATCTTGCTTTCGGAGGATTCTGGCCTTTCACTTTTCTCTTCTGTCAATTTTGTTTCAACTGCTGCATGTTAAAGAGGTACGAGGTCAGCGGTAATGCCAAAGCCGAACTTGCAAGATGTAATTGATTTGGAGATTTTCATCGATGGAACGCAAGATAATGAAGCAACAGTTCTCTCATGATGACAAATAAAAGAAACATACCGTGGTTACCAGCCAATGTATTCGTATTGGCAGATATCACCGAGTCATTTTCTATAGCTTCCTCCATGGATAGCAAATTGAACAAATGAGTAGCATAATCCACCTTAACTGGTACTGAAACGGGCCTAACACTACCCGCCTCACTTGCCGGTTCAACTTTCAAGACTACTGGTTTTGGTTCCTGTGCAAGTTCTTGTGGTTTAGGTTTCTGATCAAGTTCTTGTTGTTTTGGTTTCTGCACAAGTTCTTGTGGTTTTGGATCATGACTGATCTGTCCACCAAGACCAACAAGCGTACTTTCATCAACACCATCAACAGAGAAAGGGAACCAAGAGATATACTAAAACAACGAGCAGGCATGATATGTATCAGTTGTCAATCGAGAGGGAAATACAACAACAACAACAAAGCCTTTTCCCACTAAGTGGGGTCGGCTATAATCGAATAAAATTTACCTGCTGCGTTGTCAAGTTATTTGTACTGTGCGTACGAGCACCTTTCTGCTCCTCAGAAAACTGTTCCATCTTTTTCAAATGGACATGTTGAGTACTAGTTTCAGGTCTCGCTCTATAAACGGAAGTCTTTGCTTCACTCACCCTCGCAGGTGATTTTGCCTTTCCATCCCTAGGAACCCAATTTTTGTGTTCATACCTAATGGAGAACATAAGCACTCAAACACCGAAGCCCGAAATATGAACCAATAATGAAAAACCAGTAGTGCATCATACATATACCAAGAATCTAAACCAAGAAAAAATGAAGTCATACTTTGCTCGAATGAAATTCTCGATTCTAACTCTGTCATACTTAGGAGGCAACTCGGCTTCCCAAAAACTATTCGCTTTATCGTTTCCCATAGCTAGCAACCAAAATGAATTTCAGTACCTGTACCATTACCTTAAACTCGACCCCCACCAGAATGATAAGAAGCTGGTAAAACAGCATTGGTACTTACATTGGATAAACGCAACCTGCTCTGGGAGCCATGTATCCAAAGTGGCAGATCTCACCTGCAAAAGCATCCAATTCATCAGAATAATGCAGGAAAAGAATGGAACCGAAATTAGCATAACGCAGAAAATATGGAATTGAGTACTATACAAATAGGAAAACGAATTTGAAGTTTGCACAACTGAAAATTATACCTGTGATATATGTACCCCAAGACTCCTATGGATCCCTGAACATTGCATGCATATGAAGATACCAAGATTCACGCTAGCCCATCGTGGAGATCTGCACCGAAAAAGAAAAAAAAAGGGCAACATTACAACAAGTTACCCTCAATTGTTGCAATTCAACCTATCGTGTTGCTTACGGTTTAACTGAAAAAAAAAAAAAAAAATCCTAATCTCAGTGGTTCGTCACAGGATAAGTACTTGGTTTTGCAGTCTGCGCATTCTCTGTTCTCTTGTAGTTTAAGAAGACCCTCCAATATCTGCATACCAAAAAAAACAGACGAGACCAAACCAAATCAGAGGTAATAAGATGAACATCCACTCGGGCTCAGGTAGTTAGTGTAGTAACCAAAATAGGTTTAAGAATCACTCTATGTATTTTAAGAATAATACGGGGCGGTGACAATATCATATTCGAGGTGGAAAAAGGAAGTGCCGACTGTTGACTACCTGACGCCCTCCCCTGCCTTGAGACCGGTAGCGTACGATAAACTTACACGGCCGGTGACAATGATCAAAAATAAAATTATTGATGGGTTTGGAAGAAGTTTTCAAAACCGATAAAAATCATGACTTATAAAAACCCAGTTTGCTCGGCCAAAACAAAAAAGCAGCACTGAAAAAGTTCACGAATCACGAAAGCACATAAACCCAGTTACAGTTTTCCATCTAGAAGCAAACTTGGAGCGACATCCATTTTTTTCATTCAGCAAACATTGAATTTAGCAGCTATCTGTATCCAATCCAATCCAATCCTTAACACCAAACAAGGCCCAAGATTGCAAGATGTTATGCCATAGCCAACTTGGAGCATACATGTTAATTCATGCTGAGCTAAGAACTCAAACCAACAAAGCCAAACCTTTCATACTCGCAATAACAAGAACATGAGTAAAAACAATAGAGAAAATTACAGAACTTGCGATTACAAGAGTACAAAAACGAAGAGAGAGAGAGAGAGAGAGAGAGAGAGACCTTTCTGTGTTTGGCATTAAGCTCTTTAGAAACGCTAGCCTTCTGATTCATGTTGCTGCTGCCACCCAATTATCCAAACCCTCTCTCTTTCTTTCTCTTAAACTCTCTCTCTCTCTCTCTCTCCTCTGTTTCTCTCTCTAAAAAAAGGTTGCGTCTTTGTTCGTGGTTATGGAAATGGGAAAAGTGGGAAAACTTGCTTTTGCTTTGCTGATGAAGTCGTCGTGGTGTGTTGGACTTTGGAAGGTGGCATGGCCTTTTTGGCTCTTTCTCTTCACGTCACGCGTGTTGTTGACCTTTGGCGGCGCCGTCCTCTGTTTTTTCATTCGCCTGGAATTTTCCATCTCCAATCTAGTGTTTGGTTTAACGACCAGATAACCATACATATATTTAGTCCCAACCCTCTTATCTGCCGCTTCGGTCGGTCTAAAAAACAAAACAATCTGTCGCTCCCTGTGTAAACCCTACCTTGTAAATACCACCAATTTTTTGTAATCAGAGGAAATACGTTTTATTTCGGTCTGACGTGTTATGTTGTAAAAAATATAGATTGGTTTTCTAATTTATGATCCGACAACATAATATTTACGCATCTTGGCATCTTGACACAATACATGAACAAGGTATTCTCTTTCCTTTAGATTAAGCGGATTAAATCAAAATCCAACGCAATGAGCAAGGTAATACCAAGTTTTCATAAGCAAGAAAGGGATGACTTGTGATTAATTACTTTATTACGTACAAATATCACAAATTATGCCCTGATTATGATGTGGGTTACTGCCTCGTAGGATCTCTTGCTGACCAAAATGACTTTCATGGCACGAGCACTCTCCCAGCTCAATCATTGGCTTAGATACACATTATGATTGATGCATAGTTGTAATATTAATTTGGTCCTATGGCAATGGCACTAATAATATATATTTTTTTTAAAAATTTTAATCATCAATTATAAACACCAACTAAACACAAAATATAAAATATTATCTTTGGGAAATATATTGTTAAAAATACATGAACGAACTAATTGAACACCTCATCTTCAAAGAATGAGAGACTTCAGAGTTGATCCAAATCCAAACCCAGGTAAAATGACTGAGAGGTAACAATATTGACACATAGAAAACCAAAAATCGCGTTCACGTACACGAGAGAACGCTTCGAGTCACTCCCTCTTCTTGTTAAACATCTTCTTCTCTACGTCCCCGCTGTAAGGTGCAACGTGGTACGCGTATTGCTGGAGAACAGAAAACACAACCATCTCCAGACATATCAAGACATTCTGAATAGCTTCCTCGATGTGCTCCACATCTAACCAGAAATGGTGAGATCGAATGACCCCCACGGCAGCTAATATGTCAATGACCACTCCCTGCAATTAGATAAAAGCCTTGTGTGTTAATGAATGGCATAATCAAAAGTTTATAGAGTGAGTTAAATCGATAATTCGCCTTAAAAGAATCTTAGGTGGCGTTTAACCAAAAGCTGATTAGTGAATGGTGGTTCAGTTAAACCCGAGAATGACAAACCAAAGTGGCAAATAATCACTCTTAGATTGTAATTCTGTCAAATTAGGCGAGCCTTTTGGAACAAGTAAAATAAGTTTCATGTTCAAAAGACAGTAATAGCTAAGATATTCTATAAGACGGGTTTCATATCATTTTCCTCAGTGTCTTTGTGGATTTGTTTACATTCTATATCCTTGGCTGCATTTTCTCGAAGGCTGCATACACAAATTGGGCATGCAAAGGAATGAAAGAGATGTACCTGCCAAAAGACGAAGAAGACAATTCCCTTGATGCACAGGAACTTTGCAAGGGGCGAATGCGGTGCCAATTCCTTTGCAAACACATGGTAAAACAGCACTAGAGAGTACAACGCTAAAGAAACAGAAAGGTTAAGAATTACAGTGAAGGTCCAGCTCAACCAACTGGTGTACAGCCCAAGTGCTTGTAGAGTTATCATCAAAACAGAACAAAGTGGGCGTATGATGACAAACTGCCACGTCCAATATTTGAGTAGCTTCAGGGTCTGGTGGTTTAGCCGAACAGTACGAGGCTGCAGTTTGTAAAGCCACATTGTATCTGTTATTATATGATAGATTTAACATACACAATGAATTATGCTTACATATCCGTTGCGATGGAAACTGAAACAGCATAATGCTAACTCGTACCTGAAAAAGAGTCATAGGAAATGAGTGGTGAATTTCTCTTCCTTTGATTTCATCTGGCACGATATTATTGCTTATGGATATCTTCAGGTAACTATACATAAGAGCCAAGAACTTAGCAATCACCTGGAAGTAGGAACACGAGAAGTTAGCATTTGTACAAGCCATATGAAACAGTTGACAATAACAAAAACCATAATGAAGTTGGGGGCACTCACCAAAGCCTCGTAACATTCCTTAATAGAGTCCAAAAACATGAAAAATGTTTTGCTTCCCTTAATATCCAATAAACCCACAAATGAGTCAACTGCATATATAGGAGCCATAAGAATAATAATTATTATCGCCTTCTGCTCCTTCGGGTTCTTCCAGTAAAAGAGATGTTGTGACAATAACTGTACTGTGAAATGCAGCGTAAGCATCACACAACCTGCAGATCCTAGCAGGGTCAACTGGCCACGATCCATTGTACTAAAATCCATTATTCAGCAGTTGGATGGAAGCCAAGGTTGCAATCTCCCCAAAGAATATTAAATGATCCTTCGATTCTACATGTTAAGTTCAATGTGGAAGGTAAATTAAGTCAGCCACATCTCAAGTGACGCATATTCAAGCGTGCCTATCAAAGTAAACATTACAGGAGCAACACCTCAAATAGACAACTGCAATCTCCATCAACATATATGTTCCCGAGCGTCTACATACTACAATCTCTGAATTGCCTAACATTGTTAACTTCTTACTCCAAAATTTCACACTACAATTGGTTGTTAAGGGTGTTGCAATAAGACTATCGAGATTCGAGACCGAAACTCTACAATTGGTTCCACTATTCATGATTATTTCAATCAAACCAGAAAAATTCATGATCATTGAGAGTACCCTTTTTCCAACTTTTCACTTCCTCGTAAGATTTTACTTCAGATAGCCAGTTGGCCACCATTATACCTCTAAAGCTTGAAAATTCCAACAAAACAACCATCTCGATTTCACAAGACATCAGCATTTCGTCTGAGTTTTCTAAAACAATGACAATTCACACAGAAAACCCATGATTGATCGAAACTAACATAGCGAAAAACAAGATTATTAGATAACGAATTTGAAAGTTGGTGAAAGAACAAAAAACAAGAGCATGGTTTTTCTGAAACAAGAGCTAAGGTCTTTAAATAAAGATTGTAATCAAGTTACAAGATTTGAAGGAGCAGAAGAAGAAAATCACCCGAATCCGAATCCGAGCAACCGAGTGGATCTAATCCACGAAATCTGAGAGACCCCTTTGTGTTTGTGCTGAAATTTAAGTGAAGGAAGGGGATTCTCGCCGACCCACTTGAGCTTGTCACTTGAATTGGATCAGTGAGCTGAATGCTATACTCATTTATCACATGCCAACAACCCTCTCAATCTCTCATAGTGGGACGATGTTTTACAGTGTTGTTACGGAAAAGGATTCCTTTTGTCTAATCCACCAAATTAGAGGATGAATGAGTGTGCGTCGTAGAAATTTGATTCAACAGCTGAAGTTATTATAATTTTTAAAGCTGATCCTTGTTTGTAGCCGTTGGATCAAATTTCAACGGTACGAATATCTTAATTTAGTGAAAATCCGAAGAGGATTCATTTCCGTTGTTATGGAAATTGTGCACAAAATATGAGACGAGAATTCCAGTTTTAAAAGAGTTTCGTTAATATTTCTCTATTTTAATTGGGCTAAATCAGAAAGCAAATATTTTATGTATAGTTAATGAGTGATCAAAATTTTAAATCAAATTTGTAAACCAAATAATATGTCATCAAATATTAACCGAGGATATATCGATTGCTGTCCAGGCATGGTGCAGTCTCGTTGCCAATAATCTTGTTTTGATGACCGCTTCTTGCGTGTCCAAATTGATAAGTAGAGGGCCATTAAGCGTAGTCTGATATTCACGAATCCAAGAGACCCGAGGGATTTCCTTACCATGTCCGAGCAGCCTTGGGCGCCCAAAAAGTACTCCGCGGCGACCGGCAGCGGCGCAACTTCTCTTTGAGTTTCCTCCCTTGTTTTCAAGGGCCGGTCAAGACAATAGCGAAGGGGGGTGAACCAATTGTGGTTTTATGCACCGGGAGGAGGTGGTTTCAACAGGATTACTGCATGTGTTATCCATACGCCATGCAATGGGGTACCCTTCCCCTCCTCAATGCACCAAGAAAGTAATCGTTGGTTGGACTCATGTGCAATCCCTACATCGTGTTTGGGACGATCAGTATAATTCATCCCTCGGCCGGTTCACTCTTGGTAGTCGAGGTTTCGTTCGTGATGTGTGTGTTTGGCATTATGTATCTAGAATTGTCTCAACACATTGCCATGTTCAACTGTGCTGCGCGAACGCTAACCGAAGCTTGGAAAACTAAGCTTAGTTGTGATACACGGGCCGAACGAGGTATTGTCTTCCCTTTTGTGCTCCTGTGGCGGCCGACGCCAGTTCCCGGACACAAACAACGGGAGCGACCTTGTTCCAGTAATCGAAGACTGCTACATTAGCGGCCTGCCCGCCATCAGCGCCATCTCTGTATTTGGTCTGAATTTCATGATCCATCTCTACATACTATAGTATTCGTTATGTACATGTTCAAATGGCATGTCTTTTGTACGAAAATTGGAAACTGAAAGATCCTTTTTTCGTAATTTATTCTCATAATACATGTGTACGACACAAGCACGATACCACACATGCGCATCCAGCGTTATTCTAGACCCGACCTCACGAGGTCTAAACTGTATTGATCGCTTGATCACACTTAATTACAATAATCACACAACGAGCAGTATCTTTCCGATATGCTGGCTACTTTCCATGAGCCGGTGAGCTTCCGCTGCTTCAGATAACCGAAAAGACTTGTATATCACAGTTTTCACCTTGCCAGCAACTATTGCTGGCCACACATTGTCCTCCACCTCCCTTACAATTACCGCTTTGTTCTCTGGACTTCTGTATCGCAAGCCAGCAGCTGCATACACAACCAACCGTATAATATAAGGATGTAACTAACACAAATTATTAAATGAGAAAACCCAAACTCGAATGTCCAAACCATGTTACTAAGACCCAGTATGAATTCTACTACCTTGGATGGTGAGACGCCTCGAAAGCACAGCACGAAGATCTAATTCTGTAACAGGACCACTCATGAGCCCAATAACAAAAAGCCTCCCATCAAAGTTTAAGCTGTCAAGGTTCCGCCGGAAATAGTCTGCCCCAATGCTATCCAAGATAACATCAACACCTGCCATTGTTGTATACCAATATGTTTTTTTTCTTATCCCATAGTACCACTAATTAAAAATTAAAAGGTATGGTAATCTATTTTTGGGGATGACTAATGGGGTGTTGATGCAAGTGACCAAACCTTTGCCGCCTGTTTCTTCTTTCACCCGTGCAACAAAGTCCTCTGTCTTGTAATTGATGCATACGTCGGCTCCAAGATCCTTGCAAACAGCTAACTTTTCTTCATTTCCTGGAGATCAAGATCTATATCAATAAACATGAAAAACTGATTTTAGGCCCCAAAAAAAAAAATGCCGGCTTACCCGCTGTGACAAAAACTCTTACTCCCTGGTATTTGGCTATCTGAATCGCAAATGTACCAATTCCACTGGAGCCCCCATGAACCTGATATTTTAGCATGTCGTTCAGTGATATATAACGTGATGCATCACAGACGAAGAAAGCAATCGACTTTATCACTTATGCTAAAGTAGGTCTGGAAGTTACCAGAAATGTTTCACCAGCAGATAGCCGACTCATCATAAATACAGTCGACCAAACAGTGCACGCCACCTCAGGAAAGCTAGCAGCATCCGTCAAAGAAATACCAGGTGGGATGGGAAAAACTTGTCCTGCTGGAACAGCCACCTTCTCGGCATACCCTCCTCCGCTAAGAAGAGCACACACCTGCACAACACAGGATGACACGGTTCAAGTATACAACATCCATCATCTCTATACTTGAATCAATAAACTCTTTGGGGGAAAACAAAGACTCAAATGCTATTTCACTGCCAGAGTGGAACAAAGGGCTATAGTAAAATACAGTGAAACGCTAAAGACGCATATCTTAGGTCTAAAACTAAGTTCATACGGGGTGTCTCCTGCTCCTCCCACGATACAATTCATTTCTTGACCATTCTCTCATGTTAAGAACTCCAACCAGTCCAATGCCTCTTAACTCTTAAGCCAAATACTATATGCAACTGGGACCTGCACTATGAACAAACTAAGCGAAAACCGCTTCCTTTTCCAGTTTTGCAAGACTTAACTCATTGCCCCAAAAAGTTTTGATGGGCAAACTAGGATATCAATCCATTACAAACTAAAGCAAATTCAAACAGTGATTACCCCAATTTTTAGTTTCAGCTTATTGAGTCAACTGAATGTTAAAACCTGGATTCTTTTGACAACGACGATATCATAAACTACTATAATCTACGAAGAGAGAGATTTGAACTTGGGCGCAAAGCGGCGGGCACACTGCCCTGATAAATTTCAAGCCTAACACATCTGTAGAAAAAGCTCAAATTTTTAATAGCAGACCACCTTCTCAAATTTCTTTCATTCAATATCTGCACACACCCAAATGACCAAACACCTATTTTCCTTCTACTTTCCCACCATTTTCTCACCAACCAAACACATCAAAAACCAAAATCAACAAATATCCAAATTTCAAATTACCCGATCACCGGCTTGCCAGCGCGACACGTGTTTCCCGACGGCCTCGATGGTTCCAGAACACTCGAGTCCCAGGTAGGGGCTGGAACCCGGAGGCGGCGGATACGCCCCCTTCCTCTGGATCGTGTCGGCCCGGTTCACCGCCGTGGCGGCGACTTTGATCAGAACTTCATCGTCTTTGAGCTGTGGGTCCTCGACTTCCTGGAGCTTCAGGACGTCGGGCCCACCTGGAGACGTTATCACTACGGCCTTCATTGAAGCTTTCAACTTTGAGCTTCCCACTGACTGCAGGACTCTGGCACGTTCGCAGCATAAGAAGGTTAAACTAAGCGGTGGGGCAAACGACATGCCGCGGGGAAAACGACATGCCGTGGCACAGTTTTCGAAGGACCAATGATGAAACGACATGTCGGGCTGTGATGGTTGGTTCTTTTTCCCCTCTGCTCGGTTTCTGAGAAAATAGAACGACCAGTCACACTGTCACAGCTCCAATTCAAATCCGACCACAGTTCTGGGCCTCACATTTTCTCAGCAGCCAAACAGTGGGTTAAACTCAAGGTACGGATTTTCTCGGGAAATTTTGATTCTTTCTAGTTTAATTCTGCTGTGACAGTGATGGGTGTGACTGGGCTTTGGTGGACTTGGAGGGTGCTTGGGTCTCTGCTATTGGTGCCAGGAATTCTGGGTTGGGGCAAAGAAGGCCACTACACAATTTGCAAGATTGCAGAGGTGAGTTTTCTGCTAAAACACTGGGATTTTGGCTGAGTTTTTTTATTTTTATTTTTTTTGCTATATTTGTAATTTGTTATAGAAAAAACTGAAATTTATGAAATTAGGAGCTTAATTTTGGCCATCAATTTTAAAATTCAGTTACTTTTGTATCTTTCTTTGATTTTTCAATAATTTAGGCTGTGTGATAGGTCCTGGGAAATTTATGAAAATTTATAACTGGAAAAGGTGCAAGTTTTTTGCTCTGGTATTTTGTAAATATGTTGGATGCTACAAGATTTGAATTGATCAATGTGAATAGCTGTGTGGAGAAGTTACTGGATTCATATGATTGGTAATTTGGTATGAAAATTCCTACATGCTTAATTTGGATGACGCTCAATCTGTTTCTTGCCTTTCTTTTGTCCAGGGATTTCTGAGTGAAGAGGCTCTCGCTGCGGTGAAAGAGTTGCTACCGCCGTCTGCCAAAGGTGATCTTGCAGAAGTTTGCTCCTGGCCTGACGAGATTCGTTATAGCTACCATTGGCGATGGAGTAGTCCTTTGCACTATGTTGACACACCGGATTTTAAGTGTAACTACAAATACTGCAGTAAGTCGCTAACTTTCGATGGTTCACTGGTGCTAGTTTTTAATATAGTATGTTTTACGTTTTATGAATGTTTCTGTAGGTATATGAACGTGAGATTCTTTAATATGGAATACTTTGGCCGGTATTATTAATTCAGTAGTTGTGCATGCTGTTGTATATGGTGCGTGTGTGATCACTGATTAGTGGTTGCGAAGTTTAAGTTCAATCTTTAAATAAAAGATAATTGCCTTCTTGAATAGGAGACTGCCATGACTCTGCTGGACATAAAGATAGGTGTGTCACTGCAGCGATTTACAACTATTCGATGCAACTCTCGTCGGGTTATCAAGAGTCCATCTCAGAATCGGGATGTGAGCAGCCATATTATTATATAACTTCCGTTCTAACGTATAACTGTTTGTATTTGTAATTACCAAATTCCTCGTCCTTTTTCTATTTACAGACAACTTAACAGAGGCACTTATGTTCTTGTCTCATTTTATTGGCGATGTCCATCAGGTTTGTTCTTTGTACTGATACATAAAAACTTTTACTGTCTTTCTTAAAAGGCAAACAGTGCGATGGCATACTACTTGAAAGTTTTCTTGGAAAACAAATATTACATTTTTTTCATTAAAGTTTTTTAATTTCTGTATGTATATGATTTTTTCGATCTACATTGTAGAGTTTATCCAAATGAAGCTGTGTAAATTAATGAAACACATTATTTGAATGGTTTAGACTAGAGGTTTATAGATTGTTTGCAAAATTTTGTACAAGAAAAGATCCCTTTCATTTTTCTTAGAAAATTCGTCTTTTGCTGTGGCAGCCCTTACATGTTGGCTTCACTGGAGATCTAGGCGGGAACACAATAATAGTCCGATGGTATCGCAGGAAGACGAATCTCCACCATGTAAGCCTTAAATCTCCACCTCTTTTCTGGCTTTATGTTTTTACGAGAATGATTGTTGAAACAATGATCAGATAGACTTCGTAATGTGGAAAGATGGCATATGTGTTGTTGATGTCGTTTTATAAGCAGCATGTAGTTTGATCCTGTGAAAATGGTGTTATTGCAGGTCTGGGATAATATGATCATTGAATCTGCTGTAAAGACATACTATAGTAAGGATCTTGCAATCATGATAAGGGCCATTGAAAGGAATATTACAGTATGATGTTCATCTTTTGTTGTCGTTTGAGTTTGTTAGTGTCTTCTGCTTTTTGTGCTCACAAATGGTACACATCATCTGCTGCAATGCAATACTTATATATTCTCCTTTCTGTTTATCTGTATATTACTATTTGTAGGATGGTTGGTTCAATGTTATACCGTCATGGAAGATTTGTGCAAATAATCAGACTGTATGTCCGAACGAGTATGTAAATGTTCTCTTAGTTTCTTTAATGCTCGATACATCATATTTAGATATGATTTGACTTGTTTTTGGTCATGCAGGTATGCCTCTGAAAGCATTAGTTTGTCATGCAAATATGCTTACAGAAATGCCACACCTGGAAGCACACTGACAGGTATGTTCTCTTTTCTGGTAAATGTTTTCTCTTTCATAAAAAGGCCTTGTAAGCAGCGTTAGGTTTGGATTTAGCACCATTCAGATTCCCATTGTAAGTTTCGTTTACTCAATTGGGAAAGGGGAACCCTCGGGTTGGTGCCATGGTCCATGGCATCCCGGACCAATAATACAATATCACGATTCATGTGTTTTAACTTTCACATAGCTTTTTAAGTCTCTCCTTGGCAAGGGAAAAGTAGATAACATATGTGGAGTTATTGGTGTGAAAATGGAGAAAAAACTACACCTGCAGCGTTATTGTGGCAATATATCAAGCCTATCACGCCCCATCATGTGTCTGGACTTTCCCGCATGATAGTGCATGATTGACTTGGAATACTGCCACCATAATTGCATGTCCAGTTGCGTGTAAGCTCTTCTCAAATGGTTAAATATTGCAGCACTGACAACCTACCTGCATAATTGCATGTCCTAGAAATGTTTATATAATCACATTTCTGGCTTCTTTAATCCATTTTTTCTCCACATCACATGGAAGTGGATCATCATTATCTTTTGATACTGGCATATTCTCATCTAATTTTGTTGTTAATCAGATGATTACTTCCTCTCTCGGCTACCTGTTGTGGAGAAGAGGCTAGCTCAAAGTGGGGTCCGCCTGGCTGCTACCCTCAATCGTATTTTCTCTTCCCAAGCAAAACAAATTGCTGATGCATGAAGAGGAAGGATAGAGATGTACCAAACTAGCGATGTCTTAGGCGAAATAGCCCTAATAGTCCATCTAGTCTGTTTGGATTTTCACTTCCGTCCTTATAGTTTCATCTTGTTAGCCCGTTAGTCCAATCCGTCCAATAAGCAAAATTCATTGTAACTTGATCTGTTAAAATTAGATCTGCATAAAAATGGATGAAAAAAAAAAAAAAAAAAAAAAACCAACTTGACGGATTGGACTGTAGCAAAAACAAAATGAAACTGCAAGGATGAACAGAATAATCTGTATTGATGATAGTGAAAATCCGAGTAAACTACAGTGACTTAGTGCAATTTAACCTAATTCTCAGCATATCCCTAATATGCTGCTGATGTCCAGAATATGCTCCACCTCATCTCCACCTTGCTTGTGTTCATGAAAGACTTTTAGGTACTTAATTTAGTTAAATAAAGACAGTTATGGTACTTAATTTAGTTGGAAGACCAAACTTGTACTCATTGAACACCTTGGATGTCTTGTAATATAAGGAACCAAGTCCTTCTGGTGGGCCTATAAATATATTATGTATGTATATTGTCGACATATTGAGGAACAATAATAAGATGGAGAAGTATAGATGCTTTGGGGGATTTTCCCTTCATTGGTTTGATTTGTTGTTGGTTTGTGTTTGCATTATGGTTCCAAGAGCTCAAGGATGGAGCAAAGAGGGTCACATGATGACGTGCCGGATTGCGCAGGTAATGAGCGAGGTAGCCTCTTATGCGGACCCTAATGGTGCTGGTCACGCTGACCCGACGAGCATCATTAGCGTCCACACGAGAGAATTTCTATGAAATGAGTTGCCTCGAAATCCAAGTTAAATTATGTCCAAAAGTAAAAACCGTAAAAACAATTACTCAAAGTAAAATACGTGTCTAATTCTTTTTTTTTAAATTTTTGTGATTTGATAATCCAACTTACCCCATTCTTTGCATGCCCTAAAGAAAAGGGAAACAAAAAAGGAAACAAGCAAAGGTTGATCAGTTCTAGATTTGATTTTCAAAGAAGCTCAATCCTCTTACTAATTAGTGATAAACTGCAGGCACTCCTAGAGCCTGAGGCTGCAGAAGCTGTTCAAAATCTACTACCTCACTACGTGGATGGCGACTTGTCAGCTCTCTGTGTATGGCCGGATCAGATCAGACATTGGTACAGATACCGGTGGACTAGCCCGCTTCACTTCATCGACACACCAGATAATGCTTGCACCTTTGACTACTCAAGTAAGCTTCCCCCTGACTAATTAGTATTTAGTACTGCTTGATTAGCAAGAAAGCAACGTTGAGTCAAAGTTTGGTTTTTTGAAAAAATAGGGGATTGTCATGATCAACATGGCGTGAAGAACATGTGTGTTGCTGGTGCCGTCCAAAACTTCACCTCTCAGCTTTCACACTACACTGAAGGAACATCTGACCGTCGATGTAAGAAACCCCGATTCTTTTATGCATAGATTGATTGTATTGCTTTAGGGTTTGTCAATTGTTAGTTTCTTGTATTCCACGACAACAACATGATGGTTTCTTTTGTATTTGGATCTTTGCAGATAATATGACTGAGGCCTTGCTTTTCTTGTCACACTTTATGGGAGATATCCATCAGGTAATATACATACCCGTGGGCAATTCCAACAAATATGAATGTTATTTTTTATCTCTCTTGGGATTTAATTTATATGAATTTTTATCTCTCTTGGGATTTAATTTATATGAATTTCTGCCAAGTTTTTATGTTTCTGACCATCTTCGTGCGTCCTTTGGCAGCCAATGCATGTCGGATTCACGACAGATGAGGGAGGAAACACGATAGCCTTGCGTTGGTACAGGCACAAATCCAATCTTCACCATGTAAGCCCTTGAAGTTGGAACAACCAAATAGTAGTCCGGCTATGGAACGAACCTCCATTCTTTATTAAAAATCGAAACTTCTTGTTTCTGCAGGTGTGGGATAGGGAGATTATACAAGAAGCTATGAAGGACTACTATGACAAAGACATGGAACTCCTCCTACAAGACATACAGGCGAACATCACAGATGTAAGCACCAATGTTTATTAACTTACAAGGGATCGATCGATGCATGGAATTATATGATTGAGTTAATAACTATGCTAACAGGGAATCTGGTCTGATGATGTTACATCATGGAAACACTGCGACGATCAACGTTCATGTATAAACAAGTAAGCTTTGATCAACGTTCATGGTCTCAGACATGCACGTGCATACATACATAGCTTTGATGTTTTGGCGGCCGAATATTAGTGTTGAATAACTTGTTACGTATGTTCGTAGGTATGCTACGGAGAGTATAAACATAGCATGCAAGTGGGCTTACAAGGGCGTTGAGGCGGGTGATACTCTTTCAGGTATATATGCGCATTACACATACATTCTCGCTTCCAGATTTCAATACGAAATTGTCAACTAATCAATGACGTGATTGAATTTTTTTAGAGAATTACTTCCTTCCTCGGCTACCTCTGGTGGAGAAGAGAATTGCTCAGGGCGGGGTTCGCTTGGCGGCCATCCTCAATCGCGTCTTCTCTTCTGGTCAAGCTACAGAAGTTGACGACGACGTATCACATTCACCCACCTAACCCAATCAGCTAACCGGAAGTTGCTGATCAAACTCAATTGTTGCTTCTTAGCAATCGACCAAGATTTGTACTTTCGTATTTGAAAACTTGTTCACTTCAAATTGCTAATGTATATATGATGCCTTCGTTGTGCTACAAATAAGTTATCCGACCCCTTTCTTCTTATAGTTCCAAATCAAAGGTTGAAGATGGAGAAATCACAAAAGACCTTGTGGAAAATTATGGATCATATTTTTTTACAAGCTCTTTTTTTTTTTTTATATTGATTTTCCTTTTTTTCTAACTCAAAAATAAAAACAAGATAAATGATAAAATCGCTTGAAAATGGCTTGTAACATCATTTTTAAATGTATATCTTATATATATAAAGGGAGATAGCCTCTTGTCACACGCATATGCATGTGACAATTGTCCTTTGTATGTTAAACTAAAGTTTTTTTTAATGATTTTTTACAAAATAAATTAAGAAATTCAAGTTTTTTCTATTTATATATTTTTTATTAAACATATTTTTTAAAATAAATTAGAAATTTCAAAAAACAAATAAATAAAAAAGATTCACCAAAACTCGGCAACACAATTTTTTGCAAATAAAAACTGTGCACTAACTCACAATTCTTAATAGGTTTTGGGGGATACTCCAAAAAAGAGAAATGCTAAGGAAACTCTTCATGGACTATCTGCAACCTTACAATTTAACGTTAATTTCCGAGTCAACATTATAAAATATTGTGTCAAAAACATGAGATGGCAGAGAATTCAACCATGGAATATCTGCTACCTCACAATTTAACGTTAATTTTCGAGTCAACATTATAAAACATTATATCAAAAACATGAGATAGCAGAGAATTCAACCATGGAATGTCTGCTACCTCACAATTTAACGTTAATTTTTTAGTAAACATTATAAAATATTGTGTCAAAAATATAAAATGACAAATAATTCAACTTTTGAGAGAGTCTCCTTAACATTTCTCTTTAAGAAATTATCACAAAACTTATTTTCGAGGGATTCGGCCACACAAAAACAATCATAAGACTTGGATTGGGCCTCGTAGTCATAGGCCCAATTTGAGTTATGGTTTTTGGGTACTAGTAGTGGGCCTTTAGGGGAAGGGCCATTTTCTGAGACCCATAAAAATTAGAAAAGGTCAAAAGGACGCCCCGAAGTTGTGGGTGACGAGACAGTTGTATCGTACTCAATCACGCCCTAACTACCTCAAATCTTGACCGACCGCCATTCTTTGTCTCCTCTCTCACTTACCAACTAGGGCTTAGGGTTCAACACTCACACGCATACAGCTGCGGAAAATGGTTCATGAAAGTGGGACCCACTGAATAAAACGACACCAAAATGAATCGCATACGCTTATCGTATATTATACCACTCCCTTCCTCATTATTTCCCTCTGCATTTTTTCCCAGCTTCCACATTTCGATTTTCCAACGGAGTGAGCAAAAACAAATTGCCAACCATGGACTTTTGTCATTCTTTTACTGCCTAATATTTAATAATATTTACGTATCGAATCCCAACAACCTTCCTTGCGTCGCAAGTCGGAGCCCTTCCAACTCTCTTGATTTCCCAGATTTTTTATTTCCAGATCAGTTCTTAGATTTTGTGATCTCCCATCAACTTTATATAAACAGACACAAAAAACCCTTTCGATATTTTGTCCTAAGAAGCTGCTCTAAGAATCTTGGATATTCCAAAGCAAGCAACTTTCGTTGATTTCTTAGCTCCAAATTTACTGTAAATATTCTTTAACTTCAATTTCTGCTTCACAATGCCGATGGGTTGCTGTTAGATTTGAGTTTGATTTCTGGATTTTAAAGTCTGTATTTTTTCACTTTCGGGTCTTTTTTTTTTTTTTTTTTTGTGCCTTTGGTGTTGATCTTTGGCAGAGATGTTTATATAGCTGTTGCTTTGATGCCATACAATTTTTTTTTAGCCAAATTATTGAATTTTTGAAAATTTCGTGAATCTGGCTGTATGGATTCATCGGGTTGTGTTTTAATGTTTGATACAAGCGATATTGAGAGAGGGGGAGTCGAACACAGGATATCAAGCGCGGGTGTGTTTGCGTGTGTGATCTGTGGTTTGTGTGCTAGTTAAATGTTAATGTCTATACGCAATGCATAGAATTATACTGATGCTTTTTATGATCTTTAACTCCTCCTAAATTTACAGGAGCCTTGCTCTTTGTTTCCCCCATCAGCTGATGGCTAAATACAACTGGTTTATGTTTTCTAGCCAAGTAGTATTTTCGACACGAATTGCTGCCATATGCTGATAATCTGTTTGGAGTGGTGCTTTAATTGTCCTGCCTGTTGTCTTCACCTCATCATCTGTTTGGAGCGACAGTTCAGCTTACCTATAAATATTTCTGCCTTCAATTGTTATATAGTGGTAGCGATTTTCGTAGCTCACTTCATTTGGTTCAATTTCAACAGGTTGAGCACTCACCATTTTGGTATCCTTTAGGAGGTTCAAAGAGTACTTGCCACTCTTGCTTCGGGGGGAAGTACTCAATCTGAACATGGCATTCGAAAGGATTACTAGGACTGCTCGACATGGATTCAGAAGGTCGTCATCAGGAGCATCTGCGCGCACAACTGAGAAGGATATGTTGTGTGAGCGAGCATCTACACGCAAATATTGCTCCGTACCTTCACTCGAAAGTGAGACGAGAAACAACAATCTTTCGTACCTCTCCAGCATTTCGAAGGTGAATCACAATAGTTTCTGGAGCAGGGGAATAAGCATAACCCCGAATTATCAATTCCCTTCTGCGGAAAGGATTGTTGAGGAGTCTGATTCGGAGTGTAATGACCCCAAGTATCCGGGACTGGAAGCAACCAGGCCTAGTGAAAAGCCAAGAGTGGTGGTCCTTGGTACTGGCTGGGCTGCATGTCGATTCCTCAAAGGACTAGACACCAAGGTTTATGATGCTGTTTGCATATCGCCGAGAAATCACATGGTCTTCACTCCTTTGCTTGCGTCAACTTGCGTTGGTACCCTGGAATTTCGCTCGGTAGCTGAACCTGTTAGTCGGATACAATCTGCATTGGCAACGAGTCCCAGTTCATACTTTTACATGGCTTCCTGCGTCGACCTGGACACTGACAAACATGAGGTGAGTGAATTAATAGTTATCAACTGGATTAGTTCGAATTTGGAAAACATTTGTATAGTTTGTTCAGCTATCATAACATATGGCACACTGACTGGTGCAGCATTGTTTAAGTCATATCAGTAGAAAAGTTAATCTTCTCCTTTCTTCTAGGTTTACTGCGAGACAATTAGCAATGGCGGTTTGACTCACGAACCTTATAGGTTCAAAGTTGCGTATGACAAACTCGTCATAGCTGCCGGAGCTGAACCCCTGACGTTTGGCATCAAGGGTGTGAAGGAACATGCATTTTTCCTCCGCGAAGTGAATCATGCCCAAGAGATTAGGAAGAAGCTTCTCTTGAACCTCATGCTTTCTGAACATCCAGGTAAGTGTTATATGTGTCTCAGAGTATACAGATATTCGAAGACTTGAGTGAAGGACAATTGCCAAGAATCAGTGTTCCTACCTCTAACATCTTATGCATTTTACTTTGCAGGCATATCGGAGGAAGAAAGGAAACGCGTCCTGCATTGTGTTGTTATTGGAGGTGGCCCTACAGGGGTGGAGTTCAGTGGCGAATTGAGCGATTTCATCATGAAAGATGTACAAGAACGGTATAGTCACGTTAAGGATTACATCAAAGTGACTCTCATTGAGGTACTCACTTGTAATTCTCACATATATTTATGGATTAGCTTCTTGGGGAGATAAATTATGAAACCAATGATCTTTTTCTCTTTTTTTTTTCTTTGAGACAGGCAAATGAGATTTTGTCATCGTTCGATGTTGGGTTAAGGCAATACGCAACAAATCACTTGACCAAGGTAAGTTTGATCTGCTTTCTAATTCTGGAGGCTATTACTTGTTGATTCTTAGGATGGATTTGAAATGTGGACCTTTTCACCAGGTTGGCGTTCGCCTTATGCGAGGCGTTGTGAAGGAAGTGCATCCGAAGAAGGTAGTTCTCAACGATGGCACTGATGTTCCATATGGCCTTTTGGTCTGGTCTACCGGCGTTGGACCCTCAAAGTTTGTGAAAAAACTTGATCTTCCAAAGTCCCCGGGCGGAAGGTATATCCACCAGCATTTCTTTGCTCTTTTTTCGGTTGGTTTCTTTTTTTTGTTCAATGCAGCAAGGATCTAAAATAATCTTTTCTTGAGTGACACAGGATTGGTGTCGATGGGTGGATGCGAGTTCCTTCAGTGGAAGATGTGTTTGCACTAGGAGATTGTGCCGGTTTTCTCGAGGAGACGGGGAGGCCAGTCCTTCCGGCTTTAGCTCAGGTTAACCTTTAGTTTGCTCTAGAAGTTACACATTGCTGTTCAAGCCTGTCATACTTCCTACACAGTCCTTATATATAAGTGACTATTTATAGTAAAATCTTGCTATTGTAAAAGCTAAAGAAACAGATAAGAAGAGTTTTAACATTTGAAATAGCTATCACATTATTAGAAAATTTCAACCGAATTCACACTTTTGAACTTACTGATAGATCGACGCAGAAAGAGCAAATGAGCAAATGTGAAGCCACCTTAGAACTAACCCAGTTCACTTGTTTCAATTAGGTGGCAGAAAGGGAAGGAAAGTATCTGGTGGAGTTGTTTAACAGGATTGCGAAGCAGGATGCCGGGAAAGCCTTCAGCGCGAAAGACATTCCTCTCGGGGAGCAATTTGTGTACACGCACCTAGGAAGCATGGCAACAGTTGGAGGCTATAAGGCTTTGGTTGATCTGCGCCAGTCCAAGGTAGATTTTCTTTGCCTTTATGCTGAAGGGCAATGTGCTTTTCCGCCGAGCACTTTCAAAGTGCATTTTTGCCAAGCATTTTCCTTAACCTTTGATTAAAATTTTGCAGGATGCAAAGGGCATATCCCTTGCCGGATTCCTCAGCTGGTTAATTTGGCGCTCCGCTTATCTGACTCGTGTTGTCAGCTGGAGGAACAGGTTCTATGTTGCCGTGAACTGGGCTACTACTCTTGTCTTTGGCAGAGATAACTCAAGAATAGGTTGATGCTACAAGTCACATGACACACATTGCCATATGTTACAGGCTAGTAATTTACACACTCCTTGTTTCGCCTTTTTCCGAATATTAAGGCTACATATGTTAGAGGCTTAAGACCTTGATACCTCAATTTGTTGAATTGGGTGAAATATTTGGTTCAAGTTAAACTCAATCTCTCCATCCCTCAATTTGTTGAATTGGGTGAAATATTTGGTTCAAGTTAAACTTAATCTTTTGTTGCAAAATATTCTCGATGTTCAGAGTATCTCACGTTCACTGTGTATCATTGATACTAAAAAAGATCTCGAGCATTTCTATTCATCGTCAATTAGTTCTGAGTTGGATGCTCATATTGTAATGACCGGATTGAGAAAGAGAAAAAAAAAAGAACAAGAGTATTAAAACATATTCCACTCATCATAATGTTTAAAGTACATAATTTTTACAGCCTTTTGTTGCAAGAAAAAAGCTCAAAAAACCTTTACCCTTCCCTGTCACACATTCATCTAAAAAGGTTACTTTTTTTTACCAAAAATCTAGACTGGTTGATTGACCATCACATGATCTGATCTAATCAGTTAAGAGAAGTGATGAGCATCGCTAGATTCACCACTGCTGTCGCCACGGCAGCTGCTGGCAAAGAAAATGGACGAGAAAGAGTGACGCAGAACCCCCACAATAGCCGCCTTCACCTGACCTCTCTTGGGGATCAGACGGCCAGAGAAATTCCCACCGTTGATCATAGCACTCCTTGCACCCTTCATCTCTTCTTTTGCTTTTGATTATCTTAATGAGTGAATATTCTACACTTCGAAAGCTCTTCTCGATGCGGAGATCAGTCTATCTATCAAGCCAAAGAGAACAAATGGCTGTTTGAATCTTGAAAGCTTGAAACTTTTGAGCTGTGAGTTTGTTTTGTGATTTGGGTTTTCTTGCTTGGGTTTATATAGTGCCAAGGGCATCAATGTTTTTTGTTTTATTAATTTTGGGGAAATTAATATTTTTATTATACTATGTTTTTTAATGGTCGTAGAATTTGACTGTATTTTATTTATTTTTTTGGTTTGAGAAAAACAATCTTGACCTTCCTGGTTGGTCGTGTTCACACTTCACATTTTCACTGGCCTGCTTTGTCGGTTTTACATTTTATAAAATCTTTTATTCTGTCTGCTCCTTGAATTCATAAATCAAATAGCCTATCCCTTCATTCTTTTCAAGGACTTGATCAGGAAAAGTCCTTCAACATAAATTACATGGAGGAGGATTATCTGCCCTCCTCATTTCCGTGCTCTCTTGATTGTGTGGTAACGGTTAAGTTACGTTAATATTTTATATTACTATTTATTTTTGTCTTATTATTTCTATAAAAAATAATATAAAATGTTGACGTGGATTAACCGTGACCACACAAAACAGGAGGGTATGAGAAGGAGGAGGGCAGACAATCCTCCTCCAAATTATATAAAACGAACCACCACAGCTCCAGCCTCCTGTCGTTGAAAATGAATTTAAGCCAGTACTTTATATAATAAATTTTGAGTTCGATTATTAACGTTAGTGAATTACACTATAATATTTAAAGGTTAAAATACTTATGTGATCTTTTCGTCTCCCAAAAAAGTAAATTGACGTAGGAAAGCTACTAATTGGTCTTTTTTTTATATATAAATAGGAAAATACTTGGCTTTTCTTATATATATGTATAAAGAATAATAATGGAGAAATATCACATTTGGAACCACTAAATTTGTCATTTGAGTCGCTTAACTATTTTTATGTATTCGAAATTATCTATGTGACATTCCACATCATTCAGGGGAGTGGATCTTGACATCTCACATCGCCCAGGTGAGTGGATCTTGACATCCCACGTTGCCTAGGTGAGTGGATCATGTAAGCCTTATATGTAGGGGTGGTTTTGGTATATTACCATACCAAAACCTCCGTACCGATTACCATACCAAATATTTGGTACGACAAAATTTATTACCATTACCGTACCAAACTTTTGGTATACCGAATATCGGTATACCAAATAGTTTGGTTGGTATGGTATGCCAATGGTAATTACCACTTTGTTTTAAGCCACTTAGTTTGCCCAAAATCTAATATTTTTCTAACCTAATTCAAAGCTTATAAAATATACAGTTTGACATATATACACAATTTAACCTAATTCAAGAATTTTTACTATTGTATGTCAAAGTGGTAAAAACTTAATAAATCATAAGACAATATTTTTATAGCATGCTGAGACTCAAATGAACCAGAAACGTAAGACAGCAAACCACAAAAATGTAAATATCTATAGTTGTGCTCGACGACTGGCTTGCTGATTTGAACCCACAATCCAATGTGGTAATACCCAATGCATATGTTGTGCCCTCACTTGGAAGACAAAGTCGCCGGAAACGAGAAACGAAGATGAATCGATGAGAGAGCTACAACGGCGGAACAAGCCCTAGGTTTCTAATGTGTCGAGCAGAGACCAGAGTGAGAGACTAAGAGTGTTTGGTTTGTGGAGATTTTAGGAATATAATAAATGAGTCAAAGTGTCAAACGGCATAATATAATATTACATAATACATAATTCTATATATATATATATATAATATAATATTAATAATATTGGTAACCGGTAGGTATGGTATACCACTGGTACTAGTTTTGAGTACCAGTACCGTACCGAAATAGTATGGTATGGTACAAATACCGTACCATTACCAGTGGTACAAATTTTTTGGCACAACTTTGGTATGGTACGATTGGTAATACGGTAGGTATGGTAATGTGGTAAAAAATTTTCACCCCTACTTATATGTATATTCTCATCTTTACCTAGTACGAGACTTTTTGGAAGCTCACTGGTTTCGGAGTTCATCAGAACTCCGAAGTTAAGCGAGTAGCACGCGAGAGCATTCCCATGATGGGTGACTCACTGGAAAGTTCTCGTATGAGTTCCCAGAAACAAAACTGTGAGGGCGTGGTCGGGGCCCAAAGCGAACAATATCGTGTTACGGTGGAATCGAGCCTAGGATGTGGTGGCGGCCCGAGCCGGGATGTGACAATTTGGTATCAGAAATTGATTTCTATATACAGGAATTTGACCGTTTGAATTTGATTTCTATACCAGTGTTTTATGTCTTGTATGAATTTAGTAGTTGGTACGATAATATTATATAAGAATTAAACTCGTAAAAGTCATAAATCACAATAATAATTGAAAAGTGTTTTATTTTTTGTATTCCTTTTTTTTTCTTTTCATATATTTGCTTCTTTTCACGATTTTCAGCAAATGAAAAGTGACTCGTGAAGTAATGTGAACACGACTATATTGTTGTTATAATATAATATTCCAACAACAATAAAGAAATAAAGAAAAAGGAAAAAGAAAAAGGAAAAAGAAATATTGCATAAAACTCACATGGCCATTTGTATTCAGCTCCACTTTTTCTGAAGAGCCAAAGCTAATCCTGAATCCGGGCCAGCCCGGTCCCATAAGACATGTACTAGATTCAAATTCAAGTGGGCCCACCGTCCCGACGGACCCAGTACCACCTAACTCAAACCATTTTTTTGGGTCAATTAAGGCCTAGTGATTAAAAGCTGTTTAAACACAACGTCCCTGCCACTAATATGATTAATTAATTAAATTAATCGTAAACTTTTAATACCATTCACTGGACTCATTGCCGGAACTTCTTTGTGGGGATCTCAGGAATTTTCAAATTATATTTGTTCATCGTATATCATGCGGTTAAAAATTATTGTAAAGGTTTTTTATTTTAAATTGAATATAAACAGTAAATGAAGAAAACTGATCGCACAATTCACGATGAACGAATTTGATTAGAAGATATCTAAGATCTTTACAAAAAAGATCCAGCAAGAATTCTCTCTCCATTCATTGAACCTGATAGTGGAAGGGGAACACCTTGATTCTTTGTATTTCACCTTAATTATATTTTAATTGTGTCAGATTATGTTTGGAAAGGAAGAGATTTGGGTCTAATCATTTGGATTATGAACAAAATAAATGGAAGATGTACAAGAGCGGTATAGTCACGTTAAGGATTACATCAAAGTTACTCTCATTGAGGTACTCATTTGTAATCCTCACATATATTTGTGGGTTGGCGTTCGTCTTATGTCGATGGGCGGGTTCCTTCAGTGGAAGATGTGTTTGCACTGGGAGATTGTGCCGGTTTTCTCGAGGAGACGGGGAGGCCAGTCCTTCCGGCTTTAGCTCAAGTTACACATTGCTGTTCAAGCCTGTCATACTTCCTACACATTCCTTATATATATGTGACTATTTATGGTTAAAACTTGCTATTGTGAAAGGCTGAAGAAACAGATAAGAAGAGTTTTAACATTTGAAATAGCTATCACATTATTAGAAAATTTCAACCGAATTCACACTTTTGAACTTGCTGATAGATCGACGCAGAAAGAGCAAATGAGCAAATGTGAAGCCACCTTAGAACTAACCAAGTTCACTTGTTTCAATTAGGTGGCAAAAAGGGAAGGAAAGTATCAAGTGGAGTTGTTTAACAGGATTGCGAAGCAGGATGCCGGGAAGGCCTTCAGCGCGAAAGACATTCCTCTCGGGGAGCAATTTGTGTACAAGCACCTAGGAAGCATGGCAACAGTTGGAGGCTATAAGGCTTTGGTTGATCTGCGCCAGTCCAAGGTAGATGTTCTTTGCCTTTATGCTGAAGGGCAATGTGCTTTTCCACCGAGCACTGTCAAAGTGCTTTTCTGCCAAGCATTTTCCTTACCCTTTGATTAAAATTTTGCAGGATGCAAAGGGCATATCCCTTGCCGGATTCCTCAGCTGGTTAACTGGGCTACTACTCTTGTCTTTGGTAGAGATAACTCAAGAATAGGTTGATGCTACAAGTCACACCACACACATTGCCATATGTCATAGGCTAGTGATTTTCACACTCGTCGTTTCGCCTTCTTCTGAATATTAAGGCTACATATGTTAGAGGCATAAGACCTTCATCCCTCAATTTGTTGAATTGGGTGAAATATTTGGTTTGAGTTAAACTCAATCTCTCAATCTTTTGTTGCAAAATATTGTCGATGTTCAGAGTATCTCGAATTCACTTTGTAGCATTGATACTAAAAAAAGATCTTATGCATTTTTTATTCATCGTCAATTAGTTTTGAGTTGGATGCTCATGTCGAGAAAGAGAAAAATAAGAACAAGAGTATTAAATCATATTCCACTCATCATAATATTTAAACTACAAAAATTTTACAGTCTTTTGTTGCAAGAAAAGAGCTCAAAAAAACCTTTACCCTTCCCTATCACACATTCATCTAAAAAGTAAAACTCTTCCACCAAAAATTTGGACTGGTTGATTGACCATCACATGATCTGATCTGATCAATTAAGAGAAGTGATGAGCATAACCGGATTCACAGCAACCACCGCCACCACGGCGACTGCTAGCAGAGAAAAAGGATGAGAAAGAGTGACGCAGAACCCCCACAATAGCCACCTTCACCTGACCCCTCTTGGGGATCAGACGACCAGAAAAATTCCCACCGTTGATCATAGCATTCCTTGCACCCTCCATCTCTTCTTTTGCTTCTGATTATCTTAATAAACGGATATTCTACACTTCGAAAGCTCTTCTCAATGCAGAGATCAGTCTTTCTACTAAGGAAGAGAGAAGAAATGGCTGATTGGATCTTGAAAGCTTGAAACTTTTGAGCTGTGAGTTTGTTTTGTGATTTGGGTTCTCTTGCTTGGGTTTATATAGTGCCAAGGACATCAATTTTGTTTGTTTCTTTAATTTTTGGGGAAATTAATATTTTTATTATACTATGTTTTTATTGGTCGTAGAATTTGACTATATTTTCTTTAATTTTTTTTGGTTTTATAAAGACAGGCTTGACCTTCCTGGTTGGTCTGTTCACACTTCACATTTTCACTGGTTTTGCTTTCATAAATCAAATAGCTTATCCCTTCATTCTTCCCAACGACTTAGACCAGGAAAAGTCCTTCAACATAAATTATATACAAAAAAAACACCACTAAATCCAGTCGTTAAAGATGAATTTAAACTAATATTTTACACAATACGAAGGTAGATTAACGTAGAAAAGTCACTAATTTTAGTTTAAAAAATATGTATATATAAATAGGAAAATACTTGGCTTTTCTTATATGTAATAAGAATAATAATGGATCAATGTCACATTTGGAGCCACTAAATATGTCATTTGAGTCTCTTAATTATTTTTATGTATTCGAGATGATCTAAGTTGTGAATGGTAAGATCTTTTACGACTATTTATGTGAGTTTGATTTCTATATACAAGAATTTGACCGCTTGAATTTGATTTCTATACTAGAGTTTTATTTCTTGTATGAATTTAACAGTTGGTAGGGTAATATTATATAAAAATTAAACTTATAAAAGTCATAAATCACAATAATAATTGAACTCCTTCTTATGAGAGTTTAATTTTTTTTTTCTTTTTTTTTCATATATTTTCTTCTTTTCACTATTTAAATTATTTGCAAATGAAAAATGACTCGTTAAGTAATGTGAACACGACTATATTGTTGTTATAATATTCCAACAACTATAAAGAAAAAGGAAAAATAAATATTGCATGAAACTCACATGGCCATTTGTTTTAGCTCTACTTTTTCTGAAGAGCCTAAGCTAATCCTGAATCCGGGCCAGCTCGGTCCCATAAGACATGTGCTAGATTCAAACTCAATTGGGCCCGCCCGGTCCCGCATGACCCAGTACCACCTAACTCAAACCTTTTTTTTTTGGTCAATTAAGGCCTAGTGATTAAAAGCTGTTTAAACATAAGAGTGTAATATCCACACACTTTATTTTGCTTCTCACACACTTTTTTAATTTTCGGTCATCGGATCAGATGAATGGAAGAAGATCAAAGAACAAAAATTAACAAGAGGTATGTGAGAAGTAATTTGGGGTATGTGGATAATACCCCTAAACATAATGTCCTTGCCACTAATATAATTAATTAATTAATCGTAAACTTCTAATACTATTCACTGGAGTGAGGATTTTTGCTGGATCCTCTTTGTGAGGATTTCGAAAATTTTCAAATCACATTTGTTCCTAGTACATCGTATGTTAGAAAATTATTGTAAATTTTTTTATTTAAAATTGAATAAAAATAGTACCTGACGAAAACTGACCGCACGATGTACGATGAACGGATGTGATTCGAGGATCAACGAAATCCTCACAAAGACAAATCCGATGAAGATCCTCACAAAGAAGATTGGGCAAGAATTTTCACAAAGAGTATCCGGCAAAGATGCTCTCTCCATTCATTGAACCTTGAACCTGATGGTGGAAAGGGAACACTTCGATTCTTTGTATTTCACCTTAATTATATTTTAATTATGTCAGATTATGTTTGGACAGATAGAGATTTGGGTCTAATCATTTGGATTATGAACAAAATAAACGGAAGAAGTACAGCTATGCTAATTCTTTTCAGTGATTATATTTACACACTTTAAATTACTTCTCTCACACTTTTTAAATTTTTTAATATTTTCTACACATCATTGACAGTTGACAGACAAATATTAAAAAATTAAAATAATGTGAGAGATGTAATTTGGAGTGTGTGAATATAATCTCTCATTACAAATATTTTTTCGAGTAGTTAGAATTGAGCACCATCAGTAACTCTAAACCACGAAAGAAACTTCAATATGACTATTTGATTAGGGCAATATTTATACTGACCATACCGAAACTTCAATATATTGAAGTTTTTTTGGTTTAATGCATCTTATATTTTTGTGACCTAGTCGTTTATTCATATAGAAATAGATGTTGTATACGATTGCCACATAAGGCAATATTCTCCCATTAATAAAATCAATGCGAGGCTGATGAAATTAAAATAAGAAAAATTATCGAAAAGTTAAAAAATAAAAATTAATTTTAATAAAAATTGACCAATAAATGTATATTAAATAGTATTAGAAAAAAAAATGAAATTTTTCGTTAAAAATAAATAAGACCAAAAATGTTTTGTTAAAATTCTTATTAAAATATGGGAGAGGTTCATAGTTTTGTGAGGTTTAAAATGAATATGTACAAAATCCGACAATCTCAAAAGTGTCACCGAATATTTTCCCATTCACCAAGCCTCGTTTTACTCGAACTATAGGGGTGCGTTTGTTGCACCGGATTGTCTCGGACTGGACTAGCTTCAGGGACTAAGCTGTACTAGCTTAGACTAGACTAAGCTGTACTAGCTTAGTGAAGCGTTTGGTGCAGTGTCGGACTAACAAGCAGGATAATTAACAAACTATAATGTTATATTATTTAATCCATAAATATTAATATTTTATTTTTATCCTATTTTTTTATCCCTTTAATCCTTCCTTACCGCCCCATTCTCTCCCTCTTTTTCTCCATCCTTTTCTCCCTTGTCCGTTCCAATCTTTTCTTCAATTTGGTATTTTATATGAAAATTGGTTGTGAAAAGCATCTAGTCCAATGGCTTTCGAATGTGAGTGGTCGAGGAGCAAGGCGAGGAGGAGAAAGGGGACAGTCTTAGCTAGTCCCATGGTTTTTGAGGGGTTTCACTAAGACTAGCTAGTCCCTGATTTAGTCTAGGCTAGTGAGACTTAGTCTCATTAAACCTAGTTCATGTCAGGAACAAACATGGAACTGGACTAACTCTTAGTCCAGTCCAATCCAGTACCCTTTAGTGAGGGCAAACAAACGCCCCCTAGGTCTCCAGTCAAAAACCAATTTGTTGGCTTCCAAATTTCCTTCAACTTAAAGTGCCAGGGGCACAACACTTCTTGAACAATTAATAAAAAATTCCTTTGGGTTTATGAATCTTTTTACATGTTATTTGATGTAGAACAAATGTTCGAGTGCAATAAAGACAAAATGAAGCAAGGAAAAATTAAAGAACACAATGAGAATTTACAGATTTGGTGTTTGAATTCTATTTCGGGTCATAATACTGTCTTCAAAAGAGCGTGACCTCCCGGTTTAAACGCACCGTTTTGCTGTGAAGTACGATGAATTTTAACAATCCGAAGTCGTTTGGACTTTTAAAATCGCATTTTAAAGTTTGTAATAAAATCAGAATTTTCATTTCATGTACAATTTACTTCTTTTACATTCTCTAAAACTCTTGTTTTCCAGTAGTCGGGTCAAGTCTATTTAAACCTTATGGCTGCTATTCTAATCATCATTCAAGTATTATTTAATAAAATCTTTCGGTTTCCTCCGAACTCTGATGGATTTCATAAAACTTTGTTTTACAACGTATCTCTTGTTCTCTCGTGCTGCGTCATTAGTTTCTTTACGGCTCATTGTTTTTGTTTGTTGGCGACATTGACCCTGGCAGCTGTTGAGTAAGTTCCATAGCCACCAATTCATCAAATGGAAAACCAACAAAAGAAGTCAGTAAATATGAACACGACAACTTGGTAAGCAAAGAATTTGAATATTAATTATATGATCAAAGCAGTAAAGTTTGAGTTAATCAAAGCGAAAACAGCATTAGAGTCCGCGTGGACCACATGACCATTGTGCTTGCTCCCACAAAGAAAAAGCAAAGTCGTATGCATATTCTCTTCCAAAAGTGACGATGGATGCGTCTCCTCGTGCAGGACTGACTCCTCTGCAATTATTTATTAGTTGATTAGTTCAAGGGTTAAAAACAATCAAATAGCCTTCATCAACAAAGATCTTGCAATCTCTCTCTCTTTTGATTTTAAATTTCTTTTCGATAAATGTAATAACCGGTTCATAGCGAGCCTTGACACAATAAAAATATTGTTCTTTTGTGATTGAAAGGTCAGAGATTTGTGTTGTGAAGACAACTTTTTTACAAAGTAAGGATAAGGTTGCTTACGATAGATGTTCCCCTCGCCCAACCCTGCAACGCGGACAGTCTTTGTTCGCTTGGAGTCGTCCATTTTAATATAATAACCATTGTGCTTTGGAAAAGAGGAGTACGTGGTCAATATTTGAGAATAACTTTCATGTCACAAGTATATTAGTATCATAGCCTTTTGAGTTAGCTATATAATGTCGTGTGTCATTTTTTTTGTGCCATAAAAATTGTTCTCTATATACAACAACAACAACAAAGCATTTTCCCACTAAGTGGGGTCGGCTATATGAATCATAAGACGTCATTGCGCTCGATCCTATGTCATGTCTTCTGTTAGATCTAAATACTCTAAGTCTTTTCTTAGAGTCTCTTCCAAAGTCTTCTTAGGTAGCTCTACCGCTTTGATACTGAACCACTGTCCCGTAGTCGCATCTTCTAACCGGAGCGTCAGTAGGCATTCGTCGCACATGTCCAAACCGTCGTAACCGATTTTCTCTCATCTTTCCTTCAATTTCGGCTACTCCTACTTTACCTCCGATATCCTCATTCCTAATCTTATCCTTTCTTGTGTGCCCACACATCCAACAAAGCATTCTCATCTCCGCTACACCCATTTGATGTACGTGTTGGTGCTTCATCGGCCAACATTTCGTACCATACAGCAATGCCAAAATTATTACCGTCCTATAAAATTTTCCCTTGAGCTTTAGTGGCACACAACATGCCAGATGCACTATTCCACTTCATCCATCCAGCTTGTATTCTATGGTTGAGGTCTCCATCTAAATCTCCGTTCTTTTGCAGGATAGATCCTAGGTAGCGAAAACGGTCGCTCTTTGGTACTTCCTGGTCTCCGATCCTCACCCCTAACTCAATTGGGCCTCCAGCTGCACTGAACTTGCACTCCATATATTTTGTCTTTGACTGACTTAGGTGAAGACCCTTATATTCCAACACTTATCTCCAAAAATTGTTCTCTATATATTAGTAATTATTAGGAGAGCAAATCATAGTATGATACGATGCATGCACTAAATCTTGTACTGAAAAGAACTTGGTTCATATGTACGTACGTCCAGTATCTGTAGGATTTAAGCATGTCAGATTGTGTTAAAAGAGGCATAGATTCGATCTAGCAAGTGAGATTGTTTTGATATTTGTAAGAGGTAGGTTGGGTGTTTGGTTTTCTTCATATCGTAATCTACCCATATCTTACATATTATATCATATACCCAAATGTTATATGATCCATCTGTGACGTATCTCAGAGTTTGACATACGTACACCCCAAACCTTATGTTTAAACGCCGTTAATCACACATCACTTGGGTTTCACGTTTCACAATTGGGCTTCTGGGTCAATGACTTTTATACAGAGGATTTTGGGTGGACGGTGTCAAATTCTGAGATAGACCACAAAGAGGTCACAAAATGTTTTGGGTGTAAAAGATTTGAACTCTGCATAAACAATTTGAATCATATGAACTTATGATAGGATTGAATTTAGGGGATTATTCAATCTAATCTATTCCTAGACATTGGGTTTTGGATTCATATACAGCCAATCGTTTGTGTGTGGGCGAATTTTGATTATCATTAATTTGAGCTTTAGGATTCATGAATCTATCATAATCACACACTGCCTACCATAAATTAACAATTATGATACACTCCAACGCATGGCGAATCATAAAAAACTCTCATTATACTAGCTCTATCAAAATCCATAATTCAATGCCTAATAAGTAGAATTTTTGTTTTATGTATACAAGCAATATTGTGGGATGGCAGATTTGAGCATAGAACCTCAAATACCAGGTTAAACGTTATGTACTATTTGAGTTACAAATTTCTTAAAACTTGGGAGATTTACTACACTGAACAGTGTACATTAAATGCAAATTATCTGTTAATTTCTAAGTAAAACTTGCTATATATGCAAATATGAGTTACTGGGAAATCTGAAAAAGTAGACCGTCGTTCCTTAATCCATCCAAATTCTTTTCTTTGAAAGCATTCCTGTTCGTCGTGTTCCAGTTTTAGCTTTAGCTTTGCTTCTGTTAGGTTTTGAGAAAGTGCTGTACCAAACAAATGATTTGACCAAAGGAATGCAGATTTTCATTTCAATATATGAACCAAATTCTACAATATACGTACAAAGAATAAAATCCATTACATGAACTAATTAACAATCTGTTCAAATTCTCAGAACTTCTTGACCTAATGGCTCGGTCTCGAAATTCGTCTCGGTAACTATACGACTTATTTGGCTGCTTGCCTGTGCACTGATGAACCATGAGGATTGAGGATGGAAGCCACACAGTTGGTTAATCCCACCACGATGGCCATCTTCACCTGACCCCTCTTTGGAATTGGCTGGCCGGAAAATCACTTTGTTGCTGGAAAAGAGCTCAAACTTATTACTCTTCCTTCAGTCATTCATCTAAAAAGTAAAACACTTTCACAAAAAATCTGGACTGCTTGATTTATCATCATGTGATCTGATCAGCTAAGAGAAGTGATGAGCATGGCCGGATTCACAGCCGCCCACCACGGTGGCTGCTGGCAGAGAAAATGGAGGAGAAAGAGTGAAGCAGAACCCCCACAATAGCCAACTTCACCTGACCCCTCTTGGGGATCAGACGGCCAGATAAACTCCCACCGTGGATCATAGCACTCTTTGCACCCTCCATCTCTTCTTTCCCTTCTGATTACCTTAATAAGGGATCAAAAAGTATATATCAAGCAAAGAACGCTCTCAGTGCTCTTCACTTCAAAAGCTCTTCTCGATGCAGATACTAGTCCTCCTAAGAAAACAAATGGCTGTTTGGATCTTGAAAGTTTGAAACTTTTGAGATGTGAGTTTGTTTTGTGATTTGAGTCTTCTTGGTTGTGTATATATATAGTGCGTAGGACATCAATTTTTTTGGTTTTTTTTTAATTTTGGGGAAACAATGTTTGATTAAACTACGTTGGTCGTAGAATTTGACTGTAATTTCTTTGTTTTTGGTTTAGAAAGACAATATTGACCTTCCTGGCTGCTTCTGTTCACACTTGACACTTTCTCTGCCTTGCCTTGTCGGTTTTACATTTTATAAAGCTTCATTCTTCACAACGACTTGACCAGGAAAAGTCGTTCAACACTTCACAAACAACAATCGCAACTTGAAATATATAAAGGCTCTATTTTATTTTTAAAATTCAAAATTTGTTATTTTATTGTAAAACTCAAAATTCATTCTATATTGTCAGAATTCTATTAATCCAATTATGAGATTTTGATTTAAGTGCATCAGACTAATCAAATTTTTTTTTCCATATCTGCCACTCAAGCACAGCAACCCAAAAAAAAAATTCAATTCTTACTTTTCTTTTAAATTTAATATTTTCTAATTGTTCAATATTAACGTATAGTAAAAATTTATAATTAAATTTATTGACACATGGGTCATAATCTTATTAGATGGTGGTCCCACATAAAACAATATAGAGCAATTTTTGAATTTGAAAAAGAAAAAGAAAAAGTATCCATGAGTTAAAATGAAAAGAGTTTTGTAAAAAAAAAATACTCATTCTTACTTTTTACACACCATTTAATAATTTTTGTTCATTAATTTAATTTAACGGCTTAAAATTTAAAAAAAATATGTATGAATATCACATTTAAAAAAAATTCTGACACGTTATTAATGAAAATGACTCAAGTAATGTGAACACGACTATATTTATTATAAAGAAATAATGCATAAACCTCACATGGCCATTTGCATCCCATCACCAAAATTTGAAGTTTATCCCTCAAATCAGAGCACATACGCCACGGCAGCTTTTGTCTCTAGCTCTACTTTTTCTCAAGAGCCAAACGTAATCCTGGATCCGGGCCCAGCCCGGTCCCATAAAGACCTGTACTAGATTCAAGTTCAAATTGAAGTGGGCCCGCCGGGTCCCGCAGGAGGTGTAGTGATTAAGTTTTTTTTTTTTTAATAATGTATCTGCCACTGATTAATTAATTAATTAATTATAAGCTGCTAGTACCATTCACTGAATCTGATAATGTAAAGGGAACAGCTTGATTCATTGTATTTCACCTTAATTTTATTTTAATTATGTCAGATTATGTTTTAAAAGGAAGAGATTTGGGTTTGGATTATGAACAAAATAAATAGAATAAGTACAGCTATGCTAATTCTTTTTCTTATGTACAAGTGATTTTCTTTTTTCTTTTTTTTTGGGGCAAAGGTACAAGTGATTTTCTAGTAGTGAGATCAACTCATGAAAACTGGGCACCGTGAAGCTCTAACTGTAAACCACCAAAGAAACTTCGATATGGCTAATTGAATCAAGCAACGTTTATTCTGGTCATGCAAAAACCTTGATATTTTTTTTGGTGAGACTGTTGTGAGGTTAGATGGGTTCAAACGCATCGCTTTGCTATGATGTGCGATGAATTTTAGTCATCCGAGTCGTTTAGACTTTAAAATCGCATTTTAAAATTTGTAATGAAAATTAGTCTTTTCAATATACTTCTTTTACATTTTAAAAAACTCTCTTGAACTTCACGAGGGTCTGAGTTAAATTTATTTAAGCCCTATGGCTGCTATTGTAATCATAATTCAAGTATTATTTAATAAAACTTTCGGTTTTCTCTCAACTTCGGTGGATTCCATTAAACTTTGTTCTTTAATGGATTACGTTCGCATCCCTTGTTAGCTTATGCTGCATTCTTTAGAGCTCATTGTTTTTTATTTGTTTGCAACATTGACCCTGCAGCCAGCCGTTGAGTTCTGTAGCCACCCATTCACCAACATAATACATTTTTTTTAAATGGAAAACCAACAAAATAAGCCAGTAACTAAATGTAAACAAAACACCTTGTAAGCAAAGAATTTGTATATTAATATGTTTTAAAGCAGTAAAGTTTAAGTTAATCTAAGCGAAAACAGCATTAGAGTCCACAAGAATCACAGGGCCATTTTGCTAGCTACCACTCAATAAAGTAAAGTCGTATATATATAAAGTGAAAGTTGATAGGTCTCCTCGTGCAGGACTTATCTGCAATTATTTATAGGAAAACTAACGAAAATCACTTAAAAATTTTGTGTTTTAATGGTAAAGACAAAATAAAGAGTAAAGTGAATAGTATCAGTATTGACTTTTTAGTATAAAAATGTGGTTTTCGTTAAAGTGAACACCGGGAGTTTTTCGTTAAAGTTCTCATTATCTATTCATTCATGGGTTAACAAAATTAATCAAATATCCTCCCTCAACAAAGATCTTACAATCCCTTTATTTTGATTTAATTTTTTTCTCGATTAATATGACAACCGGTGCGCTTTGAAAAAAAGATAAGTAGATGATCAATATTTAAGAACGACTTTTATATTCTAAGTTGCCACTATCGTAACGTTTTGTGTTAGCAATATAATATTATGCATAACATTTTTTTTAATTGTGCTATATTGTTAATATAGACTGTTATAGTAACAGTGCACTTGTGTCATAAACCCGTAAAGCAGGGCATAAACAAAGTTATATTCCTAATTATTAGGAGAGCAAAGCCATAGTATAGTACAGTGCATGCACTGAATCTTGTACTAAAAAGGACTGGTTCATACGTATGCACGTTCAAGATCTGTAGAAAACTTGTGTTTAAGTATGTCAGATTGTGTCAAAAGAGGCATGGATTCGAACTAGGAAGTGGGATTATTTTGATATATGTAAGAAAATAAGAGTTAGTTGATGGTTGATTGGTTTTCTTCATATCGTAATCCATCCATATCTGATATCTTAGATGTTATCAGATCCTAGTGCAAAAACACATGCACTGCATCCGGATCAATATTATGAATAATTCAATCTAATAATTCCTAGACGATGAATTTTGATAAATATTGTATTTTGGGTTTGATCCAGTCAATCGTTTATATGCGGATGAATTCTGACCATCATTAATTTGAGCTTTAAAATACATTAATTGATCATATACACACCGCCTTTAATAAATCAACAATTAAGATACACTCCAACATATGATAGACCATAAAAACTCTCATTGTACTAGCTGTATCAAAATCCATAATTCAAGTAAAAAAAGTAGAAATTTTGTTTCTATAAAAGCGATATTGTGGAATGATTTGAGCATGGAACCTCACATACAAAATTAAACGTTGTTTACTCTCTATTTTTGTCAATTGAGATTCTCGTTAACACCATAGACAAGGCAAAAAGAAAATAATAACAGAGCAATGCAATGTTACATACAAGGGCACCAACAGAAAGGTAGGTGGAGTTAAGCTCTGCCTAACCTTGATTTACATTTTCCAGTGAACATGATAGCCCATCCCTTGACAAAACCAAAACTGAAGAGGGAGGAGGCTGCGAGACCAATCGTTGACGGCACACCGTCTTGATACCCAGACTAGCAGCTTCATGTGCTGCTTTGTTCGCTTCTCTGTGAATTCAGTTCCACCGAACTTGAGCGAAAGATGAAGATAACATTCAAATCTCCTCCATGATGGGGTAAATTGTCCACATGCTTCTAATTAAATTCTCCATGATGGGGTAAAACTTGCTATGCAATAAGAGTTACTGGGGAATCCGAGTCTTCATGCTTCTGTTAGGTTTTGAGATTTCATTTCACGCACAAAAAGCACTGTTGTACCAAACAAAATGATTTGACCAAAGAAATGCAGATTTTCATTTCAATATTTGAACCAAATTCTACAGTATGTACAAAGATCAAAATCCATTACATGAACAAATCAACAATCTGTTCGAATTCTCAGAACTTCTTGACCTAATATAACTCGATCGTGAAATCCGTCTTAGTAACTATACGAGTTACTTGGATGCTTGCCTGTGCAGTGATGAACCGTGAGGATTGAAGATGGAAGCCACAGAGTTGGCTAATCCCACCACGATCCCCATCTTCACCTGACCCCTCTTCGGAATTGGCCGGCCGGAAAATCTCCTCGACAAATCTCCGCCGTTCATCATCGCTCTCCCGGCGCTAGCAGTGGCTACGGAACCTTCCATCTTATCTAACTCTTCTTCTTGTATGAAACCCTCTGAAATCTATATGTTTTTGTGAAGTTTTGATGCAAAATACAAGACAAGTTGGTTTTGCTCGATGCTCTTTCCGGGACACACAGCTTTCTTATATACCACTCAGCTGGTTCACTATAATGACCATATTGCCCATGCACAGATCAATATACGCATGTCGCCCATGGGTAATTCAGTCATTTCATTGTTTATGGGCACATATAATTGTGGTGGGTGCTGCTGCATATTGACCACGTGGGTAATTTAGTTTTGTATTGGTCAAGGGAGTCAGTATTCCACCAGACCAGACCCACAGGCATCATGCCGCACTGTTTGGAATCTGGTCATTGGTTTAAAAATTATTTTAACCCACTATCTCTTGTTTAATGTTAATAATTAATGATATTTGATTATATTTTTGTTTATTATCCTCAAATAATATGATATTCATAATCTTATTTATCACCGTTTGATAAGTTAAAATTTTAAGATTTGTCTGAACCCAATGATACCATGCTAAGAAAAGAAACAAAGCTGAAAGTGAGCAAGCTAGATAATATAAAAGTTGGACGGGGTTGTGGACCGGAGATTTGGTCTAAGCTTGAATTATAATGGATGAGTATGACTTGGAAGAATTTTAGAAACAAAAATTGGATTCAGCTGCTGGACTTGTTCAACTCTTTATTTAGTTCTTCTAATGACAACAAAGCAGCACATGAAGCTGCTAGTCTGGGTAATGGGTGTCAAGATGGTGTGCTGTCAACGGTTGGCCTCGTAGCCTCCTCCCCCTCTAGTTTTGGTTTTGTCAAGGGACGGGCTATCATGTCCACCGGGAAATGTAAATCCAGGTTAGACAGAGCTTAACTCCACCTACCTTTCTTTTGGTGCCCTTTGTGTAACATGGCATTGCTTTGTTATTATTAATTTTGCCTTATATACGGTGTTAATGAGAATCTCAATTGACAAAAAAAAAAAACAATAAATAACGTTTAATTTTGTATGTGAGGTTCTAAGCTCAAATTCGTCATCCCACAATACTGCTTTTATAGAAATAAAAATTCTGCTTATTTAGACTTAAATTATAGATTTTGATAGAGCTATTACAATGAGAGTTTTTATGGTCTATCATGCGTTGGAGTGTATCTTAATTGGTGATTTTTTGTAGGCGGTGTGTATATGATCAGTTAATACATTTTAAAGCTCAAATAAATGATAATTAGAATTCACCCGCACACAAACGATTGTCTATATCAAATCCAAAATACAATATTTATCAAAATTCATTGTCTAGGAATGATTAGATTGAATTATTTGCTAAATTCAATCCTATCATAAGTTCATAACATTGATCCGGATGCAGTGCATGTGTTATGCACTAGGCTCTAATATAATATGTAAGACATCAGATATGGGTGGATTACGATACGAAGAAAACCAAACAACCATCAACCGACTCTTACATATGTCAAAATAATTCTACTTCAAATCCATGCCTCTTTTGACACAATCTGACATACTTAAACACATGTTTTTTTACTTTTTTTTTTTTTTTTGCACATGTTTTCTACGTATTTTGGACGTACGTGCATATGAACCAAGTCCCTTTCAATACAAGATTCAGTGCATTCATCGTACTATACTATGGCTTTGCTCTCCTACTAATTAGTAATATAATTTTTAGATGAAATGTCAATTTAATTTTTGAACTATCACTTTAATGAAAATTAAGGTCTTGGATTATTTTTTTAATAAAACAAGTCTCTAAATTCATTAAAAATTGTTAATTTCATCCCTATCATGATATTAAAAGTTATTTTATTCACTTTTTTTGTTAACTTAAAACATTTAACATATTTTAAAGTATAATACTTTCATTTATTTTTTGGGAAGTGGTTGAGGCATTTATATTATAATTAGATTGAACCCAATATTATAATTGAATTTGGGCTTGATGGTGCATAAATGTTACAATCAATCCATTTCATCTTTATATATATAAAATGAATTTGCTTTTTATTTTTTTATTTGAACTTGTCCCTTAATCTTATCTTCGAAGAAAGGTGAAAGCTAAAGGTTCTTTGAACTTTTGAAATTTGAATTGAAATGAAATTGTCAACTTCACAATAGTTTATCTTAACTAGTGGAGATTATTAATTCCATTTGTTCCAGCTTGGGTGAGACTCAAACCATCATTGCTCGTGTAATCTAACAAAGTGAAATATCGTCATCAATTACGTAGTGCTACAAAGATGAATTATCAATTATGTAGTGTTGGAAGAACTTCAAATGGCTAAATCATATATACTAAAACTCAAACGGAGTGGTCACTGTGGATGACCAGTGCGTAGACGTTTTTGCTCCTTGCCTTTTTCTCTGTTTATGTTGGAAGAATTACCTAGTCCAACACAATTTTCACTGTTTAGCCGGCTCACTTTATTAGCCTAATTGTGCCCTAAGTTAATCTCGACAACCATAACCTAGGCGTATTCTTGGGTACAACTGAGAGTATATTTTTTATTAATACTTCTAATTGATTTCTTCACGATAGTATGCACTAAAACTTTGGAATCACTTTTTGTCATGATATTGTTACGTAGACCATGTCTTTACTATATAATTTAAAGAAAAACTAACGAAAAATTCAAAATAACTTTAGTTTTAAAGAAAATTGACAAATAAATGTGTAGTGAATAAGCTACAAATTTCTTACAAATAGGGGGATTTACTACTTTGAACACTGTACCCTAGCTGCAATTTCTGTTAATTTTTAAGCAAAACTAGCTATGCAATAAGAGTTACTGGGGAATCCGAACATAGAAAGTCGTTTATATCCATCCAAATTCTTTTCTTTGAAAGCATTCCGGCTCGTGGTGTTCCAGTTTTAGTTTTGGCTTTCAGGCTTCTGTTAGGTTTTGAGATTTCATTTCACGCACCATAAGTGTTGTACCAAACAAAATGATGTGACCAAAGAAATGCGGATTTTCATTTCAATATTTGAACCAAATTCTAGAGTATGTACAAAGATCAAAATCCATTACATGAACAAATTAACAATCTGTTCCAAGTCTCAGAGCTTCTTGACCTAATATAACTCGATCTCGAAATTCGTCGAAGTTTAGTAACCATACTAGTTACTTGGCTGCTTGCCTGCGCATCGACGAACCATGAGGACTGAAGATGGAAGCCACAGAGTTTGCTAATCCCACCACGATCCCCATCTTCACCTGACCCCTCTTCGGAATTGGCCGGCCGGAAAATCTCCTCGACAAATCTCCGCCGTTCATCATCGCTCTCCCGGCGCTAGCAGTGGCTACGGAACCTTCCATCTTATCTAACTCTTCTTGTATGAAATGCTCTGAAATCTATATGTTTTTGTGAAGTTTTGATACAAAATACGAGACAAGTCGGTTTTGCTCGATGCTCTTTCCAGAACACACAGCTTTCTTATACACCACTCAGCTGGTTCACTATAATGACCATATTGCCCATGCGTCAGATCAATATACGCAAGTTGCCCATGGGTCATTCAGTCGTTTCATTGCTTATGGGCACATATAGTTGTGGTGGGTGCTGCTGCATATGGATCACGTGGGTAATTTAGTTTTTTGTTGGTCAAGGGAGTCAGCATTCCACCAGACCAGTCACCAGACGCACAAGCAATCATGTCGCAATGTTTGGAATCTTGTCATTTGTTTAAAAAGTATTTTAACCCACTATTCCTTGTTTAATGTTAATAATTAATGATACCTGATAATATTTTTGCTCACTATTCTCAAATAATATAATGCTCATAATCTTATTTATCATCGTTTGATAAGTTAAAATTTTAAGGTTTGTTTGAACCCAATGATATCCTGCTTAGAAAAGAAACAAAGCTGAAAGTGAGCAAGCTAGATAATATAAAGTTGGACGGGGTTGTGGACCGGAGATTTGGTGTAATCTTGAATTATAATGGATAAGTATGACTTGGAAGAGTTTTAGAAACAAAAATTGGATTCAGCTGCTGGACTTGTTCAGCTCTTTATTTAGTTCTTCTAATGACTTGTGTCACATGTGTTGTATCATGTAATAAGAGCCATATTAATAAAAAAAAATATACTCTCAATTGTATTCAAGAATATGCCTAGGTTATGGTTTTCGAGATTAACATAGGGAACAACTAGGATAATAAAGCAAGTTGGCTAAACAGTGAAAATTGTGTTGGACTAGAGTAAATTTAGCCATCTTTGTAGTTCTTCCAACATAAACAGAGAAAAAGGCAAGGGGTAAAAACGTCCACACACTGGTCATCCATAGTGACCACCTCGTTTGAATTTTAGTATATATGATTTAGCCATTTTTAGTTCTTCCAACACTACGTAATTGATGACTCATCTTTGTAGCACTACGTAATTGATGATGATATTTCACTTTGTTAGATTACATGAGTGATGGCTTGAGTCTCACCCAAGCTGGAACAAATGGAAATAATAATCTCCACTAGTTAAGATAAATTATTGTGAAGTTGACAATTTCATTTCAATTCAAATTTCTAAAGTTCAAAGAACTTTAAGAAAGAGATAGAATTTCACTAATTGGATTGGAAGGAAAAGGAGGGCTTCGATCCATTGTGATTAGGTTCCTTGGTGTGTGGACCTTTTTTTTAAACCTTTCTTCTTAGATAAGATTAAGGGACAAGAGCAAATAAGAAAACAGAAGGCAAATTCATTTTATATATATATAAAGATGAAATGGATTGATTGCAACATTTATGCACCATCAAGCCCAAATTCAATTATAATATTGGGTTCAATCTAATTATAATATAAATGCCTCAACTACTTCCCAAGAAATAAATGACAGAATTATACTTTAAAATATGTTAAGTGTTTTAAGTTAACAAAAAAGTGAATAAAATAACTTTTAATATCATGATAGGATGAAATTAACAATTTTTAATGAATTTAGAGACTTATTTATCAAAAAAATAATTCAAGACTTTAATTTTTATTGATGTGATAGTTCAAAAATTAAATCGACATTTTACTTAACAATTATATTACTTATTAGTAGGAGAGTAAAGCCATAGTATATTCCGATGCATGCACTGAATCTTGTAGTGAAAAGGACTTGGTTCATATGCACGTACGTCCAAAATTTGTAGAAAAACATGTGTTGAAGTATGTCAGATTGTGTCAAAAGAGGCATGGATTCGATCTAGGAAGTAGAATTATTTTGACATATGTAAGAGTCGGTTGATGGTTGTTTGATTTTCTTTATATCGTTATCCACCCATATCTGATATCTTACATATTATATCAGAGCATAGTGCATAACACATGCACTGCATCCGGATCAAAGTTATGAACTTATGATAGGATTGAATTTAGCGAATAATTCAATCTAATCATTCCTAGACAATGAATTTGGATAAATATTGTATTTTGGATTTGATATAGACAAAGACAATCGTTTGTGTGCGGGTGAATTTCTAATTATCATTTATTTGAGTTTTAAAATGTATTAACTGATCATATACACAACACTTATAAAAAATCACCAATTAGGATACACTCCAACGCATAATAGATCATAAAAGCTCTTATTGTACTAGCCCTATAAAAATCCATAATTTAAGTCTAAATAAGCAGAATTTTTTATTTCTATAGAAGCAGTATTGTGGGATGACAAATTTGAGCTTAGAACCTCACATGCAAGATTAAACGTTATTTACTTTTTTTTTGTGAATTGAGATTCTCATTAACACCATAGATAAGGCAAAATTAATAATAACATAGCAATGCAATGTTACACAGAAGGGCACCAAAAGAAAGGTAGGTGGAGTTAAGCTCTGTCTAACCTTGATTTACATTTCCCGGTGGACATGATAGCCCGTCCCTTGACAAAACCAAAACTAGAGGGGAAGGAGGCTACGAGGCCAACCGTTGACAGCACACCATCTTGATACCCATTACCCAGACTAGCAGCTTCATGTGCTGCTTTGTTTGCTTCTCTGTAAATTCAGTTCCTCCGAACTTGAGTGAAAGATGACGATAACCTATCAAATCTCCTCCGTGATGGGGTAAATTCTCCACATGCTTCTAATTGACTTCTTCACGATAGTATGCACTAAAACTTTGGAATCACTTTTTGTCATGATGTTATGTGGGCCATGTCTTTATTATATATTTAAAAAAAACTAACGAAAAGTTAAAAAAAAAAATTTAATGAAAAAAAGACAAATAAAGGTGTAATGAATAGTAATAGAAAAAAAATGATAAAAATGTAGTTTTTTATTTACAAGTGAACAGTAATGATAATATTTCGTTAAAACTCTATATTTAAGCTACAAATTTCTTACAAATAGAGGGATTTACTACTTTGAACACTGTACCCTAGCTGCAATTTCTGTTAATTTTTAAGCAAAACTAGCTATGCAATAAGAGTTGCTGGGGAATCCGAACATAGAAAGTCGTTTATATTCATCCAAATTCATTTCTTTGAAAGCATACCGGCTCGTGGTGTTCCAGTTTTAGTTTTAGCTTCCATGCTTCTGTTAGTTTTTGAGATTCCATTTCACGCACCATAAGTGTTGTACCAAACAAAATGATGTGACCAAAGAAATGCAGATTTTCATTTCAATATTTGAACCAAATTCTACAGTATGTACAAAGATCAAAATCCATTACATGAACAAATTAACAATCTGTTCAAAGTCTCAGAACTTCTTGACCTAATATAGATCTCGAAATTCGTCCAAGTTTAGTAACCATACTAGTTACTTGGCTGCTTGCCTGCGCATCGACGAACCATGAGGACTGAAGATGGAAGCCAGAGAGTTGGCTAATCCCACCACGATCCCCATCTTCACCTGACCCCTCTTCGGAATTGGCCGGCCGGAAAATCTCCTCGACAAATCTCCGCCGTTCATCATCGCTCTCCCGGCGCTAGCAGTGGCTACGGAACCTTCCATCTTATCTAACTCTTCTTGTATGAAACCCTCTGAAATCTATATGATTTTGTGAAGTTTTGATGCAAAATACAAGACACGTTGGTTTTGCTCGATGCTCTTTCCAGAACACACAGCTTTCTTATATACCACTCAGCTGGTTCGCTATAATGACCATATTGCTCATTCATCCGATCAATATACGCAAAGTCGCCCATGGGTAATTCAGTCATTTTATTGCTTATAGGCACATATAATTGTGGTGGGTGCCGTTGCGTATTGATCACGTGGGTAATTTAGTTTTTTGTTGGTCAGGTGAGTCAGCACTGCACCAGACCAGTAACCAGACGCACAAGCAATCATGTCGCACTGTTTGGAATCTTGTCATTTGTTTAAAAATTAATTTTAGCCCACTATTTCTTGTTTAATGATAATAATTAATGATACGAGGAACATGTTTGCTCATTATCCTCAAATAATAGTGATGTTCACAATCTTATTTAGGAGCGTGATATTCACATACTTATTTTTACTTTTTACACAGTTTTTTAATTTTTGACATTTTGGCCGTTGAATCAGATAAATTAAAGACGATCAAATGACAGAAATTAAAAGTGGTGTGTGAATGGCACACCCCTCTTGTTTAAATTTTAAAATTTGTCTAAACCCATGCCATGCTTAGAAAAGAAACAAAGTTGAAAGTGAGCAAGTTAGAAAATAGAAAAGTTGGACGAGTTGTGGACTGGAGATTTGGTCTAAGCTTGAATTATAATAGATGAATATAACTTGGAAGAATTTTAGAAATAAAAATTGGACTGAGCTGCTGGACTTGTTCAGCTCTTTATTTAGTTCTTCTAATGACTCGTGTGACATGTATTGTGTCACTTGAAGAAGAATATTAATAAGGCATATACTCTCAGTTGTACCAAAGAATACGTCTGAGTTATGTTTGTCCAGATTAACTTATATATAGATATACTATTATACTCCATTTAGGATTAGAGTAAAAATTGTGTTGGATTAGAGGGAATTGGATCCTCTCCTAAGCAAATCGTGGGAATCCTCATGACCCACTAATATGGGTCGTTGGATCAAAATCCAACGGTTACAAATAAGGGGTCCCTCTAAAAGTTATAATAATTGTAGCCGTTGGATCAAAATCCAACGACCTCTGTTAATGGATTATGAGAATCTCTACCATTTGCTTAAAAAGAAATTCAATTCCAGACTAGAGTAAGTTTAGCCATCTGCATAGTTCTTCCAGCGCCACATAATTGATGATTCATCTTCGTAGCACTACGTATTCGATGATGATATTTCACTTTGTTAGATGACATAAGCAATGATGGTATGAGTGTCACCCAAGCTAGGACAAATGGAACCACTAGATAAGATAAATTATTGTGAAGCTGACAATTTCATTTCAATTCAAATTTCAAAGTTCAAAGAACTTGGGGACCTTTAGCTTTCACCTTTGTTCTAAGATATTATTAAACCTTGATCCTCTTTGTGAGGATTCTAGAAATTCTCATATCGTGTCCGTTTGTCGTACAACGTGCTGTTAAAAATTATTTTAAATACTTTTATTTAAAATTAAACACAAACAGTACTTAACGAAAATTAGTTACATGATAAGATCCTCATAAAGAGAATTCGGTGATGATCCTGAAAATAAAAAAGTAAAAAGAAAATTCATTTTAAATATAAAGATGAAATCGATTGATTGCACCCTTATGCACCATCAAGCTCAAATTCAATTATGATATTGGGCTCAATCTAATTATAATGTTAATGCATCTACCACCCCAAAAGAAACAAATGGCGGCAGCCCAAAAGTCAAAATATATGTGAATTGCTATGTGGGCTGGCTGCCCCATGAGTTTTTGGCAAAAACTTCATCGATTAATTAGGGATCAATTAACATGTTACAATATGCTATATTAATCGTATCTTTGTAAAACGATGAGTTTAAATAGCATATTTTTACTCCAATTAATAATGAGGTATTTTGTGATAAAACTTCACATCCTTTTCATTTGAAAATAATCTTTAAACAATAATAAAGATAATGAAGTGCAAGTGTGGATGCGATGCGAGAATGCAATCATCGACAAAACCAGGTCAAATTTATCTCCAAAACAAGTGAGTCGAACTACGTACGTCATGCTATTGAAACGCTGAAGTAATAACAAGTTGAGGCTGCCGTCCAGTTCAAAACTTCAAAACTTGAGCCCCAAGAATCTAAAAGCCAGTACACACAACAGGTTAAGAAAAATTTCATCAAGATTTCAACACCAATCATGCTGCTGTGAATGATTTGCTGCTACTAGATTCTTGCCAATTCGACCATCGTGGGAGAGATTTTGGGCATCTAATGCCTTTCTGCTTTCAAAAATTCAAAAAAAGTAGGCAGTGTGCTTCGCCTATTGATATATGAGATAATGGTCTCTTTTAGTCTTTGAGATTGACATAATTTTTCACTTTAGTCATTTGACAATGAAAATCAATAGAAGTGGTTCTTGAGTTTGTCTATGTAAAACATTTTGGTTTTTCTGTGAAAAATCTGTCAATATCCTTGTTAAGTAAAGAGATTTGTTTGACAAAAATATTCTCAAAAAGTGGTCATGTGGTTATTCACATGACCATTTAACGACGATATTGAATGACCTTTTACGAAACGACCAAAATAATTTGAATTAAAAAACTATTTATATAAATTTTCATTATCAAAGACAAAAGCAAAGAGTTTTGCTAATATAAAAATCCATCTCAAATAAAAAGCGTTGTGAGTAACCTAAAATGAAGTTGGCGAGGGACCTGGATCCTCTCCTGAGCCCAAGGAGAGGATCTTCCTAACCAAGGATCCAAGACCGTTGGATGAAAATCCAACGGCTATAATTTTATAACTTTAAATGGACCCCCTCTGTTTGTAGCCGTTGGATTTTCATCTAACGGCCTTAGATCTTTGGTTAGGAGGATCCTCTCCTTGGGCTCAGGAGAGGATCCAAGTCCGTCGGCGAGCAAGACATATACAGTAAACACTACTAGAAATCATGAAGTTGATGATTGTAATATGGGTCCTTCCACTAATTAAGATAAACACCAAGTGTTCTTGTATCAGAAATATGAACATAATTACTGAAAAGTAATGGAAAAGAATCCAGTTGCTTAATGTCATGATCTATCAAATAATAGTGCATACACGTTCTTATTGGAGCCCGCTTTATAATTATTTCAATCATTTAAACCATTTATCTTTTAAGACATCTTTCATAGATTATTTTTACAAAAACTTAGACAAATCTAAAACGATTAATACATTCATTTGTAGTGAAAAATGACTCCAATGGTCATATGGTTTCAGATTTAAGTGAATTTTAGTATACATGATTATTGAAGAAAAACCTAAAAAATAAACAGTTCTGATCGTTAAAATACATTACAAAATAAGCGTGTCAATAATTTTATAAATAAAATGTTATGACAGATCCGTCTCATCAAACAAACGGATGCTCATCTCTCTTGTCATGTACCACTCCTAAAACATACTTTGGCCGAGTGTATATGAACTTGCATTGTTATGTTATGCTTACGTTCGGATGAGTTCACAATGACTCTAACTTTGGTTCAATTATTTCTTTTCTGTACCCATTTTGCATAATTCAGCACTTATTTGAAAAGTCCAATTATTTGTCATGAAATCCCATTAACCATCATATGCATAATCAATGCTTTTAGCAGTCATGATGAAGAATAAAATAGTTAATTGGACTTCGAGCATGTGAAATTTCGTTAATTACTAACAACCTTTAATTTGATTAACTTTTTGCAAAGTGTCATTTAGGAAAGAAACATCTGTTACTATGACATAAAAATGATAAAAAAAATCCTTAATCAACACTAGAATAGACAATTAGAAGAGATAAATTTTGGTATGACTGTTTGATTAAGGTAGCTCTCACCCTAAGTGAGTTCATCATAAGACCAAATAGGGCCAAAACACTAGAAGTCTCATAATTATGTGAGAGCTTGACTTACCAACGACGTAATCGGATCCCTTCATCAGCACTTCTCAAACCAAAGGTGCACCTAAATATTGTTCAAATAAAAGTGTTTTTGTATAAATGACTTATTCTTAGCTAAATTTCTCAATATTTATTTATGTAACTAGCATGATCATTAAAACAAAAATAAACTTGAAAAGATGTGCTCCAATTCCTGACCCAAGTAGTTCAACTTGAATTAGAAATCACATGTTTCCAAAAGTAGATATAAACAAGCACTTATGAGAAAGCTAAAAACTACTAGAAATCATGAAGTTGTTGATTAGAACATGGGTCCTTGCACTAATTAAGATAAACATTCAGTGTTACTGTGTCAGAAGACCATATGAACATGGATTCAACTTGCCTTCCAATTACATCTAAGTGCTTATTCTATCAAATATGAAAATATGTGATTATGAGACAAATGTTCAAGCTAAAATTGATGGAGGAAGATATAAGAATACTTGAAAAGATACTCTAAGAAAAGGCATGAGGTATTTTGAGCTAACGAAAGATTTGTAACAAAACCAAGCGTAGCAGCGTTTTAAGATCCATACAACGGATTCCATTTAGTAAAATAAGACTTTGTTATTGTTGTTGTTGATGTATCAATCAAACATATCCTTATCTTTCTTGTCATGTATACCAATCCTAAAACATAATTTTGTCAAGTGTATGTGAACTTGCATTGCTTACGTTTTGATGAGTTCACAATGACTAACTTTGGTTCAATTTTTTTATTACCCATTCTGCAAAGTAAACACTTAATTGAAAAGTCCAATTATTTTTGACGAATTTTTTTTTTTCTTTCTTTTATTACCATTTACCCATCATATGCATTAGCTAGATCACATGATCAATGCATTTAGCAGTCAAGATGATAAGTAACAGAAAATAGTCGAGCACGTGAAATTCGGTTAATTACTAACAATATTAATTTAATTGATTTACTTTTTCTTGCAGAGTGTCATTTAGAAAGAAAAAAAAACATATTTTATTATGATGTAAAAAGAACAATATTTGGCTACTCAAAGATGAGTAGGAATTTTTACTCAAAATTTCTCAAAATTGTTTGTTGTCAATTTATGGAACTTCATGTTTATGATCAGAACCGTTCATATTATAAATCACCCTATAAAGATCACATTTGCAAAAAATCAATTAAAACTAAAGTCGTTTACTCATCAAATTGTTTAAAAACAAATGAACGGTATTGGTAAGAGCAGATTGACTAAACGACCTTAGTTTTAATTTATTTTTTGCAGAGATGATCTTTACAGTGTGATTCATAATATGAACGGTTATGATCATAAGCACAAAGCTCTGTGATTAAAACACTAAGAGTTTTGAGTAGGAATTTCCACTCATTTTGTAGTAGTCAAGTATTATTCACGTAAAAATGATAAAAATTCGTTAATTAACACTATGGTAGACAATTAAAAGATTTTTTATTTTTGATATGACTATTTGATTAAGGTAGAGAGTTGGACTTCCCAACTATGTGATCGGTCCTTCTCATTAGGTGCACCTAAATATTGTTCAAGTAAAAATACTTTTTGTATTTATAACTCATTCTTAGCTAAACTCCCATGTACTTATTAGGGGTGATACTATTTATATTTTTTTTATATTCGACACATCTTTTTCAATTTTTGACCGTCGAAGTGAATGAATTAAAAAAAATGACAAAAATTAACAGAAAGTATGTGAAAGTTAAAAATGATTCTTGAATTGTTGAGAATAAATCTCAGCTTGATAAGAGGGAGGGACACGAAGACGTAAAAAAAAGGGGATCGTATCAATTTGTTTCGACCTAGGATAATAAGCTCATGAGCTTAGGCTTACTTCACCATCGAGAGATAAAAATGTATGGACTTATAAGGAAGATCAAATACTTTTCATATAGCTAATTAATCTTATGTTAAAACCTAAAAATATCACAGTAGATTGTTCCATGTAGAAAGTCCAATGATCATATTGAAAATGAGTTTCACATGAACGACAGGAATGACCATCTTCGTGGGTAGCACCACCCAACATCAATGTCCAGCCTTAAAAAATAGCTCTATAAATAAAGCGAAGCCCTCATCCAATCATGATCCACCACTTCCCATTCATTACCCTTTTGGTTGCCACCCTTCCAACGTCACCAAAACCCCCACTCTCCAAATCCACACAGAGCCACCCCTTTCACTTTCACTCACACAAACACAACACATTCTTCAACCATGGCTATAAAAATCTCACACAATTTGGGACTTGAAATATGGAATAACAACAACTTCACACGCAGCAACAAAACCCACCTCAACTTTTCCGGGAAACTTGGCTGCTGTTTATCCAAGTTCGGGAAAACCCGATCCTTCTCTGTAATGGAGGACCTGAAAACTTCGAGTCTTTTGGCCCCAAAGCCTGTGAAAAATTACTCCCAGGAATTGGATGTGGCTGTCAGAGCTGTGCAGTTGGCTTGCTCTCTCTGCCAGAGGGTTCAGAACAGTTTGATTTCGAAGAACGGCGATGGGGTCCAATCCAAAGACGACAATTCCCCCGTCACTGTTGCAGGTCAGTTGAATTTCCCCGTCACACACCTTCTCTCTTAATCATCTTACTTCATTAGGTTATTTCTTTAGCACATCAAGAACACTCTAGTCTAACGTCTCATATGCCTAGTAATTGTTGTTTGTCTACGCAAACTTCTTATGAAGTTGTTGCTGGTATACCAGTTTATGGCCCTGAACATCTCTACATGGATCTAGTCTAATACATGTCCTCTCTTGACCGTATCGTGCAAACAGATTGGAGCGTCCAAGCAACTGTGAGCTGGATACTGTCAGAGTCTTTTGGGAGCAGCAACGTGTCCATTATTGCTGAAGAAGATATCCAAAATTTGTCCAAAGCAAAGGCAGGTGGAGTACTAAAAGATGTAGTGAAAACTGTAAACGAATGTCTAGCTGAAGCGCCTCGTTTTGGACTTAAAAGTCCGAAAACGGCCCTTGGGACTACAGATGTTCTTGAAGCCATCGGTCGGTGCAACTCACTTGGAGGCCCTGCTGGGAGATTTTGGACACTTGACCCCGTTGATGGCACGTTGGGTTTTGTAGGCGGGGACCAATATGCAATAGCTCTGGCTTTAATAGAGGATGGAGAAGTTGTGCTTGGGGTTCTTGGTTGTCCTAATTACCCAATGAGAAAGGAATGGCTCAATTATCATCACCGGTATCATAGGATTATATCTAAATTGACACCACCGACGTCAGAATCTTGGGACAAGGGCTGTGTGATTTATGCTAGAAGAGGCAGCGGCGAGGCTTGGATGCAACCGCTGCTCCATGTAAACAAGAACTTAGTGTGGCCAAACTCTGCAAGACCTGTCCGAGTGTCCACCATAGATAATCCATCACTGGCAACATTTTGTGAACCTGTTGAGAAGGCAAATTCGAGTCATTCCTTCACAGCAGGGCTAGCTCACAGCGTCGGGCTTAGGTACCTCATTTTTAAAGTTTCGTCTCTCTTTGCTATATATGTTACATCCTACAGGTTTGCGATAAAATGCACAAATGTATTGTGACTGCAGGAAGCAGCCGCCGCGTGTATACAGCATGGTGAAGTACGCAGCCATAGCTCGTGGGGATGCCGAGATTTTTATGAAGTTTTCAAGGGCTGGCTACAAGGAGAAGATTTGGGATCACGCAGCCGGTGTTGTTATCATACAAGAGGCTGGTGGGGTGGTTACAGATGCCGGAGGGCGTCCACTGGACTTTTCAAAGGGCATATACTTGGAAGGTCTTGACCGAGGCGTAGTTGCTAGTGCTGGAGCCAATCTACATGACAAGATCATCGAGGCCGTTGATGCTAGCTGGGACTCCTCCAGTCTATAAAAAAAAAACGTCTGCTGATGGTGCTTAACATCAATGAAAACACAACTCCTTAGACATTATTTTCCCGAGTTCGTACAAAAATTGTAAATTATTGTTTTCAATTTTGTGTTCTTTATTTATCTGAAAATTTGCATTGGCAGAAATACTAAATCCTTTAGGGGGAAACGCAGAAGTATATGTACAAAGTTCATGCTTGACCATCTTAGCCTGTGTTCCAATATGCTTTAAGGTAATCAAGAAATCTCTCCTAGCAGCCTGGGCTGCAATTTAGAGAAACTGTGTGATGGGTCAAGCAATGTAAAATGTATTGAATTGGAATCCGATGGCAGAGACAGTGCTGAACTATTTGGCCCAAACAGACAGACCCAACAAAAAGGAAGAAAAGTAAGAAGGAAAAGAAAAACGATAACATTCTTAAGAACTGAGTGTAATTGTAACACCATGTGTTATCCCTACGTGTTACTAACTCACTTAAAGTGTTATTTTTGTGTCTGATGCAACAAGGATGATGTCTTAGTTACAAGACAACCACACTGAATGCATAAAAACGAATATTCCCACTTTGTAATGATCTGTAGTAGCAAAAGACGATATTGGGTAACTAATTCATCTGTATTATAACACGTCAATTAGTTATATCACACAACGTTAATCTTGTACCATAACCTTTTGTGAAGGAGGGTATAACGCAGTCGGCATCCCAAGTAGTGATCGACACCTTGAGATTAAACAAGGCACCCACATCTGTGAGAGAGAGAGAGTCTGAGATTGTGACAGATGATGCAGCACACACAAGCAGAAGTTGAAGTAAATTGCAACTGTGTTTTAGAAAAAGATGCAACTAGTTACACAAGTCATCAATCTTCTTAATGTTAATCGACATCAAATCTTTTAACTTGTGGACAAGTGGTTGTCAGCACAATGGAGATAGAGATAGAGATATTTAACTAGATCAAGCTCTGTAGCATGAATTTGTAATTAAGTATGACATTAAAATAATTTTTTGTACAACAAATAAGTCAAGTGGATAAAAAATTTGTCATCATGTTCGATTAAAATCAAATTAAGCACACCGTAAATTCTCACGTTAATAGAAACAAGACAGATAGCAAAACTCACTTTCAAAGATTAAACATATCTGACCTAGCTCTTGGGGTTGGGGGATGCAAAACAAGTTTTTCTTTTAATTCTTTTGGGAGTTCGAGACTTAGAGACATACATCTGTATGGACTCAAAGTCAAATATGGTCATAAACGAGGTCGGCCCTCCAACTTTAATTGCTCAGCTCCTCCTCTTGATTACTTGACATGCAATCTGGTTGTCCAAGAGCCAAGATCTTACGACGACAGTTGAAAGACATTACGAAATCGTTATTCACCAAATTTGAATTTAAAACTTCTTATTTATAAATAAAAATAAATAATACTAGATCATAAGATTAAATACAGCAATAATAAAGTTAGTGGGGTCGGTTGTATGAATTGTAAAACGTCACTACGCTCGGTTTTGCACAAAGTATTTTGTTAGTTCTAAGTGCTCTATGTCTTTTCTTAAAGATTTTTTCTAAGTCTTTCTATGTCTTCCTCTACTTTTTTTGTTCGGAATCTCTGTCTCTTGTAATATTAAATGACATGTCATTTTCTTTAAAAAAAAATTAAATATTGATCAAAGTTGTTGGGTGTTATGAAGACTTTGTAAGTAGTGACCACTACCCATGGCTTTGGGCATATTTGCTTACCAGAAGAATATATCGATGTGGGGATAAAAATCGCCCTCAACATTATTGTGGGGCAGTGTTAGGGAGGGAGCTCTAGGATTAAGCCTGAACCCCAATATATTGACAACTTTGACAGCCACATTGAAGCTTGAAAATTAGAAGTTCGGTAAAACTAGTTCAAAATTCTAGGCTATCGATCGATATAACCGGCCTAATGAAATAGGAACATTCAAAGGTGGATATTGGAGAATATGTGCTTCCAGATATATATTGCCTTGGCAAGTCTAAGACCGGACGGGTGTAATGTGTAGTGGTACCAAAACAGGCATAGGTAGGGTTTGATAAATACATACATTAGATTGCATTTGCATGCGTAGATTATATATATGCATATAGAAGTTGAAAACGGAAGGCAAGGCTTGGCACAATGAAAATGTTGTTTTTATTTTACCTGACCAAAAAGTCACGGATTTGAGTCGTGAAAATAGTCTTTTTTCCTAGAACAACAGTATGTCTGCGTACGATGGACCCTCTCCACAAATCCACGACCCTCGCAATGCAAGGGTCCTTGTTGCTAGCTTGAGACCACCCTTTTTATAGAAGTTGAAAAGGAAGTGAATGTCACCATAGTTGATCCATCCTATCACTGAAACGCTTACTTAATCATACGCCCTGGAAATTAGAGTTTAGGGTTTAGGGCCGTGATGAATCTTAAGATATACCACGGACTTGCTTCCACCTTCCAAGATTACTGCATTCCTTTAAAGTTCAAACCCGATTCTAGAAGTTAGAACACCAAAATCCAGCATCACTACCCCATTATATCGGGTGAACTACCGTACCTTAGGGCGAGAGGTTCGTTCATGCAACCAGTATTCAATCTTAATGCCTTAAGCGTCTCACCGTCTAATATTTGTTTGTCACGTATTTGAAGAGCTAAAAAGAATTTGATTTCACATTGCAAATTTAAACAATAATTGAAACAATCTCATAGAATTATATGAATGGAATACGTAGTATATTCTTAGGTGGTGCATGCCTTATTTTCCCACCAAATGCAGAGAGCTTTTGAACTGCAGATCGATTTGCATCATGTGCCCGTGGCGGTGACCTAATAAGAAGGCACCGTCATCTTAAATGAAATGCAGATTGGAAGCTAGCCACATTAATTTGTTCAGTGTTTTATGATGTTGCTATTACTCTTGTGAGAACACCCAATTCTAAGTACTCTATTGCTCTCAGTCTCTGCACTGCTGTACGACCTGTCGGACCACGTGTTTGTGCAGCACTACACAAATTATAATTCTTGGAACGACGATTCTCTCTTCATTTTGTTCCATCCACTTTCATCATCTCCTTATTTGTGTGATCACGGTTAAGCCGCGTCAACATTTTATATTTATTTATTTATAGAGATAATAAGACAAAAAAATGTGGCTTAACCGTGACCACACAAACATGAAAATGATGGAAGTGGATGAGAAAAAAGGAGGAGAGAATCCTCCTCCATTTTTATATCACCTAAATTATTTGTAGTCGTACGCAAGAACTCCTTTCATCAACCGGATTTTTATTTCTAACAAAATTAATAACCCAGAATTGGAGAAACGAGACATCGAATTGGAGAGATTTGACAAGAAACCAACCACCAAGAGACAGACTTGACAAGAAACCAACCATATCAAGAGACATGACCAAAATCTAGTAATTAATCAAATAAGTGCCAACAACATGTAATCCCTATGACATGCATATCATCTTCTTGTCATCCACAAGCTTACAATCCAAACCAACTCAATAGAAACGAAAGTGTATAATTTAGCGGATACCGAGTATCAATTTACAATACATTTGTCTATATTGATAATATAACAATCAAATACGGCCGACCTACAAGAACTTCATGTGGGGCCCCATCAAAAACAAAATGTGAACATATATCACATTGTCACTTATTACGTGGACCAATTTTTATGTGTGTAACTTATTATATAAAAGGGTTACCTCAAACCAACAAACTTCTTTGCTTTGCGAGGGTCAAAAAAGACGTCTATAGTACACAATCTTTTTTTTACTTTGCAAAAAAATAATTTCGACAAGTTGAAACTGTGACATTTCGATCGCGATTGAATTCATAAAAGAGCAATTTAATGTTGCGCAAAGGCTCACCCTGGCCTAACTTATTACATAATACCAAAATAAAAAACATTTTATCCAAATAAAAGAGTAAGAGATGGATAATAATGGCACCCAACCTACACCCATTCATTAGACGACCTCTACGTAACTGTCCAACACCCTCTCAATTAATGCCTTTTTTTTACTTTCCCCACCACCACCACATCCACCACAATCCTCCCACTTGAATATATTCCCCCTTTCCCCGAACACTCCCTTCTCTTCTCTATCTCATCACACTCCACAAGTGCTTTTCCAAAAAGTCAAAAAAAATGATCCCAATAGCAAGTCTTTTCCTAGCCACTTTGCTCCTCACTGCTTCACTTGGTATCTCAGCCCGACCCGGATCGGATGGACCCTTCTCAGCTGAGTTCAAGCAATCAAAGGACAAAGGTGGTGCTGCTACTGGTGGCGGCAATGGTGGCTTTGGCGGGTTTTTCCCGCCAGGGTTTGACATACCCGGGTTCGGAAAGGGGTTTGGAAACGGCGTAGGTGGCGGTTATGGAGGCGGGTATGGAGGTCCTAATGGAGGGCATTCCAGGAGTGGAACTGTGAGGACTTCTCTTGTGTGTAAGGAAAAGGGTACGTGCTACAAGAAGAAGCTGACGTGCCCTGCTAAGTGCTTCACTTCCTACAGCCGGTCAGGGAAGGGTTATGGCGGCGGTGGCGGCGGCGGCGGGTGCACTATAGATTGCAAGAAGTGTACTGCTTACTGCTAGAGGAATAGGCCGCTCCCGCTCCTTTTGTTATGGTACTGCAGCCGGTAGCCGGTAATATAGTTACTATCATTAGTATGGTTATGCATGTGATGTGATGTAAACATACGATATATGATATGTCACTTTGCTTTATCTAAGAATAATGGTTCACTTGCTCCGAAAGCTTCCATTTGAAATCGCTTTCAGATAATAAAAACGCTTATGAGAATGTTCAATAGAAATAATTTATTCACAACAAAAACGTCTTTGACAATATTTAGGGAAAAAAAAAAGAAGTTAAAAATGCTTTTGAGTTGAGCTTTCTTGTGCACAAAAGCTATTTTTTACAAGAGACTATAATTTTTGTTGAAATCTTTGGTGTGCCTGTAAATAGAAAGGCGTTATAAACAAAAGCACTTTTATACAAAAGTATTTCCAAACCAAATAGAGTTTGATAGTTCAATAATCTTAACATTCTTAATTTTTTTTCAAAACAAGGTTGGTTTGATAACTTACGTAACAAACCAGATTAGATTTGCACCCCAAAAAACATAAGTTATCTTTCACTTAGGATACGAATTTGGATCCTTTCCGTTGCCCAGAGCCTAAGGATCATGAAATTTGAACTTTTGATTTGTGTAAAAGAGAAATCAGACATTAATTTGTGTAAAATGAGCCAACAGAATGAACTAATGAGGACTGTGAGATTCAATTTGAGTGATTCGGCGTTCTTGCATTCTGATCAGTGAGAATTGAACAAGGGGCACTTAGGATACATGTTGCTTTCAATTAGTACTAGAGGCATGTGTTTAATCCATGGAGGTACAACAAAGGGTACTTTGCAGAGTCATAGAAATTATTTACATCCGAACAGAAGCAGCCTCAAAGCATTAAATATCACCGTTGTGAGAAGTTAGCTTATCCATAACTAATTAAGAAGCTTGATCCCCACTGCAAATAAGAAAATTCCACCAGACAATCACAACAATGGATCTCAAGGAGGAAACGAGTTGGAAAGGTTACAAAATTTATCATATCAGTTGAAAGAACGTAGTAAGCGAAAAAGGAACGTAGTAATCGAAAAAATAGGCAAAAAATTGATGGAATTAACAGTTTGCAGAAACAGAAAACATGAAGAAAACAAGATGTTTCTAGCAAGCCAGTGATGTCAAGCCTCCTAACCATTCTCCAGTGTAGAAACAGAGGTAGCACTTAAAAGTCATCTATGAAACAGGCGTAACGCGGAACAAAAAAAAAATTAAGGCTCAAGCGATACCATCTGTACCCGCAAATCCTGCAACTAAAGGGGCATTTACAACCTATATCACATACAGAAGTCCGCCATCTTTTCTTCTCCGTACAAGATTTTAGCTTCAGAGTGCCGCCCTCACGACTCCTCTCGCTCCTTCACGCCTCATTTCAGCAGCTTTGCCGCTTCCCCGGAAGTACATGTATACTTGCTGCACATGTAAAAGGGAGGGAAATGTGTTGTAAAAAGACCAAAGATCTAAAGAACAAGTGCAAGCTTTTGTGCGCATTTGGCAACGAGAATTGGGTTGGGAAGTAAACCTGAATAACCCAGACGCTAAGCACTGCTTCTAGACAGAACATTCCAAATCCGATGAAGTAAAAGATCTGCAAGGACAGAAAAATAATAGTATCATCAACGACTGTATGGTTTCTCCCTTAAATATTTTGAAAACATTCAGGATATGCTTTCAACCCATATCCTCTAAAGTATCTGAATGGGTGACACTGATGTGGGTGGGGCAGCCATACAAAATGTTAGAAGAAAAATATACTTTTGGACCAACAATCTTACCCCAACCAAAGCATGGTCGCCCAGAACATCAATTGCAGCCAGAATGCCACTGTTTGAAAGGCACATGAACACGACAGAGAATCATAAGCAGGGTACACGGGAGAAACATTTTCACTTCGTATATCCATCAGCATCCACCAAATAAACAATCCATTGATAAATCATAAATGTCTAAAAAATGCAAGGGAAATTCAATTAAACCACATACGTGAGAGATTTCCCTTTGAAGATTATCGGAGGAGCCACCGCAGCAAAGATGCAGAAGCCAATGTGGAGCTGTAGGTAGAGGAAAATAGAAAATGTGACTAGCCAATTATGCTAAACGACAATGTGAACTGCATACCAACTACAACGAAATTTTTTTGGGACAGCTTACCATATAAAACAAGAAAAACCATCCATACTTCAAAGCACTCTCAGACCTGCAAGAAGATGAAATGAAAGAATTCAAATCAATAGCATAGATAACTACAAAATCAGCAGCTACATTCCGCATGGTTGAAACAATAACATATGCATTAGCACTAGATGTCAGAACAGAGGTTATTATATAATCCAAGTTGTCCAACGACATTGCTTAACAACTTGGAACTTGCAGCAAATGAACCAGATCAATTCCTCATAACCATCACTAATACTATCATACTACCCAAATCCAATACAAGTAGCATAGAGAACTAGGACACTGGCAGGATTTAATAAAAATGGGCAACATATACCTGAAAGTTCGGTACAGTGGACGGTACCACAGGACATAGGATCCAGGAGCCCCTGCTATGAAGTAGATAACAGCAAGGAACCAAATTTTCACCCCTACATTAAAAAATCAGGAAACGGTCAATTTCGCCCAACTTGAGGATGGAATCCAAATTGAATACTTGATTGTGTGCCAGACAGTTGCAAAGTAAGTTTTCACACTCACCATCCCCCTTAATCCATGCTGTAGTAACGGCTATTATATTCCAGAAAAGGCAAAGAATAATACCTGCGTAACACCATCAATCATCACAAAACTTAGACAGACTTCAATGAACTTTAGTTTAGAAGTTTAGGGTACATAAATAATAAAATAAAATATAAAACATCACACCACACAGATAGACTCATGCAGTTCACACCCAAAATGTAAGATGATGTAATGCTAAAAAACAGATGATTAGAAATTACATCTAATCAGCACAAAAGGTTAGTTTTAGAAGCCAAGTTCGTGTAATGATACATATATAGACTGCCACCGACTTCTATACTTCTGATTGTTATAAGTTTTGGCTTTCATCAAATTGCAAGCCTCAACACCATAGTCCAAGATCCACCCAAACAATCATGATTTCCAGTAAAGGGAACAAAAAGCCAATGTACATATGAATCTATATTAAAAGCAAGCGTACGTAAGAATTGTGATATAAAGTTGACACATAATTAAAACATCCATAAACTAAACAATGACCGACACACCTAACCATGTTGTGAATGCAACATACTGCAGCCTCTGTAAATGAATTGGTATTTCATTTGCAATATCATGATGGATAATTGGGAAGAAAGGTGGCCAATTTTTTTCCTCCAGAACAATTCCAGCTGCAAAACAAAAGAGGGAATGGAAAACTTTAGTTCATAAAATTTCAAAGAACATCAAACTTGTACATGTTTTGAAAAACATTATTTTAAGCTCTCCCCCTCCCCCCCAAAAAAAAAGAGGAGAAAGAAAGATTCAGTAAGATAAAGTCAAAGTAAAATACCACGTGCGGCAGCAGCTTCTTTCCGCTTTACAATCTGCATAATATCACAAAAGATGATGGTTAAAATTAGTTTGGATGGGAGCAACTATAACAAGGAATTGACTGAAACATTTAGTGCCATGCTTTTTTGAAGAATCATTTCACACTTTCAGAATTTAGAGTTTCTTTCAAGTCATACCTCCTCCCGCTTTCTCAATTCAGCTTCTTTAGCTTGGAGTTCCCTCTCCCTCTTTTTCAAATCCTAAATTTATGAAAAAAAAAAGAAAGAAAAAAAAAACTCTTAGTAAACAAAAGAAGGCAATTTCAATTGCCTAACTAACAACCTAAAATTAAAACTTACTGCATTTCCATCAATAGGTATGTCAACGGTGTCACCAAGGCCATAGTTGAAACCAGCACGTTCAGGAGGAAGAGGTGAAAGTCTTGAGTTTTTGGCAGGAGCAACACTTCCAGGGTTCTGCTAATTATGTATCACATCATAAGAGCTCAAGCAATGGGCAATAAAAAGCAAGTTATTTATCAGCTTTTACATATAAAACCATTATTTATGTTTCATGTGCCTGATAAGTTAACAATAGACAGTGTAAACACTATGTCTTACCCACAAGGTAGAGCTTACATCTGAAAGAAGGTAGACATATACATAGCTTGGTATCTACATGTGCACTCAAATATAATACATAGCTGGGATGCAAGAAGCAAGAACATACATTACAAATTACATTACCTGTGTGTAGTCACACAGAATGCATAACTCTAACGGAAGACAGATTTTCTATCTTTAAGAAGAGATTAAATATCACAAGCAAAGATAACAGCTTCCTTCTTCTTCTTTGTAAACTTCCATGGTGACACTAAAGATGTTAATCAGATTACAACATCACAGATTCACAGATTAATAGAAACTTCAAATATTGGGAACTTTCATAAGTATCCCCTCCACCCGTAATCTGGTGTCGGAAATTAGAAACAAAGACTTGCGAATGGAGGCATTCAAGTATAACAGACTTTCATCAACTGGATTACAGGAATCTACATCATATCTTACAATGTAGTGTTGTATCTGAAGTCGAACATTCTTGTCCTCTTAGAGTCAAACCTAAAGTTAACAATCCACACCAAAACATTTCCCATAAGCAAACGACAATGTGTAAGGAAGCCAACATATTAACCCAATACATGGGCATGTTTGATAAATAGGATAGGCTTGGTTTGGACAAATCCTAGGGATAGGCTTGGTCCTCATTTATAATGGCCTAACATAAGGCCACCTAGGGAAGATATAAACCCAGCTTATCCAGTTCTTAAGTAACCCCAAGTTTGATCCAGGCTGGGATTGGTATTGAATAGCCCAATCCTAGTCCTAGTCCGGTCAATCAAACGCCCAGAGAATATTTAGACTCTGGAATCCCATTCCCAAAACATGTCCAAGTCAAAATTTGCAAAGAAAAACAAATTACGTAGTTGGATTTAGATAAGGTTATTACATCATAAAATCTAGAGCAAACTGATACAATTAAAACCCGAAAAACGCAGATTTACGAAGTTGGTTAAGATAAATTTACGCGATTTACTTCAATTTCACAGCGAAACCCAGATCTTAAATCTCCAATACCCAATTCCAAATTCCCAGCAAGTCAACGACTTTAGTCAACCAGATTCACCAAATCCGAAAACCCAATTCGAATTCAGTTGATTTCAGCAGAAACAGCAGCAAGAATCATCCAGAAAGAGAACACTCACCGAGAAGGGATTGACTTCGTCTTCTTCGGCAAAAGGGTTACTGTCGTAGCGGCCAGCCATGGCGGACAGAGAGAGAGAGAGATTTGAGCGCCCAAAGGACCAGTCTCAGAGCTTGTCTGAGAGATCTGAGACGACGGGCAGAGAATAAAGGAAAAAACTTGTGAGGGACGAAACAAAATTGAAGAAAAATATATTTTCAGGCACAAAAGAATGAAGGGTAGAAGAAATGGAATTTCTAGAGAGAGAAAATGAGTAGAACGGTTGCCTTGTTTAATGGTTTTTATTTTTCTAGAGAGAGAAAGCGGAGGACTCGTCTGCTCTTGTTTGTTAGCTTCTTCTGACAGCCAATGCCGCCTTTTTTTTAATTTGATTTTTCTGATTTTTTTGGGGCATATATGAAAATTTTAATTTTAATTTTGGGTGGTTGTTCTTATGTGTTTTTAGACAATGACATTGCTTTTCTTTTAAAATAAAAAAGACAATGACATTGATGAAGTGCTATCAAATCTCAATTTGATTGAAAGACATATTGTAACGAGTTACATGATAAGAATGTGATATATTTTTGTTATTGTTTTTAAAAATTTCTGTTTAAATTTTATTTAGGCACTAGGTGGTTACCGCTCTGATAAATTTTCAAGCAGATGAAAATTAAAAAGTGAAATTTAAGCAGAATAGAAAGTTTTGGGTTACGAGATGAGAATGAGATATATTTTAATTGGTGATTAGTTCGACAGATTATTGTGGTTGGATGGATAAACAAAAAGGAACCTAATGGAAAAGCTTGGTGAATTAATGCTGCTCCTGTCATGTTATTGTTAGCTTTTTGCTTTGGTTGTAAGTTGTAACAAATTTCATTGTTTTTATTTTCTAAAATTGGTGTCACCTTCCAATAAATAATATAAAAAATTAGGCATGCGTCGCATGTCACTCCCAATGGCAAGCATCTCTGTTTTGTTTTGCGAGGTTTTCCTCTCGGTTTTTCCTAATGCACTTCTCTTTTTGTTTCCATCTCTGTTTTGTCCACCGATTCTCCTTTAATTTGCTCGACTCGAAGTCAAAACAAATCGAAATACAATAAATTCAGATAAAAACGAGAGTTTGAAAATCACTTCTCTACTTTTTCTCATCTGTAATAACCGACAACTTAGAAATTCACGTATGTGTGAAGGCACCAGCTGTAAAGACTTGGACTTTCTTATTTGTACGGATACGCGTCAATGCGCTGTTCATGTGCTTCCGGAAGGATTCATTGTCTCTTTTTTCAATCACATTTATTCATTTTTTTTCTTCGTTTTTTGAAAATTTGAAAACTTTTAATCCAGAAATCATAAGAATTTGACGTGCAAATAGAATGTCGATTGTCGACTGCCGGACGCGCTCCCTTCCTCCTACGTCCCGGGCTTAAATACAGTAAAAAAACCTATAAAACTTTGTATGGCAAAATCTGAATTGCAAGGAACAAAACTTGTGAAGAATTCAAATAATGAATTAATTACGGGTTCAATGAAACGCTACACAAACTATGGGGGGGTATAGACGAGACTGGGCGCCTCTGAATGAAGCTGCACTAATAATTTCAACTAGCTCAGGTAGGATTTGCAAGTTAAGAGCTCCACTGGTTGTTGCGTTTACGCTGTTTCCTGCGTTTTAGGCTGCTTTTAAATGGATCGATCCAGTTCAAGTCCTCTTCAACTGCGTTGTTCCACCGCTCTTTGAAGGTTGTATACTCGCGTGTAGACTGCCTCCTAATCTGCATTGTAAAAACCAATATGTTGGTAAATAACGCATCACTCAAATATTGAGGATCGGGTAACATGCAGAGAGAGGATTCGCGGTTTTGCATGATAACTTTGGCATCTATACTACATATTGGACAGCAGGTCTCACCTCAATTCGCATGTCATGCCCAGGAGCAGCTCGTTTCTGTATGTCATTAAGAAAGAAAGAAAGACAAGAAGATCAAATTTAGAATGCTAGTAGTTGTCGAATCTTTTGATGGGGAAAACGATGAAGACAAAAAGATGGCCATTGCCTGTGAAGTTTACCTTACTCTTCTTCTCAGGAACCTGGAAATAGGGAAAGAAAAATGGGAAATGTTAATAGCGAAAGAAACAAGTAAAAAAACTGAGGCGCCGATAAGCATCAAATATGCATGTGCACGAGACGTTTATGGTTTAACACTTGCAAGCACGAGAACTTTGTTCTCTACCGGACAAGGAATAGGCAGAGATTAACTAACCTTGTTTGTCGACGAACCACCTTCTCCCAAAGTTTGTATTCCCTTGTGAACAATATATTCACTATCAACCACTCCCACTTTCTTGGTACGGTCTCCCTGCAAAATTTGGTATTCTAGTTATGGCCTGCTGAATGTTATGTAAACTGACTTGGGATTATTGATTCAAAAAAGCACTAGTCAAGCAAAGGTAAGAAACCTAAGCAATTTCTAGCAACCTAATGACTAATGAGGATTGATCCTAACAAGAACCCGGAAAGTAGTTCTTACCTGTGCACAATACCCAAGTTTCATGTCCAGACCCCATCCATGCACAAGATCATTCTGAACAAAGAGAAAGCTGCTCCGTGAGGATATAATAATGATAATTTTCAAAATAGTATTACGCCTAAATTATGCGTAAATTATGCAAGAGTAAAGTTTTCTTCAACAATATATTAAAGTAGAGGTGAACAGACTAAGATACAATGGCTACCTGTATAAGATGCCAAGTACAATGCCAAGCAGCTCTTGAAAAAACCGGAGCCATGCCTTCCACAAACCTGCATTTGTCAATTTAAAAGGCTAAGCAACATGGCCTACGCTCCATTCTGGAAAATTATAAACTATATCCCAAAAAATCAGCCGATTAGAATTCTTGCAATTTGGAAATCAGATGACCCCTTGGAATGTTTTGTCTTAATTGGTAACTTTTCTTCGCCCATAATGACAATCAACAAAAGAAAATAGTGTTAAACTATAGAATAACTGTTAGCCCAAACCATAATATTTGATCCTAAATTCACATTCCAGTATCCACAACCTCCCAATGCAAAGTTATTACACAAGTATGAGAGAGTCTCAGAATATAGAATAATTGTCAGCTCTCATCTTAAACAGATTTTAGAAGCAGTGGTAAACCAAGAAAACATACGAGGCAGGTCAGACCTCACAGCTACTCATCGCAGAGATATAAGCAGCCAACAAATTCTTCAAACGTAGAAGGAATAGCTGTGTCTGTCTATTATACATTAATACCAGTATGACAACTCACCCGGTGCATGGTGGTCCCTGACTTGCTTCTGTACACTTTGTCCTGCCTCTGGTGTCATAAACTCTTCTGCAAAGAGTGAAAATTTTGTATTAAGATGACGAGCACTCAGAAAAGTAAATAAATAGACTTTAAAAGAGTTGTTTTGAAACCACCATACTCACCTATGAAACTTCTTTTTTTTAGCACGAATTGTAATTCTATGATGTATATCTGTTGAATTTGGATGCAAAGCTGGCTGAGATATCTCCAGTCCCACATCTTTTACAATTTCAAGGTATCTGGGAAACAAAGCAAAAATTTAAGTTCCCGGCTATCAAGCCATATATGATCCAGATAAATAGCATGAAAATAAAACCATATGTTGCTTATGGGATCAAGTTTAAAGCATTTAGACTAAATAAACTCTCTTAAAAAATTTCAGACAAGTTAACTAATTAAAATAATTTCAAACAGAATCTTCTGAATTATAGTCCTAAAAAAGATATTTCAGCACAAGCAAATGCAATGAGAAAGCAATGAACTTACATTTAATTGATATGCCCTCACTCTAGTGTAATTACAAATAACTAACTAAAAAACCTGTCCTAATCAGAGTATGTGTTGAATAAAATGTCCTAAATTACCTTCCTGGATGAAAATTCTCAACCCCCAAATCCTCATCCCAAAGGAATATGTAATCATAAATGGACACAATATCTGGATGTAGAAAGCGTTTGGCAAACCACCTGAAAATAAACCATAAAATCTAGGATGAAGGAAAGAGAAATGAGAAACGGAACAAGAAACCAGGAACTGCCCTTTGATAAATGCAACTGTGAGATTTTCAGAAGAACAGAATTTGCATGTTCTTTCATATCAAGATCAAACGAGCACATTGTAGGCAGTACATGTATGTTATATATTCAAGCCAGATAATTAGAATCATGAACGGAACTATTAACTTACCACTTTGTTTGGTTTTGGGCAACTATGTGTATGGCCTGGTTACTCCACTCAAGATCCCACCACCCATCAACATTCCCATCATAATGGAATAGGATAACGGTAAAATTTTCTGGAAGAAACTGAAATGGATAAAATTAGGCTAGTGTCACTTGATGTCTTTTGGAACATAACAAGAGAAAAATGAATTACTAACCTTTCCCACAATAGCATCAACACTATCCTTTTGCTTAATACCAACCGGAATAGCCAGCAAGTTACGGTTGCTGTAATCACCAACCTGAATCAGAATAACCACCCAAAATCAGAAAGAGTGCCAAGTCCACTTCATAATGAACAAAATTTAGTTTACACATTGCAGTCTATCAGTAAATGAGCAATCATCTATCAACTTTCTATTACTGAGGATAAGTTGACATGCAAGAAATAACTTTTAAGGCGATGTTAAGCACGGGAGGATCAGAATCTTACCTTTAGCCTTGAACTACTTGTCAACCATAGAGGCCTTTGCTCTAAATCTGACCTAGGCTGTATAATGCCACGTGGTAAACCGTCCAACTTTCTCGACTTCACAAAAATTTCCTGAGGCAAGTATCAGAAGAACCTCAGGATACAAAGAAGGAAGAAACATCCTCACAATAGATGATTCAATCATACAAGAGTTTCATATCGGACAGGTATATCTCAGTTTTTTGGAAATCAACGGAGGAGTGCTACTGAAGCCTTACTTTAAGGTATTATAGAAAGGCAAGAAAACATTAACTTGTCAACATGGAAACAAGGATCGAAGCACTACCTTCACTGTGTCAAAGGGATTCCACTTTGCGTCCATCTAATACACGAAAGGGCAAATGACAATCAGTAGACTGATCACAAGGACAACGAAAACAGTAATTATAGAATTATCATGATATCCAATAGCTGGAAATATTTCAAATTATCACTACTATGAATACTCGGGGTCGAACTCAAACAAAAATCAATACCAATGCTACTACTACTAGACTTTGAATTTCTCTTTGAACCCAAGAACAATCATTTCAATCGGCCAATCAAATGGAGTAAAATTGTTATCACAATTCTTGTATGTAAGATGGTACCTCTGTCTGCTGATAAGCTTGATACTGATAGTTGGTGGTTCTATACACAACGAATAACATTACTGTACATACAACTCCCATAAATGACAGCTGCTTCATCTTGATTCCACTTTTACCCTGCACCGGCATCATAATTCATACATTATTGAACATGTCATGGGTTACTCAACAGAACACAACCTTTTGGCTCCAATTTACCTTAATACAATAACAAAAACAAACAAAAAAGGGTAAGAAGTAAGAAATTGTGGATCATACCCCATCAGAAAAAGAATTCTTTTTCTTGAACATCCATATCCATGAGTTTGGTGACTTCATGGACAACCAAGTTTTCTACTTTATTTTCATAAGAAGCTGCACCAAACAGATGCCAATATTATTTGTAATTCTAACCAAATGCTACCAAGAACAATATCCCATGAATTATATATATATATATATATATATATATATATATATGTCCACAAAATTACCAAAATCCAAGTTTGAGAGCTCATCCTATATATAAATCTAATAAAAGAAAAGATGCAGAACCCATCAAAGTTTAAAGAAATTTATTAATGGAAACAAATAAAGTCATGTTCTTTTTAAACTTTTCCTTCAAAGGGAAAACCTCTACGTAGAAATGAACCTTATTAGATCTTAATTAGGCAAAAACAATATAAACCCACATACAGAAAGTCAATTTTCTTATTCCATTTTTTGCAGAACTAATTGAAGAATCTTGAAGCTGATCAATCACCGAAGAGAACCCAAAAGAGAAAACTCACCACGGAAACAATAAAAGCTCCGGCTTTCCTCTGTGAATCTCCAAAACAATGCAAAACAAGAAGCAGAGATTTGATGAAAGATCAAGCCTTGGCGACCGTCCGATTCACCAGCCCAGGAAAGAAGAGAAAGAAAAGCCAGCCACTCTCACTACAGTGTGAGCCCAACCCAGAAGCAATGACGACCGTAGGATTTGGTAAAATGCAAGAACAATCTTTTCAGAGAGAGAAAGTAGAGAGAGAGAGAGAGAGACAGTTGAGGGGAGAGAGAGTCGAAAGGCGTATTTCAAGGGAGTCAGCTACTGATGATGTACAGATGTAGCAGAGAGCTGTTGCATGCGCAGACGAAGAATCACAAATCCATTGAAATCGTCACAAAATTATTAAAAGAAAAATAAAGTTGGGTCTTTTATTTTTCGGTTCTGATCTTCCGCCGCCGACGAGTGACACCGCAGGAATCAGACACGCGCGAACCCTCCGACCTCCGTGTCTGTTTTTTGTTTCGTAACTCCTAAATATCGTGTTCCAAATCCCTTTTTATATCCGTGAGATCTCAGACCAGACTTAATTTTTTGTTTTTTGTTTTTTGTTTTTATTTTAATTTTTTGGAAAACAACAAGGACCTGCGACCGTGAAGCGTCGACGTCTGTCCTCGCCAAAACACTTCAGAACACATCTCATGACATTTCTTGTGGAGCTTTTTTGCCGTTTTCTTGCCCAAAGGTTCAAATTTATAAACTAAATCTGTTTTTTTTATTTATTTATTAGTTTTATGTGATGTTTGGGGTTGGAAAAGTTATATAACCAATCGAATTAATTTCCGATGCTAACTATTTTTCTAAAGTTGCTTTTTTGCTTATTTGTTGTCACGTGGACTTCGTTGTTTAAAACTTAATATTTTGTGGGTTGAAAAATTATTTATTTAATTTTTACATACCCCCACCCCCCCTTCTCTCTCTCATTAATCTTCAATTGTAATTTCACTATCATACTTTTATGTTGATTTTTTGAACTAACTAGCTAAGGATAATGATGATGATTTCTTTTTTAAGCTAGGAATTTGGTTGAGAAACTTAAAGCACTCATGTAATGAGTAATGTTAACAATGTTGGAAGGTTGACACTTTTTGTGTGTGTTAATTTTGGGAGTTGTGTGACTCTTTACAAATTCTCTGTCACATCATGTTGTTGACACAATATTTTATAATATTAACAAGGAAATTTATTTGAATCTGTGAGGTGACATAGTGTCCAAAGAAACTCTCGTTACCCATTAATTGTGATTAAGGAGACTCTTAAAAGTATGACTCTTTATTAATTATATGTCATTTCATGTTTTGGTCACAATATTTTACCAAATTAGCACGGGAATTTACTTTAATCTATGATTACATAGGCGAATTTATGCATATTTGGTAATTCTGATGATATTTCAAACTTAATCACTTATGAAGTTCATAAGGTTGAGGCATGACGAAAGGTCAGAACAATCTTATTTTGTCAAATTTGTTGTGTTTCACTAAACGAAAAACTAGTCGGTAAAAGACCTGCTTACCGTCAATAATTTTGGTTTGTTTTGTAAGTACACGAAAACATGGACGGTTGGATTTGGTGTAGAAATTAGAAGCGCTGGACCAATCAGCCTCTTCCACCTTCCCCCCATCAAAAGCCGGACTTCCAAGTATTCTTTTCAAACACGATAAAAGCTTGTCTTGTGGTCTTTTTTAATAGTTAAAAGTGTCTCAAACTGTGAGAAATTAACCAACTTGGTTCCGAATTACCTTTTCAGCCACGGTATGTTTAATTACTCTTTTTTTTTCTCGATAATTACCATTGCCATGGTGCCGTAATCATATTACATCGAGTAATGTGTCGATTTTAAATTATAATTCAAGTTAAAATTAAGCTTTAAACTACGAAAATCGCTCTTTAAATTAATTAAAATCTACTAAATACATTCCTAATATTACATTTCAAAATGTTTTAATCAATTTTTGTTTGTCTAAGTCACATGAGTTGAAGGTGATGCACTTTGAGAGTAGATTAATAGTTTACACTTTGAAGAGTAGGTTGATAATTTTTCATGAGGTTAAAGACTTTAAAAAAATATATACAAAATTAATTTTGGAGGGTAAATTAAAAAAAAAAATCAATTTGCAACGTTGAGGACCTATAGATAAAAAAAATGATGGTACTACTCTTTAAAATGTGTCACGTGCATGTCACTTGATTTAAGTTAACAAAAAATTAAATAGAATAGCTTTGAATATAACAGAGGGAATGAAATTAGCAGTTTTCATTGAATTTAAGGACTTTTTTTTACCAAAAATTAGTTTAAGTACTTAATTTTCACTTAATTCATAAACTAAATCGACAAGTTACTTTTTACGTTTAACCCATTTGTCTAGTTATTTGTTGCATTTTAATAGTTTAACTCCAAAAATGTAATTTAGTAATATTCTTTTTTATTCATAGGTATCATTCTGAAAACTTAAAGTTTAGCTTATTTAGAGCACAATTTTAATATCTAATTATTATGACATTCCGATAAGATAATTTAAATCATCCACCACTTAAAAGAAATAATTATTATGTAAAAAATAGCTTGTTTAATTCTAACTTTTCTTATCCATTAAGTCAATCAAGAAATAAAAAAGTGAGATGGGTTAAGGACAATATTTAAGTAAACTATTAATTAATTAATTTGTAAAAAAGTTTGCTGAGAATTACATCTTACTTACCAAACATTTTCTTTTGTTGGCAGTTTGCCTTTCTATTGTTCGGACGGATCGGTGTTCTAAAAATCAAAGAAAAACTAACGAAAAAAGGCTTGAAAACTTTGAGTTTTAACGATAAGAACAAAATAAAAGGTAAAGTGAATAGTATCAGGATTGACTTTTTAGTGTAAAAATGTGATTTTTCGTTAAAGTGAACAGTACCGGGAGCTTTTCGTTAAAGTTCCCAAAAATCAATTCATGCAGCTGATAGGCGTTAGGGAACTCATTGCCGCTGCAGTCATTGGGGATCTAGGCGGGACAGCGGCATTGGGCGAACTACAGCCAAGCCAATCATATTAACTTTTGCCTAATTTTTAGAACATTTTTTTGGATATGTGACAAAAATCTCAATCATATTAACTTAGAGAAAGGGATGGGAAGTATTGACTAGGGGTGGGCACTTAGAACCGAAAACCGAAACCAAAACACGAACCAAATCGAACCGCACCGAATGGTTTGGTTTTGCGATTTTGAAATGGTTTCGGTTTTGAAACCGAACCACAACATAGAAAACGGTTTGGTTTCGGTTTTGGCTTTTGAAAACCGCACCGAAACCGAACCGCACCGTAAATATTAATAAACATTTAATTAAATGTCTATATTAGATTTCATGTTTTAATTGGTCGTTTGTTAGAATCCATACACTTAGTATGGACTAAACCACACTAGGAATAGGAAGACAGAAAATTGTACTCCGTTGAAAACACTCATAGACGAGTAATGCTACATTTACCATATATTTGTACTATATCTCTAATAGAGGTAGGCTCGCCAAAGCATGTGGGTCTCATCTTTATTAGTGGTACAAATTATAGTACAAATAGGTAGTAAGAGTTGCATTTTGCTCATAGACCTCTCCATAAAGTCCCTTTTTTTTTGTCAAAATGTTGTCATAAACACTTTTTATTTTATTATATTAAAACAATTTTAATCATTTTAAAGACACGTTCAAATATACCAACAAAAAAAATTCATAAAATTTAATAAAACCCCTAAAAGGTAGATGTTAGATTAGGGAGCCGACATGGTTCGAACCCCTGTCGTAGTGTAAGGGCAATACTTCTCTCCACCACTGTGGTAGAGGGCCACTTTCTGGCATAACTCCTTACTTTAGTCCTTCAAATTTGAAATTGATAGAAGTAGTCTCTGAGTTTATGCACCATTAATCATTTTGGTCATGCTGGGAAATTTTTTCGTTGTTACTATGAGTTAGAAAAATAGTATAAACTAATAATGAAGCCACCAAAGAAATTTGTAGGTGTTGAAAAATATTTGGGATGTCCTAAATTAATTTTAGAAAACATGTGGTGCGACTAAAACGACTCAAATTTTAGCTTATAATGAATCTTGTAAAAGTTCTTAAAATCGATTGGAAAACGTGAATACTTACAGTTTTTGTGAAAAAATTAAAATTTTTAGTTTTAGGAAATATCTTACGTGGGAATTAACGAAAATGTTGCAAGACATTTGGATGTGATTTTTCCTTTATTAGGTCCCAAAGCTATTTTTCATTAATTTTTAAAGTTGGAAATAGAAAAAAATAATGAATGCTAATAGTGGAGCCCCCAAAGAGATGTGTAGGTGTACGAAATTTTGGAAATATCTTAAATTAACTTTAAAAAAACATGTGATGCAAGTAAAATGACTCCAACTTTAGCTTATAACGAATATTGTAAAAGTTTTCAAAATCGATTAGAAAATTTTGGGTAACTCATAGTTTTTGTGTGTTTTTAGCTTTAGGAAATATTTTGTGTCAGAGTTAAGATATTGCAAAACCTTTGGATGTGATCCTACCATTTATTAGGTCTCGGAATAATTTTTTATTGATTTTTAAACTTGAAAAATAAAAAAAAAAATCTTTAAATTTAGATTTTAAATCTTTGATTTCAAGTGTTTAAATATGAATTAAAATATATTTTCTATATAAAAAAACATATTTTGAAGAACATGAATATGATAGTTTGTTGTTATGGTAAAAGAAATAAAAGAAAAATTAACAAATATAAAAATATAAAAAAAATAAATGAAAAATTAACATGAATATGAATTATAATGTAGTCGCTATAACTCTAGCGACTCGAAACAATATTAGTCGCTATCTTACTAGCAACTCTACACTAGGAAAATCGCTATCTAAGTACCGATCGTATATTTTTCTTTTTTTATTATATTCTTTTCTCTATTTTTCTTTAAAAAAAAACTAATAAAATGGTTTGAAAACTTAAATACGTTACTTTATTTAAATTTAAATACTTTTAGATTTAAATTTAGATTTGTATCTTGTTTTCAATTTTTTTGACATGGATTATAAGAAACCATTCTGCATTTCGGCATCGACAAATATTTTTGGGGTCTCGCCATTGTTTATTAAATTGAGAATATTTTGTCATTTTAATTCTTATTTAAGTAATTTTTTTTATGAAAATGATTAATGGTGGACAAATTCAAAGAACATTTTTAACTATTTCGAATCTCAAAAATGAGAGTAAAGAGTTATGTCAATCTCGAGAATTTTTGGTGTTTGCTTCCGTGGACGTAACCAATCTGGGTGAACCACATAGATCTGGTGTTTGCTTCACTGCATCTATATCTTTACATACTTATCTGCACTAGTGACTTAAGCAATCTAGCGAAGGACACACACCTGACACTTTCTGTTGTACCGAAGTCCTCACTGATTTTGTGCATCAACGCGTTTATTAACTTGAATGACCTTTGTTATTTTATACCATCACACACACATATATATAAGGGTGGACTAATCTTGTTATCAAGAGTCGAACAATGATCTAATGAAGTCCACTTATTTGAAGCATGATATCACATATTCTAGTATGAAAGTTTTGCTCACGTTTAATGAATTCAAATTTATTCAACTTGTTTTATGAAAAACATTGTAAGGGACACCCTTTTGTTGCACAAACATGTTTTAACATCACAACTGCATGCAACATGCTGATTGTTTACATAACAAATGTCTTTTTCCTATTATTGTTGGGAAATACTTATTAATATGTTAAATTGCAAATTGTACATTTTTTTCTTAAAAACCAAACCGAAACCGTTTGAAACCGCACCGAACCGAACCAAATGGTTTGGTTTCATTTGGGTTTTGGCTTCAAAACCGCACCAAACCAAACCGCAAAAACTTGCGGTTTTGGTTTTGGGTTTCACTCAAAACCGCACCAAACCGAACCGCACCTACCCCTAGTATTGACACACCCCGACGTGTAAGTGGGGCATGCTGGCCGTCATGTGAGCATGACGTAACCATGTGCACAGTGCGGAAGCAAGATTCATACTAAAGATACGAACTAATTAAAACCAATCCACTAGCAACCTAAAAGCGATAGTGTGCTAGAGAGATATCATAATACTTATACAGAACCAGAGCGTACTAAGTTAAAATGCAGTCAAGCATGAATAAAGATTCGAATAACACCAAAGGTGTCATACATATAGAGAAGTCTGTTAGAACTGCCGTAAGATCCTCGTTAGCCACCAACGATACTCTAGCTACTTAGAACCTGGAGGGGCGAAAAACAAAATTGAGTGGGTCAGCAAAACAATTCTTTTCAAAATCATTATTTTCTCAAAAGTATAACCCATCTCTGTAAAACCTGTATAGTTTCCCAGAACATAATACGAACATATATATCTCAAATATACTCAGCATTAATCATTATCAAACGTATCTCAAAATATGCCATGCAACACACTTCAATATCATTCTGAATCTCAAAAACCATGTCATGCGATGCATCTCGATAACCATGTAGCTACTAAGTATCAACTCAGCCTTCGACTGTATATATAGCTCATAAATCCCAATCTCAGCATATATATACTTTGCACATACATCAATATCTTCATGAGGTCACTATCACATCACTGTATCAATAAGAATGCTCTAGTGCTACAATCACGTGAAGACTGTGCGAAGTATTCACGGGTCACCTATGAGTCGAACCTACTTATAGTGGTCTATACGACAGGACTGTGCACCTAACTTGGATCCAAAACGAGCATGCGGTGCGGGAGGTGAACAACATGTGAAAGACTGTGCCCCTAACTCTGGCGTGAGCACTAACAATATGTATAGGTTTATGAGCTAACAACATATCACATCATATCACATCGTATCTCGTCTGTTCTTTCTTAGCAATGCATGCACCTACCTGGTACTTACCTATGTGTCATCGGCACCAACATATGCACGAAATGTATATATGAATACTCATGTAGCAATACTAAGTTATATGCATGGCGATAAAAACGTACTTTTCATTTAAAAGTTGATTCTAGGAAAAATCATTATATATAAGTTTATACGGAAAAATAGCTGCCCACTAACTGATAGGTCGCCGGGTCGTAGCCCCCACGTCTAGCCTGGCTACGCTCGTCCTCGGAATAATTCTCACCTATATGAGAAATTACTGAAAATACGTTATTTAGGCACATATACGCAACTACGGAAATAACTTCTCATACATAGCTCAATTTTGGCATACGAATATATCAACGCAACCTACTCGACGTCGACATATTTTTATAATAATTTTTCTCGGGCCCACGCGCCCACACGCTCTGTGGGTGGCACGGGTCTACGCGCCCCCACGCGCCCTTCTTCTTCCTTGGCTCGCCAGCCTGGTTTCGTCGGCGATGGAAAATGTCGTCGGTTTCTGGGTTAGTTTCAAATCGTCATATCTTCCTAATTTCTTCATCATTTAGCTCATTTTTCTTCCTACATGCTCAAAATTAAGAGAGGAACAAGTCTATACCTTCAAAAACCTCGAAAAATGCCTGAAATTTCGTCGAGAAAAATCTCAAAAACCGGCCAAACTCGAACTGGGCTATCTCGACGTCTAAACTCCGTCAACGTTAGTCTCCGAGGTTCGTGGGAACCTTCTAAGGCTTGTGGTGATCTTGTTTTTGCCTAAAACGGAACCATTAAAAACTTCGTGAACAGTGCCAAAATCGGTGTTCGTGGTTTCGACGTGAAAACTAAGGAAAACTTACCTTAAATGGGTGTCACTGTGCTCGCAAGGACCTCAGGAGTCGAATGGTGTTCTTGGTTGCGTTGATCCGTAGCATTTTAGGGGTTAAATGGTTGTGTCCGTACCAATGATAAGAGAGAGTGATAGTTCGATCGTGAAAAGAGATAGGGTTTTTGAAACTGAGAGAGACAAGGACACGAGATGGTGATTGTGTGGTTTAAAAGCCACCAATAATAACACATAATTCTATAGTTCCTCATAAGTCCCTATAATGTAGGGTGTCAAATAATTGGCCAGAACATAACCAATAAACGATACACACCCGTCACTTAAGGGTATATAAGTAATTTCACATTACAGGAATTATAAATTCGGGACGAGCTGTCACAAGTATTAAATTTATTAGATGAGTTTTAAAAACCCTAAAGCTTACCAGGTTTAGCATTCGACATATCGTTTTCAAATTTAGGGTTTTTATCACAAATGATCTCTGAAATTGACCCACCTCATCAAGATGATCCCTGAAATTGAAAATCAATCAATGCAGTTCTTTAAAATGGGTATTGCAAATCAATATAGTCATTCTGTTACAATTCCGTTAAAAATTTTGTTATGTGCTGATATGTCATATAAGTGTGTCCCACAAACATAATTAAATATTACAATGGAATTAAAAATATTTAAATAATAAAAATTTAACTTTTGTATCAAAATTAAAATTAAAATTGAAAAAAAAAATCTCCCGTTGTCTTCTTCGAGCAGGCTTGGCTGACATGACAGGGCTGCCCACTGCATTTTTAGCGAGTTTTTATCGATAATAGACAAAATTTAAAACTAAATTTCATAAATGTCACATTTTATAAAAAATTTCAAAAAACAAAAAATTCAATTAAATGGACTTAAATACCCTCAACATTAAAACCAAATAAACATAGACTAAATTCAGAAATTAAACCCTCAAAATTAAAAACCAAATAAACATAAACCAAAGAATTTTAAGTTAGTTTGCATGATTCTTTAGGCTGTTTGGTAGGAAAGAAATTATAGTGTGGAAAGGCAAGATTGGTCACCCACTTGATGTTGTTCAGTGGGTTACTGCATGGTTACAGGAATTTATGGCAGCTGTTTCTTGCTCGTCATCGTTGCGGCAACTGTTGCAGCATCAGTAGAAGACTCCTACAGAGGGTTGCGTTAAGGTGAACGTGGATGGAGCTACAAGGTTAGAGAATAGTCTGGGAGGAATGGGTATAATTATTTGGGATTGGCCTTTAATTTGTTGCTACTAGTGCATGGAACAAGGTAGGAATTAGGTCTGTTGCACAGATATTTGAAATGTTGGCGGCACTTTAAGGTATTAGTTTTGCAAGGAGGATGTATTTCACTTTTGTTGAATTAGAAAGTGATACATCTCAGACAATCAACTTACTCAGCTAGTTCTTTGTGGAACTCACGGCATTAGGTTTGATTGTAGAGGATGTTTTACTGGTTGCAGTGTCCTTACCTTCAAAATCGTTCTCTGGCGGCCTCACACTTTGAACAACAATGCTGATGAGATCTATTCAAGTGTTGAGTTTTAGATTTTGAGAGTATTTAGGTCTATTCATGTGAGTTTTCTGATATATTTGAAAGTTATTTTTAAAAAAATGACATTTATGATAAATAATCATTTTTGGCACTCGACCCATTCAAACATAATCTGCGCCACCTCACCACCCAATCAAATTACCACGACAAAAACCCAATCAAACCAAACCATTTTCTTCGTTTCCAACTCCAGCGTTGTTGACACCCACCTTCTCCTCACCATATCCTCCGATCTACCGCCATACCCAAGGCCTAGATTGACGGCCCTACACCAATATTTCTGACCAGTATTAGCAGATTTCGGTAAACCCTCCACACTCATGGGATTTTTTTGCTTTTGCTGAGAGTGGGCAGGGCTGCCATGGCAGCCAAGCTGCACGAGGAAGACAACTGGAGAAGAAAAATATTTTTTTAATTTTTAATTTTTATTTTGACTTCAATTATTATTATTATTATTTAAATATTTTAAATATATATGCTAATATTTAATTAAACTTGTGGGACCCACTTATGTGACACACATAACAAAAATTTTAACAGAATTGTAATGAAATAACCACATTGATTTGTGACATCCTTTTTCAAGAATTAAATTGATTGATTTTTTTATTTAAAGACCATCTTAATGGGATGGTTCAATTTTAGGGATTTGGATCCTCTCTGGATCCCCTCCATGGGGATTCCGGAGATCAAGCCACAATGACCGTTCATAAAAAATCGTGCAGTCACAATTAAATTATTTTTATATTTTAAAAATAAAGCAATCTCGTTTTGTGTAAAAAACATTTAATTTTAGTTGCACGATTTTTTATGAACGGTTCTTGTGGCTTGATTCCCGGATCCCCAGGGAGGGGTTCCGGAGAGGATCCAAATCCAAATTTTAGGAAACATTTGTGATAAAAATTCTTAAATTTATGATCGTCACCTTTACCATGTGATGATGGGCATGGTTTCACAGCCATCACTTTCCAAAGTGCTTTCGCTTGTTTAAAAGGCATTTTTTTCTTGTATAATAATAAAAGAAAACTAATGAAAAATGCTTGAAAATTTTGAGTTTTAACGATAAGGACAAAATAAAAGGTAAAGTGAATATTACTAGATTGACTTTTTAGTGTAAAAATGTGATTTTTCGTTAAAATGAACAATATTGATAACTTTTCGTTAAATGTCGCTAATATAGTGGACTTAGCATAATAAAGTGATGAGAAATGGGATTGATTAGTGTATCAAATCAAAAGATACTCAATTAGTGACATTGTTTAAGTCCCACTGCACTTTGGTGGAGCATGGGAATCATATAATGTATTAAAAGTTTAAAACACATTAAAGTAGAAATTAGAAGGAAAGTTAGATGCAAAGACGTTCAAGATGAAGAGATTTTTCAATGTGTTCAAAACACATACACATGCGTCATATGTTATTATATAAGTAGAGACGCACTTGAAAGGAAAAAAAAAATTATATTCCACTTATATAATAACATATAATGTACGACTTTGTGTTCCGGACACTTTAACAATCTCTATTCAAAATGAATGGTTGGAGTGGATACGTAGGTTAATTAACACCCAGTGAAATATTTATCATATGGTTGGACTTGATTGTGATGATGGCACTAAAAGTATTTTATATTAATAACACGATACCTTTTTTTATTGTGATGAGGACATTTTTAAGTATTATAATATAAATCGATGATATTCTGTTCATATGTAATATAATGCAAGAGTGCAACCAAAAATTTGCATAGGAGTAGGATAATATTTCTTGTATCACATCAAAAGATGTAAAGTGGTTTCAAATTCAATGGGTCGCAATTTGGGAGCGGCTAAAGTATAGTTCGGTAACAGAAGGTGAGGCAATGAGGGCGGCTTTGGTGGCTTGCGTGGGAAGACGATTCGGGTGGTTCAGGTTGAATCTGATTCAAAGGTCCTAATTGATATGATCAATGGAAGCATGCAATAAGAGGCTGTTATGGATGGGATCTTATGAGATATTAATCATATTAAACAACAATTTTATTCTATTTGATTTCTGGATGCTCTACGTGCTTGTAATAAGGTTGCACATCTTATGACTTCTTATGTGACTCACGCGTACGGGAGTAGTCATTCATGGAATATGTTAAAACAAAAGTGGTTGTTCAACACTTTATCTTTGATTAATGATGTAAACATTTCAATTCGCATTTAATATTATTTACATTTTGACAAAAAAAAAGTGGGGTTCGGTTAATCTTTGCTTGGTAGGTTGGAGCCGTTGGGCTAATCTGTGTGGGCGGTCTAAGAATTAGCATTAAAATGTTCTTCCCAAACCTACCCCTATGCTAGAACCCACTCTAGGTTTGTCCTGGTTAGTTATGTATGCCCTCGATCTTATATGGTACTAAAAAAGCATATAAATATTATAATATGTTATGACTAGTAACATCACGTGAATGTGTGATTATAACACTGAAAAATTATTCAAATAACATCTATACTAAAAACTATAAAATGATAAAGAAATTTGAAGTGATTTTCAAAATTTACTTGTATTTTTATTAATAATTGATTTCAAAAATATTTTTTAATTTTTTTTTTCAATAATCATTGTAAAAACACTTTGGCAACCATTTTAGACGTTTTGTTGTTTGACTTTGAAGGCATATTCTATTGGAGTTTGTTTTTTCTTTCAATTTTTGTAAATCAAGATCTAGTGGAATTGATATCAGATAACTCATTCCAATTGAAGTAGACAACGTGTGACGCAGTTGCACGAAAGATTAACATATGGGGGAGGTGCTTATGTTAGGAGTTTTTGTCATCATTGATAAAAAAAAAAGTCACATGGATTTGGTTTCTCGGTGCATTTTTGTGTTTGGTGGTACTTAATTATTAATTAATTGATATAACAACAAAATATTATGGATTGGGGAGGTTGGAGTTGGTGTGGTTTCGAAGCTGGAAGTCTGTTGGTGCTACTGCTGCTTAATTACGTATTAGTTTAATTTGCTGCAATTAGTTTAGTTTCCTGCAACTAGTCAAAATATGCAACTAGTCAAAATTTGCTTAATTACGTATTTGTTTAATTTGCTGCTTAATTACGTATTACTTGAAGCCATGGCTAGTTGATGGCTCCAAGAAAACGAACGAGTCAAAATATTTAGGTTTTGGGAGTCCTGGTCCTGCTTTTGACGTGGGTTTTTGTCCCACACGTGCCGCGCTCCCATGCAATGAGAGATGCATGGTTTGAAACTTGCCAACAGGATCATCTTTGGAATTTTTTTTTTGAGAATCATAAGAATTTGTAAATCGTGTCAATTCATTATATATTATACGGCCAGTTTTTATTAAATATTATTTATATTTAATTTTAAATAAAAATATTTAAAGTAATTTTTGACCGTACAATATACAATAAATAAATATGATTCACGAATTTTCAAAATTCTCACAAAAAAAATCAGGTGAGGATCCGGATTTTGAAACTTGGATCTGGATGACATCAATGGAAATCATTTGTAGGAAAAGGTCACCTTCACGTGTACGTCTATGTATGTGTTTGTTGTTCCTATTTATATCATGCAATTCGAATCCGTTTGGCATTATCATTCGCGTGGAAATTTGCTCAAAAGTTGCAAACCAACATGTTGTATGACATCGATGATTATTTAGTTTAATGACATTTCGTTTGGTTACTATAATTGAATATCCTAAGATAAAACGACGAAGTTAGTATAATTGAATATTTTAAGATAAAACTCGTAAAATTTAAAGTACTTTGAAAATAGGCATTTTTCGTTTAATTTGAGAGGATTATAGAAGAATTAAATGATAATGAAACTTATCCTTTTAATTGTATTATTTTGGGAGAGACTTAGAACGTATAAGTTCATTTAATATGTATACATATCTTCTAATCTTTATGTTGGACGCAACCTTTTGAATTTTTTTCCCCAACAATCTTTCAAGTTATCAGTTCGAATTTAGTTAATCATTGTTTGGTTTTAATTTGTTTGAGCTCAAATCTTAGGAACAAATTTGTTGAATATGAAAGAAAAACTTGCCTCATATCGAGTGACTAGTTAGTCAACTTGACTATTAATGTTGAAGATAATATCAATATGTTATTGATTATTGACTACTTGTTCATATTACTGATACTAGTATTGATAGTTGTTGATATTATATATCGTTTTGATATGTTTGTAGGTATAAGTCCATATAACAAGTATAATCTTATTGATTAGTTGATTAAGTGGTCGGACCCAAGTTATTCTTCCTCCCCACACATAAAATTAAGGATAGTGCTATTTATATACATCCATTTTTACTTCTCACATATCTTTGTTATTTTTTGTTATTGATTTTTTTTTAAGTCATTCGATCTGACGCACCGGCAGAGCCACATTAATTTTTATTGATTTTCAAATGTATTCCACCATATATTTAGTTATCGATTCGAAATCTCTCGGTTTAATTATATAATACAGTTTACAAACTATCTTTTTTTCTCACATCTTTTTCTCATCGCTTCTTGTACATATACAAGTTCGAATTTGTTTGATAAAGAAAATTCTTGGCTCACTTTATGAAAAATTTATTAAGCTAGCTGATACTGTGAAATTTTTTCTTTGTTTATATATATTTAAATCTTTAAGCTAGCCTACCTTGTAAAAAAATTCTAGCTTCACCATTGATCTGACGATAAAAAATTAAAAGAGATGTAAAAAGTAAAAATAAATATGTGGATAACACTACCTAAAAACGATGGCTTTCTAATTTAAGTTTACAATTGTATTGAAATATGTAAATATGCACTGAACCCAAATCTAGTCTTACAGCTATATAGAGCTGCTACAAGCCTGCAAGAAGATGCAAACCTAGAAGGGCACCATGTAGAGCAAACCTTTTCCATATGGGCCTATCCAAAACTAGAACGAGTCCATCTACCAAACAAAGGAAAAGAAAGGAACCATAAATTTTTGGACATTTTGCACAAAAAAAAAAAGAAACTTCTGTACACAAGACCCGCATATACTCTGAGTCTCTACACCCAATTTCTGAATCAATTTACGGCTACATCTTACTTTGTACAACCTCTTTTCCTTCCCCTCGCCGGAGATACATTTTGTTGACTACTTCTACGTCCAACTTTTCTTGGGTGACCGGAGGCTTTCTTTGTCACAGCGAAAGATTCAACCGAAGGAGAAGAATCAGCATTAGCATGACTGGCCTTCTTACTTCTGTTTGATGCCTTAGCAGCCACGTTTCCTGCATTGCTAGCCTTTCCTGAAAACTTTCGATTGCCAGGGCGAGCACTCCGGGGTTTAACCGGTGTATTACACACTAGTGCATTTGAGGAGAGGTTGGCAGAGGTAGCCTTGCTGCTAAAGTCCTTAAAATGCTGCCGCATTGTTTTTGTGGTGATGTCTCTGAGAAGCAAAGCGGATTTGTATTCGCGCGTGTTCTTGGAGTAAAACACCAAGGCATTGTTTGCCAGCAGCAAAAGATCTCGAAAGAGTTCCTTAACTGACATGACAGAGCGATTGAAAATCCTCGATCTTATTGTGTCGAAATCCATGTGCCTACGGATCAATTTCTTATATCTTCTTCTCTTCTGTCACGAAATAAAGTGCATTGTTAGAGCTGTATACATTATGCCAAAGGCTTGTTTCATTCATTATATAATTTATTCTACGTTATGCCGAAGCCCTTACTGAATCCGCAGATTCAAGTAATGGATATCTTTGAAATGTGATTGACGCGCATCCCTTTTCTCGAATACACATCTCTGACTATTTGAATAAATCAAAGAATTAAAGAACATAAATAAACAGCAGTGTGAAGAAGTAGAAAAGAGGCGTACAAAAAGTATTTTCTTGTCTCTCAATCATAAACAAGCATGTAAATTATGCATACCTGGCTATCAAGTCGATGACGAAAGACAGAGGCACTTTTATGCTCCGAAATTGAATTGAAAACATCCTGCAACTCGTCAATCCCATCCTTGGTCGAACCTCTATTGCAATCGCCTGCGCCTGACGATCCAAATTCCTCGCGACATTCGCTGGTTGAATTTTCTATACACCGCAAGGTAGTTACAGCATCAGCCGAATCCAAAAAGCCGCTCTCTCCAATGCTGCCTTCCTTGACATCCCTACCACAATTCTTCCTCTTTCGTTTACCGCGTCTCTTTCGTAGAGTCCCTCCTAGTCCTACATACAAAGTCCCAACCAACTTCCCGATGCCTGAAAATTTCTCAAGTTCGGAAGAGTGCGAAGCTTCTCTTTTAGTCTCCGTTTCTTCAGCTGACACTGTCACCAGTATCTGGCATTCGGGCGAGCAGCTTGCCAATGCTTCACATGTAAAACTGCCGGCTGATGGCTCGTCCTTAAATGCCTCTTTAACAGATGGGTAATGTCCCTTTGATTTTCGATAAGCGACAGGCGATTCTGTCTGGCTGGAGCCGTAATTATTGTAACCGTCTTCTTCTTTCTCCGCCTTGAGAGATTTAAGCTTCGATTCCAATGACCTGTAACGCGGCGTGATAAAATCTTAACGCAAATGCAAAGAGACAGACCGGAGAAATGTGGAGCAAATTTTCTATTCATGGTCTTGATGATTAGAATATGAAAACATTAATTTGTGATCATTTTTGGAACACAAACATGTCAAAAAAGAAAGGACTAACCCTATGGAGTCTTCGGATTGTTTCAGCGCTCGTCTCAACTCTTCCATTCGTTTCTTCCGCAAATCTTCAAACCATGCCCTAAGGAGAAGATATCAGGCATAATAATATGATCATGTATATTAATCCACATATATACTTATATCTAATAAAGGAAATTCAGAGCTAAATCAAATAAAATAGAAATTCACGGGTCAAAATCATACGAGCGTTTTGGTTCAGAACTTACTTAGAACCCGAGTATCGCTTTCGCAAGTCATGATATTTGGCTTTACAAACCTGGTGATAAGAAATACAGATGATATTAATTGGACGAGCAAATAAATCTCTCTATTTTGCACTCTAATGAGCTGCATCCATTTTCCACACTCAAGCAGAATATAAGTACAGCTTATCACGTTTAGCATTAGAAATTAATAATGTCTACATTGTACACAATGCAGCATTTATCGAGTACATTTTTCTTTTTTCAAAAAGGACATTTTGTTGAGCGCTATAGAGATAGAAATATTAGAACTCAGAATCTATTTCAATATTAGATTTAGGGTTTTATGGTGCACATTTAATTTAAATACAATGATAGTTTCAAATCTGATGAGTACATAGTGTATACAAAACTCTAAAAGATTAATGTAAGTTAGGTAGTTGACAAAGGCAATGTATATACCCTTTGCACTCAAGTTCAAATCCGCTTTCATTAGTTAGTTTAAAATATTATCCACACAACGAATGAAAACGCAGCGTAAACAAAGAAAAACCAGAATAGTGAATAGAAGAAGAAAAAAAAAATTGAAAGCAAAAGCAAAAACATAACAAGATGCATAAAGAATCGGACAATGGAACCGAAGACGAAGACCAATAATTCGATCCAACATAGCAACAAGAAATCAAAAGACAATACAATAAAACATGTTAAAAAATGTTACTGCGTAAAAATGTAGTTAAAAATAACAGTAAACAATCAAATTCAAGAAGATAAAAGAAGGGAAAACCTCAGGCGTGAAAGTGTAGGGACAAACGGTTCTGGCTCGGAGCTCCTCCGCGACCTGGTTCCAGTTACGGGTCCCGTATCTTAGAATGGCCCCAGCCAACAGAAGCTCAACCCATGTTCCCCACCTGTTTCCTCCTATTACCTCCGCCGCCATCTTCACCCTCCACTTGTACGCCCCTGATCATACCACCACCGCCTCCGCCGCCGCCGCCTTCCCTTTTCTTATTATAGGTACCCAACCACCGGTTCACATTAGCCTCGCCGCCGCTCCTTCGATTATGAATTTCCAAAAAAGAAGAAAGAAACCCTATCGCAAGGTCCGTACAAGAATTAAAAGGCCACCTTTTGGGTATTTGGAAAACCGGTACTTGGAGATGTTTGGTTGGCTTGAAATTTCGGATGGACGAGAGAGAGAGAGAGAGAGAGAGAGAGAGAGAGAGAGAGAGAGAGAGAGAGAGAGAGAGAGAGGTGGTTTTGGAAGGTTTAGCTGGTATTGAAGGTGGTTTTCTTAATTTTTGTTTTAGGTTTTTCAATTATAGTAAGGTTGAGAAAAGGCGTTGACAGATTCTATTTTCTATTGAGGGTTGACGAGGAAAAGCCCTAAAAAAACTAAACACAAGGTACCATAAATGGACTCTACGAAAGAAACATATAAAATGAACAATGAAATTAGAATATTATTTTATTTTAATATAATTACACTAAATATATTTAAAATACAGAGAGAAAGTTCAAACTTTAATTGGAGAAACTTTAATCATCCTAGCTAAATCTAAATTATCTCAGGTATAATATCACTCATCATTATTGTTCATTTTGTTTTTGTACCACCAACAATACGCTTTAGTAATATTCATCTTTTTCTTTTTTGTCAAACGACATATTTTATTAGATTAGATGCTAGATTAACCAACTTAAAATAAAGCTTTTTATATTTTATTTATTTATTTTTATCAATTCCTTCTATATATTTACCTAGAATTTGATATCTTCAAGCAACTATTTGTTTTGTAGTTGAACACTAAAACACTATCAAATGACCCCATTATATCTCTCTCTAATTGAGATAGGTCATAGATGTTGATGGTTTACAGCCAAACATTTTCTCTGAGGACGTGTAATTCAACTCAAAAAAAAAAAAAAGACTTTGAATGCAGTTCCTATGTATAAATATTTTTTGACTAAAACCTTATTGGTTTTCAATTTTTGATCAAAGTCCTTGAAATTAATATGATAATGTATTTCTATGTAGGTCACTATATAATTTAGTTACGATGGTCCCTAATCCCTAACTGTTATAGACTCAAACCTTATGTGTAACAGCCCATCCCGAATTCGTGGCTCATGCTGTGATGAGAGCCATATACCAGCCCTTAGGTCATGATTTTGGTATGAATGAAATTATTCTCCTCTCATTATATATATATATATATATATATATATATATATATATATATATCTCTCTCTCTCTCTCTCTCTCTCTCTCCCATCTTCTAACGGATCTGAATCGAGGTCCTATTGGAGAAGCTCATCAGGATTAGGTAACGATCTAATGACGTTTAAAAGTGGAAGGGCAAAGACAACTTTGATCGACCTACCGAACGAGGTCATGTTTGAAATTCTTCTGAGGTTACCCCTAGAAGCACTTTTAACAGACCACTCTTGGAAATTTGGAATGGTACGGTATGGGATTGGATAATATTTCTAACACCTACAAGATTGTTCATGTTTCGCAGCCAACAGCATTACGTATGACAATGTTGGCCCCAGTTTATGTATTGGGCACAAGCTCGTGGCGAGAAATTGACTCAGTTCCTCCTTGTGAGTTAAACAACAATAAGGCATCTGCGTATGGAAATATGCATTGACTTGTTTTTGAAGATAAAGAGGTAGAAGACCATAAGCATATCTTATCTTTCGATTTCAAGAAAGAAGAATTTCTTTGAATCCCTCATCCCAACATAGAGTATTCTCGCCGTCGGAGTTGCTTACAGTGTGCTTAACTTGAGGGGATCCTTGGCCATTGTGGATATTTTATACACTTGTGTTGATTATGGGTGTTCAAAAATAAGAGAGAAAGGATGTTACATTATAAAATAGATACCCTCGCGGTTGAAAATTGAACCTTGCTCTGGTACCATGTGATAGAGATGTGTGGTGTGTGGGAGCATGTCATATTCTTCAAATTAAACATTGTTGGTAAAATAATAGAAAATATTGATCAGAAAAAAGAAAATGTTGGGGTATACTACTTTTTGGATCGAAGACATGATTCCATGGAAGCTATGAATCTTCCACTTTACCCTTATTGTACTTCTACCCAATAATGTTCAGTTATACTAGAACCCTGATTTCTTTGAAAAATTATGGCAATTTGGTTGAAGGTGCAAAAACAGGTATATGGCAGAAAATTTGTAAGATTTAAGGGCCAGGAAAAGCTTTTGGTACTGTTGAGCAAAAATCGTACACAACATGTAAACAAATAATTTTACTCGACCCAATTTCACCCTCGTTCATTTTCGAAGATGGTTTTATTAATTTGAGTTCGACCTATTCTAGGTTACGCGTCTATTAATTACAACATTTCTTTTGGGAAAGGGATACCCTTTAATTCTAATATGAATAAATCGTAACTTGGGGATTTGGGTGTTTATTTGATTTTGTGACTACACCTAGGTAGGGCCCTCGATTGCTTACGTACTTTCGTTGAGAGATCAAGTTACTCGTAGTTCCTTATGTATTCGTTGGGGTTTGATGCCTTGTGCAGTTTTAGTTTGTGCAGGTAAGGAGCATTTGATGCCTTATGTAGTTTTAGCTCGTGCGGGCGAGGACTTTGAGCCATTGGAGCGTAATACGGCTTCGTGCCATTTGAGGCGGCTTTGTGCCATTTGGTTTAACGTGGCTTTGTGCCATTTGAATTTTGACAAGGCTTCATGCCATTTGAGACTTTTCTTCGGCTTCGTGTCATTTGGGATTTGATATGGCTTCGTGCCATTTGAAATTTGATGCAGCTTCATGCCATTGATTTTTGATATGGCTTCATGCCTTGTGAATCTTGACGTGGCTTCGTGCCAGTAAATAAAATTTGATGGACATTTTTTTGATGAATAATCAATCAAACTTGTAAAAGTGAGTTTGGATCAATGTATTGAGCCTTTCTTTTTATACAGCCGTTTTTCATGGTGGAATGTTAATTTTCCATACTTTTTTTGTCTACACTTTCCTTCTTCTAATACGCTTGTAATTGGGCACAATTGGGCACAAGTGAGTGATCGTGCCTGTTGATTTAGTGATGGGCATTTTTAAGAGTTTTTCATGTGGTGAGATTCATCCCACACGGTTTGGGAAAGGTTGATCAACACAACTTCTTTTGATGCATTTTTTATGAGAGTCCTACGTGAGCGACATTCCCAATTAATTTGAGAACTATGTTTACAGCAAACTTCTTATTTCATTCCCTTGTATACTTGAATTTTCTAAGTCTAGATAGGATGTCACATGGTGTTGAAGTCCTAGCACTAAAGGCCTTTGATGGAATTCTTAAAGAAGCAACTCCCCTTTTTTTTATAATCTTCTTTTGAGCTTTCAAACCCATTTGACATGGGATTTTGAACCCATTTGACCCAAGATCCAAACTTTTTTCCAATCTGACAGCAAGCTTCATTATCTCCTCTCTTTTTTTAATCTCAAACATGGTTTTTGTGAGATTAGGGTCCAGTGTTCAAATAGGACTTGGCTTCCAAATTTCTCTTATCGTCAGCAACCTCTCTCCTTCTCCACATGAGCAACATTCCCACATGAGATGCATACTTCACTTTTACTTTTTGTAGAATTTGTAATTACTTGGTCAAACTAACAGAAGTGAATTTAGTTTATATAAACCAGGGATTCATTCCGGTTTCATGGTTGCGTCTAAAACTTAATATCATACTGCCTACGTATCCTTAATGGAATCAAACCGGCGTAGTTCGTGAAATATTTGATTTGAATTTGTGTTCAGACTTTGGCTAAATGAAAAGCCAATTGGATTTATCTAAAACCCACATATGACCTTCGTAATTGCCTAATAGGCTTTGTGAAATAGGGATTTTATTTTGTCCTTTTCCTTAAGTAGTTTGAAGACATAAAGTGAGACTTCCATCCCCACGTGAGATGCACCATTCAAACTTTTCCTTTAAGTGGCTGGGACTTGAAGACAAAGTGGGACTGCACAAAGGATAAAGCCACCCCCCCCCCACCCTTTTTTTATTTTTCTTCCTTTGAACTTTCAACTCTTTTAACACAGGATTTTAAACCCATTTGACCCAAATCTCTTTCCACATCAAGTTTTATTATCTTTTTTTTTGTAACTTTAAGGCTTCCAAGTCTAACAACATCTCTTCTTCTCCACGTGAGATGCACAATTCAAAGTGAAATAGGACTTTGTCTTCTCCTTAAGTAGAAAGTGGGACTCCAAGTCACACGTGAGATGCACAGTTCAAAAACCCATTTAGAGATCTTCCCTACTCCATTATTCATTCCTCTAAACAGCGATGTCGATATACTCGAGCTCCCTGTTGATTTAGTAATGTTTTCCCTTTTTTTTTTGAAATTCCTTTTGGGTTTATTAGTTGTTGAATTTCAAATGAAGATGGGTAAGATTGGTGGAGTTCAAACTCTTTTGAATTGCTCCAACTTATCCTCTTTTCCTCCTAAATCGCAAAAGTTTTTTTTCTTTTACGCAGGTCATGAGAGCCTTTTTTTTCTGCTACCTTGTTCTTTTGCTCGTGTGCTTCCTTTGTGGATTGAAAAACTTAAAACGAAGAAGGGGAGAAATCAAGCAGGATACCCATTTTTGTTTTCTTTATGTTTCGGGTTTGCTTATGTATTTGGAGTAGAATGAAACTCTAACTGCGATGAATCTTATCAATTCTTTCGTGCAGGCGTCCCGGACAATGGCATCTCTTCGATTTGGTTCGTTGCTGTTTTCTTCAAGTAATGAGCTTGGTTTGGTTGTAAAAACCCTTATTCTTTTTTTCGTAATGGTAGATGATAAGCCTAATTTGATGTTGGTAGCTCCCGTAATCTAAATTCATTTAACTTTCCTTTATCATCAATAGCTTTCAGTACCATTTTGACATGGTTGTTGGACCAACTATTTTGCAGCATTGGGTTCGTTGAAAACAAGTGTTGATTCATGGCTCCAAAGGTGAGAATTGCACTCTGAAATTTGCAGTAACTCATTCATAGTATTTGCCATATTTTGAATGGGTTTTGGTGTATTAGTGTGTGATTATCAACTCTTTGGCATTTTTGTTTCCACATAGAGAATTATTTGACTGGTCTTGACAGTGGGCATTTGGACAACCTTTTTGTGTTCTCATTCATATTTTGTCTTCGATACTTGCCATATTTTCTCATTAACACTTGTACAAAGTGATGCTTTTCCCAAAATCTTTTGTAGTTTTGATTTATCTTCTAGTTCTTTGGGTGTTTGCCATGTGAATGAGTTTCCTAAATAATTTGGCAGCAAGCTTTTCCTTCTTTGTAGACTTGGGACGGCAAGTGTTTAATGTGAAAGCTTGAACCTTTTTTTTTTGTCCAATCTTTACGTGGCAGATTTAAACATTGGGAAATTTTCCTTTCTTTCCTTGTCTTGTAGCATTTCAATGCTTTTTGGTCAAATTTTGACACAATGTTTGATCAAAATGATAGCCACATGAAAGAGTCTCCTTCCTTCTTTGTCTTTATCAAAGTTGTATTGAGGACTTTTCTTTTGTCTTTATCAAAATTTTGCCTTCTTTTACTTTGTTCATTTGTCAACATATGCACCTATATATTCATTTGTCAACATATGCACTTTTTCCTTAATCATTTGTCTCTGTATCTAACATGATAACACATGCTTTAACTTTTCTTTTGGTAAAGTCCCTTACTTTTAACTTTAGTCCATTTTCGAAATACTTGTACCAACATTGTCAACTTTGCTAGAACTTTATGAGTATAAAGAGAGACTTCCTCTTTTCCAATTTCTTCTTTTCCTTGGACTCTTATCCCCAATAGGTTTCCATAGAATTTTTAGCCAAAGGCATCCTCCATATCTTGTACCCGTGAGTAGTAAAGAAAAATACCAAACATAATAACTTCTTTCCTCTTGAGTTGCATCTTTGTATAGGTTGCTTCCTTGCTGTCTTACTTCTCAGGGACTAAAGCTTGGAACTTTGAAACTGCACTTGACAATTCGACGAGGGGGTAGATGTCTTTTGGCTTCTGCGATTCTCCTTTAGTTTTTCCAAAAAAGCTATTTGTGTTTCAATGAACCTGGAAGGGTACTCAGACTTGAGGTTGCAATCTTTGATACATTGAATCACAACTCTAAGAGCAGCAATCTGGTTGTTTACACACTTATCCTTTTCATAAAGTAATTTATGTCTCTTGCTTTTTTTACCCCACTTTTGTCTGCAACATAACATCAAACAAGGGAAAAAAATAATTTTAACAGGACTTTGTTTCATACCTGATGATGAATGTTCTTCTTTGGATCTTGACTTGAAAGTATGAATGGTTGAACTCGTTCTCTTTTCTGACAGCACTTCGTTGCTTTTGAACGGAGAGCACAAGCCTTGATTCAACAGGTACATGATGTAAAGCAGAAGCCTTGATTCAGTTTTTGTGAATGGAAAACTGCTGTTTGGAAACGGTTTCATTATAGTAAATCTTAGACATTGTTCTGCTTCATTTGGTTACATGAAACTTTGTTATTGTGTTATCCAAAGATTAACTGTAACAAGTAACCGACTGCCAATCCACTTTCGCAGAATTCAGTTGAAATTAAATTTCATTTTCTTTCCATTCTTCATGAAATTATTTCTTTCTTACCTTGCCAAAACACTCAAAATCCGAAACCAATAAATTGTTGGCTCTACGTTTTCTTTCCTTTTACCGTTCATATTCCAATGATCGAGTACAAGGAAGAGGCTTTGCTTGCATCATGGCATGCATCGTGGAAAGGAAAAAGAAGGTCATTTATGGTGTGGGAAGAAATTCTTTTGGCAAAATGTTTGGAAGAAACCTTTCAAACGGATCATCCGATAATATTCTATTGTGTTTGGAACTGCAACTATCAATGTTGTCAAGAGAAAGTAAGCATCATTCATTTATTATTACAATTTTTTATGGGAGTTGTCCTTAATACTTTAGAAAGTCATCGTGCACTTATTTATAAAAATATAATTGCGAATTTTATTTTGATGATTTTAAAATGACTTTTCTGAATGTGCCAGTAACATTTTCCTTTAATTTATTTGAACCGGTAATCATATGACATTAAGCTGTTAAAACATATATGTTTTCTTGAATAGAAGTATCAAGTTGTCACTGAATCTTTTGTTTGGGTGAGTAGGATTGGAGAAGCTGATTAGAACCAACAATGTCATGGTCGAAAGCCAAACTGCATACACATCGTTGATGGACCTCGATGGACCTACCAAACGATGTCATCGTCGAAATCCTTATGCGACTGCCTGTGAAATCACTTTGCCGCTTCGAATATGTTTCTAAGAGCTCTTCAAACATAATTTGCTGCCCCTTTTTCACTACACTGCTCACACGAAGTTTGCTTAATTCTGCTAACTCTGTCGTTGCTGCTGAAGTACCTCAACTTATGCTTCTTTCGGAATCCATAACGTGCGGTTATGATAAAAAAATAATGGCCATGCAGTTGCAGCTGTCAAAACCCAATGGCGAATACGAACTGTGAAAAACCAAGCATGCTCTTCTTGTCACAAAGTTCCCTAATAGTTACTCATTGTGCTTTGTTTTCTGCAACCTGTTTCTCTTTAAGATCGAATGGCAAAGCGGAGGACAATTTTTCTTGTTCAATCGTCAGAGAGGAGAAGTACTAAAGCTCCCGATTAGCGACAGAAATGTTGCAAACTATATCGGAGAGAAAATAATTGCGGAATGGTACGGTGTTGGATTTGACAACCTAACCAACACTGCCAAGATTGTTCGTGTTTTCAAAAAGGGAACACGAATCCAGCACACGATGGTGGCCGAAGTTTGTGCATCAGGAACTAGCTCATGGCGAGAAATAGTTTCGGTTCCTCCTTGTGACTTAACCGGAAATCAAACATCTGCTTACAGCGACACGCATTGGTTTGTATACAAAGACGGAAATGGGAAACATGATAACCGCATCATCTCTTTTGATTTCAACAAAGAAGAAGACTCCTCATCCCAACATCCAGTTTTATAGCCACCGGAGCCTCGTTCATTTGCTTAATCTGAGAGGATGTTTGGCCGTCGTAGATCTTTCTTCAAACGATTGCATTGATGTGTGGGTGTTGAAAAATGAGAGAGAGTGGATGCTCGATTACAAAATGGATGCCCACAAGTTTGTAGAAGAACAACCTCGACGTTCAATCGAGAGTTGTGGTGCATGGGAGCATGGCATATTTTTCAAACAAGGAAGTGATCGTGTATACTTTTTGGACCGAAGACATGGTTCCATAAAGTTGTTTATCTTCCACCTTCACCGCCGGGCTTCTTCAACCCGAGAATCTTCGGTTTCACAGGAAGCCTGATTTCTCTGAAAAATTATGGCAATTTGGTCGAAGGCGAAACAAAAGGGATATGGGAAAATATTTTCGTCGAAGAACCAACAAGAAGTACATAGCATTTTGATTAGTGTGGAGGAATATAGTTTACTTGACGTGAGAACATAAAATTGACATTGGGTTTCTTTTCCTCCCACGAAATGTGGAATCATGAATCGAAAATATGTGCGAAAGTATGAACAAACGAATGTATTTATATCATCGTTAAGGTACAAACAGCGATCTCCCCCATATCAGAGCATTGAAACCAGAAGATTTTCAAGCAATGCCAAAGACGATCGAACCGGAGGGATGCCAACCGGCGAGTATACAAGCTCTTAGAGATAGATATTTACTTCAAGCTTTTCCTCACAAAACTCTTTTAACTTTTGCATTCCGTTATTGACAAAAGCCGAAGGGGACTCCTCAAACAAAATTGTAACAGGAGAAACCTGCGACTTGGCATGAATGTTGATGTAGAGCGGTGTTGTATGTGCGGTCCCCTATTACGGGATGCGAGCCAAGCCATACTTTGGCACTTTTGGGTGAGACGGAGTCTGTTATGACTGTTGAAGAATTAGATTCAATTCCTGAGCACATCTTGCCAGCACACCGCCCCTCCTGCATCCGAAACAAAGGGATGAAACCCTCCGAGTTAACATGGCTTAACTTCAAAGAGAGATTTTTGTATTCACAGGTTACTTCAATGGATTTTGTATCTAACCTGACAAAGACCGGAAGGATTTTCTGGATCTTTTGCAGATGGATGGAGCATTGCTTGCAGCATTCCAGCCTGAAAACGCAAATTTCAAATTGAAATCCATTCACCATGTACGAGAAAAGAGTTTAGCAAACTTCATAAACTGACTACCTTTGCTCTGCCTGAAGGTTGACACCGACAGGTCGAGGTCCTGAAACAGTTGAGTGTATGACTGGGCCAAAGACTGCCACTAGCTTCAGTAGCATCTCCAACGAAATATTTGCATGCCTGTACATTTGAAGCATAATAAATTTTTTGTAAAAACGCAATCAACTCCCAGCACATACTGGCATGGGGGTTTGGGATTAAGGGCCTTTACCCCCAGAGTATATACACATTTAAATCAAGGTGCATAATTATAGTAGCAATTCACGTCTCAGAAACAGTTCCACGAAAATTCTAAGTATTTGACCATCCACTGTTAAGACAATGAGTGTGTTCACAATCTTATTCAATACACAATTACCTTTCTGTCTTGCTATCGAGTAAGCCCAGAAGCACAGGAAGCAAACAAGAAAATAGATCTAATGTGAGACAATCCATTTTCTCCAAAAGAACAGTAACAACATCTGCTTGTACCTGCAGCATGATCAGATTATATTTAGAAAACCCAAATATGCAGAGAGAACAGCAGTGGTAACTTGTTAGAACCATTAGAATTTGGAAACAATATATACAAAACGTGAACTCATCTAAAAAATACCCACAGAATGATCTGGCAGCTTCCTGATAGCACTGATAGCACCTTTAACATCATTCCGTTCCCAAAAATGCCGCACTACCTACAGTTGCACAAAATTGCATGTCATGACTTCCAGAAAGGAAGCAATGCTGGAAAGAAATGTTCGAGAGGCAATTCATATATGGCTTGTACATAAAAGGAAGAAATTATAATACAGTATTGGAGCACTGTAATTTATTTTTCAGGCTACTATCAGTAGACCGATTTTTAATCATCACATTATCGAGAGCAGCAAATCTCGTGTTATAAATTGTGTATTAACATAGAATCCTACGTTGGAGCAAATTTGAGAACAAAATATCAGACCTCAAACACTGTTTATGCCACAAAGTTATCTACATTAGGTTGCAGTCACTAAAGAAACTAATGTTCAGAAGAACCACAAAACAGATCATGCGTCATTGGTTCATGCAAAAAACATTCACGGAAAGATAATGTACCTGCAGTTTTGTCAGGCGGGAACGAAGGGTATTGAGAAATACGTCGTGAGTTTGCATCAAATCTTCAGGACCCTCATTGTTCGTACAGATCATATGCCTCCCAGAAATTTGAGGTCCTTCTTTCTGCTTATGAAACAAGTAGTAAAGATTATCTTCCAGTTTGAAAAAATAAGCAATATGTACTGAGAGGCTGTGGACAAATTTTTTAGGTTCTCCCTTATTTCGCATGTTAAATAAACCCCTTGCTCTAAAGGCCTAAGCTAATACAGATGGTCACTTTCTATATATACTTTAATATCACATGATTAAATTACTAACTTTTTTTTAATCTAAAATTACTAACTTTAGAACATAAGAGACTCTAAGAAAAGACTTAAGAGTATTTGGATCTAACGGACGACATGACACAGGACCGAGCGCAATGGCGTTCTAGGATTCATATAGCTGACCCCACTTAGTGGGAAAAGGCTTTGTTGTTGTTGTTGTAATCTAAAATTACTAACTTCATGAATTTCTTATGTTCTAAAAAGGTCTTGGTTTTCAGTCTGAAGCTTGAATTACATAGCTTCTTCTACTTTAACTGAAAACTGAAATTTCAATCCACCACCCTTGGCTGTTTTAAGTCTATAAAAACATCCTCTTGGGGCAGAAATATTTACCATCATGGTGGATGCTCGGTCCCTTTCAGGTATCACAGGTCTAGAGATGTTAGCTTCAACTTCAGGTATCACAGGACTACAGACGCTTGCTTCAACTTCGAGTATCACAGGACTAGCTACGCTAGTTGCTTGATCTTTAGGTACCACAGGACTAGATATGCAAGTTGTTTGATCTTCAGGTATCACAGAACTCAATATGCTAGTTGCTTGATCTTCATTACCATCAAATCTCTCTCTCCTTTCAAACCGCTCAACCAGGGTGCGAGTCCTTCCTGAAACAACGGCAACTGCCAAATGCGGAATCTTAAGAAACCAAGTTCCATTCAATACAATGTTAGAACCACAAATAAGGTAAGCAATGACAAACCTCCATTTACAAATTTAACAGAGTTCGTGTCCTTGCTGCAATTGAGGGATCCATTTCCTGACATTAAAGAAAAACAGTAAGCTCCAGCTGGAAGGGATAATGGAAAGGTTCACATTCAAGTCAAATCAAGGATAATATAGGTCAATGATAAAAGGAAAGGTAAGAAGCAAGAACCGATTAAATAAAATACAATTTTGACTTCAGAAAGCTACATAAGAACAAAAACTTACTGGCTTCAAGATTGGAAGGATTATTTGGTGAAAATACTTTTTCAAATTTCTCTTCTACACTCTTGATCTCAGAATGCTTGTCCTCACTGGACTCTCTAGCCCTATCTTCTGATACACCTTTGGTTTGAGAGTTAAGATCCACTGCATTATCTACCGGCAGCTTCTCGAAGTCAATTTTGCTATTTGATGGCCTTCTTGCATGAGCAGGTTTGAGCAACATACCATGCCTGTTCCTCGAAAATGCAACACCATCCCCTCTAGAGTCAGCTGTATCTTTTTCATCAGGACTGCTCCGCGGTACAATACTAGGCACAGCCAGTGATTTATTGACTACTTGTTCGTTAGATTTTGGAGGCAACCGTACTGAAGGATTCTGCTTCGCAGCACTGTTTGCCTTTGAATCCGACGAGGGTACAACCTTTGGAGAATCCATTCTCCGTGACACAACTGGCTTTCCTCCACTACCTTTACAAAGATTATAAAAAATAAAATAAGAGTAACTATAGGACAAACAGAAGTCATAAGGAACATAAACGCTGAATAAAAGTTACATATCTAGCAAATATATATGTTTCTAGAGTCTGGTGGTGGAAGAACCTAGATTCCCTCGTTGGTTCATGCCCCACAACAGTGCAATATCATGAGTGCAGGGCCAAAATGGTTTTGGCAGAGTTTATGCTCAACTAAATATCACAAACTACTCATCTTCAGTCTCGAAGTGGCTTAAGCAAGACCAGGCCAATGTTCAATAGTATTAATAGTAATAAAAAAAAATCAATTTTTTTTTTCAAGGTAACAACAACGTGAATAAATTCATTTACACAACTTTATCAAAAGTAGAAGCCATATGACAAGCATTGGGAACAAAAAATTCAAAAGTAAGGATGGAAGGAGAACCCCAAACTTAAATAAAACGATAACAAAACAAGAAAAGAAGAAAGCTTACAATCCACATATATGTTTTTTATTTCCTTTGTGTCATAATCAGGTGACATACACCGCAAGCCCGGACTTCTTGTACCACTCTCTACCTTCCCCACAATTTCCGGGAGTTTAACGGAAGGTTTCTCATCTGCACAGTCATCATGCCCAGGTGTTGAATCAGCTGCATATGGCTTAGTAAGCTGAGACAGAAAGAGCAAAGTAGCATTATAACGACTCACAGGTCTCAGACTCAAAAACAACAATTGGAGTTTCAAAAGAACATAAGGAGTAACCAGGAAAAAGATTCAAGTCAAGTGAATACCGATATATCCGCAACCCAAACTCCGACAGAATTTCGATAGTATGAGCAGCCCAACAGTTTCCCATCATGAATACACAAGTCACTAAGTCTGTTCCATCCCATGTCAACAGAATCATGACATATTACAGGTTCCCATGAATAAACCTACAAATAGAGATCTTAAGTTTATGATTCATTTCAGATACAATCCTGCAGAGCACTGAGACGAAACAATTCCAAACCTTCAAACTGTCATCCAATCCTGAGAATAGGGTCCTCCCATCAGGATGAAAAGCAATTGCGCGTACTCCTGTAGGCTGGAAATAGGAAAATATTATGTCAGAGGAGCAGGATGAAAATCGCACTATGAGAAGAAAGGGTTAGAGAAGCATAAATTGAGTCATTTATCTCTATGAGAGAGAAAGAGAAAAGTTAGCAAAGAAGAAAGGGGCAACATAGCAGGCTTCACCTGCAAGATAAACAGATATATTGTTTCGACATATTTAGTTCTTAAATGTTTTGCTTTTCTAGCAGCCACATTCCAGGTTTTATTTAGAATTGCATACCTTTCAGACCTAAACCTAAAGGGAGAACAAAACTGAGAAAAATAATAAATTCATTCAATAATCACCATAAAGTATCAGTTCCAGCACACAAACTCAATACCTCAGGTCTGGATGATCCAATCAATTCAAAAGTTTCCAAATCCCAAAATTTTACAGTTCTGTCTGATGAACCTGAAATATATTTTAAAGATTAAAACGATTTACTAGCTACTACATAAACATGATGATGGGAATGCTGAAATTAAGAGTGGAGGATAAAATATTGAGTGACAAACTGAATGCTTAGAAGCTTACAAATCATTAACATAGCTTTGAATGTGTTAAGCATGCTGCATACTTGAAGCTTACAAGCGACAAGTTCCAACTGACTTAACTTAAGAAAGCACCAGTTAACAAGAATGGCAATAGGTTGCTTGAACAAGTTGTAAGATTTCATTAAATTTTTCAGCAAGATGCATGTAAGGCTAGTATGAGTTGCTTGAACAAGTTGGACAAATGCTACATAATTTATAAATCCAGAAATTCATCAAATACATGCAAAGCCAAATTATATCTACGACCTTACCTGTGGCCAAAAGAAACTCAAGGGGATGAAAATCTAAGGATCGAATATGTCCTTCATGGAATTTAAAATCATGCAAGAGCTTCCCAGCAGTTAGATCCCATATCTACATAATATACCAGTTATGGTCAAGGAAAAGAAAGCTTGCTGAAAGCGCACTGGTAGTGTGATTATTTATTAGTTTGTTACCTTTACAGCATTGTCAAACCCACCAGAAACTACCCAGCGACCATCGGGAGTGAATTTAATAGTACTAATGCCCTGAGTATGACCCTTGTACGTGTGGATGCATCCCTTCTTTCTAATATCCCATATCTTTAGATTCGTGTCCATGGAACCAGAAGCAAAGAACTCACCAAATGGATGAAATTCAACAGCAGTACAGCTGGATCTGTGTCCAGTTAGTGTGCGAACCACTACACTTCAATAACAATAACAAACACATTAGGAGTTTACTGAAAAAGTTACTCAAAATAAACAGTACTAGTCTGCAGCCGCCAATCAACAACAGATAAAGCCTCAGACACAAGACTCGTAAGTCCTCAAATCAGGTCAAGTCTATCAATGAGGTGACATGATCCCTCAAATAATATCACATTTCCCCATGCATCATTTTATTGCCTCACAGAATCAGAACATGTAACCAATTCTTTAAAATATGGGTAAGTTTGGCTAGCAATGATAAATAATACAGTAGCCAAATTTTCAAAAAATAATGATCAAGTAGCCAACTTACTCTTTGTTTCCTCAAGATCCCATATTTTTGTCACACCAGAGGAAGCTCCAGCAAGCACCAGAACTTCTCCTGAATTAAAAGCTACGGATTCAACTGGACTTGTATGACCTGCAAACCTCTGCATATTTGCCCCAAAAAAGAAAAAAATTCAGGCAGCTGTATATATGTCAAAAGGATTACACATGGTCTTTATAGATTTGGAAAAAGCATATGATAGGGTTCCAAGAGACATTCTTTGGAGGATTTTAGAGAAGAAAGGAGTACGAGTAGCATATATCCAGGCTATAAAGGATATGTATGACGGAGCAGAGACGGCAGTAAGAACTCATGAAGGACAAACCGAAAACTTCTCCATAACTGTAGGGCAACATCAAGGCTCATCTTTAAGTCCTTACCTCTTTGCATTGGTAATGGACGAGTTAACGGGACATATTCAAGATGATATTCCTTGGTGTATGCTTTTCGCAGACGATATAGTGTTGATAGATGAAACTCAAGAAGGGGTAAATGCGAAGCATAACCTTTGGAGAGAAGTGTTGGAATCTAAGGGTTTTCGCCTAAGTCGGTCAAAGACAGAATATATGAAGTGCAAGTTCAGTGCAAATGGAGGCCCAATGGAGTCAAGGGTGAGGATCGGAGACCAGGAAGTACCAAAGAGCGACCGCTTTCGCTACCTAGGATCTATCCTACAAAAGAACGGAGATTTAGAGGGAGACCTCAACCATAGAATACAAGCTGGATGAAGTGGAAGAGTGCATCTAGCGTGTTGTGTGATCGCCGTATGCCACTAAAGCTCAAGGGAAGACTTTGGAAGACCTAAGAAGACTTTGGAAGAGACTCTAAGAAAAGATTTAGTATTTGGATCTAACAGAAGACATGACACAGGACCGAGCGCAATGGCGTTCCAGGATTCATATAGCCGACCCCACTTAGTGGGAAAAGGTTTTGTTGTTGTTGTTGTTGTTGTTGTAGCTGTATATATGTCAAAAGAAGAATAGCACCCTGAGCCATGGTTTCCAACAGCCAAAGCAAATGAGATGATGATTCTTTAAGAAGAAATTGAAAATGCATACAACCAAACGAGGAATTTGCTATGCACTTATGGTATAGAAAATTGACATTTTAAAACAATACGAATCAAATGAATAACCAAATACAAGACCAGCCTCAAATTCAAGTTTACGACTTTCCCTAATTATGCTACTTCATAACAAGGAAGAATGCAAACAACTTAAAGGACCTACAAGCTATTCTAGATATCAGTTTAATAAATAACCCTTTGTGGAATCACTGAATTATAACATGTAATGTACTTGATTTTCAAATAAGAGACCTTCTTACGGCACATCAAAGAAAAATTCCACAATTCGGAAACAATTAGAAACTTTCCATATCGTGATTGAAACTGCAACTGCAACATCGAATATCAAATTTCCAAAAATAAAGGGCAGTACCATCAAAGCAGTGGGTTTGCCAATAGTCCAGAGATTGACAATGTGATCATCACCACCCGTAGCAAAAAGCCGACACGCCTTTTTCCCAATACTTAGACAATTAATACTGTCTGAATGCGCCACAAATTCCTCTATATTCCATTAAGTCAAGAAAACATTTCCCTTGACAAAAACTACATAATCACACAAATGCCAACCACTCTACATTTGTTCTTAAGCTCCTTTCAATCCCTCCCTCGAAAATCCCTAAACTAAACAACTAGATGAGATCAAATGGAAATCTTAAGCTAAACATTAACCCAAGTAGAGTATTTTGACTGAAATTTTACCCCATTTGACAGAACTTAAAAATCTCTACAAATTTTGTTACTTTCCTAATTTTCTCAGCTACCAAACAGAGCATGATTTCCTCAATTTCCAAAACAGAGATTCCAAAAAAATTGCAAATCTCTCCACTTTCAATTCAAGCTCATTGAACAGTAAAATCAGATCAAGATTTCTAAAAGGCAGAGCTCAATTCTAGCTAAGTTCCAGCTAATAATCTCAAGAAAAATCAAAACTTCACACAAAAGGATACGCAGCTTATAAGCACGCTTGGCCATTTCTGCACCAGTCAGAGCCAAAACGACTTCGGAAACCGTAAACGAAGAAGACGAACTTAGGATCGGTATAACAACTTCAGCTTGACCAGAAGAAGCAGAAGTACTTTGAGCAGAAGCAGCTTTTCTAACCCTTCGATTTTTCAGCTCGAATGGAAATCCCACGAAAAAGATAGGAATCGGATTCCGATCCAGCAGCAACTCTGCGCTCTGAGCAGAAGCAGCTTTTCTTTCTTCTACTTCTCTTCCGCTCGCTCTTTACGTAATGACCGAAAGCCCCTCGCTTTTAACCGCGGGGACGACGAAATTACCTGGAAACCCTTGGTCTGTTATTTTGTGGCGTTGCTTTGTCTCCGGCTCCGTATTTCTACGTTCAAATCTAGTGGTTGGGATTTTATAATTTTTTTTGTTGCTTTCAAAATCCAAAAAAATAAAAAAAGAGAATTACATTTTGATTGTATCCACCAAGTTGGGTAGGGATGGTTGGCATGGAAATTTAATATTTTGAATACTTATTCCTTTTTATTGTCTGGAATTAAAATACCAATTGGATCCATTTTAAAAATTTGAATCCTCGTCAGACTTTAGTGGTTGGAATCAGAAAATTTGGACTCTTGATTTGTGTGAAAAAAAGATTTGAGTCCTTGATATGTGTTGAGGTGGATCAGTGGAATGAGTTAGTGAGTATGTTGAATTCAATTTGAACGGTTTTGATTACCTGCTTTTTGGGTTTCTAACAGTAAAAGCTGGAGATGTCTTAATTTTTTAACTTTTATTGGACATTTGATTAGGAGATTTTCCTACCTGACAACTAGCTAGATTCCTAAAAAAAAAACCAATTTCTTTAGTCCTTTTGGAGGGTTATTGTATTGAAGAGAAATTATTCGATTGAGACATGTTATTTATATTTTTTGTGTCAGTCTTTGTTTAATCTAATCCTATAATTATATAATAGTTGTATTTTTGAGATATAGTTCATTAAAAACTTTAAAAAAATATTCAGTTCGCTTTTTGAGATTTTAGGCAACGGTTTATAATATGAGATTTTTGGAATTATTTATCTTGCATTGTCTCTAAAAAAAATCAAAAGGTAGGTATACAAGAAGTAGCTGGTATTTCAGTTTCACTTTTTATTTCAAATGTTGAAATATGTCGTGTATTTAAATTTCTCGTTACGTAATGTATGGTAAATTATTTGCTAAGTAAATTTAGAATCAAAGTTGTTATTGGCATGACATTTAAAAGTTCTAACTATTCACAAGGCAGTGCATGTGAGTTTAATAATTTGATATTAAAGATATAAAATTGATGTTTTAATTTTCACTCATTTCAGTTCAACAACCATGGATTGGACCCCAATGTGATGAGAAAAGCCTTGGTTTTAGCATGATTGTCACAAAATTTGTTGAAGTCATTTACAAGGAACCAACCACCCACAAAAACTAACCAATTCCTTAAATTATTACTCACATTTATTGCAGCAAAAGGAATATTATTTATTGTATATACCAACTGCGGTTTCAGAAGCTTTATGTTAATTATTAACTCCTTAGATTAGTTGATCATACAACCAAATTTGGTACTTCATGAAGTTGTTCTCTTGAGTCAAGAAGTGAAAGCTCAGTTCTTTATCTTTCTTTTCTTTTCTTTTTTGGCAAAATTCCAAGAAATACTATTCTTATTTTGGGTCTGGTAATTTCTTGCACAACCTGTTAACCTGACATGAAAATAACAATTTTTCAGGTTAACTTTTTGACAAGTTGGGTCCTTATTGGGTCATCCGTTAGAAACCTGCTAATTAGTTGGGTCATAAGGGTCACCAGTTAAGAACTCATTAAGATAACGAGTATGATATGTAAACGATAGTATCACGACCCGTTTGTCAGGTCTAAACATTAGGCATGACAATTTCGTGCATAATTCGTTAACCTGACATGAAACAACACGAAAGTAACAAATTTTGGGTCAACTCGTTAATGAGTAGAGTCGTTATTGGGTCACCTGTTAAGAACTCGTTAACATGACAGGTTTGACATGAAATAATATGTTAAGATAACAAATATGACACGAAAATGATACAAACACAATCTATTGCCAGGTTTACCGTATTTGCACCAGTTTCTTATCAAAGTCAGATTTGAAGTGAATTCTTTTAGACTGAATCATACAAATTACCATATTCCAATTGAACTTCGTTTTTTCACAAGTCCCTTTCTTGACCAGCCTCATGTTTCGATTTGTATCGTAAATATAAATCGATTTGTATCATGAATGTAAAGAGCCAAGTATTTTCCAAAACTAAAACAAAGAGTGGAGAGCCATTCAACGTGTGAAGCACATTCCCCATGCGTTTAAACTGAGACAATTTTTTGGTCAAAGAATGATTGGGCAGTGAGTCATCCGACACGCCATACAAAGCATCATGGCATCCACCTTTGCCACTAGATCTCCAAGAATGTTCGACTTTCTTTCCCACTTGGCTCTTATATTTGTAATCTGTATATTCTGAGAACAGATAGAATTGTATATTCATCGTTGACCACAGAAATAACAACACTATCAGCCACACCACTAACAACCACAAATATGTGTAACTGAGGATAAAGTCGACGTGCACCTCCTACTCCTACTCCTTGTGAGCAAAAATTAACCACAAAATTAATCCCATCGTCTCACTTGTTTCACATAGGTAACACAAGGCTATAAAAGGCATTAGGTGCTAGTTAGACAATTAGGCGTTATGCGCTAATCAGACAGTGGACAGGGTTGAGTTCATTACATTATTTTAAAAGGAGCTTTGTATGCCACTTGACGGTTTTGCTTTTTATAGACTCGTTAAGAATAATTCTGATTTAGTTCATGATCTATTAGAAGCAGAAGTCACCCTAGTGTGATCCTCACAAACAAAAAAAAGTTGCAGCCAGTTTGATAATGATCAAGTGACATTGCTTCTTTGGCCGAACCAAGTAATCCCTCATAAAAAATACTCCTTTGGAGAAGTCCCTCTCAGACCCAGCTTGCAACTTCTGCAATCTCACTAACTGCTTTGAAACATTTTTGAGTTACGAGTTTTTTTTTTCCTCATTTTTGCCCCTTTTTCATCTTTTGTACTCTTTTTGTATTTGCTTCAATGATATCGACACATTACATGTTCTCCAACAACGGACAAACGTTGACGATCACCCTTTCTCTATGTTCTCCCGTTTAAGGGAAGACCTAATAAAATAGAACACAAGCACCTCCGGGGTAAGTAAAATTAACCACAAAAAATAATTACATTAATTACTAATTGAACAATATTCACACACAAAATTGTTTTAAAAAAATAATAAATTGCATTAGCAGCACCTTCCCGTTGATAAAAGAACACAATTGAGTACATTAAATTATGTCAAAAGTGGTCTAAAGTATGCTGCTGCTGCTGCTGCTGCTGCTGCTTCACCGTTACACAAATCCTCCAAAGTCACTTTCAAACCTAACTTGCAACTCGGGCAAGCTCACAACCCGAGTTGAAACGTTTTCCGGTTAAGATTTTATCCTCATTTGATTGATTGCTGGAGGTTGGAGGCTCTGGTTAAACCATTTGTAGGAGTTCCTGGACTATTTCAGATATTCGTGGCCGGAATTCTGGCTCCCTCTGCAAGAAAGATTGGATAGAAGGTGACATTATCGCTTAGCGAAACAATAACCAGTCCTCGAAAATATTCAGCATTGAAGTGTTGCTTATGGAAAATTATACGTTGCTTCTGATGTGATCTGGATACGTAACTCTAACACACACAAAACTTCTGTGTTCCTGAAGCGTCATCTAGCAAGAACACAAAAAGTTTGTCAGAGGTAAAAGGGACGAAAAGAACACACCTGTACGCAAGAGGAAATGATATCGGCAAAACGGGATAAAGACTTCATTGTATATGCTCCATTTAGAGAGGGATCAACCATCCTTGATAATGCATCAATGTCATGAAGCTTTGGAACTGCCCATCTAACCAAATATTGCTCCCCACGAGGCCGTGACCTAGAAATTTAATAACAAGAGGAGAAAAAATTGTGAATGATAGCTAAGTTCAGCCGCGGCAAACATATTTAACAGCAAAAGATGTGAGAAACAAGCATATTAGTTCTTGATGTAATTGCCAACCTGTCATAGGCCTTCCTCCCTGTAAGGAGCTCTAACATTACAACCCCAAAGCTGTAGACATCACTTTGGTGAGTATAACTTCCTGAGTCAAATTCCGGGGCAGCAGAACCATATGCAGTGAGGAGGTGCCCGGACATCTGAGAGTCAATGAACACAAATCAGCAGCAGATTAAGCCGACTCTACATATATCTTAAATTGCAGACTCTTATCTCCAACAGTGAGTTGGCTCCACCCAACAGTCAGTTTATTACTTGCAAATATAACTTCAAGGTTTCAAATCTGAAGGTTATCAGACTTACTGAGGGAGACAATATCAGAGGAGCTAAACCACAGTCCGAGACGTGTACTTCAAGCTCTTCATCAAGGAGAAGATTGGCAGACTTGAAATTATGGTGCACAACAGGTGGTTGACAGGCCTCGTGCAAATACCTTCACAAAAAGTAAAAGAGAAGATTAATGACCTAGGTGGAAGGCCAGCTCTTTGCACAATTGCACATGTCAAAAATAATAAGGTACAGAGGTTTTTGGTTTTGAGTCATTGCTTTACTTACTCGAGAGCTCTTGCAGCTCCAAGTGCAACGCGGATGCGCACACTCCATGTGAGCTTGTGATGAATTTCATCATCAGTATGCAGTGCATCATGGAGAGTCCCATTTGTACAATACTCATACACAAGTAGTCGTTGGCCATGCTCAGCAGAGTAACCCACTAGTTTCACAATATTAGCATGTTTTGCTTTAGAGATATTAGATACTAAATCAAGAAATTCCTCATCGCTCTGCTGCGTGCATGCTGTACTGTCCAGTTTCTTGACCACCAAAATCTACATAAAAAGTGGAGGATTAGATGCCAGGGCACAGACGGAGAAATGAGGAAGCCAAACAAAGCTAGCAAGACACCAGCATCATCACCCCATACGCCAAAGAACAATCAGACTGTCTAACGTAAGGGAAAAACAAGCCAAACGACCAAATGGCCAGATGGTAGTCCCAGAAGATAAGTTAACGAATAATCAAAGGAATCATACCTTTTGGTCAGGAAGCGTAGCCCTATAAACACTGCCAAGCATGCCTGCTCCAATAAAATTTTCTTCAGAGAAGCTATTGGTATACTGCTGAAGTGATCCAACGGTAAACACTTGTACAGAGCTTAGGTCTGGAGATTTCATGGGATGCCTGCTTGTAGTTACTCTAGCAGGCCCAACTGAATTTGCGGTACCCTTGTTGGCAAGGAAAAATGGGGGAGGGGGTGGTCGCGGCAAAAATTCATCATCGTCTGTCATGTCAATTGAATGATCCTTCTTATACATCGAACTTTCTGCAAAACTTTTCGCCTCTATCTTTGTTTCTTTTTGTGGCCTTGGAATTACAACCACTCTGTTGCTGTCCACTCCATAGTTATCCAGTGGTTTCATAACTGCCTCTTTTGGGACAGTAAAAGTTCTAAAAGTTACCTTCCTATTAGAATGTAAAAAGGAACCTGTGTTTTAGTAAAATTGATCAATTGAGTTACCTTTCTCCATTTGAACACCTTCCTGAAGTGACGATTCACTGTATTTCTTATTCACTCTGGGGATCTTATATGTACTAATCTCATGCTTCTTTTCTTCCTTGCTCTGTCTCCTTCCTTTGAAACATATAACTAGAAGACACAAAACTAGTACAATAACTACTAGAATCGCCCCAACAGCAATCCAAGTCACCATCTTAGCTGTCAAAAAACTCCTAGTTCTAGCAGTACTTAGCATTACAGGCGTAGAAGGTCCATTAGCCTGTTGCCAAGGTAGATCAGAAGAAGTAGGTGCCCCGGCTACGAATGAAGGTGCTGGTGGTAGAGCAGATGGAATAATAGTAGTATTGAAAGGATTTCCATCTTTTCTGCACAGCAGATGTCACCATTATTAAAAGGAGAAAGAGGTATAAACTATACTGCATTCAGTAAATATGGGGAAGCTTGCCATAGGAATGAAGAAAAACACAAACAACATGAACGTTCAACACGAACATACTGAGACAGAAAGTGATGACAACATAATCATGCCAAAGTATGACAGTAATACCATTTTACCATGATAACACGAGTAATGACATAATCTCAGTAATGATTTTAACCAGGCAAAACGAAGGAAGCATACTAGTGCAAGTTTCAGTTTTAGCAATAATTCATATTGCAAAAAGGTCTATGCCTTGCAAAAGTCCAACATGAATATCAGTGTCAGTGTGTGTAACTATCAACAAAGTAGCAAGAAGAGAAGCATCCTCATGTTTACCTGAAATTCGGTATGCCAAGCAACTTTTGAGGTATTGGCCCAGAGAATAAATTGTTTTCAATGTTCCTACATCAGAAAATAACAAATTTGAGTTGCTGAAGAGAGCTGCCAATTTGTGAACTAAAACGGAAACCGCTTAAGCTAAACATGCAAATAAAAAGGCATCAGACAAAGTAATTTTAGTCATGATGGATGTAAGAACTTACAGATCCTGTAGGGGAAGATCCTGTAGCACATCAAGGGTTCCAACCAGGCTATTTTTCTGTAAGTGCCTACATTCATGAAATACTTACAGTTAGCAGAGATTGCGCATGGATAGTCAATAGATAACCAGAAATCTGGAATGTTTGAGTTATCGGACACTACTAACGAAAAAGCTTAAGTTGTCTTGAATGGCCTTAAAATGTATATCAAGCACTATCACTACTCACAATGTGGAAAGAGATAACAAATTCGTCAATGAGGTGCACAGTTGACCACTCAAATTATTGCCAGACAGATCCCTGCACCATGATATATCGTTATAACTGAAACCAAGAACCATAAAACAAAGGAAAAGCTGATTGAATCAATGAAAAACTCATACAATCTATTCAAAACGGCAAGCGGTTGAAAGGCATCTGGTATTTCTCCACTGAGATGGTTATTATCTAGCGACCTGACAGGAACATAGAAATATAATCATATGGCAATGAGAACGAGACAACATACTAAGTAACAAAACCACACCAAGGGAAGCAATATGGTTGAATGAATCTTACAATTCCAACAACTGAGCTGACAATGACAAACCGCTCGGGATGCTTCCAATGAACTCATTATTTGATAGTGAACTAAAGCAGGGGAAGTAAAAGATAGAACTTTGTTAAGGAAACGGGCACAAAAGGATACATAAACAGCCAAACAATCGAAACAAAAACGAGTTGGGGTGCAGACATACACATTCCTGACAGTCGGGGGAAAAGATGTTGGAATACTCCCTCCAATATGGTTATTGCTAAAATCTCTGGTCCATAAAATAGAACAATGTTTCAGGAGATTACAGAGAGATGTACATAAATTTAAACAAGCAAATGCAAGCAGATAACGCCAGACAGTTCGTCCACCCTTAGGTTGCTGAAAATTGAAAATGCGACTCACATTTCTATGATGGACCCGAAGAGTGCCAAGCTATCACCCAGCTGTCCTCCCAAGTTGGCTCCATTAAGCTTGCTGTTAATCCAAACAAATAGTTCAGAGAATATGGCTTACAAGATTGGTTTGCGCCATTTACGAAAGTGGGAAATCAACTTACAGAGATGTTATGTTTGAGAAGACGCAGCCAACACCTTGCCAGTTATCTCCACACGGGTCTCCTCCAACAAGAAGCCACCCTGGAAGAGGAGGGTAGCCTAATGCTACAAATAAACTATTCATGGCGATAACTGAAACACAAAAACGCACAAAACAATCATTCAGGGCATGAGGTTCGCAAAATCGATTAAAATTTTACGAGTAAAGTTCACAGTTTTAAAGGATGCGAATGTTGAGTTTTTGCAAGATACAATTTGCGTGCGCATTAAAGAAAATGTTATATTAAAATCCAAAGACTTGAAGAATTAGAAACACAGAAACAGCAAATTATGAGGAAAAAAGGGACTTGAAATTTGTTAATCTACTCCTAAGCATTTTGCTTTCAGTTGAGCTCAAGTTTTCCCAAGAAACAAACAGAGGACTGCTATCAAAGCATATTCTCAAGCATTTTGCTTTCAGTTTACTTGGCTCAAATTTTCCCGAGAAACAAACAGATGACTATCAATGCATATAAAATCAGCCCAGAAATTGAGAATGTCACACTTACCATCTTGTGGGTCAGTCAGTGCAACCGAAGCTGGCACATTGAGAATCAGCATCAACCCAATCAACAACTGCATGCGGACCTCCCACCGCACACGAACCATGTTAAGGCTGCTCCAAGAAAAACCCTCTTTTTATTTCCTTTATTTTCTCAGGAAACAAACAGAAACACCTCGAATACAAAAACCCAACTCATAAAAAAGCATACAAATTTCAAAACCCCGCTAAAAAGTTCAAATGTTCAGGAACTCCATGGGCTGAAAAATGGAAGAACTGAACTGGATTCAGTAATGTGGCTAAAAACTTTACTGATAAAATAAAAAACGAAGCTTTGATGGGGGTTTGAGAGAAAAAAGATAGTAGCAGGAGCAGCTGAGGAAGAAGAAACAAGAACTTGTGACCTGAATACTGCACATTCATGTGGCTCTGCCTTTTCGAGAAAAGCGATATGGGAGTGCTCTGTATACTTCACATTCATGTATCTTTTTGAAAGGGAGAGATGCGTTTCGAATTTTTAAAAAATTTAAAAACGAAATCGGACCGCTCCTTTTTGGTATTTTGCGGTTACGAACATGCGCCTGTTCTTTTTTTGCTCAAAACTTGATCTCCAGTTAAATTTGTGCAAAATCAATGAAATACACTTGTATCTTCGATTTTTCTATTATTTTTTCTCTCCTTAAGTGATGATGATTTTCACTACTATCACGATTAGATGAGTTTAATTTCGAGATCTGTTCAGTAAATAGACGCAAATTTTAAAATTTAAACACGTTTAATAGTAATAAGTAGGGTGTTGAACATTACTATCACTTTAAGTTTAAGGTAGTGAACAAAATGATCCATTTTCTATCATCTTACACAAGTTTGTAGGTTTATAATTTTATAGAAACAAAGAAACTACAAAGGTAAATTGAGCCTAATTCTTTTTGAAAATTTAAATTTGCCCCTCCAGCCTCTTTCGTAAACTGTACTATTTAATCTCTCTCACTCTTGTCGACCTCCATAATTTACAATCTTATACGATTTTCGTGCCACTGAAAGTGTATATATTTATATCGCACAAGACCTATTACATGTACGCTTTGGGTTGAACAAATAAATAAGATAAGAAAGATGGAAGGCAAAGAAACCGCCACGCTTGTCCTATTCAGATATGGCTTTTGACAGTATTTGGACCCTAGTAATTCCCAATTTTGACTATTAACTTTTATCTTTTCTTAAAAATAAATAGATTAATCGATGGTTTTGTTATTGCAATTTATATTTTTAAAGATTGAAAAAACTTACAAAAACATTTTTGCTTCTATTAGCCATTATCATGTATTTTATCAGTGTCTGAAATTAAACTTTAAATGTGTCATGTGAAATACAGACTTAAAATTCGTTATCAACTACTGAGTCACCCGATAATAGTTATTTAACCAATAACTTCGTCTCAATAATTTTGGTAATAAAAACACAACACTCTGTGTAGTGGTTAATTTCAAAGAAATATGAATATAAATTATAATCAAGTACAAGTACAATAAATTTCCTAACTAATATTTTTAGTTTATAATTTAAACACATTTGTAGTTGCGAATTTTGGTAAACTTTGTCTCAACCATGCATAACTGTGAATTTATGAGTGTAGTCTTAATCTGTGATGAGTGTAACTATTCATTATTCCATGCAAGGACTCATGTGATTCTCACGTCAACTTTCACATGAGATATCGATCACGACGTATGAGACCCATAATTTCCTCTCTCTACACACCAATGCGGGATCAGTGCCATCATTAGTGATCAGACTTATTCTCAATACTTTGTTTTATTTCTTGTCAATGAAACTTGACAAGTGAGGAAATGGGAACTGGATCCTTTCCTGAGCTCAAGGAGAGGATATTTCTGACCAATGATCCAAGACCGTTTGATGAAAATCCAACGGCTATAATTATTATAATTTTAAATGGACTCTCCTGTTTGTAGCCGTTGAATTTTTATCCAACGGCCTTGGATCTTTGACCAGGAGGATCCTCTCCTTGGGCTCAGGAGAGAATTCAGGTCCGTGTTTTGCTACTTATCAATTTTATTTAAGTCCAAAATTCTTTTCTTCACAAGACAATATTTTATTCTCGATATATTAAATGTACAAAAGAAAAATAATTCGAATTAGAGTCAAAGAAGTAGACAAGCTGCTGGCATAACAATGTTTGCTTAATGTAATTTTATGAAAGAGAAGGACATGTGGGCAGGGAAACATATTGACTAATGCTTTATCAAATTTCAATCGTGTGGTTTCTGAACCCATTGAGATGATCTAAAAATTTTACCATTTCAATTTTGCTAGTTCTTAAGAACAATGTACGTAGCGACGGATAATTCAAAATCATCAATATGTATCAGAATTGCATCCCGAGCAAACCATGTAGTTTGATCCATGATTTAAGAAACAGCAGGCAACAATCAATCACTGTAAGCTTTGAATTGTTGGTGGCTTTATCTAAATAATAAATATGCATGCGTGGCACACTTCTTACTGTAACTTTGCAAACTTTGGTCCACATAATTAAGCTTCAAGATTACGCTTTGCACACAAATGAGCCAATCATTGAATTCTTCCGCATCTTCAAATGTAACTGCAAACACCTAATACCAATTGTAATTAGCAACAGCTTGTATGGCATTTAATTAATTAAGGGGTGTGCTATCCACACACCATTTTTTACTTCTCAGACATCCCTTGTTAATTTTTGTCCATTAATCTTCTTCAATTCATCCGATCTGACGGCCGAAAACCAAAAAAGTGTAGGAGAATTAAAAAGGGGTGTGTGGATATCACACCCCTTAATTAATAGTTAGCAGTTTGATAAGTCAGATTTCTTTCCCTCAAGAGTTTGATTATTCAGTAGCTAGCACTTTGATAAGTCAGATTTCTTTCCCTCAAGAGTTTAATTATTATCCCTGAGACGAGCAAATAAATAGACACTTACTTGTCTTGAAGCAACTTGTATTTTTGCTGATTGAAATATATAAACAAAAGTCAATGAGAATTGATTGAGTTGATAAAGGTCATTCTCTTCACAAGACCAATATTTACGTTTGAATCCCGCTGCCAAAAATCTCTCTTAATGGGACGATATGTAAAAACCAAAAAATGGTCTAACACGCTATGTAGAAGTTCTTAAAAATGCTTATAGGATGCCTTGGCCCTAGGATTGGATAGTTTTCTCTACCCCTAAACTTTTTTAACAAGAAAAGAAGAGAGATAGACAAACAAAGACGGATTTACTAGAGCATTGTTTTATTATATTTTATATTTCTTTAAAGAAGGTTCACACATAAAAGATTGAAGGCTAATTAACAATACAAGGAAAAATACGATATGGTAGCTAACAAGACAAACTTAGGGATCTTTAAGATTGTTTATAGGCAGGCCAAAATCACTCCTTAAAACTTGAAAACCACCCCCGAGCCACCCGAGAGAGAGAGAGAAATGGATGCCACGGACCACGGTTAGGACAAGAGAAAGATAATATGGAGATTTTAGATGTATATGTAACCACACAATCACGTGATTCACAAACTTTAGAATTTATCCTAGACAATCTTTAAATAATGAAACTACAGGAACTAAAGAAAAGGCAATATTGGGGCCTTGTTTGTATTTGTGTATGATTGCACAACTACGTGATCTAGCCAACAAACCCTAGAATTTGCTTTATTAAACAAACAATAAAATTGTAAAACTCATTAATCATTCCGACTTGATGTGGGTCGGTGATGTTCTTCACTAGTTATTGTTGATCCAAACTCACTCCTAGGCCGAACCAGCCTAATGTTATCACCCCAACAGGCAACGGTTGATTACTATTTGGCATAACAAGCCCAAACAAACCAAACATAAAAGCTTGCAAAGGTTGCAGCACTTATTGCGATCTCTCACTCGAAATATTTCCTTCGCGTGCATGGCAAAATAAGCCAGAAACCAATAAAAAAAAACACAACTGTTTGCATAATTTTTACCAATATATAATGTGCAATTGTTTTGTTTGAGTGAGGGAGGGACCAGGCTTTTTCTGGTATGCATGCAAGCTGCAACTTCTGGTTCTGTGTTTAGGGTTAGGTCTTCATTATTTCTGCAGGCAGGTGAATTATGAAGGGAGAGTCGTTGATGCACATGAAGCCACGTTTCCTCAGAATCCTTTGCTTCTTCTTTTATCACACGTTTCTGTCTGTGACTTCTGTTTGTCAATCCATTTGTTACAGTTTTGTTTTTTCACTTTTTAATACGCCAAATTTTTTATCCATCCCCACTGTTTACTGCAGATCTCACTTAACTCTTTTGCCAAATGGAGGAGAGGACGATATCAGATCTCTCTATTCTGTCTTTCACGTCTTTCTTCGTTGGCTTGGCACTGAGGTGTTTTTATAAAAAATTGGTATAAAAAAAGTTGAGCTCAAAAATACATTTGGTAAACACTTCAAAACAACTTATTTTCACAATTTTGGATAAAAAAAAGGAAAACGTGAACATAAGCAGTTTTTTTCTTCTTCTTCAAAGTACAACAATACCAAATTAGCCCTTAATCTCATTGGTCATGGCAATCATAGCGCCCATAAATTAGTATGTCACATGTCATCTGATTTATGAGTCATCATGCATTCCATATTGTCATTTTGGTTGCGTTGATAAGATTAATTACAGATAAAATCTGTAAATTTATACTCGTGTTTCACTTTCATCATTTTATTCATTCCTAATATCTCGGTCATTGATATAGCAAAAAGATTATACGAATTATAAGTGAGTGTGCATCCCTCATCAAATAACTAAAAGCATTGCTCAATATAGTTAAAATAATCTCAATTTTTCCTTCTTATTGCTAATTTGTTTTGAGTGAAACATTAACAATATAAGCACGACGTCTACGTGTTGACCTCAACAACCCACAAACAGTTTTTTTTTTAAAAATTTTAATAAAAAGTTCCCGGTACTATTCACTTTAACGAAAAACTACATTTTTACACTAAAAAGGCAATATTGGTACTATTCACTTTACCCTTTATTTTGTCCTTATCGTTAAAACACAAAGTTTTCAAACCCTTTTCATTAGTTTTTCTTTAAAAAAAACTATCTCAATAATAATTAATCTAAGAAATCTCGTAGCAGAAGACCTTAATTATAAGACTAGCTTGTTTAAAGAGCACGAATAATAAGTTTAGAGACCACTTATGGCATGTTTACCAAACAAGAATAGAGCAGAAACAAACGGAATCGCATTCACTCTGAAGCATTCTAGCGTTTACTAACATTTAGAAAATAAAAAAATTAAGTAGGGCTCATATAAAATTTGAAATTGAATTCCCCAAAATGGAGGAATCGAACTCCTTTGATGTGTGTGGTATTTGAGTTCCGGTTGAGGGAGTGAATTGGAATGCACTTTTTCTACCTATTATGCCCTCTTAATATTTTTAAAATTTCAAGTTTGCACACAACAAATCCACTGCTTTAGGATTTTGGAATAAGGGTATTATAGTAAGCACACAACAAACCCGCTTTTTATATTTCGATTCCAAAACATTTAAGTAATTAGTTTCAATACGAATTCGATTCTAATTTCTTTTCATTCCAACTTCCCTTCAATTCAATTCTTCTTATTTTCGTTACGATTACTTAAATGTGCCATTAAAGCATTGTACAATAAACATGGTAATGAAGCACTAATGTGGACCATGATCTATACATACGTTAATCCTTCTACACTGCCGTCTCATGATCGATGCGGGTCCTAATTGAATCTTCAAAGCCGTATAAACATTTACTGCTGCGCCTACCCAGTACCCACCACCTTGTTAATCCGGTCCAAATTTTTTTTTTTAATGTGCTCAAAATATAAGACGATATACCATATATTATTACAAAAATAGAAAAAAGTATTTTTTTAAGTATTAATGAAAAAGTGAACAGTACCAGGAATTTTTCGTTAAAATTCTCTTAATTTAATTATATAATAACACATAATGTATATTGCGTGTTTCGAAAGCATTGAAAAATCTCTAAAATTTTAATTGCCAGTGGCAGTCTGGCCAATGGGTCTGCAGGCCCATACTGATTGGACGTTACACATGTCTTTCTTTTCACATTCACATCACATGCACTGGACGCTTGTGAATTTATATATAACAACAATTTTCATGACAGCAATCATAACATGCGGCGCCATCATCCCTACTTAAAAACACTTTCCATATTAAAATGATTACGTTAAGAACCTGCCTACACTTGCACATTGATTTTTTATTGTTCATTTTTTTTGGTCAATGAAACATTTAGTTGTTTAATCATACGACAAGGATTCAATAGCTACGATCTAGTGCCAAAAAACTCGTTGTACTAAGCAAGCAACTAACGCGTATTATTAAGTGGTTATTTTGATTTTAAACATTGATAATGTTAGGACGAATAAATTTTTACAAACTAGATAATATAATTGTTGATTATTGAAGTACTCATTAACGTGTTTTATTTTTTATTATTAACATATTATTTAATTTATAAATTTGATTTTAAAATTTGATTTTCCTAACACTACTCTCGTTATAATGTCAACTTCATTATCGTCAAGAGCTTATTTGAAATTTCTTATGAAAACATTTCTAATAACCAAAACGCTTCTAAGCGCTTTCTAATAATTAAAAATGCTTCTAGTTGTGTTTGATAGACTTATGATTCTTATAAGAGCAACTCCAATGTAGGAGCCCTCCCCCCAGGCAATACACTATTCAATCCACCCGGTGAACAGTAATTGCCCTTAATAAACAGTGTATTCTCCTGGCAATTGCATTTTGCATCTCCACCCCTACACTTGAATAGCCCTGGCAATTGGTAATAAAATATTAGTATTTTTTATTTATAAAATACTACATAATAATTTTTAATTGTTTTCCATTTTCTTTTTTCCTATTCCTTTTCCATTTCAGACCACCTTCTCCCATTTTTTTTCCAGAACACTTTCATGTTTCCTAGCCGCCCTCTGTCTTTCATTTCCCTCATCTCCCTCTCCCTCTTCCTACTCGCCAACCACTACCACACTACCTATCCTTCCCTCCCCTTCTTCTCCTCCACCGCCACGTCCTCCTTCCCTCGCCTGACAGAAAAAAACATTAAAACAGGCGTCTGACGTCAGCTGACGTCAGATCCACCTCAGGCTCTCGGGCGGGCGAGAATCGACGGGCCTGGCGCTCGGGGCTGCTCGGGCTCCCTCGCCAGCCAACGCTGGACTTCCTCCCTCGGGCAATCAAGCCCTGTTCCTGACACGCCCCGGTCCCGATGTCCTGTAGACATCGGGACGGACACGTGCTGGCCGACACCCGAGGGGTGACGAAAGCCATTTAGAAGGTATAAAAACGAGAAATAAGAATTTAAATTTCACATTTAATAAGTGTTTCAGGAACGTGTTCAGAACATACATCTAATTTGAAATATTACAAGAAAGAATACCAAATTTAATACACAAAAGAGTAGGTCCTACTTCGAGAGGACTCGTAGATGCCAAATGCGGAAGTGTCTCGACGCCGGGATTGCATGCCTCGAATCTAAGCCCTGAAGGGGGCGCAAAACAAAGGTGAGTGGACCAATTTGATATACATATAAGAAAATAGTTATCAAGGTACTAACCCCCAAGTTAGAAAACCAAAACGTGATATATAGGTAAGTTTTCCTAAACCTACCCTAAAATACAGTATCACAATCACAACTCATAATCATAATCACATTTTATCGCACAATAACTCAATTCAGATCAACACGCAAGGTAATACCCAAATACAGCTCATAAGTATAGAATCATAACCATATCATAATAATCGCTAGTGAATGTCCAGTATAACACTTCAGGCCCCATGCCAGCTCCCCGTCTCTGAGCATACAGTCAGAGGAAACCACACTTCAGGCCCAATGCCAGCTTCCCGTCCCTGTACTCGAAAGTCAGGGGTAACACACTCCAGGCCCTATGCCAGCACCATAACCGTCGCCCGGGATGGACCGGAACCCTATCCCTTCATCCCGTAGCGGAAGTGGACCACTAGGTAGTATCAGATCAATGCCACATATATTTATTTAATCTCAGCACTATATCACAGTATTCAATACTCAAACATCATATCACAATATTCTATACTCAAGCTCAGCAATCATGTACTTTCTTTAAATAAAATAGGTATTTTAGAAGGGATCCACTCACAGTACTCAGCCGTCCAACGCTGCGCTGCTAGCGAATCTAGAACAATCCCAAAAGTTGCCCCTAAGCACATAAAGGGTACAACTCAGTCAAACTCCATTCAAACGAATTTATTTGGGAAAACGGACTTCAAAAACGGGTCCAGGACGTCGAAATTAGCCTAGGAGGGGTCCCGGACGAAAACCCGAAAAAGTCAACAGAAAGTCAACGTTGACCGTTGACTGGTCAAAGTCAAAGTCAACGGTCAAGGTCAAAGTCAACGTTGACCGTTGACCGGGTCAACGGGTCAACGGGTCGAGTCAACGGGTCAACCCACGGGTCGGGTCGGTCAACTCGGGTCGGGTCGGATCCGGACCTGGGTTAGGGTTTGGGTCTGACCCAACAGGGTCTGGGCTTGGAGGGTTTTAACCCAATAGGGTTTTGGGTTTCAAAGGCCACGGCCCAAAGGCCCTGGTTTGCATAAAGGCCCAAGGCCTCAAAGGCTTAGGGTTTGGGTTTGGTTAAACGGGCCAAAGGCCCTAGGTTTCTCAAAGGCCCGAGGCCCTAATTAATTTTAAGAACCCACAATAAAAATGATACGGGCCAGGGAACCGGGTCCGAAGGGAATGGGCCTAGTGCCCATCTAATAAAAGTGGCCCAAAGGCCCTAATTTCATAAAACAGAAACTAAAATATAATAATTAAATATATTTATATACGGGCTGGGTTTTGTAAACGGGCCTAAGGCCCGAAGGGTTTGGGTCTCGGGTTACGGCCCAAAGGGCCTGGGTTGGCGTCGGAAAAACCAGAGGATCGCCGGAGCTTCTACAGCTCCGGCCTACTACAAACGGGGGTCTCAAATCCCGACCTACCTACCAAATTGAAGAGCGAAGCGAGGGGAGAAGTTTGGTACCTTTGGTTCGACGGAAAAACGGCCGGAGTAGCTCGGAAATGGCCTCGAGGCTCACGGTTTCGCCGGAGAAAAGGGGTGCAGGCACCCCGTGACAAAACCGACCTAAAACTCCAGAAATTTCACAAATTAACTTCCAATTTCAGAATTAAACACGAATTGAACGCAAAGGGGGGTTCGATTGGGGCTTACCTTGTCGGGAAGTGCAAGGAGAACGCCGGGGGTTCTCTGAGCTCTTCCGTTCGTCGCGAAGTCACAGGGAGAGAGAGGGAGAGTCACGAGGGTGACGAGGGTGAGTCGAGAGGGATGGTGAGGGTGTGTGTGTGTGTGGTGAGGTCAAGCGAGAGAGAGGGAGAGTGAGGGTTACGGGAGAGAAGAGAGGGCTCGAGAGGGTTGAGAGACTGAGGGAGACAGCGAGGGAGAGAGAACAGAGAGACAGAGGAGTGAGAGAGAGAGAGCTCGGGGGAACCAAACCGGGTGGGCCCACTGGGCTCACCATTTAAGAACAAAAATTAATTTTAAATTAAAAAGGGTTTGAGGACTAAATTGAGGGTTTATAAAACTTTTTGGGATTAAAATGAATAATAGAAAACATTTTGGGGATTAATTTATAGGTTTTAAAATAACTCGAGGGGCGGGCGTGTCAATTCTACCCTCCTTACAAAAAAATTTCGACCCCGAAATTTAAAATCACTAGTAAGTTAAAATACTTGAAAATAGTATGAAGAATATAGGTATATAATGAGAAATCAAATTAGAGGGGGTGCATCAAAGAGAATATGTCACACCGTCGCGAGCGGTTCACAAAATCCTCTATCATGCCTCCAATCTCTTACTTTCTTCCCCATCAGTGAAAAATAGAGATATAATTTATAAAGATGTAAAATTTAAACATATATTAACATAGGGTCAATAGTAAATACGTAAAATACGTTAAGGCTAAAATAGATACGTACTAATATATAGGTCGAAAACTTCAAGCTGAAATTAAAACCGAAAACGAAAATACTTTCCCCCAAACATTTGTAACATAAAAATAATTACTAAAATAAAGGGAGTAAAAATACTTGCATTGAAAATTCAAAACTGAAAACGAAAATGGGTCTTGTCCAAGCGTACGTAACGACACGTACTTCGAGAACAGAGGTGTGTTTGGGTCAAGTCCTAGCGATAGCGGAATCTATAACGGCTACTATAAACGAGTCTACCTACTCACTTGCTTAACAACCCAACGAACAAGTTATCGATACAACAGTCGGCCGCCCGTGATATCAACCACTCATTCGTTGTCCTAATAAGTAAGCAATAATTTTCGATGGTGCACGATTGCACACGTGGCGAATTCGTTCCTCTAACTACTAGTCCGTAATACTACTCTGCCAACCTATGTTGCCTGTAGCAACTCTCCTATCGTAACGCAAATCGTGTCGTACTCGCCTGAACAGAACGGAAACCATCGTCGTAAAACTCCATCCAGAACCAAGCGCTCTATCTGTATCAGTTCTTCCAAATGTGACCAACTACTCCAGTGTTTTGCCAACTCTGAATCCACTTGGAAGAGTAACTTGGGATTCAAGAGAAGTGGTCACCATGTTGACAGCGAAGTCAAAAGCTCTGGCTAAGCAAACGGCAAAGGAGAAGTCTCATTCTCACGCTAATCACGGTTTGATAGTTGCTGTAATTCCCAATCCTTTTCTCAAAGCTAAATACTTCCATTTGACTGATTCAGTGATTCTTCTTTAGCGATTCTATTCCTCTTCTTATACTTTCTCGATATCGTTTTGTCTTACCACCATGTTAGTAGCAGATCCAAAAGCTCGAACCAAGCAAGTGGAAAACGAGAGTTCATTTTTCCCAACAAGCAGTATCTCTTGGGAGTTGTTGCAGTGTTCAATTCACCTCTCCATTTTTGCTTAGTTGCAGATTTATAGTCAAACAAGATTAATGTTGGTGGAAAGAAGAAGACCTGCTAGATCAACCTGAAAGCACCCTGAAAGCACACGCCTTTCGAGAGAAGCGAAAAGATCTTCATATTCCCTTCTTGATCACGCCGGGATGCCATATCAGAGTGTACGAAATAGATTTGCTAAGGATATTTGGATGTCAACGTACCCACCATCCACAAGATCTTGAAAAGAGATAGTGGGAGGGTACGTTGAGACACACATCATTGGAGAAGGAAACGATGCGATGCCTATAAATTATAGTAAGATGGCGACACAATCCGCCGATCATCTATACTATAATCCTCATCCAGCTCTTTATTCAAGGCGGCTGAAGTCTCGCAGCCACGTGGAATTTCTTTTGCCAAGTCAGGAAAATCTTGTGAAAAGGTCATGTTCTCAACGTTCCTGTCCAACACGATATGAACTAGGTGTACACTTCTGCTGTAGCGATCGATCGTCAATTTCTCACTGATTGAGCGAGAAACCATGTCGAGAAGGCTAAAAGAACACTCAAGAATTTGAGGGTCAAACAAGTCCATCAAATCTCGTGTACAAGATATCCGGATTTGAATAACCACTCTGATGCTCGAGTTCATGCACGTGCCTAATTTGATCGTTAAGGATTAATAACAATTCAAGATCTGATGTCACACACCTGATAACATCATTGGTCATCAACTTCGTCCGACAACTCGTGAAATGATCTGACGTTTTGAATCTCCTGATAAGCTTATATGATTTCCGTATATTTAACTTCTCAGCTTTTCTATCCCGAAACGATCTCGCTGTAGTTGTCCGATTAGGGTCAGATGCCCCAAAATGAGATTTGGGTGTGAGTCTTCCTACTGAGGAGTTCCGCAATTACGCGTGCAAAAATTGGGGTAGTACACGATAGTGCAACCGCAGACATTTATGCATTTAGGTAACTAGGGTGCAACATTTCTCACTGTAGAGAAAACATCGCCACATTTTCAACCAGGTAGGTCGTTACCATTTCTAGCTTCAGGATAAGATGATTCCCATCGTGCCATTCCAATTGTTAGGAGGCACAAGTGTGACTCAATCTTACTGCATCAGCGTGCAGTCAAACATTTAATTAATACACCACCGCAGAATTTGGAAAGTGTAAGAACTACGATCAGATGAGACAACACTTCGTTGTCAAAATTTTCTTTTCACTATTAGTGTCGTACCAAAACTGACTAGCTTCTTAGACCAAAAAGGAAAAATAGGTCTAAGCTCAAGAATAGCCAAGAACTGTGTATGAGGTTTAACGAGGCCAAAGACATTTCGAAATTCACCAAACTTTGGAAGAATTATCACAAAGTTCAAAAATTAAACATAATACCTCTGAATTAACAGAATGATAAAGAAGGATACAAAGCAGTCTGGGTATGCATGCAGTGACACGATTGGCTACCTTAAAGTGATGCTCTTGAGCAAACCAAAGCTCAATGAGTCCAGAGAAATTCAAAATTAAACTCGATCTTCGTACAAAGATGAATATGGTAAGTCTTAAACCATTACACTGAAAGTACAAGGCAGGACAGGTAGGGAACGAGAGCACTGACCGGTTAGGCTACAAGCAGGAGGCTAGGTTCACCTCTACCGAAAAGTACGTGGGTAAAGAGCTAGGGTTTACCACCGAGTACCAATCCCAGGTAAATTCAAGGAGTCTGTTTATCCAAACAAGTCTGGATCTTCATCATCCAAGCTCAACTACAACAACAGTAATACTCACCACTCCGTTTGGGAATTTGTGAGAATATTCACTGTTGCCGAGGAGTTTCTCAAGAAAACAATTAATGTAGCGAAGTCAACGCCCGAAAGATTCGGTGTAAAGCTGACGGTCACAGCTTAAGAAACTTGACTTCATCGTTGGAGCAAATAAGAAGGTTATCGATAAAACAATCACTGATGACTTGTTCCAAAGATTTACACTGATTGCCTTCAGCGGTAATGAGTTCGGAAACATCGATTTGTTCCTACCAACTACCACTTACTAGTCATCACCTCGACTAGTACTTACCCGATTTCCCTAACACGAAATTTGAAAGTTTCAAGTAATCATCACTAAGGCATGACATGTTCGCCAATCCAGGGGGAACACATGTCGCAGAATGATACCACCGTTTCAGATTCCTAGTTGGTCTGAACCAACTCGTATTGCCAAGATGTCCGTTTCCCAAGATTTTCAATGTAGAGCCGACTCTGCCCGCAATTCCTAGGGAACGCATGTTGCAGAGTGGCATCGTCATTACCGATCTACAGTTGGTCTGGACCATATTTCCACAAGCTGAGATTTCTAAGGCACATCGCTTTCAAGAAATACCGACTCCACTTGCCATTCCCTTGGAAGGCACGTCGTAAAGTATCGCCATATGCTGAAAGTCGTCCACCCACCAAACACGTCATCAATGAGGCACAATCCCGACACGAATTCTGATAATTCCACCAGAAGATGATAATTCAAACAGAGGAAGATTTGTGCAACTGTGCCAAATGGCGCCAATTTCAGAAATTACGACATCCAAATGACGTCATAACTGACACACTACTATGGTGACAGAAGATCCTAAGTATGCTCTGAACAAACCACGCTCTGATACCAATCTGACACGCCCCGGTCCCGATGTCCTGTAGACATCGGGACGGACACGTGCTGGCCGACACCCGAGGGGTGACGAAAGCCATTTAGAAGGTATAAAAACGAGAAATAAGAATTTAAATTTCACATTTAATAAGTGTTTCAGGAACGTGTTCAGAACATACATCTAATTTGAAATATTACAAGAAAGAATACCAAATTTAATACACAAAAGAGTAGGTCCTACTTCGAGAGGACTCGTAGATGCCAAATGCGGAAGTGTCTCGACGCCGGGATTGCATGCCTCGAATCTAAGCCCTGAAGGGGGCGCAAAACAAAGGTGAGTGGACCAATTTGATATACATATAAGAAAATAGTTATCAAGGTACTAACCCCCAAGTTAGAAAACCAAAACGTGATATATAGGTAAGTTTTCCTAAACCTACCCTAAAATACAGTATCACAATCACAACTCATAATCATAATCACATTTTATCGCACAATAACTCAATTCAGATCAACACGCAAGGTAATACCCAAATACAGCTCATAAGTATAGAATCATAACCATATCATAATAATCGCTAGTGAATGTCCAGTATAACACTTCAGGCCCCATGCCAGCTCCCCGTCTCTGAGCATACAGTCAGAGGAAACCACACTTCAGGCCCAATGCCAGCTTCCCGTCCCTGTACTCGAAAGTCAGGGGTAACACACTCCAGGCCCTATGCCAGCACCATAACCGTCGCCCGGGATGGACCGGAACCCTATCCCTTCATCCCGTAGCGGAAGTGGACCACTAGGTAGTATCAGATCAATGCCACATATATTTATTTAATCTCAGCACTATATCACAGTATTCAATACTCAAACATCATATCACAATATTCTATACTCAAGCTCAGCAATCATGTACTTTCTTTAAATAAAATAGGTATTTTAGAAGGGATCCACTCACAGTACTCAGCCGTCCAACGCTGCGCTGCTAGCGAATCTAGAACAATCCCAAAAGTTGCCCCTAAGCACATAAAGGGTACAACTCAGTCAAACTCCATTCAAACGAATTTATTTGGGAAAACGGACTTCAAAAACGGGTCCAGGACGTCGAAATTAGCCTAAGAGGGGTCCCGGACGAAAACCCGAAAAAGTCAACAGAAAGTCAACGTTGACCGTTGACTGGTCAAAGTCAAAGTCAACGGTCAAGGTCAAAGTCAACGTTGACCGTTGACCGGGTCAACGGGTCAACGGGTCGAGTCAACGGGTCAACCCACGGGTCGGGTCGGTCAACTCGGGTCGGGTCGGATCCGGACCTGGGTTAGGGTTTGGGTCTGACCCAACAGGGTCTGGGCTTGGAGGGTTTTAACCCAATAGGGTTTTGGGTTTCAAAGGCCACGGCCCAAAGGCCCTGGTTTGCATAAAGGCCCAAGGCCTCAAAGGCTTAGGGTTTGGGTTTGGTTAAACGGGCCAAAGGCCCTAGGTTTCTCAAAGGCCCGAGGCCCTAATTAATTTTAAGAACCCACAATAAAAATGATACGGGCCAGGGAACCGGGTCCGAAGGGAATGGGCCTAGTGCCCATCTAATAAAAGTGGCCCAAAGGCCCTAATTTCATAAAACAGAAACTAAAATATAATAATTAAATATATTTATATACGGGCTGGGTTTTGTAAACGGGCCTAAGGCCCGAAGGGTTTGGGTCTCGGGTTACGGCCCAAAGGGCCTGGGTTGGCGTCGGAAAAACCAGAGGATCGCCGGAGCTTCTACAGCTCCGGCCTACTACAAACGGGGGTCTCAAATCCCGACCTACCTACCAAATTGAAGAGCGAAGCGAGGGGAGAAGTTTGGTACCTTTGGTTCGACGGAAAAACGGCCGGAGTAGCTCGGAAATGGCCTCGAGGCTCACGGTTTCGCCGGAGAAAAGGGGTGCAGGCACCCCGTGACAAAACCGACCTAAAACTCCAGAAATTTCACAAATTAACTTCCAATTTCAGAATTAAACACGAATTGAACGCAAAGGGGGGTTCGATTGGGGCTTACCTTGTCGGGAAGTGCAAGGAGAACGCCGGGGGTTCTCTGAGCTCTTCCGTTCGTCGCGAAGTCACAGGGAGAGAGAGGGAGAGTCACGAGGGTGACGAGGGTGAGTCGAGAGGGATGGTGAGGGTGTGTGTGTGTGTGGTGAGGTCAAGCGAGAGAGAGGGAGAGTGAGGGTTACGGGAGAGAAGAGAGGGCTCGAGAGGGTTGAGAGACTGAGGGAGACAGCGAGGGAGAGAGAACAGAGAGACAGAGGAGTGAGAGAGAGAGAGCTCGGGGGAACCAAACCGGGTGGGCCCACTGGGCTCACCATTTAAGAACAAAAATTAATTTTAAATTAAAAAGGGTTTGAGGACTAAATTGAGGGTTTATAAAACTTTTTGGGATTAAAATGAATAATAGAAAACATTTTGGGGATTAATTTATAGGTTTTAAAATAACTCGAGGGGCGGGCGTGTCAGTTCCGGAGCCTGTCCCTCGAGCAGGAGCTCCCGCTGGAGCTGCTCTAAGGATTGTGCATTCGGGATTTGGATCCATTTGAATTCTCTGAGAATCTTATGGATCCTCACGTCCTATCTTTTCATTGAACATTATGTAGCTAAAAGTCATTTTAAATTTTTTATTCAAAATTAAATACAAACAGTATCTAATAATTTTTAACTGTACAACGTACGATGGACAAAATTTGAGGATTCCTAGGATTCTCATCTATGCTTTCAACACATTTCTTATTAATTTATGTCGTTTTATTATTTTTCAATTCATTTGATCTAAGAACTATTTGTTAAAAAAATATTAAAAAGTGAAAAAAATTTCTATCAAAATAACGAGTACCATATTAAATTATGACAATATTATACAAAAGAGAATTAGACTAAAAAACCTCGTGGATCACAAGAAATATATTGGTCAAAAAAATATATTTTTATAAACAAGTGCAGAGCAGTGGTAGTAGCTACTACGCTAGATTTCCTTCCTTTCCACTTGTTTTCTTTTGCCAAGTAAAATTTCTTTTCTTTTTTTATACAGTTTTGTCCTCGTCTCCTCATCTGTGTCTACTGTTACAATTTTACAGATACAGGGATACAAAGACCCTACAAAAATGTCCTACATTTATAAATACATTTCTTTGACCCACCAATGTTCCATCCTTTCAGTATTTCCTCAAGAAACCCCCCGGGCCCTGAGCTGTCTCCTCTCTCTCTCTCTCTCTCTCTCTCTCTCCTGCTTTATATAGCTACCAAATTAAGACCTTCACCCGCCACCATTGTTGCATGCCATGTGACCCCAATTCCAGCAACAGAAACCCGCTTTATATAGCTACCAAATTAAGACCTCCACCCGCCACCATTGTTGCATGCCATGTGACCCCAATTCCAGCAACAGAAACCCTACAATGCCTTCTCCAATTTAGCATCTGATCAGTATCTCGATTGAAAGTTTGTATTTTTTGAGATGGGTTGCTGTTTGAGCACCACAGACGCCGGAAAGTCCTCCGCTTTGGGTCCTCCGAAGCACCAGCATTCGTTGGCAGGAACTGAAGAGTCAAGATCTGACGCAGCCCGGGAGAGCAGAGCGCCGCCGCCAATAGACGAAGAGACAGTGAAAGAAGTGCTTTCGGAGGCACCGAAACCCAAACATCCGCCGCAGTCTTCGCCGCCGCCGCCATTCAAACACGAGCCAGTAATAGATCGAGATCAAGAAAAAAACGCAGCTTCCGAAGTAGAAGAGCTACCAGTTTTCGTTTCTTTGAAAACTAAAATCGACCCGGAAAAGATTGAGCAGAAAGTACCCATTTGCAACAACAATGGCGGCGGCGGAGAGGTGTCGGAGTTGTCGGAGATTTGCAGCCTGAGCGAGAGCATGTCGGGCACCACCGTCACCAGAGACGACGACGAAGAGGATCATCAGAGGTTCGTCAACAGGTCGCCGATGAAATTACGACAAAACCGGGACTCTTCAATGGGTCAAAGGAGAGACCGGGTCGTGGGTAGGTCTCCGTCTCGGATAACCGAATCCTCTCCGGGTCGGAGATACGGGTCAAATGGGGCTGGGTCTGTGAGGTTGGTTCAGAGCAGAGAACCAAGCCCGAGTCAGCGGCCAATGTCCAGGCGTGGGTCGAGACCCGAGTCAAACCGTCGGGATCCAGGTGAGAGTTCGGGTCGTAGGTCAAGGTCACCGGCCACGAGGGTTACAGATGGCGGTGGGGTTAATAGAGCCAATGTGGGTCGGAGCCCGTCCGCCAGGAGATCCGGAAAGTATCCTGGTCGAACCAGAATTGGCCCAATTGAGAGTTCGAGTTCTGGTCCGATCCGGAGAGTGGCAGAGGAGCCCAACAACGAGGGTAACTGGCCCGCGAACGAGTCTCTCGACAATCCACATGTTTCCTTGGAATGTTTTATTTTCTTATGAAGTGCTACAAATAAAACGTTACAATGACATATTTCAAGTCAATTTTACGGCAAAACAAAGACGGTACCTACAATATCGGCATGACGTTGTTAAGCTACCTAAATCTGGACCTCCATCTCCTTTTTTTAGTTTAGAACATGGAAGCTAGAAACCCTAGTGTACTTTTTCACTTTCATGGATCTTCAGTATATGTAAATGATTGTAATGTGAAAGGGTAATATGGGAATTTGAGGGTACGATTTTTCTGTACCGTAAGTGCCTGGCTGAGGAGGGCAGAAGGAGATTTGATCACCTAACAGACGGTGTCACAGATTTGTATGGATACTTGGACACGTAAATCGATGTCTATTTTTAGGGTTTCAGCTGCTGCATCTGCATATTGTTCAGTCCATTATATTTTTTCTTGTACTAGTTTATGTAAAGTCTCAATTCTGTACCAATAATTCAATAAGTATGGTACCTGAGACCATTGATTGATTTCTTGGGAAAGAGATCTTTCCGTTTGATCCAACAAAGTAAAAGATTTGTGCAGTTAAAATTTGAACCAACGGTTACAATGTTCTGTTTCAAAAGTTAGAATAACTTCAATAATTGGATCAAATTTTAATAGCACAAATTTTCTAATTTCGTAGATTAGGAGAAAGGATCTCTTTCCGATTTCTTGCACCAACAATACTGCCAATTTTCTATGACTCACTTTTTAAGTAAGATTTTGGAATGTGATATCCACATATCATTTTACTTATTTATTACACACATTTTTAATTTTCGGTTGTTACATTTAATGAATTGAATAAGATTAATGGACAGAAATTATCAAGATATGTGTGAGAAGTAAAATGAAGTATATGAATAGCACAACCCTAAAATTTTCTCTGTTTTAAATATTATTTTTAATAATTACAATTATGTCTAGTTAATATTTAAGAGTGAAGAAAAAAGAAGAAATTTAAAAAAGAAGATAATCCTACTTCCTCTTAGGGGTGGGCACTTGAAACCGAAAACCGAAACCGAAACACGAACCAAATCGAACCGCACCGAATGGTTCGGTTTTGCGGTTTTGAAACGGTTGCGGTTTTGAAACCGAACCGCATTGTAGGAAACGGTTTGGTTTTGGTTTTGGCTTTTGAAAACCGCACCGAAACTGAAACCGCACCTTAAATTAGATGTCCTATTTTAATTAGTTGTTTGTTAGAATCCATACATTTAGTATGTACATGTCATAATAATGATTATTTTTTTCCAAATTATATCCCTCATCAAGCTTGGCATCTCAATGTTTCTTTACAGGAAAAGATGAAAATTTTATTTACTAGTAAAAGCACCTCAGAACCATAATTTACAAGTTCATAATGATAGCCTATATAATAGACTAATAAAAAATGCAAATGAAAAAAAAAAGAAACAATGAGCATCAAATAAGAGTAGTCATTGTAAGAAAGATACAAAGACCAAATCTCTAATCAAATAATAAGCTGTAACACTCCATTTGGATACTTTTTCCTGCTCACAGAGTCTATCATATGTGCAATTAGCTAGCTAGAGTAAAGAAAAGAATTCTCATGTGGGTTGTTTAATTAATGTATTGTGTGGAAAATGAGACCGTATTATGTGTTGACACGCCCGCCCCTTAATTATAGTTAATTCTATAGATTAACCCCCAAATTGTTTTCAATTATGCCAATTTAATCCCTAAACTGTTATAAACTTTTCAATTTAGTCCCTACCCCTCTTTTTAATTTAAAATTAATTTTGTTCTTAAATGGTGAGCCCAATGGGCCCACCCGGTTTGGTCCCCGAGCCCTCTCTCCCATTTCTGTCCCTCTCCTCTCTGTTCTCTCTCGCCCTCTCGAACTCTCCCTATCTCCCTCGCTCTGTGACACGCCCGCCCCTCGACTTTACTTTGAAATCTAGAAATTAAACCCCAAACCGTTTTCAGTTATATAATTTAATCCCTAACGTTTTTTCAAAATGTTCATTTTGGTCCCTAAACCCTATTTCCCTTTTATTTCTATTTTTTTAATTGTTTTTGTTCTTAAATGGTGAGCCCGATGGGCCCACCCGAGTCCTCTCTCTTCTCTGTCCCTCTCCCTCTCTTCTCTGGTCTCTCTCGCTCTCTCGGACTCTCTCTGCACCCCCCCCCGTAAACCCCCTCACTCTCCCTCATCCTATCTCTCTCGCTCGACCTCACCACCACACACACACACCCTCGCCATCTCTCTCGACTCACCCTCGTCACTCTCGCGTCCCTCATCTCTCCCCCTCGACGTCACCGTAACGAACGGAAGAGCTCAGAGAACCCCCGGCGTTCTCCTTGCATTTTCCGACAAGGTAAGCCCCAATCGAACCCCCTTTTTCGTTCAATTCGTGTTTAATTCAGAAATTGGAAGTTAATTTGTGAAATTCCCTGAGTTTTAGGTCGGTTTTGTCACGGGGTGCCTGCACCCTTTTCCTCCGGCGAAACCGTGAGCTTCGAGGCGAGTTCCGAGCTACTCCGGCCACTCCTCGTCGATTTGGAAGGTACCAATCTATCCCTCTCGTCCCTCTCGTCATTTTGGTAGCTAGAACGGGGGCTGGAACCACCGTTTTCCGTCGGCCGGAGCTGGGAAGCTCCGGTGTTCTTCCCCGGCGCACCCAGGCCTTCGGGCCTTTTTCCGATAACCCACGGACCTTGGGTCCGTTTCGAACCCAGACCCAAACCCCACGGGCCTTAGGCCCGTTATAGCCCAGCCCGTTTTGTTTATTTTAGTTATTTATTTTTATTATCTGTTTAGTTAATTAATTAGGGCCTTGGGCCATTTTAATTGGGCATTAGGCCCAATTCCCTCTAACCCAGAACCCTGACCCGTTGGGTTTTATTTTTAAAGTAGGTAAATTAAAAAGGCCCCGGGCCTTAGAAAGTTGGGGCCTCCGGCCCGGTTATCCCCAACCCAAAAGCCCTTAGGGCCTTGGAACCAGAAGCCCAAACCCAAGACTTATAAGCCTTGGGCCTTTATTCAAACCAAGGCCTTTGGGCCGTGACCCTTAACCCAGAAGCCCTATTGGGCCAACCCTCCAAGCCCAGACCCTGTTGGGTCAGACCCAAACCCTAACCCAGGTCCGGATCCGACCCGACCCGAGTTGACCGACCCGACCCGTGGGTTGACCCGTTGACCCGTTGACCCGTTGACCCGTTGACCCGTGACCCGTTGACCCGACCCGTGACCCGGTTGACCTGTTGACCGTTGACCCGGTCAACGGTCAACGTTGACTTTGACTTTGACCGTTGACCGTTGACTTTGACTTTGACTAGTCAACGGTCAACGTTGACTTTTAAGGTTGACTTTTTCGGGTTCCGTCCGGGACCCCTCCTAGGCTAATTTCGACGTCCTGGACCCGTTTTTGAGGTCCGTTTTCCCAAATTAAATCGTTAAAACAGAGTTTGACTGAGTTGTACCCTTTGTGTGCTTAGGGGCAACTAGTGCGGCTTTCTATGTTCGCTAGCAGCGCAGCGTTGGATGACTCAGTACTGTGAGTGGACCCCTTCTAAAAATACATGTTTTATTTGTAGAATTGCATGTATGAAAAGCATGATAGCATGAGAATGATGTGTGACGATAGTTCTGATTGTGTATAAATGTATATGCGATAGTTATGATATTACCGCGACGGGATGTAGGGATAAGGTTCCGGTCCATCCCGGACGACGGTTTAGGTCCACTTCCGCTACGGGATGTAGGGATAGGGTTCCGGTCCATCCCGGGCGACGATTATGGTGCTGGCATAGGGCCTGGAGTGTGTTACCTCTGACTTTTGAGTACAGGGACGGGAAGCTGGCATTGGGCCTGCAGTGTGGTTTCCTCTGACTGTATGCTCAGGGACGGGGAGCTGGCATGGGGCCTGAAGCGTTTATATTGGACATTCACTAGCGATTATTTTTCTATGAATATGATTATAATATGCGAATTATGAATTGAGATATTGCATGATGAGTTAGGACATGAGATATTGCACGGCATTCTAGGTTCAGAAAACCTATGTGTATCATGATATAATTGTGTTTTCATAAAATCTGGGGGATAGTACGTTGATAACTGTTTTCTTATATGTGTATTAAATTGGTCCACTCACCTTTGTTTTGCGCCCCCTTCAGGGCCTAGATTCGAGGCATACAATCCCGGCGTCGAGGCACTTCCGCACTGGCATCTTCGAGTCCTCTCGGTGTAGGACCTACTTTTCTGTGTATTCGACTTTATGTTCTTTCTTGTATTAATTCAAATTAGATGTATGTTCTGAACACGTTCCTGAAATATCTATTAATTGTGTAATTTAAATTCTTAATTCTCGTTTTTATACCTTCTAAATGGCTTTCGTCACCCTTCGGGTGTCGGCCAGCACGTGATCCGCCCGAGGTCTACAGGACTTCGGGTCGGGGCGTGTCAGATTGGTATCAGAGCGTGGTTTGTTCAGAACATACTTAGGATCTTCTGTCACCATAGTAGTGTGTCAGTTATGACGTCATTTGGATGTCGTAACTTCTGAAATTGGCGCCATTTGGCACAGTGGTACAAATCTTCCTCTGTTTGAATTATCATCTTCCGGATGAAATATCAGAATTTGTGTCGGGATTTTGGCCTCATTGATGACGTGTTTGGTGGGTGGACGGATTTCAGCATATGGCGATACTTTACGACGTGCCTTCCAAGGGAATGGCGGGTAAAGTCGGTGTTACTGGGAATTAACGTGTTCGAGAAATTTCGGTTTAGGGAAGTCTGGTCAAGACCAGCTGTAGATCGGTAATGACGATGCCACTCTGCAACATGCGTTCCCTAGGAATTGCGGGCAGAGTCGGCTCTACATTGAAAATCTTGGGAAACGGACACCTTGGCAGTACGAGTTGGTTCAGGCCAACTAGGAATCTGGAAACGGTAATATCGCTCTGCGACATGTGTTTTCCTGGATTGGCGAACAGTCATGCCTTAGTGATAATTACTTGAGACTTTCAAACTTCGTATTTAGGGAAATCGGGTAAGTACTAGTCGAGGCGATGACTAGTAAGTGGTAGTTGGTAGGAACAAATCGATGTATCCGAACTCATTACCGCTGAAGGCAACTAGTGTAGATCCTTGGAACAAGTCATCAGTGATTGTTCTACCGATAACCTTCTTGCATCCTCTAGCGATGAAATCAAGTCCCTTAATCTTTGACCGTCAGCTTTACACCGAATCCTTCGGCCGTTGACCTTGTTGACATTAAATGCTTTTCTTGGAAAACTCCTTAGCAGCAGTCAATGATCTCACCAATTCCTAAACGGAGTTGTGATTCTTGCTGTTGTTGTAGTTGAGTCAGACAATGAAGATCCAGACTTGGTTGGATAAACAGACTCCTTGAATTTACCTGGGATTGGTACTCGGTGGTAAACCCTAGCTCTTTATCCACGTACTTTTCAGTAGAGGTGAATCTAGCCTCCTGCTTGTAGCCTAACCGATCAGTGCTCTTGTCCCCTACCTGTTCAGCCTTGTAATTTTCAGTGTAATGGTTTGAGACTTCATCATATTCATCTTTGTACGAAGATCGAGCTTAACTTTGAATTTCTCTGGACTCATTGAGCTTTAGTTGCTCAAGAGCATCACTTTAAGGTAGCCAACCGTGTCACTGCATGCATACACAGACTGCTTTGTATCCTTCTTCTCTATCATTCTGTTAATTCAGAGGTATTATGTTTAATTCTTGAACCTTGTGATAGTTCTTCCAAGGTTTGGTGAATTTCGAGACGTCTTTGGCCTCGTTAAGCTTCATGCACAGTTCTTAGCTATTCTTGAGCTTAGACCTATTTTTCTTTTGGTCTGAGAAGCTAGTCAATTTCGGTACTAGCCTAACCGTGAAACGAAGTTCTGACAACGGCGTGTTGTCTCATCTGATCATAGTCCTTACACTTTCCAAATTCTGCGGTGGTGTATTAATTAAATGGTTGACTGCACGCTGATGCAATAGGATTGAGTCACGTGTGTGCCTCTTAACGATTGGAACGGCACGATGTGAATTGTCTTATCTTGGAGCTAGAAATGGTAACGACCTACCTGGTTGAAAATGTAGTGATGCTTTCTCTACAGTGAGAAATGTTGCATCCTTGTTTACCCAAATGCATCAATGACTACGATTGCATCATCGTGTACTACCCCGCTTTTTGCAAGCGTAATTGCGGAACTCCTCAGTAGGAATACTCACACCCAAATCTCATTTTGAGCATCTGACCCTAATCGGACAACTACAGCGAGATCGTTTCGGGATAGAAAAGCTGAAAAGCTAAATATACCGAAATCATATAAGCTTGTCAGGAGATTCAAAACGTCAGATCATTTCACGAGTTGTCGGACGAAGTTGATGACCGATGATGTTATCAGGTGTGTGACATCAGATCTTGAATTATTATTAATCCTTAACGATCACATTAGGCCGTGAACTCGAGCATCAAAGTAGTTATTCAAACCCAGATATCTTGTACTCGAGATTTGATGGACTCGTTTGACCCTCAAATTCTTGAGTGTTCTTTTAGCCTTCTCGACATGGTTTCTCGCTCAATCAGTGAGGAATTGACGATCGATCGATTCGGCAGAAGTGTACGCCTAGTTCATATCGTGTTGGACAGGAACGTTGAGAACATAATCTTTTCACAAGATTTTCCAGACTTAGCAGAAAGAAATTCCACGTGGCTGCGAGATTTCAGCCGCCTTGAATAAAGAGCTGGATGAGGATTATAGTATAGATGATCGGCGGATCGTGTCGCCATCTTACTATAATTTATAGGCATCGCATCGTCTCCTTCTCCAATGATGTGTGTCTCAACGTATCCTCCCACTATCTCTTTTCAAGATCTTGTGGATGGTAGGTGCGTTGACATCCAAATATCCTTAGCAAATCTATTTCGTACACTCTGATGTGGCATCTCGGCGTGATCAAGAAGGGAATCTGAAGATCTTTTCGCTTCTCTCGAAAGGCGTGTGCTTTCATGGTGCTTTCAGGTTGATCTAGCAGGTCTTCTTCTTTCCACCAACATTAATCTTGTTTGACTATAAATCTGCAACTAAGCAAAAATGGAGAGGTGAATTGAGCACTGCAACAACTCCCAAGAGATACTGCTTATTGGGAAAAATGAACTCTCGTTTTCCACTTGCTTGGTTCGAGCTTTTGGATCTGCTACTAACATGGTGGTAAGGCAAAACGATATCGAGAAAGTGAAAGAAGAGGAATAGAATCGCTAAAGAAGAATTACTGAATCAGTCAAATGGAAGTATTTAGCTTTGAGAAAAGGATTGGGAGTTACAGCAACTATCAGACCGTGATTAGCGTGGGAATGAGACTTCTCTTTTGCCGTTTGTTTAACCAGAGCTTTTGACTTCGCTGTTAACATGGTGGCCACTTCTCTTGAATCCCAAGTTACTCTTCCAAGTGGATTCAGAGTTGGCAAAACACCAGAGTAGTTGGTCACATTTGGAAGAACCGATACGGATAGAGCGCTTGGTTCGGGATAAAGTTTTACGACGACGGTTTCTGTTCTGATCAGTCAAATACGACACTATTTGCGTTACGTTATGAGAGTTGCTACAGGCAACATTGGTTAGCAGAGTAGTATTGCGGACTAGTAGTTAGAGGAACGAATTCGCCACGTGTGCAATCGTGCACCATCGAAAATTATTGCTTACTTATCAAGACAACGGATGAGTGGTTGATATCACGGGCGGCCGACTGTTGTATCGATAACTTGTTCGTTGGGTTGTTAAGCAAGTGAATAGATAGACTCGTTTATAGTAGCCGTTATAGGTTCCGCTATCCGCTAGGACTTGACTAAAAAATAAATCTATTCTCGAGGTACGTGTCGTTACGTACGCTTGGACAAGACCCATTTTCGTTTTCAGTTCTGAATTTTCAATGCAAGTATTTTTACTCCCTTTATTTTAGTAATTATTTTTATGTTACAAATGTTTGTTTTGGGGGAAAGTATTTTCGTTTTCGGTTTTGATTTCAGCTTAAGTTTTCGACCTATATGTTAGTACGTATCTATTTTGGCCTTAACGTATTTTACGTATTTACTTTTGACCCTATGTTAGTATATGTTTCTAATTTTATATCTTTATAAATTATATCTCTATTTTTCACTGATGGGGAAGAAAGTAAGAGATTGGAGGCATGATAGAGGATTTTGTGAACCGCTCGCGACGGTGTGACATATTCTCTTTGATGCACCCCCTCTAATTTGATTTCTCATTATATACCTATATTCTTCATACTATTTTCAAGTATTTTAACTTACTAGTGATTTTAAATTTCGGGGTCGAAATTTTTTTGTAAGGAGGGTAGAATTGACACGCCCGCCCCTCGACTTTACTTTGAAATCTAGAAATTAAACCCCAAACCGTTTTCAGTTATATAATTTAATCCCTAACGTTTTTTCAAAATGTTCATTTTGGTCCCTAAACCCTATTTCCCTTTTATTTCTATTTTTTTAATTGTTTTTGTTCTTAAATGGTGAGCCCGATGGGCCCACCCGAGTCCTCTCTCTTCTCTGTCCCTCTCCCTCTCTTCTCTGGTCTCTCTCGCTCTCTCGGACTCTCTCTGCACCCCCCCCCGTAAACCCCCTCACTCTCCCTCATCCTATCTCTCTCGCTCGACCTCACCACCACACACACACACCCTCGCCATCTCTCTCGACTCACCCTCGTCACTCTCGCGTCCCTCATCTCTCCCCCTCGACGTCACCGTAACGAACGGAAGAGCTCAGAGAACCCCCGGCGTTCTCCTTGCATTTTCCGACAAGGTAAGCCCCAATCGAACCCCCTTTTTCGTTCAATTCGTGTTTAATTCAGAAATTGGAAGTTAATTTGTGAAATTCCCTGAGTTTTAGGTCGGTTTTGTCACGGGGTGCCTGCACCCTTTTCCTCCGGCGAAACCGTGAGCTTCGAGGCGAGTTCCGAGCTACTCCGGCCACTCCTCGTCGATTTGGAAGGTACCAATCTATCCCTCTCGTCCCTCTCGTCATTTTGGTAGCTAGAACGGGGGCTGGAACCACCGTTTTCCGTCGGCCGGAGCTGGGAAGCTCCGGTGTTCTTCCCCGGCGCACCCAGGCCTTCGGGCCTTTTTCCGATAACCCACGGACCTTGGGTCCGTTTCGAACCCAGACCCAAACCCCACGGGCCTTAGGCCCGTTATAGCCCAGCCCGTTTTGTTTATTTTAGTTATTTATTTTTATTATCTGTTTAGTTAATTAATTAGGGCCTTGGGCCATTTTAATTGGGCATTAGGCCCAATTCCCTCTAACCCAGAACCCTGACCCGTTGGGTTTTATTTTTAAAGTAGGTAAATTAAAAAGGCCCCGGGCCTTAGAAAGTTGGGGCCTCCGGCCCGGTTATCCCCAACCCAAAAGCCCTTAGGGCCTTGGAACCAGAAGCCCAAACCCAAGACTTATAAGCCTTGGGCCTTTATTCAAACCAAGGCCTTTGGGCCGTGACCCTTAACCCAGAAGCCCTATTGGGCCAACCCTCCAAGCCCAGACCCTGTTGGGTCAGACCCAAACCCTAACCCAGGTCCGGATCCGACCCGACCCGAGTTGACCGACCCGACCCGTGGGTTGACCCGTTGACCCGTTGACCCGTGACCCGTTGACCCGACCCGTGACCCGGTTGACCTGTTGACCGTTGACCCGGTCAACGGTCAACGTTGACTTTGACTTTGACCGTTGACCGTTGACTTTGACTTTGACTAGTCAACGGTCAACGTTGACTTTTAAGGTTGACTTTTTCGGGTTCCGTCCGGGACCCCTCCTAGGCTAATTTCGACGTCCTGGACCCGTTTTTGAGGTCCGTTTTCCCAAATTAAATCGTTAAAACAGAGTTTGACTGAGTTGTACCCTTTGTGTGCTTAGGGGCAACTAGTGCGGCTTTCTATGTTCGCTAGCAGCGCAGCGTTGGATGACTCAGTACTGTGAGTGGACCCCTTCTAAAAATACATGTTTTATTTGTAGAATTGCATGTATGAAAAGCATGATAGCATGAGAATGATGTGTGACGATAGTTCTGATTGTGTATAAATGTATATGCGATAGTTATGATATTACCGCGACGGGATGTAGGGATAAGGTTCCGGTCCATCCCGGACGACGGTTTAGGTCCACTTCCGCTACGGGATGTAGGGATAGGGTTCCGGTCCATCCCGGGCGACGATTATGGTGCTGGCATAGGGCCTGGAGTGTGTTACCTCTGACTTTTGAGTACAGGGACGGGAAGCTGGCATTGGGCCTGCAGTGTGGTTTCCTCTGACTGTATGCTCAGGGACGGGGAGCTGGCATGGGGCCTGAAGCGTTTATATTGGACATTCACTAGCGATTATTTTTCTATGAATATGATTATAATATGCGAATTATGAATTGAGATATTGCATGATGAGTTAGGACATGAGATATTGCACGGCATTCTAGGTTCAGAAAACCTATGTGTATCATGATATAATTGTGTTTTCATAAAATCTGGGGGATAGTACGTTGATAACTGTTTTCTTATATGTGTATTAAATTGGTCCACTCACCTTTGTTTTGCGCCCCCTTCAGGGCCTAGATTCGAGGCATACAATCCCGGCGTCGAGGCACTTCCGCACTGGCATCTTCGAGTCCTCTCGGTGTAGGACCTACTTTTCTGTGTATTCGACTTTATGTTCTTTCTTGTATTAATTCAAATTAGATGTATGTTCTGAACACGTTCCTGAAATATCTATTAATTGTGTAATTTAAATTCTTAATTCTCGTTTTTATACCTTCTAAATGGCTTTCGTCACCCTTCGGGTGTCGGCCAGCACGTGATCCGCCCGAGGTCTACAGGACTTCGGGTCGGGGCGTGTCACTCTGCACCCTCACTCTCCCGTAACCCCCCCCTTCTCTCTCTCTCTCGTCCCTCTCGCGCGACCTCACCACCACGAACGCACGCACGCATGCCAGCACACCACCGTCTTCATCCCTCTCTCGTTCTCTCCCTCGTTCCCTTCCTCTCTCGGATGGCAGAGAAGAACCCGGAAACTCTCCGGCGACTCTCTCTCTCTTTTCCGGCTAGGTTTTGGAACTGGATTAGCAAGGAGGAGAGGTGCACCCAGTCCGGCGCACCCGTGAGCTTCGTGGGATTCTCTGACCCTCTCCGGTCATTTCTCGGCGAACCAAGGGGGCAACTTTTGGGATTGTTCTAGATTCGCTAGCAGCGCAGCGTTGGACGGCTAAGTACTGTGAGTGGACCCCTTCTAAAAATACATGTTTTAATTGTAGAATTGCATGTGTGAAAAGCATGATAGCATGAGAATGATGTATGACGATAGTTCTGATAGTGTATAAATGTTTATGCGTTAATTATGATATGACCGCGACGGGATGTAGGGATAAGGTTCCGGTCCATCCCGGACGACGGTTTAGGTCCACTTCCGCTACGGGATGTAGGGATAGGGTTCCGGTCCATCCCGGGCGACGATTATGGTGCTGGCATAGGGCCTGGAGTGGGTTACCTCTGACTTTTGAGTACAGGGACGGGAAGCTGGCATTGGGCCTGCAGTGTGGTTTCCTCTGACTGTATGCTCAGGGACGGGGAGCCGGCATGGGGCCTGAAGCGTTTATATTGGACATTCTCTAGCGATTATTTCTCTATGAATATGATTATAGTATGCGAATTATGAATTGAGATATTGCATGATGAGTTAGGACATGAGATATTGCACGGCATTCTAGGTTCAGAAAACCTATGTTTACCATGATATAATTGTGTTTTCATCAAACCTGGGGGATAGTACGTTGATAACTGTTTTCTTATATGTATATCAAATTGGTCCACTCACCTTTGTTTTGCGCCCCCTTCAGGGCTTAGATACGAGGCATGCAATCCCGGCGTCGAGGCACTTCCGCATTTGGCACCTTCGAGTCCTCTCAGTGTGGGACCTACCTTTCTGTGTATTCAATTTTATATTCTTTCTTGTATTAATTCAATTTAGATGTATGTTCTGAACACGTTCCTGAAACAATTATTAAATTTGTAATCTAAACTCTTAATTCTAGTTTTTATACCTTCTAAATGGCTTTCGTCACCCCTCGGGTGTCGGCCAGCACGTGATCCGCCCGAGGTCTACAGGGCCTCGGGACCGGGGCGTGTCAGATTGGTATCAGAGCGTGGTTTGTTCAGAGCATACTTAGGATCTTCTGTTACCATAGTAGTGTATCAGTTATGACGTCATTTGGATGTCGTAATTTCTGAAATTGGCGCCATTTGGCACAGTGGTACAAATCTTCCCTGTTTGGATTATCATCTTCGGGATGAAATACTAAAACTCGTGTCGGGATTAGGCCTCATTGATGACGTGTTTGGTGGGTGGACGGATTTCAGCATATGACGATACTTTACGACGTGCCTTCCAAGGGAATGGCGGGTAAAGTCGGTGTTACTGGGAATTAACGTGTTCGAGAAATTTCAGTTTAGGGAAGTCTGGTCAAGACCAGCTGTAGATCGGTAATGACGATGCCACTCTGCAACTTGCGTTCCCTAGGAATTGCGGGCAGAGTCGGCTCTACATTGAAAATCTTGGGAAACGGACATCTTGGCAGTACGAGTGGGTTCAGACCAACTAGGAATCTGGAAACAGTAATATCACTCTGCGACACGTGTTCCTGGATTGGCGAACAGTCATGCCTTAGTGATAATTACTTGAGACTTTCAAACTTCGTATTTAGGGAAATCGGGTAAGTACTAGTCGAGGCGATGACTAGTAAGTGGTAGTTGGTAGGAACAAATCGATGTATCCGAACTCATTACCGCTGAAGGCAACTAGTGTAATTCCTTGGAACAAGTCATCAGTGATTGTTCTATCGATAACCTTCTTGCATCCTCTAGCGATGAAATCAAGTCCCTTAATCTTTGACCGTCAGCTTTACACCGAATCCTTCGGCCGTTGACTTTGTTGACATTAAATGCTTTTCTTGGAAAACTCCTTAGTAGCAGTCAATGATCTCACCAATTCCTAAACGGAGTTGTGATTCTTGCTGTTGTTGTAGTTGAGTCAGATAATGAAGATCCAGACTTGGTTGGATAAACAGACTCCTTGAATTTACCTGGGATTGGTACTCGGTGGTAAACCCTAGCTCTTTATCCACGTACTTTTCAGTAGAGGTGAATCTAGCCTCCTGCTTGTAGCCTAACCGATCAGTGCTCTTGTTCCCTACCTGTCCTGCCTTGTACTTTCAGTGTAATGGTTTAAAACTTACCATATTCATCTTTGTACGAAGATCGAGTTTAATTTTGAATTTCTCTGGACTCATTGAGCTTTGGTTTGCTCAAGAGCATCACTTTAAGGTAGCCAATCGTGTCACTGCATGCATACCCAGACTGCTTTGTATCCTTCTTTATCATTCTGTTAATTCAGAGGTATTATGTTTAATTTTTGAACTTTGTGATAATTCTTCCAAAGTTTGGTGAATTTCGAAATGTCTTTGGCCTCGTTAAACCTCATACACAGTTCTTGGCTATTCTTGAGCTTAGACCTATTTTTCCTTTTTGGTCTAAGAAGCTAGTCAGTTTTGGTACGACACTGATAGTGAAAAGAAAATTTTGACAACGAAGTGTTGTCTCATCTGATCGTAGTTCTTACACTTTCCAAATTCTGCGGTGGTGTATTAATTAAATGTTTGACTGCACGTTGATGCAGTAAGATTGAGTCACACTTGTGCCTCCTAACAATTGGAATGGCACGATGGGAATCATCTTATCCTGAAGCTAGAAATGGTAACGACCTACCTGGTTGAAAATGTGGCGATGTTTTCTCTACAGTGAGAAATGTTGCACCCTAGTTACCCAAATGCATAAATGTCTGCGGTTGCACTATCGTGTACTACCCCAATTTTTGCAAGCGTAATTGCGGAACTCCTCAGTAGGAAGACTCACACCCAAATCTCATTTTGAGCATCTGACCCTAATCGGACAACTACAGCGAGATCGTTTCGGGATAGAAAAGCGGAGAAGTTAAATATACGGAAATCATATAAGCTTGTCAGGAGATTCAAAACGTCAGATCATTTCACGAGTTGTCGGACGAAGTTGATGACCGATGATGTTATTAGGTGTGTGACATCAGGTCTTGAATTGTTATTAATCCTTAACGATCAAATTAGGCACGTGCATGAACTCGAGCATCAGAGTGGTTATTCAAATCCGGATATCTTGTACTCTAGATTTGATGGACTTGTTTTGACCCTCAAATTCTTGAGTGTTCTTTTAGCTTTCTCGACATGGTTTCTCGCTCAATCAGTGAGGAATTGACGATCGATCGATTCGGCAGAAGTGTACACCTAGTTCATATCGTGTTGGACAGGAACGTTAAGAACATAATCTTTCCGCCAGATTTTCCCGACTTACCGTAAAGAGTTTCACGTGGCTGCGAGGTTTCAGCTGCTTTTGGTAAGAGTTGGATGAAAGTTGTAGTATAGATGATCGGCGAATTGTGTCGCCGTCTTACTATAATTTATAGGCATCACATCGTTTACTTCTCCAATGATATGTGTTCCTCCCGACGTATCCTCCCACTACCTCCCTCCAAGATCTTGTGGATGGTAGGTACGTTGACATCTAAATATCCCTAGCAAGTTTATTTCGTACACTCGGATGTGACGCTCCGGCGTGATCAAGCAGGGAATATGAAGATCTTTTTGCTTCCCTCGAAAGGCGTGTGCTTTCATGGTGCTTTCAGGTTGATCTAGCAGGTCTTCTTCTTTCCACCAACATTAATCTTGTTCGACTATAAATCTGCAACTAAGCAAAGATGGAGAGGTGAATTGAGCACTGCAACAACTCCCAAGAGATACTGCTTGTTGGGAAAGGTGAATTATCGTTTCTGCTTGCTTGGTTTGAGCTTTTGGATCTGCTACTAACATGGTGGTAAGACAAAACGATACCGAAAAAGTAAAAGAAGAGGAATAGAATCGCTAAAGAAGAATCACTGAATCAGTCAAATGGAAGTATTTAGCTTTGAGAAAAGGATTGGGAGTTACAGCAACTATCAGACCGTGATTAGCGTGAGAGTGAGACTTCTCTTTTGCCGTTTGCTTAGCCAGAGCTTTTGACTTCGCTGTCAACATGGTGGCCACTTCTCTTGAATCCCAAGTTACTCTTCCAAGTGGATTCAAAGTTGGCAAAACACTGGAGTAGTTGGTCACATTTGGAAGAACTGATACCGATAGAGCGCTTGGTTCTGGATGGAGTTTTACGACGATGGTTTCCATTCTGTTCAGGCGAGTACGACACGATTTGCGTTACGATAGGAGAGTTGCTACAGGCAACATAGGTTGGCAGAGTAGTATTACGGACTAGTAGTTAGAGGAACGGATTAGCAACGCGTGTGCAATCGTGCACCATCGAAAATTATTGCTTACTTATCAAGACAACGGATGAGTGGTTGATATCACGGTCGGCCGACTGTTGTATCGATAACTTGTTCGTTGGGTTGTTAAGCAAGTGAGTAGATAGACTCGTTTATAGTAGCCGTTATAGATTCCGCTGTTCGCTAGGACCTGACTCAAAAATAAATCTATTCCCGAGGTACGTGTCGTTACGTACGCTTGGACAAGACCCATTTTCGTGCTCAGTTCTGAATTTTCAATGCAAGTATTTGTACTCCCCTTTATTTTAGTAATTATTTTTATGTTACAAATGTTTTGGGGGAAAGTATTTTCGTTTTCGGTTTTAATTTCAGCTTGAAGTTTTCGACCTATATGTTAGTACGTATCTATTTTGGCCTTAACGTATTTTACGTATTTACTATTGACCTTATGTTAATATATGTTTCTAATTTTATATTTTTATAAATTATATCTCTATTTTTCACTGATGGGGAAGAAAGTAAGAGATTGGAGGCATGATAGAGGATTTTGTGAACCGCTCGCGACGGTGTGACATATTCTCTTTGATGCACCCCCTCTAATTTGATTTCTCATTATATACCTATATTCTTCATACTATTTTCAAGTATTTTAACTTACTAGTGATTTTAAATTTCGGGGTCGAAATTTTTTTGTAAGGAGGGTAGAATTGACACGCCCGCCCCTTAAGTATAGTTAATTCTATAGATTAACCCCCAAATTGTTTTCAATTATGCCAATTTAATCCCTAAACTGTTATAAACTTTTCAATTTAGTCCCTACCCCTCTTTTTAATTTAAAATTAATTTTGTTCTTAAATGGTGAGCCCAATGGGCCCACCCGGTTTGGTCCCCGAGCCCTCTCTCCCATTTCTGTCCCTCTCCTCTCTGTTCTCTCTCGCCCTCTCGAACTCTCCCTATCTCCCTCGCTCTGCACCCTCACTCTCCCGTAACCCCCCCCTTCTCTCTCTCTCGTCCCTCTCGCGCGACCTCACCACCACGAACGCACGCACGCATGCCAGCACACCACCGTCTTCATCCCTCTCTCGTTCTCTCCCTCGTTCCCTTCCTCTCTCGGATGGCAGAGAAGAACCCGGAAACTCTCCGGCGACTCTCTCTCTCTTTTCCGGCTAGGTTTTGGAACTGGATTAGCAAGGAGGAGAGGTGCACCCAGTCCGGCGCACCCGTGAGCTTCGTGGGATTCTCTGACCCTCTCCGGTCATTTCTCGGCGAACCAAGGGGGCAACTTTTGGGATTGTTCTAGATTCGCTAGCAGCGCAGCGTTGGACGGCTAAGTACTGTGAGTGGACCCCTTCTAAAAATACATGTTTTAATTGTAGAATTGCATGTGTGAAAAGCATGATAGCATGAGAATGATGTATGACGATAGTTCTGATAGTGTATAAATGTTTATGCGTTAATTATGATATTACCGCGACGGGATGTAGGGATAAGGTTCCGGTCCATCCCGGACGACGGTTTAGGTCCACTTCCGCTACGGGATGTAGGGATAGGGTTCCGGTCCATCCCGGGCGACGATTATGGTGCTGGCATAGGGCCTGGAGTGGGTTACCTCTGACTTTTGAGTACAGGGACGGGAAGCTGGCATTGGGCCTGCAGTGTGGTTTCCTCTGACTGTATGCTCAGGGACGGGGAGCCGGCATGGGGCCTGAAGCGTTTATATTGGACATTCTCTAGCGATTATTTCTCTATGAATATGATTATAGTATGCGAATTATGAATTGAGATATTGCATGATGAGTTAGGACATGAGATATTGCACGGCATTCTAGGTTCAGAAAACCTATGTTTACCATGATATAATTGTGTTTTCATCAAACCTGGGGGATAGTACGTTGATAACTGTTTTCTTATATGTATATCAAATTGGTCCACTCACCTTTGTTTTGCGCCCCCTTCAGGGCTTAGATACGAGGCATGCAATCCCGGCGTCGAGGCACTTCCGCATTTGGCACCTTCGAGTCCTCTCAGTGTGGGACCTACCTTTCTGTGTATTCAATTTTATATTCTTTCTTGTATTAATTCAATTTAGATGTATGTTCTGAACACGTTCCTGAAACAATTATTAAATTTGTAATCTAAACTCTTAATTCTAGTTTTTATACCTTCTAAATGGCTTTCGTCACCCCTCGGGTGTCGGCCAGCACGTGATCCGCCCGAGGTCTACAGGGCCTCGGGACCGGGGCGTGTCATGTGTAGATAAGTATAAATTTTAAATTGTATATATTTTTTCAAAAACCAAACCAAAACCGTTTGAAACCGCACCGAACCGAACCAAACGGTTTGGTTTCATTTTGATTTTGGCTTCAAAACCGCACCAAACCGCACCGCAAAAAGTTGCCGTTTTGGTTGTGGTTTCACTCAAAACCGCACCAAACCAAACTGTGCCCACCCCTACTTCCTCTTGATCACAAGACAGAGTTGCTTACACATCGGAATGCCACCGTTGTATTTTAAGTCGATAATATAATGTATAATGTCACCTGTAAAGGTTAAAAGAACAGTTTGTATGTGTACAAAAAAGTACTTGCCTCTGTGTCTACTTAGTATGCTTGCAAACCATCAAATTTCGTATGTTTGCAAAAACGTATGTCTTCACAATTTTAAAACGAAAAATACTTAGATTCCTTAGACGTCCGAAGTTATTTTTCTTTAATAACAAATCACTAGTTGTTGTGGATTATTTTTATCTGACAAAGAGAGGGAGAGAGCCGGCGGCAGAAGGAGGAGAAAGAGATAATTGTAGGGGAATTATGTTGTATATCCCTCCTACTTTGCACCTCTATTTATAATAATAAAGTAAGGGTATTCCTTGCTCTCCAGATAATAAGAGATACAATAGGATAAATATAAAGAACCCTAATTAAATCTAATCTAAGATTTACACAATCACACATAAACTAGAATTGTTCACAACACTAGTTTATATTTATAAGCGTGTATGTATCAACTCTTTTTTTTTTTTTATAACTTTAACAAGTCATTTTTGTCTATGTGTTAGACTGTAATTTTCAATAAGTAGAAATAATTTCTTACTTTTAAAAAACTAATCAACATATATTTAAAGAAAAACTAATAAAAAGTCCAAAAAAACTTCCCTTTTAATGCAAAGTCTTTTTTAAATATATAGTGAATAATATCAGGAAAAGGTAAAAATATAATTTTTCGTTAAAAGTAAACAGTACCATGAACGTTTCGTTAAAACTCCCTATATTTAAATGAGCCAATCTCGAATATGAGTCAAACTGTTGTTTTTCAAGTTAAAATAATGGTAAAAAAACATGTGAAAATTAATTGGCAATATAAAACATAATGAACCTCTCTTATAAGTGTTATCAAGTTGGAGAAATTTTAATTATATTTGTAACACAATCCGGTATATTAAGTAGCATAATACAAGTGGTTGAATTTTTTTTCTTAAAGTATCTAACCAATTGTATTATAACACTTAATATACGAGACCGTGTTTCTAGCATACTGAAAAATCTCCCGATTACAGTGTAATTGTGTCAGAGTTTTAGAATACGGAAAAGAAATGGTAAATTAGAGACTCTGGTTTCAATAATTTCAAGGAGCCTTGTAACTTATGGTTTCCTTGCTACTTGACCTCGTTAGGCTTGTTTGTACCCAACCAGCCAGACAAAGCATGAAAATTTGCATCTCATTCTCATTCTTTGGCAACTTCTTTTGGGGACACCAAACCCAGTCATTAATTAAAACAATAATTTGCAGCTTATGATTCACAAATCACAACTTTCAAAATTGTCATTTGGCTTCTTTTTTTTTTTTTTTTTTTTGGGAACAAAGCTTGGCTGCTTAAAAAAAAGCAGGAGCTCCTGCTTTCATTCAATAACAACTCGATAAGTGTCCAAATTGTCAGTTCAAGTTTTAATTTTTCAATTTTTTTGGACACTTGTCAAGTTGTTATTGTGTAAAAGCAGAAATTCCTGCTTGTTTTAAGCAGCCAAGCTTTTTTTTTTGTTTTGAATAGCAAGAAATGCATTGTGTTTGATATGCGGTGCCCGTAACAGTTCTTAAATTATAAAATGAAAAAATATTGTAGACGATTGATCAGAAGTGAGCAATTTGGAAATTGGAACTTACTTGGACGATTGATGGAAGGAAAACTCATTTACTTTTTGTAGCCTTTGGGTTGGAGTAGGAGACAATTTGATCATATAAAGTAGTCATGTTCCTAATTGAATAATGCTTGGCTGTTCAAAAAAGAGTAGCAAGTCCTCCTGAAAAATCAATTGAAAATGGACAGTGTATTGGAGTGACGTTGGTTCAAGTTTTCAACTCTTTAATTATTTGACCACGCGTCCATTTATAATCGGATACTTATTCATTTTGGCAAGACTTACTAGTTACTACTCTTCTTTCAGGCAGCCAAACACTATTTTTGGACTTTCTCATTACTTTTTTCTGGTGTCCTTTTTCATGCAACTCAAATTTTTAGCCAATCATACATATCTGTGAAATTGGATAGTCAGACGTTTGAATTACTCGGGTTGAATTATAGTACTTGGTGGCAGGATTCATGGTGATCTTAGATGGGCCTTCAAGCGAAGAAAAATACAGAAATTTGAAAGTTTTTGGGTCAAAATTGGGCATCAAATGTGTTCAAAAGTATTCACTAATGGACTATTACATCTTTTTTCGGCCCAACTTGTATCCCACCCAGAAAATTGCGTTCTTTTTCAATCATTCAAACTCTAGCCTTGCTCAGTTTCCACTTTGCTACAGAAAGTCCGTAAAAAAACATTGGGACTTTATCCCAAACCAATTGACAACAGGAAAAATAGGCTAACTTTCTTATAAGTTATAACCATATGCAATGATCATTAACTTTTCAATATGAGACAATTCTGCACATCCTCATACGTCACTCATGTGTGGCGAAACTCAATCTACAAATTATAAGTTATTCCGTGACATAAAGCATATGTGGCCTTTGGTCCTTGCAGGTGCGCTAGCCTACTTTGATACCATGAATAAAGTTAAGATTCCATATCAAAACCAATTAGCAATGATGGGAATTCCTCGCAACTTATAAGCTTATGAAACGTTCTTGACAACTCTCCAATTCTAGAGTTCAAATGTGGGTCGGAGCTCGTTCGCCAGGAGATCCAGAAAGTATCATGGTCGAACCACAATGGCCCAATTGAGAGTTCGAGTTATGGTCCGATCCGGAGAGCGGCAGAGGAGCCCAACAATGAAGGTAACTGGCTCGCGAATGAGTCTCTCGACAACCCACATGTTTCCTTAGAGGGCTTTATTTTCCTTTGAAGTGCTACAAATGAAACGTTACAGTGATGATATTTCAAGTCAATTATACGACTAAACAAAGACGGTACCTACAATATCAGCATCGATGATGTTAAGCTACCTAAATCTGGACCTCCATCTCTTTTTTTGGTTTAGAACATGGAAGCTAGAAACCCTAGTGTACTTTTTCACTTTCATGGATCTTCAGTATATGTAAATAATTGTAATGTGGAAGGGTAATATAAGAATTTGAGGGTACGATTTTGCTGCACTGTAACAAAGGAAGGCTGAGGAGGGCAGAAGGAGATCTGATCACCTAACAGACGGTGTAACAGATTTGTATGCATACTTGAACACGTAAATATCGATGTCTATTTTTAGGGTTTCAGCTGCTACATCTGCATATTGTTCAGTCCATTATATTTTTTCTTGTACTAGTTTTGTTAAAGTCTCAATTCTGTACCAATAATTCAATGCTTATGGTCCCGAGACTATTGATTGATTTCTTGGAAAAGAAATTATCTTCGGATTCTTTCCTTTTAATTCACCAAATTAGAAGATTTGTTTCGTTAAAATTTAATCAAACGGTTATAAATAAGAAATAAATTTAACCGTTGAATCAAATTTTAATGGTACAAATTTTCTAATTTAGTGGATTAGAAGAAAGGTTTTAGAGAGAATTCCTTTGCGATTTCTTGCACCGAAAATACTGCCAATTTTCTATGACTCACTTTTGACTCTTTGAAGTAAGAATTTCTCTGTTTTAAATTCTCCTTTTCTTATTTTTATAATTACAATTATGTCAGTTAATATTTAAGAGTGGAGAAAAAGAAGAGAATCCTACTTCCTTTTGATCACAAGACAGAGTTGCTTACACATCGGGATGCCACCGTTGTATTTTAAGCCAATAATATAATGTATAATGTCACCTGTGAAGGTTAAAAGAAATTTAAACGAAAAATACTTAGATTCCTTAGATGTACGAAGTTATTTTTCTTTAATAACAAATTACTGGTTTATATTTATTACGTTTCAACTATTTTTTTTGTGACTTTAACGAGTCATTTTTATCTATGTGTTAGACTGTAATTTTCAATAAGTAGAAATAATTTCTTACTTTTAAAAAACTTAACAACATATATTTAAATGAGCCATTCTTGAATATAAGTCAAACTGTCATTTTCAAGTTAAATAATGGTAAAAAAAACATGTGAAAATTAATCGGCAATATAAAACATGACGAACCTCTCTTTTAAGTGTTATCAAGTTGGAGAATTTTTTATTATATTTGGAACATGACCTGTTATATTTAGTAGTGTAATACAAGTGGTTGAATTTTTTCTTAAAGTATCTACCAATTGTATTATGACACTTAGGCCATCTCTAACCGATGGCTGGCCAGATGGCTCGTTTTAACGCTCTAGCCCTCAAAGATATTAATATTTTAATAAACTATACAGGGTCATATTTGCCTTCATCTCCAACCGAGGGCCAAAGGGTCATAGGGCTCGTTTTAGCCCTATCACAAAAAACTGTCTCCAACCGAAGGCCAAACATATGTTATTATTTAAAAATGCAACTTAAATGTTGTTTAATATTATTTAATGTCAGTGAAAAAAAATTGAAGGAAAGATTATTGGAAGAGGTAAGAAAATATAATGTGAAGAATTGAAATAGAATGAAGTGAGATAGTATGAAATAGTGAAAATTATGTGAGAAATGGTGTAGGAATGACTTGGGTATTTATAGGAAAAAAAAAGAGAATTTTTAAATTTCATAAATAAAAAAAAATTGAATTCAGCGGTAACTAGCCATTGAATTTCAAATTTTACCTACTATAACTGACAAGAATAAAGATATTATTCATTTCAGTTATATCCAATAGGAATACTGAAAATTCCAACCCAGGCCGGGGCTGGCTGGGCCCTTTCAGATTTCGTGGGGCCCACGAGCCCTCTGACCTAGCCTTCGTTTGGAGACAGTTTTCAGGCAATTTTCGGCCATCTGGCTCTCTGAATCATTCGGTTGGAGATGGCCTTAATGTACGAGACCGTGCTTCTAGCAAACTAAAAAATCTCCCGTCAAATTGCAGTGTAATTGTGTAACTGTTCTAAAAATCCCCGCCTAGGCGGCGCTAAGCGGCTGGCCACCGCCCCAATTAATTACTAAGCGTTTGAAAATTAAGAAAGAGCGCCTAGACCTGCTGAGGTGCTCGCCTAGTTCACCTAGACCTGCCTAGACATATGCCTAGGTTGCGACTCACTTAGATAGAAAATAGATAACTTTTCTTTTACATTTTATTATTTCTAATTAATTGTAAAATATTTATTCAACACTTAAATAAACACACATTATATGTTTGCTCCTCATATTTTCATTATGTTCCAATACTTCATAATATATGATTATATTTGATAGTTTATGATAAAATTATATATATTTTAAGTATAAACAAACATTTATTTATATGAAATATAATAGATTTACTTAAATCTGTCTAGTTCGCCTAGGCTCTGCCTAAGCTCAGCCTAGGCGCTAGGCCCCAGCCCGCTGGCCGACTAACGCCTAGCGTCTTTTAAAGTCTTTTTGTTAGAGTTTTAGAATAATGAAAAGAAATGGTAAATTAGAGAATGTGGTTTCAATAATTTCAAGGAGCCTTGTAATTTGTGGTTTCCTTGCTACTTGACCTTGTTAGGCTTGTTTGTACACAACCAACCAGACAAAGCATGAAAATTTGCATCTCATTCTCATTCTTTGCCCACTTCTTTTGAGGACACCAAACCCAGTAATTAATCAAAACAATAATTTGCAGCTTATCATCATTCACAACTTTGGTCTTCTTTTTTTTTTGTTTGGAACAAAGCTTGGCTACTTAAAAACAAGCAGGAGCTTCTGCTCTCACTCAATAACATTCGACAAGTGTCCAAGTTGTTAGTTCAAGTTTTCATTTTTCATTTTTTTTGGACACTTGTCAAGTTGTTATTGAGTGAGAGTATAAACTCATGCTTGTTTTTAAGCAGCTAAGCTTTTTTTTTTTTTTTGAATAGCAAGAAATGCATTGTGTTTGATTTGCAGTGCCCGTAACAGTTCTTAAATTATAAAATGAAAAATATTATAGACGATTGATCAGAAGTGAGCAATTTGGAAATGGGAACTTTCTTGGACTATGAGGGAAGGAAAACTCATTTACTTTTTGTAGCCTTTGGGTGGGAGTAGGAGACAATTTGATCATAAAAAGTAGTCATATTCCTAATTGAATAATGCTTGGCTGTTGAAAAAAAGAGTAGCAAGTTCTCCTGAAAAATCAATTGAAAATGGACACATGTGTTGGAGTGACGTTAGTTCAAGTTTTCAACTCTTTAATTACTTGGCCACGTGTCCATTTATAATCGGATACTTGTTCATTTTAGCAGGACTTACTAGTTACTACTCTTTTTTCAGGCAGCCAAACATTATTTTTGGACTTTCTCATAACTTTTTTCTGGTGTCCTTTTTCATGCAACTCAAATTTTTAGCCAATCATATCTGTGAAATTGGATAGTCAGACGTTTGAATTACTCGGGTTGAATAACCTGGTGGCAAGATTCATGGTGATCTTAGATGGGCCTTCAAGCGAAGAAAAATCCAGATTTGAAAGTTTTTGGGTCAAAATTGGGCATCAAAGGTGTTCAAAAGTATCACTAATGGACTATAACATCTTTTTCGGCCCAACTTGTATCCCATCCAGAGAAAAAATTTCTTTTCCAATCATTCAAATTCTAGTCCCACTTAGTTTCTACTTTGCTATAAGAAGTCTGTAAAAAAACGCTGGGACTTTATCCCAAACCAATTGACAATGGGAAAAATAGCCTAACTTCTTATAACCGTATGCAATGATCATTAACTTTTCAATGTGAGATAATTATGCACATCCTCATATGTCGCTCATGTGTGGCAAAACTCAATCTACAAATTATAAGTTATCTGGTGACATAAAACATATGTGGCATTTGGCCTTTACAGGTGCGCTAAAATACTTTGATATCATGAGTAAAGTTAAGATTCCATATCAAAACTAATTAGCAATGATGGAAATTCCTCGCAACTTATAAGCTTATGAAACGTTCCTGACAACTCTCCAATTCTAGAGTTCAAATCTCATTGACGATAGTTGTACTTTTTAAGTGAATAAAAATTAGTTACTATCGGGATATAACAAGTGGATGAATAAATCTGCTATTACTTAATAGTGAATACCAATCATAAAGTGCTTAAACTTTACAGAGAAACTTATGACTTTAAATCAATCTGATGGGCATTAAAATCCATCTCCAAGGATCCAAAGTCACATTTGGAAAATGGCATATACAGAATCAGGTGTTCTTGCCTGAAGAAAAATTGGGCAATCTGGAGTTGTGGTCTTCAAATTCTTCTGCGTCAATAGAACTTGATACGAAAAAAGCCGGGCATTTCGTGTTTGGTTTTATACTCGTCAACTTGACTTTGCGCTTATGCTCGAGGCGGAGGTTGAGGTGGGGGGTTCGGCAGTGGAATGTGTTGATGTTGAGGTAAAAAAACATGTTCTGGGAGGCGCGGCACGGGGGCTGGGTGTGCAATGAAGGTGGGGATATCGTCTCCAGGCATCAACACTGAAACTCCACTGGCATACACAGTCATCTGCATAAAATCGACACAAATACAAACTGATGAGATAGAACTTCGAGAGTATGAAGAACAAAGTTGGCTTGGCTTGCAGAGAGGATCATAATTCGAATACACAAACTAAATGCATAGATACAATGACAGCTACAATCAGGTCATTAGAGGAGTTAGCCAAAACTTGGGCGTAATTTTTTGGATAGAACGATTCATTTTATAACCCCGGATCCAAGGTTTTCAGGAAGATCGCATACTCGATTATGCTTATCAAGCCTTTAACGGCAAAACAAGTCAGTTCCTACATCAGAGGCCAAACTCCTGAGCTTGTCTAAAGAGTCTCAAGTGGAAAAGCGTTATCTCTCTATCATATAATACCTAGTGAGCAAGAACGTTTTACGCGCACTAATCCAACGCAACAACTAAAGATTGACAAATGAGGGTTAGTTTTCTACTACTAATTAATGCTGTTATGTTCTGCACATGCTTAAGGGGACCAATCTAATTATTTAACTTAATTATGTATAACATCACGGGAATACTGTGAACCAAGATGCCTGAATGATACAGATAACCTGGGATAGTGCTATATTACTCTGGCAGCAAATACTTTACATAAATAAACATACAAAAACACCCAAACCTTAAACAACAATTTTGAAACCTAATCACATGACTGTGTTCGATGATGCGTTTTTCCAACTTATAAGATAATGCTGCATTGTCACCCTAACAACTAGCATATGCATTTGACTTTTGCTTTAAAAATTATGAATCGGAGGACTATAAGTTTCTGTGAATCAGACTGACTAAAACATTACCCTTCCCTGTCAGCAAACTGACTGAACAACAATGCCAACAAACTGAAGACAAGTTCAGAACACAATCGTCCTATGTTGTTCTTGAAATCCTACCTATTTCGGTTTCGTTGAAATCTATATCCTTGCAATTCAGCTGGCAAAGTTGAGACAACCTTATTTTTAGGGAATCCTACGTTTGAACACTGAAACTGGATCAGACAACTGTGCCTTGTGCTACTTCAAAGAACACTTGCTGGTTTCTTCGTTTAGTGATGCTAGTTGGATGCACAATTAAAGCTATACACAATACATACACGTTTTTCTCATTCTGCATTCCGCCTCTAGTCTCTTAATTCTCTTTTGTTTTTTTTCAATCGAAAGGCTAGAAAAAGTGTCACATGGAAAAAATGAGACTACGAAAATTACTAGCCTGACTCCGCCTCAGGGCTCAATCCGTGCTACATCATGAAAGATTGGCAGTGACGGTCCTGAAGGCGACCGCCATTAACGGTGGTGGGACTAAAAGAACTAGTACGTATGGGACAGACCCAAGTCGCTTTGCTTGGAACCAAACACCAACCAACCATTCAACAGACAACTACTGCGATGGACCCTTAACCACAGATCACTGTATTAATTGCAGCAAAGCTTTGCTCTTGACATGTTTTAAAATATCACCGACAATATGGAAAGAAAATATCAAATCAAATACACTATCAGATACACCAGTTGATTGGAGTGAAACTTACCTACACCAAAGAACACCATGATTGTTTGAGGTATGACAAGTACAAGAAATGCATAGCATTGTTAATAAAAAGAAATTTGACGAGTGAAGGAGAAGATTAAAGTTCGCAAATTAAGACAATTGATCAGAACAGTGTACCGCCGTTCATCTGAGTTAAAAAACGAATCTCTGTAAATTATAGTACGTTTTGAGAAGTTCAAGGAAATTTTATAGAAAGAAAAAAAAAACAGAGAAATTATGGATTTTCTAAAGAGCTAAAACCCCTCAAAACTGTCACAAATTCTAATAGTAACAAATCCCATTAGTGACATATGCAGAATTATGAAATATCTTAATATGTCAGAGAGATAATCATCACCTAAACACAACAACCAAAATAACCACCCAAAACTGTCACAAAAAAACAATTAGAGAAAGCAAACAAAAGCACTTTCCCTAAAAAATCCACCACCATTTCCAAGTTTGCTTCTTCTGTTAAAAAACAAGTAAAAATCACAACTTGTCCCACAAATCACACCAAAATGCAATTCAAAACAAAACCCAGAAATCATTTTGCAATGCAATAAATTAAACAGATAAAGAATTTGGCTGGTGGGTTGCTTACTTTTGGTGAAGGGTGGCTGAGTTTTCCATTGAAACCCATCCGGGCCTCAAGATCTCCGGGGCCACGGCGGCCAGACGGCGACAAGTCCGGCGAGGTGGGTCTGAGGAACCTCTCGAAGATGGCCATGACTAAGAACATGGAGATGAGAATGGCAGTGGCTACGAACCCAAAAGACACCGCATTGACAGAGCTGTTGAAGGCAGGGGAAGGAGGAGGAGGAGGAGAAGGACTGCACGGATGGTCTTCTCTCTGCATGTTTAGTGGAGCTCCTATTGGCGGCCATTGAAAGCTATCTTCTTTCACGACAAGCATTCTCATCTTTCACCTCTCTCCCACTGCATACAATTTAGCTCTCAGATTTCACAGCATTTCAAGTTAAGAGAGAGAAACAGAGGAGAGAGAGAGGGGAGTTTGTGGCAGCAGTAAAGGGTTTTACACCATTATCAAAGCTTTGGGGGAGTAATTAAACTGGTAAACCGAAAGAGAGAAAGAGAGATGAAGGGGATATCTTTACAGAGAAGTGAAAAAACAAAAGAGAAATAATTAGAATGCTATGAAATTTTGGATGGTTGCTTCCTTCCTTGCACTTGATTTATAAATAAATAAATTAAAGATTAGAAAGAAAATTGAAAAATAAAAAGGACAAATTGTCAATAGGTAGCCACTGAATGAGACTTTTCAGTTTTCTCTAACCAATAATGGGGATAAATGGATGGGGCTTTTAGATTAACTTTTGTACCATGGTTTTAAAGTTTTGTACATTTCACAAATTACTCTCTTTTACCAGAAAGGTTGAGGGAGTTTTTACTGCCCAAGCTCTTTCCCCATCATTTTATGATGCATTCTGCGTTAGATAGAAGTTTTTTGTGCATGACGTCCCGACGTATAATGGATACTGTATTAATATTGTCACAATGTACTAATAATATGTATGTTCTTATATTTTCAAATGTGATAACACATTATTGATAGCATAGGGCAAGTCTCTAACTTCTGTTTTATAGTCGGACGATGACATGGTTTGAAACGTGTTTGCTTCTTGTTAATTTCTTCTTAGTTTCAATATGTTTTGTTAGTGGCGATAATATCAACACATGATCAAACCATAGCGTCTGGTTCATAATCGGAATATGAGATGGCTTGGAAATTTGCTGCATTTCATTTTTTGTCTATCAAACCAAAATTTATAGGTCCAGTTTCACAATCATGGCCACAATTTATCTCCTTTTGTTGTATATTTTAGAGACCTCTTTTCTTCTGGAAAGATTGAAGACATACAACATGCATTAATGGAAAAATCTGAGTTCCTTAGCCACAAGATGCAGAGACAGTTTTAGACCCAAAGGAATATATTTTGTGTGTGTGTTTATATTCAAGAAAAACACTGATCAAATGGACTGGGTGCCAGCTACAACAAATATTTTCTCTCTCGTTTTATTGTTTTCCCTCTAAATACCACTGGTTTTGTGGAATTTATCAACAATGCCACTCTTCCTAATAAAGGTGCAGAGAGCGTGGTGATGCTCAAAGGGGTTGTTGCTGAAATAAGTTGCTCAAACAGGGGGCATATATGGCATTTGACGTGGTATAATCCAGAGTGCTAGTTGAAGTTGTATGGAAACGATGGAGAGGGCAACATGATGGTTTGGTCCTTGCCTAAGTTTACAATTTATTTAATATTCGCCTATTAGATAGATTATCATCGACGAACTTACAGCTGTTCGTTGATTATATATTTTGAACTCACATCTCATCAACGATCGAAAACTGAAATAAAAAACGCTATGGAGATGGTTGTTGCTCTTATTGGCAACTTGATCCACACTCGGGGAAGGGAGGGATCCCTAAACAGTGAGGCAAGATATTTCGGCCTGAGCTTCAAACCCTAAACTCAAACCTTCATTAACCTCCTTCACATGCACCGTGTCGAACTACGTTACTACCATGCCTACCCCCAAAACCCTACAACCCCAAATGCTCCCCACAGCAACTCTTTATCCACGTGGCATATTAAGCTTCCATCTCACTCCTCGACACGTGGCATGAGCTGGAATACTCTCTCTCCTCTCTTCCTCTCTCTCTTCAGTTTCATCTCCCGTTTCCCCATGACAACATTGACGAGGGACCGACAAATCAGCTTCCCATGTCGGGGTTTTCAGGTCCCCAACCAACATGTGGAACATCTAAAAGTCCTCGAGGATTGTTCCCCCTCGTCAACGACTCAGATTCAACTTCCGACGGTATAAAATCTGGGCCGTTGATGCATCTGAGATAGTCAAAGTCGCACGGGTCAGAAACTCATCAGCTCCAGAGATTCGGATGTTGCTACAGATTAAAGCCTATCCAGTAGAGGGACTGAGGGAGTCACTGAGGTAAGAAAGCGCAGTACATTCTCTCACGCGTGCAAGCCAAAGGGGTTTGTGTGCGTACCAGTTTACCCGTGCGGTGGCGTGTCAAAGTGTAGAAATTTGTAAAAGCTCCTCTGAAACTTTGACGGGGAAGGAGGATCTTCTTCGATTTTTTTTTTTGTGAGATGGTCTAATTACGTCTGTTAATTATATATCCTTTGATTAGAAATTATTATAAATTTTTTATTTAAAATTAAATATAAATAATATCTGACAAAAATTAGTTTAATAAACATACGTTATTAAGAAATTTCCGAAATTCCTACAACATCTAAATTTCTAAATAGAGTTCTCATTCATTGACGGGGACTAGGAAAGATACTCGGAGTGCATAGGAGGGTCATATGTGGGGTCCATCGTTTTAGAGGGCGGGTTCCCCAGGGTCTGAAGGCAGGGACCACAAGGCCAGGGTCCTCGTGCATTAGGGTTTACCGGCCGAATTTGGATGCATATGAGCTGCTGCAATGGGACAGTTTCTCAGGTTAATAGCGACTTGTGATGTATATCAAAGTTGGTAATGAGAATGATCAACTTACACGAGGCGCGCCAATTGTAACGATATTCTAAATCAATTATATCGTGATATACTTCAGTGGGTGTGGTGGTTATTAATTTAAAATACCGTCACGTTAATATATCCGGTTTTAAGTATATTTTATTGCAGTAGGAGTCTGGCCATCAAGGTTGGGGGCCATGTGGAGGCAACAAAGGACCAAAGGAGAATGAGTGCGGCTCAGGGTGTCTGTGTATGTGGGTGGCTCGTGCAAAGATTTGGGTTTCATGGCTTCACGTGAATGATTAATCTTTTGCTTTCGCTTTCCCCGGCTGTGTTTTTTGTTTTCAACCTTTCTCTTCTTTTGAGGGTGCCAAAAGCAGGGCACTCCCTTGACCACTTGAAAGCTCGGAATTTTGGGCTGAAAAGGCCTACAGCCCTAACCCGTGAAAAATAATGAGTTTGTCTGACCCAGTCCATTTTTCACCTGTAGGGGAAAAAACACACACACACACACACACAAAAGAGTAAAATGGATGGATTGGTGGGTCCATTTGGGCACTGTGTATGGCCCACCAGATTGACACAACTAATTTGGGTTCGTTCATCTGGGCTTCATGCCCAGCATTGCCTAGGAAAATTATTTTTTATAGGCATGTGGGACATTTTATAGGGCCCTAAAAGAATCCTAAAAAGGTCGATGAGCCTCCATCGACAGGGGGAGCGACGTAATTTCATTTTTCGCCTAGACGGTAAGCGGGTAGCCACTGTCTCGACTGTTTAGATATCTATACCTGTTTAAGCGTTTGTCTAATCTGTTTAGGCATCGATCTAGCACACATAGACTTGTTTATGTGTTTGTCTAGGTTGTAACTCTTACTTATACAAAAAAAAGAAACTTCTATTTTTCATTTTATTTTTTCAATAAAATATAAGAAACTTGTTGAATATTCGAATAAACATTTATTGTATGCTTGTCCCCGTGTTTTCAATATATTTTGATACTTTATCATTTATATATCATTTTATTTTCTAATATATATCTCAATACAATTATGTATTATTTTAAGTATAAATAAGCATTTATTTATACGATATATAACAAAATTACTTAAATCGGCCTAGTCGGCCAAGGCCCCAGCCTAGGCACTAGATCCCAGTTCGCCACCCGACTAGCGCCTAATTTTTTTTAAATCGAGTTAGATGTGAGTTATATCAGTTTGTATGTCAAATGTATTTATTATATTATATCAAAGTAAAGAATCATTCTTTATAGAATGTCGGATTGTCTTCGAAACTGGTATTGTTGGATATTGAGGTTTGAGGATGATAATTCTATTTTATGAAAAAAAGTGAAAGAAATAAAGTTACCTCTTTGTAGATGAAGAGATACAGGTCTGGAGACTAATGATTTACATTTATGTAAAGAGTAATGCTAAGGAGATTAAATTTGGAGACAAAATTTTGAGAACTAAAAGACATGAAAGTTGATGATTGGTTTATTACTTAAACATTGATAAATGTACTTATTCCTATTAGTGACACATTATTTAGTTTGCAAATTTAGTTTCTATAGCATCACTCTTATGTAAAAGTGATCAACCTATATATGTAATGGTTCCAGTCACATTCATTTCTTTCTAATTTTGGACCAACGAGAAATGCTAAGGAGACTCTTTCAAAAGTGAGACTTTTCATTATTTTTTAGGTACAATTTTCATGCCAACATTATAAAACGTTTTGTAAAAAAAAATAATGTAACAGAGTGTCCATAAAAAGTCTCGCTTTGAGAAAGTCTCCTTAACATTTCTCTTGGACATGCACCATCCGATCAGAAACAAAAATTCCCCATACCCTATAACTTATTGGTTTCTTTATTTCTTTTGTCACAACAACCTTAGTAGACGAGAAATTTTTAGTTGTGACTGGAACACAAGTGGTACACAACGTGTTTTAATAGGAATGGCGAGAAATTTTATTTTTTAAAATTATTAACTTTTTAGCCCACACATCTCACCATTTGTTTAATGACACGTGGTGTACCACTCCGTGTACCGGTCACATTGAAAAATCTTTCCTAGTAGACATATTGAGCAAGCATTTTGAAGCGTGGGGATAACAAACCAAATTCCTATGGGGTGCTATATGACGTAGTTATTAATAATTAATTTATTATTTAAGTATTGATTAACGTGTTTATTTTTTATTGGTGGCACATTACAAGGTTTGGCCAAGTTATATGACCATAATTATAGGCAACATTTTTCTCAACTGTAAAATATGGAATTCAAGAAATGATCTATATGTATAATTCGTAAACCAGTAATAAATAGTATAGGAAACAGATTTTACTAAGATTTTTCTTCTTATTTTGTCACAAGGTGTGCAAAATCATCAGAAGTGCTCTATAATGTCCACAGCTACGGAGAAAACTTATAGATCAGTCAGCAAAACCTTATACAATAATATTAAGGGAATTTTAACGAAAAAGTTTCCGGTATTGTTCATTTTAACGAAAAATCACATTTTTACATTAAAAAGTCAATCTTGATACTATTCACTTTAACCTTTATTTTGTTTAAAACTCAAAATTTTCAAACTATTTTCATTAATTTTTCTTAATATTAATAATATAATTTGATCATAATAATAGCATTACTTACTAATAAATTAACTAATTAATTAAGCAGGTACCAAAAATGTTTTCTTCTTTCTTTTTTCTGCAAGCAAAGGGCAAGCTTCATGAGAGTTGAACAACACAGCAGCAATGCCCACAGAGCTCTTTCTCTCCTTCTTCCTCCATCGGCTCCATGCTCGTCCATGCATCGTCGGTTGCAGAAGTATCGAATTTATGAACGATCGACATTGTTCTTGATAATTCCCTCTCCATCCCATACCCTGCCAAGAAGTATAAATCCACTCCAATGGGTGCCATTGTTAGGTAACGCCTTTGGCTCAGTGCCCAGTTTTGATCGTGTGGAACCAATGCAGTGAGGCTTTGCCGGTGGGACCCTTCAACTTCATTCCATATGTTGAGCTTGCCGTCGTAGGATTCTATGTGGCCTTTCCATTGCTTGTAGCAATCGCCCGAGCTGAAAAGCCGTCCATCGATGGCCACGATTTGATTAGGTGGTACGTCCAGCTGCCACATCCCCACGATGAGGTCCCACTTCCCTACTCGCGGGTCGTACACCTCGGCGGAGCTGCGCACCATGATGGCCGGCACTTCCGAGTCAACCCTCTCCGCGAAACCCCCAACCACGTAGATCTTGCCCATCCACGTCACCCCAACGCACTTGTACCTCAACGTGCTCATGTCCGGCAGCGGAGTCCACCTGTCGAGGTCCGGATCGTACACCTCGGCGAACGGGATGCCCCTCGCGGACGCTAGCGTGGCCTTTCCACCCACCACGTAGATCTTGTTATCCGAGACCGTGCACGCGAAGTCGCACCGGGGGATGCCAAGTGGGGCGCACGTGGACCACTGGTTTGACCCGAAATTGTAGCACAAGACCGAGGAGGAGACTTCAATGTCCATGTCGACAAGCTCGCTGGACTCGTCCGACGTGTGAGCTCTCTCCTTGTTACAAACCCTACCGCCAATTATGTATACCGAGTCACGTAAGGACACCATGGCAAAACCCTTGAGAACATGATTCTCAGTGAGGCCTGGGATGGAGCAGGCGTGCGTCCACGCGTTGGTCGACGGATCATAGCATTCTATCCAATTAGAAATGTTTAGGTTTGGAGCGGGCTCTCTGTAGCAAAACGTGGCACAAACCCTAAAATTGGATAGAGAATTAGGGTTTGGTGAAGAGGGTGGTGTAGTTGAAGGTCTTGGGGGAGATGGCAGAGAGCCCATTGGAGTTTCTTGGGAGGAGAATATTAGGGTTCGTAAGTTTGTGTTAGTTTTGAGTTTTGGCAAATGGGAAATGTAATATAAGAGATGAATGGAAAATATAGATTGAGATTGCGGAGAATACCACAAATGTGAGGTTTGAGGACATCGACTAGAAACTAGGTTTGGTGTGAATAACTAGGGTTTCTTGTATTGAGTCGAATAGGTGCTAAGATCATATTGTTTTGGCGGGTTATTGTCTCTTGCATTGTCGACTTGGTAAAATAATCAAGTTTTCCGGAGATTTCAAAGAGAGAGTAAGAGGGAATCGGATTTCAAAGATTAAAGAAAAATGTGTGGGATTTGAGTCACTCTTGTATCTGATGGTTTTGGGTCTCGTTTTGATTGCAATCATTTGAGTTATATGACAGGGACAATATTTAGCATATCTAATTAACCAAGAGAGATTATATTCACACATCCCGCTTTATTTCTCTTACACTCTTTAATTTTTTAATATTTTCTACACACCATTAAATAGAAAAATATTAAAAAAATAAAAGACAACTTAGAGACATGTACTTTCTTTGGTTATGACAGGGGACAAGGACAACTTAGAGACGTTCAGAGTTGTTTAGAGGGTCAAAACAATGACGATGAGGACAATTTCTTTATTATTACGTCACTTATGTACATTTGTATGGTATAGAAAACTCACACCTATGCTGGAAATTTTGAGGGGAAGAGTAAATGGTGAAGTGCTGATTAGTAATTTTCTTTACCTGGTTAGTGTTTCTTCTTCCTTTTCTACAGTTTCTACTATTTGGGAAACCTTACTACTTCATGTTCAACTATATACTCATTGAGGGAGCTCAAAATATCTACAGGAAACAAATTGACAAATTATTGCTCCTACAAAACAACAAAGGGAAAAAGATTAAATTGACTTGTACCAAAGACATGTTTGCATTCCATGGATAGAGCTTAATTCTTCAAATAGAAGAGGAATTTAATTATTTATTTGTTGAGTTTTTCTATAAAATTTCTTTCATACCGTCGCGGTCTTTTAATTTTTAAATTATATATTTGTTGGGGTTTTGGAGATGGAAAATGATATGAATTTAACTAAATTCTTCAGTTACTAACTTAGTTGATGCTGGACTTAACCATAATCCACGTTAAGTTTTTTCAATATTAGTCCAAATATTGCTCTAATTTATGAGAAATTTCTTGTTTCTGATAATGGAACTAGGTAGACAGTTCAGTGCAACAAAAGAATGCGACCCTTGTAGTAAGGACTTATCTACGCGAGGCCAAGTGGTACTTAAATAGATATGGTTATTAATTTGTAAGTGAGTTGAACAGTTCACTTGAACTGACTGTCGTACATATAAAACTTCTAATGTACAAATAGAAATCAAATTTTAATTCAAATTTGAATACTGTTCTAACTAATTAACCTAGTTTACATATGAACTAAACTACCATAAATGAACGAAGCTCAGATTTGCAAACTAAGTGAAGTGCAGGCATGGCACTGCGTGGTTGGCCAATCAACAGTTATGCTATGCTGAAATGATATATATATATATATATATATATATATATATATATATATATATTTTTTTTTTTTTGGGGTTAAAGCTGTGCTGAAATGTTTGGCATGCTAAAGGTTGCTCCAAGTCGATTTTGTCTCCCGTAATCTAAGCACATGGGCTGACCTATAATCACTAACAGTATCATATAATATATAAGAAAATCCAACCTATTAAAAAAAAGGCAACACAAGCACTGTTTGGACAGAAAGATTGGGAGAAGAGCTTATTGGGCATTAAGCAGCACTCTGAAAAAGCACTTAAAAGAAAAAGCTCTTAAACAGGCCTCAGTAGGGCAAATCCACATGAGATCCTACTATATGATATTGATACGTTGAACACTATCTGGATTATATCTCAGCCTTTGCTTTCTCAACAAGCCAATACAGAATCATCTCTTGGATTTGGGTTTGCTTATCAAGACACTAATTTTCCAATTTAATATGTAAAAGTGCTTAATACTATTTTTGTTTTTGCTCCTGGGATCTCATGACTTTATCTCTGCTTTTTATCATGCAGATTTTGAGATAGTAGAAAGTAGTATTAACATATTGGGGAAACAAACAGTAACCAAGGCATGTGACCAACTAAATCATTCATGCTAGAGTGCAATTTTGTTCAAGAGAATTATCGGTTTTTTTATACAATATGTTTGTCTTCTATTAAAGATGTCCAGTTTTTTTTTTAAGGATGAATTGTCAATATGGTATATAGAGCAAAGTAAATAGAATGCCAGTATTAAGAAGGGAAGTTGGAAAAGCACATCACCAAGAAATGCACAAAGCAAAACCTCACACGAGAAATAAGCACAGGTTAAACATTTTTTTAGCTGACAGATTTGGATGTGAGCTTTTGCATGGATAATTCGGGCTGGCAAACATCGTTTAAACCCCCATGTACCTAGCCCTAAATTGCAAGATGCAACCTTGATCAAGACAAATTCTCCATTGTCTTGAGGTTCCACCACGAAAACTTATCCCTAACCAAGGACCATTGAACGATGGCATCAAAGGGGACCCCGCTAGAAGAAAATGCCATTTGGCAAAACTTGACTCAAAATATTTCACTTAGTGAGAGAAACTTAACTACATTCAAAATGCTACTGTGACAATATCATATTTACCTACACACGTTATAACTTTAAGTTGAGATTCTTCTTTTATTCAAATACATCCCACTTCATGTTAGTTCCTCCACTCGAGATGCATGGGTGGGCGTCCGTCCTTCATTCCCAACCTTTATGTTTTGTAAAACGAGACTTCCCTCTCTCTTATTCTCTAATACATAGAACTACTATCGAATATTTCATATATGTTCTCACACAACAGTGTGTAATTGACTTATAATATAGAAACAATGACACCCTTCTCACACAACCGTGTATGATTGACTTATAACACTGCAACAATGACACCGGGTTGTAGGAAAGTTATTCTCCCAAATCTAAGAAAAACCAAAACCCTAAACAGAGAAAGGTACGTAAGAAGAATAGCAGAGAAGTGCCAACAGCTGCCAAGGTCTAAGACAAGGTTTGCTCTGTGTGATGGAATGACAGATCATCCGAAATGGGACCTAGTTGCGCGGTGCGTGGTAATAGGCAGTGTCACAGACTGAGGAAAGTGCCACGATCAAATGTGGAGAGAGACAAAACGGAATTTAATGAGCATATGGAAGAAAGCAACATGGCTTTGAAGACGATGACAAAAAAGGACCTCCTGCATTTGCCTTGTATTGGAGACAAACCAGTTTTGAGGAAAAGGAAAACTCTGATTTGACTCTTCAATGTAGAGCTTCATTGCCCTTTTTTTCACTTTGGAATTTGGATTTCCCCAATTTTTCGTTGTCCATTATTTCTATGATTTTGTGAATCGATTATTTAAAAAGAAAATACATGGGTAAGAAGTAGAACCCTAAATCCAGATTCTCTTTGCAATGATTCGAACTACAATGCATAGATGCGAACACGTTAAAGATAGGAATACGACACGATACAATACAGAGATACATCAAAATAACAAGAATAATTAATGTATGACCACAATGGAGTATACGGAAATATGACGCTGACATGAGATACGAGAGGATATTACTGTGTCCATGCATCTTAGGATTTGAACTATGAGGTTTTTCTTCCTTCTCAAATAAGGGAAGATTAGAAATTTAAGTCCCTTTGTTATCCAGAGAAATGTAACAAATGTTTGAATGAGTTTTTAGAAACATGTAGTTGATTTTTTATAGGGTTTTCAAGACATTCTTTTTAAAAACAAGAGGAAGGAATTGTATTTTTACGCTTGCATAATGATTTTTTTGAAGTGCGAATAACATAATTGTTGTTTTCAATCGAATAAGCCAACTTTCAATCAAACAACGACACTCTTGGTATGCTGTTCTGGTATCCTTGACCAATTGGTGTGTTAGTACGTGAAAATACATGATATCATGTTATTTGTTTGAAACGGTAGCATAGAGTGTAAGTCCTTCTCGAGGTTAGGGCTTCCACTAATTGCTGGGGGCTAGAGGGTTTAAGGTCGTGTAAAAATTCCTAATAAAGGAGATGGTCATACGGCTTCAAATAGGTTAAAAAAGGTAAAGACCGTGGAAAAACCGTGAAATAATTGATTCGTTATGTGCTACAGCCATATTCTGATAGTGATACGACCTTCGGCTCACTGCCCACTGCCCAGTGTACCTCCTCCCTCTCTCTCTCTCTAGAGCTTAGATGGTGGAATTTGAGCATCCCAACCCAACGTAAATTTCAAGAAAAAAGTATATCAGGTTGTAGCAGGACAGCAGCTTGCAGCTCAAGGTGCACAGCTTACTTTGAAAGACCAAAAAGATTGCATTCACCATCTAACCCTTTCTCCAAAAGCTTGTTTCTCCCCTCCTTTTTATGCCTTTCCAGTTTCCACAAACACATTTTTCCTCAAGAAAATTGCACCCCATCTCTCAAATTCTTCAAAGAAGGTGAAAAAAGCAGTTTGATCCGCTGTTCTTATTGTTCTATGAAAATGGGTTTGGTGGAAAGATTGGTGTGGGTGAACGCGTACGGCAAGAAGCAGTGCAGGAGCTTGTTCTGGAGAGTGAGAGCTGCATTGAGGAAGGCTATCAAGAATTCTGGGAAGCGGCAGCTGAGGACGTTCCAGTATGATCCTTCGAGCTACGCCCTGAATTTCGACGACGGAAGCTGGAAATCAGGGGAGGGAGCAAATGCTGCCTTCAAACATGCAAGGCCTCGGCGTTGTACGGTTTCAGATTTGGATATCGGCAGTTCTGGGTGGGTTTATGTTCTTTGGGTGATTTCTGAGTGATGGTTTTGGAAGAATAGGGCAGAGGAAAGTAAATTGTTCTTTTTTTTTTAACTTTTTCCATTGTGTTTATGTTGCGTTCAAAAGCTCCATGCTTGTTAAAAAGTACGGTCGTTGTCAAATGATGAATGAATCCAAATTAGGCCAATTGGTCGGAGCAGTGTGTTCTGACGGAAAATACCCACCAATTCTTTATATTTCTCCCTTCACATCTATTTCTCCCTTGTTTATGCTACACCTTAAACAGCCAAAGGATTGATCCACAATCTCTCAACAATATAAATAAAGAGATGTTATAGACAAGCATTTGTACAAATGTTGAGAATGCCACGTAATCGAAAATCAAGAAGAAATGATCACAGAACGCAATGAAACAGCATCCAAGAGGAACGTAGAGAGTCATTTTTCGCAATAAAGGTACATACATCACTTGTCATCCCATGAGAAAGCCTAGACGGAACCTAATCCTCCATCTCTCCACGCAAGGAGGTCGGAGGTCATCTAGATAGTAGGGTCTTCTAGCATGGCAACGGAAAGATTGTTTATCCGAGGATAAGCGGCTTTTTCATCAAGCTGGTTCTGAGCCCATAACAGCATCTTCAATAAGCTTGGAAGCTTCGGATCTGTGACAGGACAACGAAATATATGATAGTTATTAGCCCCTACGGAGATTTGTATTGGATTAGCATAGACTCAATCAAATATAGTTGAAGAGATCGAATCAACGTCTCTTCTCAAAGACGCTTATACCATGATCAATGTACCATGATCAACGTCTCTTCTTAAGGAGATTTATATTTGAAATAGCGAATGATCCACAATTTTCCAACCACACAAATACCATGATCAATGTACTCCACAATCAATAATTTTGTTGATACAGCTTAGACTTGCTTTTTCTTTTGTGGTTTATCTGCTTAACCTTTCTACTCGAAGAAAATGGGTTGGGCGATAAAAAATATTCTATGAACCAACCTAGTGAAAAATTATTTTCTTATCGTAAATAATGAAACATGCACAATGATGTGGTGGTGAAATGTCCAAACATCTTCCCCCCCATCCAACTTCGAGTCATGTTTCTTTCGTAACAGAAAACCGATACATAAGCAATGGCAGATCTAGAACAAATAAAACTTTAGCAGGCACACTAACCTTTTTCATGACTCTGGCTGGTAAGGATGGCTGCATTCACCTCACTTGCTGTCTTTAGGCGCTGTGATATGTCTAGAAGCTCTCCAACGGGACAGTTGTTCACATCTTCAAAAGCTAGCAGTGCAACAGTCTTCTCCAACTCTTCTAAAAAGCTTTGCTGCACATAACAGTATCAATAAATACTGATAAATCAGAATCTCATAGGACTAGATACTATAAACAACACAGTGAACACAATTCAGTTGGATGGAGGTAAGGAGGAAGCCAGAAGATAATAAATAATCAAATTATACACATGATAGTCAATGAAGGAAAAGTTACAACGTGCTGAATCTTACATTTTCTTCTCCCCTTGGTGCCAGCTCTTCCTGAGCAAACTCAAGAGCCTCTTCTACTTTTCCATTCCGAATTAGTTCTATCAACCTTTGTTGTTGGAGATGGAAAAATAATTGGGGATTTGTATCCAGAATCTGCAGACAGAATTTTCACAGATCTTTCAAATAATTTTGATAAAGATTCTTCGCAAAATAATAACAGGCTGCTCTTGGAAAAAAAAATCAAAGGATAAAACTATAAATAATTATTTTGACCCATTATTAATATTAAACACTTCAGCAATTTAGAATTGCCTTCTCTAAAGTACATTTCAGAACTGCCTTCTCTAAAGTACATAAGAGAACCTCGAGTCCTGGTAACTACGTCGCTTGCATCAGAGGCAGAATGACTCTCTGCAAGTGACTTGCAGCCTTAACCATGTTAACTGAAATGATACCTCTTAATGTTATGGAAATCACGATGGATAGAGCAACCAAAATGCAGGTGAGTCACCATATTTATAGTCTTTGCAAACACTACTCAAATTCTAAAGCACTCACTGGTCTAGGTTTTTGCAGGCAAGCATAACTAGCAAATTTGGTTAAGAGATGCCCGAATGATGTAGTACAGAAGATTTCTATGATTAGCATATTTAAAATAATATATGAACCTCAATTCCAAAGGGAATTCAAGTGGCTGTTAACCTTATGTATAGTTTGTACCACACACACGAGTTACAATTATTCACATTGCACTACCAAACTTAATATGTAAGGCCAGACTTTGACATTAGCAAGACCAAATAAAAGAAAGCACTAAGATTCTATCAAACGAAAGAAAAGGCAAACGTTTTTCATCAACGGTTTGAGAAATGGCACCCCACCTCAGGGTTTAAGTCATTCACTTTCTCGATCGCATCCTCCACATTACCACATTGTACTGCCTTCTTGACAGCCATACGGTCCGTGATGGTTGCAAGATCAATATCTGCTATCTACCCATAAGAAGAAACGCAACAGCATACAGCACAAAACGAATCACACCAGAGGCATAAATTATAAAAATAGGCCATTAAACTATGAAAAAAAAGGATACGTTCGGTTCCAGATTCCTTCCGGAATTTCTCAGCAGCATCCACATAACCCTCAGTGACAAGAAAGTTCATCACCAATTTATTCATGTCCTCTTTCCTAATTTTTACATCCTTGAGCTTCTTCTCCCACTCTTCCCTCGTTATGACTTTCTTCGACCCAGCCTATGCATAAAATACAAATTATATACACATTTAACATGCCAATGGGAATACTAATTGACCTAATTACTGCACATTCAACCTCAAATCAACCTCGTAATCGCGTTCTAAAACCTTGAAATTAAGCAGCAAAAACAACAAAATTAGAATCGATAACAAGATTTCAAATTTACCATTGCTTCGATCTCTGCCAGCTGATGAACAATAATCCAGAGCAGGGACATCAGTGCACGGCCTCAAAACCCATTGTTCAACCCCAGCAACCACTTTCTTCCAAATCGCCCTGCAAAATTACGCACAACGATACAAATCGCAACAAGACCCCTAGAGTCGCCAAAAACCCTGTTACTGAAACTGATTGATAATTTTCCCGAGAAAATTTTAATCCAAGACAAGTGTTTGTTTGCCGAGAAAATTACACTGAAGTAAAAAGGTACCTTTGAAGCGTGCTGCCGTGCTGGGTAGCTGGGTTTGCGATGATTGCGTCTGTATATGTATATTGGTTCGGATTTTGGGTGTGCGTGTGAGTGAGATATTGGGATTCCGGCGATCCCTTTCTTCTCGCTGCTCTCTGAACTCTCTCTGCGGGTTTGGTCTCGGGTTCCCTTAATTTGGGTTCACGGAACCGTTAGGTTTTAACCCGAGTCGAGTTCGGGCTTTGATTTTGGGTTACATCTTGATCTGCAGAGCAGGCCCATTTATGAGGGCTTGAGAGTAAAGAAACTTTGTTCACCAAGAGAATGTCTCGTTTGTTTCGAGTTAAAATCTTCTGCACATATTTTGTGTCTGATATCTTCATAGAAACTTGTAGCCACTCTTTTTTTTTTTTTGAAAAACGATATTATTTACATTAAGAGGGTGAGAGAATGGACTAAGCCTAATAATGTGCTAGCAATAATGTGATTCAAATTTGCCTTTGGCGAGAATCGAACTTAAGACATCTCACTCACAGGTGGAGACGAGTACCACTAGACCGTAATTCTAAGTTACAACTCTTAGCCATTTTAAACTACTTTAAGACAGATTTCTCGAAAGTTACTTTTGAAATAAAATTTCATCAACGAAGTGGTCTTAAAACCCTTACTTTTATTTGGTAGGAATCCTTGTTTCGTGGAATAAATTTAGAAGGGCAAGAGGGGAAAGAAAATGAAATTGCAACATTAAGTTATTTCTCTCTTTTCATTTTCGATGATTCGAACGGGGCTGAGAAATTTGACAAAAACTAAGAACTAAGTTCAAAGAAAAAAACACACGACTTTAACCAATTTGACGAAACCATATCTAGCCGACCACTTTTTTCTTTCTTGTCTTTTCGTTGCATCTCCATCTCTTTTTCCCCAACTAAAGTTTGTTGAATTACTAAACATGTTGACAATCGCCTACCAAATAAGACCCCAATAGTTTCCACAAAAAAAAAAAGACAATCAAAATAAATAAAAACGAGTTCCATTTAAATTGGGCCCGAAATAATAATAAAAAAAATGAGAAAAATCCAAAAGTAGATGAAAAACGGGTACAACATGGTGCCGCGGAATGGACCGGTTAGGTACAACCGGTACTTTCCCCATCAAGTAGCAATTCGACTTGTACGCAACGGACAGATTTGGCCGGTTGCCAATATACACGAATTACGGGCCCCACTTGTTTTTTAACTCCCTGTTTGGAAGGGAAATCAACTTGGAAATTTCTTAGCAACTTTATTGGACACTTTTGCCCTTATATAACGCCTTTTGTTTTTGTTTTGATACAGTGCTTCTATGTACACATAATTAACTTGTATTACAATTATAATTGCTTAGATAGTAAGAAAAATTAATGAAAAGTGATCGAAAATTTTGAGTTTTAACGATAAAGACAAAATAAAGGAAAAAGTGAATAGTATTAGGGTTGACTTTTTAGTGTAAAAATGTGATTTTTCGTCAAAGTAAATAGTACCGAAAACTTTTTATTAAAGTTTCTCATATAGTATTGTATTGCAATCATTTTCTTATTTTATTTTGTTGACAAAAGCACAATTTAAGGTGTTGTTCTTGACACTTTAAAAATATCGTCTTACATCTTTTTTTGCGCAGAATTTTTTTGTGTTTTATAAATTAAAAAATGTACAAAATTAGGCAATGAGGGTTTGTTGAGTTGGTAAAGATTATTCTCTTCGCAAGACCAAAGGCTAGCTAGGTTCAAGTCCCGCTATCTACACAGCTAACAATCCCTCTTGGTGGATGATTAGCAAAATCCAAAAAAGGACTAAAAACCCTCTGTATAAGTCCTTAAAAAGGCTTATGGTATGCCCTGATTTTGTGATGGGATAACCTCTCATCCCCTAAACTTTTTGTTACCAGGTAAATAAATTGATATTCAATAACAACTGTGCACACCGATCTGGTGGTGTTTCTTTTAATTGTAAGTAAAATTTTTTTTTTTAAATTCAACCTCACTTACCCGCCAATTTAATTTATGATTGACTTTACAATTCAGTTTAAATTCAGTTACAGTTTAAATGAAAAGAAAAAGGAAATTATGCTTAAGAATCTTTGCATAGTACAACAATTTGGACGCGTGACTAATGGCGTGACAATAGAATCAAAAACCATCGAGAAAGCGCAGCGAATAATCAAATCAAAATCCCTTTTCCGAAAATAAATCAAAATCCCCCCAAATTCCTAGTTCAAGTAGGAAAGCGAAAACCCCGCAAAATCCACGAACAAAGAAGTTTCCGACGAAATCCCCAGAAAAAAAAAAAAAAGAAAAAAAAAAAGGGGAACGAGTCCTTAACCTGCGCACCCCTAAAGTCCCCAAAACCCAATCTAAACCTGCGCCACCGCGTTCTTCACGATCCGCGCGAGACTGTGTCGACATAAAGCAAAATAAATAGTTAAATAAATCAAAAGTCGCGTCGCGAACTTTCTCAGGCGCCTTCACATCGACAACGATCCAAACGCTGCCTTCTCTCTTTCTCTCTCTCTCTCTCTCTCTCCGCGGTCGATTTCTTGGGGTTTTCCCGGCGGTTTCGTTGAGGATGCGATTGCAATTGCTCGGATCCAGGTTTTCGTTTCGGAATTCCGAGTATAATTTGACTGCTTCTGGTTAGGGATTTTTCGTTCAAGTGTGGACAAGCTAGGGTTAGGTTTCCACAGTATGTTGAAGGCGGAGGACTGCTCTGATTGGAACGAGTTACCGGCCGCCGATGGATTTGCAGGAGAAGAATTCGACGACGACGGCGACGAGATGTGCATAGATGTCGACACGCTCTATCGCCTTCTCGATGAAGAACCCACGGTAATTTTTCGGTATTAGCACTGTATTGGAAAAGGATTGAACTTGTTTGCAATTTCTTGGGAGCTTTGAATTTTTTGTTTTGCGATGTTTGGCTGCGCTGTGAAAGATATGGCGGTCTGGTGTGGGTTTTAGAATTCCTGTGGGAATGGGCTTTTGGTTCCGTTGGGTGCGACTTAAGATTGAGCTTGTAGTCTGTACGTGTATGTGTTTGTGCATGGTGAAGGATTTTGCATGCAATTCTAGTGGAAACACTTAATCTCAGCTGGTTATTACTGAAAAAATCATGGTGTACTGGATAAGAACGGTCAAATTTTGAAGATTTTGTCATTGTAAATTACTAGGAGAAATGGGTTTACTAAGGGGAAGCACCAGAGGGGTTTATGAGCATATTGACATGTCGTTTTGTTGTTGTAGATAAATTCTCACATTCCTTTCTTGTTCTTGTTTGTTGATGCATTTAATTAACTAGACCTTGGAGCTTTTCGTTGAGCACTTTTTGTTAACGCCGAGTTTCGATAAGAATTACAGATGTCTTCCTTTTTCATGTTCAACGTTTTGTTCTATTAATTATTGTCTCTAGCCTTATGGTTAGCACATTTTTCTTTTAATGCTGAACTTTCGAATATTAGCTGCAGTGTTGTCCAGAGAATTTGTCATTGGAAAATCGATTGGAAGCTGAAGCTGTTTCCGATGCTCAGCTCCTAAGTGGTAAGTATTTTGTTTTGACTTTATAGCTTTATATATATATATATATATATTTAATTTTAACGTTTTATTGTTTCTCCCATATATGGCATAGTTTTCTCAGCTCAGTTTTGTAGTAGGATATCGTTATCTTCTAGAATTTGTGGTATTCTGGAACATCTATATTACAAGCATCTACATTTGACTACATCTGAATACTTGTTTCTCTGGTGGTGGTTTAGGATCTCAAGCAGTAAAAGAAGAACCACCTATAGAAACCAATTTGATGGGTCCAGGCTCATGGAATCCTCCATACAGATCGGAAGCTTCTCATTCTGGGGCAGGGGGTCAAGATGGCTCTTTTGATTATGAAGGGAACCATGACATGAATTTTGATTACAAAGAAATGCAACTATCATCACACACTGGTTCTCCCGGGCATACGTACTCTGCAAGTCTTAAAGACTGGATTTCCTTGATTCCAGCCAATGAGACTTGCTTTACAGAGAGGGTTGCAGTTTCACAGCCATGTAGCACGGCATCTAGTTTTTCTGAAGGGCATGTTAATCACATTTTGGACCACAGAGATCTGAATGTCCTGCCAGGGGAAGCTGATGTGCCAGGGAAAGCTGAATCTGAATGTAAGTTAATATTTCAACCTGGCTATAAACTGGACTAATGAATTGCATTTTTTTCTGGGCTTTTGAAGTTTTGATGAAGGTCATTGCATATATGTTTTGTTTTGTTTTTAAATTTTGAGGTGAAAGGACTAATTTATGTCTTGTGATGGTTGATTGCAGATGCTTCACAATGTCTTGGTATTGAGAACATGGACTTAAATTCCAGAAACTATTTCAATTTAGGGCAAAATACCACGGAAACCTTAGGGCTATCTGAAAATAATTCCTGCACTTCTATGGAAATATCCTCTACTCTCTGTAAAAATTCTGATGTTTTCAGTGACCCTTATACAGCTAGGTGTGGCATGAGCTTAGATAATACGTATTTCACTGATGCCTTAATGCATCATAGTCCGACTAGTTATTATTTTTCAAGTAATGAAGAAATGATGGCTAATGTGAAGGGTGAATCAGGGGAGTTTCCAACTGATAGTTCATGCTCAACTACCAAGATGAATTTAAATGGCCAGGAGGGGATAATTGGTAAATGTCTTTTTGAGCCGTCAATGATTGATGTTTTAAATATAAATCAGTGGAAGTTGGGATATGGTAATTGTATGTCAGCAATCAGTGGAAATTCTTCTTTCGATGCTGACTCTTCTCCTGCTGACAACAAGGCATCGGTTGAGCCTTTGTGTTCTACCCAGACATACATGTCAAGCAAAAAGGAAACAGATGTTGTGAAAAATGAAAATATTGATGAGTTTGTTGCACCAAGTAGCGTTATGTGTCAATCTTTTCGAGCCATGGATGAAGCTGTCTGTAGACAGTCTTATAGTGCTGATCATCACTTTTTTGACAAAGACTCAAAGCAGTCTGGTTTTGGTGTATCAACTCAGAATCTTGGTAACTCAGTGGATGATGATGATGTCATGATTGCTGCATGTAATAGAGCTTGTCACTCTCAAGATTTTAGGAATGGAAGTTCCACATCCCCTGTTGATGGTCAATCTGTGAATTCAAATCCCTATTTTCCAGGTGCTCAGCCATTCACTTCATCTAAGAATCATGATTACATGAAGGACAAAGTAACTCATTCTAAGAGCATGCATTTTTCGAAAGTCAGCCCTGAATCAATTCATAGTAACTTCTCTGACAAATCCCCTGCAGAGGATGACGTTGATGTATGTATTATTGAAGATAACAGTCATCCTGCACCCTCAAATCGCTCTTCAGTGGTTAGCAATATTAGTTACGCTGCGCCCGTGTATCAGTCTCCAGCACTTGGAAATACTGTTGTTAATTCACAACAATTGATGCCGAGTGGTCATTACTCAGGAGTGGGAGGCATGAGATTCAAGACACGAGATGAACAGTTGATTTTGAGAGCAGCGTTGCAGGTTAGCTCTTAGTTTGGAATTTTATTTCCTCAGTGGTTAACCGGAAATCCTGAAAAATTTCTTTCGCATTAATTTTATTTTTGTTATTTAACTGCCATTTACCCCCCTGAACAAGCACGATATTGTCAATTTATCCCCTAAATCTCATGCTTCCCACAATGCCTATCAGTTCGTGGGTCTTGTGGCCCTTTTAATTGAATCAGACATTTGCTTTGTTTTATTTTTCTGGTAAATGTAGCCTAAGCTGAATCACTCTTTTTGCATCCAATATTTGATTTATTAAGTGGCTATATTATTAGATGGATCACTTTTTTTTTTTTGGTGTCAAATTGTTGATTTATTAAGTAGATTTTGTGTAGATGGATCACTTTTTCTGTGTCAAATTGTTGACTGATCAAGTAGCTTTTATATTATAAAATGGGTCATCAGAATTTATATTTTGATGGCAAGTTTTTGAAATATTTTTCAAAATTCTATCATGTGCCCGCATTGTGTCCGGTATATAGTTTTGGTTCTCTGTTTTAGTGAGAAAAATTGAAAGTACTCAAGTCCATCACTGAAAGTTGAGATCTGAAACCTTGCTGAGATAAATTTTGTGTGCAGGACCTTTCCCAGCCCAAGTCAGAAGCTATTCCACCGGATGGACTTTTAGCAGTTCCTCTGTTACGGCACCAGGTTTTGAATTCTACCTCTTGACTTTAATTCTAGATAAGTATAGTCTGAACAACCTGTAAAAAGGAAAATGTGGGGACTGTTGGGAATTTGATAAGTATCTATTTTCTGGTATAGTGATATCAACTAAAATAAATGTGGATACATGTTTAATGCCTTGTTTCTAGGTAAAGAAGATGGTTATTCTATTGTATTTAAATAGACAAGAAAGAAAGTTTCCAGTTCCACATGTTCTTTTAAATAGTTTGTGGAGGTTTACAGTATGGTTCTTGTTACGGAATCAAAATGTTCTAGCTTAATTTAGAAGTTGGATTATTTCAGCTGCCATTTAAGTGTTTTGGCACGCCATTTTAATGTTTAGGATTTTATTTAAAAGTCATACGCATCTTGTTATTTGGAATAGTTGTTAGTTTGGTTTTTTTGCTTTCCTTCTAAGGAGTCTACTGCATTGTGCCTAGTCTGGTTTTATATGTGTGTCTGTGGTGAATGCACTGAAAAGGGTCCATCTAAGTTTAATTCATGTCCTGGGCAGAGAATTGCATTGTCATGGATGGTTCAGAAAGAGACAGCGAGTTTGCACTGTTCTGGAGGAATCCTTGCCGATGATCAGGTCTATACTATTCAGTATTGGTTAGCTATCACCACTTCCATCTTTCAAATACATTTGTCTAAGATTCTTATGTATATGTGATTTTCATTTTTCAGGGATTGGGAAAGACAATATCGACAATTGCACTTATACTTAAGGAAAGGCCTTCATCCGGAGCTTGTCAAAATGTAAAAATGCACAAGCTGGAAACTCTGGATTTGGACAATGATGATGATATGCCTTTTGAGATTGGTGGAAAGAAGCAACATGCTGATGCCAATGAAGTTATTTCAAATGGAACTCCAAACGAGAGCATAAAACCTTTGATGCAAGCAAAGGGAAGGCCAGCTGCTGGAACACTTGTTGTTTGTCCCACGAGTGTCCTCCGGCAATGGGCTGAGGAGCTGCAGAACAAGGTAACTGAAAAAGCTAATCTCTCGGTGCTAGTTTACCATGGATGTAACCGGACAAGGGATCCTTTGGAGCTGGCTAAGCATGATGTTGTTATCACAACATATTCAATTGTCAGCATGGAGGTTCCTAAGCAGCCTCTTGTTGATGACGACGATGAGGAGAAAGGAAAGCGAGATGAGTATGATGGTCCACATTCCAGTAAGAAAAGGAAATACCCTCAAAGTTCTGCAAATAAAGGCTCAAAAGGTAAAAAGGGTTTAGAGAGTGCTGTGTTCGATTCTGTTGCTCGGCCTCTTGCTAAGGTTGCATGGTTTAGGGTTGTCCTGGATGAGGCTCAGAGTATTAAGAATTATAGAACTCAAGTAGCTAGGGCCTGTTGGGGTCTTCGCGCGAAACGTAGGTGGTGCTTATCAGGGACTCCTATCCAGAATGCAATTGATGACCTTTATAGCTACTTCAGATTTCTCAAATATGACCCTTATGCTGTATACAAGTCATTTTGCTCTACAATTAAGGTCCCAATCAATAGGAATCCAACAAAAGGGTACAGAAAACTTCAAGCTGTTCTGAAGACAATTATGTTACGCCGCACTAAAGGTGGGACCAAATATATTACATCTGTTCGTTGATTGTTTCTCCTTGAATAAAAATAATCTTAGGTTGATAATTTTACTTTGTCAGTTTTTTTGGTGCCTTCGGAAAATTCATTGGGTATGTGTTTGATTTTAGCCAGGAGTGAACTATCTCTTACAAGTCATTCTTATTTTCTGGTATATATTACGATTTATTAAGCTTAAATTCTGTGGTTGGAAGTGAATTCACAAGGCATTTCCTTTCAGAACTTGCTTTTAAATTGAAACCAATTTTCATTATTTTCTTTCCACTGAAATTCTTATAGTTGACTTCCATTTAATCAGTATTGATTATCTCCATCTGATGGTAATTTCTTGCTGTAGGCACACTTCTTGATGGAGATCCTATTATTACTTTACCACCTAAATCTATAGAATTGAAAAGGGTGGAGTTTTCGAAGGAAGAACGAGATTTCTACTCGAGGCTAGAAGCTGATTCACGTGCTCAGTTTGAAGTATGGTTTAGTGCAAAGCTAATTTTGGTGTTGATACCAGTTTTGCTTTCTTATTATTTTTTTTTTTTGACTTGCCCTTATTTCTTCTTGAAAGGAGGCTTTTGGCTTCCTTTTCTTTTCTATTGTTTACAGAGCATGAGGTATCCATGTTTAATTCCTTTTGGTCATTTTCTAAAATATCTATTCTTCACGTCAGGAATATGCAGCTGCTGGAACTGTTAAACAAAATTATGTTAACATTTTGTTGATGCTTTTGCGTCTTCGACAAGCTTGTGATCACCCTCTTCTTGTTAGACGGTATGATTCAAATTCTTTATGGAGATCTTCAGTTGAGAAGGCAAAGAAACTTCCTCGTGATAAACAACAATCCCTTCTGAATTGTTTAGAAGCTTCTTTGGCAATATGCAGCATCTGCAATGTAAGTGTTTACTTTTAACATTTTTTTTCTTTTCATATTCGTATTTTAAAATGGTTGGATGGCGTTTTCTGATTTTCCAAATTAATATGCGTAGTTGGTATAGCCTCACTGTGTTATTGTGATATACTGATACTTTCTTGTGGAGCATACTTTTCTTTTTTAAAGGATCTTCTATGCCGAGCATATTAAATCTGATACTGCTCTTGTATCTTTATAAATGCCATTGAGTTGAAAATTTTGTATAATTATACCTGATGTTTCTTTTACAAAATCTTTTTTGTATTTTTTGTGGTGATTACAGTTAGGAATCTTTTTAATAGAATAAGGTAGGAATGGTCAAAAAAGTCAAAAAGTCAATATTTGAATAAATTATATAGAACATTGGACCATTCATTAGGGGAACAGTCCGGCTGACACCCCAGTTTTTATTTTCTTAGGATCCGCCTGAAGATGCTGTTGTTTCCGAATGTGGTCATGTCTTCTGTAGCCAATGCATTAATGAACATCTTACTGGTGATGACAACCAGTGCCCAAACACAAATTGCAAAGTTAGACTCCACGCTTCTTCAGTGTTTTCAAAAGCCACTTTGAACAGTTCTCTTTCTGACCAGACTAATCCAGAAAGCATTGGTTCTGAAGTTTTTGATGCTGTAGAAACTTTCTATGAGGATCGCTCGTACAACTCTTCCAAGATTAAGGCTGCTCTTGAGGTTCTCTGTGCAATGTGTAAACCACAGGGTTGTATTTCTGGAAATAGTTGCATAGAAGACACAGTTGATAGAAATGCCAACTCTTCTGAAAAGTCTTCTGATATTTGTGTGGTTGAACCACCTGAGGACATTCCTAAGAGACAGAACTTGGATTTGGTGACTAATCCTCAGAATTCAAAGAAGGTAGTTAGCGAAAAAGCAATAGTCTTTTCACAGTGGACAAGGATGCTGGACTTGCTTGAAGATTGTCTTAAAACATCTTCCATTGAGTACAGAAGACTCGATGGAACAATGTCAGTAACAGCTAGGGATAAAGCTGTCAAGGATTTTAACACCCTTCCAGAGGTTTGTGGAAATAATAGGAAATCTTGGATCTTTGATATAATCTTCAAAATAATCTTTTAGTTGGTATTTTCATTTGGCCGCGATGGTTCTGAAGTTTGACCCTGTTTCTTGTAGGTGACAGTCATGATAATGTCTTTGAAAGCAGCTAGTCTTGGTCTAAACATGGTTGCAGCTTGTCATGTTCTTCTTTTGGACCTCTGGTGGAATCCTACCACAGAAGATCAAGCAATTGATAGAGCCCATCGGATTGGGCAGACTCGTCCTGTTACAGTTCTGCGTTTGACTGTTAGAGATACTGTCGAAGATCGTATTTTAGCCCTTCAGGTACTGTCCTTGATTTCTTCTGTAATTTTTCTTCTTGTTTGTAGTTTAATTTTCTTAATCACTACAAAATAGGATTGGATTTGATTAAAAAAATTTCATTGCTTCAGTTCAAGTTTGCACTTAAAATACCATAGGGCTGTTTTTTCACATATTTTGTTATTAGACTGATAATCCCTTTAATAGGAAAACTAATGAAAAAGACTTGAAAACTTTGAGGTTTAACGATAAGGACAAAATAAAGGGTAAAGTGAATAGTACCAGGATTGACTTTTTAGTGTAAAAATGTGGTTTTTCGTTAAAGTAAACAGTACTAAGAGTTTTTCGTTAAAGTTCCCTAATTTAATTTGTGTATTCTCCTGTACTGCTATTCTGATGCTATGATACACATGGTTGATTTCCACAGCAAAAGAAGAGAGAGATGGTTGCGTCTGCGTTTGGAGAGGATAAAACGGGTGGTGGACAGACTCGCCTGACGGTAGAGGATCTTAAGTACCTGTTTATGATGTGATTAGAGGGAGCTTTATAGGTCGAGGAGATTTTGGTTTGCTAACACAAAAAGGTATGTCGATAGGTTTGTTTTGTTTTTTGGCATTGGCAGCAGCCGGATTGGATGCTCGAAGACTATCTGACAATAGATCTGAAAAGTAGCAGCGTATGGGGGCTATCAACTAGAAGATTATGTTAATAGTCTGTATAGAATCACATGATCAATTCTTTTCCCCACAAATTTCATCTAACGATTTCTATTCTTTACCCGTCCTCGTCGTCGTCCATCACATTGTATAGGATGTGGAATAGTAGGTAGTTTAAAGCAATTAAAGCCGTGAAAGATTCGTTTCTCGTCGATTTGTAAATCGTAGAGGGTATTTCCCCTGTTCATCTTCTATTAGTTTCTCCGCTTCGTCGTGATTTATACAAAAGTTGGGTTTCGTGGTCACTCTGTATAATGCTACTGATTTGGTGGTGATGCTCTAAAACTTTGGAGTCCCGTGTTGTTGATCCCTGTTTTTAATGATTTGTTGCTACTTTGCTGCCCTGCTGATTCGTGACAATTCGAGATGAGACGACCGAGGCCAGGTTTCGGGTACTTTTTTTTTTTTTTTTTTTTTTTTTTTTTTTGTATTTTGATAATAGGGTTATTATCAGTTTATTATCTTCGACTTTTAGTTTAATTTTGATAATGTGTCACTTACATCCAATTTTCATAGACGCTTTTGTTAAGCTTGGTAACGTGACTTGTAAGCCAACTGTTGTTAGGTCAATATCATCAATTCAACACTGAACAATACTTAGTTACTTAAAAGATGAGTATGAACTCATACGTAAAATTGTTCCTTGTCAATTTAGAGAATTTCGTGTTTATAATCAGAACTGTTTATATTATAAATTATCCTATAAAGATCATCTTTGCAAATAATCAATTAAAATTAAGATCGTTTAGTAATCAAACTGTTTAAAAACAAATGAACGGTATTGGTAAATGCATTACGAGCCGTCTATGTATTTGTTACAATAAATTGCCTAAATGACTTTAGTTTTAATTTATTTTTTGTAGAGATGATCTTTACAGTGTGATTCATGATATGAACGGTTCTGATCATAAGTATAAAAATTGTCCTCAAAAAGTTCAATCGTGCAAGTCACGTGATTAAACTTATGTTAACACGATTTCGAAGAAAAGTTGGACGCTGGCGACATTTTGTTAAATTGCTTAGGAAATTAAGCCTAGGGTGGTTAATTGTAGTTTCCTTTTAGTTGTCACGGTCTAGAAATCAGTAACTACAAACTACAAAACGTACGTCCTCGACACCCCAACACACACCCTTTTGGAAGACCAAGATTTATGTGTCATCTCACACCTACACCCAAGACATACTCCTTGCATTAATACCAAAATGGGTTTGTGTGGACCTGAATGCAACGAATTTATTTTTCACGTGTATTGAGTTTACAAATGACGGGAAAACGAAAGCCTCTACCCAATAGTCTCTCCTCTAGACTGCATGTCTAGGGGTTCTTATGCAACTACCAATCGTTACAGCCAGGATCTAGTAACTTAAGTTTTTTATGGTTCGACTTTTCCGGCATATGATACTGTAGCCGAACGATATTTATCTTAATGAATAATTCACGTTGGTTGAATTCGTGTGAGAGTGACAGGGAGCTCGAAAGATTATATTGAACAATGCAAAGTAATCATTATCGTAAAAACAAAAATTAGAAAAGACAAGTAGTGGAGTCAAACTGGAACAGGCAAAAGGGAAGAAGAAAGACAAAGGGCGGCACAGTTCATAGTTATTGGAGGCCGTGTATGATAATAGTGGTTCCACTAAGGGCACTGAGGAAGCTTTTAAAATGCGAAAAAGTTAAGATATTACCGATGATATAACGTGGAACAAGTCTCCTGCAGATTCCATGTTTTCTGTTTTTGATTTTTACCTAATATTTATGGGTTATCCAAGTGATTTGACTAATGGTCCAAATGTTCGGCTGCTTAATCAGATTTATTTTGCCTCTAAAAAGTGGAACCATGGTCTTCCAAGAGAGCTTTGACACTTCTCTTGTCGTCTAGTAAAATTATTAAAACGGTCGTGATTTTCACGCTCTTAGTTTCTTGTTTTTATGCTTTATTTTTTCTTTAGTTTATTCAATTTTTAGGCTAGGAAAAAAAAAGGTGCATAGGAAAAAAGGAAATGCGAAAATCACTTCACTCTTATGAAAAAGCTACAATCTAAAGGATTCACAAGAAGAGTGCGCCAAAATCAGCGTTACCTTTCTGTCTACGGACGATTTCTTCTTACATTGATGCAGAAGTGAAGTCTAACTGCATGAATACAAGTAAGATGAAAGTAACATAGTGCTAAGTGTATAATCCATCAATGCACAGAACAGCTGCATTTTTTGTTCATCTAATTATCAGTTAACGTTTCAGTTAATTGGATGCAACTTGATTGCAGGGCAACATGATCGTCATCTCTTATAAAATCTTGCTGTAGATAACTCTCACACCAACCAACTGGAAAAAGTAATGGAAGATCTTGTTCTTTTTATGTAAATCTATAGGTTCGAGTACATGGTCTAGAAAAAGCATTCTGTAAGCAAGAACGACATGCGCTCGGATGGAAAGCCTATCATAATTCATAATCTGGTCCAATAAAGAGCTTTGTGCACAGTAATCATACCCTCTAAAAAGAGCGCTAAAATTCTCCCATTGAGTGTAAGCTAGCTTTTTGTAGTGTGGACCGAAGTATAGTTGCAACACTAATTGGATGAATGGATTAGGCGCACGATTTTCTTCTGGTTCAACCATATGTTATACTTTATGATTTAAGATATAAAATTTTCAGTATTACATGATTACGAATTCTAATGTACCCGCCTTTCCTCCCTTCAAAATGTATGTTAATTAGCTGCTTCTGGATGGATATGATGCGGGTAGTCCTCTTAAAAGATTTTAATTGCTTGGTGACATCGTTTTTAGGAGAGATTTATTAGTGTGATCGTTTGTTTGGGTCCAATATATTGGTTTGGGCTGAGTGGGTTGTTCTTGGCCCAAAAAGTCTTGCTGTGAGGTCAACGTGAGTATTTCGGTTCATGGGCCGCCTAGCCAAGGCTGGCCGAGTCCTAGTGCAGGATGAAGTAATTGGGATAAAGGTGAAGTAAGAGAGTCCCATTGCGAGATGGATGGATGGGATAGATAAATCCTAATGCAATAAGGAGTCTTGGCAGGATAAGGATGCTGAAATGAATGCGGCTTGATAAGGAGGTGAGTTTAAAGTTCTAATGGAAGTGGGATTGACCGAGATAAGATTGGATCAGAATGAGGAGTCCTAATTCGGATATGATTTTAACTTGATTGAAAGGAGATTTGCTGCTATAAATAGAGGGGGGAGTGCACCATTCAAAGCCTTTCCAATTCAACACACGAATTGCCCTGCGCAAACTCTTGCTCTACGCAAAACCTCTCAACAACCTTGAGATTTTTATTCTTTTTTCGCCAACACACATTCAGTTTGGATAAACAACACTGTGAAGGCAACCGGTGATACCTTCAGTTTGGATATACAACACTATCGCCGTAGAATCAGCCGACCGAGGAGCATTTTCAGTTTGGATAGACAACACTGCATCGAGGCCGACTGGTTAACTATCCAAATCTCAGTCAAGAAGGATTTTTGAATCCTTATTGACATAAGTCATCTCATTAGCCTTTTCAGCGAAGTGAGGTGTTACAGATTACTAAGCTCGGCGCTTTGAATGCCGAGTTGCTTTATGATTGGATACTCACAAGTAGGTTTTAGAGTTTGGCATTCGGACGGCCAAACCACATTCACAATTAAGACGTATGAGTTCACCCTTACTAATACAATCACTATGACCGAATTCGGTGCCGACGATTTGTGAACTTCGTAGAACTAGCAGCCTTATCTTTATGCTCTAGAACTTGAGGGCCGAGATGTGTTTCTTCCTCAACCGCAATCGCAAGATCAAGAAGTCATCCGTGCACTCAACGCAACATCAACATAGTTTACTCATCGGCCAACGAATTGGCACGCCCCGCACACAACTGAAGGACATAGTTAGCTCATTAGTTACTCGGCCTGTGCGCCACGTAGGCTTAGTAGTTTTTAGGGTCAATACCGTTACACGGGGTGGTACACTACGTGTCACTATACAGATGGTGGGATATGTGTGCTAAAAAGTTAATAACTTAAAATATAAAATTTTCTACCACTTCTATTAAAACACGTGGTGTACCACTTGTATTCTTGTCACAATAAAAAATTTCTCCTTTTTTAGGTAAGAAAGATTCGCAATGTGTTAACATGTAAACCAAGTGGCGTTGCCTTTTCTTGTTCTAACCAACGAGATTAATTAGATGGTTCCTCTCCAAAAGCAGGTAATTAACATGAGGCAATAGACAGAAGATTATAAATGTCCTCCTGCTAGTAGCAGATTATTGGCCCAAGCACTTGTTATTTGTTTATTATTTTGAGATATGTAGCACGAAAATTTGTAGTGCTAGTGTTTGATGACACATGCGCATATGAAAAGTCTTGTTTAATTGTCAGGAAATTTATGTCAAAAAGGGAAGGGAGAAATTATAAGCAGGAGTACATGTTGCTAGATCTTAAAAACAATAGTCCCTGTAGATTCAAAGAGTGTAAAGGCAGCGATAAGTGGTTTCCACGGCACTAATAGCCTAGGCCGGTTTGCATTATCCAGGTCTTCCAAGTAGAAACAAATCTAGTGATCCTGTTTGCATTATCTAGTTACTAGTTTATAATGAAAGTGTTTGGTTGGTTCACCATGGAGGGATCTAGAAAACTTGAGACTAACTGAATGTTTATCTTACGTTGACAACAACGACAGTAATGGGATTTGTGTTGTCTTCTCAATTCTATATAATATAAAAGTATATGTAATGCAGGTTTTTCTAGTGCAAAACATCCTCTATATCACTTGCAGATCATAGTGGGTTAAATTTGACCCCGAATTTTCAAATTTGTAACGTTGATTTCAAACCTGTAGCTGATTATCGCTAATCAGTGCGCCTTATCTCAACTTTGATCAGATTGCTGATGCATATCACTTGCTAAGTACCTAACAGGGTTATAGAAAGACAAAAAAATACACAGCAAGATTGAACCTTTCAGCATTTGGTGACTCGGTGCTGATCAAGATTGGTCAAATGAAATCTACAGATAGAGGATGTGGAGTTTCTGATTTTGGGAAAAGGTGTTTCTTCATTGTGCATATGGTTGGTAGCGAAACTAATGATGTAGTTTGAGCACTGAATGCATACAGCGAACGGGGGCATAAATATTACGTGTTCTGATTACTTGAGTAACAGGTTGACTGGTGATCAGTTTAATCATAATGAGCATGCATAACACAGATTTGCACTTTCCTCTATTTGCATTGACTAAACTCCAGCTCAGTGGCAATGAAAAACACAAAAAGTGAGATGAGGAAAATAGTTTCCTAAAGAAATATATAGGTGGAGATCTATTGGCCAGTACACATTAAGCTGGGATTAGATGCATGTGGCAAATCCTTTGCCAGAGATGTATTTTCTGGTGCCGAAAGAGATGACGCACCGCTGGGACTGAGAATAATATTGCTTTTAACTAGATTTGTGTTTACACTTTTCACTACTAATCTTTGTCATAATATCGGATTTGTAGTAAATATAAAACTTCCTGAAACATCTCGAGTCGTACTGAGTGAACACGAAAGTTAGCCACTAGGGTTTGTTCTAAAGTGCAGATGTCTTACATAAGGATTTAACAAATTAAAGATAAAATTAGATTGCAAATTGAATAATTAAGAGACGATTTCCATCTCAATTTTCAACTAATAAAGTTGGAATCAAGTCATCGTTCAACCCCACTTTCTTAATTGGTTGTTTCTTTCATTTCTTTTCGCCACTTTGCCTTCCCCAGACTCACGAGTCATTACGCACAAGGTTCTCCAGTCGCCACAAAACTCCGTCTTTCTACTTTGTGATGATGAGATTCTTGAGAGCAGTTGTTCGCCCTTTTCTATTTTATTTCAGAGAACACCACCACCAATTTGGAATATATACCACAATGGCTTTTCCACTTTGTGATATAATCATTGACTGACAAGAACATGATCCATGATCTATCAGATATTTATCATATATGCACCAAGAGATCACCACCAGCGCTGTCCTGGTTTATCCTTTTTCAATCATGAAGATGAACATGTAGCGATTATCGGTATTAGACTCTCTAACAGTCGCTTCGGCGTCACAACGATGTACCTTTAGTTAAGGATAATGATTCCCTAGGTTTAGTTAGTACTTACTATGGGACTCTAGTGCTAGTCCCATCCATCTGTTTCAATAACTGGTTTTCCACGTAATAGCTAAGCCTAATACCACTGGTTTTTCATAGTACTGCTGATTGATCTCCCTCTATATCTGCTCTAATCCTATAGATTGATAATTTTATATTAGAAATATACCATTAACTGCAATACCTAATTTTATTCCTTTGTGTTCTTGGACTCATCATGCTAGTTGCTGTGGAAGAGCTGAATCCTTCCGCAATGTAAAGTTATTTGCCAATTTTTTTTCAATTATTACACGATAAATGAAAATCCAAGATGACTAGTCAAAAGTTAATTACTTATCAAGTCATCCAATAAAAAAACGATAACGATTTATTGTTGAGATTCATGAGAATATAAATTAATAACATGCCTTATAACAAATATATTTTTACTTTCTTTAGTTATTCACAGTATTGGTGATTAGTTTTGAGTTGAATGTCTGAATTTATCGTATTAATTAGGTGAACACACAACATCACTCAAGTAAATTCGTCGCATTTATGTTTGAATTTATCGTATTAGGCTTCGGAATCAAATATGTGTATTGTTTTGAACTCGTTCGCTTAGTTTGTTCATCAGTCATCACCAACCCACACACGAGAATGTAGGTACCACTTATCACACCTTCTCCTGCATGAATACCCTAGTACTTGAGCTTACCTAATTAACCCACGTCAGATGCCAACGCCAAATTCGTCAACGAAATAAAAAATATTACATTGCCACGTAAGACTCGTCTTCCAAATCTACTTTCTTTTTCTTTTCTCTTTTTTGTTTTCTTTCAATTTTGTTATCATCCTCGAATGTTTTATTATAAATAGAAACATGTGGATTTGCTTATGTTTCATCCTTGTTTTATGGTAGCTGTCTCTTGCTAAGCTACATTTTGTGTTTTGTACTTCCATATATACAACAGTACAATATGAATATTGTACCAAAAGCGACGGCTTTCTTTGTTTTGGCTCTCGTTGCACTGCTGTTTGTGGAGACTGTTTCGGGTAGAGCGAAACGGGCTAGTACTGAGAAACTGAACAACTCATTGGGGACTCAGGACCTTGTGACCAACTTGCCCGGCCAGCCTGCTGCAGACTTCAAGCACTACGCTGGCTATGTGACCGTGAACGAAACAAATGGGAGGGCTCTTTTTTACTGGTTTTATGAGGCTGCCTCCAACCCAGATGGAAAACCTCTTGTGTTGTGGCTTAATGGAGGTGAGCACTCATGAGCACTGTCAAAACTGTATATTATATATGATCAGTGCCTTAAAAATTTATACATGATCAACTTGTTTCTGAATTTTAAACCTAATCATCTTATAGCAGGGAAAATTATTAATCGATCAACTTGCAATTATCTTTTTAGCGTTATAGATATATTCCACATATCCATCTTTTGACTAAGTATATATGCAATTATCTATATTCCAAATACATAATATTGCACGTGTGGAGGAGGAAGCAAAGTACAGGTTCCTTGATATCTTCATGTTTCCTAATGGCGTAGCCACACCAAAGGCTACGGTGGGCTATAGCCTAGGGAGGATTTGTAGCAATATGTATATATACTTTAGTGTATAGTCTATATAATAGACAAAAAAATGTGTAAGAAGAATTATCTTTAATGAAACTAGCCCAGTGCGTATTTTTCACAACTAAAAATATAAAAATTACTACGAAAATTGTGATGTCATTTTGTTCAAGATTATTCTGCTTTGAGATATATAGTGGGGTTTATATTAATTTCAACCAATTTTTTTAAGATTGTCTTTACTTTCATTTTCAATGTTTTACTTTGTGCTAGTTATGTGGTTGTAATTGAGATATCAAGTTTTCTATCTTCTTCTTGTGTTTAAATCTAAATATATGTTAACTTTTGTGATTCATTGTAATTTTGTTAGTTTGCAATTGTGAAGCTTATTGAGTTCCTACCAAACAAATTTTAAGTTTACAAATACAGAAGTTAAACTTAAATTTTTACATAAAATACGTATGTAGCAAAAAAAAAAAAACAATTTGATTTAGAGTAATTTTTTTTAGCTAGCCCACCCATAAAATATTTTCTCCGTAGTTCGTCATGCAATATTAAACATTCTAATTTTGTGTTAATAAACAATTACATAAAGTTTGTATTAGATTATCGGGTGGTTAATTCTCCTATTGTACTTGCTTTAGTGGAGGTCATCCGTTTGTCCTTTCCAACTCATCCAAAGAGTTTTCAATGATACACAATCCCCATCTACAACATTTTGCTTCATATGTTTTATGCTGAGGCGACAAGATTCTTTATGTTTCAGGTCCTGGGTGCTCTTCTGTGGGATACGGAGCAACCCAAGAGATTGGTCCATTCATAGTGGACACTGATGGAAGTGGAATTAAATCTAATACCTACTCATGGAATAAAGGTATTCGGTACTTTCAACTTAATTTCATTATCAAACAACACGTTACAAGAAACAGAAAGAAGATTATATATAAATGCGTGGTTGCGCCTAAAACTCTGTCCTACTATGCCATTAGTTGTATATCTCTCTTTTTCAGTCTCTCTTATCATATGACTAGAAATTAGTTGTATATCTCTCTTTTTCAGTCTCTCTTATCATGTGACTAGAAACAGTTAGGGGAAAAATAGTTGGTTGCATCCGAGGTTCAGCCTTACTTATGGAGGATTTTACCATCCAATCGGTTTTATATCTTCTTGCTCTATCTCTCGCATTAAGTGACCAAGTCATGTGATAGGAGAAATAGAAGGAAGGGGATATTGATTGTACATAAGATTCTATATTATGTTTTACGCTTAAACATCTCATTTGCTTCTCTATAACTGTGCCCCCTAAATTTTGCATGTGTATGACGCAGAGGCCAATATCTTATTCTTGGAATCTCCAGTTGGGGTTGGCTTTTCATATTCTAATTCAACTAGTGACTATGATAATCTCGGAGATGAGTTTACAGGTCAGTTACTTCAAAAGTTGATTGCTATGTATTTATTTCCATAGCAAACGGTATTACTACTTGCAATAATAAACAAGTATTACGGTTTATATTTAATTTCCAAACGTACAAATTTATATATTTTGACCTAATATGAGTCTAATGACTGTTAGAAGATTTTAATCTGGTTTTCTGGTTTGTTTTTATTCTGTTCCTTGGATTATTTAATTCAGCGAATGATGCGTATAACTTCTTGCATAAGTGGTATCTCAAGTTCCCAACATACAGAACAAGGACCTTCTACATTTCTGGGGAGAGTTATGCAGGTATGTCACTCTCAGTCCCCCACCCTTTTGATCATGTGCTGCAACTGAACTTCCTTTGTATACTCTCATTCTTCTCTTTTTAATTAAATTTTTTTTTTTTAACAGGAAAGTATGTTCCAGAGCTCGCCGAGCTCATATATGACAAGAACAATGATCCTTCCCTTCATATTGATCTCAAGGGTATCCTGGTATGGTCATTTGGGAAACAATAAAAAGGATCCAGCTCCGTTTAGATATCAAATTTTAAAAAAAATTAAGTTATTTAAATTTCTTGTGTTTGATGTACAGTTGGGTAATCCTGAAACATCTGATGCTGATGACTGGAGAGGTCTGGTAGATTATGCTTGGAGTCATGCTGTGATATCAGACGAAACTTACAAAATAATACGCGAAAGCTGTGATTTCGACAGAAATGATACTTGGAGTAACAAGGATTGTACTCTAGCTGTGGATGAAGTGCTAAAACAGTACAAGGAGATAGATATTTACAGCCTTTACACCTCGGTCTGCATTGGTGACACGGCAAGCTCAACTGATGGTTCGATGCAGGTCATGATGAAGCGCACATCTACGATGGTGAGTAAACATTCATTAAATTTATTTTATAAATCAGTACAGCGATATACAGATATATTATGTCCTTAATTATACAGTGATACACGTATCAACTTGTTTCACTAGAACATGCTTACGAATTTTTGGTTCAACAGATGTTTTAGGCACATTTAGTTATTGTTAAGTTCATGATTTGTTCTTATCAGATGCCAAGGATTATGGGTGGCTACGATCCATGTCTCGATGGATATTCAAAAACCTTCTATAACAGACCAGATGTACAAAAGGCCCTCCACGTTAGTGATGGTGTCCGGCTCAAGAACTGGACCATTTGCAAGTAATTGCAGCTGCCTCCCTAATTTTAGCATGTTTTCCAAGGTTATTTATCTCTAATGTGTGTATATTCAAGAAATTCCAACTTGCCGAAAACATGTTCTTCAACTATTTTGGTTGCAGCAAAAAAATATTTGAGGGCTGGGCATATTCGAAGCCTTCTGTTCTTCCTATATACAAGAAACTCATTGCAGCAGGACTTAGAATATGGGTGTACAGGTAGATGTTCCCTGCCTTAACGTCGTTCATTAGATAACATATAATGCAAACTATAAAGCCTGGCTTATTATGTTTTTCTTTTTCGGATGTCTCAGCGGAGACACAGATGGAAGAGTTCCAGTGCTTTCCACAAGATACAGCTTAAGTGCTCTGGGATTGCCTATTACTAAGGCATGGAGGCCTTGGTACCACGAGAAGCAGGTAATTAGATAGCCTTAAAAATTGAAGTTGGCATAAATAATTAAAACTATGACGATATTTTAACTTTTTTCTATCGCTATTAATTCAACTTTACCAAATTAAACTGGGATTGTGACATATATTGCAGGTTAGTGGATGGTTTCAAGAATACGAAGGTCTTACATTTGCAACATTTAGAGGAGCTGGGCATGCAGTCCCCTGCTTCAAACCAAGCAACTCACTTGCTTTATTCACGTCTTTTCTCCTCGGCGATCCTCTCCCAACCGCTCGAGTATAACTATAGTAAAGTCAGTAATGCTGATAATTAACTAAGAAAATCCTATATGGATCTGTGTAGGGCTGAAAAAGATTTTGCTCTTAGTACTATACCAACTATATATTGCTGGGCTACATGTAATTGAAGACCATGGTCGAAATAGAGAATAAAAAAATGTTAGTTAAAACATCAAGAGGGGTACCCTTCAAATGTTTCTTATGTAAAATAAGGCCCTATGTCTCAAGAAATTACGAGTATTGAATACAAAACCTCGAATGCAAAATAAACCCTTTAAATATTATTCGCATGCCTTGGTACCTAATTTTCCGTAGTACCTGTTGGTGAGTTTGAAAGAACTTATCTTGCAATTACTAGTTTTGTTTGATTGGGCTCAATGGAAATCATGCCACCGTCATGGAATTGTAAGTTTAAATGTAGCAGAAACAAAAGAACTCAACATATCCAATTAACCACTAACCTTGTGAAGTCATTGCAGCAGAAAATAAAGGTTCTTCTCCTCTCAACACTATCTGTATGCACTGTCAATCAATGGGGCTTAATCTTTATGTTTACATTTTTTTTTTGTGCGAGAGCAGGGACTCTTTATTTATAATGTAAAGAGTGATCTATGATAAGGATACTTTCCATCATGTAATCCTTATCAAAGTTATCAATTTTGATAACCCTTATCACTAATATTCAAAGCATCCATATAAGAATGGTTAACTCCAATTGCACCAGGACTTCTTTAAGTTATATTTTAGTCTTTATACATTTTCTTAATAACTAACAAGTATTATCAAATATAAACTCTTATGATCTCAATCCCTCGTGCACGTGCTAAACAAGTATGCAGCTCTCATCAAACTTACAGGAATGGCTCAAGGGTAATTTCATTTTGCATAGTTTTTTGTTATAAAAGCAATATGGGAGGCAGAGGGAGTTAAACGCAAGACTTCAGGTGCAAGAATAATTAAATGCTCTTAATCACTTGAACTACAAGTCTTTTATGATTTTTGTACAATTTTAAGCCACACACTCGGTGCACAAATGAAAGTGTGGCCACGGGCCGAGGCATCGATTTATAACATTGATTGTCACTAAGGGAAACGAAAATATCTCCGGGGGAAAAATAATATCGCCTTTTCAATGTTTGAGATGATAGCGATACGTCTATACAGGATTTTGGTGAAGTTCAACGTACATATAGAAGGATTCGAACAAGAAATGCTTTGTCCACAAACGACTTTCGTGCCCGGTTTTGATATCTATTCCAAAAAAGGACTGATTATATCGATTTTTATAGATATAATTTGTCCTCTTTCTTAACTAAGGAAAATGATTGCTTACAAAGCTTTTTTAATTGGATAGCAACGGAGATATGATGTCTTCTTATAGCGAAAGTTATTCCATGGCTCATGTGCAAGATACAAATATCTCATCCTTACAAAATTCTACATTAAAAAAAATTAAAAACTTTCTTTTTGTACACTTTTTTTTTTGTCAAAACTTTTTGTACGTTGAGAGACACTTCTCACAAAGAAAAAAGAAAAAAAAACCACTGTATGTGATCCTATTCAGCTCCATTTCACCACCCCTTATGTGTTAATGCCCTACAAGAATCTGATGAACTTGAGACCCCTATATTGTTCGTTTATTAGACGTAAGACCTGACATTACATATTCATTCCGCTACATCAATCAGGATTTAGGGTGAATAGGCCGATGACACGTACGCTTTGAATTGAAACCAATTAAGAAAACGCGATAATTAGGTGGGAGTGCTTTTGAGATAAGCCAATGCCAGGGCGATACATAATGTGCTACATTTATAGAAAAAAATAGCTATAGGATGAAACATTCTATCGTGTAATTAAATGCCAATATGGCAAAATCTCATCTTGTAATCAACAGCTGTTAGCGACAAAGAATAATCATGCGTCATTTTCTGGAAAATATTGGCCTCACTGATTCTCTCACAATTTTTTGTGGAGTAGGATTCTCTTCCCTTCTAGTCTCATCTCATTCATTCCTCTTATTTCACACATTGTTTTTTTTTTATCTTATTGTTTCTATAAAAAAAAATATAAAATGTTGACGTGGCTTAATCGTGACCGTTCAAATATGAAAAGAGGGAAGGGCAAAGAGATTAGGAGCTCCATTTTCCGTGTCTTCATTTATTATTTAATTAGGCTTTGCTTCCTAAATAAAAGTTAGATTTGGACCACTTGGCTATCAATATCACACTGAGTCTATTTTTTATATTATGATTTGTGTCAATATAATATGTTGAGAAATGCTAAGGGACTCTCCACAGACTCTTAGCAACATAATGTTTTTTGCATAATATTTTATAACATTGGCATGATAATTAATGTTATACTATGAGGTGTCAGATAATTCATAGAGAGTTTCACTTTTGAAATAATCTCTTTAGCATTTATCTAATATGTCTTATGAAGTCTTCAAAATTTTGTGTACTAATTAATTAATGAATTAATCCTATTGATAGATTGGAGAGACTTTTCAGTCTTCTAACACGGAGCGGAATTCCACGCATTATATAATTGGAGGAAAATTCATTGTTTTTAAGTGTCTCTCCAATTGTATAATGACATGTGGTGTTTCATTCTGTGAATTTCTCGATAAATTGTTGTTTTTTTTAAGCGTAAGTGATCGCATTAAACTTTAGAATCAAATACAACTTGATCACGGAAGAAACCATCATGAATAGCGTCCAGTTGCACCCCATTATATAATTAAAACTCTTATTGATAAAGTGTTTTAAGTTTTATAAAAGTATAACAGCATACAAGGATGTGGGTTTACATCAATATTCCAAAGATATATGAAATGATATCCCATTTGTTTTGGTGAAAATATAAAATCACATCTTTTGGTTAGAGATGAATTATTCCTTCATGTTAAAAGAGATTTTGGAGAGCACTAAAGAATTTAAAAGAAGGCTGTGGCATCCGATAGCTAACCCTAGCTGGTCAAAAGAAAGAGTATTGGAGACTATACCACTAAAGAAACAAAGAAGCCTCGTGTGTAGTTTGCTTCATGCTAGCTAAGGCGATCTCTAATGCACCGACAAAAGTTAAAGAGTCAAAAGTTATATTTGACTAACTCTGTCTCTAATGTATAGATTTAAACGAGCTAATGCTCGAAGAGGGTGCGGGAAGAGTAAGGTGAAACCCCACCTTTAAAAGATACGAATGTTATATTTTACTTCTAAAAGCAATTAACTCCATATGCATTGAAAATTAAACGTTAAATTGGATTCATATGCATTGAGAGTCAAAATAACTTTATAACTTTTAACTTTTTAACTTTTGCCTTTGTAATTATAGATAACGTCATTACTCCAGTAGAATATATATATTTTTTAAGTGAGAAAGTATTATAAAAAACAATGCAAAACAGCCAAAAAGTCGGACTTGGATCCTCTCCGAATCCCCACCATGGGGATCTTAGGGATCAAGTCACATGGGCCGTTCATCAAAAATCGTACGGCTAAAATTAAATGATTTTTATATTTTTAAAAATAAAGCAGTTTCGTTTTGTATAAAAAATATTTAATTGTAACCGCACGATTTTTGATGAACGACCTATGTGGCTTGATTCCTAGGATCCCCATGGAAGGGATCTGGAGAGGATCCAAGTCCCAAAAAGTCGGGCTTTTAATCAAAGTTTTTTGGCTTGTAAGATTCCACTTATCATTACAATTTAGTAACATTTTTTTATTTGTAAGTGACATGTTTTAAATTAAATTTTCATAAATAGAGATTTCGATACTAAATTATTATAGTTGCCTCATTATGTGACTCAACTCAAATCTTTCACCTCTTGATGTAAACATATGTTTTGCTCAAGATCCCTAAAACAAATCGAATTGACTACGGGTTGTTCTGTAAATTTGAAAATTTTCAGTGTACATTAATGTAAGTGCACATAAATGTAAACAACATCTCTTATGGGTTTATTCATAATTGAGAAACATCTCATGTGGCTTAAGGAATGGCGATGATGGCTAGAAGTCTCTTACGATAATGGCAGATATGGCACATCAAGGTTTCGACATAGTAATTCACACCTAATACAAATTAGTGTTGGATAAACCATGCATCAAAAAACAAAAATTTCCAATAGTTCCAAATATCTACGTATAACATATTTTACACTGCCTACGTAACAAGTATATAAGTTGAGAGTGACACTAAACTAAAAATTAAATTACATATTTTTCAAAAAAATCAAAATAAGATAAAAATATATGAAACGTTACCCGTCTATCGTTGCTAGTTAAAATCCAACAATTCTGATTCTGAATCTTAAACCCATCATCCAAAGCCAAACTATGAATTCCAGTTCATGCTTGGGAGTTGAAACTGCGGGCGCAAAAACCCATCTCCTAGTGACCCAAGAAGTGCAGGATTAGGGTACAACGGCGCCATACCCTGTGGCATCTGATTCAGTATAGAAACAAATGAGTTGTTTTCACTGTTGAGATCGGCATGAAACCTTTTGCTTGATGAAGCAGTAGTAGCAGCAGCAGACTCTATCGATCCCACGTCGTTCCAAAATGGCGATGAAAGTTGACGTTTCAAGGGTATGCTGGTTTTTGAGCTTGAAGTTGATATGGCGCCAAACTGATCATGATCGTGGTCATGATGATTAGAATGAGAGCCTTGTTGATGATCGCTTGACAATAGTATGCCCTCGAAAAAGCTCTCGTGATAATCGCTTTCAAGCAACGCCGTGTAATTTGTAGTTGGCAGCTTTGATGATGGTGGTGGCGGGAACGGCGGCGGTTTTTGAGTTGGCAATATTGATGGGTGGAGAAACATACCCTCTTCCATAGAACTATTAGAGTCCTCGGCCTTGTGAAGAAAATGATCACCCTCCATAGACATCATGGGCCTTTGCGCAATGTTTTTCTTATAAATCCGGCACAAAACCCAATCATCAAGCTACAACAATAACATGACCAACAATATATTATTTATAAAAATAAAAAAAAGCAATTAATAGATCATACAATCATTACAAAAAAAAAAAAGAAGAGTGCAAGATATATGTGGCATAGGATGGCCCAAGTGAGTGTTATTCCTGGACTGAATACTATACGATACATTTTGGTTTCGATTATTGATGGTGGTGAATCCCACGATGGTGGTTAGAAGGAGGTTGAAATGCCTTTGTAAGTCTTTTCGGCTTCTGAAAAAGTGGTTGCAGTGATGGATGTTCACTGCCATGACGGAGCCACAAACTGATCTCCTTTGTAAAACAAAGAAAAAGAAAAAAGAAAAAAAGTGCTATTCATGTACCGTGTTTGATAACACGATATGCCGTACACTTTCAGTCAATCAGTCTTGTGCTACAGATATATGTCAAATATGTTGTACAAAAAGGCACATACCCTTAGGGAGGCTTTCTTTTTAGCTGCATCAGAAGCCTTAGTGGTACTAGAACTCATATTGGCGGTTGTGGTGTTGTTGATAAGGCGATACTCATGCATAATCCAATTGGTTTTAATCCCTTTTGGGGGCTTCCCTCCATAGAAAACAAGAGCTTTTTTCACACCGACGTTGTGGTTTCCGATTGATGTTAGAATAGGCTTGTCGGTCCCGGTTGCCTTCCAATACCCTGAAGTTGCTGCCCTGTTTGGCCGTGCCCCATTCGGGTACTTCCGGTCCCTTGGAGTGAAAAAATACCACTCTTGCTCCCCAAACGTTGCCTTGCCTATATCACCAAAACCAAAATCCCAAAAATTGAAATTTAATTTCAGAAGCGAATTAGGTCAGTTTGACATGACTGCGTATCCGGTAGACAAAAGCAAAAAACGTACTTGGTAGTTCCCATGGATCAAACTTGTACAAGTCTACCTCCGCGATGATGGTGACCGGAAGCGGGACGGAGGCGGCCTTTTTCTTGAGGTAATGGACCACCAGTTCTTCGTCTGTCGGGTGGAAGCGGAACCCCGGTGGCAGCTGCGGGTGCTGTGAACCCGATGATGAATCTGTGCTCTCCATCAAAACTACTCCCTCTTTACAAATCATTAATTTTTGAGAGAAAAGAAGAATACAAATATGAATTGATGAAGAATTAGAGAGGGTTTGAGAGTCGGCAGTGGGAGCTGGATGCTAAGAAGGGGAATGGGGGTTGAGGGAGAGTGGCGGTTGTACTAATATAAAAGGCACAAGCGGCACCGGTGATCGGTCGACACGTGGATTTTTTACGCAATGGTTTGGCGACACGTGGAGGGAAGTGAGGGGGTGGGGACCATGAATATGTAAAGGCGGGGGATATGAGGGAGAAACGAAATGGAGGAGTGGCAGGTTTTGTGGGTCGGAGGTTTAGAACTGCCTGTACGCCTTTCATGTCATGCTTTTCTTGTCGAACGGCCAAACACTCCTCCAAATAACAGATTTTTGTGTGAGAGAGAGAGAGAGAGTCTGCACGTGTGTATGGTGTAGATTCCATTTTCTTAGTTTGATGATAAACTGAAAACGTAAGGGAAAATTACACCTACTTCTTGAACTTATCTTTTACTTCTGTTTACCGGGTGATTGAGTTTAGGGTGTTGTTCTTCATAATTTCTTTTTAATTTCGATGCGCTCTTCTTAATTTTTAATTTTTGGTGAATTGAAGAGTATCGCATGACGTAAATTAACAGAGAGTGTGAAAGATAATTAGCGTGTAGATAATATCACTCGAGTTTATTGCTTGCCTATGTGATTGAATTTTTTTTTTTTACTATTATGAGAGGAAGGATGAGAGTTTGAAACTATACAATAATTAGGGCGAGGGAGAGTTTTGAACCCGGAATACATAGTTAGAAACTCAACACCTTATCCATTAGAATATTAGACTAGATGTATCTATGTGATTGACTTGTAATTCTCTGTAACACAGCGACAAACTTTATTCGACCTTCAATGAATTCATAATCACACAGATAATATGTTTACTTAATCAAAATACGGCTAGTTATGATAAGTTTAAGGAGAAATATGTATTGAGTGATCAAATTTTCAATCCAAAAAGAAAAAAAAAACCGATCAATCTAATTTCTTTTATAAGAAACTGACTAATCTAATTTCTTGGTCACTAGAACAATGTACCCATTCAACGCATAATAACACAGCCTAGCTATAGCTAGAAGATTCAGTTGAATGTTATTTTCTAATTTCCATATAGGTAATTAAGACGCAATCATCTCTTGGCTCATTTGGTTATATTATTACTTTAATTTCTACCTATCAGCACATGGGCGACGTGCATTTCTACTTCGTGGAATCAATATTTAGGCCTAATCATGCAAGCATGGACTTTGACAATATGAACGGTCCATGTTATTTTTTCCTCTTAATTTGCTTTCAATAACCAAACCATCCATCACTATCCACAAATTATACAAAAAAAAAAAAAAAACAGAAAAGAAAAAAGAGGTCATTTGCTTTGCTTCTGTAGCTTTATATATTTTTGCAGTTTTGCTTCTGCCCATATCGCGTTGATCTGACTTGGGATGCTTTGTGCATCACAAAATCCAAACTTTGCTGATGAGATGTATTTAAAATCGTTAATAGCCATGTGGCATACATAGTATCAGCTCTATCTTAGTGATCAGTGATCAGCTTATGATTGGGGTACGTGGAGTTAATTTCTTCATTATCTGATGTTTAATTAAAAGCTTATTCAGGGTCAACCATAGAGTCGATATGCATGATGATGATACACTTTCTCAAATGTAGTCAGAAAATCCGATTTTTGAATGCACACTAGTGTGTTAATGGATTGGATAAAAAACAATTATTGAATGAGGTATTCAACTCCAGAGATGAATTGAAAAAGAAATCTTTATTGGTTCTACCTCTTATTTTTTATGAAGAGAACGAATATTTTTATCGAATGATTAGAAAAAAAAAAGGGTCCAGACTACTTAAACCGTTTATATGCTAAGAAGCGCTTTCTAAAAATATTTATTTAAATAGCTAATAAAAATAGTGAAAAACTTAAGCCGCTTCATAACATAAGTGCTTTATAAACAGTCATAAACGAAAAATTTACCTTTCGGTTTTGTTTGATTAGGTAATTAACAAGAAGTGGGTTGGCCCAGATGTCCGTGAACATCCAAGTTTTTCTTTTCCTAATTAAAATTATAATCGTATGGCAGCTGCCATTATCATGTGTATTACAACATGGTGTTTTGTGGCTTAAAATCTGCGACCCATCACACTTCATTAGATCATGGTGCAAAATTGTGTAAACATGCACATGGACATGTATAGTCGAAGGTCAGATAGTATCCAAAACATATTGGCTGCAAGTTCAAACAATTATTAATCATTTTTGGTCCGACTTCAAAGTTCGGATTAACTTAAGGCTTAATGAATAATATTTCCGGAAAGAAGTCTCCAATTTCAGTTTGTCTTTAGCAAGTCATTTTCGCTCGACTTGTCCTTTAAATCGATTAGAAATAGTGACTCACATTTGGATTTGATATTAAAGATACGAAGAATGAATGAAGGTGATTTTTAATGTTTTAATCTTAATCTTGATACGAAATCTAATAGTGGGTGATATCGAATCTTTAGTCACTAGGTGATCAATTACTAGAATGAACTCCTAAACTGATATCTCATGCTGCCGCCATGAAGCTATTATTTTATTATTTTTTTATGCATGGCCTTTGGCAGGCCTTATGATTCCGTCACGAGGCAGATTGCCTGCCCTCCCTTTACCATTCCCTTCCCATCTCCTCCTATTTGTGCGGTTACGATTAAGTCATGTCAACATTTTACATTGATTTTTTTAATAGAAATAATAAGATAAAAAATAATAAGAATATAAAATGTTGATGTGGCTTAACCGTGACCGCACAAATAAGAGGGGATGAGAATGGGATGGTAACTAGAGGGCAGACAATCTGCCTCCTTGGGTCAGAGTAGCTCAAATAAACAACATACTGAGAAATTTCATTTTAGAATGTAATCTTTACTTCTTTCAAAATGCTTTCACATTTCAAATTAATAAGACAGATTATACAAATTGTGCAACAGATTATATTATTTTTCTTTAAAATGGGATAAGGTTTCTGGAAGGAGCAATGGAGAATTTCATACAAGCAATCCCATGACTTCTCATTCAATTTATTAAATAAAATATCTTAAGTCAAACCATTCAACTCAACAGATATTTATGTATTTAGTTTATAAGAATTGCAGATATTAGTCCCATATGGTATGGACTATTGAGTCATCTTCATATTTGACTAATTAAGGAGTCAGGACATACATCTTACAACCATGAGGAGCAACATTTGCAGTCAGTCCAGTAAGCATCCTCCTTGAAACAAATGAGTGCTGCAAACAAATGGCATTACGGTTTTCTGTCAGTGAAGACTAAGATATAGTTCATCTATTTATACGACATTAAAGCATGATACTATAGAAAGCAAATTTTTTTAATGTGTCAGTCATACCGCCCATAAGTCTCTAACTGTAACAGGCGTACTTGGCGAGAGTCCGACTTCCTTCCATGTCACAGTTATAGGAGCTAACGACCGGCCTCTATTCCACAACACTACCACCACTCTTTTATTTGATAATGGTCCTGCCCACAACTGCATCAAATTGAAATACATCACATGCCTTGCAGCACAAGCATGATTAATCAGTAATCCAAAATAAATTGCTGAAGTGAAGGAGAAGGGCAGCATTTGCCACTGCAACGTACTTCTAGGCCATCTTTGGATCGCACTTTCCCCGCTTGAACTCCGAGTGGATCCTGATTAACATCAATAACCTCTTTATTTCCGAGAATCCGGAGAGTTTCCTTGCTCGCAGATGGGATGTCACATCCGATAAGTAAAGGAGCCTGTTGCAAATGCAGATTTGGGATCAGCGATAAATATAGTCAAACCAACGAACTGAAATTTATATGGAAAATGTGGAGAGTGCATACTTTCATGACTGCCCAAATGCTGAAATGAGATTGGTACTCCTCTACACTCATCCCTCCATTTCCCACTTCCAACATGTCAGGATCTGTTACGATTACATTAAAATTCAAATAACTATCCAACAATTTTGTTTTAACAGAGATGAGAAAACAAGACAGTAAACAACATAAAAGTTTACCGTTCCACTTGCCAGGGCCTGCATATGTAGCCCAAATGTTGTTTTGATCTGCAATCGACGTGATACTGAAATCGTAACATAAATTGGATTAATTCAAAACAAACTAACATAATGTTTCAAGGTTAGAATTCTCTGTCATGTCAGGATTCAGCTTGAGATCTTGAAAAAAGAAAGGAACTTTCGATCGCACCTTTCCCAACTGTCCTTAATGTCTCCCGTAGTTCTCCAAGCATTGCCATAACGACCAGCCCATTTCGCAGGATCCTCTTGTCCCCTTTAAGAACATATTTCTCTATCAAAGTTACGTTTGTCAAAGCCAAACAGTTTCTAACTTTCTAGTGATGCAAACAGAGTATTATTTGAAGAAGTATATATAATGATTTCATGAATTACAAGTGACTTGCCATTCGCATATGGAGTACAGGATTGGCCTTCCAGCCTTTAGCAATGCGGAACTCATTATGGGATATCTAATTTGAGGCTTAGAACCACCATTGTAGCAGTTATCATACTTCAAATAATCGACACCCTACAGCCAAATGCCGTATCAGCTCAAGTTCATCGTCTCTATAAAATTAGTTGTGTTGATGTTTCATGTAAACTAGAAAACAAAACAAACTACTCATCTTAGCAAACTATACATGTAAATGCAGAATGGTATCAGACACATACCCATTCAGCAAAGGTTCTAGCGTCTTGCTCTTCGTGCCCAAGTGAGCCTGGCATTGTGTTGCTGCAAGTATAATAACTAAAAAGAGCAGAAAGATGAGAAATGACACATCGAGTGCTATTTCAGATAAACAAAGTTTTCGGAGATAATTTTTTACCCAGCATCAGAGTATATGCCGAGTTGTAAACCCCTTGCGTGAACATAATCAGCAAGGGCCTTGATCCCAGATGGAAAAGTTGACGATTTTGCTATTAGGTTACCTCTACTGTCTCTGTTTCTTTCAGCCCAACAATCATCTGCTTTTTTAGTTCTCATCAATATATAACAAGAAAAAAGCTCATTCAGAACCAAATTAACCAAGCAAATGATGTGAGGATGCTGACCTATATTGACATATTTGTATCCAAGTGCTGCCAAGCCAGTCGAAACAAGAGCATCCGCTGATATATAGTAAAAAAAATCAAACAAAATCGCAACGGTTAATGCCGAAATACAGAGAGCTTGGATTCCCAATTTGGTTACTAGTAACTACTAGAAACGTAGTGTTATGAGATGGTTAGCAAAGACCAGATCACGCATGTGCTTATATCAATGTAACACAACGCAAAATGGTGCATCATGACTGAAGTCGCAAGAAGCGTTGAAGGAAATATGGAAGTCTAGCAAAAGTAGTTCAAATTATTTGGGTTTCTTCGGTTATTGTCAATTGGTTATAGGTAAGATGCTCATATTAAAACGAGCCTACTGATAAAACATATTACAAAGGCAAGTAATGCAACTGTACAAATGAAGCATAATCTGAAAGTACTTTACCGGTGGTCTTCACTGTAGCTTCATTTATATTGCATTGGAAGTGATTCCAACTGTTCCAACTGCGTCGAATTCCCAAAAGTTAGCTTACCAAATTGAAAAAAGGGCAATTCCCTTTCACCTAAAACTTTGAAAACTTGATATCTTACCCCATTGGAGGTGTACGAGCAACGCCATTGGCAAGGAGGAACTGACCGAATTCTGCTTGGTGGGTATTATTCTTCAAGTTCAGAGCATCAATCACATTGAAAATAGACGAGATAACAAAGAGCAGAACAAAGAGTGAGCTCCTGTGTTTCCAATCCATTGGGGTACGTATCTGATCCGAGAGCTCTAAAGAGAGTGAGGAGGGATTTTGAGTGTGGCGGAAGTTTTTAATGAGAAAATGGGCGAACACGGACAGAGAACGCCATATTTATACAACTAATATGGGGTTGGCTGTACCGACATAACCTACTAAGATTCTTTTAGTAAGAAATTATAATAAGGATGCTACAATTGTATTTTTTTAAGTATAAATGGACGTATACTTATATGTTATTAATAAATTTAATTAAAAAAATAAATATGGGGTTGGCTGTACCAACACAACCTATTTAGATTCTTTTAGTAAGAAATAAAGTTATAAGGAAGCTACTTGAATTTTTAAAGTATAAATGGACATTTATTTATTTGGTATGTTGGTAAATTTAATTAAAATTTAAAAAAAAATATTGGGTTTTGGCCGTACTGACACAACCTACTTAAATTTTTTTAGTAAGAATAAGGTTGTTAATTGTATTTTTTAAGTATAAAAGGATATTTTATATAGTATATTAGTAAATTTAATTAAAATTAAAAAAAATATATATATATATGAGGTTGGCTGTACCGATACAACCAAGTTAGACTCTTTTAGTGAGAAATAACGTTATAATAGGGATGCTAATTGTATTTTTTAAGTATCAATGCACATTTACTTACATATTATATTAATTAATTTAATTAATTTTTTTTAAAATCGTCTAGCTAGATTTAGGAGTTTCTTCTTAATTTTCAAATGCTTGTGATTAATTATGGTGGTGGCCGGCCACATAGTATTTAGCCAGACGGGAATTTTTAGAATAGTGAAAATTCGTTGCAATGTCAGATCTTATCTGTCAATTTGTCTATTAACTGCTAACGTGGCAACAGACATGGAGCGGACACTCACTCCAAACACAAAAATGTAATTTACTAAACCTAGTACAAAATAATTGTGCAATTGTCCCAATCTTGCAAATGCTTTAGCTGTCATATTTTTTTTTTCTTGGAAATTGCTTTATATTAATAAAACTCAATCACACAGGAGGGTCTTGGATGACATCGTTGCATATAATATTAGAGATGTGATATCCGCACACTCTTTTTTACTTTTCTCACACATTTTTAGATTTCGGCCGTCGGATCAAATGAATTGAAAAAGATCTAACGGACAAAAAGTAATAAGTGTGTGTGAGAAGTAAAAAGAGGTTTGTAGATAGCTATTAATCGGGTCCTCAAATCTAACCATATCATTACCAATTGAAATGGGGGTTAGATGCATATTTTATGGTTTCCTGCTGATATAATTTTGTTGAGTGCACATTTGAGTCAGACTCGTCGATCATGACAGTGTGTCAATCTCATTAAACCTAAATTCACTTAATCTTCTTTATAACTTAAAAAAATAAATTGCTCTTTGTTAAAATTAAACACGTGTGTACAAAAAGCTAAGTATTGCACATAATGTTAAACCCATTGATCATAACATGACAAGCGAGAAAAAGTGATATAACTTAGAGAAATGTTACAGAGACTTTCTCAAAAGTGAGACTTTTTATGGACTCTTTTACCTCATATTTTTTACATAATATTTTATAATGTGAGCACAAAATTGATGTTAAATTGAAAGTTGCAGAAAGTCTATAAAAAATATCATTTTAAAATATTATTTTGGTATTTTACTAAAACTTAAGTGAACATAGCATGATAGCATCACACACGTCCTCATCAATATAACCAGACACATATTGAGGCTTTGAGGCTACGCAAAGGCATCCAAGCAAACAAGTAAGCGTGAGGAGAATCTATAAAGGCATAAAGAAACTAGTGACTTGAATACAAAATCAAAAAAATGATCAAATGGTCCTAAAAGATCTTTTGCCCCCACACGAGGTAAAGTGGATGTGCATAAGAGCAAGTCCAGCGGTGCTGGATGCTCGAGGGACAGGCAGAAAAAAAGGGCCCGAGGGCCAGTCAATTTGGTCCAGCGTTGCAAAGGCCCGAGTGAAGGGGGAGCCCGATGGACAGGCCGGTGGAAAATCCACCCACCGAGCCACTGGGTGGATTTGAGGCAGAAGGTTGTGCGAACTCGAAGCTGAAGTCGACGAGGGTTTGACGGCTATAGAGGCGGTCATGGCTTCCTGCATTTGGAGCTTGAAGGCCATTTCGAGGTCGGACTCTAGGGTTTTGGCCGCCATTAGCTCCCTGCGCTGTTCGGAGAGAATGGTGTCGAGGTCGTCTCCGTTCATACGATCGTCCATGATCGGCAGGTGGAGGGGAAAGGTGTTTTTGTTTTTAGGTTGCTGAGGTGAAAGGGGAGCGGGGAGCACAAGGTGGTTGCAGAGGTGGAGATCTGAGAGTGAAAGCAGAGAGAGAGAGAGAGAGAGAGAGAGAGAGAGAGAGAGAGAGAGAGAGAGGAGAGAGAGAGAGCTGCTTAAAATGAAGATGAAAGAAAAAAACACTCAGATTTTGGAATGGTGCACGTTGGCACCATGTGAAAAGATGAAAAAATAATATAAAAAAAGGGTTTTGGCATGGTGGCATGGTGCTTCGGCATGTGAAAAAAACAAAGGTTTTGGAATGTGTACTGCACCATTTTAAAAGAAAAAATAAAAATAAGAAAATTTAATAGAAAGTGGTACAACGAGACCGATTAAAAATTTTATCTGAAATTACAAATAAAATTATTGTTTATTATTTTAGAAATAAAAAATACTAATATTTTATTGCCAATTGCCAGGGCTATTCAAGTGTAGGGGTGGAGATGCAAAAAGCAATTGCCAGGGGAATGCACTGTTCATTAAGAGCAATTACTATTCACTGGGTGGATTGAATAGTGTATTGCCTGGGGGGAGGGTTCCTACATTGGAGTTGCTCTAACAGAGACTGAATCATGAATTTTTTTTAAAAAAAAAAATTCAGTTACTTTGTTTCTTCCTTTAAATTGTTTGGAGTTGTTTTAACAATTCTTCAAATGAAGAGGAAAAAAATGGGAATTATTATCGGATTTTAAAATCGTATATTTGCACATTGCGCTCATCCCAATTAGGACAAATATTATTTTGAAACAGAATGCTGCTATTTAACCTCAATTTAGAGAGGCGATTTGTAAGGTCGTTACTAAATTGAGTCAAAATTTTGATGCCTTTCAGTGGAGGCTGATTTTGCAATTACTGTCTAACTAATATTACATGGTACTACTTGGTGCATTGATTCAAGCTTGTCGTACGATGTTACTATCTAATTGGAAATGAAATATATGACATACCTATCGCGAAATGAATTTTGTGGTTAATGAGTTGGCCAACCTAAGCCTCTCTTATCCTTTGAGTTCGGTCTATTTTGAACAAGTTACATCTTCTTGTAAGCAGCTATTATTGTCCAACATTAGGCCTCACGATATTATTTTGTAATTTCTCTTTTGTTGGGCTATTAGCCCTTTTGTTTAGCCAAAAAAAGGCATTATTCATTTGCCTCAGAGCATACGGATCCACAGATCTGGGCCAACCAAGAGAGAGATCAAAACGTGGGGTTGTGTGTGTGGTGGGTCAATAAATTGGCTAATGGAGACCGCATAATTTAAATTGAATGGTTTGAATTCTCGAATCCATCTGCTCTAGGCGCTCGCTAAGTGCTGTAGGCGGTCTAAGCGGTGGTAAGCGGCATATCTAGGCGGATTGATACTGGTCTTCTTCCATCGTCAGCGCCTCTGCAACTCTGGTCTTATGTTCCATGCCCTATCGTATTAGGTTGACTCGTATATGCAAATCAACTCTCTAGATGCTAGACTCAACGAAGAAGGGGAAATTACAAAGAAAAACATAAGAAGTATATGTGAGTGATGAGGAAAATAAAATGGAAAACAACCCAGATTGAAGAAGAAGAAGAAGAAGATGTGTCAGAGGACGAAAACCATGGACGCTGATGGTTTTAATTATGAAAACCACCCAAGGGGTGATGTGAAAGACTAGGTGAGGTGGACGGCTGATGGTCTTAACTTTTAATAATGAAAACCACCCACTATGTGGGCATTTAATATTTTTAAACGTTTGGATATATATTATATATATAAGTGTTATATAAATTATAAATTATTTAGATAATATTTTGTTTTTTATTTTCTAGGCAAACATATTATATATGTACATAAAACATTCACATATGTATGTTCTTATATAAGAAATAACATATTAGTCAATAATTATTTACATTTGATATAGTAAATTTAATTAATTCATAAAATATATAAGAAATTTACCTAAATCCGTTTAGGCGTCCTTCTCGATCCCGCCTAACCATCTAGGCTCTAGGCGCCAACCCGCCATCCGATTAGCGCCTAATGTTTTTTAGAACCTTGTCTAGAGGTAGAGATCTAGAGATGATCTCATTTCCTTTCCTTTGTTTAGGCTGGAGGCCCGTAGCACAGTACGTACCTTAGATATTAATTACTCTTACTTTAAAACAAAAGGAAATTTCCACAGAAATAGAATACTACATGTGCTTTTAAAAAGATTGTACATGTCCTATACATTTAAAAATCATATATAGTTTGGCCAGACAATGAAAATTGTTGAGAAACATATGAGATAATCTCAATAATTTTCTTTGTTCGGCCAAAGTATATATGATTTTTAAACATCTGAGATCAATTCATCCATCCATCCATTCATATTCATGTCCTTCATTTGGCTTCCATAATTTTCATTTCCATCCCAATCTACAATCAATTTTAATTGCGAACTGTTGCTGTCTTCAACTACGATTGGTAAAATATTTTCAAATGGTAGACAAAATTCATGTTCTTTCCATCTATAAGGTGCTGGTTTCTGGCGATAGTTGGTGGTGAATGTTCGTAATTCTTGTGGAGAGTTGTTCCGACGCTTTCGGCAGTGGAGTTGGGAGGAAGCAGTTAGGGTTAGCTTATGTGATTTTTCTGTTTTAGGCCCAAAACTATGTTTTGGACTTTTGGGTTACTATTGAGGTCCATTCTTTTGTTTGTGTAAATGTTGTTGTTAGGCCTCTAATTATGTAATATAGTTTTTTTTGGTTTTTTGTTTTTTTTTGTTAATAGAGTAACCTTTGACTGAAAAACAAAGTAATAAAAAGGAAAATTGTTGAGAAGTTTCTTTTGCTTGGAAATGGATGGTGGTGAGTGACTGGTGGTGCGAGTCGAAGAGGATGAAATTCCGGTTCAGTCAATTCAATTCAAGGTCAATTTTTCCAAACAACACATTTATATATTTATCTTAATACTGCTCCGCTGGCCACTGATAGCTTCTTGGTAAATTCTGTGCTATTTCTTCCGCATCTTAGTTTGGATGTCATTTGCCCAACTTTTGTCTTCCTTCAATTTAATAATGCTAAAATGTTATTGCTACCACTAAAATATATCCGATGTGACTTTGTCCAATAAGTTTAACTGACTAAAGGCAATCTTAATATTAATGTATATGTATATAATTATTCCATTAGTCTTGCTTCCGTTAATAGTCCTTCATGTTAGTGACAAATATTTCAAAACTCAAACGGTATATAAAATTAAAATGGGTAAATTATAAAAAACTACCTCAACTATTAGGTCATTAACAGTTTCATACCTCGTTTTAAAAAAGTTTCAATGTCATATCTTTGTTTACAAATTTGTTGCAATGTTATACTTCCCGTCAGTTGACTGTCAGTTCCTCAATTAATGTTGACGTGGCACACTTTTTATTAAAAACTTTTAAAAATATTTAAAATATTAATTTAAAAAAAGTTCTTCTGGGTTGTAGGGGGTTCGGTCCCCTTCTTCTGGGTTACAGGCACTCCCCACCTTTTTTTTCCTTCTTCCTCATTCTTCCTCCTCCTCCTCCTCCTTCTTCTTCTTCTTCCTCCTCCTCGTCTTTCTTCTTCTTCTGGGTTGCAGGCGCTCCCCACCTTTCTTTTTATTATTATATATATTTAGTTAATTTTTAATTAGTTTTTTATTAATTTTTTAATAAAAAGTGTGCCACATCAGCATTTAACTGAGGAACTAACAGTCAACTAACGGGAGATATGACATTGCAACAAATTCGTAAGCAAATATATGACATTGAAATTTTTTAAAGACGAGGTATAAAACTGTTAATGACCCAATAGTTGAGGTAGTTTTTTGTAATTTACCCAATTAAAATTCATTACCTATATCTCAAAAATCAGATTATACAAATTTGTGCTTATTTTCCAAGGTTCTCAAAAATCAGTAAAGTCATTATATTTCGTGTAAATAAGTGTCTATTTATACTTAAAATATATATAATTTCATCATAACTACAAAATAGAATGACATATGTATTATGAAGTATTGGAACATAATGAAAACATGGGGAACAAGCATATAGTGTGTGCTCATTTCAGTATTCAACAAGTTTCTTATTATTTATTAAAAAAAAATTAAATGCAAATTGAAAGTTATCTATTTTCTGTCTAAATAAGTCGCAACCTAGGTAGGTGCTTAGACGGGTCTGGGCGGGCTAGGCGGGTGCCTCAACTGGTCTAGGCGCCGTCTCTTAATTTTCAAACACCTATGCATTAATCGGGGCGGTAACCAATCGCCTAGTACCTAAGCGGAGATTTCTAGAACAATGTTATTTTCCAAGAGTCTTAAAAGAGCAATGGATAAATTCATACAAGCAATCCCATGATTTCTCATTCAATTTATCAAATTAAATATCTTAAGTCAAACCAACCATTCAATCCAACAAAAATTTATTTATTTATTTTATTAGCATTTACAGATATTAGTCCCATATGGTATGGAGTATTGAGTCATCTTCATATTTTGCTAATTAAGAAGTCAGGACATACATCTTACAACCATGGGGAGCAGCATTCGCAGTCAGCCCAGTGTGCATGTTCCTCGAAACAAATGAGTGCTGCAACCAAATGACATTAGGTTTTTCTGTCAGTGAGGAACAAGATACAGTTCATTAATTTATACGACATTAAAATATGGACTACAAAAAAAAAATTATTATTGCAATCATACCGTCCATAAGTCTCTGAGAATAACAAGCGTATTTGACGAGAGTCCAACTTCCCTCCATGTCACAGTTATAAGAGCTAAAGACCACTGGTGGATCCATTAAGGGGCGAGGGGGGTCAGCTGACCCCCCAAACTTCGATTAATGTCCATAGATACCTTAGGTGCTGATCCTCCGAACTTCGGTGAATGTCCATGAACCTTGAGTATTGCCCTTTTGAAGATTAGAGTTGGCTTCATACATGCCTTCTAATCGACTTTAGGCCTACCAAAACCTAATGAATGTTCATGAATACCTTGGGTGCTGCCCCTTGCATGCATTAACAGATGTGTAGTATGCATTTTCAATTAACTTCAGGTTTACCAAGACTCGATGAAATGGCAATATGCATGCTGTTTCTGGTATATAAAAAAATTTGTGCGTTGCGCGCGCTATTTTTACTGACCCCCCTAATATTATTTCCTGGATCCACCACTGCTAAACACCGCCTCTATTCCACAACATTACCACCACTCTTCCTTGATAATGGTCCTGCCCACACCTGCATCAAATTGAAAGTCATCACATGTCTTGCAGCACAAGCATGATTAATCTGTAATCTAAAATAAATTGCTGAAGTGAAGGAAAAGGACAGAATTTGCCACTGCAACATACTTCTAGGTCATCTTCGGATCGCAGTTTCCTCGCTTGAACTCCGAGTGGATCCTGACTAACCTCAATAACCTCTTTGTTTCCGAGAATCTGTAGGGTTTTCTTTCTCGCAGATGAGATATCACATCCGATAAGTAAAGGAGCCTGTTGCAATCATAGATTTGGGATCATCAGTATATATAACAAGTTAAAGCAAGTTAAACCAACGAACTGAAATTTATTTAGAAAATGTGGAGACTACATACTTTCATGACTACCCAAATACTAAAATGAGATTGGTACTCCTCTACACTCATCCCTCCGTTTCCCACTTCCAACATGTCGGGATCTGTTACAATTACACTGAATTTAAAATAATTACCCAACAATTTTTTTTAACAGAGATAAGAAAACATGACAGTAAGCAACATAAAAATTTACCATTCCACTTGCCAGGGCCTGCATATGTAGCCCAAATGTTGTTTTGGTCAGCAATCGACGTGATACTGAAATCGTAACATAAATTAGATTAATTTAAAGCAAGCTAACATAATGTTTCAATGTTAGAATTCTCTGTCATGTCAGGATTCGGCTTGAGATCCTGAAAGAAGAAAGAAACTTTCGATCGAACCTTTCCCAAGTGTCCCTAATGTCTCTTGTAGTTCTCCAAACACTGCCATACCGACCAGCCCATTTCGCAGGATCCTCTTTTCCCCTTTAAGAACATATTTCTCTTTCAAAATTTTTGTTTGTCAAAACAAAACAGTTTCTTTCTAGTGATGCAAATATGATGAGTCAATTTCATATTATATATTATTCCCTATTCTTGGTATATTTTGGTTATTATTTTGGTGAGATTTTGATGCTTTGTTATATGTTTTTAATATAGGACGTGCGGACTTGTTCAGGGCATAAAGTAATCAACGAAGGAATTTTTGAGCAATTCCAATTGGAGCTGGTTCGTGCGTCAGTTCAGGAGGTGGTGTCAAAATTTCATAATTTTATCCCGAAGCATGTGATCGTGGAGAATTAATTTATGGTCAGCGCGCAGTGCTGGCAGATTGGGCTACAGAACTTGTGAGCAACTTTTGGGCTGGAAGATGATGGATTTTGGACTTGGGTTGTTCTTAGAACTTGAAGAGGAGGTCCTGATCTTTAATTTGACTCATTTTGGGCTTGTTTTGGAGGCCTGAAGGTCCAGAAACGTGGGTTCTCCTTTGATGGGCAGATTTCCTAATCATAATAGGAATTTAATTTTTAGTTATCCTTTTATTATTTTGTTTCCTAGTTTTTAGAAAGCCTTTTCCTACTAGGGTTTTTATTAGGAGTAGTATAAATAAGGCTTTTAGCCATTAGGTAGAGGATTATTTTTAGGAGGAGAGAACGCACTACTTTGACTTTAGAGAGCTTTTGACGATTTAAGGTGTTTTCTATCCATGTTTTTAATTATATTTTGTTTTATGATTGTTCTTAACGAGTTTCGTTTGCTAGGGCGAGACCACTAGCCTTAGCAAGAATATGTAGTTTCTTTTCAATTTACTTATGATATTATGCATGCAAGTTTTGAATTATTAATCACCGTGCTTGAAACTATCTAATTGTCTTAGTGATTGGCCACCATTAGGATATTTAGAAAAGTAATTTGATGCAATTTTGGCGGAGGGCTGTCCCTGGAATTGGCGCTGGCTTCTTGTGGTTAATATGTGTAACCTCTTAGGATGGACGATACGTTTTAAGGGTTATATGGTTTTTCAAAGGATTTTCATAAAGCTTAATGAGTCTTGCATGTTCACATTCGATCTGGACACCACGGACGGGTTGCATGTTAGATATACGTTCTATGTTGGAGGTTCCAAGTAGGACATACTTTAGGAAAACCTAACCGTCAAATATGCATGTGTAATTCATAAGTAATTGAAAGAACTACGTAGGATTGTTAAGGTGACGGTGGAACCCTGGTGCTCAAATAGATTTTCAAAACTATTTTCTTTTGTTTGATTTACTTTTCCAAGTTATTTAGTTATTTTTAATTAAATTCGTTTTTAATATTTTAGGTCATTAAATCACCCTTTTCCAAACTTTGTTTTCAAATAATTAATTAAGATTTGGTTAACATAAAATTATTCATCCAATCCCTGTGGAAAACGACCTTGCTTGAGCTGCTATACTACGACAACCTTGTACTCTTGCAAGTATTTTAAAGTATTTTTATCCTTACTTTTGTAGGTGGTGAAAATACCTATCAAAATACATGTATTTTGGAAACAAATTTGAAGGAGAGTATATATAATGATTTGATGAAGTACAATTGACTTGCTTTTCGCATATGGAGTACAGGATTAGCCTTCCAGTTTTTAGCAATGCAGAACTCATTATAGGGTATCTGATTTGAGCTTTAGAACCATCATGGTTGCAGTTATCGTACTTCAAATAATTGACACCCTACAGCCAAATGCCCAATCAGCTAAAGTTCATCGTTTTTATAAAATTAGTTGCGTTGATGTTTCATCTAAACTAGAAAACAAAACTAGAAGAACGTTCATAGTGTGGTGGAATGGGACCAAGTTCCAAGTACCATTGCGGTGTAATGCATTAAACTCATCAGCCATTGCTTTGCGCCATTCAGGGTGTTTATTTGCCTGACTAAAACAAGTAGGCTCAACCAAATCATTAGAAAAGGTAGTAACACAAACATATTTGGGATTAGGTTTTCGAATACCAACTTTACGTCGAGTAACCATGGAGTGAGTCATGTTACTTACCTCGGGAGTAGATGAAACTGATGGAGCGAAGGCAACAGGTGGGAGGTTTGCACCAGGGACGGTCGTGGGGGTAGGAGAAACGGGGGGTGGGGTGTGAGGGGAAGTACTATGGGTGATAAGAGTAGGAACGGCAGGGAATGAAGGCGAGTCAGATGCTTGCGGCGGAGAACGGGTAAGGCGAGAAGTCCTGCGAGTATAAACCTGAAGGGGGCGCTGGGTAGAATGTGATGGTAAGACCGAGGTGATGGAAGAAGAAGGGTGCGGGATGGAGGGCGTAGGGGTAGTAGAAGATGGTGATGGTCCGATGGTCAGTACTGGATCCGCAGACGAGGAAGGCGATGAGGGCAATGTAACAATGGAGTCTCGATATGGAAAGGTGTGCTCATCAAAGACGACATGACGAGAGAAAAAGACACGACCTGTAGAGGGATCTAAGCAGCGATAACCAAGATGGTTTAAGGAATAACCCAAGAAAACACAACGTTTGGAACGAAATTGCAGTTTGTGAGTATTATACGGACGTAAATAAGGAAAACAGGCACACCCAAAAACTTTGAAAAAATTATATTGAGGAGGCTTGTGAAACAGTTTTTCAAACGGGGAGATATTGTTTAAAAGACGAGTGGGCAAATGGTTAATGATGTAATTGGAAGTATGAAAGGATTCGGTCCAATAGGGAGTGGACAGACCGGATTGAGCCAAGAGAGTAAGGCCAGTTTCAACAATATGGCGATGTTTGCATTCCGCCACGCCATTTTGTTCAGGGTGATGAGAGCATGTAAGACGATGTAAGATGCCATGGTGATTTAAAAAGGTTCGAAAAGTATGATTAACAAATTCACCACCACCATCCGTTTGAAAAGCTTTGATCTTAACACTGAACATATTTTCAACTAAATTTTTAAAAGTAACAAAAGTAGAAAAAACATCAGACTTTAATCGGAGTGGATACAACCAAGTATAACGAGAATAATCGTCTACAAAAATCACATAATACTTATAACCAGAAACTGATAAAGAGGGGGACATCCAAACATCACAGTGAATTAATTCTAAAGGAGAAGAATACATCGAGGAAGACAAAGCAAATGGTAATTTATGACTTTTACCGAAAGGACAGAATTGACAAAACGTACTAGAAATGGAGCCTTTAATTGGCAGAAACCAAATGGTGTAAAATAGAAAACAAAACATGACCTAACCTAGAATGCCACAAGGCATCTGAGACACGATCACCAACACAAGCAAAAACACTAGAAGTTTGATAAGAGGAGCGGGAATGATAGAGACCATTGTTACTCGGGCCTTGTAAAAGAATCTTCCCCGTCCGTGAATCCTGCACACAATAAAAACGGGGATGGATGGTAAAGAAACAGTCATTATCAGTAGAAAAACGATTTAAAGAAATGATATTAGTGGAAGCTTGAGGGCAGTAGAGAGTATTAGATAGACGAAAATAAGCATGTGGAGTGTGAAGAAACGAATCACCAATTTTAGAGATGTGCAAACCTGAACCACCATTAACACCACGAATCTGATCAGTTCCATGATACTCACGAGGATTAGAAAGCTGACCCACATCATTGGTTATGTGGGAATTGGCACCAGAGTCGAAGAGCCATGGTTGTGCAGGTGGGGCAGTGGGGAAAACACGAGACTGAGGTGCAGCCGCATAAGCCTGAAGACGAGATGATGGAACCTTTCCTTCATAGGACATGTTAAGACTGTTATAGCAATCAATAGCAGAGTGACCATAGCGTTGACAAATTTGACACTGAAGACGGCCAGACGAGGAAAACGCAGGAGCAGAAGAAAAACCACCAGAAGCAGGAGCGGAGCCGAGGATGCCATTGGAGGAAGAAGACTGGCCATGGGAGAAGGCTGCTGGCGAGAAAGAAGGGGAAAAGTCATTGGAGGTGCGGGAGGAACTAGTACCACGAGCGTAGCTGCCACCACGACCACCCCGAAACGAGCTGCCACGGCCGCGAGAGGTACCACGACCACCACGCACAGCAGCAAACGCTGATGTGCCGATGTCAGATGGAAGAGAGAAAGCAGTGTGATGTTGTTCTACGCTAAGGAGTAAGGCTTCCAAGGCAGTGTAGGTGATGGGAGTATCACGGGCATGTGCAGAAGCGACAGTGGTCTCAAACTGAGGACCAACCTTGCTCATAATAATGGCAACCAAGTCGGACTCAGAAACTGGAGCTTCAGAGAGGGCAAGATTGTCGCCAAGAGCATTCACCTTGTCGAGATAGTCGGCAATAGAGAGATCACCACGGGAAGTATTCATCAATTCTGTTTGCATTTGAATAATACGGTTGTGAGAGGTAGAGGCATAGCGTTCCTGAAGAGACGCCCAAGCAGAGGCTGAATCAAGTTTGTTGACAATAGTAGCAAGGACTTTGGGAGTAAGAGAGCTAGTAATCCAAGAGAGGATCATCTGATCAGTTTGTATCCAGTCAGGATACAACGGATTAACTTTGTCGGTAAGGTTACCTTTGTCATCAAGAAGAAAGGCAGAAGGGCAATGATGTTCACCGGTAACAAAAGAGAGAAGGTTGCGGCTGTGCAGCAAGGGAAGAAACTGAGCACGCCAGGGAGGGTAGTTGTTGCGGTCTAGTTTAATGGTAAGAAAATTCGTCACAGAGGGAGCAACAGCATCAAAGGAAGAAAAAGAAGAAGAGGACGCCATACTGGGAAGGGAACCGAGAGGCTAAAAATAAAAAAAATAAAAAAATTATGAAGCGTTGTCGTAAGACGCTGGCTCTTGATACCATGAAAGATATGATTTCTGAAACTCAACTCAATAATTGAGAGAGCCAATGACCATTGATATATATAGGGTTACAAAGCCATCGTGTAATAGGATACAGAAATCATAAAAGTACAATCAGTATAGAACTATAACTTCTTCTCAGACTGGGACTGTGCTGCTGCTCGTGTCCTTGGTGGAGATGGAGTCAGAATGAACATCCTGATCGGAGAAGGATAGAACATCCGTGTTCGTGTGGGAGATTGGTTTATCAGGATGCTCATATTAAAACGAGCGTACTGATAAAACATAATACAAAAGCAAGTACTGCAAGTGTCCAATATATATTATTGTGATACCGTGTATGTTGAAGAGAAAAATTTATCTGAATACAAATAAACAGTAGTCTGAAAGTAATTTACCAATGGTCTTCACTGTGGCTACTTATATTGCAGCGGAAGTGATTCCAACTGTTCCAACTGAACCCGATATTCAAAAGTTAGCTTACCAAATTGAAAATAAAAGGCAATTCCTTTTCACCTAAACTTTGAAAATTTGATTTCTTACCCCATTGGAGGTGTAAGAGCAACGCCATTTTCAAGGAGGAACTGACCGTATTCTGATTGATTGGTTTTGTTCAGAGAATCAATCACATTGAAAATACATGTGACAACAATGAGCAGAACAACGAGTGAGCTCCTGCCTTTCCAATCCATTTTGGTGTTTGATCCAAGAGCTCTAGAGAGGATCAAGAAATGAGTTTGGGAAGAGCAGGAGTGGGGGATTTTGAGTGTGGCGGAAGTGTTATTGTGAAAATGGGCAAATACAAACAAATTTGTCAGGTAACGCCATATTTATACAATTGTATATGGGGTAAGAAACAACAATATAATAAGGATATGCTCCACAAATATTATTTAGGTTCCATACAAAATTGAATTAAGTTTAGGAATAATATTATTTAGAAGGATAATATTTATCACTTTAATTTGGGGCAACATATTCATGCATCATCTTTTGAACATTATAATGTTATACATTAATTTACAAATTCGTTACAGTATAAACTTCTATTACCAATTGAAATGGATAGACTACTCATATAATTTTGTTTTGAGTGCACATTTGAGTCAGACTTGAAGTTTCTTTTGCTTGGAAATGGATGGTGGCTGACTGGTGGTGCAAGTTGAAGAGGATGAAGTTCCGGTGCAGCCAATTCAATTCAAGGTCAATTTTTCCGAACAAATCATTTATATATTTATCTTAATTTCTGTAGTAGTACTGCTCCCCTGGGCCGCGGCTGGCGGTGCTGGGTTTCTTTTGATTGCTGGGTAAACTGTTCTGCTGGCCATTGATCTTCTTGGTAATCACAGTATAAGTTCTGTCCTATTTCTTTTCCGTATCTTAGTTTGGATGTCATTAGCCCAACTCTTTTCTTTCAATTTAATATGCTAAAATGTTATTGCTACCACTAAAATATATCCATTGTGACTTTGTCCAATAAGTTTAACTGACTAAAAGCAATCGTAATATTAATATACTAGACTTCATGCACACGCTCATGCACATGCAGAAGGTATTTTTTAAATCACGATTTGTTATGCGTGATTTACATGTTTTAAATGTCTTTATATGTGTAAATTGACAAAAGGAAAGTCAAATATTTGAAGTAAATGAATAATCTTAGATCATGCTAGAAGAAACCCCTCATAAACCAATTAAAGTAGTTGAATTCACATAATAAAATCGGTCTCTATAGAATTTATATTAAGAATAGAGAAAATAATATTTAATAAATAATTGATTAAATAACATTATTGCTAGTTCATTGTGAAACTAAGCCCACCCCCTCTCCCCTTAGTGTAGATAATATCATTTGTTAAAAAAAATATTTAACAATTAATTTAATCACATTATTATCCGCGTGCGAAATACCTTTTTTTTTATAACTGGCATTACACACCTCTTAAGACGTTTTAAATGTTTTTAAAATAGAAAAAATAATATTTAATAAATAACTGATTGAATCACATTATTGTTAGCCCATTGTGAGGCAAAGCCCACCCCTCCCCTTAGTGTAGATCAAGGTTCTAAAAGACGCTAGGCGCTAGTCGGGCGGCGGGCTGAGGCCTAGCGCCTAGGCGGCTAGGCGGGGTTTAGGCGGGCGCCTAGGCGGACTAGGCGGATTTAATTAAATCTATTATATTTTGTGTAAATAAGTGTCTGTTTATACTTAAAATATATATGATTTCATCATAAACTACAAATGGAATGACATATATATTATGAGCTATTGGAAAATAATGAAAACATGGCGAACAAGTATATAATGTGTGTTCCTTTAAGTATTCAATAAGTCTCTTATAATTTATTGAAAAAATAAAATGCAAAATGAAAGTTATCTATTTTTTGTCTAAGTAAGTCGCAACCTAGGCGGGTGTCTAGGCGAGTTTGGGCGGGCTAGGCGGGTGCCTAGGCGGTCTACGCGGTCTAGGCGCCCTTTCTTAATTTCTAAACGCCTAGGCATTAATCAGGGCGGTTGCCGACCGTCTAGCGCCTAGGCGGGGCCTAGGCGGCGCTAGGCGGGGATTTTTAGAACAGTGGTGTAGATAATACAGTTTGTTAAAAAAAATTATTTGACAACTAATTTAATCATATTATTATCCGCATGCGAAAGACTTTTTTTATAACTGACATTACATGCCTTTTAAGATGTTTTGAACATGTTTTAAAATAGAGAAATTGAATCACATTATTGCTAGCCTATTGTGAGGTACTAATTTAAAAAAAAAGCACAAAAAAACTAATTAAAATGACAAAGGCATTTTTGAATTATGGCGTGTACATGTTTTAAAAGTATTTATATGCGTAAATTGACAAAAGGAAAGTCAAATATTTGAAGTAAATGAATAATCTTAGATCATGCTTGAAAAAATCCCTCATAAGTCAATTAAAGCAGCTGAATTCACATAATAAAATCGGTCTCTATAGAATTTACATTAAGAATAGAGAAAATAATATTTAATAAACAATTAATTGAATCACATTATTGCTAGCCCATTATGAGGCTAAGCCCACCCCCATTTAGTGTAGATGATATCGTTTGTTAAAAAAAAATACAATCATTTGACAACTAATTTAATCACATTATTTTTCTGCGAAAGACTTTTTTTATAACCGGCATTACATTCCTCTTAAAATGTTTTGAACGTGTTTAAAATAGAGAAAATAATATTTCATAAACAACTAATTGAATCACATTATTACTAGCCTATTGTGAGGCTAAGCCCACTCCCTTAGTATAGATAGTATCGTTTGCTAAAAAAAACAATCATTTGACAACTAATTTAATCACATTATTATTTGCGTGCAAATGACATTTTTTATAATCGGCATTACACGCCTCTTAAGATGTTTTGAACGTGTTTTAAAATAGAGAAATTGAATCACATTATTGCTAGCCTATTGTGAGGTACTAATTAAAAAAACCACAAAAAAATTAATTATTAAAAAAATACTATTAAAATGACAAAAATGCCCCTATCTTATTTGATGTATTATTTTGTGATGCCTTTGAAGTTTTTTTGTCTTGGGGGCATTTTTGTTGAATCTTGGTGACACCAAAAACACTATTCACTTTTTCCATTGGCTTTATATAGATATGTATATAATTGTTTGATTAGTCTTGCTTCCGCTAATAGTTCCTAATTTAGAGAGAAATATTTCAAAAATCAAACTGTATATAAAATTAAAATTCAGTACCTATATTTCAAAAATCAAATTATACAAATTTGTGTTTATCTTCCATGAGATTATATTATTTTTCCCTAAAATGGGGTAAGGTTTCTAAAAAAGAGCTATGGAGAAATTCATTCAAGCAATCCCATGATTTCTCATTCAATTTACTAAATATATCTCAAGTCAAACCATAAAATTCAACAGATATTTATTTATTTAATTTATTAAGTATTTGGAGATATTAGTCCCATATGTTATGGGCTATTGAATCATCTTATACTTTGTATTCCGGACTAATTAAGGAGTCAGGACATACATATTACAACCGTGAGGAGCAACATTTGCAGTCAGACTAGTCTGCATGTTCCTAGAAACAAATGAGTGCTGCAAACAAATGACATCAGGGTTTTCTGTCAGTGAGGACTAAGGTATAGTTCATCTAATTATAAGACATTAAAGTATGATACTAGAAGGAAATTTTTTAATGTAGCAGTCTTACCGCCCATAAGTCTTTGACGGTAACAGACGTATTTGACGAGAGTCCAATTTCCCTCCATGTTACAGTTATAGGAGCTAAAGACCCGCCTCTATTCCACAACACTACCACCACTCTTTTCCTTGATAACGGTCCTGCCCACACCTGCATCAAATTGAAAGTCATCACATGCCTTGCAGCACAAGCATGATTAATCTGTAATCTAAAATAAATTGCTGAAGTGAAGGAAAAGGGCAGCATTTGCCATTGCAACATACTTCTAGGTCATCTTTGGATCGCAGTTTCCTCGCTTGAACTCCGAGTGAATCCTGATTAACATCAATAACCTCTTTGTTTCCGAGAATCTGGAGAGTTTCCTTGCTTGCAGATGAGATGTCACATCCGATAAGTAAAGGAGCCTGTTGCAATCATAGATTTGGGATCATCAGTATATATAGGCAAGTCAAACCAACAAACTGAAATTTATTTAGAAAATGTGGAGAGTACATACTTTCATGACTGCCCAAATACTAAAATGAGATTGGTACTCCTCTACACTCATCCCTCCATTTCCCACTTCCAACATGTCAGGATCTGTTACGATTACATTAAATTTAAAATAATTACCCAACAATTTTTTTTTTTTAAACAGAGATAAGAAAACAGGACAGTAAACAACATAAAAATTTACCATTCCACTTGCCAGGGCCTGCATATGTAGCCCAAATGTTGTTTCGATCTGCAATTGACGTGATACTGAAATCGTAACATTAATTAGATTAACTCAAAGAAAACTAACTAAATGTTTCAGGGTTAGAATTCACTGTCATATTAGGATTCAGCTTGGGGTCTTGAAAGAAGAAAGGAACTTTCGATCGAACCTTTCCCAAGTGTCCTTAATGTCACCCGTAGTTCTCCAAGCATTGCCATACCGACCAGCCCATTTCGCTGGATCCTCTAGTCCCCTTTAAGAACATATTTCTCGTATCAAATTTTTGTTTGTCAAAACCAAACAGTTTTTAACCTTCTAGTGATGCAAATACATGTATTTTGGACACTCATTTGAAGCGGAATATATACAATGATTAGATGAAGTACGAGTGACTTGCCATTCGCATATGGAGTACAGGATTGGCCTTCCAGTCTTTAGCAATGCAGAACTCATTATAGGATATCTGATTTGAGGTTTAGAACCATCATGGTTGCAGTTATCGTACTTCAAATAATCGACACCCTACAGCCAAATGCCCCAGTCAGCTCAAGTTCATCGTTTTTATCAAATTAGTTGTGTTGATGTTTCATCTAAACTAGAAAACAAAAAAAAAAAAAACTACTCATCATAGCAAACTATATATGTTAATGTAGAATAGTATCAGACACAAACCCATTCAGCAAAGGTTCTAGCGTCTTGCTCTTCGTGCCCAAGTGAGCCTGGCATTTTCTTGCTGCAAGTATAATAACTAAAAATGCAGAAAGATGAGAAATGAGACATCGAGTGCTATTTCAGATAAACAGAATTTTCGGAGATAATTTTTACCCAGCATCAGAGTATATGCCGAGTTGTAAACCCCTTGCGTGAACATAATCCGCAAGGGCCTTGATTCCAGAAGGAAAAGTTGACGATTTTGCTATTAGGTTACCACTACTGTCTCTGCTTATTTCAGCCCAACAGTCATCTGCTTTTTTAGTTCACGTCAATATATCATACAATAGCAAGCAAAAAGCACATCCAGAACTAATTTAACAAAGGAAATGATGTGAGGATGCTGCTGACCTAGATTGACATATTTGTATCCAAGTGCTGCCAAGCCAGTCGAAACAAGAGCATCCGCTGATATATAGTCCAAAATTCAAACAAAACCGCAATGATTAATACCGAAATATTCTTTACAAGGGAGTTTGGATTCACAATTTGGCTACTAGTAACTACTAGAAACATACTATTATGAGATAGCTAGCAAACACCAGATCATGCAGGTCTTATATCAATGTAACAGAACACAAAATGGTGCATCAGGACTGAATTAGCAAAGAATGAAATATGGAAGTCTAGCAAAAATAGTTAAAACTTTTTTGTAGCCCTTTCGGCTATTGTCAACTTGCTATGGGTTGGATGCTCGTATTAAAACGAGCCTACTGATAAAACATATTACAAAAGCAAGTACTGCAACTGTACAATATAATATTGTGATATTGTGTGTTGAAGAGAAAAAAGATGATTGGAATACAAATAAACAGTAGTCTGAGAGTACTTTACCAATGGTCTTCACTGTGGCTTCACTTATATTGCAGTGGAAGTGGTTCCAACTGTTCCAACTGAATCCAATTTCCAAAAGTTAGCTTACCAAATTGAAAAAAAAAGCATTTCCTTTTCACCTAGACTTTGAAAATTTGATATATTACCCCATTGGAGGTGTAAGAGCAACGCCATTGGCAAGGAGGAACTGGCCGTATTCTGCTTGATGGGTATTCTTGTAGTCCAGAGCATCAATCACATTGAAAATACATGTGACGACAATGAGCTGAACAAGGAGTGCGCTCCTGCCTTTCCAATCCATTGTGGTATCTGATCCAAGAGCTCTAAAGAGGATCAAGAAATGAGTTTGGGAAGAGCAGGAGTGAGGAGGGATTTTGAGTGAGGCGGAAGTTTTAATATGAAAATGGGCAAATACAAACAATTCTGTCAGATAACGCCATATTTATACAACTGTGTATGGGGTGGGTTGGCTATACCGACACAACCTACTTGATTCTTTTAGTAAGAAACAACATTGTAAATTATAATAAGGATGCTCCACAAATATTATTTAGGTTACATATAAAATTTAATTAAGTTTAGGAATAATATTATTTAGAAGCATAACATTACTACTTTAATTTTGAGTTACGTAACATATTCATATCTCATTTTTTGAATATTGTAATACAATACACGAACTTACAAATTCGTTACAATATCAAACTTTCATCTCTTTATCTGTTAATTACTAATGTGGCGGGCACAGAGCCACACTCTCTCACCAAACACAAAAACAACTATATGATTGTCCTATTTTACAAATGCTTTAGCTGTCATATTTTTTTCTAAGGAAACGACAGCTTTATTTTAATAAAACTCAATCACACAGGAGAGTCTTCGATGATAACGTTGTATATAATATTATATTAGGAGGGTCCTCAAATCAAAGTAGATCATTACCAATTGAAATGGGGTTAGGTGTATGTTTTATATTAGCTTACTCATATAATTTTGTTTTGAGTGCACATTTGAGTCAGACTTGTAGATCAAGACAATGTTCATTAAACATAAACTCATATGTACAGAAAACTAATAGCATCTTCAATGAGAGCTGTTTCTTTCCACCACCACTTTTGAGGACTCATTAAGAACTTAAAGAAAATCTTTAGGGTAAATTACACCATAGCCCCTCAGGTTTGAGGTCTATTACAACCCCATACAACATCTTTAAAACATTTCACTTTCATACCTCAAGTACTATTTTATTTCAATTTCATACAGCCGTTACATTTTCCATCCATTGAACCGTTAAGTGCTGACGTGGCTGCCACATATATGCCACGTGGCTGCCAAATGTCTGCCACGTGGCAAATAAAAATAATTTTTTATTTAAAAAACCTAAAATTTCCAACCAAAAAAAAAATTTGGGTAAATTACACCATACTCCCTCAGGTTTGAAGTCTATTACAACTTCATACAACATCTTTAAAACATTTCACTTTCATACATCCAGTACCATTTTATTTCAAAATAACATCTCCGTTAGATTTTCCATCCATTGGTCTGTTAAATGTTGACGTGGCTGCCACATTTGTGCTGATGTGGCTGCCACGTGGCAATTTTTTAAATTAATATTTTAAAAAACCTGAATCTTCTCACCCACCCCCAAAAATTCCACCCGAAATTAGATGGATCTACTACAAAATGGTACTGGATGTATGAAAGTGAAATGTTTTAAAGATGTTGTATGGAGTTGTAATAGACCTCAAACTTGAGGGGTTATGGTGTAATTTACCCTTTTTTGTTGAGAAAATTTAGGTTTTTTAAATTTAAAAAAAATAAAAAAATATTTTTATTTGCCACGTGGCAGACATTTGGCAGCCACGTGGCATATATGTGGCGGCCACGTCAGCACTTAACGGTTCAATGGATGGAAAATGTAACGGCTGTATGAAATTGAAATAAAATAGTACTTGAGGTATGAAAGTGAAATGTTTTAAAGATGTTGTATGGGGTTGTAATAGACCTCAAACTTGATGGGCTATGGTGTAATTTACCCAAATCTTTATGTCTTTAAAAGAAATTGCCTCCAATAGAAGAGCCCTTAATTATGCTGTATACCTGAATTTGAGGTTTCTGATTAGCTGCAAATTTATTTTTTGTGTTAGCCTTTTTTTTTTTGAATTAATTTAACATTACATTGTGGTAAATATTTGTGTGAACATTTTGAACAAAAAAATTCAAATTCCGACCGACGCGATATTGAGCATATCCGATATGGCCAACCTGTGGGAACTTTTGATGATAGGGATGCTTTTAACTATTACTTAAAAGATTAATACTAAACAAATGTTTTTATAAGGGAATTGTTGTCGGTATTTTAAAATTTTCATTTTGTACTCTAAAATTTTTATAATTAGAAAGAAAAATATATTTATAAGGAGTGCATATTGAAACTTTTAGAGTGCTAATAACAATTTCTTTTTATAATTTAGATCACTGCCTTTCTTTGGTAAAACTCTGCATGATTTTTGGTAAATTGCAATCTTGAAATGACATGGAAGTTAATGATTGGTTTATTACTTAAATATTGATAAACGTACTTATTCTTATTGATGACACATCATTTTGTCTCCAAATTTAGTCTCCTTAGCATTACCGTTCTTTTACTTATAATTGTACACATATATCAATAAAAAGAAACTTTTTTGCAGCATTCAGACATGGGTTGGTTTGTATTCCACTCAAAATCAATAGTGTGCTCACCTTTTGAGTCCCTTTATTTAGGAACTATAAGTGGAGTCCATATGTACTGGGAAATAGAAATGGAGTCTTCATATTTGAGAATTCCTTTGAAGTATTCAACGAATCCCTATACATTGGGATACTTGAGCATCTCCGATTGAGTCTTTGAATAGAGACAACCACCGTATAAAATGGCTATAAAACAAATATAGGGATAAAATGAATCTTCAATTGATCGGAAAGTGAGTCCCTAAAGTATAGAGGCTCATCGGATACATAGTGTATGTTCTCACATGTAGGGACGGTATATGAACAACCTTAAGTGAAAAATGGGGCCCACAATCTTGATTGAATCTTTTCATGCTTTTAATTATAATATTTTTAATCAATTAGGAAATGGTTAACATAAACAAAAAATGTGCACTTTGCGTAGAAAACGGGACTCACAATCTTGCTTGAAGATTTTAATACTTTTAATTAATTAAAAAAGGTTAACATAAACAAAAAAATGTGCATCTAATCAAATTATCACATGAAGTCATAAAAACTTCAAATTTAGGGATTCTACTATAAAGACTTTACTATTGGAGGCAATATTCCTTTAGGGACACAAAGATTCCCTTTAAGTCATTAAATGAGTACTGTGGAGCCAAAAATAATCACAAGGCGACACGTGGATTTTTATGTAAAAGAGGACCAAACTACCCTTGAGGCATACTAGGATTCCTACATGCGAGCAGCTCAAAAATGCTCCAAAAAGGTAACAATTCAAGATTCATCTCATCAAATCCCGTAACCCTCTTTCTCCCTAGCTTTTCACACTTTTCTCCATTTTATTACCCTATTTACACAACTATTCAATTTTGTAACCTCCTATTTATTTCTTTTACACTTAATTAGCCAATAAATTGGCTAATTAAGCCAAAACCCATTAGTGGCCGGCCACACCTTGGGAAAATTGGGCAAAGCCTAGCCCTATAAATAGGCTCTCATTTTCACCAAACACTCATTCCCACACTCTTGCAAAAAATCACAAAGTTCTCCAAACACATTTTCTCTCTAATTTCTAACTTTGGCATCAGAGGTTCTCTGACTAAAGCCCCCCCAAACTCATCGTGGGCGCGTGAGGCTTTTGGCCTTAACCTAAGGTGCTAGTTGTTTTGTAGGTGCAAAATCGTCCAAGATTGAAGAGGAAGAAATTTGCATCCACAAGTACTACAAAATAATGGTGAGAGCCCCTAAATAGAGAATTCCATTAGGACTTTTATTCCGACCAGTTAGAAGCCTTTTGTCCTTATATTTAAAAACTATACGATTATAAGGACTCCACTTAGAGTCTCCATTGAAGATGCTTTTAAGTGTTGCACAAAATGTTAAACCTATTGATCATAGCATGACACAAGTTAAAAAAAATAAAGTGAGAAAACTTAGGTGATCATAGCATCACACACATCCTCGTGAATTCAAGGGTTTGAGGCTGCGCAAAGGAAGGCATGCAAGCAAACAAGTAAAGCGTGAGGAGAAGAATCTATAAAGGCATAAAGAAACTAGCTAGTGGCTTGAAATAAATTACAAAATTTAAAAAAAAAATGATCATATGGTCCTAAAAGAGCTTGCCTTCACACGAGGTAAGAGGATGTGCATAACATAGACTGAATCCTGAAATTCTTTTAATTTTTTATTTACGTTGTTTCTTCCTTTAAATTGTTTGGAGTTGTTTTAACAACTCTTCAAATGAAGAGGGAAAAAATGGGAATTCCTATTGGACTATAAAATCGTTATATTGCACATTACATTCATCCTTCAATTAGTACCAAATTATTATTTTGAAACAGAATGCTGCTATTTAACCTCTATTTAGAGAGATGGTTCGTAAGGTTGTTAGTAAATTGAGTCAAAATAGCATTATTTTTTAGGGTAATGTTAGGGAGACTTAATTTATGGATAAAATTTACAAACTAAATAATGTGTCATAATATGAGCACATTTATCAATGCTCCAGTAATAACCCAACCATCAAATTTTATCTACAAATTTAATCTTTCTAGTATTACTTTTTTTCAAGGATAAAATCATCTCCGGATAAACAGACCAAGAAGTCCGAGCCATGAGAGAGAGAGAGAGAGAGAGAGAGAGAGAGAGAGAGTAGGGTGTGGGTGTGTTAATTAAATAGTCCAAATTTCCGAGTGTCTAAAGAGAGATCCAAAGATAATTTCATTTCATTTTTTGGAATAACTGTTCCTAGTAAAAACATAAATGTGAAAAGAGGAGACCTGGTCCTTGTCCAAACATTTTTCCTTTGTTTAGGCTGAGACTCTGGAGGTCCATATCACAATACGTACTTTAGCTATTAATTACTCTTTGTTTCAAGCAAAAAGAAATTTCCACAGAAATAGAATACTAAAAAATAATTTGTAGATGTCGTGTACATTTAAAAATCCTAATTTGGCCGTACAAAGAAAACTGTTGAGAAGTTTCTTTTGGTTCGATGTGGGTGGTGACTGACTGGTGGTTAGAGTAGAAGAGGATGAAATTCCGGTGCACTCATCCAATTGGTCAATTTTAACAAACAACACATTTATATATTTATCTTAATTTCTCCAGTAGTTACTGCTCCGCATGGAGGCGGGCGGCGGTTCTGGGTTTCTTTTGCTTGCTGGGAATACTGCTCCGCTGGCCACTGATAGCTACTTGGTAATCACTGTATAAAATCTGTGCTATTTCTTCCGTATCTTAGTTTGGATGCCATTTGCCCAACTTTTGTTTTTCAATTTAATAAATGCTAAAATGTTATTGCTACTATTAAAATATAGGGGGTGTGATATCCACACACCCCATTTTACTTCTCACACGCATTTTTAATTTTCGGCCGTCGAATCGGATGAATTGAAGATAATAAACAGACAAAAATTAACAATGAGTGTGTGAAAAGTAATTTGTACACCCAAAAATATATCCATTGTGACTTTGTCCAATAAGTTTATGTGACAACCCGTCCCTAAAAATTATGATTTTTATAATTTTAATAAACAAGTTTACAAAAATGCCTTTCGAGACACATACGTCGATCGGTGTTGACCGCCTTATAGTGACACTTAAGGTTCATTTTATTAGCATATTCTTATAGTACTCGTCGCTACAAATGCGTGGGCACAAACAGATTCAAATTTGGAGTTATAACGAAGAAGTTATTAACGTTTGAAGTCGATGACAAAATTGATACTTTCTGAATTTGTCTGGAAAACTCCATAAAGTTGGAGGGCCAAATGTATGGCCCAGATTAAAAGAAATGAAAAATAGACGGCTGTGATGGTTTAGCAAAGGAGAGAAAAGGTGGGAGGGTGACTAATGGGGAGAAGAGAGAGGAGTAAGTGACCAATGAGGGAAGAGAGTAAGGAGGGGAAAGGAGAGAGGGGGAAACCCCGACTCGTGTGAAACTACGACCCGATCGGTATCCATGGTGATTTCCGACGGTTTTTCACCCATTTTCCGGTGAATTTCCTCAAAATACCACCTAGAAACCCCTCCATAACTTCCCTTCCATCCTTTTCATCTCAAATTTGGTGAGATTTGATCCAAAAAATAGAGAAAACGCACTCGTGGGTGTAGTGGGGAATATCACGAGCACACTCTGATATTAGGCACTTTTAGGTTTAAATTTGTTGACATTTTCCACATCACTACACTTTATGGCTTCGTCACCTTCCAGATGTCGGCCAGCACAGCTCGACTTTGGAATCCTAATGGGCATTCTGGGTCGGGGTGTGTCGGTTTAACTGACAAAAAGCAATCCCAATATATATATATATATATATATATATATATATATATATATATATATAATTGTTTGATTAGTCTTGCTTCCGTTAATAGTCCTTAATGTTAGTGAGAAATATATTTTTTTTGGAAACTTAGTGAGAAATATTTTAAAAATCAAACTGTATATAAAATTGAAATTCATTACCTACATGGACTCGAAGATCTGAGCTATTTGACTTTCTTTGTATTTTCTTGCCATTTTCAGAGAATTTTCACACGTTTTGGTCGAGTATAGAGAAAGAAATTGTTACTGAAAAGACTGCCATCCCGCATTTTTATATGCATGTCAAAGTTCAAAAATGTTATTTTTATCATCTAGTTGTACTATTATTTATATCAACTCTCTAATAGAGATAGGATTCACATACATTGGTGAGTTCTATCTCTATTCGAGAGATGGTACAACTAGGTGGTAAGTGTAGCAACTATTACTCATTAAATTCTACATGACTTGTAATCACGCATGAAAAGTTAATATCAAACAAACCACGAGAGCTATTATTGAGACACTTTAGAATGATGATCATGCACTCTACCATATCTCTTATATTTTTTTCTATAAAGGACGAGCGCGTAATGACTGAATTTCTCTTTCATGCATGTGTTCTACAAAACACGAGTGCATGATGCCTTATTTTTAAATAAACCGTCCCTTAACCAAAATCTCATGTAAAAATAAGTCATTTCACGTCAATGCATCTCAGTCTCGGATGCAGTACTTGTAACGCTTAATATGCAGTCTGATCTTGGTCCTTTTTATGTCATCTCCCATCAAGATTTCTTTGGATTAAACCGTTTGCTGCTGATCATAACCAATTTTACTATATATTTGAGGCCAATTTGCTTGCATACATTGTCTGCAAAACTCCTGTTTCTATCAATCGATTTACGACGTCACATATCGTCTAGAAAACTCCCATTTCTATCAATCAATTTACAACATTACTATATTTTGTTTCTTTATCTTCTTTTCCTCTCTCAAACATGCAGAAAGAGGATTGAATCAATGTAACAAGATGAAAAATAAATTAACAATTAGGATACAATGAATTGAACTTCACATTCTTTTAGGAATCACAAATTTGTTACAATTTCAGTACATCTTTGATTACAATATATGAATAAAGAAGATGTTTACCATTTATTGTATCATAACCAAATGAAGGACACATCTACAGTGTTAGAAACTTGAAAGGTAGTCTTTATTAATGATCTCCTATACAAAAGAATCAATGAATTTGTAATTTAAAAAACAAATAAATAAATGTGTGTGTATTTTATAATTGTAAAGTAATTGATTTTATTTTTCTTGTGAAATTGTCAAGCAATGAAGTGATTGTGTGTATCATATTAACATTAATCCTGCACATGGTATTTACGGTCAGTACGCTTCTTCTTCTTCTACCTCCACCAAGTTCTGCAGCACTACATCAGAAGCTTCTCTTAGGAACTCCGACCAATCCCTAAAACACCCAAAACATCACGAAGTTAGCAAAAATCGATCTTATTGTTTGATCAAATAAACCCATCTTTCGATAACAACTATATGCAATTAGGTTTTGCTTTAAAGGGTTTAGGTGTTATGCCGCCTATTTTCTCAAATTTTTTTTGGGACTCCAAAAAGGATCATGATTATGTCCTCCACTTTCTTATATAATTTTTTTCTTGCGTTATGAGGGGTATCTCCTAACTAAGTGTAACTTTTTAAAAAGCTTGCAGTTTTTTTTTTGTGTTTGGTAAACATTTAGCTTCATTTTTTTTTCTACAATTTTGAGTGAAAAAAAAAGCTAAAAACACGAACCTGCAAAACCTAGCTCTGAAAAACCGGCTTTTTCACATTTGTTTTACATAAAAGTTTACCAAACACTATAATACTGTTTTTTTTTTCAAAAGCACTTTTACAAAAAAGTTTACCAAACACTATGCTGTTTTATTTCACAACTGCTTATTCTCACAGAACAACAGAACAATTTTTTTTTCAAAGCACAACAATACCAAACCAGCCCTTAGTTAGTACTATGTATATCTTATAACTTAATTATATGAATCTTATTTAAGAAAAATGGCAATCTAATTATTCCTTGATTATGATATATAAGATATACGTACCCTTTAGAGGAGTCGAAAGTGAGTCCAACCGTGTACTTAGCTTCTTCAAGTGCCCAACTGAACCTTTGTAGCTCAACTGCGGAGCAAGTTCCATTGTCCCTGACCCTAAGATGAGACGGCTTTACATTGCAGAAAACTGGTATCACCCTCTTCTTAGATTCCATGAGCAGAGCCAACTCATGGAGACAAAAGTAAGATTCGCAATAACGAGGTGAAAACACGGCAACCCCCACCTTACATTTGTGGATCGCCGCGTCAATTTTGTCGAACAACTTGTCCCCAGGTTTCATGTTCTTGCTGTCCAAGAAAGGATGCAAGTTGAGCCTTGAGAAATGGTAAAAGAGCAACCCGGCCACGGTTCTCTTGGTGTCGATCCCACGGTGGTTAATGAACACGTCGCATGGCGGGCGTGATTTAACGGTTAGAAATTGGTTGCTTCCCTGGCGAAGGAAACTGCGAACCAAACCTGGTGAACGCTGCATGGCTCCTTGAAGAAGCTAACCAAAAAATGATGAGATATGAGATGTGGCTGCTTTTCGTTTCGGTTAAGGGTTGTGGTTATTATTTCGTTTCGGTTAAGAGCTATATGGACCGACAGGGAGCAGCTTATTTATAGATTAGAAGAGGGTTTGAATTTTGATTTTTGCGGTCTAGATTCAAGGCAAAAGTTCCAAGTTTAACATTGGACTTGAGAAAATGCCTGGTATTTATTTTGACAAGACACAGAAAATAGGAGTAAGCACGAACGCGATCCTTGAAAATTTTGACTATCTAGGCTTAATAGAACGGTATACACCTTCAAACACGTCATTCAATATTTTATGTACTGTTTACTTGGTCACTCGATATATTTGCATGGTTCAAGGCTTGTCTAAACATTAAAATTTGCCGATACTTATAAAACCGCATGGAATATTTTTGTTTTTAGGAAAATCGAGTGCCAAAATTAATGGTTAGAATTAGAGTTAATCTCTTTTCACTAAGATAATCTCTTAGCGTGTTTTCTTTTTTGTTTTTCTAAGATAATCTCTTTTCACTCTCACACATGGACCCCTTACAAAATTTTGAAACTCTTAGGAGTTTAAGAAACTCGAGATTTAATGGAAATAAGATTGGAGATAAATTACCATCAGCTTGCTACCTAATAGTACATAGATTTTTTTATTAGAAGTGGTTCCTGAAATTGATCCACTCCATCAAAATAGTTTTTGAAATATAAAATCGATAAATGTCGTCCCTAGATATCGATGCCGCAAATCAATCTCGTCCTTCCGTTGGAATTTGTATAATCTTCTATTAGACCATCTCCAATGGTGGGCTAAAAGCTAAATTACCTCTCAAAATTTTCCCTCAAACTCACTCCAATGCAAGGGGAAAATTTGGACTAAATGCTAAATATTAAACCAACGCCAGATTCCCCCCAGAATTTAGCCCAGAAGCCCACACCGAGTGAAAATATTTATCAGAATTTAATTTTTTTTATTCAAATGTTCATAAAATTAATTTACGATAATCTACATATTTTTTTTATTTTTTAAAATAGCCTAAGTTTATTCTTTAATAATCCCGGGTTAAAATTTTAGGCTTGAAACGGTTGGGGTAAAAAAACTGTTTTTGGGCTAAAAGTTAAATTTTTTGGGCTAAAATATTTGACTTTTAGCCTAACCATTGGAGATGATTTTAGTGTGCTGATGTGGCTCATGAGCGAAAACAACTTTTCTAAACTATAAAACATATAAAATAGTAAGTTTGTTACAGAGTTGTCTCTATTACGATAAAATATTCTTAATTTGGTACGTAACATAAGTATAATTATAATGAAATGGAACGTGTTTGAAATGCAAAGAATGAGGGACCTATGTGTCTTGTACTCATTGTAAAAAATAGGAACAAAATGGCCTTAAAATTCTTATTTCTTGTAAAGTAGCTTGTTGGCACTTAATGAAAATAAAAGTTCGTCTACAAATTAAAGCCAGCCACACATCCAGTGTGAATATATAACTTGCTCCTCCATAAAAACGAAATTTTAAGATGTTTATGTCTTTAAAAGTAGGTTTTTTTTTTCTTTTCAGAATGGTCTTTGATTTTGTCCGTCATAAGTTTTTTTGGTCATTTCGTGAAAAATCTGTAAATATTTTTGTTAAATTGTAACATGAACGACCATGCGACCATATTTTTAAGGGTATTTTTGTGAAACAAACTCCTTCACTTAACGAGTATATTGATAAATTTTTCATAGAATAATCAAAATGATTTACGGTGAACAAACTCAATGACCGCTTCTATCAATTTTTATTGTCAAAGACCAAAGTAAAGAATGCAAATTTTAAAACTATGTTGACTAAAAAGCCTTAAAAGTAATTCTAAGGGTTCACTCATGCAATAAATTAACATTAATTTGAAGCAAATGAGACTCCTGGGACAATGACTACAAGTACGAAGGAAATTATTTATGCATGTATCGGTTGGGAACAGATGAATATTATTCTGGAATCTTTTGGAAACTAATTAAGGTTAGATCAATAAGCATATAATTACTTTGTAAACACCTTGTGCTCTATGTCAACTATTCAATAATGGATGTGTAATTTGAAATTGGCTTCCGATGAAACTTCAAATTAAAAGTTCACCAATATGAGCTTTGAATGCAGCATCGGCCTTGAGAAATTACGTATGCATTTTATACTGTTGGGTTGGGATATCCCAGCAGGTTACATTCTAAATCCTTTTAACGAATGATAAGATTTATACGAAATTCATCTAACTTACAAGGATCGGATTAATTCAAATTTGAGTATAAAAAAAAAACACACCGCTCTAGCCAATTGACTAAACACAAATACGCACACTTTAAGCCTCTTACTTTATGCTCTTTTTCTTCATTCAAAGCCAGTTTAAGAGAGGTGGTAGAGTTGAGACCAACTTCAGAGCTATTTGGAGTTCAGTCCTGCGCTTCAAAACTGCAAATACGGCAATTGGTGGAGTGGTCCAATTTCCTCTTTACCATTAACTTTCCTTTTTAAAATATAATTCTAATTGATGAACCAATAGTCTTGTTCCGTACTTGCTCACGAAAAAAGAATGGGGAAGGAAAAGAAAATACATTTCAAATTAAGTATATACTACTTATTTTCCTTTCACAGATGTATTAATTCTATTGAATCTCTCCCACTGTCTACACAACCAATTCCTGGAAACCCAACAGACATTAGTTTAGCAAACGGCTTATGACATTTTCTTTATTAGTCGCGGAAAAGATCTTGTGAAAATTCAAGAATTGATTTTTTTTTTAATTGCGAGACAATAACTCTCGATTTTTAATCGTTTTTACAAAGTTCTACAAAAATATTATAAAATCTATTTTCGTGAGATTTTTCGTTTTACCATAAGTTTTTTATAATTCATGCTGGACATTTTAAAGATGTTACGACAAACATATATAACTCTGTTATGACTACGTTCACAATCAAGTGTAAGTTTTTTTATATAACATTATTAGACCTTGACACTACATAGCGAGCGATAAACTCATTTTATTCAAGTCATTCTCTAATAGTAGGTTATTGAATTCTAATGTATTTTGCTATGAAGTTGTACCACATGACAAAGATCTCAAAATAGTTTTTATGATGCCTTTGTGATTGGCATGTGCAAAGCTTCATCACTTCTAGCTGTCTCTGAACTGTTTGCTCTTTCTCCGTCTCTTCCATTTCAACTTGGAACAACTGTGGGAATGTGACATGCATGTTCAACATCACATTCAAACATTATGACATTCTAACGTTTGCAATATACACACTGAAGCTATGCTCTTGCACTTGCAGCTGTAGTCTCTCTCTTCTTCCATTTTCCGCCATGGACGCTCGCCTCGACTATGCTTTGTTTCAGCTCACTCCAACTCGAACCAGGTACTTGGAAAATGATATCCGCACAATCCTTTTCTCCTTTGGCATACCCCCTGTTTATTTCTCTTGTTTATTTATGTTCCTCGATTCTCCCTTGATCTATTCAATCCAAAATCATTCTCTCTATCCACTATGCCTAACTTGTAGTTCAACTCTGCTTCGTGCTTAATCTCGAATTTCTTTCTAATTTTGTTTCTAAATTAAATGAGGGAAGATGTGACTTGGTGATCTTCTATGGAGGAAAATCTGAAAAACTGGCATCTGGATTGTTCCAACCTTTTGTTTCCCACCTCAAATCTGTGAAAGATGAGATTTCCAGAGCTGGGTATTCCATTACTCTTCGCCCACCCACCCAAATGGCACCCTGGTTCACCAAATCCACATTTCAAAGGTATTTCTCAAATCTGTGACGTTTGCCAATGATGCAATTGATAATTTGGATAAATTTTTTTAATTGTTTCTCTTTAATTTTATATTTTGGGGCAGATTTGTGCGGTTTGTTAGCACCCCAGCAGTTCTGGAGAGGTTTGTCAGTATTGAAAAGGAGATTTTGCAGATTGAGAGTTCAGTTCAACTGGAGGAAGGTATCTCATCAAAATCTTTTGAATTTTTCATTTTTCAATTACGAGTTTTACGATTTAAGATCAATCTTTCTGGTGCTGTTTTGGTTCAGTTCGCGCTGTATTGGTTAAGTTCTGTTGTTTTGTGTTGAATGTATTGTTTCTGTTCTAGTCTGCTTTGTGTGGTTGCTGAGACAATGTGAGTAATATGAGAGAAAATTCGACTCTCGGGATTAATCATCTTGCTTGTTTTCCTGCATTAAAAACCGTTGTTTTTCTTTATAATTTCCTTACATCATGGAAAGAATGTTCTTCGATTTAGATCGAATGAGGACTTGTTTTGTAAATTGATTCCTAATTAAGTTCGGTTTATCAGGAGTTGTCTCTGCTAATCAGAGTACAAGGAAGTCAACTGGTTCTTTGAAGGTATTTTACATATACATTCACAAGTTGTAACATAAGTGAGGCATTTTTTAAGAAATATATATCATTACTTAAGCTAATATTTTTTTTTTTCCTTTTCAAAAGAGGTGAACTTGAAGAAGCAGGGGATGTAGAAAACGAAAACTCCAAGTAACTATTTCTTTTGGATGGCTACAATTGTGAACGAAATAGTCTCACTTGCAGTGTCAGTCAGTATCTTTATCATTAATTCATTCAGTTTATTGTAATATGACAGGGTTTGCCTTCGACGCCTTCTGGAAACTCGAGTGGCATTGCTTCGGAAACAGCAAGCAATGGCTTATGCGCGTGGCCTTGTTGCTGGTTTTGAGATCTACAATATGGATGATCTCATTTCTTTTTCAGATGCATTTGGAGCTTCACGCTTAAGGTATGAACTCGTAACCAGTAATGTTGATTTCATTACTCTTCACATCATTTTGGAGAATTAGATATCGTTCATTTTATTTTGCCGTAATGTTGAGCTTGCTGGAGTCTCTTAAGATCAAGTACTGGTTATTTGTAGGGAAGCGTGCATTAACTTCAAGGAATTATACAAGCAAAGGCACACAGATGGTTTATGGATACAAGAAGTAGCAGCAGCAGTGGCCTGTTCTTCATCAGATCTGCAATTCTCAGAAGCGTCTGAAATTACACTTACAAATGAGTCACCGGTCACTAATCAAAATGTTATGTTAGATGTTCCCAATGGTGGTGTCCCTACTAGTGATAAAATTCAAGCGCCAATGCCATTGCCGAATCAGAATCCTCAGTACTTTTATGGTTCACTAGGCCATTCAAACCAGTTGCCTCCATATCATGGATATCCTTTCCCTACTAGGCAGTCTTTTCCTCCTTATTATCCAAGGAACATGCAATGGCCTCCTAGCATGGATAAAGCAAGCTGTGGTCGGGAACTGAATTATCATAGGACTCAGAAGTCATCTTCAAGAAGAAAGAAGAAGAATAAAACACGAACTAAATACTCAGGGGAAGGCAACCAAACTGAGTCCAGTGACTCCACTTCTGTGACTGATTCTGATTCAGAGACACTTCAAGAGAGAAAGCATTCTGATATGGAGAATTCATCCAAAAAGAAGTTTAAGAAGAAATTCTCGCGGAAAGTGGTCATTCAAAACATCAACTACATTACACCCAAGAGGAGGGATGGGAATAAAGACGGAGTTTCTGATGAATCTTTTTCAGATGAGAAGACTGAGAAAGCAGAAGTATTGGAGATATCCCATGAGTCAGACTCACAAGAAAGAGACGCAGAGAAGAGTCGCTCTATGTTTATTGGATCAAGTAGTGAGGATTTGACTGTTCGGGCTGTAGTCGCCATTGATGTTCAAGATGGACATTTTATAACGAGGTCTGAAGGTGGTAATTCATTAGCAGAGAGGCCTACATTGGGGCTCAATTTCGAGAGAACTCCAAAGAAACTAACAGTTTCAGCTGCAGCTGATCCTTTGGTTGCGATGGAGAGGAATGGAACAAATGACTATGGAGTTAAGTTGGAAGATTTTCGGAATGGAGAAAATTTCAGTTCAGTTATGGAGAGAAAAGATTGTGCAGCTGAGGACATATTACTTTTACAGCGATCGGCAAAATCAGAAACTGAAAATAGGTCTGCGTTTTCTGCTTCTGCTGCCGAGTCTATGGTAACCAGAGGTTCGAGGGGAGAAGATTGGTTTGTTGTCAATCATTCAGAAAGTACAGAAGACCAGAAAGTACCAATGAAGCAAACAATTTTTAATGGTGATTGCATCTTCGCATTGGAGAGAAAAAGCAATATGTGCGTAGATGATTCTTTCTTTATGCAGTCTCGATCAGCAGTTGATGATATGTATGAATCTCCATGGAGAACAGAAATAAGCATGGTTAACGATCTGAGTTTAGCTGCCCAGAAGGAAAATGGAGTTAAAGATATTCCACTGACTCGAACATCTGAGCCAGATGACCTTTCCATGATTCTTGAAAGGGATTCCAACTTGGAGTCTGCTGAAATTTCTTGGACTATAGACTACGGGGCAGACATTTCATTTACCGAGGCAAATGGAAGATCTTCTGGTGTTGAGACAACTGATGGCGTGGATAAGAAGCCTGCTTCGAACGCTGTGGACACCAATGTGAAGGGCAATAAAGTTCCTGGAGCAAAAGAACGCAGTAAAGAAGCAAAGTCTAGCATCGTATGGAGATCCCTAGTTAACAACAGACCTGATATCAAAAGCAAAAAAGAATTTCCCGCAAGAGGGCCTATAATACAAAAGAGCAAATTCGAGAAGGTAAATAATGAGTATGCAGTTGCTTATTATGTAGTGTTTATTTGGCTACCTCTCATCATCTATTTTCTTCATACTTTTGATTTGTTTTTTTTTATGAAATCTTATGGGAATGTGCTTGTATACAGGAAGAAGAAATTCGGCAAAAGATGGAGGAAATGCGGATAGAACGCCAAAAGCGAATTGCTGAGAAAACTGCAGCGGGTGGCTTTTCTCTTATAGCACCCAAAAGAGCTTCATTAGAAGGCAAAACAGCAAAGGGCTCCCCCATTAAGAGTGACAAGAGTAAACTACAACCTACCAAGAGAACTCTGAATCTGTAAATGGATACAAAGCAGTCGAGCCCATGAGTTCTTCAAACTGCAATATATATTTGTTCATAGTTATAATTTGTTTGTATAACAGCCCCAGCTATATATTTTCATACAGATACACCTTTGGCATGATGCCTCTACTTTTTGCTTCTCTATTTATTGGATGCTGAGTTTGGCAATTTGGAATGTATAAGTTGTTTGGAACTAATAAAAATGTGTCCATTGGCGCACGATAGACTAATGCACAATGTCTATGTTGTTGCCATCTAAATTCAAGTATATATTTCTACTTGAGTGTCTTTCTTATTACGTGATTCAACTGTAGAATTTCCCTTATCCATGCCGCCCAAGTTCGCACTTGGATTTTTCACCAAATAGGTTGAAGTGTTTATTGCTATGCTTTATACAAACTTGGCCCTCTTTATGGTGAAATTACAATATCATCTTCCTTTGCAAAGGCTACCAGGGGCTCTCTGTTTGACCAAGGCAAACGACCTAATATATGAAGGCTTCGCTGCCCTAATTTGGTGAGAAGAAGGGGATAGAAATGTTCCAGGTTCCAGCTTTCTAATCGTCAAATGGGTTATTAGATAGAACATTGACTAATAACACCATGTTTTTTGGGAAATTTTTTTGTTGTATTTGCTGTCATGGAGTAACTTTTGTATATAAGCAAGACTATATGGTTTTATATTCAAGCGAGCGATATTGCAGGAGGTCACAGGTAATCAAGACCTTAGCTACTATTTGTTTGACTTTTGTATATAAGCAAGACTTAATCATACTGACAAATTTCTCAAATCGATAAATAGATAATCTTGGAAATTTAACATTTTCTGGTACAACATTATTGCAACCGTCGCCTCATCTTACACAAGTGAGAAGCTGTATCATTCTATAAATAGTTGCAAGCCATAAAAAATCTAGGACCAGTTCCAGCAATCAAGGCATGCACGATTTAGATAACTAAACAGGTAATTAATTAAGTAAAATGCCTAATTAAAAATAAAATAGAAAATGAAAAAAGAAAAAAGAGGAAACTTTGGGTCTGATACAGCTTCAGCCTACTAGATTATCTTCCTATATAAAAGGGACTTTGCCCTTCTGTCTTTCCCTGGCTTCTCCTTTCAGAGAAAGTTCAAAGGCTGAAAGAAAAGAAATGGTTTTTCCAGTTTCTTGTACAGACTAATTAACCCAAAAATTAAGTGCCTCGCACGTAGTTGTGTTTTCATCTCATTTTCTTTTTCAAAGAAGTAGAATTTTTTAAACAGTTCTCTTCTTGTTGTTGAACACATAACAATTTTTACATTTTGGAGTTGTTTTTTTTTTTCAAAACCACGTTAACCTTTAAGGGTGTGCTGGCCAGTAATGGTTGACACCCAAATGTACGATCATTTAACAATATTATCATCATCATTGTCTGTGGCTTCGTCGTTGTCGTTTTCGTCGTTATTCTTTCATCACCATCACCATCACCTTTTGCCCGGTTCAAGTCTTTATTACAAGTCTCAGCGTAGGTTCAAGCCATGACTATCGGAAGCTGTTTCAGTCCATTGTTTCGTCGCAAGCCTTCTGGAATTAAGGTACAATTTTGTGTTTCCATGTTTAATATCCTTTAAAATGTCTGATTTATGTGACCCATCGTCTTTAAATCTAGCTTCTAATAAAAACTGACCATCTACTTCTAGGCATGCTAATAATCTATATAAAAGGAAACATGGCAGCATTGTTTCTTGTCTAGATTAAGTTTGTTGCATGCAGCCATAAATCTTTGATTAAGGTTCATAAAATAAATAATCACTGAAAAGGAATCGATTCACAATAAGGTCTAGACAAGAAAATGGTTAACATGAATAGAGTTGTTCTTTCAGGCAATGAAAGACTCCAAGGGGGCCAAGAGTCTGCCTGTGAAACAGAAGAATGCTTCTAGGAGAGGCATGCCAAAAGATAGGTCCTGCGGAGATTCAGCCAACGAGGTTCGGATGACTGAGCTCCGGAAGAGGATCACCATCTTCAGAGACATCATCGACCTACCAGCATGTGATGCTTCTGCTGCAATAACTGAGGTATGTCTCCCTTCTTTTATTTTTTTCCAAAGAGCTTTTATAGGAACTCTGAAAATGTTATAGTACACTTCCCTAATGAAGATTAAAAGATGGAGCGCAAAATGAATTTTTGGATTGCTAATAACAATTTCTTTTTTTTTTTCGTTGAAATCTTGTGCTTAAATTTCTGGATTGAAACACAATTTGTTTAATTTTTCAATTATTTTCTGCTTGCAGATGGTAATGAGGTCGATGGGAGATCTACAGAAGCTTTTCCCTGAAATTGTGCTGCATGAACAATTATCGGAAATAGAGGAAGCATCTATAGAAAAGGTGATTAAGGATATATTTTTTTTTTTTGGAACAAAAAAGGTAATTAAGGATTTAAGATCCATAAGAAATCGCTTAGTACGCATATGTAATCATACTCGAGACCATTATGCTAATTTTTCAAATTAAACATCTGCATTCAGGTCCTGGCCTCCTTCTGCAAGGCATTGAAATCTATTGGAGAGTCTTGGATGACAAGTTATGACAGGTTGGACAAACCGAGATATGATTTCCCATCACTCAAGGAGAATCTCAATCAGGATGAACTCGGTATGCTACAAATTTTTCTCTAGGACTAGTTGAGGCCTTCCATTTGGAAATGAAAGCAACAACCCAACTGTTATTACCTTCTGTGAAATTTTAAGTTGAGGCTGATTCTCTCTACGATTTTGTAGTTGAGACGGTGCTGGAAACGCTTGATTGCTTGATGAAGATGGCACGGGACAAGTTTGATATGATGGATGAGGATGACCAGAAAAGAGAAGATTACAGCCCTCGGAATAGCTCGTTTGGGAAGTTCTTGAGCGATTCAGAGAGCTACACCTCAGGTTCCACCTGTCCTTCTCCGATCACTCCATCTTCTGTCCTACCCGAAATTGAGGGTTCTCCGAGAGCACAAAAGAAGGCAAACATTGGTTCCAAATCACCATTGCTTTGGACTCTGAGAGTGCAGGCAGTTGGGAAGATAAATCTGATTGATGTTAAGAACTTGTCTCTTCACTTATCAAAGCAAGGAGCTCATGGCACCAACAATGGTCTGGACAAGATTGAAAATTTGTTTGAAGAACCATTAATTGGGACAGAATTAGAGAGAAACCCTCAAAGGACAATTGCAGCAACAGATGGGGAAGTAGTAGCCCCAAATCTTAGTTTGAATGAGAAGTCTAGTGGAAAGGGTATCGACAACACAAATGATGATGTCGAAACTCCAACCACAGCCTCTGAAACATTGGAAGCAGACAACAGAGTATCAATGCTTTCACCCTCCCCTACGCTTCCACAACCAAAATCAGCGCCTCTGCTTCCACCTCCACCTCCACCTCCACCAACGCAACAACTTTCACTGCCCAATACAGAAGCAGCAACAAGAATACCAACATTCCCTCCACCACCACCACTACACACTTTGAAGCTAAAAGTTGCGACACCACTGCCACCATCACCATCACTACCCGCCGTGCAGACACAAGTTGCAGCAACTCCTCCACCACCACCAGCATTAACCCCACATAATGTAGCAGCAGTTGGGGGGCCACCCCCACCGCCTCAACCAATGGAACCAGGGCCAGTGTCAGTAAATCTAACCCCTCCACCAACACCAGTGATACCAAGGTCAACAAAAGTGGTTCCACCCCTACCCCCACCTCCGCCAGGATCATCAAATGGAGCTCCAGCACCACCACCTCCACCAGGACCGTCAATTGGCAGTCCTCCACCCCCACCACCTCCACCAGGATCATCAAATGGAGGTCCTCCACCGCCACCACCCATGTTAAAGGGCTCATCAAATGGAGCTGCTCCACCCCCACCTCCAGCACTCGGCACAGGAAGATCCTTGCGCCCCAAGAAAGACACTAAACTGAAGAGATCACCTCAGATGGGCAGTCTCTACCGCCTTCTCAAGAGAAAAGTGGAAGGATCTAGCTTGGATGGCAAGGCATCCAACGGGAGAAAGGGTGGAATTGGAAGCAGTTCTGGTGGAAAACAAGGAATGGCTGATGCTCTAGCAGAGATTACAAAGAGGTATTTATAGTACGGATAAGTAATCTAAGTACTCAAAATAATGCGAAAACCATGCATATAAAGTTTCTAATTTTTGTGTCTCAGATCAGCATACTTTCAACAAATTGAAGAAGATGTTCAGAAGTATGCGAAGCCTATCATGGAAATGAGAACCACCCTTGGTTCTTTCAAAACAAAAGACATGAATGAGTTGATGCAGTTTCACAAGAAAGTCGAATCCGTCCTTGAACACTTCACTGATGAGTCACAGGTCAATACCATTAATTGTCCGCTTCATTGTTGTTCTTTTCCATTCTAATTCTATGATCACTTCATAATCGTGTTTTGTGACATGCCATTTTCTGAATTGCAGGTGCTCTCAAGGTTTGAAGGGTTCCCAACAAAGAAGTTGGAAGCAATAAGGATGGCAGCAGCACTACACACAAATTTAAATACAATGCTCAATGAACTACAAAACTGGAAGCTAGTGGTTCCGTTGGGTCAGCTCCTTGACAAGGCCGAACGCTACTTCGATAAGGTGCACAAATGTTCATTTATACAATCTTACTTAATTGTCTTCACTATCGTTTCTTATATTAAAAACTTACTGCTATTACTTTCCCCACACTCTTTTAATTTTTTAATATTTTTCAATCAAATATTAGTGGTGTATAGAAAATATTAAAAAAATTAAAAATATATGGGATAAGTAATTTGAGGTGTGTGAATATAATCTCTCCTTACTTGGTTGTCTTCACTATCATTTCTTATATAAAAAAACTTCACTACCATTTCTTATATAAAAAAATTTACTTAATTGTCTCTTTCCATTTTCCATAACTAATAAAAAAAGGTAATACACAGATAAAAGGAGAAATAGAAACGATGGAACGAACTAAAGACGACGAAGCCAAGAAGTTTCAGAGCCAGAATATCCATTTCGACTTCAATATCCTCATCCGGATCAAAGAAGCCATGGTGGATATCTCCTCAAGCTGCATGGAGATGGCACTAAAGGTTGGTACTCAGAATTAAGTACTTTAAAAAACAAATAACAATGATTTGAAAAAGAGAGTTTGACTTTGAAATGTTAAATGATGCAGGAAAGGAGAGAAGCAAAGGCCGCAGGTAAGACTGGAACAAAAACTGATCAGAAGCAAACAAAGATTTGTGTGAAAATGCTGTGGAAGGCTTTTCAGTTTGCTTTTAGGGTTTACACATTCGCTGGTGGACATGATGATCGGGCTGACATGCTCACAAAAGAACTGGCTAATGAAATCGAGTCTGATGGTCCCCAACACAACTGAAACCCTAATTTCCTTGTAAATAGCACTGTTTTTGCAACACCCAAAAAAAAAAAAGATTTTTTTTCTTTTGTTGTGACCCTTGTAAATAATCCGGTCCAAAGAAAATCTTGTAAAAATTTAGGCTTTGTATGTATGAGTATGGTTTTGATTTTGGTATTAATTAGTACCACATCCAGACAGAAATGAATACAGATCTTGTCTTTGTTGTGTCCTTGTAAATTGTATTTTCTTATATATATACATATATGTTTTAGTTGTTACATTTGTTCCATGAGCTCGACATGTGTCTCACGATTATATCCGAAAAAAATTATTTTATTTTAATATGATATAAGTTGTAGTACTTTAATTAAATTAATTAATAAATTTAAAGAAGACAAGCACTAAGCCCCCGTCCTCTTATTGTTAGTTAGATTTGGGGGTGCGGGGATTTGAACTTGTTATGAGGTCGGTGTTGGTTTGTCATTAGTGCCACTGCACTCAGGCCGTCTCTGAGATTTCAAAGGTCCTGTGCGAAATTCATAAAAGGAGTCATTCTTATAAGACATCTTAAAAAAATTGAATAACGTATTGATGCCAAAAAGCAATATCGAAATAAACTTTAAAACTAACTAACCATCTGTTTCTAAATATTATTAAATGTAAAGAAAGCTACAAAATAACCATAGTACTAATAACTAACAATAAGTTCAATCTAAAGAAAACAAATAAACAAAATTTTAAAAAAGTCTAGAACTGAAGCTTCACTTAAAGATGGCTCTTCGTGCATTCTTTGCTGCAAAATCATCAATTAAACCTTCATAATCAATTTTGTCTAAAAAATCACTTTCAATGGATATCAAAGCAAGTCCATTTAACCTTTCCTGCAACATGGTTGACCGCAAGTATGATTTTATTAACTTTAACTTTGAGAAACTCCTTTCTGCAGATGCAACGGTAACAGGTACAGTCAACAAAATTCTGTATGCAACGCTTGCAGTCGGAAAACAACGCATCCTTTTTAAGTAGTTCAATATGTCAATGGATGTCTTTATTTCTTTTGGCAAACGCTCTTGTAAAAGCTTCAGCTCTACTAATAATGCATCCCCTTCAACATCAAAGAGCTCATCTTTCTTGAGAGAGTTTTGAAGCCGATCACAACAATCTTTCAATTTATCATTGTCTATCGAATTTAACCATTCTGAAGTGAACAAAAACCCAAATATATCATCATACGCTTGATATTCTTCAAACCTTTTCTTTAGTGAACCAATAGCTTGATCTATTATATACAAGAAGTAATGAACCCTAAAAGATTCCTCCGCTGATTGTTCGGTTGGTTGGGATGATTCACCTTCATTCTCATCAAAATGTCTTTTTCTATGAACTTGACGCTTTTCCGGAAACACGGGATCAATTTCCATTTCAATAGCAAGTTTTTTAGCATTAATCATAGCCTCTGCAAACCCAGTTTCTCTGTACTTTTCAAAATAAGCAATCAATCCTTGTACTTGTTCTATAGCAACATCAATAAGCATGTCTTTAGATTGTAAATCTTTGCTAACCTCATTAACAGCAGCCAATATTTCATACCAAATAGTCATGCCCAATAAAAACTCAAAATTCCCAATGTCGTATGTTGCCAAAGATTTAGCTGCACTTCTTGTTGCAAAGTCGTTGTCACTTTCTGCTAATTGAAGTAAAGCTTTTTTGATTTGTAGAGGTTGAGATTGAATTTCTTTAACACTTGCAACACGGCTTTCCCATCGTGTGGCCGACAATGATTTGAGAGTCAGTCCTTTTATATTTTCTTTCAAAATCAGCCATCGTTTTGTAGAATTTGCAAACAAGCTGTAAATACGTTGTACTGTTCCAAAGAAGTCTTTCGCTTTACCACAAGAGTTTGCCATATCACAAAGCGTTAAGTTAAGACTATGGCAACCACACGAAGTGTACATTGCCCTAGGATTTATATCCAAAAGCCTCTTTTGTACACCTTGGTGTTTCCCTCTCATATTTGATCCATTATCATAACCTTGCCCTTTCACATTATCAATATCAAGGTCAAGAACTTTTAATACATTATGCAACTCTTCAAACAGCCCTTCTCCTGATGTGTTATTCACAATCAGATATTGCAAAAAATATTCTTCTACTTTACTGGAGTACTGTTCATATCCACACATCTTATGATCAAGGTCATCTGTTCTTGGTGGCTAAAATCAGGAGTACAATCAAGTATCACGGTAAAATATTTAGCTTCTTTGACTTTTTAACTCCGATAAATATTGAAAAATCTATAAATTTGACACAAAGCAAGCCTTCAACTTTCACCAATCTTTCAACCCTAGGCTAACTTTCAATTCACCAATTGTTCAACACCAAACTTTCAACTTTCATCAACCGTTCAACACCAAACTTTCAACTTGAAACCAACCGTTCAACTCTCATCAATCATCCTTTATATAAACATATGTCCAATATTTGTTGATCACACAACCTTTCAACCTTCAATCATCCTCTATATTCCCCACAAAACCTTCTTATTTTGATTTGTGCCAACTGCATCATCTTCGCTAACAGAAACTCATGCCAAGCATAAAGCAACATCTTCCTCACAGGTCCAATTACGAGCTCTAATATGCTCTCTTGCCATGTTGAACAATTTGGAAATGTAAAGAAATGGTAGAAAGATAAATTGGAAGAATTGTAGGAGAAAATTGAGTTTTGTGTGGATGTTTGAACAAATACATAGGTATTTATAGAGTTTTTGGGTGAATTTTGAGTTAAATAGATTTTTTAATTATTTTAGCCTTTGGATTTAAATTTGGGCCGTTAGATCTTTTTTTTGTACCGTTAGATTTGATTATATTCAATCTCAGCCGTTGGATTCAATAATATATAAATATAAAATAAAAACAAAATTTGAATCTAGGCTGTTGTATTAACCAACGGCCTAATGATCACATCCGTTTGATGGAAAGAGTCGTTAGAGCTCTGGGGAATATGGCCGACAGGCCCACGTGGGTGGGTCCTAGCCGGTCGGAAAGGGCACGCGTCAAGCTCGTTGGGCGAGTATCTGGGCTGTGTTTGGAGCCCAAACGTCTTCTACCACTCTATTCGCTAGAACCCACTCTAATTTTGGGCTAAATTTTGGGGAGAGTCTGGCCTTCATTTCCCATTTAACATTTAGCCCACATTTTTCCTTTGGGTTGGAATGAGTTTAGAGAGAAATTTTAGGAGGGAATTTAGCATGTAGCCCACCATTGGAGGTGATATGAGGGAGCTATGTTTAGCCGTTTCAGTTGGAAATGATATATAAATAATGAATATGATCTAACACTATTCATAAAAAAATAATTTTTTACAGGGTTATAATTTTGAACGGAGCTATACTTAGCCACTTTAGTTAGAGATGGCCTAAGAAAAAAGAAACTAACAGAGAAGCTTTCCTCTCTGGTAAATAATTCATTTTAAATATAATGTCATTCTAACTTACTAACCAGTTACCATTTAAGTGCTACAATATAAGTGAATCATTTAAATAATTTTTTAAATGATTGAAAGCGCTGTAAACACGAAAATTTCCTGAATACACAAGAACACGTGTACAAAATATGTTTGTATTTGATTGATTTTGGGTTAAAATCTCTATTTGTTCCTCTGATTTGATCTCCGTAAGATATGGATTTGTTGGTGAATTGTTGATCCAAGGGCCGTTGGGGGCTTGATTTTGAAGTTTGGCGGATGAACGCTTCTTCAAGTGCCTTTGAGGCTTGATTCTTGAAGTTGGATGAACGTTAAATGACAAACGGATCTTCAGGAGCTGTTGGGCTTGATTCTGAAGTTGGATGAACGTTGAATGACGAAACGGATCTTCAAACGGGTTTTTGGGCTTGTTCTTGAAGATGGATGAACGACGAACGAAGAACGATGAACGATGAACGATGGATGAACTTCAAGGGGCTTTTGGGCTTGATTCTTGAAGAACGGAAGTGTGAATCCAAAGGCCGTCGAGGCTTGATCTTGGAAGGTGGATGAACGTTGCTTCAAGGGCCGTCGGGGCTTGATCTTGAAGAGCGGATGAATGGATCTTCAAGGGCCTTTGGGGCTTGATCTTGAAGGTGGATGAACGGATGAACGATGAATGGATCTTCAAGGGCTTTTGGGCTTGATCTTGAAGAACAGTTGTGTTGATCCAAGGGTCGTCGAGGCTTGATCTTGGATGAAGAATCGGCACGTGACCAAAGTGCTTGTTGATTCTTCAAAGGTTTTGGTGAAGTTTCTTCAAGGGCCGTTGGGCTTGATCTCGAAGGTGGATGAGTGTTTCTTCAAGGGTCGTTGGGGCTTGATCTCGAAGAACGATGAACGAAGAACGAAGAACGATGAACGAACTTCAAGAGAATTCTCTTCCAATTTGGGAGTAGAGAAATGTATTTGTGAATTGGTCAATGAAATGAATGGAATGGCTTCCTATTTATAGAATTCCAAAACTTGATTTTTGGATTTAAATAATCAGATGAAATAAGTTGTTTCTGTCAGGTGTTGACACGTGTCCTGTTTGACAACTTTTCTAACTCTTTTCGAATTTTCGTCGAATCACACACTATGTGTACAATTTATGTAATACATGAGCGTTAACATTTTGACCGTCGGTCAACATTTTATTTACCGAAATTTCACTGTCTACAAGCGCTTTTAGTGAAAATGTTTATGAAACCAAACCTTAGTAAAAATCTAAGTGAATCATGGAAAAGCACTTTATGTTCTTCCTGCAAGAAGCACATATCTGATACTTCTTCAAAAAACACTTGAAGTGATTTTTGGAATCCGAAAATCAAATGTTTTAAGTCATTTTAAAAATACTTTCAAATAACAAGCCTGCTAGATAAGGTTATTAGTAGTTAACTAGTAGGATAAGCTACGTAGTGACTGTATAAAGAATAAGTCTGTAAAAGGAAAGGTGGTTGTAAAAGTTGATATTGTAATGAAATATACCAGTTACTGTTACATTGAGTAAAAGGCCAAGTAAGGGTTGTATCACCCTGGTATTCCACCTTGGATTCGATTACATCACACCGAAAGTGCAAACGAGAATATGGTGATCGCTCACACAAGCAACATGACTATGATCACGTGCTTGGCACACACAACACTTAAAACAAAACAGACAAATGACATGTGGCAGGATTTACACCCTATAGATGTTTTAATCACAGCCGTTCATTACAAACACTTATTCTAATTGAACTATACTGAAATTCAAAACTTCCGAGCTTCAACTTCATTTCTGTGCTGCAGAATTGATCACTGCAATAAAGCTCACTCATCAGCAGCCCTATCACATCTTCGGTGGCCGGGACGCAAGTTTTTAGGTCAGGAGCGGGATTCGGAAGAGTGGTGGCAAATGGGTTGGTCCCAAGGCCAAGACCAGTCGCCCCGTACAGCCCTACAGCTCCGAGACCAATCAGCATGTTTCTCCTGCCCAGTTTTCCCTCGACTTGGTTAATACCCTGTTCATCATCGCTCTTTCTTGCTTTGCATGGAGATCCATGATTACCTTTTTCAACTAATGAACGATTTGTTTGGGACTTGTTTGGGAACAAAGGTTTAGGGAAACAAGTCAGGGAAGTTGAAGTATTAGAATTAATGGAGGAAGGGCTGTTGATGAGCGTAGTGGTGGGTGCATGTGGAAGAGCCATGGCTTTATAAATTATGTTTTCCCAGCTGCATCCAGATCAAGTGTCCTCTTTATCTAATGGCTGATCGAGTCACCGTATTTCCGCACGACGTCGATCTGCTAACGCGCTTGTAGTAATACTGAATGAGAAAAGACTCCAACAACTATATATAGAGCTATAAGTTTTAGCTTAGTTGATGGATGAATCACTAGATTCAATGAATAGTCAACGAAATATGGGTGCTAAATATTGTATATTTTGTCTTTTGGGTAATGCTAGGGAGACTAAATTCATAGATAAAATTTGCAAAAACTAAATGACGTGTCACCAATAAGAATGACCACATTTATCAACGCTAAGTAATAATCAATCATTAACTTTCATGTTATTTAGTTTACAAAGTTTTGTTGTGGTAGAGTGGAGCAGCCGCGACACGAAGTTCCTTGTCTTAGCTAGATTTCGCTGGTGCCACCTAAACGGTATGTAGGTGACGGATGTGTCTACTCATCCGTCTACAAATTTGGTCTCTTTAGTATTATCCTAAAGAAAAATGTATACCTTGAGTTGAAAACGGGACCTACAATTTTGATTGAAGCTTTTAATTAATTAAAAAAAGGTTAACATAAACAAAAAATGTGCATTTAATTAAATTATCACATAAAATCATAAAAACTTTAAATTTAGGAATTCTACTATAAGACGCTCCCATTGGAGGCAATATTCTTGTAAGAAGACAAGTATTTTTTTTTAAATCCTTAAATGAGTACTCAAAGGTGGTGGTGGGAGTCCCTAAATAGGGACTTCCATTGGAGATGCTTAGATTTTAATTGGAATAAAAAATATTTATCTATTATGCTTCAATTTTAGAGTTCAATTAATGGATTCTTAAAGTGTGAAACTTTGCATTTTGCCCTACATGTATTAAAAACTTAGTATTTTTTTGGGCAAATTCAATATAAATATAATTTTATGAGTTATTATTAGGAATAGTCCTTTTTTAAAAAAATAGGTCCAACAACCACTATCTTTTTGTTTTTTTTCTCGTGAAAGGATAAAACTTTATTAAATTCTAACAAGAATATTAAAAAGAAACTCAGGACTAAAAGCATCCCACCGGAATACCCTAAATTATAAAAATTAATTATCTTCAACCATGTAGCATTCAGTCTTGTTACTTATTTAATATACTTGTATCATAGATATTTTTGTCGATAATCTACCTATATCACAAATAAATTATGTTTAGCTACCTATATTTTAGATATTTTGCTTGTAATCTACCTCTTGAGCATTAGTTGTTTTCAATTCTAGCTTGTAATCTACCTCTTGAGCATTAGTTGTTTTCAATTCTATCTTAAATATATTTTGCTTGGAAAATTTTGTTATCTTCTTATAATATAGGAATGTTATAATCATACTTAACTTTAAAAACTGCTTAAATTTTTAAATCTTAATCTAACTGCCCTATTTTTTCATGTGGGGGATCTGACTCCCCAACAACAACAAAATCACCAACCCAAACCAGCAGATCTAGTCCCAAAAAATAGGGGGGAAGCCCTGTACTAGAATAAGTATGTAGAAAAGGATCGGAGGCCTGCTTCTGAGCCGGAAAGGATAGTCGCCGACAAAGGGAGGGGAGAAAAAGGTGTTGTGCAGCACCACGGAGGCATGGACATGCCAGGGAGGAGACTGGGTAGGAAGCGAGGAGGGGCGCTAGAATGAGGGAGGAGAGGCTGCCACCGGTCCCGAGCTAAAGCAAGGGACCGGCGGCTGAAGTTTGCAGGTTTTGGGGTTGAGTTTGGAGAGGAAGAGGGATAGCGGCTAGGGTTTTTATTTTTAAAACAAAAATTAGGGAAATCATTAAAAAAAAAAAAAAAAAAACCTAAAGCAAATTGAACCAACATAATAATAAAAGAAGACCAAAAAAATTGCAATAGCTAACCAATCTAATGATAAAAAAAACCACGGTCAAGGACGAAAAACAAATTGGACCAACATAATAATATAAAAAATAGACGAAAAACGATAATAATAAAAATGTAAAACACTATAATGATAAATAATAAAAAATAAAAAAGACCACATGGCCATTCAAAATATTAATAAAAATGTAAGATTTAGCTTATTGTGAATTTTAGTTTATTCCCTCACATTTTAGTAAATAATATCGTTTGTAATGTTCGCCATCATTCTCGCTAAAGGTGAATTTGAACCATATTATTACTAGTCTATTGTGAGGCTAATTACTACAAGCCGACTTGGATAGCACTTGACGATTTTTATTCAAATGTGTAACTTATATCTACACTTGTGATTTACACTAGAGAAAGTCTCTCTTTTGTCTTTCCCATTCCTTTTTGAGCTTCGTACTGGAAAACAATTTAGAAAATCAAATATTTGAAAGTGGACTGCATGTACCGTCTCTTAATATTTGACATTTGATATGGACAACGACATCATTTGAAAAATTTGTAAAACCCAAAGAGACAATCACATCATTTGAAAAATTTGTAAAACCCAAAGAAAAGAAGGAGAAAGACTCCTTGTATACCACAATCATTATTTAATTAACTAGTTTTTCTTAATTATTAGTTTATTAAATAATGAACTAAATTTAAAATTTTAATTAATTCAAATGATATTGTTGTCAATATCAAATGTCACCTAAAATGGTATGCAAATGTAGTACAAAAATATGATATAAATAACATTACTCTTATTTCTTAGTTTGTTCTAGTTGCCTCACTTCTTGTAACAATTCTCCTCAGTTGCCAAATTTCTCCAACCAAAAATTTCTCTGTAGCAACGCTCATTAATTATGCCTTGTCCAAAAAAAACAAAAAAAACTCCGCTTTCTTTTTCCATCTTCTCTGAGAGACTCTTCCTGAGAGTTCTTCTCACCGCCTGTGTGAGTGGCTTCCCTTCCGTCCAATTTCGACGCCGCCAGCCCTTGCTGTTGCTGGAGTCGGTAGCAGATCTTTCCTTTTCTTTCCGTTTCCGTCTTCCGTTCCTTCTGCTACTCTCTTCTCCATCTCTCCTTCCCAATTTGCCCTGTCGTTCATGCCACACGGGCGCCCATCTTCCTCAACCACCTCCAATCCAGTCTGTAGTCAGTCTTCAACACAATTTGTCGCGATCAATCGAGATGGTGCGTAGAGTTCCAGTGTCCACACCAGCTCGGGTGTTCACAACACCACCACAATATTCTTTCTGTCTGCAATTGTTGGCAGTGTTGCTCGTGTTAATCCCATGGGTTTCTTTTAATTGTGGCTAGCTCCTTTCAATTTCTAGCTAAGATCGACGTGGTATTCGTGGTTGGATGATGGGTCTTCCTTCACTTCATCTCTGCGGTGCTGCATGGTTGGGTTTTAGGTGTCTATTGGGGGAACCGAATCGGGTTGATCGTGATGCACTGTTGCAGCAGTGGTAGCAGACTTCTCGAATTTTCTTTTGGTTTGTTTCTGGTTTTGGGCTCTTGGTTGGGCTATTTTTGGTTAGCTTGGGAGGTCCATTTTTGCTTCGTATCTATTTGTATGTGGGTCTTTTCTATGTAAGTTAGTGTTCTTTGTTATAAAATTTACCTTTCTTCTTCTTCAAAAAAAAAAAAAAAAAAAAACACTTTATTCGAGTCGCTACCACATTTTTAGCTTTATTGTTGTTTTACCCCTACACTTTTTTGGCTTACATGTTTGTTATCTTTGTCTTTGCGCAAGAATATGAGTCAATTGTCAGTCCTTCATTATCGCAAATAACAATAATAGTAAAGTAGTGTACTAGTTTTATAAACAATTTTACACACAATTAGGGTTCATTAATTTTTCAACAACTCCTCTACCATCAATAATTCTGGAAAATTATGATTAAACTCCACCATCAATTCTTTATTCAATAAATAAACACACCGAAACACAATAGTGCTTTTATTCACGAGGAACACCAACCATCATCTGCCACGTAAGCAGTAGATGAGCACATTACGTACGTTCAAGATTAATTTGCTAGAAAAACAAGATTAAGCCAACCCAACAACAACAACAAGAAGAACAACAATAACATTAATTAATACTCAGGTAGTATTAATGAGCTCAATGCTAAACCCTCCGATGGTGATTGGCCCCTTGCCAACTTTCGGCACCAAAGTCACCACCAAACTGCTGTCCGTCTCCGCATCCAACTCCTCCAACAAGCTCGTAATGCTCAGCCGCAGGTTCGTCTTAATATTCTTCTTATGCTTATGCGGCACGTGAACAAAACTCCCAGCAAACTCCGACTGATTTTTCCCGGCCAGCGAGTCCGCGTCATCGTTCACATACACGTCGAACTTCACCGTCTCATTCCCGGCAAACTCAATCCCCTTAATCACCAGCACCTCGTCCTGCTCCTTCTTCTGGGCAGCTGTGCGCTTCGTCGCAGAAGGCCTCGTCACCTCGACGCTGATTGTATCCGACAGTGTAGCAGGGAACGTTGTAGCAAGATCAGAAGATGAAACCGTGGCCTTTCTCTTATTCGTCGACTTACGAGCCGTCGGCTTCGACTCCAGCCACGGGATCGAGACGTCGTCGTACACGTACCCGAGTTTTGTCGTGTCGAGCGAGTCCCGAACCTTGACGCGCACTAGATTCTTTTTCTCGTCGTAGAACAAGAACTCCGTGTCCAGCCAGTCGGTATTTTCTATGTCCGTACCGCCCAACTTATCTTTATATATCGACCACATGCGGTCCACGTTGGAATGGTGGGAGTAAAACAGCGGATCCCTCCCCGCAGAGTAAAAGGCCCCCATGTCCTCCCCGTTTGTCTGGGTTGGGTCGCCAGTCCAAAAGTGAATATTGTTATGGGGAATGCTCTCAATGTTTCCGGCGCCAGGGCTTGGGTCGTCCCCTGCGCTGTAGGGCTCTCCGTAGAAGAGTCTGTGAGAAGTGGCCTTCGACACCATCTGCTGGTACATCGTTGTTAAGTTCTCTGTGATTCGTGTCGCGTCGTCGACGTCATCGTCGGTCCCGCTGTAATTCAAGTCCAGGAGCTTCGGGGGCTGATGCGCTGCATTTCTGTACTGGTCGTAGAGGGATGACAACGTATCGGTGAAAATCTCAGGAATGTACATGCCAGCTGGCGCGTCCCAGTTCCAGAAGGGGAGGGCGAAGGTTGGGTCCCCAATGAGCTCGCCCATGATTTTCTCGTAGAAGTAGAGGTACCAGCGATGGAACGGGAAGAAGAGCCAACAGTAGTGAACTTGGATCTCCAAATCCGAATATCCGACTTGTGGGTATCCACCGTCGCAGTAGGAGCAGTGGACTTTGGCCTGTTGGGCGAAACTACGCGGGTCGTCGTCTGGAAGAGCGCGCATCAGCTCGACGGCCTCTTTGTACTTGGCCAAGTATGCGGCGTCGTTCGCGACGTCCTGGCAAGCGAGCCTAGTGCGGAGTGGGCCTGGGTCGGGGAGCTCGAAGTCGATGATGGTCGTGGTGGTGGGTGGGCAACAATCGATAGTGGACCCGTCTGGCTTGTCGGCAGGGCCACACGTGGTCAGGTCTGGGGCGGATACCGGTGCTGCAAAAGCAAATGGGTTTCCTGCCGCACCGTAGAGACCCCCGGCGCCTAAACCTATCAGCATGTTCCTCCTGTCGAGTCTTGCTAGGCCCTGGTCTAGGTTATCACTGTCACCTTTTGTTGCTTTGCAGCGCACTCTGCCCGCATGGCATTGCTTGGGTTTTCGTTGCAGTGGAGTCTGGGACTTGTTTGGGAATAAAGGAGAGCGGAAGAGGGTGGTTGTGGTGGTGGAGTGCAGGGCGGCGATTGTAGAAGTTGGTGGTAAGGGAGATGAAGCCATGGCTGAATTGGTTTTCCTTTCCACTCTGCAATTAGGAAGGAATGGGAGTACGATGTTTTTATACTGGAAACTGGCGGCACCGCACACTGAAAATGTGTCCGCATAATTAATGTTAGAGTAATACTAGATATTAAATTTGTAAACTAAATTTGTAAGCTAAAAGATGTGTTACCAATAGTAAATGAACATATTTATCAATGCTTAAATAATAATCTAATCATTAGTTTACAAATTTTATCTACAAATTAATTAGTACGAATTTCAAAAGGTAATGCTAATGAGACTAAATTTATAAACAAAATTTGCAAATTAAAGAATTTGTCACTAATAGAAATGAACACGTAACTTAAGTAATAACTCATCATCAACTTTCATGTTATTTAGTTTATAAAATTTTATTTGCAAATTTAGTCCATTATACAATTTCATAAATTAAAAAAAATAATAAATAAATAAATAAAAGAGGTTGTGAACATGCATGATTGCTGAGTGTACTCAGTACAGGATTCGTAAATCTCTTTATTGTTGATGAGGACATATGGGCTAGTTTGGTATTGCTGTGCTTTGAAAAAAAGTTGATGTGAGAATAAGCAGCTGTGCTGTGAGAATAAGCAGCTGTGAAATAAATCAGCTGAGTGTTTGGTAAACATTTTTGTAAAAGTGCTTTTGGAAAGAAAAAAAAAGCAGTCTAATAGTGGGTCTTTTCATTAAAGGAGCACTGTAGCTCCATGTGCTTTGAAAAAAAGCCAGTTTTCCAAAGCTACAAATAGCTGCTTCAGCTTTTTCCTTTAATTTCAGCTTATTCTCACAGCAGCTTCCAAAATAAGCCTTTTTTTTTTAGTTTACCAAACACCTAAAACTCTTACAGCTTTTTTTCATGGGTGCTTTTTTTTAAAGCACCTCACTCCCAAACTAGGGCATACTCATGTTCTTTTATCTCTGAAACCTAGGATATGCAGCGCACCTACTCCATTTAGGGATGGTTTTGGTACATTACCGTACCAAAATCTCTGTACCGATTACCATACCAAATATTTGGTACGACAAAATCTATTACCATTACCGTACCAAACTTTTGGTATACCGAAGATCGGTATACCAAATAGTTTGGTTGGTATGGTATGCCAATGGTAATTACCACTTTGTTTTACGCCACTTTATTTGCCCAAAATCTAATATTTTTCTAACCTAATTCAAAGCCCAGAAATATATACACAGTTTGACATATATACACAATTTAACCTAATTCAAGATTTTTTACTATTGTATGTCAAAGTGGTAAAAACTTAATAAATCATAAGACAAGATTTCTATAGCATGCTGAGACTCAAATGAATCAGAAACATAAGACAGCAAACCACAAAAATGTAAATATCCATAGCTGTGCTCGACGACTGGCTTGCTGATTTGAACCCACAATCCAAGGTGGTAATACCCAATGCATATGTTGTGCCCTCGCTTGGAAGACAAAGTTGCCGGAAACGAGAAACGATGATGAATCGATGAGAGGGATGCGACGGAGGAACAAGCCCTAGGTTTCTAATGTGTCGAGTAGGGACCAGAGTGAGAGACTAAGAATGTTTGGTTTGTGAAGATTTTAGGAATAGGATAAATGAGTCAAATTGTCAAACGGCATAATATAATATTACATAATACATAATAAATAATTATATATATATATATACATGAATAAATATATAATATAATATTAATAATATTGGTAATCGGTAGGTATGGTATACCACCGGTATTAGTTTTGAGTACCAGTACCGTACTGAAACAGTATGGTATGGTACAAATACCGTACCATTACCAGTGGCACAAATTTTTTGGCACAACTTTAGTATGGTACGGTTGATAATACGGTAGATATGGTAATGTGGTAAAAAATTTCACCCCTAACTCCATTACCACTCATGGAGTACGCATAAAAACGAGAGAGAGAGAGAGAGAGAGAGAGAGAGAGAGAATTCCAAGAAATATGATGCTTGAATAATTGGGTGGGAAAAAAACGTTTAACAATTAAATATTACAATGTTATATTTTCTTTCGACCAAGGAAAAAAAATATTACCTCTTATTTTCTTTATCATATTTACGAATTAAAATATATTGGAACTTCACATTAATAATTGGATGTTGCATAGATCATATCTTTTGCGAGACGTGGCAATTTTGTACTGGACAAACAATGTTTATCTGCCACGTTTATAAACCATGCGTTTGGATCCCAGCTTGGCTGCTAATGAAAACATGAGTGCAACCTTGTTCAACTCTTAAAATGGGGTGATGTTCACTCTTAGTTACAGTTAAATTAGTTTAGTTAATTAATCTAAAATACAAATTTTGAAATTTAAACTAATCTAACAACAATTAATAAGGCTGAGCTTCACCCTTACTTTATAAAATAAGAGATTGAGCATCACCTTCACTTTAAAAAGTAAAGTTGCACTTGTATGTGGTTCAAACGTCCGTATTATTATTTTAAGAAGTATGCCCTACATCTTAACAAGAGCGTCATTAGTGATGTAAGTCCTACATCAACTCTACCTTTGCCGTAGGCCATACACAAACCTAGAGGTGAAGACTATTCACGCATTGTTTCAAGCTCAAAACTTGAAGCAACCGTTCAATCGTTCGTCCGAGATCAAGTCATCGCGACCCTTGGATCAACAACCTACACATCTACATCAAATTTGAAGACTGAATCAGAGGAAAATTTGTAAATAGAGATTGTAACCCTACAAATTCATTAATACAAATCTATTTTGTACACGTGTTCTTATTTCATTCGTTACAGAATTTTCGTGTTTATAGCGGTCATTAGGTTTTAGGCTTTAAGAACATCCCTTGTAATTCAGATTAACAAACAATGAAGAGTTGAATAGAAAAGCTTTGCCTTCCAGAGATTAAAATTCTAGCCCTGAGATGGGATGGATGCCAAAATTCTTGGTGAACGGTCAAGGACGGGTGAGAGACACCTGGAGGGATTCCAGTTATCATTTTATTATATTTATAATTTATATTTTGTGTTTCCAACTCTGTCAAACATTACTAAAGCAGAAATCATGTGCATATTGACTCTCCCATAATTTATTCAAATTCTGAAATTTTCTTATTCTCGTTTGGATGTATTGTACAAGTGATTAACATATGTATTTTTCATTTTTTATACAGTGGATGAAAAAATTATATGGGATATTTAAGTTTCATACACCATGTTAAAAACATTAGTTCTAAACTACAAGTCCAGACTAATTTAAGTGTCATACAAACATTGCAATTTAATCTTTATTTATATATTTATATGATTCCAACCCAGAAGTGCAAAAATCAACACCTACCGCACATAAAACATACACATGAAAAAAAAATGCTAAAATGCAAGAAACTTACTGCTCAAAGAGTAATGTCCAATAATAATATTCCAAAAGCACATAGGGTATTACTAGTTATCTAGAAACTATAAACGAATGTGATAATTCAATAATTAAAAAAGAACCTCGTCGAATGATGACAAACTTTGATTGTAAAAAAGTAATAATAAAATGTTGTTTGTTGATTGATATACAATCCAGACGTGTCCTCGTACAATTAGGTCCTTTTGCCTTTTCACTTAATTAAGTAATCAAAATTGCCTTCAGAGTTCTAAATTTTTCAGAAAAAAAGAGGTATCTTTTCGCAGCTCAATCAATAATTTTTGACACTAGGACCCGAAAGATCATCCAACTGAAAGACTCAAAACTGTGGAAGTTTATGCCCAATCAAACATATATGAAATCACATCTCTGCGCGGATAGTTCGAGCAACTGCATGCATATTCATGGTCACAATTCACAAAAGCTTTCACAAATATCCATGAAAAAGGCTTTCACCAATATCCATGAAAAGATTTAAGTGTGTGTCCACTGTTTAATGGGTTGGAGCCCGACAATTCGAAGGGCTTCTTATTGCAGCTTCCACTGTGAAAAGAAATGAAAAGGCAATAGCCCATGGTTGTCATTTCCACGGATGACCCTTCGTGGCTTTACGTAATCATCAAACACGGTTTACTGGTGAAGGCTGAAAAACCTATGATCATTTATTCTTGATTTATCAAGCATGGACGGGGGATATATTGATTTAATTGAAATTCAATTCATATTTATTTTGATTAAATTGATGGTTTGTTTATATTGTGAGTTTTTATTTTCATTATTTTGTATATGTAGAATATATTTAATTTAATTGAAACCTAATTCATATTTATTTTGATTATATTGGTGGTTTGATTATATTGTGAGTTTTTATTTTGATTATTTTGTATATGTAGAATATATTGATTTAATTGAAATTCAATTCATATTTATTTTGATAAGTGTGTTTCTTTGTTAAGCATTCATATGGGAGCAATCTTGAAACATGTTAGTTACCACGCAAATGAGGCATTAACAGGTGTGCAATATACCTTTCTAAATGACTTCAGGCCTACTAAGACTCAATGAAATGACAATGTGCATGCTATTTATGTTAAAAAAAAATTGCGCGCTACGCGCGCTTTTCTTACTGACCCCTCAAACATTATTTCCTGGATCCGCCACTGTTCACTACTGACTATATTGCACATTGTATGAATATAACGTACTGGTCACATGAGAACACACTATTTATTGCTCAAGAAGCAAATCTACTTCTTAAGGTGATGCTCCAAAATTTAATATTATTATGGTAGAGATGGAGTTTTAAGTGAGGATAAATTTTAGAAGAGATTTGGAAAAAGATTACGAGTTCGAATACATTCATTATTCATCAAATAAAATATGAATTTTTTTTTTTTAAAGGGACAATCATATTTTTGGGTTAGTTAGTAACAATATACTTTATATATATATATATATATATATATATATATATATATATATATATATATATATATATATATATATATATATATATATATATATTTGCTTCTTAAGGTGATGCTCCAAAATTTAATATTATTATGGTAGAGATGGAGTTTTAAGTGAGTTGATAAATTTTAGAAGAGATTTAGAAAAAGATTACGAGTTCAAATACATTCATCATTCATCAAAGAAAATATGAAAATTATTTTTTTTAAAGGGACAATCATATTTTTGGGTTAGTTAGTAAACATATACTTTATATATATAGGTATATAAAAAATATTAGTTATGAAAAACATGAAAATAAAGGGAAATGTTAAGTAATTCTTTTAAAAGTGAGACTTTCTATAAATTTTGTATCATCTTAATTCTCGTAAAAATATAGTAAAATATTTTGTATTAAGTAACTCTTTTAAAAGTGAGACGTTCTATGAATTTTGTATCATCTCAATTCTCGTAAAAATATAGTAAAATATTTTGTAAAAAATATGAAATAACAGAGAATTTTAAAATCTCACTTTTGGAATAAGTCCTAAGCATTTTTCTTGACTAATTATAGTGATCTTAAACTTTTAAGAAAAGAAGATTGAGGTCAAGACTTCGAAAAAAAAGTATTCTACACAAGACGCCAACAACATAGAAGGCAAATGCACAGCAATATCATGTTGTTTTGCCAGAAAAATATAAACATGTCGCATTTTGCCAGAAGAATATAATCTTGGTGCTCACTAGCTAAATCATTTCCACGTGCCGTGTTTTGAAGATTATTTATTCTTGTGGTGGGTCATTCATTTATCACATGCCACTATATGACATGACACTTAGAGGATGAGTAGAAATGTTTCACATCGGACTTAGCTAACTCTCTATTGCTTTTTCAAAACAAAACAAAATGAGTAGAAATGTTTTACATCGTATTTACCTAATCTCTATTGCATTTTCAAAAAAAAGAAAAAAAAAAGAAGAAGAGGCAATTGTCCGTTGAATAATCCAATATTATCTAATACTATAATGCACATCTCATTTGTGTTTTGAGTTTTTTTTTATTAAACGATAAATTTGTTAAATTATAGAGTCGACAAGATTCGAACCTATGCAGTAGTGTAATGATAACACTTATTTTCACAGCTATAGTAGAAGACCACTTGAGTGTGTTAAACGTTTGATTGGAGAAAAAACTGGCAAAGTCATTTGATCGATAACAATTTGTCTTTGTGTGCTAAATTACTCTGGCGCCAAAAGTTTTTTACTTAGCTATGAGAATATACCCTTTTTTTTCTTCTGAACTATGTAAAAGTAAGGTTCTAAAAATGGTAATCAAGCAGCAAGCTGAGACCTAGAGCTTAGGCATCTAAGCTGGTTTAAGTAAATTTGCTATATATATGCGCTTATGTATTTAAAAATAAATAATAATAAATATTTTGATTAAATAATTATAAATATGGATATATGTATAAAATTTAAGGGCTTTATATGTTAGTTTTGGGGAAGAGATCTCGTCTGGATCTCTCCTATCAAAGGTTAAGAATCAAGTGATTCCGGACCTTTGAAATTTGATTCAACAGCCACAAACAGGGAGTCCCTTTAAATGTAATCGAGCGTCAAGCTGAGACCTAGAGCTTGTTAGAAGTTGGTATAGAATCCGAGAAGGGTTCCTAACTGGTGTGGGAGTTCTAATTATAATAGGTATGGGAAACTTGGACGCAAGTTTCAGATAGGTTTAGGATTCCAACTCAGTTTAGGTTTAGTTTTTGATTTAGTATAAAAAGGGTCCTTAACGTTAGGGTGGATAGAGTGTGTGAGAGACTTATGAGACAAGAAACTATTTGTATGTGTGAGTTTTCTTGTATTCCTTTAATCAATCAATAAAGTGTGCTTCCGTTGTTCATGTTTTCTGTTATTGGTTTGGTTTGATCGAAGAGTAAGTTTCAACAAGTGGTATCAAGAGCCATAGGTTGCGTGGTCAAATCAAAACGATGACAAAAACTGAAAGTGGAGATGATAGGGGTACTGAGGTAACCAAGCCTTCGGTGCAAAGTGCTCGGTTTGAGATCGAGAAATTCATTGGGACAAATAACTTCGCTATGTGGCAGTGCGAAGTAAAGGATGTACTGATTCAACAAGGTTTACTGGTGGTGCTTGAAGACATGCCTATAACAATGAAGAAGGAGGAATGGCAGCGGCTGAATGCACATGCATGTTCCACGATTAGACTATGTCTTGGAAAAGCACAAAAATATGGTGTAATGAATATCTCATCAGCTAGAGAACTATGGGATACGTTGGAATCGAAGTACTTGAAGAAGAGTGCAGAAAACAGACTTTATCTTAAGAGTAAATTGTATCGGTTTCAGTACAAGGAAGGAACTAAAATGATTGACCATCTTGAAGAATTTAACAAGATGATTGCTGAACTTCTGAACCTAGAAGAGACGATCAAAGATGAAGATAAAGCGTTGATTCTGATGAATTCCCTACCTGAATCTTACGAGTCGTTTGTTACGACATGGATTTATGGTAGAGAAACTCTTAAGTTTGATGAAATCTCAAGCGCAGTGATGAACCATGAAGTCCGCAATTTAGACAGACAAGAGAGAAACAATTTCGAAGCACTAATGGTAAGAGGAAGATCAAAGGAAAGAAAACCAGCAACTAAGAAGAAAGGCAAGTCTCGTTCGAGAGGTGCCTCAAGCAACCGAAAGTTTCTCTATAAAGATGAGTGCGCCTTTTGTCATGAAAAAGGGCACTGGAAAAAGGATTGTCCCAAAATCAAAGCCAAGAACAAAGAGAAGAAATATGAAGACTCAGAGGCAAACGTTGTCGAGGCTAGCAATGAAGATTTCGTCTGTGCCCTAACAGCATCAGACGGAATAAATTATATGAATCACTGGGTGCTTGATACTGGATGCACGCATCATATGACCTCTCAACGTCATTGGTTTTCTTCGTTCAAGACCCTCACTGGAATGGTATATATGGGGGATGATAATCCATGTGCAACGAAAGGAATTGGTAGTGTTAAAATCAGACACCATGATGGTGTAGTCCGAGAGTTACAAGGGGTGAGATATGTCCCAGATCTTAAGAAGAATTTAATCTCGCTTGGAACTCTTGAAGATCAAGGTTGTAAATTCTACTCAGAAAAACAAACATTGAAGGTTGCAAGAGGAGCATTAGTGATAATGAAAGCGCCAAGAAGGGGTTTGCTTTATTTGTTAGAAGGCACTACTATTGAATCTCCAATGGCTATGGCAGCAGCAAGTGATCAATCAGATACATCCTGTCTATGGCATATGAGGCTAGGGCACGTGGGAAACAAGGCATTGCAAGGATTGATTAGACAAGGGGTCCTAGAGGGAGCCAAAAGTGGGAAGATCGATTTTTGCGAACATTGCATCCTTGGCAAACAAACCAAAGTAAGTTTTGGCACGGCAATACATCAAACGGAGGGAATCCTGGATTATGTACACTCAAATGTCTGGGGGCCTGCGAAGAATGAATCCCTAGGAGGAAAGAGATGGTTCGTGTCCTTCATTGATGATTATTCACGAAGAGCATGGATTTATATGATGAAACACAAACATGAGGTGCTGGATATTTTCTTAGAATGGAAAAACACAGTCGAAAGAAAGACTGAGAAGAAATTGAAAGTTTTAAGAAGTGATAATGGGGGAAAGTATACGTCTGATCCCTTCTTTGAAACCTGCAAGAAGGAAGGTATAACACGACATTTCAGTGTTAGAGAAACCCCTCAGCAGAACGAAATTGCAGAACGGTTGAATCGAACACTGTTAGAAAAGGTCAGATGTATGCTGTCACAAGCAAAACTGCATAAACGTTTTTGGGCAGAAGCATTAAGTTATGCATGTCACATTCTAAATCGTCTTCCTTCTTCAGCATTAAACGGAAAAACTCCAATGGAAGTATGGTCAGGACAAATTGCTCAAGATTATGACAGACTAAGGGTATTCGGGTGTGATGCTTATTACCATGTGAAAGAAAATAAATTAGACCCGAGAGCAAGGAAGGCTATCTTTCTAGGGTTTAACAGTGGAGTTAAGGGATTCAGATTGTGGAGTACAGAACTCAAGAAGGTTGTCATAAGCAGAAATGTGACGTTTAATGAAACCCATATGCAACTAAGAGAAGATCGAAAGATTGTGCAAGAGGTGGAGCTAGCAAAGGAACAAAGTGAACATTCAAGAAATGAAGACAAACACGACAATGAGGGTCAAATCAGTGTCGATCAAGAAGAAAAGCAAGAAGAGGACAGTATGATTGATGATGTACCAGATCAAGAAGATTGTATCGCCAAGAGAAAAGGCAAAAGAGAGGTTGTGCTTCCTGCTAAATTCAAAGATTGTGTCTCATGTATAGCCTATGCATTACCAGTAATCGAAGTAGACATCCCTACAGATTTCACAGAAGCATCAAGGAGTAAAGAAGCTAAGAATTGGCATGAAGCTATGGATGATGAGATGTTGTCACTAAAGAAGAACAAAACTTGGGATCTGGTGGAGCTACCTAAAGGAAGAAAGGCCATTGGATGCAAATGGGTGTATGCAAAGAAAGATGGGATAAATAATGCAAGTTCCGTAAAATTCAAAGCCAGATTAGTAGCAAAAGGCTACGCTCAGAAAGAGGGAATAGATTACAATGAAATCTTCTATCCCGTGGTGAAACATTCATCAATTCGAATCCTCCTAGCACTGGTGGCACAGTTCGATCTCGAATTAGTACAATTGGACGTAAAAACTGCGTTTCTGCATGGAAATTTGTCTGAAGAAATTTACATATGTCAACCAGAAGGATACGAAGAGAAAGGAAAGGAGAATCTAGTATGCAAGCTCAACAAATCTCTATATGGTTTGAAGCAATCACCGAGGCAATGGTACTTAAGGTTCGACAAGGTTATGAAGGATTTTGGCTACACTAGAAGCCAATACGATCACTGTGTATATCACAGGAAAACAAGGGAAGGTACATATGTATATTTACTGATTTATGTAGATGATATGCTCATTGCCTCTAGTGATCAAACAGAAATCTCAAAACTCAAAACTCAGATGCAAAATGAGTTTGAGATGAAAGACCTTGGCGAAGCAAAGAAAATATTGGGGATGGAAATCACACGGGATAGAAAGAAAGGGCTGGTGTGTTTGTCACAGAAACAGTATCTGGAAAAATTGCTGCACAAGTTTGGCATCCGTGATGAAACTAAACCTGTAAGTACACCTCTGGCCTCTCACTTCAAGATGAGCACGCAGTTATGCCCTAAGTCTGATGAAGAAAGGACTAAGATGAAAGACATCCCGTATTCGAGTTTGGTTGGAGGGTTGATGTATGCCATGGTGTGTACTCGACCTGATATTGCTCATGCAGTTGGATTAGTAAGTAGATTTATGCATAATCCTGGAAAAATGCATTGGGAAGCTGCTAGATGGATACTGCGATATTTGCATGGAACAAGGAGCACGGGAATTTGTTTTGAGCAGAATGATAGAGGAATCGAGAAGTTCTCTATTGGATATGTAGATTCTGATTTTGCTAGTGACTTAGACAAAAGAAGATCTACCACAGGATATGTGTTTACCATGGCAAATGGTCCTATATGTTGGAGGTCAATACTACAACCAACTGTTGCTTTATCAACCACAGAAGCTGAATATATGGCAATGGCATAAGCAATTAAGGAAGCTATTTGGACACTGGGATTAATAGCAGATTTGGGAGTTAAACAGCGAAAATTAGATGTGCATTGTGATAGTCAAAGTGCGATTTACTTGGCAAAGTATCAAGTGCATCATGCAAGAACCAAACATATAGATGTAAGATATCATTTTGTTCGGGAGATTATAGCTGAATGCGAGATTCTTGTAAAGAAAATTGCTTCAGCTGATAATCCTGCAGATATGTTAACAAAGGTGGTTGGTGCATCAAAACTCAGTCATTGTCTGAGTTTGGTGCATGTAAGACAGGTTTGATACTTGAAATGGTGGAGCGATGGAAGCAGAAAAAGTCTCGAGGCGGAGTTCTTACCAAGGTGGAGTTTGTTAGAAGTTGGTATAGAATCCGAGAAGGGTTCCTAACTGGTGTGGGAGTTCTAATTATAATAGGTATGGGAAACTTGGACGCAAGTTTCAGATAGGTTTAGCATTCCAACTCAGTTTAGGTTTAGTTTTTGATTTAGTATAAAAAGGGTCCTTAACGTTAGGGTGGATAGAGTGTGTGAGAGACTTATGAGACAAGAAACTATTTGTATGTGTGAGTTTTCTTGTATTCCTTTAATCAATCAATAAAGTGTGCTTCCGTTGTTCATGTTTTCTGTTATTGGTTTGGTTTGATCGAAGAGTAAGTTTCAACAGAGCTTAGGCATCTAAGCTGCTTTAAGTAAATTTGCTATATATATATGGGAGATTATATTCACACACCCCAAATTACTTCTCTCACACCCTTTTAATTTTTTAATATTTTTCTATCAAGTGTTAGTGTTGTGTAAAAAATATTAAAAAATTAAAAAGGTGTGTGAGAAGTAATTTGAGGTGTGTGAATATAATCTCTCTCTATATATATATATATATATATGCGCTTATGTATTTAAAAAATAAATAATAATAAATATTTTGATTAAATAATTATAAATATGGATATATGTATAAAATTTAAGGGCTTTATAGGTTAGTTTTGGGGAAGAGATTTCGTCTGGATCTCTCCTATCAAAGGTCAATAATCAAGTGATTCCGGACCCTTAAAATTTGATTCAACGGCCACAAACAGGGAGTCCTATTAAATGTTATAATAATTGTAACTGTTGGATCAAATTTCAAGGGTCCGAATCACTTGATCATTGGACTTTGATGGGAGAGATTCGGACCAAATATCTTCCCTTAGTTTTGTAATGTTTTTCAAACCCTTTTAACATGGACCTTATTTTCACATAAATAAAACAATGTAGAGCTTTGTTTTTTTTTAAGGATTTGGATCTCATCCGGATTCAAATTATGAGGATCCTAAAGATCCTCACATCTTAATCATTCATCATACATTGTGCGGTCAGAAATCATTTGACTTTTTTTATTTAAAATTAAATACAAATAATACTGACAAAAACTAGCCGCATGATATACGATGAATAGTTAGAATGTGGAAATTCCTAAAACCCCTACAAAGTAGATCAAGAAAGAATTCTCTACCGTTTTTTTATGAAACTATATTTATTAGGCCTCTAGGATGTTAGGTGGTGCGTTGGTATTGGGCAACAATTAAAAATAGGCAAGGTTTGTCACGTGGGATTGGCAGACAAAGTTCCCCTCTACATTGTCTTCTTCCTTGGAAAAAAGTTGTGTTCCTCCCTCCATATTAAAAAAGAGTCCGTCTAGCACTCTTAGGGTGCGTTTGTTGCACCAGACTGTCTCAGACTGGACTAGCTTCATAGACTAAGCTGTATTGACTTAGACTAGACTAAGCTGGACTAGCTTAGTGAAGCGTTTGGTGCAGTGTCGGACTAACAAGCAAGATAATTAACAAACTCTAATATTATATTATTTAATCCATAATTATTAATATTTTATTTTTATCCTTTTTTTTTTATCCCTCTAATCCTTCCTTACCCCCCATCCTCTCCCTCTTTTTCTCCATCTTTTTCTCCATTGTCTGTTCCAATCTATTCTTCAATTTGGTATTTTATATGAAAATGGGTTGTGAAAAGCATCTAGTCCAATGACTTTCGAATGTGAGTGGTCGAGGAGCAAGGCGAGGAGGAGAAAGGGGACAGTCTTAGCTAGTCCCATGGTTTTTGAAGGGTCTCACTAAGACCAGTTAGTCCCTGATTTAGTCTAGGCTAGTGAGACTTAATCTCATTAAACCTAGTCCATGTCAGGAACAAACATGGGACTAGACTAACCCTTAGTCCAGTCCAGTCCAGTACCCTTTAGTGAGGGCAAACAAACGCCCCCTTAGGCGCCCACCCAAACCCTTTAGCGCCCGCCTATTCATTTCCCAATTTGACTCACGACTTGGGCCGAATCTAGGCAGATGACCAATGTGTAGCGCCTAGACAGCTACCTAGGCCGATTTTTAAAAATAGTGTAAAAGTTAAAAAGAAGGCATTCTTGATGACTAAAATAGAAAGTGACAAGGCAAAATGACCTAATAATAAGGGCATCTTGTTGGGGAAAAGGTAATCCACTGGTTGCATAAATATGATCGCTTTAATTGTACAGAGAAATAATATACATAGAGAGAGTTAGGATCGTGGACACACACTTTTTATACATATTTTGACATTTAATTGTAAGGTCCACTTCATAACGTATTTTAACGATCCAGCCGTTTATCTTTAATCTTTCCTTACAAATCATATCTACGAAAAATCACCTAAATCCGAATTCATTTGGCTGTTTGGACTAAATGATTGTCATTTCATATTTCTTTACTGAATGTATTTGACAATTTCTTCCTTACAAATTAATGTCTTAATGATTTTGGATCTTTTTAAATTTTTTTGCAAGGATGTATATGAACGATGAATTGAAATATTGACTGTTCAAATCCTTGAAAATGTTACAAAGTGAGCCCTACAAAGTGTGTGTCATAGGGTTAGCGTCTGGGGACATCCATTCTTTGATACACACTTTGCCGAACCCATTCCGTATCGTCTATCAATCTATTCTCAATTGGACAGATAATGAAAGATATCAAGGTGCTACTCCCATGGCTATTCTTACCATACTCGCCGCCAAGCTAACTCTACAGTCCATAGGCTAGCACGTTTTGCCTCTCTTTGAGCCAGGAGTGTGAATGCACTGAGTCCCCTCCTTTGTTCATTTCTGACTTACTATTAGAAGAATGTGTGTTGCCTTAATGGGATTTCTTGTACTTCAAACCATGTAATGACGTTTTCAATCAATTAATCTATAATCGTTTCCTTTTAAACAAAATATCTAAAATTATTAAGACATTTTTTTTATAGTAAAGAAAAATAGACAAACACGATTTTACAAAAAAAAAAAACACCAACTAGCAGTTTGATACGCAATTAAATTAGGTCCAAGGTCGAATGGGTTGTAGACAGTAGACGCACAGCAAGTAAGGAAAATGTGAAAATAAGAATTTACTAAATACTTTGTTTAATGTCACTAAATGTTTTTTTATTTCGTATTTATAATTTTAAACCACTAGATTTCTCATCCAACATTGTTAAAAAATACATGCCAAATTACTTATGCAACAAAAACAAATGAGAATTAGAAATTTTCGATATTTTAATAACAGTAAGGGAGAGTCAATCTGCCTAGACAGGGAAAAGGATCTTGACGTATCCTTTTTTTGGGAATCCTTGGGATTTCGCGATTGTGATCGTTCATTTTACATCATGCAGTCAGTTTTCGTTAGGTATTATTTATATTTAATCTTAAATTTTAAATTTTAAAATAATTTCTGATCGTACGATATACGATTAACGATCATGATCGTAAAATCCCTAAAATTCTCAAGAAAAAGATCCGGCGATGATCCTTTTTTCCTAGATAGCTAGTAGTATGACCAATAATTGATGAAAAATAATAGGTAGGCATCGAGTCAGCGAATCTAGAACCTCTGTTTGTTTACGAATATGAAAGAAAGATAATGTTATCGTGAAAAACATGCTACATAGAATTTCCCCATCAATGAAGAAATATGTGGTTAATAGGACAGACTGATTGATGTGTTTCAAATCATGCTACGTAGAAATTTCCCATCATAAATTCAATAGTTCCGGTCCCGATAAAACGAAAGATTCTTTCGTGCAATTATTTCCCCATGTGGCAAGTTTATGTTAGATAAATAAATCACTTTTTAAATACGTGGAAAGTATCAATTGGTCAGAGTAAACGCCCCTAAAATTATAAACTGATTGCAAGAGAATATCTCTTCTAAACGCGAATTATAAGAGTATCTTAAGAAGATCCTTCACTGTATTTCGAAAAAGAGAGAAGAAGAAAAAAGCCGTGGTTCATATTTGAAAATGTGTTTACCTAAGAATGTTTAGTCTAATGGTCAGGTCATTAGTTTGTTACCAAGAGGTTTGGGGTTTGACACCTTTCAAGGTACCCACTTAGTAATTGCTAGAGTTTCTTGCCTACTACCAAATATTGTGGGGTCAGACGGTGGCCTAGTGAGTAGTTGGGTTAAAGATCCGGAGACACTAGATTAAAAAAAAAAAAAATTGAAAATGTGGTTCACACAGAGGGCGCATTTGGTTCTGTCGCCATGTGCATAAGCTGCCATGACAAACAGGTGCACAATCTTTCACTTTCTGTTCTAATCGTTTCTATACGATTTGGCTGTCACCGTGAAATTTTCACAAAATTTTATTATTTTAAACTTCATATTATTCATAGCACCATTGAGGATGAGGTCGAGTCAGAGTTGTCCTTTGACAAAAGTTATTAGGTTCACGTTGCTCATGGCTGCAATTTGTCTCATGATTTTTTGAAAAAAAATATGTATTTTGAGAAAAAAATTAGAGTGTAGTGTTCCATAAAAAAATAGAACTCTTTTTTTATATTAATTTTAGAGTGCGTAAAATCTTAATTTTCTTTATGGCTAAGTTGATTCGTGTATTTGGTTCGAGTACTCTTCATCATCATCACCATCACCTTTTGCCCGGTTCAAGTCTTTATTACAAGTCTCAACGTAGGTTCACGCCATGACTATCGAAAGCTATTTCGTCTCAAACCTTCTGGAATTAAGGTACAATTTTGTGTTTCCATGTTTAATTTCCTTAAACATGTCTGATTTATGTTATTAAAAACTGATACTTAGATAATTTGATAATCTTTACAAACTCATACATAAGTTTCTTTTATACAGGAATAGGAAAACACGATCCTATATCTAAGCCTAGGAAAAAGTAGTTGCCTAGTTTACAATGCTACAAAGGAAATATAATTTGTGCAATCAATTAAGCATGATACACGGAGAATAGGAGATCAAATCCTTTTCTCAACAATCCCTCTTAAGTTGGAATGTATGTTAATGATTCCCAACTTGAGAGAGATTGTTGAGAAAAGGATGTTAATGATTCCCAACTTGCCGAGTAAAGTCAAAATTTGAGAAGAACTCAAGGCTTTAGTAAAAATATCAACTGGCTATTGCGAAGTTGATATGTGTGTTGTTTTGATCATGCCTTCTTGAATCCAAGGTTCTAAAAAGCGCTAGGCGCTAGTCAGGCGGAGGACTGGCGCCTAAGTGGGGTTTAGGCGGGCACCTAGACGGATTTAAATAAATTTTTTGTATATCTTGTAAATAAGTGCATATTGACACTTATAAAAAAATTATACTTGTATGAAATTTATGAATAAAATAATTAAAAAATGATAAAATACAAAAAAAAATTATTTAACAAATCTAAAATTTAAAAACACAATAAACACATTTGACATATAAAATGATTATATCTCATTTTTAAAATATAAAAGTGGTTGGTTGGTTCATAATGAAGAGAAGGTCCATGCATCCATCCCATTTCATAAAGCACCACGTGTGTGGTCACTGTGGTGTGACCCCTCCCCTCCATCCCTATTCCCTAGTCCCCATCCCTCACATCAGCAGAGAGAGTTAGAGACTCCCGAGACCATTTTGACGCCTAGAAAACCAGAACTTTATTCTTTTTTATTATTTTATTTTCCTCGTCATCTTTGTCTTCTTTCCGTTTCCTCTTTGTTCTTGTTTTTCTTTCCGTTTTCCCTCTATAAATTCTCCATTTTTTTCTCTTCTTCTGTTTTGAGCTGTAAGTGCTTCTTCTTCGATGGATTTCAAAGAGAAGGAGTCGCGACAGCTAAGAAAGTCGTGGTGCACAGAGAGAGAGTCGAAGCAGGAGAAAGCTTTAGTGATTCTAGGTTTGTTTGGAATTTCTTCCCATAAAATCATTTCGCTCCGCCCAGACCGCCGCCTAGACAACCGCTCAGCTCACCTAAGAGCGCCTAGGCGGGTGCCTAACAGCTCCCCGATTTTTCTTAATGATTCGGAACTCATCGCATTGGCACCACCACAGCCTAGGCCAATTTTTAGAACACTACTTGAATCCTTTCTCAAACCAAATGACAATCAATTTCTATATGCTTTGTTCTCTCATGAAAAACTAGATTTGAAGCAATGTGTAAGGCAGCTTGATTGTCAGAATACAATTTGATGGGATGTGCAAGCTTGATTCCCAAGTTTGCCAAAATGTATTTTAACCAAGTAATTTCACAACATGTCGCAACCATGGACTGATATTCTGCTTCTGCTGAAGATTGTGACACTGTTGGTTATTTCTTAGTTTTTCAAGACATAATTATTGCCCAAGAAATATACAATATCCAATGGTAGAATGTCTAGTGTCTCGACACCTTGCCCAATCTGCATCACAAAAAGCATTCAACCGTATTGAGCTTGTCGCTGAAAGATATATACCTTGACCATGCAAGTGCTTAATGTAACGCAAAAATCTATGAGCTGCTTCCAGATGTGGTATCTTTGGCTTGTCCATGAATTGGCTCAAGATATGCACAGCATACGGTAGGTCCGGTCTCGTAATGGTTAGGTAGATTAAACGCCCAACAAGTCTTCAATATGATGATGGGTCATCAATGAAACTTCCATCATTTTTGCTAAGGGACATGTTTTGTTCCAATGGGAAATGGCATTGGTATGGCACCAAGACAACCTGCATCCTCTAGAATCTCTAATGCATACTTCACTTGTGAAAGTACAATGCCCCTGGTTGATCTATCCACTTCAATGCCTAATAAGTATTTTAGTTTACCAAGATCTTTTAATTTAAAATGCCGCTTCAAAAATAACTTTGTTGCTTCAATATCCTCTAAATTATTTCTTGCTAAAATGATATCATCCACATAAACAAGTACAGCATTGAATGTACTACAATGGGTACAGATGAATAATGAGTAATCGGTTTTGGATTGTTAATACCCAGCTTGCTTAGGTGCCGCAGAAAGCTTCAAAAACCATTGTCGAGAGGCTTGCTTGAGACTGTATAGTGATTTGTGAAGCTTGCAGACACGTGTATCCCCATTTCGTTTGAAATCAGCTGGAAGGGCCATATAGACATCCTCATCGAGATCGCCATAAAGGAAAGCGTTATTGACATCTAAGTGATAAAGATGCCAATTCTTAGTAGCAGCAACAACAAGTAAGATATGCACACTAACTAGTTTAGCAACAAGAGCAAATATTCCACGATAATCTAGGCCCTCTATTTAACTACAGCCCTTGGCGACTAATCAAGCCTTGTATCGTTCAACCGTGCCATTAGGATTCAGTTTGATTTTATACACCCATTTGCAGCCGACAAGTTTCTTTCCAGGATGTAAAGGTTGAATAGACCAAGTTTCTTTAGCTTCAAGAGCGGTAGTTCTTGTTGCATTGCAAGACACCATTTGGAGTGTTGTATAGCCTGCAAAGAAGAGCTTAGCTCATTCTCAACGAAGATGGAGGCAGTAAAAGTACAATGTTGAGGTGATAGTTGATAATAAGATAGAACATCTGACAAAGGATAAGAAATACCTATGGTGCGAACCAAAGCAGAGGTTGATGACAAGGGGGAATGAGTGGGAAAAGACACTTCAACATGATAGTCTGTAAGATAACTTGGAGGCTGTGTAACTCATGTAGGCCACGAAGGATATGTTGGAGCTTTATAGATAGAGGAGGCGATGGTGGTGTTACCTTAATGGGAGGAGACTCTAAGCCATTGTCATCGGATGGAGACGAATGAAGAATAAGGAGAACCATATCATCAATGTATGTTGTGGTATCATGGGTAGTAGGTAAAATAATAGATGAATCCATGGTTGAAGGAAGATAAGGAAAAATGTGCTTATAAAAAATAACATCTCTAGAAACAAAAGTGTTACCCTGTATGGAGATCGTAGAGACGATATCTTTTTTTGCCATAAAGGTAACCAAGAAAAATACACCATAAAGCACGAGCATCGAATTTAGTGGGACGCTTGTCATGAGTGGTTGCAAAACATAAACATCCAAATACCTTCAAGTGATTATAAGGTGGTTGTTTGTGGTAGAGGAGTTCATATGTTGTTTTTCCTTTTAGTAATGGTATGGGAGTACGGTTAAAAAGATAATTGGTTGTTAAAATGGCATCTCCCCAAAAATGTTTCGACAAATGTGCTTGAAAAAGAAGAGCTTTACCAACATTGAGAAGATGGCGATGCTTTCTCTCAACTACCCCATTTTTTTTAGAGCTAGCAACACAACTTGTTTGGTGGATAATGTCCTTATTGTGTTTCCACAAAATTAATGAAACTGGTTAGGTATTTGAATGTTTCAGATTTTGAGTGTATTAAGTAGACCCAAGTGCATCAAGTGAAATCATAAACTATTGTGAGAAAGTATCGAGCCCCATTATTTGTGGCAACATGATAACCACCCCAAATATCAATCTTTTCAAAAGCTGCATTAATTTTGATAAAAGTGGTGGAAAAGGAAGAACGAGTATGTTTAGCTAAAGGGCAATTTGAACAATCATTAATCTCACAAAATTCAACGTTCTTAACATAATGTGAAATTAAATTCAAAATTTTATTTGAAAGGTGCCCAAGGCGTTGATGCCAAAGGTGAGAAGAAGAATGAGAAGTCTTGACTGTGCCAACTGAATTACACATAGCCTCCTCTGTGATATTGAGGTAATAGAGTCCTCATCTCTCAGTTCCCATCCCAATCATCATCCCCAAGCGTTGGTCCTGTAATACACAGATATCCTTAGCAAATATAGCGATATAATTTGAATGATTTACAAGTGCACTAATGGAGATCAAGTTCAATTGGAATGAGGGAACACGAAGAACATTATGTAAGGTCATATGATGGGAGAATTGAATGCTCCCCATATGTGTAACAAGAGTTATTGTGCCATCAGGAAGGCGCACACTTTGGTTCTTCACTTGTGAATAAGTGGTGAACAAGTTAGCTGAACATACAATATGATCTGTTGCTCCAGAATCCAAAATCCAAGCTATATTTTTCCAAAGTGCAATACCACGAAATGATTTACCTTAGAGATTACTGATGGTAGATGAACCACCAATCAAGTTAGCCATAGAAGGCGATTTATTGTTGCCAAGCAAGGTCAACAAATTATGGTATTGGTTTGGTGTTAATCTGATGTGACTAGATTGCGGTTGTGCTTCCTCCTTGGATTGAACATGATTGGCTCTGGAAGAGAGTGAACGTCGGTCCTGCACATCTCCTTTTTCTTTGGACTTCTTGAGCTTGCGACAATAATTGATCGTGTGTCCTTTCCAACCACAAAAATCACATTTGAGATGTGTATCCCTTTTCTCAACATATGTGACCCATCATCTTTAAATCTAGCTTCTAATAAAAACTGACCATCTACATCTAGGCATGCTAATAATCTATATAAAAGGAAACATGACAGCATTGTTTCTTCTCTAGATTAAGTTTGTTGAATGCAGCCATAAATCTTTGAATAAGGTTCATAAAATAAATAATCACTGAAGGAATCGATTCACAACAAGGTCTAGACTAGAAAATGGTTAACATGAATAGAGTTGTTCTTTCAGGCAATGAAAGACTCCAAGGGGGCCAAGAGTCTGCCTGTGAAACAGAAGAATGCTTCTAGGAGAGGCATGCCCAAAAATAGGTCTTGCGGAGATTCAGCGAACGAGGTTCGGATGACTGAGCTCCGAAAGAAGATCACCATCTTCAGAGACATCATCGACCTACCAGCATGTGACGCTTCTGCTGCAATAACTGAGGAATGTGTCCTTTTTTTATTTTTTTCCAAAGAGCTTTTATAGGAACTCTAAAAATGTTATAGTACACTCTTCCCTAATGAAGATTAAAAGATGGAGCGCAAAATGAATTTTTTGAATTGAATAACAATTCCCATTTTTCCGTTGTAATCTTGTGCTTAAATTTCTGGATTAAAACACAATTCGTTTAATTTTCCAATTATTTTCTGCTTGCAGGTGGTAATGAGGTTGATGGGAGCCAAGAAGTTTCAGATCCAGAATATCCATTTCGACTTCAATATCCTCATCCGGATCAAAGAAGTCATGGTGGATGTTTCCTCAAGCCGCATGGAGAAGGCTTTAAAAAACAAATAACAAAGATTTGAAAAAGAAGTTGACATTGAAATGTTAAATGATGCAGGAAAGGAGAGAAGCAAAGGCCGCAGGTAAGACTGGAACAAAAGCTGATCAGAAGCAAACAAAGATTTGTGTTACAATGCTGTGGAATGCTTTTCAGTTTGCTTTTAGGGTTTATACATTTGCTGGTGGACATGATGATCGGGCTGACATGCTCACAAAAGAACTGGCAAATGAAATCGAGTCTGATGGTCCCCAACACAACTGAAACCTTAATTTCCTTGTAAATAGCACAGTTTTTGCTACCAAAAAAAAAGTTTTTTTCTTCTTTTGTTATGACACTTGTAAATAATCCGGTCCAAAGAAAATCCTGTAAAAATTAAGGCTTTGTATGTATGAGAATGGTTTTGATTTTGGAATTAATTAGTACCACATCCAGGCAGACATGAATACAGATCTTGTCTTTGTTGTGTCCTTGTAAATTGTATTTTCTTATATATACATATATGTTTTAGTTGTTACATTAGTTCCATGAGCTGTTGCGAATGGGTTGGTCCCAAGGCCAAGACTGGTCGCCCCGTACAGCCCTCCAGCTCCGAGACCAATCAGCATGTTTTTCCTGCCCCGTTTTCCCTCGACTTGGTTAATACCCTGTTCATCATCGCTCTTTCTTGCTTTACATGGAGATCCATGCTTACCGTTTTCAACTAATGAACGATGTGTTTGGGACTTGTTTGGGAACAAAGGTTTAGGGAAACAAGTCAGGGAAGTTGAAGTATTAGAACTAATGGAGGAAGGGAGGTTAATGAGCGCAGTGGTGGGTGCTTGTGGAAGAGCCATGTCTTTATCAATTATGTTTTTCCAGCTGCATGCTTATGTGCAGAAATGCAGATCAAGTGTCCTCTCTATCCAATGGTTTATCAAGTCAATGTATTTCCACATGACGAAAATCTGCAAACGCGCGTGCTTGTAGTAAATTTAATACTGAATGAGAAAAGACTCCAACAACTATATATAGAGCTATAAGTTTTAGCTTAGTTGATGGATAAATCAGTAGATTTAGTGAATAATCAACGAAATATGGGTGCCAAGTATTGTATATTGAATAATGCTAAGTAGACTAAATTTGTAAACTAAATTATGTGTCACCACTAAGAAATAAGCATGATAATAAATACTTAAGTAATAATTCAACCATCAACTTCCATGTCGTTTAGTTTACAAACTTTTGTCTACAAATTTAGTCTCCCTAGTATTACCCCTGTATATTTTGTCTTTTGGGTAATGTTAGGAAAACTAAATTTGCAAACAAAATTTTATAAACTAAATAATATGGAAGTTGATGATTGAACTATTACTTAAACTTTGATAAACATGCTCATTCTTATTGGTAACACATCATTTAGTTTGTAAATTTTGTCTACAAATTTGATCTTTCTAGCATTACCCTTGTCCAAATTAAGTCAAGCCAATTCTATAAGAAGCCCTTAGAGCAGCTCTAGTGAAGTTCTTAAATTGGGATAACCACCATATAAAATGGGTATAAAACAAATGTAAGGATAAAATGAATCTCCAAGGGATCGAAAAGTGAGTCCCTTAAGTATAAAGACTCACTGCTGGATACAGAATGTATATACTCACATATAAAGACTATTTAGGGACACAACATTGAGTAGAAAACGAGACCTACAATCTTGATTGAAGCTTTTAGTGATTTTAATTAATTAAAAAAAAGGTTAACATAAACAAAAAGGCAATGCTAAGGAGATTAAACTTGTACACAAAATTTGCAAACAAAATGATGTGTCACCAATAAAGCAGGTTTATCAATGCTTAAGTAATAATCCAATCATCAACTTTTATGTCATTTAATTTACAAAGTTTTGTCTATAAATTTAGTTTCCCTAACATTATCCTAAACAAAAATGTGTACCTTGAGTAAAAAACGGGGCTCACAATCTTGATCGAAGGTTTTATTGCTTTTAATTAATTAAAAAAAAGTTAACATAAACAAAAATGTGCATCTAATCAAATTATCACATAAAATAATAAAAACTTCAAATTTAGGGATTCTACTATAAGGACTCTCCTATTGGAGGTAATATTTTTTTTAAAGACACAAAGATTTCCTTTAAGTTCTTAAATAAGTACTCAAATGTAGTGGTGGGAATCCCTAAATAGAAATTTTCATTGGAAATGCTTAGATTTCAATTGGACTAAAAAAATATTTATCTATTAATTTGTTATGCTTTAATTTTAGAGTCCAATTAATGGATTCTTAAAGTGTGAAACTTTGCATTGTATGCCCTTTATGTATTAAAAAATTAGTGTTACAGCATGTCCCTAAAAATGGTGTTTATATTACTTTTAGAGGAGTGAAATGACGAATTTGCCCTTAGAGACGAGGAGGTTGATCTTCGTTGACTGCCAGGTCATGTCAGGGAAGACTTATTTTCTTGGCATATTCTCGTAGTACTCATCGCTACAGACGTATGGACGCAAACAAAATCGAATTTGGAGCTATAACAAAGAAGTTATTCACGTTTAAAGTCGAGGACATAATGGTCAATTAATTAATTATAGAAGGCTCCAAATTTTTGAACCAAATCTGGAGTGCCACATGTGTGGCAGAGATTAAAAGGAAATGAGGAACAAAGAGAGAAGTGGAGGAATAAGGATAGGAGAGAGAAATAGGAACCAATGGGAGAGAGAAGAAAGGAGGGGAAATGAGAGAAGGAAAAGGGGAAGAGAAGAAAGAAGAGAAAACAAGTCATTTGACCCGTGTGACCAGTGCGGCGACACCAAGGAAATCTGACGGTCTCCCAGCAAATTTCCGGCGAGTTGACGTCCTTCACCACTTGGAAATCATTTTTTATCATCCCCTCTACCTATTCTACCACAAATTTCATACAAAATAGCCTTGAAATGGGATAAATTACACCGGTGGGGTGCGAGTTCATAGAGGTAAATTCCCCAAATTTTGAAACAATTACACCAAATTGATACCACCATTAGACTCCCCTTGAGGTCTAGAACAAAGCCCAAGCAATGGTCAAGGCGTCAGAGTTGATTTGACGATGGATCGAAGCACACCCATCCTAGGGTTTCCGGCGGATTTTGGTAAAATTGGAGCCTTTTTCGGCCAAATTGGCCTTGGTCACAGGTATGAAAGTTGTTCTATTCATTGGGATCTTCAATTCTGCAAATGTTGAGAATTTTTTGAGAAAGTTGATTTTTCTGACGAGCCGGGGCGGCCAACCGCCACCCACGGCGCGCGTAGCCTGAGGGCCACCAATGCTATTTTTAGCCTATATTGAATGTCTTGAGTTCATTTTTGAGAATTGATTGACGTGGATTGATCATTAGAACCTAAACTAGCTACGATACGTAATAGGCCATTTTATGAATCGACGATCCGACCGTTGGATCATCGTCAAATCCGATGTACGGATCTTTTCGAATTGGATTTGTAAGTTCATAAAATAAAACGTCGACCGCCACTTGGTTTTGGCAATTGGCGAAGATCCGACCGTTGGATTGTTCTGAAACTTTAGGATGTTATTCTAGAAGCGTAATGTGGATACTTGGAAGTTACGGATCAGAAATCTGTGATGTGGATCTTCCAGATCAAATTACGTAGTGATGTGTTTTAAGTAAATTATGTATTTTATCTATACGAATTCTGAGATGTGATTAATAATTGTTCTAGGCGCCGATCGTTCGTGATGCCTTGATGTAAGTGCTAGGGAGTTATAGCGTGGACTCCAGGTGAGTGGATCTTTTCCTTCTTATTATATATATATATATATATATATATATATGTTATAAAGTACTATAGATGATTGAGTTTAGATTATATCATGATATATCCGTATGCACATTATCTACAAATCATTACTGTGAACTAAAATTGGCTTGATCCTTGCTTAGAGTACGTAGGCAGTCTAACGAGACGTTAGATGCAGCCATGCAATAAGTGAGATTAAATAATTGAGGTAAAAGCTTTGTTTGGAAAATTGAGCAATGTGAAGGAATCTGGGGAAAATGTGAAATTTTAATCTTATGATTTGGTGATTTATTGTGGGTTATAAATCATTGTGTGAGGAAACGAGAAATTGTGGTTTACATTTTATAAATGCTATGCCATAATGAATTATATTTTAGTATGTGATTTAGTACAATTTTGCACAGCGTTGCGTAACAATGCAGAGGCCAGGGTAAGTTCAGGTGAGTATATAGTGTTGGTATGATCAAATGGTAATCAGTGATGAATGGATTTCAGTAGAATTCGTTGTCCTGCACCACGGTGTCAGTGCTCCGCCCGAGACCAGGGCCAGCCTTCACGTGATCGTTTACCTCCCGCATCTTATGCTCACCTTGGATTCCAAGGTAGGTGCCAGCCTGTCGTACAGACCACTTTAGGTGGTTCCGACTCGTAGGTGACTTGCTATACTTCGCACAACCTTCACGTGATCGTAACACTGAGCTTATCTATATATATACACCCAGCCTATCGTACATACCACTTTAGGTGGTTCCGACTCGTGTGCAGGACCTGATTGATGTGATTGATTGATGAGATATGGATGAGTCGTACAAGTCACTATAGGTGACTCCGACTAACGTGCTAGCACCTGATTGATGAGATATGAATGAGTCGTACAGGTCACTATAGGTGACTCCGACTCACGTGCTAGCACCTGATTGATGAGATATGGATGAGTCGTACAGGTCACTATAGGTGACTCCGACTCACGTTCATTTTATATAGATGTATTACATTTTGTTTGTATGGTTGTTATTAAGATGCTTCGACATGGTGTGTCTTGGTTTTACTATTCTTCAGCATAATTTTTATACATATGTATTGTTATTTGTTGGAGAATTATACGTATTTCAAGAGGGGTTATTGTATTTCTAAAAAGGAAGACGTTTCAAAGTTTATTTGGTTTGCTCACATGTTCTATTTTGTGCCCCCTCCAGGTTTTAGTTGATGAACGTTCGTCTCGATGAGGATCCTTGCCAAATTTTAGGATTGGTGACTACTTCTAAGGGTATAACTCTTACCCATTTTATTGTAGTTTACTTATGCTTTGTCATCACGTGTGAGATGGGTTCGCTTCCGCTCACCAGTATACTCGGGTATTTAGGCACTTTAGGTTTAAATTTACTCACTTTTTTCACAGCACCACACTTTATGACTTCGTCACCTTCTAGGTATTGGCCAACACAGTTTGACTTGGAGTCCTAATGTACATTCCGGGTCGGGGTGTGACAATTAATATTTTTTGGATAAATTCAATATAAATTTAATTTTGTGAGTTACTGTTAGGAATAGTCCACTTTTTAAAAAATAGGCCCAATAACTGTTATCTTTCTGTTAAGTTCATGGTAAAATTAAATATGGTAAATAATTGTAATATCCTAAATTATAAATATTAATTATCTTCAATCATGTTGCATTCAGTCTTTTTACTTAGTTAATATACCTATATCATAGATATATTTGTCGATAATCTACCTATATCACAAATAAATTATTTCTAACTACCTACGAGAAATCTTGTCTTCGAATTTTATCATTTAAATATCGTATTTCGTATTTTGTAGTCACGTTGCATATATATTTACGGTGTATAATTTTTTTTTTGTTAAGTAAAATGACACAAATGCCTATGTTGGACTATGTGGAATCCTACGTATTGGATCCTTTCGTGTTTCGCTATACCTGTCAGCATAGATAGATAGTACTTATTGCTACGAACGCGTAAGAACAAGTAAAACAAAATTTGGAGCTAGAAGATTTTACAAATCACGAAAGTGAAGTCTTAAGAGTAAAGAGAATGTTTAATAACAATAGATAAAATGAAAATGATAATAACTAAATAATAATAAAAAATATTAAAATAAAAAAATAAAAAAAATAAAAAAGGCGGGGAAAGAGGGAGATAGGCTTGTTTGATCAGTTAAAGCACATTCCAAAAGTTTAGAATTTCTGATGTTATAGATGGTTTGAGAAAAATATACAAAAGAGCCATCATACCAATAGCATTCCAATTTTTCTCTCTTTTTTGTGTGTTCTTTTGTTGTACCTGGTAATATAGCCTCTAATATTATTGATTTTGCGAATGTTCCCACTAAAGAGACTATAGTGTGTAATCAGACATGTAATGAGAGAAATAGAGACAGAGATATATTCGGTTACACTTAACATTTACATGGGAGGCTCTTTTATTAAGGGATGCATGGCTTTCTTTAAACTGTCACTCTCATAATATTATGGTTGTATTTTTACAAAATCATACTACGTGCTAGTTGTAATAATTGTGCTAAGAGCCTGTTGCCTTCTTTGATCCGGCGTGCATGTTCTGTGATGATGTAACATATATGGACGGTTTCTTTATGCATATACAATTTTGTTTTCTAGATTGTTGTTGTCGGATTTAGACATTTTTGTTTGAAATGGCCTTGTTGTTTATGGATATAAATGTTGTAAGCAGATATGGTAATTGTTATATGTATTGAATATCTACTTAATGTCTCATTGGTTTAACATTATCAGAACTTTTGCATATTTTTGAAGTTGAACGAATACTTATATATACATATAAAATCTGAAAGGGATGGAATTGTTTTCTTAATTAGTAACCGTGTATATATATCTATGTATGTATACTCCAATGAACTTACTTATATCTCTAGAAATATGTACGTACCAACCCGCCATAGCTTGTATATACAGGTACTTCTATATTTGTAAATAGCATCTTCACTTATTTTCTATAAGTGTTTTCATTCAAATGTTACATTTATTTTGATCATGCTACTTCAAGTTAACCAAAATAGTAGTTGGATCTCATATTGTGAATTAGTAGTCCCAAGTAATCTAATTAAGACTAGAGTCGAAAGTGATGCATTTAGTAATTGCATATACTTGAGAATAGGAGTTGATCGAGGTGGTTGGTTTTTGTAGTAATAATTTGACACAATGCTTTGGAACCTAGATGGGAAATACATAAATGGATACTGTATGTGCTCATGTTGTAAATCATAAGTGTGGAGGTAGGTGGCAGGGTGTGTGTTGGTCTGATTACACCATGTAGCATCGTATTTCAGGGGTGATCATGTTTGGTATATCCACGATAGGTGATCACTGCCTCCACGTTTAGATTATGCCTATGGTTCTGCTCGGTATATTTGCAATGGGAAACCATATGCACACCAGGGTTGATGAAGATTAGTTGTTTTTGGTACATTTTGATAGGTGACCATATTTTTGTTGGATTTCGTTGAGTGGTCCGAAATCCCCGCTCTTGTTCATTCTGTAAAGTTAGTATGAAACCCTATATTCGAGTGAATAGGTATTGCTCACAGTAGATATTGTGTTTATAAATTAGATTTTTATGTTATTACTTGGAATCTAGGTAAGGAATTATGTAGAATTCCTTTATTAAATTTCGTGAATTGGTATGTGATTTTATTGATTGATTAACGTAGTTAAATGTTAATATTGTGCATCTATTATTATTGGGATTGATTAATTGGAGTGATTGTGTAATGATGTTGGTTATGATTGTTATTACTATGATTAGACTCGTTGACTAAAGTGACTAGAGAATAATATTGTGATTCGTCGATTGTTATTTGTGATGTTGCATGCCATGAATCGTGGTATTGTATTGAGACATAGTGATTTATGTGATGGATGAAGTGAGAATATTGATTGTCTTGTGGGAATGAGATTTTCTCTAATTTATAGAGAGATTATATTCACACACCCTAAATTACTTCTCTCACACTTTTTTAATTTTTTAATATTTTCTACACACCACTAACACTTGATAGAAAAATATTAAAAAATTAAAAAGGTGTGGGAGAAGTAATTTGGGGTGTGTGAATATAATCTCCCAATTTATAATGTTATTAGGCGATTGTACGAAATAAATCCTTATTAAAAAAATATTAGGGAAATCATCAAAAACAAAAACAAGAACCAAAAACAAATTGGACCAACATAATAATAAAAAAAGACCAAAAATTTTTATAATAAAAATGTAATACCAATCTAATGATAAAAAAAACCACGGTCAAGGACCAAAAACAAATTGGACCAACGTAATAATATAAAAAAGACCAATAATAATAATAATAAAGGTTTTTTTATTAGCATCCTATAAAATGTTGAATACACTTCACGCTAAAATTGAATACTAAATAACTGATATAACTCAATATGTAATGATAATTTTAACCTAATAAGGTTTTAAAATATATATATACCCCAAATCACTTTTAATGTATCTCAAGATTATTTATCTTTTTTAACTCTCTAAACTACTCTCACCCTCCATTGTAGAATAAAATTCTAACCAATGAAATTACACATGTGTTAATCGAGAAAAATTATTTTTGACAAATGAAATATAAAATCTACGTTTTGGAAGCTTCACATGAAGTAAGGCTTCATGTGTTTCATTTTTGAGTGATTTCAAGAACATCGGCATGCCTATAGCTATGTTATTTTTCATAAGTTGGTTTGGCATCACCCTATCTCCGATTTTGCTTGTCCTATTCTGCTTTCATTTTCGTTCTTCTGGCAACAATCAGAACTTTTGGACAACTTCCTGGAACAAGAGTTGTATCCAAACTCTCCGTATTGTTATCAGATAAACTCTCATCATGTCGACATGGGTTGCTGTAGCCCATCTCATCAAATTCCTGCAAAAGACCAATAATTTATTTGCAATCAACCTCCAAAAGCATGTAAGGTTTACGAGTCATATAGAACCAAGGGTGCGTTTGGTACGCAGACGGGACGGGACGGGACGGGACGGAACGGGACGGGACGGGACGGAACGGGACGGGACGGGACGGAACAGGACGGGACGGATGTTGTAAATTTTGAAAAAGACAAGGGGCATTGTTGTCCTAAAATGTTAAAAATTTCTGTCCCACAGACGTGGAACAACCCCGTTCCATGGGGGGAGGTGGAACCAAAAATCATCCAAAACTTGTCCCGTGGAACGCCTCGTTCCACTCGTTTTAGGCGTACCAAACGCGGGACGGAACGCCTCGTCCCGTCCCGTCCCGCGTACCAAACGCACCCCAAAGGAACACGTAATATGTAAAACAAAATATAATATCACCTTGGACTTTGTTTTTGCAATGGGTGTGTCATTTATACACCCTAAATTACTTCTCGCACACTTTTTGTTAAACTCTGTTCTTTGATTTTCTTCAATTTATTCAATCCAATGACCGAAAATTAGAAAAGTGTGTGAAAAGTAAAATGAAGTGTGTGGATATTACACCCCTTTTCGCAAATGGGGTCAAGCAAGGATTCAAATCCTTCGTAAAGTAAGTGAGGTGTTTTGGAATAAATTTTGATTGAAATAGCAAATGTGGGGGGGGGGGGGGGGGTTTATATTAAGTGTATATAGTATATTAAACAATATGTGAAGTGTTAACGTAACAAGCCAATAATAAAAATGTAAACCAGTCTAATGATAAAAAAAAGACCACGTGGCTATTCAAAACATTAGTAAAAAAAATGTAAGATTAAGTCCATTGTTAGTATTAGTCTACTCTCTCGCATCTTAGTAGATAACATCGTAAGTAATATTTCTTTTCACTTGTAAATGAGAGAAAGTTCAATTTTCGTCAAAAGCAAATTTAAACTACATTATTACTAGTCAATGTGAAGCTAAACCTTATGTAGATTATAATCCTTAACTCCGTTTCTATTTTAATTTACTACAAGCCGATTTCGATAGCACTTGATCTAACAATTTTTATTCAAATGTGTAACTTATACCTACACTTTTGATTTACACTAGAGAAAGTCGCTCTTTTGTCTTTCCCAATCCTTTTTGAGCTTCGTACTGGAAAACAATTTAGAAAATCAAATATTTGAAAGTGTACTGCTGCATGTACCGTCTCTTAAAAGGTGTACGACCACCATTAGCATAGTACTGACTGAATTCAAACCTTAATCGACCTGCAGCTCCATACGCTTAATATGTATATTGTTCTGCAACATAACATCTTAGCCAAAATAATTCCAACCAATTCTTGTTTATTTCTTAAGTTTGTTTCAGTTGTTTCTCTTCTTAGTAACAATTTTTCTCAGCTGCCAAATTTCTCTATCATCTTATGTAGCAACGCCTATCATGCCTTGTCCAAAAAAACGTAATTAACTCCGCTTCCTTTTTCGTTCTCTTCCTCTGAGAGACTCTCTCTCTTTCTGAGAGTTCTTCTCATCGCCTGTGTGAGTGGCTTCCTTTCCATCCAATTTCGACGCCGCCGGACCTTGTTATTGCTGGAGTAGGTGGCAGATCTTTCCTTTTTCTCTCTGTTTCCGTTGTTCGTTCCTTCAGCTACTTTTTTTCCCATCTCTCCTTCCCGATTTGCCCCGTCTTTCATACCCCACGAGCGTCCATCTTCCTCAATCACCTCCAATCCAATCTGCAGTCGGTCTTCAACGCAATTTGTTGCGATCAATCGAGATAATGCGTAAAGTTCCAATGTTCACACCAACTCAGGTGTCCCCAACATCACCACCTTCTCTCTGTTAAAAGTAATGCATTTTCCCTATAAGTTGTATCAGTTGATAAGTAGAGTTGTCTCTTGAGAAGAGTTATGTTTATGATGAGTTGTATCTCTTTAGAAGTCTAGGGTTGTGTCTGCAACTTTTGGAACTAATCCAAGAGTTATATCTGTTATGAAAATGTCTAAATGTTATTATAAATAGACAATAAGATGGCCTAGTGTTGTAATCAATTTTAAAAATCAATAAAGCTTCAGTTTTCTGTTTAAAACTCTCTTCCATATTCTCTCATATCCATCTTCCTCCAACACTCTCTGTCTGCCTTTGTTGTCAACATTGCTCGTGGTAATCCCAGGAGCTTCTTTTAATTGGCGGTTGACTCCTTTCAATTTCTAGATGAGATCGACGTGGCGTTCGTGGTTGGATGATGGGGTATTCTTTCACTTCATCTCTACGGTGCTGCATGGTTGGGTCTTACGCGTCTATTGGAGGAGCCGGATCGGGTTGATCGTGATGCACTATTGTAGCGGTGGTAGCATACTTCTCGAATTCTCTTTTGGTTTGTTTCTGGTTTTGGGCTCTTGGTTGAGCTGTTTTTGGTTAGCTTGGGAGGTCCATTTTTGCTTAGTATCCATTTGTATTCGGCCTTTACTGTGTAAGGTAGTGTTCTTTGTTATAAATTTACCTTTCTTCCCCAAAAAAAACAAAATTTAACGAAACATTTTCATTATTATTTACTTTTGACACAAAATTACATTTTTAGTTTTTTCTAATACTATTTACTACATCTTTATTTGTTTTTTTTTTAATACCACAATTAGAATCCATTAATTTTTTATGAACCCTACCATGCATAATTCTGGAAAATTATGAGCAAACTCTACCATCAACTTTTTATTCATTAAGTCAACACACCGAAACACAGTAGTGTTTTTTATTCACGAGGAACACCAGCCATCATCTGCCACGTAAGCAGTAGATGAGGACATTACATTGAAGATTAATTAGCTAGAAAAACACAATAAAGCCAACCCAACAACAACACCAATAACAACAATAACATTAATTGATAATCAGGTAGTATTAATGAGCTCGATGCTAAACCCTCCGATGGTGATTGGCCCCTTCCCAACTTTCGGCACCAAAGTCACCACCAAACTGCTGTCCGTCTCCGCATCCAACTCCTCCAACAAGCTCGTAATGCTCAGCCGCAGGTTCGTCTTAATATTCTTCTTATGCTTATGCGGCACGTGAACAAAACTCCCAGCAAACTCCGACTTGTCTTTTCCGGCCAGCGAGTCCGCGTCATCGTTCACAAACACGTCGAACTTCACCGTCTCATTCCCGGCAAACTCAATCCCCGTAATCACCAGCACCTCGTCCTGCGCCTTCTTCTGGGCAGCTGTCCGCTTCGTCGCAGACGGCCTCGTCACCTCGACGCTGATTGTATCCGACAGTGTAGCAGGGAACGTTGTAGTAAGATCAGAAGATGAAACCGTAGCCTTTCTCTTATTCGTCGACTTACGAGCCGTCGGCTTCGACTCCAGCCACGGGATCGAGACTTTCTCGTCGTACACGTACCCGAGTTTTGTCGTGTCGAGCGAGTCCCGAACCTTGACGCGCACGAGATTCTTTTTCTCGTCGTAGAACAAGAACTCCGTGTCCAGCCAGTCGGTTTTTTCTATGTCCGTACCGCCCAACTTATCTTTATATAACGACCACATGCGGTCCACGTTGGAATGGTGGGAGTAAAACAGCGGATCCCTCCCCGCAGAGTAAAAGGCCCCCATGTCCTCCCCGTTTGTCTGGGTTGGGTCGCCAGTCCAAAAGTGAATATTGTTATGGGGAATGCTCTCAATGTTTCCGGCGCCAGGGCTTGGGTCGTCCCCTGCGCTGTAGGGCTCTCCGTAGAAGAGTCTGTGAGAAGTGGCCTTCGACACCATCTGCTGGTACATCGTTGTTAAGTTCTCTGTGATTCGTGTCGCGTCGTCGACGTCATCGTCGGTCCCGCTGTAATTCAAGTCCAGGAGCTTCGGGGGCTGATGCGCTGCATTTCTGTACTGGTCGTAGAGAGATGACGACGTATCGGTGAAAATCTCAGGAATGTACATGCCAGCTGGCGCGTCCCAGTTCCAGAAGGGGAGGGCGAAGGTTGGGTCCCCAATGAGCTCGCCCATGATTTTCTCGTAGAAGTAGAGGTACCAGCGATGGAACGGGTAGAAGAGCCAACAGTAGTGAACTTGGATCTCCAAATCCGAATATCCGACTTGTGGGTATCCACCGTCGCAGTAGGAGCAGTGGACTTTGGCCTGTTGGGCGAGACTACGCGGGTCGTCGTCTGGAAGGGCTCGCATCAGCTCGATGGCCTTTTTGTACTTGGCCAAGTATGCGGTGTCTTTCGCGACGTCCTGGCAAGCGAGCCTAGTGCGGAGAGGGCCTGAGTCGGGGAGCTTGAAGTCGATGATGGTCGTGGTGGTGGGTGGGCAACAATCGATGGTGGACCCGTCTGGCTTGTCGGCAGGGCCACACGTGGTCAGGTCTGGGGCGGATACTGGCGAGGCAAAAGCAAACGGGTTTCCAGCCGCGCCGTAGAGACCCCCGGCGCCTAAACCTATCAGCATGTTCCTCCTGTCGAGTCTTGCTAGGCCCTGGTCTAGGTTATCATTGTCACCTTTTGTTGCTTTGCAGCGCACTCTGCCCGCAAGGCCTTGTTTGGGTTTTCGTTGCAGTGGAGTCTGGGACTTGTTTGGGAATAAAGGAGAGCGGAAGAGGGTGGTTGTGGTGATGGAGTGCTTGGCGGCCATTGCCGAAGTTGGTGGTAAGGGAGATGAAGCCATGGCTGAATTAGTTTTCCTTTCCACTCTGCAATTAGGAGGAAAGGGGAGTGCGATGTTTTTATAGTGGAAACTGGCGGGGCCGCACGCTAAAAATGTGTATGCGCAATTAATGTCGGAGTAGAGATATTAAATTTATAAATTAAATTTACAAATAAATAATGTGTTATCGATAGTAAATAGGTATGTTTATTAACATTTAAGTACTAATATAATCATTAATTTATAAATTTTGTCTATAAATTTAATCTTTTAAGAATTTTAAAGAATAATGCTAAAGATGCTAAATTTATAAATAAAATTTACAAACTAAATGATTTATCACTATTAAAAATGAGCATGTCGTTTAAGTAATAACCCATCATCAATTTTCATACCATTTAATTTACAAAATTTTATTTATAAATTTAGTACATTATTTAATTTCAAAAGTACAAAAAAAAAAAAAAAAAGGTGGTGATCATGCATGAATGCAGTGTGTAGGATTCGTTTTTCTTTTCACTGTTGATGAGGACATGTCTGCTGTTCTTTAGAATTGGATTCCTTCCTGAGCTCAAGGTGGGATCCTCCTGATCAAAGAGTGTGGACCGTTGAATAAAAATTTAACATTTATAATTATTATAACTTTAAAAGAATTCTTTATTTGTAACCGTTAATTTTTATCCAAAAGTCCACACTCGAAGAACCCCCACCTTAGACTCAGGAGGGGATCCAATTCCCTGTTCTTTTATCTCTAAAACCTAGAATATGCAGCGCACCTACTCCATTACCACTCGTGGGGTATGCATAAAAACGAATGAGAGAGAGAGAGAGAGAGAGTTCCAAGAAATATGATGCTTGAATAATGATGTGATATTTACGCATTTTATTTTATTTTATATACATTTTTTATAATTTTAGTTATCGAATCAAATAAATTAAAGAATATTAATAGACATAAATTATCAAAAGATATATAGAAAATAAAATAAGATGTGTAGATAGTACATTCTCTTAAATAATTAGGTGGGAGAAACTCGTTTAACAATTAAATATTATAATTTTATATTTTCTTTCGACCAAGGAAAAAATATTACCTCTTATTTTCTTTATTACATTTACTAATTAAATATATTGGAACTTCACCTTAATAATTTATTGCATAGATCATATCTTTTGCGAGAGGTGGCAATTTTCTACTGGAGAAACAATGTTCATGTGTCACGTTTACAAACCATCGTTTACAGAGTTGTGGATCCCAACTTGGCTGCTAATTAAAGGAAATGAATCTTCTTCGGATCCTTCCATCAAATTCGTTCAATTAATGAATTCGAACATTTAAAATTTAATTTAATAGTTAAAATAGGAGGTTCTTTTAAAAGTTATAATAAATTTAGTTGTTTAATTAAATTTTAAGAATCTGAATTCATTGATTTGGTGAATTTAGTAGAAGGCATCTAAAGAGAATCCATTTTCCTAATTAAAACATGAGTGCAACTTTGTTCAACCCCTAAAATGGAGTGATCTTGACTCTTAGTTACCGTTAAATAAGTTTAGTTTAATTAATTTAAGATATGAATTTTGAAATTTAAAGTAATCTAAAAGTAATCAATAAGGCCGAGCTTCACCCCTACTTTAGAAAATAGGAGACTGAGTATCACCCTCACTTTAAGAGGTAAGAAAGTTGCACTTGTATGTGGTTCAAACGTCGGTATTATTATTTTAAGAAGTATACCCTACATCTCAACAGGAGCGTAATTAGTGATGTGGTCCTTCCTCTCCTAACCTTGTTGTTTTTCCTTCGTTGCTTTGGTTAATGCTAGGGGTGAGTGACGTTTGGTGAGGTATGCTCGCGGGAGGTTTGGTGAGTTTTGATCTGAAATATATAATGGATTTGGAGTTAGTTGTGTGTGTGTGAGTGTCTATATATATATATATATATATATATATATATATATATATATATATATATATATATATGTACGTGCAATTATTTTTTCAAATGGCTTATCTACTTGTTTTTCAAATGGATTTGGAGTTAGTTGTGTGTGTGTATAATACAAAAATGTTTAGTTGTAGAATTAATTATGGCAGCTCACGAAGAAAAATTCATTCCTTCTATACATCTAATAAATTTAACCTCTCAACCCTATAGTTATACTATTTGTCTATTTGTTCACCATAAAAATATTGACCTTAAAGGTACAATTAAAATAACACAAAGGGTGGGGATGGACGCTAAGTACACAATAGGTATATAGGCAGCCGGCCAAGTGCTTAACAAAGTGCCTCACTTAAATTGAAAAAATAAATAAATAAATTGGCATTGTGTGTGTTCTTTTCGGAATTCCAAGAGAGTCTGCATCCGTCATTGCTCAGTTGTGTCCCCGTTAAATAACTTTCTAGCTTTGCCCCTACACCTGGTGGTAAACAAATACAAGCTACAATAGTGTAAGAAATTCCTTGGGAAGAAACAAATTAGGAGACATATTTGTGTATTTAGAATATTTGTCATGTAATATTCAATGTGTTACTATGGATGGACAACGTGACAATATTCTAAATACAACTAAATATTAAACAGATATACGTTCTATAATTAGAGTAAAATGATAATACCATTTTGCGGGAACTGAAAAATTCCCTTCAACTAAAGGGAGGGAGAAATAGACAACAAACAAAAGAGCAAGTAGAAGGGGTACATATGGATTAAATCGACGGTCTTGATTCCTTTTGCTGCTAATTAGGATTTATCATCCTAAAATTATATGTTAGTAGGTAAATGATTGATTGCCACCTCCTATTGAAATTAAATTAAACAACCCTAAACTCTAAAGTACTATGTCTTGCCTCCCCGGATAACAAATCACGTTGTGAAATCAAAATAGTAATATAATAAATCAAGTAGCATTACAAAGTTGTACCATCCTAATATTATTATAAGCAAGCATCATTGATTGTAACAAAGGATCACATGCATCAATTGATCAGCTAATACATTAATAATCACACAACAAAAAGGGTATCAATCTGCGAGATCTACCAATTAAAGAAAAGAAAATTTCATTGTTAACAAGGTCAACAGTTTTCGAATCCTATGCATAAAATATATATCCTGCATTTTGTATAATAAGGTCATAGTCCATCAAGTATCCTTTTACTCTCGTTTAACCTATCCTAAATACATACAGTAATATGATGCTAGGATAAAATATTGTATGCGCTTATATATAAGAAGTTCAACTATATTTTATATTGTCAATTAATTTTATAGTTAAACTTTAATTTTTTTTCGTGATATTAAAGATATGTTTAAGCATGTGTGAAGCCCAATAATTGCATGATTCGTTGTCCTAAGTTTTAGACTTAAATTTTCCAATTAATTTTATTGTGTAATTTCAATTTTTACTATATTAAATAAAAACAAATTACGACTATAGTAAACTGAAATAATCAAACACTTGATGTGTGTGTTTGTATGCACACATCTCTGTAAACTAAAAGACTTATATTACTTTACCATTGTCATATTTCAACTTTTCCTACATTTCAAACAATAAAATGATTGCCACGACCTGGAATTCTAATGGGTTGAAAAATAATTAAACCGTGCTTAAAAGTAGGGCACAACTATGTCGGGACACGGGAGAGATTTGCAAGTCTTAAGAGGTTGAGGTCAAATGAGGAAGAAACATACCAAAAGAAACTATTCACCAAATAATACCTTGCTAGGCACTGTCAATTAAGTATTTGGTCCAAGTCATATGCAGACCAGCTGGTTGTCACATGGATGAAAGATATGGATTTGGATTTCCGATTCAAACTGCGGAAATTTTAGGGATATTTACATATTAGTCATTTATCATACCTTATGCAGTTATAAATTATTTTAAATTATTTTATTTAAAACTAAATAAAAATAATATTTAATAAAAACTGATCGCATGATGTATAATGAACGGTCATAACATAAAGATTCTAAAATCTCCACACAAAAATATCGGGATAAAATCGTCATCCGAAAGATATATATTACTAGGTACTATCACGGGGACCACAAAACAATCCACGAATTACTTTTATCAATCGAAATAGTGGGAGAGTTTGAGTGTTATTGGGTGGTGGCAAACAACTAATTAATCACATGTAATTATCATCAGCCAACAACCTTTGACTTGTTGTGGCAAATAACTATTAAATAACGTGTAATTTATCTTACTCACTCAATTAATTGGTATGTGACAAACTACTCTCATCCACAAGTCCCACTATCACTTTTATTTGTATGTCGGTTGGAGGAATTGGACCCAGCAACATTTGTGATGAATTATGACTCATGAATGCAAGGGTTTTCTTTGTCCAGATTTAGGAACAGTACCACTCCGAAGGTTAGCAATCTTTACTGCGGGAAAAAAAGAAGAAGAAAAAGTTAGGCTTCCCATACGAGCTACATCAAATGGTGAAACGCATCTTCCAGGACAAATTAAAATCGCAAACGGTTTCTCAACTTTTCAATGTGGATCAACCATTTACATCCTTACAGATTCTCTCATGTTCAGTGACATTCAAATCAAACATGTAGGGCAATTGACTTCATGCTACGAAAGAAGAATTAAACATGTGATTCAACTGATACTTTGAAAAAAATTGAGATCTTACGCACTTTGTAGCAAATTAACAAAGTTTCTTAACTATACGATTCTCCACATTTTTACAAAATATATTATGTACATATCATGAGACAAATTTTAGCCTACCCTGCCAAATGACTACTGTATCTCGTTCTCATCCTCGGTGATGCTATGAAGAGTATGAAGTTATAAAGATTGCGTGTTTGTCATGGCAGTAACTTATTATGCACATGGAAACAGAATTTGATGAGCCCTGTGAAGGAGCAACGAAGAACCCACCCCAACTAAAACCCACTGTTCGTCAGGACCGCAACTATCAAATTAATTATGAGCCAGATTTGTGAGGACATGATGAAAAAGTTTCACCTAGTGAGAGACTAAATCATGCAAGAGCTTATAAAATGTTTGATGTATAAAGTATGATGGCCACATATGCTTCATGTCATCCAATTTATATTGTTCATATGTTAAGCTTGAATATTCGTCACACGTGAAGGAGCGTGTGAGAATGTGAGTACAAAGTCAAACATCAGTGATTGACCAAATCATGCAAGGGCTTATGAAGAGTTAGACTACTCTTCATATTAGTATACGTGTAAAGTCCAATGGCCATACGTGTTCCACACATAACCCAATTTGTATTGTATGTATGTTAGGTTTTAAAATTCGTCACGCTTGAGAAGAGTGAGAATGTAAGGATAAAATCTCACATCGATAAAAAATCAAATCATACAAGAGCTTATAAAGAATTAAACTACTTTCAGTTTACCAATTAATTTTACAATAAAACCTAGTTTCTTTAAGTTCACCACCTTACTGAATAGACCATTCACTTTTGAAACACGTGAATACAATATATATAGCACGTTTTCCTTCGTCGATGAGGAAATTTACATGAAAAAGAGAGGTTTCCAGATTTAGCTGACTCTATGCCTCTCTATTTTGATATTATCTTTCATCAACTATTGGTGATAGTAAATTAGTAAGGACCTGGATCCTCTCCTGAGCTCAAGGAGAGGATTCTCCTGACCAAAGATTCAAAGCAGTTAGATTTTCATCCAACGGCTACAAACAGGGGAGTCCAGTTAAAATTATAATAATTATAGCCGTTAGATTTTCATCCAACGGTCTTGGATCCTTGGTCAGGAAGATCCTCTCCTTGAGCTCAGGAGAGGATCCAGGTCCAATTAGTAATAGCTAAGTCACGTGGAACACGAGTGGTGACTTTGTAAATTAAAGGGTATTTTAGCCTTTTTAGTCTTTAGCCCTTGTTATTTTAATATCTACTGGGTTAGTTTTAGGGAACTTTAACGAAAAGCTCCCGGTACTGTTTACTTTAACGAAAAACCACATTTTTACACTAAAAAGTCAATCCTGGCACTATTCACTTTACCCTTTATTTTGTCCTTATCATTAAAACTCAAAGTTTTTAAGCCATTTTCATTAGTTTTCCTTTAGTTTTATGATTGCCTACTTTATAAGGATTCAGGGTTGTTTTCAAATTACTTTTAAATTAATTAAAAACGTTTTTATATAAAATATTTTTGGATTTCAAAAGCACTTGAAGTGTTTACTACAAGAATTATCAATTATATGTTTCTTTCAGGAAATACGTTAAGTGTTTTTTCAGAATTTACTTGTATTTTTACTAAGCATTAGTTCTAAAATTATTTTCACCAAAAATACTTTTAGCAATTTTAAAAACACTTCCAACGAGCTCTAAAATTCTTTCTAGTTTGATTAGGATTAGATATGGTGTCCTATTCTATTTTGGATTACGATTTCTTTACTATGATAAGTTTACCTTCATGCGGTCATTAGGTTTTAGGCTTTATAAACATCCCTTGTAATTCATATTAACAAACAATGAAGAGTTGAATAGAAAAGCTTTGCCTTCCAGAGATTAAAATTCTAGCCCTGAGATGGGATAGATGCCAAAATTCTTGGTGAAAGGTCAAGGGCGGGTGAGATACCCCTGGAGCGATTCCAGTTATCCTTTTATTATATTTAAAATTTATATTTTGTGTTTTCGTTTATGATAAGCTATTAAATTTTTGCTGCCGGCCAACTTTGTCCTACATTACTAAAGCACAAATCATGTGCATATTGACTCTCCCATAATTTATTCAAATTATGAAATTTTCTTATTCTCGTTTGGTTGTACTGTATAAGTGATTAACATATGTATTTTTCATTTTTTATACAGTGGATGAAAAATATATATGGGATATTAAGTTTCATACACCGTGTTAAAAACATTAGTTCTAACACAAGAAGTCCAGGCTAATTTAAGTATCGTACAAACACTGCAATTTAATCTTTGTTTATAAATTTATATGATTCGATTGGACCCAGAAGCGCAAACATTAATAACTACCACACATAAAACGGACGCATGAAAAAAATGCTAAAATTTAAGAAACTCTCGCTGCTCAAAGATTAATATCCAATAATAGTATTCCAAAAGCACATAGGGTTTTACTAGTTATCTAAAAACTATAAACGAATGTGATAATTCAATAATCAAATTGGAGAGTTTTTCCTCTTTCTTCTTCGTTGATTCCATGGAAGCTAGAATCCCATCCAATGATGACAAATTTTGGTTGTAAAAAAGTAAAATGAAACGTTGTTTGTTGATTGATATACAATCCACACATGTCCTCGTACAATTAGCTCCTTTTGCCTTTGCACTTTTAATTAAGTAATCAAAATTACCTTTAAATTTTTTAGAAATAAAAATGGTATCTTTTCGCATCTCAATCAAAACTTTTGACCTTGCCCTCAGTCTTGTCCAATAGATGGAAGCTTTTGCCCAATCAAACATGTGTGGATATGAAATCACAACTGTAGATAATGAATAGTAAACCCGCAAGTGTAGGTTATGAAATCAGAGTAGGTAATGGAAGGAGATGGAGTGGAGACGAGAGAATCCTATTCTTACGAAATCACATCTCTATGTGGATATTTTGAGAAACTGCATGCATATCCATGGTCACAATTTACAAAAGTTTTTATTGAATAGAATAATACTATAAGATTAAATTTTATACACTAAATAATATAAAAGTTTATAATTAAATTATTATTTAATCGTTGATAAATGTACTCATTTTATATTAATGATATCTCATTTAATTTCTTATGTACTCTTTCGGAGGTTATTTAATCAAATTATCGCTTCTTTTTCAAAAACAAAAAAAAAAACCATTACTCTTACACATGTATATCCATGAAAAGATGGAATCATGGAAGTCTGTGTTCCCTGTTTAATGGGTTGGAGCCCGACACCTCGAAGGACTTCTTATAGTAAAGGGCGATGGCCCATCGTTGTCATTGCCACAGATGACCCTTCGTAGCTTTATGTAATAATTAGACGCGGTTTACTGGTATCAGCTGAAAAAACCCATGATCGTTTATCCTTGATTTATCAAAGCAGGGACAGGCGACATAGCTATTCACTGTATATATTGCACATTTTACCCATTCATCAAATAAAATATGAATTTTATTTTCAAGTGATAGAATCACATGTTTGGGTTAAATAATTATTAGTTAAGAAAAACATGAAATTAAATTAATTATTAATTATTAATTAACTCATGCAGTCATGTTTGTATAAAAGAAAGGGGTGTGATATCCACACACCGTTTTTTACTTCTCTCACACCTTTTTAGATTTCGGCCGTCGAATCAGATGAATTAAAGAAGATCTAACGGACAGAAAGTAATAGGGGTGTGTGAGAAGTAAAAAGGGGTGTGTGAGAAGTAAAAAGGGGTGTGTGAATAGCACACCCCAAAAGAAAATGCTAAGGGACTTTTTTAAAAGTAGAATTTTTCGTAACTCTCGATCAGCTATGCTCATAGTTTAATATTAATTCTTGTAAAAATATTTTAAAACACTGCAAAAAAATATAAGATGAAGAATCCATAAAAAGTTTCACTTTTAAGAACATTCAACATTTTTATTGACTAATTATAGTGATCTTAAACTTTTAAGAATAGAAGATTGAGGTTAAGACTTCGAAAAAAAAAAGTATTTTTAGATTTACTTTTTCAATTATTCTACACTAGACGCCAACAACATCGAAGCTGAGCGCACAGCAATATCATGTAGTTTTGCCAGAAAAATAAAAGCATGTCGCATTTTGCCAAAAGAGTATAATTTTGGAGTGAGAATTTTCGCCAGATTTTTTTTGTAGAGATTTTAGAAATTCTCAAATTATATTCGTTTATTGTATATTGTGCGATTAGAAATTAATAATTATTGTAATTATTTTTTATTTAAAATTGAATATAAACAGTACATAACAAAAATTTACTGCATAATACACAATGAACAAATATAATTAAAAGATCTACGAAATCGAATCTCGGTGGTCACTAGCTAATACATGTCCACGTGCCGTGGTGCATGGTTGTCCTTTACCACGTTATTTATTCTTTAAAGAATATTTTACTCTTTCAAACTTAATATTCTTTATTTGCAATCAAATACGAAATCAAAATTTTTATTCTTTAAAGAATATAACTGTACTCTTATAAAAAAATGACACGTTAATCATGCGATTTCATAATCTAGAGTTGCAGGTTTACTGTTTTAATGGTGAGCATGAGCGTATACAATTTTTTTATTTTTTTTTAATAAGCGATGTTATCTACGTTAAGGGAGTGGGTATAGACTAGTAATAATGTGATTTAAATTTATCTTTGACGAGAGTCGAACCTAAGACCTCTCACTTACAAATGAAGAGAAATATCACTAGACCATAATACTAAGCGACCATCTTTCAATATTGGTCCTCATAACTAAAATTCTTATAATAGCTTCAATTTATCAAGTCATTTTCTCAGTTATATGATGAATTTTGGAGTAAACCTAGCTAGAATATATAGAAGATTGAAGACTATTTATTCTTGTAGTGGGTCATGCATTCATCACATGCCATTATATGAGATGCCACTTCGAAGACGAGTAGAAGAAATGTTTACTCCCTTGAATTATACAACATTATCTAACACTGTGATGCACAGCTCTTTTGTGTGTTGAGTGTTTTTTTTTTTTTTTTTTTGTCACACAATGAATTTATTAGATTAGATGCTTAGAATAGAGAGCCGATGAAATTCGACCTAAGTCGTGGTGTAAGAGTAACATTCTCTTCACCATTGTGGTAAATGACCACTAGGATGTGATAAGTGTTTGATTGGGAAAAAAACTGGCAAAGTCATTTGATCGATGGCAATTTGTCTTTGTGTAGGGCTTTGTTTTTTATGAAACTATATTTATTAGGCCTTTAAGATGTTAGGTGGTGCGTTGGTATTGGGCAACAATTAAAAATAGGCAAGGTTTGTCACGTGGGATTGGCAAACAAAGTTACCCCCTGCATTGTCTTCTTCCTTGGAAAAAAGTTGTATTCCTCCTCTAGATTAAAAACACAGCTCGTGCGTCTTTCCTTTTAGACTAATTGTTAAAATAGTGTGTAAAAGTTAAAAAGAAGGCACTCTAGATGAGTAAATTAGAAAGTGACAAGACCTAATAATAAGGGCATCTTGTTGGGAAAAAAAGTAATCCACTAGTTGCATGAATATGATCGCTTTAATTGTACAGAAAAATAATATACATAGAGACAGAGGGGGTCGTGGATGCACACTTTTTATACATAGATAATGAGTTAGGATAGTGGACACACACTTTTTATATATCTTTTGACACTTAACTGCGAGATTCACTTTATAATGTATTTCAACAATCTAGCAGTTTATCTTTTAGGTCTTTCCTCACAAATCATCTCTAAGAAAAATCATACAAATTCAAATTCATTTGACTGTTGGACTTGATTGTCATGTCTTATTTCTCTACCAAAAGTCCAATTTTCTTCCTTGCAAATTAATGTCTTAATGATTTTGAATCTTTTAAATTTTTTGTAAAGATGTATATGAACGATGAATTGAAATAAAAACAGTTCGAATCCTTGAAAATATTACCGCCCTACAAAGTGTTTGTCATAGGGTTAGCATATGGGGACATCCATTTTTTGACACATTCTTTGCCGAGCGCATTTCGTATCGTCTATCAATCTATTCTCAGTTGGACGTATTATGAAAGATATCAAGATGCTAATCCCATCAATCACTAAGGCTATTCTTACCAGACTCGCGGCCAAGCTAACTCTATCGTCCACAGGCTAGCACGTTTGTTTCTCTTTGAGCCAGGAGTGTGAATGGGCTGAGCCCCCTCCTTTGTTCATTTCTGGCTTTCTATTAGAAGAATGTGTGCTGCCTTAATGGGGCTTCTTGTACTTTAAACCATGTAATGACATTTTCAATCAATGAATCTACTATTGTTTCCTTGTGAAAATAATATCTAAAATTATTAAGATATTTTTTTATAGTAAAAAAAATAGACAAACACAATTTTACAAAAACACCAATGGGCCGTTTGATACGCAATTAAATTAGGTTCAAGGTCAAATAGGTTGTAGACAGTAGACAAACAGCAAGTGACAAGACCTAATTTTTTAAGCAGTGTGTAAAAGTTAAAAAAGAAGGCATTCTTGATGACTAAAATAGAAAATAGAAAGTGACAAGACCTAATAATATGGGCATCTTGTGGGAAAAAAGTAATCCACTAGTCGCATAAATATAATCGCTTTAATTGTACAGAGAAATAATATACATAGATATAGAGTTAGGATAGTGGACACACACACTTTTCTTATATTTTTTGACACTTAATTCTGAGGTCCACTTTATATAGCATTTTAGCGATCATCAAACTGTTTATCTTTTAGGTTTTTCTTCATAAATCATGTCTACTAAAAATCACACAAATCCGAATTCATTTGACCGTTGGACTTGATTGTCATTTTGTATTTCTTTGCCAACTATAATTGACCATTTTCTTCCTTACACATTTATGTCTTACTGATTTTGGATCTTTTTAATTTTTTGCAAAGATGTATATGAAAGATGAATTGAAATATAGACGGTTCGAATCTTTAAAAATATTACAGAGTGAGCCTTACGAAGTGTTTGTCATAGGGTTAGCATCTGGGGACATCCGTTTTTTTACACATTCTTTGCCGAACCCATTTCGTATCATCTATCAATCTATTCTCAGTTAAACATATTATGGAAGATATCAAGGTGTTACGCCCATCAATCACTGAGGCTATTGTTACCGTACTCGCTGCCAAGTTAACTCTATTGTCCACAGGCTAGCACGTTTTGTCTATCTTTGAGCCATGAGTGTCAATGGGCTGAGTCCCCTCTGTTCATTTCTAACTTTACTATTAGAAGAATGTGTGCTGCCTTATTGGGGCTTCTTGTACTTTAAACCATGTAATGACATTTTCAATCAATGAATCTACTATCGTTTTCTTTTAAAAATAATATCTAAAATTATTAAGACATTTTTTTATAGTAAAAAAATAGACAAACACAATTTTACAAAATCACCAGTAGGCCGTTTGATACGTAACTAAATTAGGTTCAAGGTCAAATGGGTTGTAGACAGGAAACACACAACAAGGAAAATGTGAAAAGAAGAATATACTAGTTTTATAAAGAAATACTTTGTTTAATGTCACTAAATGTTTTTTAATTTCGTATTTATAATTCTTAAACCATTAGATTTCTCATCCAACATTGTTAAAAAAATACATGCCAAATTACTTATGCAACCAAAACAAATGAGAATTAGAAAATTTCGAAATTTTAATAACAGTAAGAGCAAGTCCATCGACAGTGGATTGCCCGGCACCCAGCACCCAAAATAGGCCAACCCCTAGCCAAAACACTCCACCCAGCCCAAGCTAAGCAAGAGACCGTCCTATAATCAACAGACCCAACAGCCGAGCCATTTGACAACAGGCTAAAAGGAAAATAACTCTGTTTTTTTTTTAATCTTCCTTTGAGAGACTTTCTCTCTTCCTGAGAGTTATTCTTTCTCACCACATGTTTGAGTGGCTTCCTTTCTGTCCTATTTTGATGCCATCGACCCTTGCTATTGCTGAAGTCCGTGGCAAATCTCTCATTTTTCTCTCTATTCTTCCATTCCTTCTGCTACTTTTTTCTCCCATCTCCCTCGACCACCTCCAATCCAATCTGTAGTTAGTCTTCAACGTAATTTTTTGCGATCAATCGAGATGGTACATAGAGTTCCTGTGTCCACACCAGCTCGGGTGTTCACAACGCCACCACCTTTTTTCTGTCTGCCCTTGCTGGCAATGTTGATCATGGTAATCCCACGGACTTCTTTTAATTGGTGGCTGACTCATTTCTATTTCTAGCTGAGATCGACGTGATGTTTGTGGTTGGATGATGGGGTATTCCTTTATTTCATCTCTACGGTGCTCCATGCTTGGGTTTTATGCGTCTATTGGGGGAGCCAAATCAGGTTGATCGTGATACGATATTGCATCGGTGGTAGCAACTTCTCAAATTTTCTTTTGGTTTATTTATGGTTTTGGGCTCTTGGTTTGGCTCTTTTCTGTTAGCTTGGGGGTCCATTTTTGCTTTGTATCTTTTTGTATTTGGCCTTTATAGTGTAAGAGCATCTTCTTTGAAGATGGCAAAAATATCACGTAGATATACAACTAAATGGCAACAAACTCTCTCCAACCGACCTTTCAATTTCTTACGTGGCGCTGAGTCATTTGATTGAAGGCAAAGCTTTTTGCTATCAAATTTATTAAATAATTTTTAATAGATTAATGTAATATATAATAAATGTTGTTATGTTTTTCAAATATTTGATTGGTTACCTTAATCATTGGACTCCACAAAAAAAGATGAAATTTTTTATTAAATGACATTATTATTTAACATATCGGGTGGAACAAAAATATTGTACAAAATGTCAAATTACCACATAAGCCATCAAATATCATTTTGATGTTTAAAATTTAACATCTCTTTTGGAGATGCTATAAGATAGTGTTCTTTGTTATAAAACTTACCTTTCTTCCCCCACCCCACAAAAAGAAGCTTATTATGCTAGTCGCTACCACATATTTGGCTTTTGTTTGTTGTCTCTCTCTTTGCGCAAGAACATCACTCAAGTGTCAGTCCATCATAACAAATAACATCAATGGTAAAGTAGGGTACTAGTTTTATAAACAACTTTTTTTTTTTTTGGGAAACAACTTTACACACAATTAGAATCCTTTATTTTTTGAGAGTTTTAATGAACAGGATTTGGACAAAATTTAATTTAATAAAAAAATCATCTTATATTATTATTTAATATAAAAAACTTCATAATTATTGATAAGAACAAACTAATCTATGTCAAGCTCGATAAACATTCAACACAAATGGACTGAATTAAAAGCTTAAAACAGAATAAATTGTTTTTCCTGTCATTGCCCTAAACGGAAACCCTACATCCCGTCACCTACTTCCGTTCCTCTAGAAAAAGTGTACAACCGCGCAAAAGAGTAGTTTTGAAATCCTTTATCTATATATGGGCTTTTTTCTTTTTCTTTTTGAGTCGAATATCAATTATTTATTTATTATTATTATTTTCTTTCATCATTTGTTAGATTTGGGGTTGCGGGGATTCGAACTCGTTATGACGTCGGTATTGGTTTGGCATTAGCGCCACTGCACCAAGCCCCGGTCCTCTTCTGGAAATCTTTTGATTGGGTCCGTTTTGAAATTTGATCTTATAGAATCTTGAATTCGAATGGGTTGCGCTTTCGTGTTCGACGTGCTATCTATTCACTTGTTCAATTTTTTTTTAAATTTTATTATTATTAAAGTGAGGGTTGAGTTTGAAACTATTATAATAATTTTTATTCATTTTTTAATCTAAACGTACTATCACTATTTCTTAAACTAAACACTGACTACTTTTTAAATTGAATACTGACTATTTCTTAAACTAAACACTGACTACTTTTTAAATTGAATACTGACTATTTCTTAAACTAAACACTAATTATTTCTTAATCTAAACATTGATTATTTCTTAAACTTAACACGAGTATTATCATTATTTCTTAAATTGAACAATGGTACCACTATTTTTAAAACTGAATACTGATATTAACATTATTTCTTAAATTGAACACTCACTATTGCTTCAAATATTAATTGTTTCTTAAATTAAATATTGACTATTTCTTAAACTGAGCAATGACCATTTTTCAAACTAAATGTGAGTATTATCACTATTTCTTAAACTGAACACTAACCATTTGCTTTTTTTTCTTTCTTCTTCTTCTTCTTATCTAAATCTCATGCCCCAAATCAAATCTAGAACAAGATGACTCATATATATAACTAAGGTTTCCTTTATGATCTAATCAAACTGTCATACAATTTTTGTGGAACTTTGAATTCTTTGTTTTTTGTTTGTTTGTGCATGTTCACTAATAAACATCCAAACCCATCTTTCAGTTCTTTAATTTATACAAAATTAAGAGAAGCAGCTTGCAACAATGTTATAAACAAAAACTGTAACCAAAGGGCCAAATTACAATAAAAATTCTACAGAGAGAGGAAGATTAGTGTTGTCAAATGCTAATTAAAAAAATTAAAACTTGAATTTTGGAGTACGTGTGAGTGGAATTCCAGACACTTTATATTCCTGTTTGGATATTAAGAAGCGTATGGCAAGGCAAATGCAGAAAATCTAGAGAGAGTGGAAGAGAGAAACAGAGGAAGGAAGAGGTTTTTTCTCTCCTTTTACTCTCTTTGGATAAATCTTCTCATTGCCAATTACAAGTAACAAAAACCATCAAAATCCAAACAGGTTCTCTTTTATTTTCTTCCTCCTTTTCACCAAATTTTTCCTAGTTTATCTCTCTCTCTCTCTCTCTCTCTCTCTCTCTCTCTCTCTCTCTCTCTCTCTCTCCCCGCTTAAAGCTCAACAAAAGTTTGAAATTATAAATAAACTCGCCAGATCAGGAAAAGAAGCAATAAAAATGTACAAAATTCACTCATACCACTCAACCCAAAAAAAAATATTAATTAAATTCCCAGAATGAATTGAAATTTACAAGAAAATGAACCTCAGAAGCATACAATTGATAGCGAGGAAAAAGATGGAGTCTCGTGTGCTAACATATACTAATGAGCTATAGGTCTAGTTGTACAAGTTACGTTAGGTAACTCTAACTGACATGTTAGTTATATTGATTTCACACCTGGCTTACATTTATTAGTGCTGAAATGTTATGACCTGGTGTACTTCTCTTTTCACTGCACTTGTGCATCGATTTTTTATAATTACGTATTATTATTTTTTGGAAAGTATACGGGTTTTACAAAGAGAGGTTAGTACTTTCAGAAAGATAAATGTGTTTTCTAAAGATTTGTTTTTGTCCACTTACCTTTCTGTTTTACGCCATTCCAGGTCATAGGTAGCTGTTCTTCTTTGTGGCTCACGAGGACTATCCAGCGGTTTTGACGGTTCACTAAATAATGTAGAGATCCTTCCTCTGTTTGTATAATTAGTACTAAATCTGTTCGACAGCACTGTTAGATTACCTATGCTCTGAATGCTGGTATTTTGGATTTGATCACTTCCACACATTTACATGTTATTTTTAGTTTAAATAAGTTTAGGTTTTTATTTGTTCACATTTTCTTATTATTATCACTTTTGTTCCGCATTTGGTTACGTCACCTTCACATGACAATCAGTATGCCTCGACTTCAATCCGAGTGTGTCACATACCACTCAACCCAAATGACCCAGAAAAAATTATTAATTAAATTTCCAGAAAGAATTGCATTTTACAAGAAAATGGACCTCAGAAGCATACAATTGATAGCGAGGAAAAAGATGGAGTCACAAAACAAAAAAAGGCAGAAGAAAAAACATAAAGTTATCTTCTACTGCGCAATTTCTTACTAGAGAAATTTTTAGTTGTGACGAAACACAAGTGGTACACCATATATTTTAATGTAAGTGGTAAGAAGCTTTATTTGTTAAGTTATTAACTTTTTTAATATGCATAACTTATAATTTATACAATAACACGTAATACACTATCTCGTATGATGGTCACCTTGAAAATTCCCTTCTCCTCCAATGCTCAGCCGGTCGTCTTGTGGGGGGCAAGTGACGAAAATCGCCAAAAAAATTGTTTGTTTTTATTAATTTTTTAAGGAGATTTATGCATTTGTGTGTGACGTGCCGGTGGCGGCAAGATCAGGTTAGGGCCACAACATTTGCGGTCATAGCTTCTTCGGCCACATAAATATATGATGATTTTTTTTATATTTTTTATTTAGTATTATTGATATTCAAAGTAATTATGCAACCGATGCCGGTTAGGATGAAGGCTCGCTCCTTCTGACTGGAATATAAAATTTGTTTGCTGATAAACTACAAATATCGGCCTTCTTCCAGACGATGTTGGCGAAACGTCTGCCGATAGCTTTGATGGAGGTAAGGGCGCATGGAGGTGAATAGCAGAGAGATACAGAAAGAACCCGACCATCCATAATTCTGGAAAATTATGAGTAAACTCTACCATCAATTTTTTATTCAACAAGTCAACACACCGAAACACAGTAGTGTTTTTTTATTCACGAGGAACAACCAGGCATCATCTGCCACGTAAGCAGTAGATGATGAGCACATTACATTCAAGATTAATTAGCTAGAAAAACACGATTAAGCCAACCCAACAAGGCAACAACAACACCAAGAACAACAATAACATTAATAGATAATCAGGTAGTATTAATGAGCTCGACGCTAAACCCTCCGATGGTGATTGGCCCCTTCCCAACTTTCGGCACCAAAGTCACCACCAAACTGCTGTCCTTCTCTGCATCCAACTCCTCCAACAAGCTCGTAATGCTCAGCCGCAGGTTCGTCTTAATATTCTTCTTATGCTTATGCGGCACGTGAACAAAACTCCCAGCAAACTCCGACTTGTCTCTCCCGGCCAGCGAGTCCGCGTCATCGTTCACAAACACGTCGAACTTCACAGTCTCATTCCCGGTAAACTCAATCCCCTTAATCACCAGCACCTCGTCCTGCGCCTTCTTCTGGGTAGCTGTCCGCTTCGTCGCAGACGGCCTCGTCACCTCGACGCTGATTGTATCTGACAGTGTAGCTGGGAACTTTGTAGTAAGATCAGAAGATGAAACCGCGGCCTTTCTCTTATTCTTCGACTTACGAGCCGTCGGCTTCGACTTCAGCCACGGGATCGGGACTTTCTCGTCGTACACGTACCCGAGTTTTGTCGTGTCGAGCGAGTCCCGAACCTTGACGCGCACGAGATTCTTTTTCTCGTCGTAGAACAAGAACTCCGTGTCCAGCCAGTCGGTCTTTTCTATGTCCGTACCGCCCAACTTATCTTTATATATAGACCACATGCGGTCCACGTTGGAATGGTGAGAGTAAAACAGCGGATCCCTCCCCGAAGAGTAAAAGGCCCCCATGTCCTCCCCGTTTGTCTGGGTTGGGTCGCCAGTCCAAAAGTGAATATTGTTATGGGGAATGCTCTCAATGTTTCCGGCGCCAGGGCTTGGGTCGTCCCCTGCGCTGTAGGGCTCTCCGTAGAAGAGTCTGTGAGAAGTGGCCTTCGACACCATCTGCTGGTACATCGTTGTTAAGTTCTCTGTGATTCGTGTCGCGTCGTCGACGTCATCGTCGGTCCCGCTGTAATTCAAGTCCAGGAGCTTCGGGGGCTGATGCGCTGCATTTCTGTACTGGTCGTAGAGGGATGACGACGTATCGGTGAAAATCTCAGGAATGTACATGCCAACTGGCGCGTCCCAGTTCCAGAAGGGGAGGGCGAAGGTTGGGTCCCCAATGAGCTCGCCCATGATTTTCTCGTAAAAGTAGAGGTACCAGCGATGGAACGGGAAGAAGAGCCAACAGTAGTGAACTTGGATCTCCAAATCCGAATATCCGACTTGTGGGTATCCACCGTCGCAGTAGGTGCAGTGAACTTTGGCCTGTTGGGCGAAACTACGCGGGTCGTCGTCTGGAAGAGCCCGCATCAGCTCGACGGCCTTTTTGTACTTGGCCAAGTATGCGGGGTCTTTCGCGACGTCCTGGCAAGCGAGCCTAGTGCGGAGTGGGCCTGAGTCGGGGAGCTTGAAGTCGATGATGGTCGTCGTGTTGGGTGGGCAACAATCGATGGTGGTGCCGTCTGGCTTGTCGGCAGGGCCACACGTGGTCAGGTCTGGGGCGGATATTGGCGCGGCAAAAGCAAATGGGTTTCCAGCCGCGCCGTAGAGACTGCCGGCGCCTAAACCTATCAGCATGTTCCTCCTGTCGAGTCTTGATAGGCCCTGGTCCAGGTTATCATTTTCACCTTTTGTTGCTTTGCAGCGCACTCTGCCCGCAAGGCATTGTTTGGGTTTTCGTTGCAGTGTAGGAGTTTGGGACTTGTTTGGGAATAAAGGAGAGCGGGAGAAGGTGGTTGTGGTGGTGGAGTGCAGGGAGGCGATTGTAGAAGTTGGTGGTAAGGGAGATGAAGCCATGGCTGAATTGGTTTTCCTTTCCACTCTGCAATTAAGAAGGAAAGGGGAGTGCGATGTTTTTATAGCGGAAACTGGAGGACCGCACACTAAAAATGTGTATGCAGAATTAATGTTGGCTTGAATTTCAAAGGGTAAATGGTAAAAAAAAAGTAGTGAACGTGCACGAGTGCAGAGTGTTATCTTTTCACTGTCGATGAGGACACGTCTTCTTTTTTTCATCACGTTTTTTTTTTTTTTTTGGATCCATCTGATCTTTTCTCTCTAAAACCTTAAATATGCCGTGCACCTACTCCGTTAGCGCTCATGGAGTATGCATACGAATGAGACAGATAGATAGAGAGACAGATATACAATTCTAAGAAATATGATGCTTGAATAATTGGGTGGGAAAAACACGTTTAACAATTAAATATTACAATGTTATTTTTGCTTTCGACCAGGGAAAAAAAATTACCTCTTTTTTTTCTTATCACATTTACGAATTAAATATATTGGAACTTCACATTAATAATTGGATATTGCATAGATCATAACTTTTACGAGCGGTGGTGGTTTTGTACTGGAGAAACAATATTATGTGTCACGTTTAAAAATCATACATTTAACGAGTGGTGGATCCCAGCTTAGCTGCTAATTAAACATGAGTGACATTGTTCAATTCTTAAAATGGGGTGATGTTCGCTCTAATTAGTTACCGTTAAATTACTTTAATTTAAGGAATTTAAGACATAAATTTTAAAATTTAAATAAATTTAACAGTAATTAATAGGAGACTGAGCTTCACCCTTATTTTAGGAAATAGGAGACTGAGCAGTAAGAAAGTAGCATTTGTACGTGGTTCAGACGTCGTTATTATTATTCTAAGAAGTATACCCTACATATTGACGAGAGCGAAATTTGTGATCTGGTCCTCCTCTCCTAACCTTGTTGTTTTTCCTTCGTTCTTTAGTTAATGTTAGGGGTGAGTGATGTTTGGTGGGGGCATGCTCGTGGGAGGTTTGGTGAGTTTTGATCCGAAATGTTTAATGTTTTTTATACCACATTTCTATATCATCTTAGGTGGTATTTAATGTGGACAGTCACGTTATTTAAAAAATTTGCAAAACTCAAGGAAATGAAGAAGAAAGACTCTTCGTATACCACAATCATCATTTAATTAACTAGTTTTTCTTAATTATTAGTTTATTAAATAATGTACATAATTTAAAAACATGGTATGAATAGTATGAAAATGTGGTACAAAAAACATGGTATGAATAGCATTACTCATATATCAAAGGATTTTGAGTTAGTTGGATATATTATATTATATTTTTATTTACGTATAACTATTTTTTAAGAATGGCTTCTCTACTTGTTTTTTATTTGGAGAAAGATTTTCTTCCCTCCTAATCTCTATCCCCTTCCCCTAAAGATTTTCTTCCCTCCTAATCGCTATCCCCTTCCCCTTCTCCTTCCATTCCCTTCTATTTGAACGGTTACGGTTTAACCACGTCAACATCTTATATTAATTTTTTTTTATAGAGACAATAAGACAAAGAGTAATATGCGAGAGGAGAGGATAGAAGGGGATGAGAATAGGAAGAGAGAGAATCCTCCTCCTTTTTATTTGGCCATCGGAATCTGAAGAAGCCCTGGTCAGTAATCGCTTAAATTGCAGTCACCTCGCCAAGTGCTCAACAAAATGCCTCTTATAAATTTTAAAAAAAATATGGTGCTACTTGTGCTCTGTTTGGAATTCCACGATAATCTACCTCCGTTATTGCTTAGTTGTGACCCCGTTAAATAACATTCTATCTTCGCCCCCACCCCTAGCGGTAAACAAATACAAGCTACAACAGCGTATGCAAGAAATTCTTTGGGAAGAAACAAATGAGGACATTTGTGTATATAGAATATTTGTCATGACTTTTCAATGTGTTATTATGAATGGACAACTTGATCGCGTTCTAGATACAACAAAATATTAAACAGATACACGTTCTATAATCAGAGTAAAATGATAAACCACCTTGCAGGTACTGCAAAATTCCCTTCAAATAAAGGGAGAGAGAAATAGACAACAAACAAAAGAGCAGGTGGAAGGGGTACATATGGATTAAATCGACAGTCTTGATTTCTTTTTGCTGCTAATTATGATTTATCATCCTAAAATGAGACATGATGAGGATTAACTGTTACATCACGCTGAAATCAAATTAAACACACCCTAATCTCTAAAGTTAGTGAAGTATGCTCTGCCTCTAACACGTGGATAACAAATCCCCTTGTGAAATTAAAATATTAATATGATAATATGTGCATCAATTGATCAGCTAACACATTAATAATCACACAACAAAAGTGTATCAATCTGCGAGGTCTATCAATTAAAGAAAAGAGTTTTTCATTGTGAACAAGGTCAACAGTTTTCGAATCCCTATGCATAAAATATGTATCCTGCATTTTGAAATATATTTTATGTTGTCAATTAATTTTGTAGTTGAGTTTTAATTTTTTTTTATGATATCAAAGTTTTATATGGACTTGTGTGAAGCCCAATAATTACGTGCTTCGTTGTCCAAATTTTAAACTTAAAATTTCCAATTAATTTTATTGTGTAATTTCAATTTTTACTATATTAATTAAAATCAAATTACGAGTATATAGTAAACGGAAATAATCAAACGCGTGATGTGTGTGTTTGTATGCATACACATCTCTGTAAACTAAAATACTTATATCACTTTACCGGATTGTCATTTTTCAACTTTTCCTACCTTCAATTCAAAGATTAAAATGATTGCCATGACCTAGAATTCTAATGGGTTGAAAAATAATTTAACCGCGCTTAAAAGTAGGGCACAACTGTGCCCGGACTCGGGAGAGATTTACAAGTCTTCAGAGGTTGAGGTCAAATTAGGAAGAAACATGCGAAAAGAAATTATTTACCAAATAATTGCTAGCTAGGTACTGTAAATCTGCATTTGGTCCAAGTCATATGCAGACCAGCTGGTTGTCACATGGATGAAAGATACAGATTTGGATTCTAGATTCGGGAATTATACAGATTTTCATATCTTAATTGTTTATTATACATCCTATGATAAAAAATTATTTAAAATTAAATACAAATAATATATAACAAAAAATGATCGTACAATTTATAATAAATAACTTTAATGTGAGAATTTTAAAATCCTCGCAAAAATAAAACCCTTATCCGAAGGATAGATATTACTTGGTACTATTACGGGGACCGCAAAACAATCTATCCTTTTTTTCTTGGTAAGGGGGACCACAAAACAATCTCTTTTTTTTTCTTGGTAAGGGGGACCACAAAACAATCCACGAATTAGTTTGAGAGTCATCAACCTTTGTGTTATTGTAGCAAATAACTAATTAATTGCATGTAATTTATCTTACTCACTCAATTAATTAGTATGTGACAAACTGAAAATATTATCGTGCAATATGTAATCCCCCTTTCTCATCTACAAGAACCACAATCACGTTTATTTGTACGTCGCTTGGAGGAGTTGGACCCAGCAACGTCTGTCATTAATCATGACTCATAAATATTTGATATTTTCATAGTCAAGATTCATGAACCATACCACTCCGATGTCAACATAGGGCTGGTTTGGTATTATTGTGTTTTGAATAAAACTGCTTCTGTTCTGTGTGAATAAATTCATTTTTGTTGCTTCACGTTTTCAGTTTTTATTTTCACCAAAAATTATAAAAATAAGATATTTTAAGTGTCTACCAAACACCTTTTTGAGCTCAATTTTTTTTACATTCACATTTTATAAAAGAACCTCAGTATCAAACAAGTACGTAGGAGAATTCCTCAAATTAAAAGAAAACGTGAATAATCTATACTGCGGGAGAAAAAAAAAGAATAAAAAGCTAGGCTTCCCATACGAGCTACTTCTAATGGTGAAAGGCATCTACCAGGACAAGCTAAAATCGCGAGGTGTTCCTTAACTTTTCAATGTAGATCAACCCTTTCATCCTCACAGACTCTCTCATGTTCAGTGACATTCAAATCAAACATATAGTACAACTGACTTTCATACTACGAAAGAAGAATCAAACAAGTGATTCAACTGACTCTGATACTTTGAAGAAAATTAAGATTTTATACACTTTGAAACAAATTAACAAAGTATCTTTACTTTTCGATGTGGAACAACATTCCACATTTTTACAAAATATACTATGTACATATCATGAGACAAATTTTAGCCTACCCCTGTCAAATGACAACTTATTCTCGTTCTCATCCTCAGTGATGCTATGAAGGGTATGAAGTTGAAAAGATTGCGTGTTTGTCATGGCAGCAACTTATTATGCACATGGAAACAGAATCCGATGCGCCCTGTGAAGGACCAACAGAAGAACCTACCCCTACTAAGGACTGGTTTGGTATTGTTGTGCTTTGAAAAAAAGCTGCTGTGAGAATAAGCGGCTGTGAAATAAATCAGCTGAGTGTTTGGAAAACATTTTTGTAAAAGTGCTTTTGGAAAAAAAAGCAGTCTGATAGTGGGTCTTTTCATTAAAGGAGCACTGTAGCTCCGTGTGCTTTGAAAAAAAACCAGTTTTCCAAAGCTACAAATAGCTGCTTCAGCTTTTTCCTTTGATTTCAGCTTATTCTCACAGCAGCTTCCAAAATAAGTCCTTTTTTTTTAGTTTACCAAACACCTAAAACTCTTACAGCTTTTTTTCATGGGTGCTTTTTTTTAAAGCACCTCACTCCCAAACTAGGGCTAAAACCCACCGTTCGTCAGGACCGCAACTATCATATTAAATATGAGCAAGATTAGTGAGAATGTGATGACAAAGTTCCACGTAGTGTGAGACTAAATTATGCAAGAGCTCATAAAGAATTGGACTACTATTTATATTGTCAATTAGTTTTATGGTGAAACCTCGTCTTTTTTTCATCGTATTAAAGTAGGTTGGTCCATATATAAAGTCTGATGGCCACACGTGCTCCATATTATCCAATTTGTATTGTCCAAATGTTAGGGTTGAATAGTCACTACACATGTGGGGGCATGTGAGCATGTGAGGATAAAGTCTCACATCGGTGATTGACCAAACCATGTCAAGACTTATAAAGAGCTGAACTACTCTCCATATTAGTCCACGTGTGAAGTTCAATGGCCACACATGTTCCACATCACCCAATTTGTATTGTCTGCGTGTTAGGTTTTAAAATTCACTACGCGCGAGGTGAGTGTGAGAATGTAAGAAAAAAGTCTCATATCAAGGAGAAACCAAACCATACAAAAGCTTATAAAAAATTAAACTACTCTCTATTTACCAATTAATTTTACAATAGAACCTAAAGTTTATTTAAAGTCATCACCTTACTGGGGAGACCATGCACTTTCGAAGCACATGAATAAAAAAAATATGTAGCACATTTTTCTTCGTCGATGACGAAATTTATATGAAAAAGAGAGGTTCCTGATCGGCTGACTCTGTGCCTCTCTATTTTGATATTATCTTTCATCGATTATTGGTGATAGTAAATTAGTAATAGCTAAGTCACGTGGAACACGAGTGGTGACTTCCTAAATTTAAGGGTATTTTAGCCTTTTAGTCTTTTAGTCCTTAGGATTTTACTATATATAAGGATTAAGGATTAATTTTGAAGTCTTTTTAAAATGATTAAAAGTGCTTTTAAATAAAATATTTTTGGATTTCAAAAGCTCTTGAAGTGTTTACAACAAGAATCACCAGTTATATGCTTCTTTCAAGAAACATTTTAAGTGTTTTTTCAGGATTTACTTGCATTTGTACTAAGAATTGTTTCAAAATCATTTTTACCATAAACACTTTCAACCATATTAAAAGCACTTCCAAAGAGCTCTAAAATTATTTCCAGTTTGATTAGGATTAGATATAGTGTCCTATTCTTATTTTGGGTTAGGATTTCTTTACTATAATAAGTTTACCTTCATGCGGTCATTAGGTTTTAGGCTTTATAAACATCCCTAATTCAGATTAACAAACAATGAAGAGTTGAATAGAAAAGCTTTGCCTTCCGGAGATTAAAATTCTAGCCCTGAGATGGGATTATTTTTGGTGAGATGCCAAAATTGTTGGTGAAAGGCCAAGAACGGTGAGTGACTCCTGGAGCGATTCCAGCTAGCAGAAATAATGTGCATATTGACTCTCCCATCATTTATTCAAATTATGAAAGTTTCTTATTCTCGTTTGGTTGTATTGTATAAGTGATTAACATATGTATTTTTCATTTTTATACAGTGGATGAAAAAAATATATGGGATATTTAGGGCCTGTTTGGTAGTGTACTTGAATCCAACTTTTTAAACTCAAAAACAGTTTTCAAGTTTTAGATCTTAAAAACTTGTTTGGTATGACTATTTTTAAAAACTGAACTCAAGACTAACTCAAAAATATAGTCTATTCCTTAAAAACATAAAAAGTGAGTTTTTAGAGTTTTTAAACTTAAACTCACTCATTTTTTTTCTCCCCCCTCCCCTCTCGCTCCAAATATATCTCTCTTTTCTTCTTTCTTTCTCCTCTTTTTTTTTTTGCTTTTTTCGTCTCTACTCCAATCCAATCAAGTTTAAGCCGTAAGATTTAAAAAATTTAAATTGCAAACCAATCAAGTTTTTGAGTCTTAAAGAAAATTGTTTTCAAGAAATGTTCTTAAGAAATGTTTTGAGAAATGGTAAAAAATTTCAAATAAGATACTAAACAGGCCCTTAAGTTTCATACACCGTGTTAAAAACATTAGTTCTAAACTACAAGTCTAGACTAATTTAAGTGTCATACAAAGACTGCAATTTAATATTTATTTATAGATTTATATGATCCGAACCCAGAAGCGCAAACATCAACAACTACAGCACATAAAACAGAGACATGAAAAAAAAGCTAAAATGCAGGAAACTCTCGCTGCTCAAAGAGTAATATCCAATAATAATATTCCAAAAGCACATAGGGTATTACTAGTTATCTAAAAGCTATAAACGAGTGTGATAAGTCAATAATCAAATTGGAGAGTTTTTCCTCTTTCTTCTTCGTTGCTTCCATGGAAGCAAGAATGTCGTCGAATGACGACAAATTTTGATTGTGAAAAAGTAATAATGAAGAGATTTGGAAAAAGATTACGAGTTTGAATACATTCATCTTTCATCAAATAAAATATGAAAATTATTTTTTTCAAGGGACAATCATATTTTTGGGTTAGTTAGTAAACAAATAATTTTTATGTATAGGTATATAAAAAATATTAGTTATGAAAAACATGAAATTAAATTAGTTATTAATTAACTCATGTAGTCATGTTTGTATAAAGAAAAATGTTAAGTGACTTTTTAAACGTGGGATTCTCTATAAACCTCTATCATCTCAATTCTCTTACGAATATAATAAAATAATATGTACAAAAAATGAAATAACAGAAAATTCAAAAATCTCATTTTTGAGAAAGGTCCTTTATCATTTTTCTTGACTAATTATAATGATCTTAAACTTTAAAGAAAAGAAGATTGAGGTTAAGACTTCGAAAAAAGGTATTCTTTAGATTTACTTTTTTAATTATGGAAGATTGAAGACTATTTATTCTTGTGGTGGGTCATGCATTTATCACATGCCATTGTATGCTATGACACTTAGAAGATTAGTAAAAATGTTTTACATCGAATTTACCTAATTCTCTATTGCTTTTTCCAAAACAAAAAAAAAAATTGTCCGTTGAATTATACAACATTATCTAATACTATGATGCACATCTCATTTGTCTGTTGAGTGTTTTTTTATTGTCAAATGATATATTTGTTAAATTAGAGAGTCAACGGTATTTAAACTCATGCCCTAATGCAAGCTTCTCCTCAACACTAATAGAAGATCACTTGAATGTGTTAAATGTTTGCTTGGGAAAAAACTGGCAGAGTCATTTGATTGATAGCAATTTGTCTTTGGGTGCTAAATTACTCTTGCGCCAAAAGTTTTTTTTATACCATTTCGTTTTTACCTGAACTATGTAAAAACAAGGTTTTAAAAGACAGCAGTCGGACTGCAAATTGGGACATAGTGCCTAGGCTCTTAAGCAGATTTAAGTAAATTTACTATATATATATATAAATAAGTACTTATGTATTTAAAAAATAAAAAATATTTTGATTAAATAATTATAAATATGGATATATGTATAAAATTTAAGGGAAAGGGATCCGGACCAAATCAGTGAATCCGTGCATTTGAAAAGTGATCCAACGACTAAAGTTATTATGATTATTAAAGTAGGCCCTTGCTTGTAGCCGTTGAATAAAATTTTAACGGTACGTATCCCTTTATTTGACGGATTAAGAGGAATTTCTAAATTTAAGGGCTTTATATGTCAGTTTTGTAATGTTTTTCTTATTTTCACATAAATAAAATAATGTAGAACTTTGCTTTTTATGAAACTATATTTATTAGGCCTTTTCGGATGTTAGGTGACGCGTTGGCATTGGGCAACAATTAAAAATAGGCAAGGTTTGTCACATGGGATTGGCAGACAAAGTTTCCCTCGGCATTGTCTTCTTCCTTGGAAAAAAGTTGTGATCCTCCTCTAGATTAAAAACAGAGTCCATGAGTCTTTCCTTTCTCAACCATGCTCAGACCTACTGAGAACCTCCGGCGCTCGCCTAGGCGCCCTAGTCGTCGCCTAGCACTCTTAGGCGCTCGCCCAGGCTCTTCAGAGCTTGCCCATTCTCTTTCTCATGGCGCGTTTACGTAACGATAATGAAGATAGGAGGAATTGAATTGAGGAGGAATTGGAATGAGGAGGAGTCAGAATCGGATTCCTGTTGAAGCTGTTTACTTAAATGTTCTGGAATCGGAATAGAATTCCATAAAGCTGTTTACTAATTCAGCAGAATCGGAATATAAACCAGTATGATTACTAAAATGCCCTTGTTCCAAATCAAATATTTTATATACTTTAAGGAGTTTATAAAGGATATTCTTGGAAATAAAAAAATTAAGTGAGGGCATAAAGGGAACAAAACTATCATTCTGATTATCCAAACAAGGAGGAATTGGATTACCACCTATATCTAGGGAATCCAATTCCACCAATACAAGGAATTGAATTCCAATATTTGTGTGGGCCCCACTGCTTTTTTGATTCCTCCATGTTTAGTAAATACCGGAGTACTCCGTAATCGGAATTCAATTCTCCATTCTCATTCCGATTACGGATACGTAAACATCGTATCAATTTGCCTCACAACTTGGACCGCCGAATCTAGACAGATGGCTACACGCCTAAAAGACCGCATGGGCCAATTTTACAAAACAGTGTAAAAGTTAAAATGAAGGCATTCTTGATGACTAAAATAGAAAGTGACAAGGCAAAATGACCTAATAATAAGGGCATCTTGTTGGGAAAAAGGAAATCCACTAGTTGCCTAAATATGATCGCTTTAATTGTACAGAGAAATAATATACATAGAGACAGAGGGGGACCGTGGATGCACAGTTTTTATACATCTTTTGACACTTAATTGTGAGGTCCACTTCATAATGCATATCAACGATCCAACTATTTATCTTTTAGATATTTCCTCACAAATTATATCGATGAAAAATCACCCAACTCTGAATTCATTTGACTATTGAACTAAATGATGTCATTTCGTATTTCTTTGCCGAATGCATTTGACCATTTTCTTCCTTACAAATTAATATCTTACTGATCTTGGATTTTTTTAAAATTTTTTTTGCAAGAATATATATGAACGATGAATTGAAATATAGACGGTTCAAATCCTTGAAAATGTTATAGAGGAAGCCCTACAAAGTGTGTCTCATAGGGTTAGCATCTGGGGACATCCATTTTTTTTTGACACGTTCTTTGATGAACCCATTCCGTATCGTCTATCGGTCTATTCTTAGTCGGACAAATTATGGAAGGTATCAACGTGCTACATCCATCAATCACTGAGGCTATTCTTACCATACTCACCACCAAGCTACGTTTTGTCTCTCTTTGAACCAGGAGTGTGAATGTGTTGAGTCCCCTCCTTTGTTCATTTCTGACTTACTATTAGAAGAATGTGTGCTGCCTTAACGGGGCTTCTTGTACTTCAAACCATGTAATGACGTTTTCAATCAATTAATCTATTATCGTTTTCGTTTAGAAAAAAATATCTAAAATTATTAAATAGTAAAAAAAATAAACAAATACGATTTTACAAAAAACACCAACCGGCCGTTTGATACTCAATTCAATTAGAAAAGAAGAATTTACTAGTTTTGTAATGAAATACTTTGTTTAATGTCACTAAATGTTTTTTAATTTCGTATTTATAATTCTTAAACCATTGGATTTCTCATCCAACATTGTTAAAAAGAAATACATGCCAAATTACTTATGCAACAAAAACAAATGAGAATTAGAAAATTTCGAAATTTTAATAACAGTAAGGGAGAGTCGATCTTCCTAGACCGCTAGTCGTACGACCAATAATCGATGAAAAATAATAGGTAGGCATCGAGTCAGCAAATCTAGAACCTTTGTTTTGTTTATGAATATGAAAGAAAGATATTGTTATCGAGAAAAGCATGCTACGTAGAATTTCCCCATCGATGAAGAAATATGTGGTTAATAATATAGACTGATTTATGTGTTTCAATTTTCAAAGCATGCAACGTAGAATTTTCCCATCATAAATTCAAAAAAAAAAAAACTAATAAAAAAGATTTAAATTTTTTAAATTTTAATCAAAACGACAAAAAAATATTATAAGTAAATAATATCATGAATGACTTTTTAAAATAAAATTATTTTTTTGTTAAGATAAACAACACCAAAAATATTTCATTAAAATTCTCTAAATTCAATAGTTCTGTTCTTGATAGGTTTAAAATATCGATGATATCGAAAATATCGGTAGTCCAAAAACATGAAAATTTCGATGGAAATATCGGGATATTATCGATATTGAAAAAAATTGAATAAAAACCACGGAAATTGTAAGAAAAACTTAAAAAAAATTATTGAAACTTTGCAGGATGTTTATTTAGTCAATTATCTATTAGTTTATCACAAAAATTTAGAAGGAAATGCATTGCATGATGAATTTAACTGATTTAAGTTGATTATATAGCGAGCTGGTAAACATTGTGAGTGTAGAAAATATGTAAATATTTTAGCATATTTTCACAAAAACATAAGTAATATGGTGGTCAAGGTGTTGAAGGAGTAAAATGGGAGGGGTTCGAATCCCCTTAGTGTTTTTTTAAATATAGAAATTTTAAAAATACGGAAATTTAGATGGAAATATCGATGACATCGGAAATATCTCTAGTCCAAAAACACGAAAATTTCGATAAAAAATATCGAGATATTATAGATATTTTAGACCTTGGATGAAACGAGATATTCTTTCTTAAAATACGGAAATTTCGATGGACATATTACTAGTCCAAAAACACGAAAATTTCGATAAAAAATATCGAGATATTATAGATATTTTAGACCTTGGATGAAACGAGATATTCTTTCTTAAAATACGGAAATTTCGATGGCAATATCGTTAGTCCAAAAATACTAAAATTTCGATAAAAAATATCGAGATATTTTAGATATTTTAAACCTCGATGAAACGTGATATTCTTTCGTACAATTATTTTATCATGTGACACGAAAAAGAGAGAAGAAGAAAAAAGCAGAGAGGGCAGGCGCATTTGGTTCTGTCGCCATGTGCATAAGCTGCCATGACAAACACGTGCACAATCTTTCACGTTCTGTTCTAATCGATTATGTACGATTTGGCTGTCACCATGAATTTTTCACAAAACTTTATTTTTTTTAAAACTTCATATTATTCATTGAGGATGAGGCCGAGTCAGAGTTATCCTTTTTTTTTTGGAAAACGTCAGAGTTGTCCTTTGACAGAAGCTATTAGGTTCACGTGGCTCATGGCTGCAATTTGTCTCATGATTTATTTTTGAAAAAAGATATGTATTTTGTGAAAAAATTAGTGTCGTGTTCCATAAAAAATAGAACATTTTTTTTATTAATTTTAAAGTACGTAAAATTTCAACTTTTTTTTTTTAATTTTTTTTTATTTATGGAACCAAGTTGATTCGTATATTTGGTTTGAGTATTGTTCCACGTAAAAAATGTGCGAGGAAGTATAGTATTGTCCCACGTAAAAGAAAAAAAAGAACTTGCTCAACCTTGGGTTGCCTTGTTAGATGGCTTTCCATTTGAAGTTGCTAAAAGTGATGCCATTTTTACAACTTAAATATCACATTTTCCTTCCGTTTCATGTGGCAGTTAAGTTGGATAAATTCACATTAAATAAAAATGGTAAATTATATAAAATTATTTTAATTTGAGTCAAACTATAATCTCATATTTCATGTTTTAAACATTATAATGTCATTATTTAACTTATGAATTTGTTCCAATATCAGATTTTAGTTAAATTTTTTGTTTATTTGGTGTTAAATGACGATTTGAAATGAGTAGGACCCACTCCACCAACTGGAATAAAGAATTAATTCATTTTTGTTTAGCAATTAAAATTAAAGAAAAATTAATGAAAATAATTTGAAAACTTTGAGTTTTAACAAAAATGTCAAAATAAAGGGTAAAATAAATAGTGTCAGAATTGACATTTAGTGCAAAAATGTGGTTTTTCGTTAAAGTGAACAGTACCAGGAGCTTTTCGTTAAAGTTTCCTAAAATTAATTAGAAAAAAAAAACTTTAATTTTTCTGTGTACCTGATACTCCAGAAATTTTTAGTTGTGACGGAAATATGAATGATACACCACGTGTTTTATGTAAGTTGTGAAAAATTTTAATTTTTAAATTATTAACCTTTTAACACAAATAACTTACTATTTAAATAGAAACACGTAAATGACCGTCTCATGTAACTGTTATACTGTAAAATTTATCCCGTATCCCAAACAAGTTGGTGTACCATACCAATGGGCACCCGACACCTAGCAATATAGGTACACGTCGCCGGTTGCCATCAAGTTTACTCGCTGCAAACTTTCTTCTTCCCCTTTAATCCCTTAATTTTCAGAAATAAATTTAAATAAAAAGTTAATTGCAAAATTGAACCCGGATTCTCGTTCGGGGTATCAGACCTCCGCCCCACCCACATCCATCTCTCCCTTCCCCTCTCCCTTTTTCTTTCCATCTCCTCCTACCTTCCTATTCTTCATTTTCTCCTCACTGTCAGGTGATGGTGTAATTATCGCCATTGATGGAGGTGAAGGTGGATGTCTTGCCGTGAGTTCATGGCGGCGCGTAGCGGGTATCTCCTTCTACCTTTGTTCATGGTTTTGGATCTCGACTTTCTGTTTGTTTCTCGAGAAAATGGATTGGAAAATTTTTGAAAAATGGGAGGATGCGTTTCAATTAGACCTCGATTTTCTGTTTCAATTTTGGTTCTGCAGCATTCGAATTTGTTATAGTTTACTGAAATAAGTGTAAATTCGTGAAAAATGAGAGGCTGCGCTTGTTGTGGGTTTTGTTGGATCTGTTATATTGGGCAATTTGTGTGTGATATGAATAGAGGAAACTGATTTTGGCTTGTAAAGGGAAGGAGTCTATTAAGTAATACAGTCAGTTTGTAATATAGTTTGTAAGGTTGTTAGTATTTGGTTAAAAATAGCTAGGATTTCTCTTATAAAAATAAAGTGTGTAATCTTCATTTGGTCAATCAATACAAATTATATTTCTCTCTTTCTCTCTCTAAACTCACTCTCTCTCTCTCTCTCTCTCTCTCTCTCTCTCTCTCTCTCTCTCTCTCTCTCATATTTCTGTGTTCATCTTTTGTTCATCCTTTCTTCTTGATTTTTCCTTTCAATTCCAAACACTACGTTAACAGAGTCGGAGGGTATGAAACTAGGGATACTATGTCGAAAGAGTGGGTCATGCTCCTATCACATCATTATTTAACAGCTGAATGATAAAAAATTTAGCAAATGTCTTATATTGTAATAAATTCAAAAATTAAAGTATGATATTGTAATATTTAAAATATAAATTATGAAATTGTGGTTCATGCATAATTAAAATAATTTTGTGTAATTTGCTTAAAAAAATGGAGGTTTAATAAAATATTTCTAGTACTGTTTACTTTTAGCGAAAAACTGTTTTTTATCTTTAACTGTTACTATTTAGTATTTATTATATCTTTAAAAATAACTTTTCGTTAAAAAAAAAGTTTTCAAGTCATTTTCGTTAGTATTTTTTAAAAAAAACTTATGACAATGAAGTAAATAATCACATACATTAAAAAAATAACTACGATTTTCAATAATACAAAAATTAAGAAATCAATCAAACCCTGTTTTATAATTGTTCTCGTTGTATCTTCCGCCCAACCTCTGTCATCGTCATCTTGCTTCTCAAGATTAAGAAATCAATCAAACCCTAATTTTTAATTATCACCATAACATCGTCACTTTTATTTGTTAACATTATTCAAATGATAGAATTTCTATTTTACATACGGGGCTTTTTCTTTTTCTTTTTTTTCTTTTTTTTTGGATAGAAAAATGAAATATATTAGAGCGAGAAACTCCTTACACAACTAGTGTCAATACAGTCAAAATGAAAAGCCTAAAGAGTATTCCCAGGGAGACAAGCATCCCAAATACAAAGATTCGAACTCATAAGACCAATAGTAGCCAAAGTATCTGCAATGAAGTTTGCTACTCTGAAAATATGGCTCAATCTAATGTCCTGAAAGATGTTGGCACATCACATGATGTCCTCAATAATTGGTTTTAAGTTTCAAGGAATGTCACAATATCCATAAATTGCATCCAAGATAAGCTTTGAGTCGCCTTCCACCAAAACATGTCTCCAATTCCTTCTCTTTGCCCAAATCAAAGCTTCACGAATAGCCAAAGCCTCAGCAACATTGATGCTTACAGAGCCGAATTTCATTGCACCAGCAAGGACAGGCTTACTATCCCAATTCCTAACCACAAATCCACCAGCAGCTAATGATTGTGCTACAAACCCATCAAAATTAATTTTAACATAAGCGGGTAGGGGTGGTTGCCATTTAATCAACTTATTATTGGAATTTGCCTCAAGTTTTTTTTAATCATGATTAGCACTCTTTAAAATACTCCTTAGCCATAGACATGATTTTTAGAACAGTTCAGTTATGTATAGGATTCTCATTTCTGAAGACATTTGCATTTCTATCATTCTAGATTTGCCAACAAATAAACAGAGCTCTACTTAAACAGCTAACTTCATTATTTCAATCATGTGGTAAAGTACTTAGCCAATCATTTAACTAGAGATTATTGGCAATATTTCTAAACTGATTTTCATTCAAACAGGACCAAACCTGTCTCGCATACTGGCAGTGAACAAAAAGATGGTCCTAGTCTTCCTCATGATTAAGACACATCTGACATTGATTATTTATATTAAATAAAAACTTACTCAGACGCTTACTGGTTTGTAACCTTCCCTTGACAAGAGTCCAGACAAATAACTTAATCTTAGGGGGCAGAATCTACTTCCAGATCCTATTAATAAGCATTTGTGTTGGGACAGTGTGTTACTCCTCAACTTGGAGCCAAGTCGCGGAATTCACCGAAAACTTGACATTTGAATTAGGGCCCCAGACCACAATATCTTTGGCACTATTAAGAGGAAGAGGTATGTCGCATATTTAATTAACAATATCAACATCTAACACATTTTCAAGCTTGTTTCTATCCCATTGACCATCCACTAAAAATTCAGCTACTTTTATATCCCACTCAATACGATGGAATTGGTTTTCTGGTATAAGATGGAAAATAGGGTGAGGAAAAACTCAGCAATGAGTCCAGAACAAGATGTCATTGTCATCACCAACAACCCATCTCATACCCTTTGAAATTATGTCCCTTACTCCCAGAATACCTTTCCAAGCAAGAGAATGGTGTTGCTTACCTTTACTTTCCAAAAACGTTTCATTTCTAAGGTATTTCCTTCTAACTATGTTTGCCCACCAGTTATCTTTATCAAGCAAAACTTTCTAGCCCAGCTTAGCTAGGCAAGCACTATTGAAGTGGTCCAAATTTCTAATACCTAATCCACCCTTTTGTTTAGGTTTGCAGACTTCCTTCCAACTTATCGAATTGGACTTATGGTTATTACCCCAGAAGAATTGTCTGGTATCCTTATTTAGTTGATTGGTTATCTTCTTAGGACATTTGAAACAGAACATTATATGATTAGGCATAACTGGGAGATTTACTTGAACAAGGGCGAGTCTTCCAACCTTTGAAAGTGTATTAGCCTTCTAGCCCGCTAACTTCTGCTTAACCCTTTGTATCAATTCACCTTCATTCAAAGGTTCCTTCCAAAAGACAATGTTGTGAATTCAAAGATATTTTCCAATGGTGGTTTTATGTTGAATGTGAAGAATATTTACAATCTCATTCCTAGTTAGGCTATTAGTATTTGAAGAGAAATACAATGAAGATTTATTGAAGTTAATTTGCTGTCCCAAAGTAGTAGAAAACTTACTTAGAAGATCCATAACATTCCTAGCACCCTTTGTGGTAGCTTTAATAAAAATGAGACAATCATCGGCAAAAATTAGATTTGAAACTTTATAGCCAAATGGGGAATTAAGTAAACCAATATGAGAGTTAGGAATACTTGCTAAATTATTTAAATGTCTGATTAAAGGCTCCATACAAATTATGAAAATATACTGAAAGATGGTCACATTTTCTTATGCCTCTACTTGTAGTAAAATATCCATGAGGTTCACCATTAATATTGATGGAGAAAGAGGTTGAAGTAATACACTACATAATTAGGCTAACCCACCTTTGACAAAATCCAAAACTATCCAAAACACACTTAATGTAGTCTCAGTCTAGTAAGTCATAAGGCTTTTCCAAGTCAAGCTTAACGACAAGATCTCCCGTTCTTCCTTTCTTCCTATTGAAACTTGTAAATAATTCATGAGCAATTAGAATCTTATCTTGGATGGATCTTTCCGGAGTAAAGGCTCCTTGGTTAGGAGATATACAAATAGGTATGATAAATTTGAATCTTGCACGAAGAATCTTAGTTATAATTTTATAGCTCACATAGCACAGACTTATCGCACGATAATGATTTACAATCTCTAGCAACTCCACCTTCGGGAATTCGAAAACAAAATTGTCGGCAAGAAAACGAAAAATCACAATGGATGAAAATCCATGGTTCTAGGCTTTTTGTATTTTTTTTCAATTTTTGTCATTAGAGTTTGGATGGAGTGTGACTTTGTGAGAGTGAAGATAGGAAAGGGAATAATTAAAGGGTAATGATGGGTGGGATTGGGGCCGCGAGGATCAGCTGGTGATATGAATGGAGATAGAGATTAGAGTGGGAGAAGGAAACATAAAAAAAGGCAATCAATTTAATTTAACTGACGTATGGAACAAGTTTAACTCGTAAACAACTTAAGATTGTAATAAATTTCAGTGTAAAATTATAATAAGAATAACGTTACTCAATTTTAACGTTATCATGTTTCTAGGAAAAAAACACGAAATGATGAACAAAATGTCGATATTAAACCACGTGTTAATTGATAGATTCTGTAGATGAGGTAGACATCGATGTGATGGGTTCATGACTAAAGAAAAACCCAGTGCCAGGCATTCATGATGAAACGACAGCAAAGGGAAGTCCTTTTCCTTTGAACTTTTATATGGTGTGTCCAAAACGTACCAGATAAAGGTGGGTGGGACTGGTGAATGCGCCAATGCAGAAAAGGAATAAAGATACTGTACGAGAATATTGTCAAGTAACTAATTACCTGAGCCAGTAAGACATAATTACTTGTAATTAATTTGTTATTAGCCACAATAATACAAAGATTGTTGACTTATTTTAAATTAAGTACCAGCAAACCCTCAACGCTCAACTATTTCGATTGACAAAAGTGTCGTGGATTGTTTCATGGTCCTTCACCTGATAGTAACTACTACTATTCTTCATCCTTGTGACGACCAGTTGGTCTGCATATCAAAGTGGATCAAATACTTTAGAAAAATGTCTGAAAAATGATATATTTAGACTATAATTGCATGTGATTTAGTATCTTATTAGAAATAGAGTTGAGTTCAATCCATATGTTTTGTATTCAAAACTATCTCCTCCCTTAATTAATGAAATAATTTTGAATCTCTCCCTTCCTTTAGTATCAATAATTTTTAAAATGAGTTTTTGAACTTTAATATTTGATGGCTATCTCATTTAATTATATATTTTTTACAGTATAGAATACTACTAAATCGTAGTACTAAGTGACACTTAATTAACTTAATTATATAAAAAATACATAATTAAATGTAAAGTTTAGCTATTATTACTGTTTAGACATGTGGCACGACTCTATACGAGATAACCCTACACCATGGTTAGATGAGGTGAGAAAAACAAACTTAATTGTATTTTGTTTGCTAGATATTGATGGTAGTGTGATGAGTTAATTTTATATTATATATCGTTAATTCTATTGTTAGTTTATTTTGGAAGAATTTTAATACTTTGAATTGTATTTGGAATATAGAACTTTCAAATTTCTCTGGGGCAAAACGTGATCAAATGGATGATGTTTGGAGTAGTTCTAATTGGAGGATGTTCGTGAGTCGCCTAGCTTTATCATGTCAAAATGTCAGATTTTTTCACCTAGAGGTTATTTTCTGGTGATAGAATAATGGAGCAGTGCGTGGTGGTGGAAAATTGACATTTTGGGTTTGATAGCGTGTTTTGGAGCCCAAGATGACTTATTTTGGATTCGGCTCCTTCTGGAAATTTGTTCAGAATATTCCGATCTTTAAAACAAATTGTGGTGGGTTGGATTTAGAGGAGATTTAAGGCTAAAATGTGGTTGGATAGTTTCTTTGCAAATTCTCCTAGCTTAATTAGGATTTTAGGGTGCATGTGTTTCATCGGACTGTCACAGACTGGACTAGCTACAAGGACTAAGTTGGATTGGCTTAGACTAGACTAAGCTGGATTAACTTAGTGATGCGTTTGGTGCAGTTTCAGACTAAAAAGTAGGATAATAAAATTTTTAACATGCAATTCACAAATTCGACACCAAATTAGCACAAACAACTCAAATTGGGTCCAAACAGGGACTCTTTATTCTTCTTCTTCGCTGGAAATTACAAGCAGAGACTCATTCTCCATGTCATTGTCCCTGGAGCCCTGGAGCACATTGCACAGTGCACACTACACACACACACACACACACACACACATCAATCTGCTTGAAACCCATCAAATAGTCAACGTAACGGGTAGAATCCAATCAGTCCATAAAATTTAACATATTGACAAACTCTAACACATAAACCTTAACTAAATCGCATTATACAACCTGCAAAAACTCAACTTAGATTCTGAAATTCAACACCTTTCAATAAACCCAGATTCCATAAATAAATAAAAAATAAAAAATAACAGATAGAAAAAATTCAAAAGAACCAGAGAGAGTGAGAGACGGAGAGAAAAAGGGTTACTTCAACTGGGATCGAACGGGGGAGGAGGAAGGGCGATTTGGGTGAAGGGTGACCAAGATGTTGATGTGGGCAAGCAGGACACATAGATGATGGTGATGAGGACGAGGGTGAGGAAACAGAGCAAGGATGGAGCAAAGAACGCAGGGAGCGATGGCGACAACTCTCTCTCGCAGGTGGTCTTATGAATCCGGCCAAAATTAGGGCTCTTGGCCAAGAACTCCTAACGAAGTGTTTAATCCCAGCGAGTCTCATCTAATCCCATTAAACCTAATCCTTGTACAAACCAAACATGAGACTACACTAGCAATTAGTCTAGTCTAGTCCAGTCCCCCCTAATCCGGTCAAACAAACACCCTCTTATTCTCTAGTATATATTATTATTATTTGGTTTCCTGTTGGATCCAAATAATTTTATTTAGGAAATTATTAGATAACTTAGAGAGAGCGATATAAGGTCTCAGGCCAGCCTAGTCTTTCTCTCATACTTCTTTTATGCGACTTTAGAGATAGGAAATTGGCTAGGGTTCTTAAAGAATTTCAGACTTTTAGGTCTCGTTTGGTAGCTCGGACTGTACTGGCTATTTTAGTCGGATAGGATAAATGGCCACCAGATAGTACTGACTAAATTGGTTGGATGTTTGGTGCAATATTGGACTAATAACCGTATTATTTATACTGTGTTTGGTTTGGTACTCTATTGGATAAGAAACACAAAAATATTATTATTTTTAAGAGAAAAATTGATGATTGATGAATTTTGGTGAATTTCCCAATGATAGCATATCTAGATCTTGATTACAACCTGCAACCATAGATGTCCATAAGACAGTATCTAGCCTAGGAGTTAAAGTGCAGCATCTCAATCCATAATTGGATGAACGCAAAGAAGAGTGGGCAATATTCAACGCTTAGGTTGTTCTTGCAAACTTCCAGACTTGAGCATGAACTTGTTTCCCGTACTCATACTCAAGAGATTCAACCGAGATAACAATTCACCAAAATGCTCAAGGAGACAAAAAAAAGGAGAGAAATTCATAAGGTAATAACCCACACCAACCAAAAAGTAAACCAATTTAGCAGATTAACAAAGATAATAACCCAATTCACCAAAAAGTTCAAGAAGTTGGGAAAAATCGCCAAACTAATTTGTTCAACTGGGTTTGAATTTTCAACATACCCAACTCAAGATCTTTGAATTGGATGCAATTCTCCTCCTCTTCATGGCCATTGGCCTCCTCAATCTTCTACTAGTTCTGCTCTGTGGTGCTATTTCTAATTGATTCGCTGTCTCCCTTATTGAACACTTGATGAAGTATTTCCTCGATATCCAAGCTAATTAGTATTTCTCAGTAATCTTATGTAGGAATGCTGCAATTATTAACAAGAGGTAGCTAGGATGGAAATAGAACTGACTAGAGCCTACCTCAAATTGCATTTCATATGGGAAACGATTTTTTTTTTCTTTCCATGTTTATTTGTGGCGTTTGGATCAAATTATAAAACAAATGAGAACTAATTAAGGATCAATGTTAAATAGGGATGCACAAGGGAAAAATTAGCGTACATAAATCATTTGCCAACGATACAGGTATGTATGTTCTATTCCGTATGTAGTTCCTAGAGAATATATTAATAGTGATGAAGTCTTGCTAAATCGCTGAGCTTATGTCCTCGAGGAAGCTCAACTGCTCAAGGAAGTAATTTGTCAATCATACAGTTTATGTTTGGAACTATAAGTTTGATAAATTGGCTTAATCTGACTGGTGTATTTCTCTTCAATCCAAGCTTCCGGGCTTGAGTAGCATATACGGTTCGTGGTGATCATGATTCAGCATATAATACAAGCATACATATGGAAAATTTACTCTACACATACAGGTACACAGTTCGTTTATTTTTTTATAACATTGTAACATCCCCACATACATATATGTTGTTAAAAGAAATTTTCACTCAAGCATATCAGCAAATATGTGAAGGGTACCTTGTTAAGATCTAATTCTACTCCCAGTGAAATAGGAAGTATGCATTTATAGTGATGCACATTGGCTTTTATGGTACCAACAACCAAGATAAGAGACTAGGAGCAAAGAAATAAAAAATTGAAGCATATTGCTCCAATTATTTGCTTTGGTAATGGCCTTTTATCCCTTTCCCAACCTCTCATTTTACCAAACCAGCAATCCATAAATTAAAGGTGCAGCACCTTATTTGGGATAAACTGTGAACTCTTCATTGTGGCATAGCGGATTAGGTCAACCCTCAATCATCCTATACTTTGTCAATTGCTTTGAAGAGTTCACAGTGCACCCTTGTTTCAAACTCATTGTCACAATCTCATGCTTGGCCGCTGCAACTAACGATCGAAGGATGTTCAGTATAATTAAGAGTTGAGATTGTAAGTGGATTCAATGGTTGGGGTTGTAAGTTGTACGTGTAAGTGACTGAGGGGTTCAGTTAGGCTGAGTTGTTAGAGGGAGTTGAGATTGTTATGAATGTTAATATAATTATTAATCTGCAAAATACAAACTTGATCTTCTTCCCTCTGTAAGCAGTTCAATCTTGTTAATGAAAATTTAGTTTTATCGCTCCTCACTCACTATATCTCTCTTAATACCAGCTAATGTAAACTTATTCAACAATGTTACTTTTCTTTCTCAAAAAAAAAAAAAAACAATGTTACTTTTACAATATGTTTATACCATCTCTCTAATAGCGATGTGACGCACATGTGTTAATGGGCCCTATTTCTATTAGAAAGATGATACAAATATGTGGTAAGTGTAGTATTACTCAAACTTATTATCACTAAGCATGACTAGTTTAGTAAACTACAAATAGTACACTGTGACTTTTTTTGGTAGTAAAAAACCTTAAACAAGAGTAACATTATGAGAGAAAGAGTCGGAGATATAAACATATTCAAACACATTGACCTTAAATTTTATTGATGAACGAAGTACAATTACGTACGAGTTTCCACATGCAAGTAAGGACAGTGGAATATTAATTCAACAAACTCGTACGAAGTGTTCGGAAAAGCCAGGAAATACAATTGCATGGCTTCTGATCCAAATCACTGGTACACATCACATTAAATAACATTAGGACAACGTATGCATGCATGCATGAACGCAGGCCATTAATTCTGAAACACATTAACATACCGACATTATTTAATTAATTAATCAGGTGCCGGGATACTTAATTAGACGATCAAGAAGAATACTCGATCTTAAACCCACCGACGGTGATAGGCGAGTTGGAAACCCTAGGCACCAACGTCACCAGCACAGAGCTATCATCCTCCACACCCAAATCCTCCAATAAGTCCGTGATCCCCAGTTTCAGATTCGTCTTCGTCTTCGTACCAGTCTTCTGGTTATGCGGCACGTGCACAAAACTCCCAGCAAATTCTGACTTGTCCTTTCGACTCAGCGACTCAGCATCGTCATTAATAAACACATCGAACTTCACCGCCTCATTGCTTTCAAACTCGATATCCTTGATGACCAGCACCTCCTCCTCGTTGCTCTTCTCCTTCTTGGTCCTCTTCCTCGGCTTTGGCCTCGCTACCTCCACTGTCGTCTTCGAGTCAAACGTTGCAGGGAACTTGGTTGTCAGCTGAGTAGCCGACACACTGGCTTTGGTTTTGTTCCTCGGCTTACGAGCGGCTGGCTTCGAGAACAGCCACGGAACACTAACAGGCTCGTAAGTATAGCGAAGATCTTTCGCAGGATGGATGCTGTCCCGAACCTTACAGCTCACAAGCTCGGCGTTTTCGTCGTAGAACAGAAACTCAGCATCGAGCCAATCGGTGTCCGTAGGGTCCTTGCGCTTGCCTCCTAGGGTTTTCCAAATGTTCCACATGCGATCCACGTTGCAATGGTGGGCGTAAAACAGGGGATCCCGACCGGCGGAGTAGAAGTTGCCCATGTCCTCCTTGTTGGGCTGGTTCGGGTCACCGCACCAGAGATGGATGTTATTGTGAGGATTGTTCTCAATGGTGCCAGCGTATTTTCCTGTCGTTGTCTCTCCTGCCCTGTATTCGTGGCCGAAAAATAGATCCGGAGTTTTGGCACCGGAAACCATTTGCCGGTACATGATGGCTAGATTCTCATCTATTCTTGTCTGGTCGTCCACGTCATCGTCGGTTCCACCGTAGCTGAGGTCCACCAGCACAGGGGGCTGGTGTCCGGCGTGACGGTACTGATCGTAAAGTGGGGAGGTGGTGTCAGTATAAATGTCGGGAATTGGAAAACCTGCACATCGGTCAAGTATATTGTGATAAATTGTACATGAGCAATTATTTTGAACATAATGCATTTTAATTTTATCTAATAATTTGCTACATTATGTTCACCGATATATGTTTAGTTGTTTGTTATAAAAGAAACATATGTTGTAAAAAAATTATCTCTGCACCAAACATTAATAAAGTAACAACATTACTAAGTTCATGACAACGTAAACATACCATCGGGAGAGTCCCAATTCCAGTATGGGAGAGCAAAAGTTGGGTCATCAATGAGCTTGCCAAGGATTCTCTCGTAGAAATACAAGTACATGCGGTGGAAGGGAAAGAAAAGCCAGGAGAAGTGAACTTGGATGTCAATGTCCGGAAACCCTACTTGTGGATAAGCACCATTGCAGTAAGCACAGTGAACTTTGGCTTGTTGAACCATGCTACGCGGGTCGTCTTCGGGTAAGGCACGCATGAGGGCTTGAGCCTTCTTGAACTTGGCCAAGTACTCGTCCGTGACCAGCTGGGCGGCAGGCCTCGTCCGCAGTGGGATAGACCGGTCCGGAGTGAAGGTTTTGATCTTTGTGGAGACCGGTGGACAGCATGCCACAGTTTCACCTCCGGTGGTGATTTCGGCCAGCGTGCACTTGGATAGGTCAGGTGGGGCCAGCGGAGTGGCGAATGCCAATGGTTTCTGGGCAAGGGTGGTGGCGCCGTAGAGGCCGCCGAGGCCAATTAGGACATTTCTCCTGTCCAACTTTCCCAACAAATTAGATGATTGCTCTGGTTGGTTCTGTTTCTCATTATTATTAGGGTTTGTGGCTTTGCACGAGATTGATGCTCTACGGGAAATGTAGTGCTTGCTTTTTCCAGAGAAGGAAAGTTGGGATTTGTTTGGGAGGAGCGCGGAGTAGGAATTGTTGGAGATAATCAGAGAAGAGTAAGTGCCCATGGTGGTGGTAGAACCAGTGGGAGAGGGTGCAGTAGCCATGACTATGCTGGTGTGCAACGCTGAACTGTTAGCTCCTGTTTTATAACGGGTAACTGTGGGTCCAAAGTCTGCAAAATTAGATTATTTTTATATTTTTATTATTTTTTAAAAAGGAGTCATGTTTGGGAGATCAGGGTTTGGGAGATTGTATCGTATCATCACCTCCTTCAAACTAATAGAGCTTACATCTATTATACCATCTCCAAAAGTGAGCATAATTTCTCTTAAAATGAAGTGACAAGGTACTTAATTAAATAAAGACATCAAATTAGGAAGATTAATGTAGTCCAAATATTTTCATGATCGATTCATCCAACTCATTACATGAAAAATTATCCTCAAGAAATTAAAAAATCGAATGCAAATGTCATATAGATCTGAAGGTGGACTAAAGTTTATGTATATAAAGCTTTTTCTATCAGCCACCCACTTGTCACCACGACTTCTTTTATAAACAGCAAGTTGAAGAAACTCATGACATTAATGTGTGTTTAATATGTTGATATCACACTCATGAATATAATATATTAGACTCATAAATTTAATATATTTGCATGACACTCGTTTTTTGACTCATTGTAAGATATAATTCTTATATGAGTTCAATATATGAGTTCAAACTCACTGTTTTTCCAACCTTTTGTAAAAACCCTAATAAGACGTGAGAGTTTAAACATGAATGAAGTTGGTTGAAAGAAAAACCTAACCACTATGTCAATCCAATTACAAAACAAAAATATTCTAGGAAAACTTGATATTGGTTCATTTTTGTTAGCCACAATTAGGGTCTAGTCCAATTACATTTTATTATTGAATTAGGGAAAGGGATCCTCTCTGAATCCCTTCCACCAAATTCATCAAGGCCACAAATTCGGACCCTTAAAATTTGATCAAACGGTTAAAATTATTATAACTCTTAACATTGACCCCTGTTTATAACTGTTGGATTAAATTTCAAAAAACAAGATTTGGAGTCTTGGTGGATTTGGTTGAAGGGATCTGGAGAGCATCCATTTCCTGAATTAGATTTGATGACTGTGATTTCACGTCACATCCAAGCATTCTTCCTTGGAGATCGCAAAGTGGTACCAGTGTGGCCCTCCTAATATTAATCGTTTAATGAAATTATGACCCAATAATACAAGTAGAGTTCATTCCTATTGGACCAATTCATACAGATCTATTTTCATCAGCTAGGTCTATGACAGCACTGCAACTACATGCAAACATCCATATGAATTATCATTATTTCTATGTGAGGATAGCATTACTATTAACAAAGGATCTTGTTTGTATAATTACTTGCATATAAAGAGCCATTTCAACATTCATCCGTAGATGATGAGGTGGTATTATGTAACTATACACATGTTATAATCTAAACCGTATGTTTACTTTATGATCGTTTGAAATCCATCACTAACAATACGAAATTTTTTTCTTTGAATTGTTAATTATAAATGCCAAAGAATTCCTTGTATTTTTTTTTCTTCCAAGCAATTTGATCACTTGCTATGTTCAATATGTAATGTTTATGGGTTACCCCAAAGTCCTTTGGATGCGTCAATGTTTGTCATAAAAGACATGTTTTCTATTTCTCTATTCTTTGCGCAATTATGTTTACCGTATTAAAACATCTCATCGTTACTGTTGTTTCAAAAAAAGTAACAAATTAATATGGCAACTTGATTGAAACAGAACTAGGAAAATTTATACACGATTTTGGTGAGGTCAGTAGGACTGTAAGTCGGCTCAAAACAGTTCATAAAGAGTCATGTCTATGTTGGCTTGTTGAAACTCAACTCGTAAAAGAATCAAGTCAAGCTAGTTCAACTCGATTAAGAAACAAACCAGGCTTGAACAATAGTATGTTTGGCTCGTAAAATTCGTGAACAGCTCAATTATTTTTACAAAACAGCTTGAAGTAAGTTTGACCTCGGCTTGATCATTTAACTAATATTTAACTCTTGTCCAATACATATTTGAATCCAACTAATTTTATTAACAAAACAAAAATAAAAAACTAAAAAGGATATTTTTATACCATATAAAAGGATTAGTTAATGGGCTTTTTTATCAATCAAAATAGTAAAATAAGAGTTTAAAAAAGGTAATGCTAACTAGAGAGAATAAATTTGTAGATAAAATTTGTAAACTAAATGATGTGTTATTAATAAAAATGACATTTATCAATGCTTAGATAATAATCTAATCTTCAATTTTTATGTTATTTAACTTATAAAATTTTGTTTATAAATTTAATCTCACTAACATTACCTGCCAAAAAACCGTAGTGCATGGTGTCAAAGTTTTATTTGCCGCATTGTTGAATGTTCTTCGTGCTATATTATCTACTTCAAAACTTTTTGATTTTGACTTTTGACAAATTTTAGTTTGATTGTTTTTACGACATTACGTCCTCTGTATTCTTTTAGTTCCAAAGACCCTATAGAAGTGATGGTCTAGCTTTTCACAGGGTTCCAGCCATCAAAAAAGAAAGAAAAAAAAGTTTTATGTTTTCTATCTTAAAGCAGTGTGTTTGAAAATTCTGTGTTGCTTTGTTTAATTATATATCATATATTATTTTCACATGCATTGGTAAGTTGCAAAAAAAAAAAAAAAAAATTACAGCCGAAGCAACTTATTATAAGAAATAGTTCGAAACAGTTTGACTCAGTATCAAACTCAAAATTTTCAAGTGAGCTCGAGCTTGGCTCGTATAAGAAGCAAGTCAAGCCTAGGTCGAGTTCAAAAAAAAAATTAAACAGAGCAAGCTTAACCGCAATAATATTTAGTTGGACTCGGCTCGTTTAGAGCTCTAGAGATCAGTCTAACCATACACGTCATAAGCAAATTAACAAACTTAAGGAAGCTTGTGCATTTGCATCAAACCTCTTTGCAGTTGCAGCTGTGCTAGACCCAGAGTTATTAGGTTACAAAAAAGCGTTTTGTACAAGTTAATTATAATAATTAAATACATTTTAACGACCTAAAGTGGTTTTAATCTTCTTAACCTCGTTTCGTTGTCTTGTATTTAGCTTGACTATGATAAACCATATTATTGAATAAATGTTGATGAAGAAATGGGTATTCACTTGTATTTTTTATCTAAGTGAAGGTAGAAATTTAGCGTTTATAAGAGATAGAGCTGGAAATTTAACTAATAGTACCATTAACAATTCAATCCTTTGTTTCGTGACAAATCAAGTTGATTTGTTAAATTTGTTACAAAACCCAATTTTGTCAGTCTTTTTCTCTTATATTTCTGTACTTGTTATATTAATAATCTAAACACGCATTCGTACTAACAAAGATATATGCAACTCAACATGGTTTTAGATAAAACAAAAATGAGAGGAGGAACACTTAAGAACTTTGTAAATACTTTAACAAAGATTAATACCAAAAGTTTCAAAAAAAAAGGTGAGAGGGGGTACCAGCTGCTCTTTGGACCTATGTTCCATCCGCCCTAGACACTCGTCGAGTATATTGACGAGAGAAGTGACCTCACATGTGCTTATAAGTAATTGAACTACTTTTCATCTTGCCAATTGATTTTACGGTGGAACCTTAACTTGTTTCATGATATCAGAGCAAGGTTGTCCCGCGTTTGAAGCCCATTGGTCACGCTTGCTCCACGTCACCCGAGTTGTGTTATCCACGCGTTAGACTTGAAAATTCGTCACACGTGAGGGCACGTGCTGAGAATGAATTAATCTCACATTGATGAGAGAATGGACATTGCATGTGTTTATAAGTAGTTGAGCTACTCTTCATATTGCTAATTAATTTTATGATGAAATCTCAACTTTTTTTATAGATTATTTATGGAAGATATGGTAGGTATGGAGTCATCAATATCATCTCCATCAACTTGAAACAATAACCCATATGCAGTATAATCTATTATCCGGTCATCTGGTGTGTGAAGCTGGCAAGTCATAAGTGCTGGGCTCACCTGCTATGCAGCATTTATTTATCCATGCTGGACTGGATTAGGCTATTAGGTAAAGTCATAAGTATTATGGGCCTCACCTCCCATATAATATTAATTGCCCTTTTATTTATTTTATTTCTGTACAATTTTTATTACATTTTTTTCTCGAATACGACGATAAGGACTTGGACTAAATTACACAATAGATCAAACGTAATAAATTTTTTTTTTGAGGATGCAAAATGATGTTTGCAGTGTTCCTTGGGTTTACGCATGATGATAATTTACTGTGACTTTATGTGTATCGAAATATTAATAGCATAGATGAAGGTGACAAAATTATATCTTTGAATCTCACTCTTTATTTTATATTACATGAAATAAAATGTAATAATTACAACTTTTCCAATATATCTGATTTCATTTAATCTTTCAATTATAATTTGAGACACATGCGAAAATCATTCATTAAAACGAATGAAGTAAAAGTTGTTGCAAAGTACTGATGAGGAAGTGCCAAGATCAGCATTGAAGTGGGAAGATCACACCAAGATGTGGAAGGTAGACGTCTCCATTATAGCATTTAAAGTGGGACGATAGGGTTAGAAATCTGTCACGTTGGCAACAATTTAAGACCATTCCATTTTCACGTATAGATTTGGATGAGAAGAGGAGAAGAGAGCCTGAAAAGAAAAGAAAGTGTCTAGATTTATCATTTACAACAACCTAGTTTAATTAAAATTGGCAAAATGTTATTTACATACTTATTTTTATCTCTCACACATATTTGTTAATTTTTTTTGTTATTGATCATCTTCAATGTATTCGATCATGTTGAAATATTTCATATCGACTGTATCTCTGAGAAAAGAAGAGTTTAAATATCTCAACCCCACTCCAACAATACCGAGGCCTTTTGTGATAAAACCTCACACTTGGTGGATTGTGCAGGTAGTAATTTCCAAATTGGGGACAACACCGGTGTTATTGAAAGTGGGTCTTTGGCCCGCCTCCATGAAAATTTTAAATAATATCAGAGTCAGGAAGCAGCCCCGTACTATATTGCCACGTGATGAGTGGGTCCCCTTGGGCCCTAACGATGATGGTGGGTCCCCTTGGACCCTAGCGATGATGGTGGATCTTTTGACCTCGCATGTAGGATGAGTTTCTTTGGCTTTACGTGGTTGCTGATGTGTGGATCTCTCATGTGTGACGCACTAATTGGGTCCTACGTGAGGAAGGCGTGTTGAAATATCCTACATCGATCGTATCTCTGAGAAAAGAAGAGTTTAAATATCCTAACTCCACTCTCACTAATACCAAAATATTTTGTGATAAAACCTCACACCGACAGATTGTGTAGGTGGTAATTATCAAGTCGGAGACAATATCGGTATTGTTGTAAGTAGGTATTTGGTCCATCTCTCTGATAATCCTACAGATCCAACAGCTCAAAATTAATAAGAGTGTGTGAGAAGTAAAATGAGCATCTGGATATTACTACCTAATCTTATGTATTGTATACCCTATATCTATGGTAGCTAATTTTTTGTGTTAACCACCTATGAATGGTCGATATTGTTCTTTAAACATTCACTAATTTGAACAATGGTCAAATAGTAATTAAATTACCACAAACTCTCTTTCATTATACGATGAAAACATAGTCCTCTTATATTTTACAATGCCTTCAATCATCTGAAGGTAGTTAAGGGATGAATTATCTTTGGTGGTTAGGGTTTCTTTTTTAATTCATTCTGCTCGGGTTCAAACTCTCTCCTTCCTCTTAATGTAGCTAGTAGTGGATTCACGTGGTTTAACATTGACTTTTTATTTGAGCTAAATATGTTTTACACCATCAATATTTCGAGTCAATTTTAAAGCCAGCCATGAAGTTTTGGTTTTTGCCCATCACACCATATTCTTCTGAAAGTTTTCAAATTTATACCCCTTGTTAGGATGATTGTATGGTCGATTATTAACAATCAAAGCAAGATTCGTCCTCCAAAAACTCCAAACCCACTAACCAAAATACAAAAAACAGCTCGAGGACATTTTAGGTTGACTCCGCACTTTCAAGTCATAAGTTAATAGCGGTTGACCAATCGAAAAATGTAAATTGACTAAATATAAAAAAATTCACGTGTAATTTCTAACAAAAAAAAAAAAAAAAAAAAAAAAACCCTCCTGATTCATTTTAAAATTGACTCCAATCCAACCACCTCCTGGTGGAAAGTGTTTTCGGCTTTTCCTTGCTACTGCCAGGATTCAAATTTCAAGTTGAGTTAGATCAAATGGGCGATCTCTATTGCTTAAAGGAAAAATGGTAATCTGGGTCAGGCCCGTTTGATCCAAATTACCAACCTAGCCCAAATTGCTCTGATAACCATGTTGGGTTGGGCCTGCGCAAGAATGAAATTTGCTGCAGTAAATAATTTATTTTGGACGGTGAGAAATAATAATAATTTTTTTAATACCAATAAGGTGAATCATTTTTAATATGAGTGATGTTATTCACACATCTAATTTTATTTTTTTACATACAAACCTCAATTTTCAGCTATTAAAATCGTTGAATCAGATGAATTGAAATAAATTAATGAATAAAATTAACAAAAGTATATAAAAAATAAAAATAAATGTGAATAATGCTAGTTTTTAATATTAGTTGTTAATAAGCAAAGCAGAACAGAGTACAGAATTTATTAATAAGAGAAAATACAAGGCAAGAAAATAATTAAATACATTAAAACATAATAAAACTTAGTTTAAGTGCTTTTTTATTTTTGCAAGTCTGCAATTTTGCACGTGAAATCATCTCAGCACACCCGAATATCTCTCTGCGCACCCCTACTTCAGAAACTCGATCTTGATCTGACGGACGGTAACGGGCCGTTTGATATACTTAGGCACCAGGGTAACCTTAATGTTGTCGTCGCCGTCAGCACCCAAGTCCTCCAGCAAGTCCGTTATCCCAAGGCGGAGGCTCGTCTTCACCTCCTTCCGCTTGTGCGGCAAATACACGAAGCTCCCGGCGAACTCGGCCTTGTCGGGTCGACTCAGCGCGTCCTCGTCGTCGTTCACGTGAACGTCGAACTTCACGGTGTCGTCCGCTACGAACTCGATCCCCTGAATCGCCAGCACTTCTTCTTCCGCTTCCTTTTCGGCCTTGGTCCTCGACTTCTTTGGCCGCGGCACGATCACGCTGATAACCGAGTCCAGAGTGATCGGGAACTCACTGAGTTCGACGACCCTGTTTGGAGTAGTCTCGGCGGCCGCCGATTCGCCGGAATTCCCTGTGATTTTGCTCATCTTTGATCCGCCGTATATTCCTAGCCCTCCGATGAGAAGGTCTCGCCTTGCAAATTGTGGGTTGTTTGACGACGCTTTGGATGCAAAGGAAGGATTGGGATTTCGAAGGAAGGAAATTTGGGAGTGGGTTTTGGAGATGGGGGAGATTGAAGAAGTGGGTCGGCTAGGAATTGGTGTGGAATGCAGGGGCAGTGAGAAAGAAGCCATGGATGATAGCTTGGTTTTAATACTTAATTGTTTTCGCCGACCAAGTGTCTGTAGAAATGTTTGACTAGTTGATGTCGGTATTTGATAGAAAACAGATTTACTTAAAATGGCTCTTTGGTCACTCGTCGCGATAATGTTAATTAATTGAATACTTTGCTCCACTACTAGGATGTGTCCGGATTGGGGTTTATATAAACTGCAGATATTTTAAAAATAATTCATTGGAACTTTGCGTGCACATAATGTAGTGAAATTATACACTTGTTTATTCGTGCATATGTATATTGATTTTTAGCCATCTATGTTCGTGAGACTCATGAGTTATAGATGATTAAAATCAGTTTACTTGTGCACAAATTAACAATTCAAGCTTGTCATCACAAACAGCGCATTTATGCGTATTCATACTTGTGACTTGTGAGACGCACAAATCATAGACCTTAAAAAAAAAAATCAGTTATGCGCTTATTTTAATCATTTATACTTGTGAAATTCATAAATTATAAGCAACTAAAACCAACATTTTTATGAGTGGGCTAATTCTGACTATTTACATAAAACTTGTAAGTTGCTAATGACTGAAATCACTCCAATAATATGTACGCGTGTGACTGATCTTACCACTCGTTCATAATTAAATTTTAATGTATGGAATTAAATAATCTCTTGTTTTGTGGCGAGTGGCAACTTCTGAACCACTTATTTGTTGCTTTTAGGTTTATAGCTCTCTCATTTTGTGATGAAGTGTAAGAACACTCACCAAATCCCACAACAGGAAGCAACGTAAGCCTTCACCGACTTAACAACTTTGTGTTACTTTTGACTCTTTAATGCGTGTTAGTATTAACTAATAACGTGACACGTGTGAGTTAAGTATGTAAATAACGTGTGATAAACTTAAGGAAATTTGGGAGTGGGTTCGAGAGATGGGAGGGATTGAAGAAGTGGGTCGGTTAGGAATTGGGGTGGAATGCAGGAGCAGTGAAGGAGAAGCCCTGGCAGAAAGCTTGGTTTTAATGCTTAATTTGTCTCGCCTACCAGAAATGTTTGACTAGTTGGTGTCGGTGACGTTAACATAAAGGATACAAACATTACTTAGCTTGCAAGGGCGAAGAGTCGACTTCTTTTTACAGGTGATTCTATTTCCTCTTCTTTTTTTTTTTTTTGAAAGGATTCTATCTCCTCTTCTTTTTGTCTTCTCTTTTTACATTTTTTATTTTATTTTTTTATTTATTTATAAAATATTAACGTAACTTAATCATGATCATTCAAATAAGAGTGAGGAAAAGGAGATGGAAAAAAGAAAAAGAAAAAGAGAGAATTCTATTCTCTTTTTACATGATTGTGTGCTGCTTCCCAACATAATTCAAACTTTCTTGTGGCAACTTCTAGCCCACTATCTGTTGGAGAACAATTCAAAAATAAACAAAATAACAGAAATAACAAAATTTGATATTTTATTAACCAAAATTACTTGCTTTGCAGAATGAAATTACACAATAAATACAGAAACAATATACTAATATTAATGGTACTAAATTGATTACAGAAAGTAGAGGCTAGCGCAAAAGTTATGTCCTTCGAATAGTATTTCTGTCCCACTCTCGTGCTTGTGGTTCTACAACGTCTGCTCGACCAGGATTCGACTACCTAATTCTATAACCCGCAATGGATTAAAGAATTCTAGCGAATTGTGTTTGTGTGTTTACTCTCTAAGAATTTCATACGGAAGAAGAGATGAAGAACAAATGATTGAAAAATGAAACAGAGACATTGATTATATATAGGCTCTTTCATACCTCTTCAAAAACCTTTTGGATGTTTCTGAAACCACACAACCTCTTCAAACACTTCTTAGATGTATCTGAAGCTTCACAACTCTTTTCAAAGAGTTGTATCCATTAATCAAAACGTTTTTAATTAAAATTAATTAAAAACTTAACTCGAAATTAAACTAATTGATCAGATTAATTTAATTCTTTAGGCCCCAAGGCCCTTGTCAAGCTTAATCCACACAATTTGTGGCCCAAATCTCAATCCTTATTCCAAATGGCCCAAGTCCTAACTACTATTGTAAAAGACAAAACCTATATAAAACTACTTGAGAATCTTGATTTCACCAATGTGAGACAAGAGTCTCAAAAACTCCAACGCTATCTGTTGCCTAAGTTTCTAGTCTTTTCTCATATTGTAACGGTCTCATTTCTATTTTTTTTAATTGACCTTTCTACGTCTCATAAGTGATGATGAAAATTATATTCTACATGTTACTCTAGTGTTCATGGATCCAATGAGCAAGAGGAAATTCATTTCCTTGTCCCGGCATCCTCTGGCCCCCAAAGCATGCAACTTCTCTTCGAGCTTGATAAACAAAAGATCTTCTTTCTAAAGAGATTCTATTCGGAACTATTATATGTCCAAAGTCCAATATTGAAATAATTTCAGAGGTTTTCCTTGACTTTGTCCGTGTCAACAAACAATTTGAAATGCCTCGACTTTTTTAGAACAGGTCCGAGTCAAATAGCAATGAGTCCTGTCAAATCACAAGATTATGAACCAGTTGTGGTAGGAGTATATAATGACTTGGTTTTATGTTGCGCAACCATATATCGTCAATGTGATTGCTATATACATTTGCAATCCATAGACTAAGCTGTGGGATGCTCTTCCTCCCCCTCCTCAGTCCTCAGTGTCACGAGGAAATATGAGTAGGATTCATCTGTGAAAATAAGGAATGCAAGGGAGATGACAAACTGAAGAAAAGAAGACAGTGGTGGTAGTAGCTGTAGTAAAACATTATTCCAGTTTAATGTTGAGTACAGGTACAAGGCGTAGAATTATTAGAGAGATGGGCCGAAGGTCCACTTCGAACGAGATTGATACTGTCTTCAACTTGGTAATTACCATGTGCACAATCTGTCAGGTATATGGTTTTATCACAAAAAACTTCGAAATTAGTTAGAGTGAGATAATCATATTTTAATTGGTTAGAGTAGGGTAATCCTATTTAAATTGGTTTTCTCCTTTCCCCATGACCGATGTAGGATTCAACATGCCTCCGCACATTAACCACGTAGAGCCAATGAGACTCACCCTAAGGGGATCCACCCATCATGTGAGAATAAAATTGGGATTCCACTATAAATCAATTGGCAATATGGGGAGTAGTCCAAGACCATATCAAACTTTTTCCCTCAACGATGTGGGACAACTTGTCTATCAGATTTCAACTTTCAACACGCCCCCGCACTTGTGGCCGATTTTCAAGCCTATACGTGGACAACAACTGGGTGACATGTGAGTACGTGTGGCCCTTAGGCTTTCACACAAGGGACAACCTGTTCTGATACTATGATGAAATTGGGATTCCACCATAAAACCAATTGGTAATATGGGGAGAAGTCCAAGACTATAGGAAACTTTTTCCCTCACCGATGTGAGACAATTTCAACTTTCAACATATAGTATGTACCCGCTCATTTGCTCTAATACCTTGTAAAATTATTCGAGAAACGGCCCGAATGCCCACTTATAACAAGACTGATATTGTCTCCAACTTGGTAAATATCACTTGCACAATCCGTCAGGTGTGAAGTTTTTTCACAAAAAATTTCATTGTTAGTTAGAGTGGAGTAATCATATTTAAATTGATTTTCTCCCTTCCCTATGACCTATGTGTGATTCAACACGAGAGATCTTCTCTTCTGAAATCGTAAATGGACAAGCATGAAGCTTTTGTTTTGATAGCTTGACTCTCGAAGCAGGGGTTGCTTACAAAGGAAACTTGTACTGGGGAAGCATGTACGATGGACATGTATGGGGCGGGATCCCAACTCCATTAATAATAACACATCAAGCATCACTAGTAATAGCAATGGTGATACGAATGTCAATTGTCGCTTCATTGATATGCCTAAACATGATCAGTTCACTCACACAGCTACAAGATTTGAATTCCTAGGTGTGTGTAACAGAGCTAGATAAGGTACATGTTTGCGAATGTGCCAGTTAGCTAAGAATCGAGCGAATGATCTGAGTGTGTGGGAGTTGAAAGACGATGATCAGGTTGACAACTGTGCAGGCAAATGGTGTTTGGCAGGCAGCGCTTCGGTATCCAGAATGGTTGTGCGAAATGCATTGATCAACAAAGTAGGGGTGCTTGCTTTCGACCCAAATAATGAAGATATCTTGTATCTAGAACTCAGTGCACACATTGTCATGCGCAACATTCGTGCAAGAAAGGCAAGGAAGACTAGTAGGATCACTCCGGTTAATTATGCTACAATTAGTAACTCCGTGATGTCTTCCCATACATGCTTCCATGGTGGCCGACACCAGTTACTAGACTCAAACCAGGCTCTAGTACTTCAAATCATGTTGCGGAAGCAGGTAAGAAGAGGAAAGCCAATGACGAAGACACGAAAGTGGACAACAAGCAAAGCACAGCTGCAGATTTGTTGATGAGAACAAGGTACAACTTTCATGTGGACAAATTATTCAAGAGTGGCATGTTTAGCAGTACCGCTAGTACTAGTACTATAACGGGTGGAGGAGAGCAAAAGAGGAGGCCGCCCGATGTAAAAGGCAGTCCAGCCGGCAGCCGGCATGGCTACTTGGTCTGAAATTCTGAATCTGGATGATCGATATCAGTGGCGAAGCCAGAAATTCATGTTAGGAAGGGCACACTTTAGATCAAAATGGACATAATACATGTAGAAACTATCTCGTTCATTTGGTCGCCTTGGTATCAAATTTGAAAGTAAGTGACGATGCATTTATTCTTCATTATAAATGATCAACTATAACAAGAGTTGAAACATTATTAAAAGCACATCCATTTATTTTCCATTCTTGATATCAAATTCAAAGGTGACTGACTGACTGACCATGTATTCATTTTCTCATAGCAATCAAGAAAACATTTTTCTAAAAACATTAAGACATGAGAGCATCTGAAGGGTTTTTTTGTACTGATTTGGAAAAAGGAAGTATTTTTCTCTTCTTGATTTCATTGACAATATAATAGAGGGCAATGAAAAAATAACCAAAATAATAGTCTGCAAGCAAAGGGAAAAATTGTATGTAGGCAAGAAATAGAGAATATGATCAACTAATATTAGTATAGAACTATAGTTTCGAATCTTTAATGTAAAAAATTTAAGGCTTTGTATTTGTTGGATTGAAGTTAATTGGATTAACCAATACAATTACAAATTCAAGTTAATAGTGGTATTATAAAATTAATTAATGTTAGTAGAGGTTGTTAGGAAAAAATTATTTGAGGATATGCCCGAGCCTACCCTAATCTAAAGGTGGCTCCGCCACTGATCGATATGTAGGTCTATTGTATTTTGATCCGTGATCATCTTCCATAATGTTATGTTACTTGCACGAATAATTTACAATAATTTACAAGTGAAGCAAGAAAATTATTAGCATAATGAATACTCTTGTCTACCTATATATCAATAAATCAAGATGTATTCAATCCGTGCTCAGTTACACAGAAACTGTTAGAAAAATTGGAACAGAAATTATAAAATAAAAAACAAAAAACGACCCCATGATTTATCACATGCGCTCTTAATTATCTAGGCAAAATAGTCGATCTTGATCCGACCAATGGTGACAGGCCGCTGGACATTCCTTGGCACCAAAGTTACCTTAATACTGCCATCGTCGTCAGCTCCCAAGTCCTCCAACAAGTCCGTAATCCCAAGATGCAGGCTGGTTTTAACCTTCTTCTGGAACTGCCGGGTCGGCTCAGCGAGTCCTCGTCGTCGTTCACATGCACGTCGAACTTGAGAGCCTTACCCGCTACAAACTCAATCCCTTCAATCACCAACACCTCCTCGTCCTCCTCCTTGTCCTTCTTGCTCCTCGACCTCCTCGGCCGCGGCACGATCACACTCACCACCGAGTCCAAAGCTATTGGCAATTTAGGGCTGGTTTGGTATTGCTGTGCTTTTGAAAAAAAAACTGTTTTTGCTGTGCTGTGAGAATAAGCAGCTGTGAAATAAAACAGCAGAGTGTTTGGTAAATATTTTTGTAAAAGTGTTTTTGAAAAAAAAAAGCAGTATTATAGTGTTTGGTAAACTTTTATGTAAAACAGATGTGAAAAAAAACCGATTTTTCAAAGCTGGGTTTTGCAGCTTCCTGTTTTTGGCTTTTTTTCACCCAAAACTTTGAAAAAAAGCTGAAGTTGAATGTTTACCAAACACAAAAAAGCTGCCAGCTTTTTTTTATAGCAGCTTTTTTTCAAAATCGCCTCAGTACCAAATCAGGCTTTATGACACGCCCCGACCCCGATGTCCTGTAGACATCGGGGTGGTCACGTGCTGGCCGACACCCGAAGGGTGACGAAAGCCATTTAGAAGGTATAAAAAACGAGAAATATGAATTTAGATTATACATTTAATAGGTGTTTCAGGAACGTGTTCAGAACATACATCTAATTTGAATTATTACAAGAAAGAATATAAAATTGAATACACAAAAAGAGTAGTTCCTACACCGAGAGGACTCGAAGATGTCAGAGCGGAAGTGCCTCGACGCCGGGATTGTATGCCTCGAAATCTAAGCCCTGAAGGGGGCGCAAAACAAAGGTGAGTGGACCAATTTGATATACATATAAGAAAACAGTTATCAACGTACTATCCCCCAAGTTTTATGAAAACACAATTATATCATGATAAACATAGGTTTTCTGAACCTAGAATGCCGTGCAATATCTCATGTCCTAACTCATCATGCAATATCTCAATTCATAATTCGCATATTATAATCATATTCATAGAGAAATAATCGCTAGTGAATGTCCAATATAAACGCTTCAGGCCCCATGCCAGCTCCCCGTCCCTGAGCATACAGTCAGAGGAAACCACACTGCAGGCCCAATGCCAGCTTCCCGTCCCTGTACTCAAAAGTCAGAGGTAACACACTCCAGGCCCTATGCCAGCACCATAATCGTCGCCCGGGATGGACCGGAACCCTATCCCTACATCCCGTAGCGGAAGTGGACCTAAACCGTCGTCCGGGATGGACCGGAACCTTATCCCTACATCCCGTCGCGGTAATATCATAACTATCGCATATACATTTATACACAATCAGAACTATCGTCATACATCATTCTCATGCTATCATGCTTTTCATACATGCAATTCTACAAATAAAACATGTATTTTTAGAAGGGGTCCACTCACAGTACTTAGCCGTCCAGCGCTGCACTGCTAGCAAATCTAGAACAATCCCAAAAGTTGCCCCTAAGCACATAAAGGGTACAACTTAGTCAAACTCTGTTTTAACGATTTAATTTGGGAAAACGGACCTCAAAAACGGGTCCAGAACGTCGAAATTAGCCTAGGAGGGGTCCCGGACGGAACCCGAAAAAGTCAACCTTAAAAGTCAACGTTGACCGTTGACCGGTCAAAGTCAAAGGTCAACGGTCAAAGTCAAAGTCAACCGTTGACCGGGTCAACGGTCAACCGGGTCAGGTCAACGGGTCAGGGTCAACGGGTCAGTCAACCCGGGTCGGGTCAGGGTCCACGGGTCAACGGGTCAGGACTTGGGTTAGGGTTTGGGTTTGGGTTTGGGTCTGACCCACTAGGGTCTTGGGTTCGGGTTTGGACCGGCCCAAAAGGGCATATGGGCTTAAGGTTGCACGGGCCTAGGGCCCTAGTCTAAAGAAACCCAAAAGGGTTTCTGGGTTATAAATCAAACGGGCCAAGGGCCCTGGTTTCTATTTCGGCCCAAGGCTTATAAGCCTTGGGTTTGGGCTTGGTTAAATGGGCCAAAGGCCTTAGTTTTTTCTGAGGCCCAAGGCCTTAATTAAATTAGGGTGCCCTAAACAAAAAAATGCTACGGGCTAGGGTACTGGGCTAGGCCCTAACGGGCTTAAAGCCCAATAACTTCCTAACAAGGCCCAAAGGCCTTAACTAATTAACAGAAAATAAAAATATTTAAAATAACTAATTAATTAAAATACTGGGCTGGGCTAGGTTGCGGGCCTAAGGCCCGAGAGGGTCTGGGTTACGGGTTCTGGCCCAAAGGGCCTGGGTTGAGCCTGCCTGAGAAGACAGAGGAACGCCGGAGCTTCCACAGCTCCGGCCGGCTACCTACGGGGGTCCAAGGCTCCGATCTACCTACCAAATTGAAGCACGAAGAGAGGGGAGTGCGATGGTACCTTCGATTCGAAGAGATTCCACCGAAGACGACCGGGGAAGCCTACGGTGCTCACGGATTCGCCGGAGAAGGGTGTACACACCCCCGAGTCGATCTCGACCTAAAACTCACAGAAATTTCCCCAATTAACTTCTAATCTCAAGATTAAACACGAATTGAATGAGGGGGGGGGTCGATTGGGGCTTACCTCGTCGGGAAATTCAAGGGAAACGCCGGGGATTTTCTGGGTTCCTCCTCGGTCGTTGCAGCGTCGCGAGAGAGCGAGGGAGAGAGAGAGGGCGAGGGTGCGCGATGGTGTGCGTGCGTGTCTGTGGGGTGGCGAGGTCGAGTGAGAGAGATAGGGAGAGTGAGAGTTACGGGAGAGAGAGGGTGAGGGTGCAGAGGGAGTCCGAGAGAGCGAGAGAGGACAGAGAAGAGAGGGACAGAGAAGAGAAGGAGGGGACTCGGGGGACCAAAACCAGGTGGGCCCAGTGGCTCACCATTTAAGAAATAAAACAATATTTTAAATTAAAAGGAGGGGTAGGGACTAAATTGAAAGGTTTATAAAACTTTTTGGGATTAAAATGAATAATAGAAAACATTTTGGAGATTAATTTATAGGCTTTAAAATAAATCGAGGGGCGGGCGTGTCAATTCTACCCTCCTTACAAAAAAATTTCGACCCCGAAATTTAAAATCACTAGTAAATTAAAATACTCGGAAATAATATGAAGAATATAGGTATATAATGAGAAATCAAATTAGAGGGGGTGCATCAAAGAGAATATGTCACACCGTCGCGAGCGGTTCACGAAATCCTCCATCATGCCTCCAATCTCTTACTTTCTTCCCCATCAGTGAAAATAGAGGTATAATTTATAAGGATATAAAATTTAAACATATATTTACATAGGGTCAATAGTAAATACGTAAAATACGTTAAGGCCAAAATAGATACATACTAACATATAGATCGAAAACTTAAGCTGAAATTAAAACCGAAAACGAAAATACTTTCCCCTAAAACATTTGTAACATAAAATAAATAACTAACGTAAAAAGAGTTAAAATACTTGCACTGAAAATTCCAAACTGAAAACGAAAGTGGGTCTTGTTCAAGCGTACGTAACGACACGTACTTCGAGAACATATTGTACTTGGGTCACGTCCTAGCGATAGTGGAATCTATAACGGCTACTAAAAACGAGTCTACCTACTCACTTGCTTAACAACCCAACGAACAAGTTATCGATACAACAGTCGGCCGCCCGTGACATCAACCACTCATTCGTTGTCCTGATAAGTAAGCAATAATTTTCGATGGTGCACGATTGCACACGTGGCGAATTCGTTCCTCTAACTACTAGTCCGCAATACTACTCTGCTAACCAAAGTTGCCTGTAGCAACTCTCGTATCGTAACGCAAATAGTGTCGTATTCGACCGAACCGAACCTGTCGTCGTAAAACTCCACCCAGAACCAAGCGCTCTATCCGTATCGGTTCTTCCAAATGTGACCAACTACTCCAGTGTTTTGCCAACTCTGAATCCACTTGGAAGAGTAACCTGGGATTCAAGAGAAGTGGCCACCATGTTGACAGCGAAGTCAAAAGCTCTGGCTAAACAAACGGCAAAAGAGAAGTCTCATTCCCACGCTAACCACGGTCTGATAGTTGCTGTAACTCCCAATCCTTTTCTCAAAGCTAAATACTTCCATTTGACTGATTCAGTAATTCTTCTTTAGTGATTCTATTCCTCTTCTTTCACTTTCTCGACATCGTTTTGTCTTACCACCATGTTAGTAGCAGACCCAAAAGCTCGAACCAAGCAAGTGGAAAACGAGAGTTCATTTTTCCCAACAAGCAGTATCTCTTGGGAGTTGTTGCAGTGCTCAATCCACCTCTCCATTTTTGTTTAGTTGCAGATTTATAGTCAAACAAGATTAATGTTGGTGGAAAGAAGAAGACCTGCTAGATCAACCTGAAGGCACCATGAAAGCACACGCCTTTCGAGAGAAGCAAAAGGATCTTCAGATTCCCTTCTTGATCACGCCGGAGCGTCACATCCGAGTGTACGAAATAAACTTGCTAGGGATATTTAGATGTCAACGTACCTGCCATCCACAAGATCTTGGAGAGAGGTAGTGGGAGGATACGTCGGGAGGAACACATATTATTGGAGAAGGAAACGATGCGATGCCTATAAATTATAGTAAGATGGTGACACAATCCGCCGATCATCTATACTATAATCCTCATCCAGCTCTTTATTCAAGGCGGCTGAAATCTCGCAGCCACGTGAAACTCTTTACGGCAAGTCGGGAAAATCTGGCGGAAAGATTATGCTCTTAACGTTCCTGTCCAACACGATATGAACTAGGTGTACACTTCTGCCGAATCGATCAATCGTCAATTTCTCACTGATTGAGCGAGAAACCATGTCGAGAAGGCTAAAAGAACACTCAAGAATTTGAGGGTCAAAACAAGTCCATCAAATCTAGAGTACAAGATATCTGGATTTGAATAACCACTTTGATGCTCGAGTTCACGGCCTAATTTGATCGTTAAGGATTAATAACAATTCAAGATCTGATGTCACACACCTGATAACATCATCGGTCATCAACTTCGTCCGACAACTCGTGAAATGATCTGACGTTTTGAATCTCCGGACAAGCTTATATGATTTCCGTATATTTAACTTCTCCGCTTTTCTATCCCGAAACGATCTCGCTGTAGTTGTCCGATTAGGGTCAGATGCCCAAAATGGGATTTGGGTGTGAGTCTTCCTACTGAGGAGTTCCACCATTACGCTTGCAAAAATCGGGGTAGTACACGATAGTGCAACCGCAGACATTTATGCATTTAGGTAACTAGGGTGCAACATTTCTCACTGTCGAGAGAACATCGCCACAATTTCAACCAGGTAGGTCGTTACCATCTCTAGCTTCAGAATAAGATGATCCCCATCGTGCCGTTCCAATCGTTAAGAGGCACACACGTGACTCAATCCTATTGCATCAGCGTGCAGTCAAACATTTAATTAATACACCACCGCAGAATTTGGAAAGTGTAAGAACTATGATCAAATGAGACAACACTTCGTTGTCAGAAACTTCGTTTCACTGTCAGGCTTGTACCAAAACTGACTAGCTTCTCAGACCAAGAGAAAAATAGGTCTAAGCTCAAGAATAGCTAAGAACTGTGCATGAAGTTTAACGAGGCCAAAGACGTTTCGAAATTCACCAAACCTTGGAAGAATTATCACCAGGTTCAAGAATTAAACATGATACCTCAGAATTAACAGAATGATAAAGAAGGATACATAGCAGTCTGTGTATGCATGCAGTGACACGGTTGGCTACCTTAAAGTGATGCTCTTAAGCAAACCGAAACCCAATGAGTCCAGAGAAATTCAAAGTTAAGCTCGATCTTCGTACAAAGATGAATATGATGAAGTCTCAAACCATTACACTGAAAATTACAAGGCTGAACAGGTAGGGGACAAGAGCACTGATCGGTTAGGCTACAAGCAGGAGGCTAGATTCACCTCTACTGAAAAGTACGTGGATAAAGAGCTAGGGTTTACCACCGAGTACCAATCCCAGGTAAATTCAAGGAGTCTGTTTATCCAACCAAGTCTGGATCTTCATTATCTGACTCAACTACAACAACAGCAAGAATCACAACTCCGTTTAGGAATTGGTGAGATCATTGACTGCTGCTAAGGAGTTTTCCAAGAAAAGCATTTAATGTCAACAAAGTCAACGGCCGAAGGATTCGGTGTAAAGCTGACGGTCAGAGATTAAGGGACTTGATTTCATCGCTAGAGGATGCAAGAAGGTTATCGGTAGAACAATCACTGATGACTTGTTCCAAGGATCTACACTAGTTGCCTTCAGCAGTAATGAGTTCGGATACATCGATTTGTTCCTACCAACTACCACTTACTAGTCATCGCCTCGACTAGTACTTACCCGATTTCCCTAAATACGAAGTTTGAAAGTCTCAAGTAATTATCACTAAGGCATGACTGTTCGCCAATCCAGGAACACGTGTCGCAGAGTGATATTACTGTTTCCAGATTCCTAGTTGGTCTGAACCCACTCGTACTGCCAAGATGTCCGTTTCCCAAGATTTTCAATGTAGAGCCGACTCTGCCCGCAATTCCTAGGGAACGCATGTTGCAGAGTGGCATCGTCATTACCGATCTACAGCTGGTCTTGACCAGACTTCCCTAAACTGAAATTCCTCGAACACGTTAATTCCCAGTAACACCGACTTTACTCGCCATTCCCTTGGAAGGCACGTCGTAAAGTATCGTCATATGCTGAAAGTCGTCCACCCACCAAACACGTCATCAATGAGGCACAATCCCGACACGAGTTTTAGTATTTCATTCCGAAGATGATAATTCAAATAGAGGAAGATTTGCACAATTGTGCCCAATGGCACCAATTTCAAAAGTTATGACATCCAAATGACGTCATAACTGACACACCACTATGGTGACAGAAGATCCTAAGTATGTTCTGAACAAACTAGGCTCTGATACCAATCTGACACGCCCCGACCCCGATGTCCTGTAGACATCGGGGTGGTCACGTGCTGGCCGACACCCGAAGGGTGACGAAAGCCATTTAGAAGGTATAAAAAACGAGAAATATGAATTTAGATTATACATTTAATAGGTGTTTCAGGAACGTGTTCAGAACATACATCTAATTTGAATTATTACAAGAAAGAATATAAAATTGAATACACAAAAAGAGTAGTTCCTACACCGAGAGGACTCGAAGATGTCAGAGCGGAAGTGCCTCGACGCCGGGATTGTATGCCTCGAAATCTAAGCCCTGAAGGGGGCGCAAAACAAAGGTGAGTGGACCAATTTGATATACATATAAGAAAACAGTTATCAACGTACTATCCCCCAAGTTTTATGAAAACACAATTATATCATGATAAACATAGGTTTTCTGAACCTAGAATGCCGTGCAATATCTCATGTCCTAACTCATCATGCAATATCTCAATTCATAATTCGCATATTATAATCATATTCATAGAGAAATAATCGCTAGTGAATGTCCAATATAAACGCTTCAGGCCCCATGCCAGCTCCCCGTCCCTGAGCATACAGTCAGAGGAAACCACACTGCAGGCCCAATGCCAGCTTCCCGTCCCTGTACTCAAAAGTCAGAGGTAACACACTCCAGGCCCTATGCCAGCACCATAATCGTCGCCCGGGATGGACCGGAACCCTATCCCTACATCCCGTAGCGGAAGTGGACCTAAACCGTCGTCCGGGATGGACCGGAACCTTATCCCTACATCCCGTCGCGGTAATATCATAACTATCGCATATACATTTATACACAATCAGAACTATCGTCATACATCATTCTCATGCTATCATGCTTTTCATACATGCAATTCTACAAATAAAACATGTATTTTTAGAAGGGGTCCACTCACAGTACTTAGCCGTCCAGCGCTGCACTGCTAGCAAATCTAGAACAATCCCAAAAGTTGCCCCTAAGCACATAAAGGGTACAACTTAGTCAAACTCTGTTTTAACGATTTAATTTGGGAAAACGGACCTCAAAAACGGGTCCAGAACGTCGAAATTAGCCTAGGAGGGGTCCCGGACGGAACCCGAAAAAGTCAACCTTAAAAGTCAACGTTGACCGTTGACCGGTCAAAGTCAAAGGTCAACGGTCAAAGTCAAAGTCAACCGTTGACCGGGTCAACGGTCAACCGGGTCAGGTCAACGGGTCAGGGTCAACGGGTCAGTCAACCCGGGTCGGGTCAGGGTCCACGGGTCAACGGGTCAGGACTTGGGTTAGGGTTTGGGTTTGGGTTTGGGTCTGACCCACTAGGGTCTTGGGTTCGGGTTTGGACCGGCCCAAAAGGGCATATGGGCTTAAGGTTGCACGGGCCTAGGGCCCTAGTCTAAAGAAACCCAAAAGGGTTTCTGGGTTATAAATCAAACGGGCCAAGGGCCCTGGTTTCTATTTCGGCCCAAGGCTTATAAGCCTTGGGTTTGGGCTTGGTTAAATGGGCCAAAGGCCTTAGTTTTTTCTGAGGCCCAAGGCCTTAATTAAATTAGGGTGCCCTAAACAAAAAAATGCTACGGGCTAGGGTACTGGGCTAGGCCCTAACGGGCTTAAAGCCCAATAACTTCCTAACAAGGCCCAAAGGCCTTAACTAATTAACAGAAAATAAAAATATTTAAAATAACTAATTAATTAAAATACTGGGCTGGGCTAGGTTGCGGGCCTAAGGCCCGAGAGGGTCTGGGTTACGGGTTCTGGCCCAAAGGGCCTGGGTTGAGCCTGCCTGAGAAGACAGAGGAACGCCGGAGCTTCCACAGCTCCGGCCGGCTACCTACGGGGGTCCAAGGCTCCGATCTACCTACCAAATTGAAGCACGAAGAGAGGGGAGTGCGATGGTACCTTCGATTCGAAGAGATTCCACCGAAGACGACCGGGGAAGCCTACGGTGCTCACGGATTCGCCGGAGAAGGGTGTACACACCCCCGAGTCGATCTCGACCTAAAACTCACAGAAATTTCCCCAATTAACTTCTAATCTCAAGATTAAACACGAATTGAATGAGGGGGGGGGGTCGATTGGGGCTTACCTCGTCGGGAAATTCAAGGGAAACGCCGGGGATTTTCTGGGTTCCTCCTCGGTCGTTGCAGCGTCGCGAGAGAGCGAGGGAGAGAGAGAGGGCGAGGGTGCGCGATGGTGTGCGTGCGTGTCTGTGGGGTGGCGAGGTCGAGTGAGAGAGATAGGGAGAGTGAGAGTTACGGGAGAGAGAGGGTGAGGGTGCAGAGGGAGTCCGAGAGAGCGAGAGAGGACAGAGAAGAGAGGGACAGAGAAGAGAAGGAGGGGACTCGGGGGACCAAAACCAGGTGGGCCCAGTGGCTCACCATTTAAGAAATAAAACAATATTTTAAATTAAAAGGAGGGGTAGGGACTAAATTGAAAGGTTTATAAAACTTTTTGGGATTAAAATGAATAATAGAAAACATTTTGGAGATTAATTTATAGGCTTTAAAATAAATCGAGGGGCGGGCGTGTCACTTTACTACTCTCAACCAAAACTACCTATTGAACAAATATAGTGCATAATTGCTATATTTTAATCACACACATGATTCAACAAACTAAAAATATGCAATTTAATTTATGCCCATGAGAAAAACAATGTTAAATAATACAACAAAATAGGTTAGAGAAACATGAAAAAAGTTTGAGGCAAATGTTTGACATTTGTTCTCAAGACATTTCACTACCTTCTTTGACACCTCTGCCGCATTTGCTGGCCCTGTTTTGTTACGAGTAGCCAAGGCAAGTCCTCCTAGACCAAGGAGAAAGATTTCTCCTATCCAATTTTACTAGACAAGTTTGCGGATCACGATTAGGGTTTTGATCACTATTGATTGTTGTTGCTTTACATGAACCCCATGGATTTCTTAAGATTTCTAAACATAACCAAACCAATATGAACATGATACTCAATCATTTATCTTTCTTTATTTTCCGACCCAACTTGTAAACATCACCGAACCTTATTTAAAAATTCTAACTTACATCAAAACATTGACCCAACGTGTAGAGATTCGAATATAACAATGGTCAAGTGTATTAATTTGTTAAATTGGCAACAATGGTTATATATATTCAATTACAAGGCTAAACTCTTTTGGAAGCAATTCTGGTTTATTCACTCCAACTTTTGATGAAATTGATGAATGAGGTCACCAAAAATGCTCTGCTTGGTATCCTCTTTTTTCAGGAAAGTAGGATTCTCTACTCTCCTAATCTCTCTACCCTTCTATGCCCTCCTACTTAAATGGTCACGGTTAAGCCACGTCAATATTATATATATATATATATATATATATATATATATATATATATATATTATAGAGATAATAAGACAAAAAGTAATATGTGAGATGAGAGTATAGAAAGGGATGAAAATAGAAGGGTAGAAAATCCTACTCATTTCCAGTACCAAGTATGTAAGCTTTTTGTAGGCTTAGAGATGTTTATGAAGGAAGAGGTGGCGCTGTCATAGTAGTAGTGGTTTAAATATTTATCTATTTTGAGTAATACCTTTCACACGGCTCTTTGGTTAATTGAAAATTCATTTGTTGTTGTGTTAAATAAATATGGAATTGCATAAAGGGATAACAAAAACATGCGTGACCTGAGAGAAAGCCTTTGAACTGGAACTTCGAGACCTGGCCAATTGTTGGAATTGGCTGTGGGGTTTTGTGTTAAATGGAGTTAATGAGATGACACAGTGATAGTGATGAGCGGTTTGAATGCAAATAGTGAGGTTTGTATGCAAGAGATAGAAAAGTTAGTTTGAGAGAGAAACTTGAAAAGAAATCTTTTACTTAATGAAATTCTTCAAAAGATATGAGGTTTTGAATACTTACAGATTTGTACTTTGGATTTTAAATCGTAATTGACTACTCATAGATTTTGATGCATTTTTTAAAATCTTGTCAAATCCTACTTTGACTACACTATGATTTTAAAATTTTCTCTTAACATCCTATTGACTACATCTTAATTCTAAAGTCTTTTAAAATTCTTTTAAATCTTAATTTGACTACACCCTCCTAAGATTTCTAACTAAGGAAATCTGTTATTTGTTTAGGAAGACGTGAGGGATTGAAGGGGCCGTGCAGTAGGTGGTAATCACGGCGTTGAAGGATATAGCGATGGAAGAGAAGCCACAACTTTGTTTCCATTTTGTCCAAAGCTATGTATACGGATCCCTTTCCATTAAATTCATTTAATTTGAAATTTGAGTAGTTGAATTTTAATTAAACGGTTACAATTATTATACTTTTTAAAGAACTCCTTATTTATAATTGTTGGATCAAAATTCAGATTCCAGACTAGTTAGATTTGATGAAAAGGGGTATGTATGAACAATTTACGTCATTTGGAGTGACTTATGTTACATTTGCATCCACACGTTCTATGTTACTATGCTTTAGTAAAGATAAGGACGAGACTTTTATTAACAGACCCTACTCTTGTCAAAATCACACCCACTTCAATGATTGATTTACTTTATGTACAGCACTCTTGCTGTGTTAATATGTTCGCTTAAGACATGTAACGGTGGTCTCTTGCATTTGAATCTTACATGAGCCCAATTTGGTGGATATAATGCATTGATTCTCCTTGTATTTATCTTTGATGGACGAGTAAAGTTACACGACCACACCAGAAGATTTTTACTTCTTTAGGTTATAGTTTGTAAAAACTTGCAAACTCTAAATTGCTTAATCACTCGTTTTTTAACAATTAAACGTGGAGAATTTTAATGAAAAAATTTCGGCACTGTTTATTTTAATGAAAAATCACATTTTTACACTAAAAAGTTAATTCTGATACTATTTACTTTACCCTTTATTTTGTCTTTATCGTTAAAATTAAAAAAAATTAAATTATTTTCATTAATTTTCTTTTAAAAATATATTATAACCGTTATTAGAACGAAATCTAAAAGTGATTTTAAATTTTAAGCACATTAAATATTTCCCGTGGGTCTTTTCTAAATAAGCACTTTTAACTGTAAACAAAAAATTGTTATATATATATATATATATATATATATATATATATATATATATATAAACGGACCCTAACTCATACCAGCAAATTGGGCAGATATAAAAAGTTTGAGCTGCCCCAATTTTTAACGGAGTAGGATTCCTTTTTTTTTTCTTTCTTATTTTTTCTTTTTCTATTTGAACGGTCACTATTAAGTCCGTCAATATCTTATATTAATTTTTTATAAAAAAAAAAACAAAATAAAAAATGCGAGATACAAGATGAAAGAATAAGAAGAGAGAATTCTATTTTATTTTTAACATGATTATGTTTCATTAAAGTTATGCTGCCCCAACTCCTGTGGAAAGGATTCAGTTTGTTGAATCTTGATGCAAACGCGATTTCATTTGTTGCCATTTTGTTCTTTTATTTTCTCACTCGTACTACATTGCACTGCAAGACAATTTGTACTACATCTTACACGTGCCTGTACTAAATTCCAGTACTCCAACAGCCTTGCTTATTTTCTTGTACTGGATTTTAGTACTCGAACCTTGGTTATTATTGATTTAGAAGTATATTAATTATATATATGTGTGTGTATATGGATCATTGCAGACGCTCCTCTACTTCCAAGTAAGTTTTGCAGTCTCTCTCTTTTCACCCTCTTGTTTTCTCATTCTTCAAGTGATACGATTCTCGTTTGATTTACTCAATTCAATTTTTAGAAAAAAATGAGAGGAGTGCGTAGGAGAAAAGTCCGCACTCCCGTTTTCTCTTTATGCACTTATTTGTTTCCGTCATTTGATTCTTTTTTATTATATATGAAAATATTGCCGTCGCATTTGTTAATTTGAGCATTTGTTGTCAGGAATTGGAGGCGATCCAATCCATTCTTATGGAGTGAGTTCATCTTTACTCTTCGATCTAATGAATCTACATGAATTTATGGCATCCACAATTGGCACCAAATTCATCACCAGAGTGCTACCTTTCTCACCTTCAGCTTCGAAGTCTTCCAACAAGTCCCTTGTCCTTGACCTCATGCTACTACTTCGATCTCACTTCTTTTGTTAGTTATATGCAGGCTATGCATAAACAAAACCGGGCCGGCCATTTTTCATACCTTGGCACCAAAGTCACCACCCGAGTGTTATCATATTCAATTCATCCTCCAACAAGTCCGTGATCTCTATGCGCAGTCTCTTAATTTATGATAAAATTAACAAAGAAATGCTAAGAAGAAAGTAGTTTGCAGATAAAGATAACGGACTTGTTGTAGGATGAGTTGAAGATGATAAGAGTCTGGTGGTTACTTTGGTGCCAAGGCATACGAGATGGTCACCTTATTTTAGTTTTTTTTTTTCAGGATTAGAAATCAAAGATCTGATATGACATATGGTATTGTTTGATTGAGGATGAAACTTGAGAAATGAAATAAAAATGCAAATATTTGATTTATATTGTGAAAAATATTTGTGTATATAAAAATGTATCAGCATCATCTTATGGTGGCAACATCGGCCAATAATAAGGTTTTTCAATCGTACAAGAAACCATCTACAATTAACACAAAGTTGGTAATGTTAGTGATTCAATCCATAACATTAAGATAACTATTAATGTGATTAAAGGTCTTGTTGATAGTCAACAAGGGTTGGCTAAGTTAGTAATGATTGTTCTCTTTGTTAAACCAGGCCTAGGTTTGAATTCCGGTACAATATCTCGTGGCGGATGATCAATAAATTTTCCTTTAGTTAAGTTTTACAATAAATTAGTAATAACGTGATTTAAATTCGCTTTTGATAACCTTATCAACACTACTTTTTTTTTATTTTGTCTTTTTGGTCAAAGTAGCAAGATTGCCCAGTACAACAACGTCATAACTCGCCGTCCAAACTCAAAGCTAATGTCAAATTGTAAAAACATAATTCATTTATCAGAAAGATATTGAATTAGACTGTTTCAGCACATTTTCTATAAACTGAATACATAGATATCACACACACGTTGATTTTAAGTAGCCGGATTCAAAATTTTCACCTTTGTAAGAAAATCTGGATTCCCTTTATTTGCTTGGGAGCCGGCGTAGGTTATTTCATTTTTGGTTTTCTTAATAATTATTTGACCTCCTTTTCACCTTTTTCATGTTCTCCACCATGAAGTAATAAATAAAAATTGAAAAGAGAGAGAAAATGCCACACTTAAAAAATAAAAGGAAAGAAAAAGGTAAAAGAAAGAAAAGGAAAACTAATGAAAATGGCTTGAAAACTTTGTGTTTTAACGATAAGGACAAAATAAAGGGTAAAGTGAATAGTATCAGTATTGACTTTTTAGTGTAAAAATGTGATTTTTCGTTAAAGTGAACAGTACCGGGAGCTTTTCGTTAAAGTTCCCTAAAAGAAAGGTGGGTGCTTTTACTTTCTAAAGATAATTATAAAAATAATTTCTCAATTTTAACAAAATTAGAATAATGATCTCTTGATTAAAAATTTATGAGCATTCGTCTTTTAACTCATTAAAATTGTCAACTCCGTTAGAATTTCGTCAAAATGAGTTATGTTGAAATGACTATGGAACAGTTGGGTTAAAGTTGGGCACTATATTTCTCTAATTAAGTTAAAGTTGAGAAAGCATTTCTCTTAGATGAAGATTAAGAGACCAATGTTACATTTTTTATATTGCCCCTTGATTCAACGTTGCGTGTGTGGCACTTGACTCGTTTAAACGAAAGATCTAACAAAATACCATAACTGTATATTTTAATGAGTTAAAAAATTAATTGTCATGAATTTTTAAATGATGAATTACCACTCCAATTGAATTAAAGTTTGGCTACTACTTTTACAAATTCCTCTGCTTTTTACTTAGAGAAGCGCGTGCCTTTTTTGCAAGTGGGTATCGACTCTTTGATTTGCAACAACGTTATTTAATCTGTGGTTGTAACAGTAAACGCTTTTATCTTCTTTTTCGTGTCTGTCTGTCTGTCTGTCTGTCTCTGCGATTTGTGTTGGGGTTATAGACGAAATTCGAGTTCGAGAGAACGAGAGGGGTTTTGTGGGATGGCTTCAACGCTGCTTTTGGTTGTGGTTTTTGTGTTCGATCTGGTTGCTTTTGCGCTCGCTGTTGCCGCTGAGCAGCGAAGGTCCACTGTAAGTGTATTTCTCTCTCTCTCTCTCTCTCTCTCTCTCTCTCTCTCTCTCTCTCTCTCTCTCTCCTTTCTTGGGAGGACTAATTTCATGTGATTCTTAACTTAGAGTTCCATCATTTTTTTCAGAAATAGGGAATTTATACTTTAATTTCGCCTTCAGACAGAAATAGTCGATTTATTGCTATTTAAACAAAAGTTAGTGTGAAATATGAAAGAGATCTTAAAGCAAAATAAGGATTGATAGATTTATAAAGGGTTTAGGAAACCTTCCAAAAATCCATCTAATTAGTGTGAAAATTTTATGAAGTGAGGACATGATTTTTCTGTGGAGATTAAGCCAATAATACTGCCTTTGAATGGCCTTTCGGTTTGGGTGGTGCTATTCACGCACCTATTTTTACCTCCCACACTCGTTAGTTTTTGATTTTTGATTTTTTTCAACTCATTCAATCAGACTTCAATCAGACGGTCGAAAATTGAAAGGGGTATGTGTGAGTTAAAAAGGAGTGCGGTCCACCACCTTTAGTTTTTTGTTAGACCGTATGGTTTACCTCTTGGTGTTTTTCAACCGAAAAAGTCCATCAAACCGTAGGGTTACGGAAAATTTAGAAATTGCTTGTAAGAGTATTTTGAGTTTGAGACTTGAGATTCACCCTCAAATTCTTGATAGTAAAAAATCTCAAAAGCCGAAGTAAATTCAAATTTGACGTTAACTGGAACGAGGAGGAAACGCACATTAATAGCTTAAGTTATTAGAATCAGTGGTCAATGTTAGTTGACCTGTCGAGCAACATCAGTCGAACTGATGCACATGTTAATTCATCTATTATCTCTCCCTTGCAGGCCAAGATTCAAACTGAAGCAAATTCAAGCCATTGTGTATATGATTCTGACATTGCAACTGGCTTAGGTGTGGGATCATTTCTGTTCTTATTGGCAAGTCAAGCTCTGATAATGGTGGCAAGTCGATGCTTGTGCTGTGGAAAGGCTTTGAGACCCAGCGGTTCTCGGTCGTGGGCAATTACTCTCTTCATTACTAGCTGGTATGTGCTTCTCATATAATCCGGGCATTCTCAAATATTGTAGTTGTTGACACTGGTTGATTATATAAGGTCAGTATCGTGTGTTGTCGAAAGATATGTGCTATTCTTATATTTCAATTTCAAACTTCAGATTGACTGGTGTCACATTGAAAACTTCAGGGTGCTTTTTGTCATTGCTGAGGCCTGCCTTCTCGCGGGTTCAGTGAGAAATGCATACCACACAAAGTACAGGGCTTCGTTTATGGATGACCTTTCATGTGAGACATTGAGGAAAGGAATCTTCGGAGCTGGGGCTGCATTTGTCGTCCTCACAGGCATATTCTCGGAGCTTTACTATGTTAGCTATTCCAGGGCTAACGAATCCCCGGCTCCCTATAGCAGAGATGCCGGTGTGAGCATGCAGAACCTTTAGAATCGAAACCAATTGCAGGGCAGTGAGAGTGATCTTGTATCGTCACATGTAGTTGGTTGACTAGTAACTGACATGCCTATCTTATGAGTATGGTCTAACTTAACAGGACATATGATTGAATATTTGAAATGCTCATGATTTATGTATGTTTCGGATATTAGTGATCTGTGTATGATATTTGGGGTTTTATGTTTCGTAAAATGTAATAACTTGGAGTTCATTGTCCAATTACCAGGAGGCTCGTTCGGCTGATGGAACTGGATGAGATTGGAATCGAGTCCAAGTCGGTCTTATAGAGAGTCTTCACTCCTTTTGGTACATTGGATCGTTGTCCAGTTTAACAAGTCCAGTTCCAATTCCAGCGTTATAAGCTCACCAAACAACGGCCAAGGCAATGGTCGACTAGCCCGCATTAGACAGCTGACGGGGTAGCCATAACTGAGTTTCCGTTCTAGATCATTGATCCCGGAAAAGTGCCGCTCCACGCATCCGTTTTCCGTTCGAAAATGGATAGTCCGTTCGTTCCAACCGAGCCCCCCAAACTAATATCTGGCATATGTCCGGTGCCTCAGCCCGTTCCTAGATTAGTTTTGCTCACTCGCTTTACAGCTCTAGCATTGGACTGGTGCTTTTGGAGCCATCCATCGATTACAATTTGCTTCAAAGTCCTAATTTTTAACACATGGATCTGAGGAAAACGTAAGCTTGAAGCATCTAAAATATGATTTATTTTTAATAAAAAGAAAACAAACATGTCTCACAGTTTGTGGCCTCAAAATGCACATCCTGAATCCGTAGTCTTTAGAACTGGAGTGAGAGGATGAGAATAGGGATTGAGATCATCTCACTCTCTGGAGCCGACATACTCAACAATCTGGATCATTCAATATAAATCATGCTGCCCACCTCACACACAAAATTACGTTCTCATTTCTCTCCAATACCCTCGTCTACCTCTCTCTTGAATGGTCTGAATTGCTAGATTTGACGGCTCTGGAGGGTGAGATCTAGAGAGGATCTCAATCCTGAAAATAGGGCCACTTTGAGACAAGCTGGATTTGGGCTCAATCTAGGAAATTTACAAGGATCAAATACACAACATTAGAATGGGGAAAATAATATTAAATATGAAATGGGTCGTGAATTTTTCACTATCGTTTTCTTCTCGTGTTGGGCACTTTTTCATGTGTTCTTTGATTTTTTTTAATTCATTTAATCCAGATACAATGCGAAATAATTCACTATGATTAAGAACATTTAAAAAAATGTTTTTAAGAATTTAATTACTTTACAACCCAAAATTTGTCGGGACTAGAACCAGTGGCCATAAAATATGGGGAAACAAATCTGTGCAATCGTATTCAGATGTCCAAATATACATACATATCCACAAGAATCTTCCATCACATTCTTTCAGTGAGCCCTGCTGGTAGTAGGAGTCCCCATTTCTATCCCTATCACAAACCACTCACCAAATTATATATATATATATATATATATATATATATATAATTAAAAAAAAACCAATTACGTTCGAAGGAAAATTAGTGAAGATGACTTGAAAATTTTGAGTTTTAACGAAAATGACTAAATAATAAGCAAAGTAAATAGTATCAAGATTGACTTTTTAATGTAAAAATATGATTTTTCGTTAAAGTGAACAGTACTGAGAATTTTTCGTTAAAGTCCTCTTAGTTCTATTCAATTGAACAAAGGAACCCTAAAATAAGCCTCTTTACATGCATGTCATTGCATCTTCCATCGAGTTAAATAAAAACCAGGAGTTACAAACTTACAAATTAATAAATATATATATATATATTTCAAAAATTAAATATCTGGAAGCTGAAACCAAAGGACAGAGACAGCTTCAAACAGTCTACATCTCTGTTTGGAAATTACAAGTTCAGAGAGCAAACTACCAGAAATTATATCACCTGATGATCGGCACAAGTAGAAAAACTGTGACAAACTTGACAGTGACACATTAGAGAACGGGGATACTGTTTCTGCGTCATAAAAGTCTCACACACACGCAATTCAAAATTAACATATCGCTAATGAAGATGGCTAATTCATTATTTTACAGTTGTATGTGATCAGAAGAATCATCCCAATGAAGCAGGTTGAGATCAGTAGAAACGAGGGTTTCGATGTCTTCCCAATTCCAGTCGTTCGAGTACACATCCACGGCGTTGCTTGGGGAGGGGGCTTTCCAGTTAGGCTGCTGGGGAAGAATATTTGGCATGATGCTTGTGATGGTTGGCTCCTCTACGGCGGCTTTGAACTGATCTTCGGCGCCAGCATAGTTATAAACGTTTGAGGATTGCAAAGATGTTGAGATTGAAGAGATGTTTGTGTCAAAGGAACTTGAAGTAGTAGTACTAATTGAGCTTGAGAAGGGATCAAAGGTTATTAGATTTCTACTTTGATGAAGAAAAGGCAAAGTAGTACTACTACTTAAGCCTGCAGACGAAAATATGATTGTGTTGTCCAAATTCTGTTGCGGAAGCGAAGATTGGGGTCCGATAAGTGCGTGATAGAGAGCTTGCGCAGCAGTTTCCCGCTTACGGTGATCATCAATCGCCGCAGTGTTTGCAACGGTTGTGGCAGCTGCTTCTGAGAGAGAAGTGTTCGATGACTTTTTGAGGCGCTTGTTTTTACGGATGCCACCGACCGGGACGTTTCGAAGAGTCCCGCCTTTTGTCCAGTGCCTCTTGCAAGCTCTGCAGAAGTGCCTTGGCTGCGACTTGTTGTAGTTGTTGTAGTAACAAAACTTTGTGTTCGTTGATTCACATCTCGGACACTTCAACGGCTCAGCTTGCTGCTGCTGATTTTGTTGATGCTGCCTCCTCGCGGCAGTTGGTGGTTTTGGCAGCTGAAACGTCTGAGCTTGCAGCAAGCTGGTCTGACTCCAATCCAGCCCGTCACTGTTGACCTGCTTAGTACTCAATCCCATCTCCTCAAAACCCAACAACGAATGGATTGCGAGTAACCCAAATGAAGATGAGGATCAAGGAATAAGTGTGTTTGATCTTTCTTTTTCTTCTTGGGGTTTTTTTCTAGCCCTTGAAACACGGTCGTCGAAAAGAGAAAGCAGTCATGAAGAAGTTGACGACGACGAGAGACTAAGGTTGTTTATAAGCAAAAGGGTAACGTGTTGGTCGGAGGAAATGAGTGACTGTATGGCTTCAGGTGCAATGAAATGCCTAGGAAACTCACGAGAAGTGAGCACGTCTAAGTTGAGTCTCCTTATCTTAATAATTTTAATATTTAAATATATATATAACTATAAAAATAGTAATGATAATTAGTGTAAGAAGAATATTAAGAAATGATGATGAAAGATGAAAGGTTTTGTATGGTTGAGGATAGTTGTGATTGATAGATGTGTGGGGCTTGGCACTGGTGTGTGGTGGCAACCATATAAAAATTGTGCAAACTTAGGTGACAATCAATAGTACCATGCCCTTATTCCTTACTCATCATCCCTACAATTTTATAGATTGAAAACATTAAGTACTAAAGTAAATTAAGAGAAGAAACAACGTGGAGAAGGCGCAGAGAGAGAGAGAGAGAGAGAGAGAGAGACTTACTTAACCTCGAAGGTCAAGGGGGGTTGGTGACATGTGGCTACCTTCAACACCACTGATAGTGCCTTATACGTTTGCTATGTAAAAGGAACATAGTGCATTTCTGTTCACCTATCTTTTAAGTAGTGATATTATTTACTACATTTATTACTGTTGGTAAGTTTAAATTTTAAAATTTTACATATTTAATACATAAATTTTAAAATTTAAGTTCATTTAAAAGTGGTGAGCAAAAAATATTTCTATTACGCTGTTTGTGCAAGCAATGCTGCATATAAGAGTTTTAACAAGAGTCTACAGTAAAATACAATAATATATGTGATGCATCGATGTTACAAATGGCTAGATTAGAATGTTAGGATTAAATCAAGCAAATTCAGCCAATTACTAAAGCACTTGTAAAATTTTGGTTCTTACACATATGCTTCTTTTATAGTTTAATTTATCACATTAATATGAGTGACCAGAACTAAATGAGGGTATATAGCTCGAAGACGTAGAACAAAAACTTGTTTATATGCATCAACCTTTCAAGGGGCTCATTCAAGAATTGGTCCAAACATGAACATATAAAACACTGACACGTCAATCGATATATCACAAGATTGAAATAATAAGTTGGCTAGTGTCTTCAGTACTGCTCTTATTATTATCACATCATGTCATCAGACTAGTAGCGTCTCCGGTACTATTTTTATTATTATCACATCACACCATCAAATTAGCTATTATTATCACATCACATCATCGGACTACTATTGTATTCCTAAAATTAAGCTCACTAGTCCTAGATGACATTGTGTGCGGCAATACCATTTACAATAATAATTAGGGAAAATTTGGGAATGAAATTATGTGAACATAAATACCAATCCAGTACACTAGTATCCACAGCTAACTAGCTAGCTCGTCTTGTTGTGCGATCAAAGGGTCGCAGAGGGGGTGTCCGGTAGACCCAATTTTGTAGGGATAAAATTGCACAGTTGATGGTCACAAGTGGGATTTTTGTATTACAATATTTGGAGGGTTTTGATGATCCCATGGCCCTATATACATGTGATTACATGTTACAGGTGTTCTAATCATATCCATGCACCATGCAAATGAGTGCAATGTAGCTAGAATGAAGGGTATGTGGTCCTTGCAAAGGGAAATAGTTAATCTCTAAATCCTAAATTTTAATTTATGTGTATCTGTATTCGTTGATTTGTTCAATTATAAGATCCTAAATAAACACGTGTATGCAAAAAAAGAAAATGAGCGTGCAATAATCACTTTTCCACAAAATTCATGTTTTACTGCTATTTGTCATTCTTGATCTTTGAATTCAGTGTGTTTTTAATTTGCAACAAAATAGAAATTGAATATCACTAGATCGTTTGATTTGAGCAAAATTATAATATAATAACAAGAAAGTTTTCATCATAAATATGTTTATTTTCATCATAAATATGTTTATGTGTAAAGAGCAAATGAATTAATTATATGATGAGTTTATATTACCGGAGTAAGATTCTCTTCCTTCCAAAATCTCTTTCTTTCCTTCTCTTCTCCTTCACTTTCCTCATTTTATTTTTCTCTCTATAAAAAAGTCATTAAAAATTGTTAATGTGATTTAATCGTAATGTTTCAAATAAGAAGAGACTTAAGGAGGGAAAATTTAAAAGGAAGAGAATTGTCGTCCTATATTATCATCATCAATGGATGGAGGTTTGGCCTAAGAACTGGGGATCCACGTGCATTAATATGATTAAGGCACCAAACGAAGTGGAAACTCATTAAATAAATAATTTGAAACAAATTCCAATCTTGTTAGATACTGATCAAATTAATTAAGATCAAAGACAGGGTGTGAAAGGAATTGAAATCAAACTTGTTGATCTAATTGGTTTGGTTAGGTAAAGGTTCTTGTCTATATGGTCAGTCTCCCACACGTTTTAATTAATTAACTAAAATGTATATGACAGAATATATGTCGTCAACGAATTAAACTAAAAAATAATAAGGAGAACTAATAAAAAATTCTTCAGAAAACTTCTTTTTATAAAAAAAAACACTGAAAAAAACCTTTTTAAAATATTATTATTAAGGACAATTTTTGCATTATAAGAACACAAAATAAAAAAGAGTCACACTTCACAAGAATTTTGAATTAAAGAAAATATTTTTAATAATAAACAACTGTCTTTAATAATAATAAAAAGTGCCTTAATTATAAAGAAAGTGTCTAATAGTTTTTAAATAAAAAAATTGTGAGGAATTTTTATTAACTTTCTGAAAAAATTAATGACAAATTTTAAATAACTTAAGCAAAAGAATAGTATTAATAGGTTAACCAAAGAAACGAGGGCATCGTACCACATTAATACATACTTAAATAATAAAATAGTATAGTTAATACTTGCATTCTCCTTTTAGGAATGAGTTCATTATACTCTTGCGAATAACGTATCTTGACGGTACAAATTTCACAATTGGCATCGTTCAGTCTTTTAATTTTCAATTGAATTTCATTTGTACAAAAAATTCATTTCAAGCAGATATCATTTAGTAATATGAATGTATTGAACAAATTAACAATATAGGTACCAAGTAACATATTCATAATAAACTGTTTATTATTTTGATATATTTGAATTATTAAACAACCTTCAATTCAAATGATTTTTCGTAAAAGTGATTTTCAAATAAAAATTAATAAATTCAATTATGGTCATTGGTATCATTCCTAAATGAGGGAATATATGCATGTCCACGTGGGATGCAAGTATTATCTTTTAAGAATTCAATCTCACTGATCAAACGAAGAATTCCAAAAGCTTAAAACGCATGCCAACATCTAGCGGTAAATATGATGGTGAGCATACACCACATTAAATGGTGGTGAGCAAAAATGCACTCCATTTAGTGTGGTGTATGCTCACCACCCTATTTATTACCATTAGATGAATTTGAATTTTGAGATTTGTAATTATCCACTACACAAAATTCGAAATTCAAATTTATCTAACGATTATAAATAGGGTGGTGAGCAAAAAGAGATGAGATTTCGTGCACCCAGTTTTGGCTGTGGCTCATCTGTGTCTTTGTTTTTTGGCTGAGAATTTGGTTTATTTTTTATTATTTTAATTATTGTCAAGTTAACATTAATTATGCTTAGTCTAAAAAGCAACGACACAGAGGGGACACAGCCAAATATGAGTGCAGAAAATCTGATCTCGCACTCTTGTTTTATTGTATATTATCGTTGTCAGTTGTCAAACTAATTAAATTATTAAGATGGATTACTATATTTTCCATGTGGGAGTGAGGAAATAGGGTAGGAAGGGTCCAAATATGATTGTTCCACGCGTTGCAATGTCATTGTTACGATAAAGGGGCCTCATGTTGGACCAGGTGTGTAATTGATGGAACCGGATTCCCTCTTGAGCATGAGAACTGAAGTTTGCTGAGCAAGTCATTTGGATCTTTGAAATTTGATCTAATGGTTATAAGTATTATGACTTTTAGAGAGGCTCCCTATTTATAGCCGTTGGATCAAATTTCAATGACTCATATGACCTGCTCAGCAGGCTCTGGTCCCATGCTCAAGAGGGGATCCGGTTCCTGTAATTGATGATGGTAACTATAGGTGTTTCGGTTTGTGCATGTAACATTAATTATGGCTACTATGATTAATTTGACTAATTAATTTGTTTGGAAATCAAGCAAGTTGCTGGCAAGTTACTTTGTCAAATCAGAATTGCTATTCAGTTTTCGAGTTACTGTTTTTACAGTTATGTTAAGATTCATGTTTTACCGCATCATAAATTTTCTAATGAAATGTGGACTTTGGTAAAATGATAGGAACTTATGTGAATAATACGGAAAATGATCCTATCTGGATTTCTTCCACCAAGTTATTCTCATAAAATAATTCGGACTCTTAAAATTTGATCTAACGATTAAAGCTATTATAATTTTTAAAATAAACATCTATTTATAACTGTTAAATTAAATTTCAAAAGTCTAAATTAATTGATGAGAAAGACTTAACGGAAGGAATGAATAAAACGATGTAATTACCAAGAACCTCCGCATTGACGAAAGGGTGGGACATGGGAATTCGTGGGCAACTATCTACTGGTCAAGGTCAAATGACATGAAGTGTCAATAAAGTAATGGTGACAACCAAGAAGTGAGTGTGGAATATTAAGATGGACAATGGATGGGCCTTTGCCCTATTCATCTATAGTTGTAGAGGGGAATCGAGATCTTCTTCGGATTTTACGTTCTAAATTTCACCAATTAGATACTTTAGACTATTCAAGAGAAAGAGATATCTAGGTGTTAAAGATTGAGATTGTGTGTAAAATAGGCCAATGAGATGAGTTAATAGGACAACACAATTTAAATTAAACGATTTGGATTACTCGACGAGTAAAAAATAATTTGGAATGCCTTTGTGAATAATTGAGCCGACTAAACAGCCAAGAGTAAAATTGGGGCCTTCAACAATGTCCCCCACTTTGCCCTAATAATACTCTTAATTCAAATCCAATCATAATACCGAATATCAGTTCCCTACAAACTAAACTAGAACTCAACTTCATGGAAAAATACAAATACCACAGGTCCATAGGTCCCATCCTATGCCTACTCTGCTGCAATATCTGCATACAATATCAACGTCATATCTTTTATTCATAAAATTTGAACTTAATATTTTTTGAGTATTTATCAAATATAGCTAAATATTAGCTCATAATTTCAAAAATGTTAGTTTTTATAAAAACTTTCAAATATATTCAAAATATCACTTAAGACACAAATACCATTAAGCTTTTAAACCTTATAAATTAAAAAATCAAAATCCTATTAGATTAAGAATTCTCACGACAAAACCTAAAAAATGATGGGGACTTAGTGAAGACATCGACGGTTGGTGGAGATTCGTGCACCCTTAAATGAAGGTTAACTTCTTGCATTTGAATTGTCTACGTTTTCTCTTTGCTTTTGTAATTTTTTCCTTCATATTTAATTTTCTCCTGCAACTTGAAGAAACAAAAACATGAGGTTTTATGACAATTGTAACACGATTCAAATGGCCATTATAAGCAAACTTGTTGTAGGAATCCCGTTCAACTTCATCCTACTTTGTAGAGCCCTTTTAAATTTACAGTTTAACGAATACAATTTTCTTTCTATCATTTTATTATTTATATTGGTTGTACAATCCTTTAAATTTGAGACAAGTAAAAGTTAATTTATTATTATTTGTTCACTCTGGTATATTGCCTTCTTCATCAACTTCTTCATTCCTGATTATCATTACCACTGCTTGATGTATTGTTCCATCTTCTCTGTCAACTACTAGATTTTCAAAGGAAAAGTTATTCGGTTACTATTAGCCAAAGGATTAGTATAAGAGAAAACACCATTTTTAGGTTTTGCCGTGATAATTAATTCATCTAATAGAGTTTTGGTTTTTTTTTTTAATTTTAACGCAACAATATATTTTATTTTTAATTTATTAAGTTTAAAGTTTAAGGATATTTGTATCTATTTAAATGATATTTTGGATATATTTAAAAAAATTTATAAAAATTGACATTTTTGAAATTAAGAGCTAATATTTGGCTATATTTGATAAATACTCTTTTTTTTTTGGTAAAGTAAAAAAGAAGTATTACTAAACTGAATAGTCGTAATTATTCACATATAATAAAATAAAAGAGTTTAACGTGCACGCTTAGAATTGGTCATAAAATTCGAGAAGCAATTTTGCAGTCCGTATTTTCTACCCTAGTAGTACTCATTTATATTTTTTAACATCTAAATTGAAGAAATTACAATAAATTTAAGTGCAGTGGAGAAAGAGAAAACGGGGAGTGAAAGAGGGAAACGCAACATCATTTCTTAGTGGCGAAGACGTCTGGGAAATAAAGTTGATCATCTTCGTGAGACATGACTCAGTTTTCACTTTTGAAATTCCCTTTTCTTTTTTAGCCTTTTTTTTAGCATAGGATGGGATCCTTTCTCAAATGGTGAACGAATCTTAAACAAAAAGAAACTGTTTTCTTAAAGTCTTCATTTTAAAGATTTAAGGTCATCTCCAACCGATCTGACTAGAGGGTCATAGGATTAAAAATAACTCGAAATGACACGAAGACGGTTTTCAACTAAAAGCTAGGGCAAAGGGCTTGTGAGCCCCACCAGGCCAAAACCATCAAATCAGGCCAACAGGCTGGCCATCTCCAACTAGCCTGATGAGCCTAGCCCTTTTTTTTTTTGGACGAATTATTTTTAGCCCATGCCACTTTTTTTTTTGGACAATTTTTTTTAATTCTATTTTTTTTTTCTACACCATTTCTCACATACTTTTCATCATTCCATACTATATTACCTCATTTTATTTCAATTCTTCACATTCTATTATCTTCCAATAATTTTTTCTTTATTTTTTTCAATAATTTTCAAATAGCCACCTCTTTCAATAATCTTTAACCGAAGGGGCTATGTTTAGCTCCCGTCTAGATTATAGTTCTACAAGAAATTTTTTTTAATGAACAGTGTCAAACCATATCTATATACAAACTCCAACAGAAGGTGGCTATTTTTTAGCCACTCAATAATTTATTATTTTAAGTTGGTTATTTAATTTTATCGTTTAATTGAATTAAACTATCATATTAAAATAAAGTTTCCAGACATATTTTAAGCGTCACTTGTCACTAAATGTTATTTTAAGTTTCATGTTATTAAATATTTTAATTTTACTTGCATGTTAATAACTTAGACATTAAAATGAGGTAAGATGGTATGGAATGGTGAAAAAGATGTGAGAAATTGTGTAAAAATAGCTTAGGTAGCTACATGACATCAACTAGTAGCATAGCTGGGCCCAACTTTCAGGGTTGGCTGAATGGTTATGTTTGCCTAGCTCTTAGACCATTTGGCTATATTTTGGCCCGGTGGGTCCTAAATTTTTTTGGCCTATACCTCAATTAGAGATGAGTTTTGTGTCAAATTAGGCTATATTTTAGCCTATAACACTTTAGCCGGTTCAATTGGAGATGGCCTCAGAGGTCCTTTCTTTTTAAATTTTTTTTATTAGCCCTCAGATTAATCTTGTTAATTAAGCTATTAACTTAAAATAATCCATGTTACACAAAAACAAAAACTAATTGACAAAACAAAAAACAAAAAGAAATGAATAATACAAAAGACCGTTTCACATCACGTGGAATTCCTTCCACTTGCAAAACCAAATCTCTTCATTGAATATCTAAACCCAGGAAAAGAGCAATGGAGCGAGCAATCGAGAGAGGGAGGAAGGGGATGTGGAGGAGAAAGTAAAGGAAGAAGACAGAATATTTCACGCGAGACTAGTATATTCAAAACACTTTATTAATAAGTATATTTTTTTTAAATTCAAATCCCTCATGAAGTGTGATTCTTTCGTTTTTTGTCCTTATAACACAAAAATTGTCCTCATTAATATAAAAAAGTTGTCTAAAATGTTTTTCGATAAAAGAAGTTTTGTGAGGAACTTTTTACGAGTTATTCCTAGATTTATTTTACAATTGGTTTACTCTGAACGGTTACAAATTAACATGACAAAAAGTGAGTATTTGTATTACAACATGGATCACTAAGTGCGTATCAAAGCGATACAAGCAGAGCAAACACATGATATTTCTCGGAAAAACACCGGCACCAAAATCTCAACGTCAGGAGGGTGGTTGGCTTCCCATCCAGCAATAACTTGGTAATAACAATAGAGATGGAGCCTAAAACTTGAAGTCCCTCTTCTTGTTTTTCCCTTCCTTGTCTTGCTTACGTTTCCTCTTCTTCTCGTTCTGCACCAAAAACCCGACTCGTTACAGTTTCTTAAACGCGTCGAGTAAAGGAAGAAAAAAACAACAACAAAGGTATAGAAGAGGCACACACCTCTGCGACCATATCACTGAAATCTTCCTTCTGACTTCGCAGCTTCTCCTCCTCCCTTGCTTCTTCATACCTGTTATATGCGACACACTAGTTATGAGCTATCTGTTGCTGCTAAGGTACATTGTAAAAGTAGAGTTCAACTTTTTCATGTCGCGGACTTACTTTGCAGGCAAAACGGTCTCCATATCATCCAATTCTTCGGGTTGTATAGTGACCTCCACTTTATCTGCTTTCTGACCTCTAAGCAGCTCAACCTAAGAGAACAGTGACAAATCAATCAATAATACACAATCAAGACGGAGATTATAGTACGAAGGTATGGATACATCGGACTTGCTTATAGAGCTCACAAAGCGAAAAATTCATGCAGTCGTTCTTACCTTTTTGGGCCCTGCTTTGTCTTGGGTGCCACTCAAATTATACCTGCACGTGGAAAAGACATGTTTAGAAACTAATCAAATTGAAAAATAATATTTAAAAGAAACAAGCAGATTGCGTACGTGTGTCCCGTTGCAAGAAGTGTCCCCGGAGCAATTCTTTCCTCTTTTTGTTCAAGTACCTTTGCAAAACAAGTCAGAAGAAGAATTAGATTCTTTTGTTAATCAAACATACTACAAAAATTGACAAATGTCCCTAATCACTGAGCTTACTTGGTATAGAGGCTTTTCAGATTCTTTTTTCTGATCCTTGCGCAGTTCAATTTGAGCAGGTGTCTCAACGCCGGTGGGAGTACTGAGGAAAAAGGTTAAAAATTAGTTAAAAATGAAAAAAAAAAAAGAAAGAAAAGATTTTATGTTACAATCTTCAGTGGAACGAAAAGGTAAAACAACCAGTCTGGAAAAACGAAAAAGAAAAAACCTAAGAAACTGACCACTAAAAAAGCATATGGTAAAACAAAATAAATATGGGAAACACCGGAAATAAGATACCTTGAGAGGCTGTCTACAGATTGAATGCCATCCTCTAAATCTTCTTCCTCAGGCTGTTCTTCCTCCTCCTCCTCTTCTTCTTCCTCCTCCTCCTCCTCTTCCTCCAAATCACCCCAATGCTTTGTCTTGTCAACAGGCTCCTCCTGAAATTAAATGAAAATGTTATTGCAATATAAAATGAAAGGCTATGGTCTGATGACAATGCAATGAAGTAAATAACAATAATACAAGTCAATCATAAATATATCTCCTAGTAATTAATGTAGTACTCTAAAGGCTCATTAGACAAATAGAAAGTATGTACAATGTTAAATCTAATGGTCAAAAGTGGTACCTCATAATTGGGCTGATCTTGTTGCTGAACGCCAAATACATCCCCATACAACGGTTGGCCATACTGTTAAATGACCAAAGTTATATGGTTAAAAGACAAATGCTTAAACAAAGTAGTTTGAAATTAGAATTAAACAAAGGAAAGAATACCAAGAGTTTAAAACTTACTTCATCAACAGGAGGCTTTCCCCAGCCACCAGGATGGTAACCAAAGCTAGCACCAGGAGGGATTGGAGCATTCAGCCCGGGAATTTTCAGATGTGGATATGACGGTGGAGGACCATATCTCTACAAGAAAAAAATCGAAAATATAAGGCAATACCCAACATTAATACAAATACACACCAGGGTTGAAAACCAAACACAATATTTTTGCAAACTCACCTGCATATTGATGAGCCATGGGGGAGGAGCACCATCTGGCATACCCAGAGCTTCTTTTAGTTCATGCGAAAGCATGCCTGGTTTCATCTCCCTCAATTTCACCTGAACACAAAACCGGAAAACAACACAAACAAAAATTAAGTTACACCTTCACACAAGATAAAATATTCATGCAGCCAAGAGCATAAAGATGCTTATGAATAAATGCTGGAATAATATACCTCAAACTCCTTCCCTTCATGGTACAGATCACCAAGAGTCGTCAACTTTGGCTTAGTCTGGTACTTGAAAAATGCATCATGGAGAACCTGACAAACAGAAACCAGTCTTCAGTAAAACAATATATAATCATTACAGATGCGTGTCCTCTGGAATTACATTAAAACACAAGATTTAAAAACTGAATTATTATAAATGAGTACCTGATAATCAATATCCATTTTCCCCATCTTTGGTTGCATACGCTCTCGTTGTTTTTGCTTCAACTTCTTACTATCTTCTTTTTCAATGTACGCCTGCATAAGACAACCAAATAACAACCAACAGGCAACACCATCAGAAAAGCGAAAAGAAAAGGCAGATGGAAGCATAAATATAGTTATGCAACAAAAAATTGATGCTTGTTTCTTAGTTACAACTTAGTTAGCTTCATGAACAAAAGAAATATTTTACTTATATTATGAGCCAAACTTTAACAAACAAGACGTGCTTGAGCAAAACTTTGAGATTTTTCAACATAATAATCTTATGAATGATTTACCTGTCTAATTTTCTCAATTCCCGTAGCAGCAATGAAGTCCGGAAGCTGAAACGGTTGTTTCTCAATACCACGTTTACCCTGTAAAATCAATCCAGTCTCGATGAGATATAAGGAATAATTTACAATCATTGGCATATTTTCTACATCAAATCAGCAGTATTAAATATATGTATTTTAGCAGAGTTGGGCCCAATGGCTAAGCACTATGGGAAGGCATCTGAAAATTCAAAACAGATATATCAGCGCTTTTAAAGTGAATAAAATCCTAAAATCCATCATGCGTACTCAAAATATCCCCCAATAATAGCACTAAATTAGGCCTAGATCCCCAGCCCACTAGGAGATAAATAAAGATAAAACATTCAAGGTGTAATTTTCCATACACCTACAAGTCCAGGCTCCATGGTTGTCACAGCCGCTCCCCTGCAAGAACCACATGTATACATATAAGAGAAACCTCATCGACGTGATCTTCCCTCACTCTATTCCCTAATCCCATCATGTTCATAATACCCATTAATCATGCATCCACCTTTTGTTCAATAGTTTGAAAATAAGGGGGATCGAACCTGTAGAAATTTCCTCTTCTGACACCAATGTCTTGGCACGGGTACAGTATTGCGATATGATTTTAGAAACACCAGCAGCTTAGGATCAGCTGCAGTTGCATCCCACACCTGAGAACATGTAGCAAGACATTCTTAATTTCAAACATACATAAACAGATAATAACAAGAACAACGTATAACAACAAATTCAACATAAAAATAAAACAAAGCATCCACACCTCAACAACATCAGGCCTTTGGCAGATCTGTTTCAATTCAGCAATCTTCATTCTCCGTTGAAGCTGCAATATAACAAAACATTTATTTCAGCCTCAACAAACAAAATGCTTCCAGTAATAATGTTAACAACTTAACAATAAGAAAATATTAACAAACCTTTTTCTTCTTGTTTGATATGCCTTTCTCTTTTTGTTCATTATCCTGCTCTTCCTCTTCAGAATCTGAGTCAGCCTTCTTTTTCGGTGCTCCTTCAGACTCATCCTTCTTATCCTCCTGGATGGATAAAACAATCAATGCATCATTACATAGTTTCGCAAAGAAAAACAAGTTCAATATAATTCAGATGTTAGACAAAATGCTTTTTGTACCTCAATACCCACAGAGTCCTGGAAGCAGAATTTCTCGAAAATTTTTCTGAATTCCTCATCCATGCCATCACTTAGCTCAGGTTTCTCTGGAACATATTCAATTTGAACTTGCTCAATAATCTACACAGTTCAAAAGTTACAACACTATTAGAAACTCTTATTTGGTTGTCACGTGATACAGGAAAAACACACACATCTATAAGAAAAAAAAACAGTTGAACAACTTTCAAAATGGGTTTTCAACACTAGCATGTACAAAACTGATTAGGAATGCTAAAATATGATTAAGAAAGAACGAAAACATAGTTTCGAGTTACTCTTTCCTCGCCACTGAGAAACAGGGTAAAAATGCTATAAAAGTGGCTAGTGCTAAGCACACTATACCTTCACTGCAAAACAAGAAGTTACAGGGTAACAATTACTTTTCTGAGATTTAATCGAGGGTGTACTTCACTTGCTGGCTTGGCATGATTAAAATCCTTCACATTGTTCTTTGTTTTTGTTACATATCTAGCCGCTTCTACACAACCATGGGTTCAAACCCAAGGCTAATTAGGTAAAGGAATTGAACAAAAAACCCCAAAACCACCGTTATACAACAAAATAATCTACCAAACAGAATAGGAACCAAATCAGAGTACAACACTTGATCCAAACCCTTATATCTACCATACATAATGGCATCGAAATCAGAGCACAATACTTCTCTAAAGCCCCAGAAATCAATCTGCAACGAACAATTAGGCACAATGAATCGAACGCAAAACCCTAAAACCACCGCTCTACAACAAAAATAAACTACTAAACAGAATGGCATCCAAATCAGACTACAACACTTCGTTAAAACCCGAAAATCTACCAAACGAAAGGCATCCAAATCAGAACACAAGACTTCGTTAAGGCACTAGAAATGAATCGGCAAACTAAACAAACATCTCACAAACGAATCAGATGGAGAGGGAGGCGAAGAACCTGTTGAGGATCGTTGTTCTCCTTGACGTCATCGTCGGTCTCGCCGGCGCTGGACTCCGGCGCCTGAGAGGCCTTGTTGTTCTTCTTTTGCTTTCTCCTGCGACGGCGTCGCTCGCTCTCCCTCGACTTCTTGGCGGCGGTGGCGTTGTTGGCAGGGATTGCGTTCAGGTCGCCGTTCGCGACAACACCGTTCGGCTGCGAGAGAACCTCCGCAGTCATGGTTCGGGATCGGAAAGTGCAGAGCTAAAACCAAATCGAGAGGAAAGAGGCTTTCTCAGAGTGGCTGTGATTTGGGAAAATAGTTAGTGGCGGATAACGGGAATGATATTTACATCTTCTAAGAATTGGCACGTGACTCATCACGTGAGAGGCCACTATAATTGGGCCTTTTATTTTATTAATTAGGCCCATATCAAAGTTTGTTAGTGCGTAGGTTTTAAAATGGGCTGGACCCCTAATCAAGTCCAATTAGGCGATAGAATTTGTTAGGGAGAAATTCTTCAGTGTAACACGATTCAGTACATCAAATGTCATAATACAATTGGTTAAAATTTTCTTTTTCAAGTTTTCAACAATTGAGTTATTACACTTGTTTACTAAAGTAGGCCAGAGTTAACATGATAAATTAGGGTGTGGGGTAGGTTGTGTTTTGTGTCTGAATTTGCACCGATACGTCATACGTGGTATGGTTGTCGAACTCTAAAAATTTCTTTTTCCATTCGATGCTGGTGGCCTTGCAATAGTGGTGCAACTAAATTGATGAAGGTTGCTTGTAGGAAATATGGGCTAGTTTGGATGTGCTTTCAAAATGACTAAAAATGCTTTTACAAAAACATATTTTTGGGTTCCAAAAGCAATTGAAGTGTTTTCTGTAAGAAGCACCAGTTATTGCTTCTTCTAGGAAGCACTTTAAGTGCTTTTTTTAGGATTTACTTATATTTTTACTAAAGATTAGTTCTAAAAACATTTTCACCAAAAATGCTTTCAGTTATTTTAAAAGCATATTCAAACAAATTCTATATCATCAATACGGGTCATGTGCAAACCAAGCTCACAACGCAAGTGCATATGAGCATTTATGTTTACTTGAAAGGCTACTATAATGCAAATGACCTTTTATTATAATAGTGGAAATGTGTTGAGTCATTACAGAATTGCGTGGTAGGCTACTATTAAAATTGGGCGTTAAATTTCAGGCCCATATGATAGTTTGTGTGAGCTTAAGCCCAAAGTAGAAGAGAACTTGGCTCAGTTACAAAGCGACATCCAACGCGTGTCCCGACTTTGCTGGCCAGCACAACATCCTCACCAGAATATGATGTGGAAAATGGACCTAATTCCATCTTTTTATATTCATAGTCAACGTAATTTTTTTTGAAATGGTATTTTTTGTGTTTTTATATATTTTTGTACTTAAAAATATATTTAATGACGTCACTTTCAGAATGCTCATACTTTTCCAATGCGTCAATAGAAATAGTGAAGGACGATGAATTTCGCACTTTGGTGGGCTTCTAGAAGGATAGAATCCGAAGCAGATTTTTTTGCCGGTGGGCTATAACTATAGGCCACATAACTTGTTAAAGAATCCTCCTAATATTGTTTCTCGTATTCTCGGTTAAAAGATATGTAGTGCATAAATGAAATCTTAATGAATAAAAATTGATGATACGAGTGAATTTATTAATAAATAATAAATAAATACTTAATTAGGCAATCTCCAACCAAATGATTCAGACGGCTGAAAATAGCTCGAAAATCGTCTCCAACCAATGACTAGGCTAGATGGCTCGTGGGCCCCATGAAATCTGAAAGGGCCAAAGGGCTGGCCCAATCCAGCCAGCCTCAAGTTGGCTAGAAATTAAAGCAATCATGTCGGTTATATTCGACATAAATTTTTAAACAAATTTTTGAATCCAACGGCTAGCTGACGCCAATTATTGTTGGATTCAATTTTTTTTTGGGCCATTTTTTTTAATTCTTAAAAATTCTAATTTTTTCCTATAAATACCTAAACCATTCATTTACCATTCCTACACCATTTCAATTCTCATATTTTCTTACCTCTTTCAAAAATCTTTCATTCAATATAAGTTGTAATTTTTAAATATAAGTTGTTGTTGGATTTGAATTTAAATTGTTGTAGTTTTTAAATTTAAATAATAAATTATGTTTGGCCCTATGACTCGGTTGGATACGATTTTTTGTGACATGGCTAAAACGAGCTCTATGGCCCTCAGTTGGAAACGAAGGTAAATATGACCATGTATTGTTCATTAGAATATTAATATCTTGGAGGGGTAGAGAGTTAAAATATGCCATCTGGCCAGCCCTCAGTTGAAGGAAAAGAATCCTTTATTTTGCTTAAAAAAGAAGAAGGAAAAGACACATAGGGCAAAAAGAAAAAAAAAAGAAATTATTTACTTAAATTATATTTTAAAAATCATATGATATGATAGTTAAAAAAAATTCAACCATTAATCGTGATATCATGTTATATATAAAATATAATTTAGAAATATAATTTCGTATTTTGTAAAATATAAAAAAAACGCGGATCGTCGGTCCACAGCCTTATTTCTCACCCCTTTCTCTGTCCTCCCTCTTCTCCTCTGCTTCTCTTTTTTCGTCCAAGTCAAAAATCAAAAAAACAAAAACAAAAAAACAAAAACAAAAACCCTTCTTCCTCTGTTCCAGATCTGAGACTAAACTCACAAAAATTCTTTTGTTTTTATCCAATATCTGAGTTCGATCGGATTAAGAACTCGAAAAAACAGCTGCCCACGTAAAAAAGTCCCTTCCTTTCTCTTCCTCCTTGCCAGAACGGAGGGGAGAGAGAGAGAGAGAGAGTTAGAGAGAGAGGATGATGGGGTTGCTGGGTGGGCAGCAAAACGGAAATGCAGCTGAGAATGGGATCGCTGGGTCCGAATTTCAACTCGGGGGGAGCAAGACCAAGTACCAGAGAATGGAGTCCGAGGTCGGAGAGACAGCGGAAGATGCTCCATTGACCGACAAAAATACCAGGAGATATGTCTTGGCCTGCGCAATCTTTGCCTCCCTCAATTCCGTGCTTCTTGGATACGGTTTGTATTTCTTTCTCTTTCTCTGATCTATGTTTTTGTCGCTTGATCTGCCCGACCATTTTGCTTTTTGTGCATTTTCTAAATTTTTTTTGTTATTTTTTATATTTAATATGTTTTTGTAATTCTGTTTGATCTGCTTATCGGGATTTAATGGTTGGAAATATACATATAATTTATTTATTTATTTAATAATTGAAATAAACAAGACAACTATATTTAGATGGAGGACAGAAATACTGCAACTTGGTGTTTTTTAGTGCATTTTTTTGCAAGTGGTAAGGAATTGTTAAGGATGTTTTTCCAACTTAATTGTTAAAAAACATTCGTCTGGTTGTCTTGTTGGATACAATGTTACAATCCAATCGAACAAATGTATCCAATTTTGAGTTAAGTTCCAGAATTTTTGAGTTACAAATTTTACCAGCGGGAAGTTTAACGTGTCATATTTAGTGTTCAAAATATCCACAAAATTGTCGATCTCATATCCGAAAAATCAAGGATCGGTATGAAAAGGGGGTGAAATGCAAACTTCAAACTATATGGGCGAGATATAGGAAAATCAATGAATATCGGTGGCATTTAATTATTCACTACAGAAATGAGTTGACCTATATATCGATATTTTAAATACTGGCCATATTGCATTTGCAATATCCTTTTTCAATTCTATGAGCAGTTGAAAATGGTGAAACTAAGTAAAGAATCTTGTTTGACTCTTACATTATATGGCTTTTTGAAAAGGGTAGAGATTTTCATACTCCTGTTTTCTACTACTCTGCAGCTCTTCCTTTCGAAAAATGCAGTAACATTTTGTGTTTTTATTTTTTTTCCCTTGGCTTGGTTCGTTGTGATTTTGGTCTTCTGTAAGAGGAAACTTTATATCCTTCTTCGTTTATGCCCCTTTACTTAGCCGGTAACTTTTATGCGGTACAACTACCTGGTTTATAATATGCGTTTTTATCACAATGCAGATGTGGGTGTTATGAGTGGAGCAATTATATTCATCCAAGAGGATCTGAAACTCACCAACGTACAACTAGAACTTCTTGTTGGAATTTTGAGTATAGTCTCTCTATTGGGAAGCTTAGCCGGCGGAAAAACTTCTGATGTCATTGGTAGAAAGTGGACAATTGCATTGGCATCAATTGTGTTTCAGACTGGTGCTCTTATAATGGCTCTGGCTCCTAATTTCACAGTACTGATGATTGGTAGACTCTTTGCAGGGGTGGGGATAGGATTTGGGGTCATGATTGCGCCTGTTTACATTGCTGAGATTTCTTCTGCAACAGCACGAGGATCTCTTACATCTCTTCCTGAGATTTTTGTAAATTTTGGGATCCTGCTTGGATATATATCAAATTATGTTTTTTCAGGACTTCCCGCACATATAAGCTGGAGGGTCATGCTTGGTGTGGGGCTCATACCTTCCATCTTCCTTGGACTTTCTCTTTATGTAATCCCGGAGTCCCCAAGGTGGTTGGTGATGCAGAATAGGATGGAAGATGCAAGGATGGTATTGATAAAGACTAATGAGAGTGAAAAAGATGTTGCGGACAGATTGGCAGAAATACAGCAAGCCGCAGGGATGGCCAATGCTGAAAACTATGAAGCAAAAGCTATATGGCGCGAAATTGTTAATCCTAATCCTGCAGTTCGACGAATGCTGATTACTGGTTGTGGAATCCAATGTTTCCAACAGATTACTGGTATTGATGCACTTGTGTATTATAGTCCTACGATTTTCAAAGATGCTGGGATTAAAGGCAACACCGAAGTTCTTGCTGCAACTGTTGTTGTTGGGTTTACCAAAACTGTGTTCATCTTGGTAGCTATCTTTCTGATTGACAGAGTGGGGAGAAAGCCTTTGCTTTATGTGGGCACTATAGGAATGACTGCTTGTTTATTTGTTCTGAGCGTCGCTCTAGCATTGCCAGGACAGGGGGAAGTGGGGATTGGAGTGGCAATATTAGCTGTTTGTGGGAATGTAGCTTTCTTCTCAGTAGGAATTGGCCCAATTTGTTGGGTATTGTCATCGGAAGTCTTCCCTCTAAAGCTTCGAGCTCAAGCATCTGCCCTTGGGGCCGTTGGTAGTAGGGTTAGTAGTGGTGTCATTACCATGTCATTCCTCTCTGTGTCTGGAGCAATAACAGTGGCAGGAACCTTCTTTATTTTTTCATTGATTTCAGCTCTCTCTGTTGCCTTTGTCCACACATGTGTTCCAGAAACAAAAGGAAAGACTTTGGAAGAAATTGAAATGCTTTTCCAAGACAAAGGAGAATGGGAAGGCGGTGGTGAGGTTGAAATGGGAGATGCAGAACGTCTGGTGGAGAACAAACTTCCAACAATAGAGCCTGTAACAAGTCTGGAGCCATATAGGCAGGTTGCACGCTACATAAATTAGTTTTAGTATACTTACGTTTCCTCGATTTGTTTGAGTATTAAATGTACGCGATTGCACATATTACAGCAGAACCAAAAGAGAAATATTTTGCCAGCCATCTTTGTTCTTCGCTCACATGCACTTGAAACCTATTTAGAGCTTCCATGGACTTCACTGTGAAGGTTCTTCCAGATCGAAATCAGATTGTATTGATTTAGTTGAACAATAAGGATTACATTTCCGGTCTTCTGCATCTGTAACCGTTATGCCCACTTGTGATTTGAATAGAGGGTTAGTCAGGCTTTGTTCTACTCAATTTTCCTACAGCAGTTATCGTATCTACTTCTGTTTATAGTAATCTTATTAAGCTTGTTCCCTTCTGTCTGTTTAATTCCTCGAAGGGCACTTCGACTTCTATTAAGGTTCTTACTAGCCTCTCCGCACACGCTCTCAAATCCCACATCACTGCAGACCAATCTCTGCCTTGAACCCTTCTTACATGGCGTTGGTAGGCACTGTCCCTCCACACCTAAGGGAACCTCTAGTTCCTCGGTCAGCTCCGTCTCCAGAACAACAGCTTTTGCGGCTCTCTGCCTATATTTGCGAAGATTGAAGTTCGTAACTTTTGCATACAACCGATTAAGCAGGGAGATCCCATCATTTTTCGGGTCACTGCCAAAACTCAATTACTTGCATTTGGGCGGCAATGAACTTTCGAGTTCTATACCTGCAAGCCTCTTCAATGCACCCTCCACATTACTGCAAGAGCTTGTTCTTCCTGACAATGCGCTTTTGGGTTCGATGCCCTCTACCATTTTCAACATGTCCTCACTGCAGGCCATTGATATCACTAACTGCAGCCTATCTGAAGAACTTCCAGGGAACATTTTTAGTCAGCTTCCTAACTTGCAAGGGATTTATTTGTCACTTGACCATTTTTCAGGCCAAGTCCCATCCAACTCCCAACTGCTATCTCTATCCTATAGTAACTTCACTGGAAGCATACCTGCCGGAATTTCGAATCTCGCCGTGCTTACCGAGTTATATTAGGGCTATAACAGCTTAAGACTATATTTTAAATACTCTAATCGATGTTGGCGGACATGTTGTCCCAACCAACTGGCCTAACTCAAGTGTTAAATTACAATGTACATAGATTATTCAAAGAAGAAGATATTGCTTGATCTTAGATCAATCAGCTTCATTATCTCTTTGCTAATATTCTATTCACCTTATGCAACAGGAGGATGAGGTGTTTGGTTGACTTCTACAAATTTAACACCAAGACAAAAAACTATTAAACATAATTAGTGACACTGAAGATCAATCGTGGGTTCCATAAACTATTAAGAGATATCTTCATATATTTTAGCCTAATTATAGAACAGACGTCAGCACGGAAAATTTATAATCATCGTTTTATCTTTATATATTTTAGTTTAATTCAACTGTGAACACGTCTAATGTTTTGACTTGTGAAAGAAATGAAAATGCAGAGTACAAATTTCTTTATCTGCAGATGATACACCGAACTTTCAAAACAATATTATTCTGTTTGAATAAATTTTCCCCTTGCCTTGACTTGTTGAGGGAGGCATGTATTCGATTTCAAAGCTTTGGTACTCGAATACATGCCCAACGGGAAACTCGAGAAATGGTTGCACTTGCACTCTCGCGACTATTTTTCTGATATGCTGCAGAGACTGAACATAATGGTGGATGTTGCATTAGCGTGTGAGTATCTGCACCACGGTTATTCAACACCGATCGTTCATTGTGACATATGGTTGCGCATGTTTCTGATTTTGGTATTTCCAAACTCTCGGGGGAAGGGGAATCCACAACACGAGCCAAGACCCTCGCGACAATCGGGTATATGGCACCAGGTGATCATGTCTTTTTCATTAGCTACAATATTAGTTCATATATATCTTTTCTTTCTTGTTTACATAATTTTTTTTTTCGCGTTCTGACCAGAAGGAATTGTATGTACATGAGGCGATGTTTATAGTTATGGCATTCTGTTGATGGAAACATTTACAAGAAAGGAGCCTACTCATGCAACATTTGCAGCAGCAATGAGCTTGAAGAGTTGGGTGATCGGTGCTTTAAATGGTTCGATAATCGAAGCTGTGGACGGAAATTTGCTTGGACAAGAAGACGAAAACTATGCTGCCAAGGAGCAATGCTTGTATTCAATCTTCAGCTTATCCACAAAGTGTGCCTGTGGATAGGATTGATATGAAAGATGTGGTGACAAAGTTCCAAATGATAAAGAAACGTTTCTTGCAAATATCAGCACTTGACCTATTTGGAAGCTTTATATCTTGTGACACTTTAGAAGCATTTGAAAGGCACTGGAAATTGTAATTTGGTATTTAGTGTTAATGCTTTGGTTAAAAGATGCAACTATGAGACGGAAGTTAAGGACAAAAATGATAAAAAAAAACTTAGGAAGATTTTGAAAGAGACTGTAAGAAAAGATACAAAATACCTAGACTTAACGAAAGACTTGGCGCAAAACCGAACGCAATGGCGTTCTAAGATTCTTAATGGAATAAGACTTAATTTTTGTTGTTATTGTTGTTGAAGTTTGTATCAAGTGTTCTTGCTCTTTGATTGAATATTCGTCATCTCAGAAGCAGTCTCGAACATACGCTTTATCTGTATTGTAAAATATGCATTTGATGAGTAGGAACACACTGAAAATGAAAGAAGACATGAAGGCCACATGGTGGAGACCACAAGACAATACAATCCAATAAAGGTTGTAGTTATGGATGTCTAAACATATATAACTTCTAGTATGGATATTTGCCCTTTAGTGAAAACTGGTCCCTAACTAATCCCTTCCTTTTGCAGCCAAGTAGATTTAAGAGTTACAATTTACTTAAATTTAATTTACAGTTTAACGAAACTGTCTTTGTCCCAGTTTTAATATCATTCTCTTTCTATCTCCCTCGGTATGTGATATATGAGAGGTACTCGTACCTCAAATCATAAATGCACGTTATTAGTAATAGGAGTAGGATTCTCTCTCTCGTCTTATTTGGAACTTTAAAAATTATCAGCAAACATGATTTAGAGATTCACAATTTCACTCCCCCATGATACAGAGATTAATTGGAACTCATTAAAGTTTGAGATCCGAGGTTAATATTATTACATTAGGAGTGGATACATGACACTATTTTTTTATACAATTTTTTACACACGTTTTGTAGAGCCTATTCTATAATACATTTTAATGATCTGAACCATCTATCTTTTAGAACATCATTCATAAATTATTCTTGCTAAAAATTAGACAAATTCAAAACTTAAAACATTCATTTGTAGTAAATAACATGGACGAATATAGGTTTACAAACAAACCCAAAACCCTTAATTTAACGGTCATATGATTTTAGATTTTTGTGATTCTTTGTAAACTTGATCTTTGAGGGAAGACTTAAAAGATAAACGATTTGGATCGTTAAAATATATTACGAAATGAACTCCACAAAAACATGTGTAAAAATATAGGGTCATAGATCTGTCACCTTTTACATTGGATAGTTTTATTCATCATGTTCTAAAATATACTTTCAGAATTCCATCAGAAAAAATATATATTTTATAATATTAAACAAAGAAACAAGAACATGGAGTCAATAATTTGTTTTTATTATTTTATTTAATTTTTTTCTGATGTCAAATGGCAGATAAAGCATGATATGGCAGATATGCGGCATGTCTTGTGTGGCTTGTTGCTCTAAACAATTAGCAAGAAGTATGTGTTTAACCTAAATTAGATGCTTAATCCAATTTAGGTGGATCACCAACATTGTTAGTGCTTAACCTCCTCAAACACACATGCCAGACAATTACCCCTTAAAAACATTTTCACATGGAAGATTAATCACCTTAAACACATTTTAATTAAGTCAAACGAATGACAATAACATAAACAGTTGTAATAAGATGTGTTAAAATAGTGGTTACCTCAACTAGATGCCATGAATTACACATATAATTGATATTTGTTTTCGATGTTGAAAGGTGAAAATAGAAAATTTGTGTACAAATGGTAATGGATGAGAATGAAACCGAACAAGTGATTTCAGATGCAATGATAAAAGCAAAATAAAAGTTATTATTGTTATATCTAACTTTAAAAAAACGTTGAATTAAGCGTTTGATTATGTATCTTGTTCAATCATCCAAGATATTGTTAAATCGCCATTGACTTTCTGTGTGGGCTTCCACTAACAAGTATAGTTATTTAATTGAAATATAGGCCATATTAAATAAGGAAAACTAACGAAAAGTCCCTGAATAGTGACAGTTTTAATGAAAAGTCCTTTTTGAAGGTATAATGAATAGTGACAGTTAAAGGTAAAAAAGTAGTTTTTCGTTAAAAGTAAACAGTGTCAGGGGTGTTTTATTAAAGCTCTCTATTAAATATCTAAACGACCCTTAAATAATAAATAACATTCTAACATCCTTATTAATATTGAATAGTCATACATGTCATTGTCATGTAATGAGATGTTCTAAAGGGGACGGATTTGGATCTTCTCCGGATCCCCTTCCTGGGTATTTCGGGATCAAGCCACAATGATTGTTTATAAAAAATTGTGTGGCTACAATTAAATGTTTTTTACGTAAAATGAGACTGTTTTATTTTTAAAAATATAAAAAATTATTTAATTGTGATCGCACGATTTTTTATGAACAGTCATTGTGGCTTGATCTCCAAAATCCTCAGGGAGGGGATCCGGAGGGGATCCAAATCCAAAGGGGACTAGCTTGGCTTTGCCACGTCATTTTATTTTTCGAGTTGACATACATTTAGATGTCTTAAACCTTTTTGGGACTAGAAAAATTCATAGAAGCATTTTAGCTTCTCCCTATTGATCATCATGTGATTCACTTGCGTCAAGAATCAAACACAAGACGTGTCATGTGAAATACAGGACTGAAATTCTATCGAGTCACTTTGTTATGGTTAGGTACCTTACATTGATTGGAAGCTTATATATCACATTCACAATAATGTAATCAGAATGGAATTCAAAGATCATAATAAACATTTTCTTCCCACAAGTTGCTTCCCCTGACTACTTCCATAGTTTTGACTCGTCCCTTCTTTTTATAAAAGGGATACACGAAAAGAAAAGAAAAGAATTCAAACTTAACTGCACAGTGATATACGATAAGTTTTTCGATCATAACCAATGATAAATATTTCTCTTATTCCTTCTGTCATCACTCGAAATCCGAATGAACTGAGATGGTAATTTTGAAACATATTCTACTTACAAGTGTGACAATGAACAAATTATCAACCTTATACTACAAAGCTTGATGCTGAAGAGTTCGAAAACACCGAAAATTCCGACATTATATGATCCATAATGCTGCCCTTCTCAACCTTCAGCCGCCGGCTATGGCTGTTCCACAAGTGAACTCCAAAGCTCTGAGTACACAAATTCCTCAACTTCTCCAGCCGCCACTTCGAGTGAACCTCGTCTGTTGGAGCTTGAAAAAGGCTCCGAATTCGACTCCAGTTCACCGGATAGAACGCCGAGGGCGTCAAGACTGTGAAATTAGAACCCGGGTTTTGCTGATTTCCGATCACTCTTGAGACCACCCTCGAGACCAAGTAAGGGCCGTTGTGTCCCCACTTGTTGCCATCGAATGTGAGGGCGAATTCTTGGATGAACTTGAAGAGCAATGTGTGGTTCTTGTCGAAAACCAACACTGCGTTGTTTAGTCTACTCCATTTCTTCGTTCGGGGATCGATTGTCTGAGCTCCAATCACGTTCCTGAGCTTCGACAAGCTCTTTAAAGCTATGAAATCCGTGTCTAAGTAAATCCCACCAAACTTGTACAGCAATGCAAGCCTGAGGAGATTAGAGAGATTCTGGCCTAGAGAAACTTCGCCCGGATTCACGGTCCCTTTCCGGAGCTTGAAATACCAAGATTCTGCAGGTGTGTCCTTCAACAAGTACTCGAAATCGGGAGAGATTGCAATTGCTCTAAAACCCAAATCTTGTAATGGCCTCAGCATTCGGATTCCCTTGTCGGAATCCAATGATTTCGACACGATGGCCAGGCAGGCATTCGGATGGGACTTGAACAAGCTCTCCACGGAAAGCAATTCCCTGCTTCCGAAGGACTTGGAGGAAATCCAAGTCATGAAGACTCTGACATTACAGGGAGAGGTGGAGTTTCCGGCGAAGAATGATTGAATTCGTGTCGAAAACAGAGGGGGTTTTGGCTCGGAGGGAACGGATTTGAGCTTCCGCTTGTGCTTCCTCAGATGCCGCCGCCTGTGTGTCGAGAACGTCGACATGGGTACCGTCGGATTCCTCTGGTTTTGCAGAGCAGATAAGTGGGGGTTCAAGAACATTGGCGCGTTTTCTTCTTTCACAACGTACATTACAGGCGAAGAAGAAGAAATCTTTGAGCTTGAGGTGGAAGAAGAAGAAGACGAAAAATGGGGAGGAACCCATTTGTGAACGGGGTCTCCGGCGAGTTTTTCAGGCGGGAAAATGGCGCGCTCCGACGGGGAATCGGGGAGGAAAGGGAGGTGGAAGCAGAAGGTGTAGAAGCCATTGTAGGCTAAGAGTAGGAGGAGAAGGAGAGCGAGAAGGGAAGTGGGGAGGCAGAGAAGAAGAGAGAGAATCTGTTTCTTTAACTCTTGGATATGGTGGATGAGGACATGGAGTGAATTGGGAAGTTTGGAGCTTTCACAATCAAACATGGTTTTTGTGAATTTTGGTTGGTGGGTTTTGAGTTTTGGGTTTAATTGAGTAGAGAGAGAGAGAGAGAGAGAGAGAGAGAGAGAGAGAGTGAGGAGAGAGGGGGGCACCCGGGCAGGTGGGAGTTGCAGAAGAAGTTGAGAGGAGTTTAATGGAGGAGGGCGGCAAAAGATTGCAAAGTGAAAGCTGAAATGTTTTGGGCATCGGGCATTGGTAACCAAAAATATATACCAGGTAGTGGAACTGTGGAAGCTCCCACGACTTTCTCTCTCTAGAGTCATAGGTGAGAGAGAAGAGAGAGAGAAAGTAAGGACTTGAGCTTGGCTCGCTTTAGCGCGTAATATCCCATGGTTTTATTTCTTAATATTTTTATTTAATTATTACTTCAATTTTAAATTTTTATTCAATGACAAAAAAAAAAAAAGATTATAAATTTTTATATCCTTAAATGGGAAATAATCGTTTGCTGGCCTAGAATATAAAAATTTATAATTTAAGAAATAATTAAATAAAAAAATCAACAAATAAGGGTTAAGCTTATTAATGACACGCAAGGTATTAAATATCGATGATATCGGAAATATCGGTAGTCCAAAAACACGAAAATTTCGATGGAAATATCGGGATATTATCGATATCGATAAAAATTGAATAAAAACCACGGAAATTGTAAGAAAAATTTGGAAATTTTTATTGAAACTTTGCAGGATGTTTATTTAGTCAATTATCTATTAGTTTATCACAAAAAATTGGAAGGAAATGCATTGCATGATGGATTTAACTGATTTAAGTTGATTATATAATGAGCTGGTAAACATTGTGAGTGTAGAAAATATGTAAATATTTTAGCATATTTTCACAAAAACATAAGTGATATGGTGGTCAAGGTGTTGAAGGAGTAAAATGGGAGGGGTTTGAATCTCCTTAGTGTTTTTTTAAATATAGAAATTTAAAAAACACGGAAATTTCGATGGAAATATCGATGACATCGGAAATATCGGTAGTCCAAAAACACGGAAATTTCAATGGAAATATCGGGATATTATGGATATTTAATACCTTGATGACACGATAATAAGACCATCTACAACACTTAGAGTAAAACTTAAATTTTTTAGCTCAGAAACAACTTTTTGTTCTAACTTTGGCCTAAAATTTTAGCTCTAATTTATTAAATAATGAATTTAGGCCTTTTATTAAAAAAAATTATGTATATGAACATTTTAATCTAAAAATATTTAAATTCTGATAAAATTGAAAAATTACTAAACTGATGCCAAACATAAAACAACATCTTTCTCAAAGGTCCAATTACGACCTCTAATATGATCATTTGCCATCTTGAAAATTTTGGAAATAGGAACAAATGGTTTTGGAAGGTTGTAGAAAGAAAAAATGGAAGAATTGTAGGAAAAAAGTGTGTTTTGTGTGGATGTTTGAACAAATTATGGCTACTGAAGGTGCAAGATTTCTGGGGCGCCACTGAGTATTGGGGTGGAGTCGGTGGACTTGAATCCCAAGAGGTTTGACAAAGGTATTTATAATTTTTTCCCATTTTGATTTACCATGGTTTAACAGGTAGTTTAGTGGGAAAATGTAGAAATAGATTTTTGCTTATAACATTCTTTCCCTGGTGATAACTAAGAAATTCAGAGTAAATGGATTTGTGAATTCGAATGACAATGAGAACCAGTGCACGAGATGAAAAATAATTTACTGTTCTTATTATAGGTGGGACATGAATCAGCATAGATAGTTAAGTAGTAACTTTGGCTTTATATTTTTATTTTCTTTCGACTTTTCATCTACCCAAGTCTACAATGTACATACGACTAAGAACAAGATCGAGACATCAACCAGTATAGAAGCTCCTGATAGGACTAATTGCAGACAACTTTGAAACTACCTCTTCTATTCAAACGTGGAGGAGAGAAACTCCACCACGTTTGATGCAAAGCAGTTCGTCTCAAATTGCAGCTTCCTCGGTTTCTCAAATCTCAATGATCAATCTACAGTGTCCCTCAACTGGTTTCGCTCAAACTCTTATGATTTGCATTTTGTTTCTCTCTCTACACTCTCATCAGCACTATCACTACTCTCTCAGATGAGCACTACAAATTTAAGCCTGATGCTGGTATGTGATTTCCACTCCATCTCATTTTTTTTTAATTTTACGATAATTTTCAAACCTTTTGTACAATCAGGTAAATCTCCATATAATTGAATAATAGAGATTTTTTTTATCTCACTTTTTTAGCTTCTTCATCGTTGGCTTTGACGTTTGACTTAAGTAAATGGGAAATCATTAATTGATATGGATCAAGATATATTTCTTGTGTTTTTGGATAATTTAAAGGGATGTACAAATAAATGGGAATAGTAGAATTCATTTTGATTAAAATAAAAAAAGCAGAGAAAATAACCTTGCTGGATTATACTTCTTGGTTGTTTGATGAATGAAGTTCGCACTAAGTTAAATAGATTGACAAATTTAGTTTTTTTATATTGAATTCTTACTGATTCCAATTTGTAATAAATAGCAAGAGAAAAATCCTGGGCAAAGCAAAAATGAATAGGCACCAATTCAACAGCATGGTGGCCAAGAAAAAGGATGGTCATTCCCAAACAAGCAAGACCAGAGATTGAACAAGAAAAATCATAAACACAGAGCAGATGTGTTAAAGGAATAATAGCTGGAACAATGATGGTCAGTCATAATGGAAGCATCGCTGGAAGCATTGCTGAATGGAAGCACTGCTGGAATAGATGGAAGCTTTGCTGGAATAGCATGTGCATCTGAATGGTGGAATAGTCTAATACAAGAATTGCTGGTATAGCATGTGCAAGGAATACAATAGATGTAGTGGAAGGATAGAATAATAAAAAGCATTCATGATGCTAACTTAGGTTGTAATATATGTAATCTGTACATATACAGATTCTTGTAACCTTGTTTAAGTAAGCAAAATAGATCAATACAAGCTATTTTAATATGGTATCAGAGCACCGATCTTGGTGACTCTGGAAGGCTCATCTTTGCTTCCGCCACAAACACAACCAGTTCCTCCTTATCAAACCCAGCCACCATGGGTGACAACAATGCATCTGATCCTCTCACTCTGCATCATTCAGACTCACCAAGTCTTGTTTTAGTCTCACAACTCCTTAATGGACACAACTATGGACAGTGGAGCCGCTCTATGCGAATTGCTCTCAGCGCCAAGAACAAACTGGGGTTCGTTGATGGATCAATCAAGAGCCCTGCAATCACTGATGCTAAATATTCAATTTGGCAGAGATGCAACGACATGGTCTTGTCTTGGATTTGGCAATCCGTGCAAGGCAACATTACTCATAGTATACTCTACTGCAAAACTGCGACAGCAGCATGGAAGGACCTTGAGGATCGATTCTCGCAAGGCAACAATTCCAGGATCTATCAGATTCGCCAAGAAATTGTCGAACACCGACAAGGACAGCTATCTGTTTCAGATTATTACACAAAGTTAAAGGCTCTTTGGGATGAATTAACATCATACCATGAGCCCATTGCTTGTGCATGCGAAAGATCCAAGGCTCATGCAGAAAGGGAAGAGAAAGAGAGAGTCATGCAGTTCCTAATGGGACTGAATGAGACCTACTCCACCATACGAGGCTCTATATTGATGATGAGTCCACTCCCGGATACACGACGCGTCCATGGATTGGTTCTTCAACACGAACGCCAATTGGATGTGGTGAATCGTCGTGAACCCACTGCCCATGCAATGCAAACCAGTCGTTCAATAGCACCAAAAGGAGGCTCTGGCACCTACAACCCTAGTTCACGAAAGACTTTCAAATGCAGCTACTGCGACGGAGGACATCCAGTTGAACGATGTTTTTTCCTTATTGGCTTCCCTGAAGGACACAAATGGCACAGAAAGAATGTGCAGCCCAGAAATAGGCGTACACCTCCAGTCTCCAACAATGTTGAGACACTACCATTGACAACAGCTCAGATTGACACAACCAAAGCACCCATCTCCAGCAATCAACCCACGTTCACAACCGAGGAATATCATCAACTCATGGCCCTTCTTCGCAATAAGAATGGTACCAATTTGCCACTTGCACATGCAACAGGTATCTATACGCCCAACTGCAATATTACACAACATTCCCCGCATTCAACTTTGTATTGGATCGTGGATAGCGGGGCCACAGATCATATTTCTCACTCATCACCCATCCATAATCACACTAGATCCCACCATGATTTTGTTGGGTTACCAAATGGTGGACAGGCTGTGATTGAGTCCATTGGGTCTATTAAACTGTCACCCAAGATAACCCTTGATGGAGTCTTGCATGTACCACAATTTCGTGTGAACCTATTGTCTGTAAGTAAGTTAACTTGGGCATTGAAGTGTGTTGTGATTTTCTACCCTGGTTTTTGTGTTGTGCAGGACATGGCTACGAAGAAGATGATTGGCCTGGGCAAGCAGTTTAATGGACTCTACTACCTCACTCCCACACAAAATCCTCATCTTGCCAACCATGTCAACCACACCTCGACACTGTGGCACCAACGTCTTGGGCACCCATCCTCGGCTCCACTTCACTCTTTATCCCAAACCATTCCAGAAATTGTTTTTGATTCTACATATGTTTGTGATATTTGTCCTTTAGCAAAGCAAACTCGTTCATCTTTTGTTCCCAGTTCAATAAAATCAATTGCACCTTTTGATTTGATCCACTGTGATATTTGGGGGCCGCACCAAACACACACGCCTTCTGGGGCACGTTACTTTCTCACCATTGTAGACGACTTCACTCGATTCACATGGGTTCATCTCATGCGTTTTAAATCCGACACTCAAACCATAATCCACTCGTTCTTTTCTTGGGTCAAAACACAGTTTAATCGTAACATTAAAACTCTTCGTGCCGACAATGGGGGGGAATTCATATCTCTGCGATCATTCTTAGACACTCATGGCACCCTTTTTCAACACACCTGTGCCCACACCCCCCAACAGAACGGAGTCGTTGAACGCAAACACCGTCACCTGTTAAATGTTGCCCGTGCCTTACGATTTCAAGCTAACCTACCCTTAAAATTCTGGGGGGAGAGTGTACAAGCTGCCTGTTACCTTATCAATCGCCTTCCAACACCCCTGCTTTCTCATCAATCTCCCTATAAACTCTTGCATGGGACACTACCTGTCTACACTCATCTTCGAGTTTTTGGCTGTTTATGCTATGCTACCAACCTTACTCCCTCTCACAAATTTGATGCTCGTGCTCGACGCTGCCTTTTTCTGGGATATCCCCTTGGTCAGAAGGGCTATCGTGTTTATGACCTTGATAGCAAGCGCATTTTTACATCTCGTGATGTCACCTTCCATGAACATATTTTCCCTCTTGTTAACTCACCATCAGAACCATCAGAACCTGACCACCATTCCCTAGTCTTACCTGTTCCCCATGACGACCCAACTCCTGCACCTTCAGACCTTCTTCCCACTCTGGATCTCCCTTCGTCCTCCACTCCCTCACTTCCTCATGCCATACGTTCTCCAACCCCAGACACCACTCCCACGCCAATTCCTGCGCCATCGTCTCCTTCGCTGCCTCCCATTCCCCTTCGTCGCTCCGACCGCATTAAACAACCACCTGCCCACCTTCGTGACTATCAGACCCATCATGCTGCTTTGCTTCAGCCCCACGTCATCTCTTCCACCATGTCCGGCACACGCTATCCTCTTCACCAGTATGTTTCTTATGCTCGTCTCTCTCCTGCTCATCGCTTCTTTGTTCACAATGTCTCTCACTTAGTTGAACCAGCTTCTTATGAGCAGGCACGTCATGACCCTCACTGGCTTGCAGCTATGAATTCTGAGCTTGAAGCTCTTGAAGCCAATCATACTTGGTCTTTGGTTCCCTTACCCCACCACCAACGCCCCATTGGATGTAAATGGGTCTTCAAGATCAAGTATCATTCTGACGGTACCATCGAACGCTACAAGGCTCGCCTTGTCGCCAAAGGGTTCACCCAGCGCGAAGGTATTGATTACAAAGAGACGTTCACCCCCGTTGCTAAGCTCATTACTGTCCGCTGTCTCTTGACCATTGCTGCTGTTCGCGGCTGGTCCCTTCACCAACTGGATGTCCAAAACGCTTTCCTTCACGGTGCCCTACATGAGGAAGTCTATATGTTACCACCTCCTGGTTATCGTCGACAGGGGGAGACTATGGTTTGTCGACTTCACAAGTCATTATACGGACTCAAGCAGGCATCTCGCAGCTGGTTCCAACGTTTTTCATCAACCATTCAAGAAATTGGCTTTCAACAGTCTCATGCGGCCTACTCATTATTCACTAAGGTTTGTGGACACTCCATTACCATAGTATTGCTCTACGTCGATGACATGATCATTGCAAGAAATAATGAGGACGCCATTAGTCGACTCAAGCAATTTCTTAGCGGATGTTTTCGAATTAAAGACCTTGGACCGTTAAAATATTTTCTTGGTGTCGAAGTTGCACGGTCCAAAGCTGGGATCTCCATTTGCCAACGAAAGTATACTCTGGACATATTGGAGGAAGCTGGCTTACTTGGTGTAAAACCTGCCAAGGTACCTATGGAACCCGATTTAGTATTGACGACAACAGGTGGTGATGCTCTCAAGGACCCGACTCAATATCGACGTTTGGTTGGAAAATTAATATATCTTACCATTACGAGGCCAGATATTACGTATGCTGTGAATAATCTCAGTCAGTTCATGCAAGAACCAACACTCCATCACCTTAAAGCAGCACATCGTCTTCTCCAATATCTGAAAGAAGCACTAGGACAAGGGTTACTATTTCCTACGGAGAACCAACTTAATTTGCTTGGCTACTGTGATGCGGATTGGGCTAGATGTCCGATCACACGTCGATCAGTGACAGGTTTTTGTATCTTCCTTGGTAAATCACTTGTATCGTGGAAAAGTAAAAAGCAAGTCACGGTGGCAAGATCTTCAGCAGAAGCCGAGTATCGCTCCATGGCTGCAACCACTTGTGAGCTTACTTGGCTGAGGAATTTGTTGAATGATTTGCGTGTAAACCATCCTGAGCCAGCAAGGTTGTTTTGCGACAATCAAGCTGCTCTACATATTGCAGCAAATCCTGTGTATCATGAACGAACCAAACACGTAGAGCTGGATTGTCATACTGTACGTGAAAGGATTCAGAGGGGAGAGATCAAGACCTCTCATGTGCAGACGGGACATCAAATAGCAGACATGTTTACAAAGCCACTGAGAGCACCTACCTTCCATTCGCATCTTGGCAAGTTGGGTGTTATTGATATCCACACTCCAACTTGAGGGGGAGTGTTAAAGGAATAATAGCTGGAACAATGATGGTCAGTCATAATGGAAGCATCGCTGGAAGCATTGCTGAATGGAAGCACTGCTGGAATAGATGGAAGCTTTGCTGGAATAGCATGTGCATCTGAATGGTGGAATAGTCTAATACAAGAATTGCTGGTATAGCATGTGCAAGGAATACAATAGATGTAGTGGAAGGATAGAATAATAAAAAGCATTCATGATGCTAACTTAGGTTGTAATATATGTAATCTGTATATATACAGATTCTTGTAACCTTGTTTAAGTAAGCAAAATAGATCAATACAAGCTATTTTAATAAGATGTGCGGTGCCAACCTTCTGATATGGACATATGTATATTTTCGTAATTGAACGGTGAGCAGTTGAAGAATGCCAATCTTTTGATACTAACATGATATTATGAACTTATGTACATGAATTTAGCTTTTATAGCATCTCTATCTTTTGAACAGTGAGCAATTAGACACTGCCAATCTTTTGATAATTATGAACACTGTCAACCTCTATCTTAGGTATAGAGATCTAGCTTCAATAAATTATGTTTTCTGTATGTACATATTATCAAAACATTTTAAACACCCGTAGCAACGTGCAGACACTGTTGCTAGTTTTCATCTAAATCAAATTTTGCAGTAGGATATTTTCAAACTATCCCTCTTGATGTTGTTTTATAAAAGAAAAATTAACAAAAAAAAAAATTTCATTTTAATGAAATGTCTTTTTTAAAAGTATAGTAAATAGTATCAGTTAAATGTGAAAATGTATTTTTTCGTTAAAAGTCAACAGTACCGTGCGTGTTTTTGTTAAAACTCTCTTTTATAAATGGTGTACAGTGTACCGGATTATTTTCCCATAAATTGAAAAAAAATTCATCATTGTGTGAACCGTAAGTGCCGCGTACAATTTGAACCGTAAGGCGCCGCGTGGAAATTGGCGTTAAAAGTGAGAAAAAAAGGGAATTTAGGGTGTAGAACCACAAGTCAACTTACCAATACTCAAGTCTTCAGTCAACTGCTCTGCATAGTGTTGACGGGTTTATTAATTATAAGAAGAAGAAAGTAATTCCGGCAGAAAAAAAGAAAATCAATATCGCCAAAAAATCTTCAATTTGCCTAAAGAAATCGAAGGCAATGGATAATTGGTCGAGCTTAGGGAAGCTGATAATTATGGTGCTGGTGTTACTGTCCTACCACTATGCTCATCACAATTCCGGTCTTGTCTTTGAGGTCCTCATCTTCCTCCTCTGCTCCCTCGGCCTAGTGTTTCGTCAAATGAATATCTCTGTCCCCGATGAAGCCTCGCCCTCCTTCTCCTCCTCGCCCTCATCCTCATTGTCCTCCTCCGCCTCCTCTGCCTCCTCCACCTCCTCTCCCTCATCCTCATCCTCATCGTCCTCCTCCGCCGCCCCGTCCTCGTCCTCCTTCTCAAAAGGCTCGCTCTATGAAGTGTTCATAAGCTTCAGAGGCGAAGACACACGTAAAAACTTCACGGGCCACCTCCACGAAGCATTGACAAAGGCCGGAATCAACGCCTTTATTGACGACGAAGAACTAAGAAGAGGAGAAGATATAACTACCGAACTTGTGCGGGCAATCCAGGGTTCTAGGATCTCTATCATTGTCTTCTCAAGACGGTACGCGGACTCCAGCTGGTGTCTCGAGGAGCTAGTTAAGATCATGGTGTGTAGAAGAACGCTAGGGCAATTAGTTTTGCCGATATTCTATGACGTTGATCCTTCGCATGTCAGGAAACAGACTGGCAGTTTTGCAGAATCGTTCCTGAAACATACAGATGAAAAGAAGGTAGAGAGGTGTAAGATAGAGAGTTGGAGAACTGCTCTTACTGAAGCTTCGAATTTGTCTGGCTGGGATCTCAGAAACACTTTGGACGGGTACTTACTAATTTTTTTTCTTATGAATTTAGGCTTTAACGTACCGTTGCTTATTAATTTGGAAGCATGCGATTTCTTAGAACTCTGTAATAAAATCATACAATAAAGCATAAACTGTTAAGGCTACACTAATAGCAGCAGGGAATGGCTGCGGAGGGTTTCTTATTTAAATTTTAATTTTAATTGATGTTTGCTAAGTTTAAACGCAACACCCCAAAGAAAATTGTCTTAAATAAAATCTCTAGTCATGATAAGTAATTTTGTGTATTAGTTCAATTTCGTCTTGTAGTTGTATAACAATCTTCGTTTTGCTACTCGACTAATGCCAGGCATGAAGCAAAGTTTATCAGGATGATTACCAATCAAGTCACTACGAAGCTGAACAACAAATACTTCGACGTAGCACCCTATCAAGTTGGAATAGATACTCGACTGCTAGATATCAGTAATTATTTAGGTATCGGAGATTCAAATGATGTTCGTGTGATTGGAATTTCAGGTATGGGTGGAATAGGTAAAACAACGATTGCTAAAGCCATTTATAATGAATTTTATGAAAGGTTTGAAGGTAGAAGTTTCCTTGAAAAAGTGAGGGAAAAGAAACTAGAAAAATTGCAAAAACAACTTCTTTTTGATATCTTGCAAACCAAGACAAAGGTAAGCAGTGTTGCTGCAGGGACCGCCTTGGTAAGGGAAAGATTTCGACGCTTAAAGGTACTTGTCATAGTTGATGATGTAGATGATGTAAAGCAGTTACGCGAATTAGCTGGAAATTGCCACTCTTTTGGCCCGGGGAGCAGAATCATCATCACAACGAGAAACGAACGTGTGCTAAAAGAATTTACAGTTGATAAGATATATCAGGCGAAAGGAATGGACCAAGAAGAAGCTCTTGAGCTCCTAAGTTGGCATGCTTTCAGAAGTAGTTGTTGTCCTAGACAATATCTTGCGCTCTTAAGAGAAGTTGTCAATTACTGTGGAGGACTGCCGCTGGCTCTTGAAGTTTTAGGATCTACTCTTTTCAAACGAAGTGTAGATGAATGGAGAAACATATTGGATGAATTGAAAATGATTCCTCGTGGAGAAATTCAGGCACAACTGAAAATAAGCTACGACGGGCTAAATGATAATTACAAGAGGCGGATATTCCTCGATATAGCTTGTTTTTTTATCGGAATGGACAAGAACGATGTCATGCAAATCTTGGATGGTTGTGGCTTTTATGCAACAACAGGAATTGAGGTCCTCCTTGACCGGTGCCTTGTAACTATTAATAGTAAAAATAAGATTATGATGCATGATTTGCTTCGGGATATGGGCAGAGATATCGTGCATGTAGAAAATCCCGATTTTCCTGGAGAACGGAGTAGATTGTGGCGTCCTGAAGATGTAAATGATGTATTGATAGACAAATCTGTAAGTACTTTCCCAATCGAACTTTATGTTAAACATGTAAGCATATGTAAGTTAGTAATCTAACTTTTTTTCATGCAAAGCCTTCTCTTATTTGGAGTCTGTTTTTTTCGGATAGCAGGGAAGTGAAAAAATTGAAGGTCTAGCTTTGAATTTGCCGAGTCTTGAAGAGACTAGTTTAAGCACTGAGGCGTTTAGAAATATGAAGAGACTGAGATTGCTCCAACTAAACTACGTTCAGCTCGCTGGGGGATACCAATGTCTTTCCAAAAATCTAAGATGGTTGTGCTGGAATGGATTCCCATTGGAGTTCATACCAATAGAACTGTGTCAACCAAACATAGTCGCTATCGATATGCAGTACAGCAGCCTCAAACAAGTTCTTTGTGAGTATTCTGGGGTAAGTACAATGCGTAACCTGAACCACATTAGGAATTATTTTTATGCTCTCTGTATCTTCTTTTTGGATTTAAATTTGATTTTTCTTAACAGTCGCTTGGTAAGTTGAAGATTCTAAATCTCAGCCACTCCTATGATCTAACACAATCGCCAGACTTTTCAAAATTCCCAAATCTTGAGAAATTGATACTCAAAGACTGTAAGAGGTTAGCTGAAGTTCACAAGTCCATTGGAGATCTTAAGAGTCTTGTGTTGGTGAATTTGAAAGACTGTGAAATGCTTAAGGCTCTCCCGAGGAGTTTCTACAAGTTGAAATCTGTCAAAACTCTTGTTCTCAATGGTTGTTCAAGATTCCGAAGCTTTCCTGAGCACTTGGGAAAAATGGCATCATTGGTTACTCTTTGTGCAGATGGGACGGCCATAAAAAAAGTACCACCTTCCATCATAAGACTAGAGAAGCTCAAGCGCTTATCTTTGAGATACTTGAAGTGTCCTTTGCAGCTACCTTCCTTACGAGGCTTAGGCTCTTTAACAGAGTTATCTTTGGAACACTGCTATTTAAGGAAAGTGCCTAATGATATTGGGAATAGTCTACCTTGTTTAGAGTACTTATTTCTAGGTAACAATAATTTTCGTAGCCTTCCAAGCCTCAGTGGCCTGTCCATGCTTATTGAACTACGCTTGGATAGTTGCCGAAACCTTGTCGAGATCACAGATTTACCAAAAAGTTTGGGTATCCTGGAGATGAAGGGCTGCTCTGCATTAGAAAGAATGTCAGATTTTTCAGGCATGTCGACAATCGTGTATCTCGGTTCCCCCAAACTCATTGAGTTTCCAGGATTGGAGAGCGCGTTAAACTCGGGCCTCAAACTTGATATGTTAACACACAACAATGTCACGGATTTCCTTCTTAAGGATAGCACGCTACAGGTTCTCTCTCTCTTCCACAGCACCCTTTCTCCTCCCTCCCTCGCATATGTGTGTTATGCATGTATTACTCACACAAATCTTGTTCAACATGGTATAGGGATGGACAGGAGATGGATACATGAGACTTGTAGGAAGACAAATTCCCACTTGGTTCAATCATGTCAACGAGGGTACCCAAGTCTCTTTTGAAGTGCCTAAGGAAATTGGTTGTAATGCAAAAGCATTGGCTGTGTGCCTGGCTTGTGTTGCTCGTGACGACAGCTCGTCTGATCCTCAGGGGTATTATGATATTTATGTTATTAATCACACCAAGCGTACTAGTTTTTTTGTCAGTATAAGAAATGATATTGTCAAACAAGAGTACCTTTGCCTGGGAAATATATCGTTGTCGGAAAAAGAGTTCAATTTGGAAGAAGGCGATTTGGTCCATGTTATTGCAAAATTTCCAGATATTGTGGTAAAAATAGGAGTACGTTTACTATGCAACAAACTTACGATTTTCGAAGGTTGGTCCTTTTTTTACTTTTCTATCCCTTACGAACGGGCCTTAGAAAAAATTTCTACCGAAGTTGATGATTCTGATGAGGATTATGAAGATGATGATTTTGATGAGGATGATGACAACGACGATGAGGATGATGATGAGGAGGACCAAGACGATGATGAGGGGGACCAAGACGGTGATGCTAATGGTGACGATGATGACAACCATGATGACAAACCACGACTGTGTAAGCTAGGAAACTTTCTGGTTTAATCATCTAGTTTGCAGATACAGTCTGTATTTTTTTGCATGCCTTTGATTTGTTTTTAATATGTTCTCTCTTTTTGATCTTTCTTGTTTCTGTGGTGGTTTAATTTAACTTATTAATGCATTTTTAATATGTTCGGATGGGCTATACAGAATATGCCCCGGCCTAGAGGTGCAGATGCTGCTGGTCTGTCACTCCGAGAGTTAGAACTCCACCCTCCAGCCGAAGCGTGGCGTAGGCGCAATATGTACAGAGGAGGGCCTTGGTGTGATCCAGATGATATGGGTCCTCCGGATGATACCCCCACGCTATGTAATTCTTCAAGACCCACCAGATGATATGGCCGAGGAAGCGCAAGATGTCTGAAAGAAATGCAGGGAGCTTGCCACCAAGCTGATTTCAACCAAATTTTGCTTTATTTACAAAATTGCCACTGGGCTTTAGAACGGGTTTTCAGTCTGTATCTGGGCTTTGACTCTCGGGGAGAGAGAGGGCAGGGGGACAGAAGGGTTGGCAGTTTGGAGGGAGAGGTTCGCCGGGATTTAGGGGAGAGGATTTTCGGCAGGGAGGTGCGGGGTGGGTGTGAATGTGGCTGATGCATCGGTCAGAGGGTTGTTGGGGGGGGGGGGGGGGAGGAGAGGAGGGGGACAGAGGGACTGACAGATTGGAGAGAGATGGGAGCTACGGGTTGCGACTGAGTGAGAGAGAGATTTAGCTAGGTCCTCTGCCAGGACCTATGGGATTTTCTCCAATTTTAGAGAGAGAGGAGAAAGCACGGCTGTGTGCATTTTTTTTGGGTTAATGGGTTACCGCACAGGGTTGGTGAGGAGAGAATGGCAGAGGGAGGTATGGAAGGGTAGGGGTTTTCAGTTTTTTTCCTCTGATTCAGCAGGTCTAGTTATGTTGGGTCCAGCCTCTTCTTCAAAGGAACTTGAGGTCCAGAGGGCTTCCTGCTTGCATAGCCACAACCATCATCAGAATCATCACCTCTGGAGTCACTTCCTCCATCAGAATATGAACCCCCACGTCTCCTCCTAGATGATGAATGCGAGTGTCGGTTTTTCCCCGATGAACTTGTTCTTCCCGCAGCCTCCAAGAGCAAATTTTCTAATTCTGCCATTAACCGCTGTCCCTTCCGGTATGTTTTGGTGTTTTACTCGCGTTCCTGAATAACTCATAAAGTCAGTATTCGAAAAGAAGATAAAATCATCAACATATTATTGCCATCTGTTGGTTCAAAACTATTTCAACTTGATAGTAAACACATTAGTTTGTAACAAAAAATTTGAAACCTAAAAATTCTTAATCTGCTACTAACAATTTTGATAGCGCTAGTAATTCACAATTGTGATTTGTTGTATATGTAATTTTTTAGGGTTTTGGGGTAATGAGTCAAGTGAAGGACTCTGACGACGAGCCTGTGGCTCATTCCCTTGAGAGCGATAAGTCCGAAACGGGGAGTATTGAGAACATTAGAGGAGGAGCAGGAGAAGACGAAGAGGAGAGAGAAGTTGTTGAATCTGAAATGTGGAGAGAGAAATGGAGAAAGAAGGATTGATATTGGGGATTCTATGGCGCGTAGTTTCAAAATTTTAGGTCTTTATTGATTTAGTTACACCATTGCCCTATGAACCATTGTCAATCAATAACTTTCCATGATGTGAATAAAGCTGGAAATGAGAATTACCTGCCTTAGTCTGAGAGGTGTACGAGTTATCAGCTTCGTTATGGTCAAGGTAACTAGAACTCTGGAAATGAGAAGCATAAAGGAAAGCTAGTTGGAATAGATATTACTTCCTTAATACCATGACACTGCTAAATTGCCCTGGCCATCGTACATTTATGTTTTAAGTTACGTACAGAAGATTTGGCTTTATGTGTAGTCTTTTTGTTGTTTCTCCAGTGCTGTTGCATGGTGTGGGAAGCTGAATGCCATCGCTTGTGCATCAGAAACGTGTGCAAGTATTCCAAGGTTTGTATTGCTTGTTATGCTCACTTTTGTCTGACCATGAGAGTTTTGCGTCATGAAATGTGGGATTTATTCTGGTGTGATGATATGCATGATGCAAAGAAAAGGATGAATCTTTCTAGAATGTTTAAGAATTGTAGTTCCATAAAAAAAAAGTTATAAGAATTGTAGTTACAGCTTACTTTTAGAAATAGAACATCTTCATATGGGGTCCAAATGGATCATCAAGGAGTCACTAGTGTAAAAACTAGGCAGCCTGGTTGGTGGGCACTAAGCTTGCTTAAGTTTGGCCTATATTTTATTTCATCTCTTATTAATTAGTTACATTTGTGTACAGTTATGAGTCATGACAATTCTTTTTGTTATGGATTTCTCTGTAGTTCAAATGCAAATGTGCCTTTTGGGATTTCCATACATATCGTGATCCCAAAGCGACCAACTGAGCGTGCAGTGTTCAATGTCAATGTAGGTATTTAGATGATTTATTTGCTTTTATAAGGGCCTTTGGTTCTTCAGATTCTTTGCCTAAGTTTTCTTCACCGCAACTTATTCGGTGAATAGCTTGATAATTAACTATGAAGGCTTTATAATTCTCTTTGGACTTGCTTAATGCCAATATGCTTTTGCTATGAACATCTACAATGTATCAAATTTCTTTTTCTTTCCAAGCAACTCTTGCATACGAAGTTGTTTTTTAGCATCCGCAGTCCAATAGTTGTTACCTGCTAGTTCATTAAGTGTTTAAATCCTATCTCATTTGGATGACAATTCCCTAAATATTGGAAGAAGTCTCCTGATAGTTTTGAATTCATTTTGCTTTTGCTTTCCTAAGTGTTGGTTCTAATTCTGTGAACCATGATAGTTTTGAATTCATTTTGCAGATTCTCCTCGTGATTCTGTTCAGTTTATTGAATGGTCTCCTACTTCTTGCCCTCGTGCCTTACTAATTGCCAATTTCCATGGGAGAGTAACGATCTGGACTCAGCCTTCTCAAGTAAGCTAGACTTCTTGTACTGATTTCTTCTTATGTAGATAACTTTTCCCCTTGCAAGCTTTTGATGTGGTCTTTCCACCAACAGCTAAATTGCAATAATCTTGGCCAATTTTTCCTTTTTATTTTATTTTGTAATATGATGAAATTTTTATATTTGATCTCTGCTTAGGGGCCAGCTAATCTCGTACACGATGCAGCCGCTGGCAACGAGAGCATGAATGGCAGGAGTGTCCCCAGTAAGCAATTTTGTTGTATGCCACTCATCTGGTTTTAAAAGATATGTTTGTGTTTCTTGTTCTGCCCATCTGAAGGTACTTTGTTCATTGAATGTAACATATTAGATTGCTTATTGTTTATATGAAGATTGCATTTTATTTCTGCTGGTGCGACTGCAGTATCCTTTTTCAGATGATGTTGATGGTTAATGATTTTTTAAATCTTTTTTTTTATGAACCAGTATAAGTTGCTTTCCTCAAAATCAAGTACATCCTACAATGGAAAGTCAACTTTTGAAGAAAAATCTCTTTCACAGCAGTCTCAAAATTCAGGTTTTTTTTCTTTCCTTCATTGCAACGTCTCTTAGTTTCAAGTTATCTTATTTTCCATTTTATTTCTGCTGGTGTTCGATTGGTATCTGATGCAATATTTTGTTATTTGTTTCAGCTCGGTGGCCCAGTTTTCTGTGCGTCTGTTCTGTTTTCTCTTCAGGCTCTATTCAGCTTCATTGGTCCCAGTATCCTCCTAATCAGACTAGTGCTGCACCAAAGTGGTTTTAAACAAGCAAGGGACTCTTGGGTGCTGGGCCTAGTGGGATCATGGCAGCTGATGCTATCATAACAGACAGTGGTGCCATGCATGTCGCAGGCGTTCCAATTGTACAACTAATGGGGTCCCACCTTCAATAAATCCACCCATTTGGGCAGTGTTTTTTCAAGATGCTTATAGATTTTCTTGTACATGCTAATTTTTTCATGACAAATAGGACCCTCACATGCAGGTCTAGTTGTACTTCCTAAAATACCACTCATGCATGATGATGGAGTTGTATGGTTTCTGCTCTTCCTTGTTAATATATAATGCTGCTAAACTCAACGCCTGCAACTTTATTCTGTCAAAGATGATTAACTTTCTTGTTAACTGGTTGCTTAAAATTCTGTACAGTAGTTTTATTTAATTTTTGGTGTCAATCACAATCTGAAATCTCATAGTTACAATCTCTTTTTCTGATGGGCTATACAAAATATGCCCCGGCCTAGAGGTGCAGATGCTGCTGGTCTGTCACTCCGAGAGTTAGAACTCCACCCTCCGGCCGAAGAGTGGCATGGGCGCAAAATGTACGTGGAGGGCCTTGGTCTGATCCAGATGGTATGGGTCCTCAAGATGATACCCCCCAAGCTATGTGATTCTTCAAGACCCACCAGATGATATGGCCAAGGAAGCGCAGGATGTCAAAAGAGATGCAGCATTTAGCCTAAAACACTTTTGTGGGTCTGGGGGCATATGGAAGAGTGGTCTAGAAGGGGAGGTTTGATATGTAAAGTGGTAGATTGGTGGATAGATAATTTTCGTTTTAACTTAAGTTCATCCTAAGTTAGAATTCTCATCTTCTCTTAATTTAGCTTAAAAATAAGTAATATCGATTGTGAAAAAATAAACATTTAAAGCCAATCAATCCGTTGTTTTGATGCAGTTTGAATTTTCAATGTTTTAAAGGGAAAGCACAAGTAAATTGAAAGTGGTTGATCAGATGTCACAGTCACTCTTCAACTACTACGGATAGTAACAATAGTCAAAGATAAGGCCATTAATTAAACAACCAATCCAAACGTCCTTGATGCCATTTTCCACAACAACTTCGATTATTTTATACCAAATTGTATATAAATATATATTTTTCCTTGATATTTAGCCATACTGAAAGTGAGAGCCCTGCAAATATGCATTTGGCACTCTCTACCGAAGTTGTAAGTTGAAATAAAAAATTGACTAGGAAGACTGGTAGAGGTCGTCATAATCCGGGATTTTGTAATAGGGTACTTTCAAATTAACTCTTGTAGTGAAGTCCCGCAGAAGAAAGAAAATCAATATCGCCAAAAACCTTCAATTTGCCTAAAGAAAATGAAGGAAATGGATACCTGGTCGAGCTTAGGGAAGCTGTTAACTCTGGTGCTGGTGTTAGTGTCCTACCACTTTGCGGTTCGCAATTCCGGTCTTGTCTTTGATGTCCTCATCTTCCTCATCTGCTCCCTCGGCCTCATGTTTCGCCAAATGAATGTCTCAGTCCCGGATAAAGCCTCGTCGTCCTCCTCCTCCTCGCCCGGATCCTCATCTTCATCCTCATCGTCCTCTTCCACCTCCTCGCCGTCATCGTCCTCCTCCGCCTCCTTGTCCTCATCCTCCTTCTCCAAAGGTTCGCTCTACGATGTGTTCATAAGCTTCAGAGGTGAAGACACACGCAAAAGCTTCACGGGCCACCTCTATGAAGCATTAACAAAGGCCGGAATCAATGCTTTTATTGACGACGAAGAACTAAAAAAGGGAGAAAAATTAAAAACCGCATTTAAGCGGGCAATCCAAGGTTCTAAGATCTCTATCATCGTCTTCTCTAGACAGTATGCGAACTCCGGCTGGTGCCTCGAGGAGCTGGTTAAGATCATGGAGTGTAGAACAACGCTGGGGCAGTTAGTTTTGTCGATATTCTATGACGTTGAACCTTCGCATGTCAGGAAACAGACTGGCAGTTTTGGACAGTCGTTTCTGGAACATATAGATGAAAAGAAGGTAGAGAGTTGTAAGGTAGAGAGGTGGAGAACTGCTCTTACTGAAGCTTCGAATTTGTCTGGCTGGGATCTCCAAAACACTTTGGACGGGTACTTACTAATCTCTTCTCTTATGAATTTAGGCTTTAACGTACCTTTGCTTATTAATTTGGAAGCATCCGATTTCTTAGACCTCTTTTAATAAAATCATACAATAAAGCTTCAACCGTTAAGCTTACACTAATCACAGCAGGGGAGCCGCCGGCGAATGGCTGCAGAGGGAAGGGATGCTGGTTTTGTTTGTTTGTGTTTCTAATTTGAATTTTTAATTGATGTTTGCTTAGTTTAAACACAACACCTCAAAGAAAATTGTCTTAATAAAATCTCTAGTTTTTTTTTTTTTTGGTCCGAGAAATCTCTAGTCATGATAAGTAATTTTGTGTATTAGTTCAATTTCATCTTGTAGTTGTATAACAATCTTCGTTTTGCTTCTCAACTCTACTAACGCCAGGCATGAAGCAAAGTTTATCAGGAAGATTACTGAGGAAGTCACTAAGAAGCTGAACAACACATACTTAGACGTAGCGCCCTACCAAGTCGGAATGGATCCTCGAGTGCAAGATATCAGTAATTATTTATGTATCGGAGATTCAGATAATGTTCGTGTGATTGGAATTTCCGGCATGGGTGGCATGGGTAAAACATCGCTTGCTAAAGCCATTTATAACCAATTTTATGACAGGTTTCAAGGTAAAAGTTTCCTTGAAAAAGTGAGGGAAAAGAAACTAGAAAAATTGCAAAATCAACTTCTTTCTGATATCTTGCAAACGACTAAGACAAAGGTAAGTAGTGTTGCTGCAGGGACCGCCTTAGTAGGGAAAAGATTTCGACGCTTAAAGGTACTTGTCATATTTGATGATGTAGACGATGTGAAGCAGCTACACGAATTAGCAAGAAATCGCAACTCTTTTGGCCCGGGGAGCAGAATTATCATCACAACAAGAAACGAACATGTGCTAAAAGAATTTGCAGTTGATACAGTATATCCGGTGATAGAAATGAAACGAGAAGAAGCTCTTGAGCTCCTAAGTTGGCATGCTTTCAGAAGTAATTGTTGTCCTAGTCAATATCTCGAGGTCGCAAGAGAAGTTGTCAATTACTGTGGAGGAGTGCCATTGGCTCTTCAAGTTTTAGGTTCTCACCTGTTCAACCAAAGCATAAGAGATTGGAAAAGTACATTGGATAAATTGAAAGAAATTCCTCTTGATAAAATTCAGGAACAGCTAAAAATAAGCTACATCGGGTTAAATGATGACTATGAGAGGGAGATATTCCGCGATATATCTTGTTTCTTTATTGGAATAGATAAGAATGATGTCATGCAAATCTTGGATGGTTGTGGATTTTATGCAACTGCAGGAATCAAGGTCCTCCTTGACCGGTGCCTTGTAACTGTTAATACAAAAAACAAGATAATGATGCATGATTTGCTTCGGGATATGGGCAGAGATATCGTGCGTGTGGAAAATTCTAAATTCCCAAGAGAACGGAGTAGATTGTGGCATCCTGAAGATGTAAAAGCTGTATTGATAGACAAATCTGTAAGCACTTTTCCAATCAAACTTTATGTTAAATGCGTAAGGAATAGAAGAGAATCATATGTAAGTAATCGAACTATTTTGCATGCAAACCTTTCTTATTTAGTCCCTTGTTTTGGTCAGCAGGGAACTGAAAAAATTGAAGGGCTGGCTTTGGATTTGCCAAGTGTTGAAGAGATTAGTTTCAGTACTGAGGCATTTACAAATATGAAGAGCCTCAGATTGCTCAAACTCAAGTATGTTCGGCTCACTGGGGGATACCGATGTCTTTCCAAAAAATTAAGATGGCTGTGTTATCATGGATTCCCATTGGAGTTCATACCGAAAGACCTATGTCAACCAAACATAGTAGCTATCGACATGCGGTATAGCAGCCTCAAACAAGTTCTTTGTGAGGATTCTAGGGTACGTACAAAACCTGAACCAAATTAAGAATTATTTTTATGCTCTTTATCTTCTTTTTGGATTTTAAATTTTTATTTCAATTTTGTTTTGCTTAACAGCTGCTTGATAAGTTGAAGATTCTGAATCTCAGCCATTCCCACGATCTAACACAATCGCCAGACTTCTCAAAACTCCCAAATCTTGAGAAATTGATACTCAAAGACTGTAAGAGGTTGACTAAGGTTCACAAATCCATCGGAGGTCTCCAGAGTCTAGTGTTGGTGAATTTGAAAGACTGTGAAACGCTTAAGGCTCTCCCGAGGAGTTTCTACAAGTCGAAATCTATCAAAACTCTTGTTCTTCATGGTTGTTCAAGATTCCAAATCTTGTCTGAGCACTTGGGGAAAATGGCATCATTGATCACTCTTCTTGTAGATGGGACGGCCATAAAAGAAGTACCACCTTCCATCGTACAACTGGAGAAGCTCGAGCGCTTATCTTTGAGTTGCTTGAAGTGTTTTTTGCAGCTACCTTCCTTACGGGGCTTACGCTCTTTAACAGAATTAAATTTGGAAAAGAGCAATTTCATGGAAGTGCCTAATGATTTTGGGAGTGGTCTACCTTGTTTAGTGAACTTAAATCTAAGCTGCAATGATTTTCATAGCCTTCCAAGCCTCAGTGGCATCTCCAAGCTTGGTCAACTATTATTGAATGGTTGCAGAAACCTTGTTGAGATCCCAGATTTACCACAAAGTTTGTATCTCCTGGACATATACAAATGCCCTGCGGTAGAAAGAATGCCAGATTTTTCAGGTATGTCGGCGCACATGGTTCTCTCTTCCCCCAAACTCATTGAGTTTCCAGGCTTGGATAGCGCGTTAAACTCGGGCCTCATACTTCATATGCCAGTACACAACAATCTCACAGATTACCTTCTAAAGGATAGCACGCTACAGGTTCCCTTTCTCTGAACCCCCTCAAAACCCCCTATTTGTCAAATTTGTGCGTTATATTTATATTGCTTACACAAATCTTGTTCAACATGGTATAGGGATGGACAGGACGTGGACACATAACTCTTGCAGGAAGACAAATTCCCACTTGGTTCAATCATGTCAACGAGGGTGCCCAAGTCTCTTTTGAAGTGTCTAAGGAAAATGGTCATAATCCAAAAGCGTTGGCTGTGTGCATGGCTTATTGTTCTTTTATGGATGTCGACAGCGTGTTTTTTGGTTCTTGTTTCATTTGTGTTATTAATCACACCAAGCGTACTAGTTTTTTTGTCGACCTAATGAGCCCACCAGCTTGCGGTGGAGACTACCTTTGGCTGGGACATTTACCGTTATGGGAAGATGAGTTCAATTTCGAAGAAGGCGATTTGGTCCTTGTTATAGCAAAGATTCTACGTAGTGATCAGTTCATGGTGAAGAAAACAGGGGTACGTTTACGTAGTGAGTTCATGGTGAAGAAAACAGGGGTACGTTTAGTGTGTGACAAGACTTTCGAAGGTCGTTTGTACTTTCGTTACTATTCTATCCCTTACGATAGGGCCTTAGAAGAAATTCCCACCGAAAATGATGATGATTTTCATGAGGATTATGAAAATGATGATGTGGATGATAGTGAGGATGACGACGACGATGGTACTAATGAAGATGGTGATGACAACCATGATGATGACGATGACGACGACCACGATGACCATGTAAGCTAGGAAACTTCCTGGTTTAGTCTGCTAGTTTGCAGATACAGTTTGTCTTTTTAGTTCGGAAACTTCCTGCTTGATCTGTTTTTAATATGTTCTCTCTGTTTGAATTTTCTTGTTTCTGTGGTGGTTTGATTTTCCTTATTAATGCACTTTTAAAGGTTTGTTTTAAGGAAAAAAGGGAATTAAAGTTCAAGGTCATATTTGATCATTCAGGATGGAGTTGCTCAGACCGGGGGCCCGGGGGCCCGGGGGCACTTGATTTACTTACATCCTGGGCCGTGTGTTTAATTTCTCCTCCCCAATATCGCTTGTATGAAATACATTAACTAAAAAAACTTTTGATTTAAAGTTTTAGTTAAGAATTTACAGTTAAATTAATGCAATGAAGTAGTAATAATTGAATATTAAAGCTGTCTTTCGTATGAGTTAAACATTACCCTCTCGCTTACAGATAGAGATGAGAATCACAAATTACAAAAAAAAAAAAAAAAGGTGAAAACTCATATTTTTTTAAAGATTATTTAGCCAAAAATCAATACAAGAGATAGAAATCAATGAGTGAGAGAGAGAGAGAGAGAGAGAGAGAGAGAGAGAGAGTGAAATGAATCAAATGAGTGAAGCTGAAGAAGTGACTTTTATAAAGTTGGAGAAGGGGAAAAAACAAAAAGGTCATCTCTTTTGGCAGTTCATCGTGCAACGTTGATGGAAAACTTAACGAAGCTACAGACATACGATAAAATAAGACATATTTATACATTTTAAAAAGTAAGTAAATTTGATTAAAAGAATTTTTAAGAGACAGAATGAGACTGTCAAACACTTTCAAATGCACACAAGTAATTAAGTATTTTAATCTTTTGCTAAATAAATTTGAAACGGATATACGAGCTACAATATCTAATTAGAATTAAAATATGAGTCAGAATATCCTTTTTCTGAAACGAAACAAAAATGATAAGGAGAAGCCCCAAGGAAAACAACATAAAAATGACTAGTAATGTTAAAATAGTAAAATAAAAATGTAACCTGGTTTATGGACGAAAATGCCCTCCTATTTGATGCTAGCTGCTTCACTTATTGGCGAGTCCAAGCATTGTCTTGTCGGAACTGGAAGTGAACTCTCTCTCTCTCTCTCTCTCTCCCTCTCTCTCCCTCTCTTGTTCGTACACGTTGTGATTGTCGTCTGAAAGCCCCCTGAAATGGAGCAAATCCAGCACAAGTACATAACCGTACAAGGCCTGAAGCTCCACGTCGCCGACATCGGAACAGGTCAGATTATTTTCCTCCCCAATTCCTCGTCTGGCACCGTAACGTATTTATTATTCTTAACAAAATCGAACACAACCATAATCGATCGATCGCCGCCTTTTTTCGTTTATCATAGGTTCCAATGTGGTCTTGTTCCTGCACGGTTTCCCGGAAATTTGGTACTCGTGGCGGCACCAGATGGTTGCGGCGGCCAACGCCGGCTTCCGGGCCATCGCTCCCGACTACCGCGGATACGGACTATCCGACCCTCCTCCCCAATCCGAGAAGACCTCGTACCGCGACCTCGCCAGTGACATCCTTGGAATTCTCGATTCCCTTGCTATTCCCAAGGTACTTATTAGAAAGAATCATCGGATTCTTCTCCTTAATTATTATTAATTCCAATTAACTTGCTTAATTTAACAAATCTTTTTTTCCCTTAACTCCATAGATATTTGTTGAAATCTCCTGTTTGTTTAGGTTGGTACATATGGTGAATAAAATACAAGTCTCCTTTTTCCTTTTGTTTTAGCATCCCTGAAGTTTTTCTTGTCATTAGTACTAATTTGATTAAAAGAAAATTAATTCATTTAGATGATCGGAGTGTGGATTCGAAGTAGAGAAACGCTAAGGTGACTGTTTCAAAAGTTGAACTCTCTATAGACCCTGGCACCTTATAGTTTAACGTCAATTCATGTGCCAACATTATAAAACATTGTGCCAAAAACATAAGGTGCAAAGAGGATATGGAAAGCCCACTTTTGATAGAGTCCCCTTTGCATTTCTCTTCGAAATATCACTAAACTTGAGAGCTAGTTGGTAATTGTATTCAACTTTTGGATGAACACCTTCTGATGTTAATGGCTATGAAGATTTAAGGCTTTGGAAATTGTATTCAAATTTGCATAGGTTTTCCTAATTGCAAAAGATTTTGGAGTTGGGGTAGCGACATTATTTTCTCTTCTGCACCCCGAGAGGGTCGTAGGCGTTGTGACAATGGGAGTGCCAATCATGCCACCAGGCCCTCGTAAAACGGACAACTACCTCCCAGAAGGTTTCTACATTTCAAGATGGCAGGTGTGCATTTACCTGGTCTTGCTATACGTTCAATACCATTGCAAACATGAATTTGTTGCGAGTTTGCTACTAACTGTTGCCTATGTTTCAGGAACCTGGACGTGCAGAGGCTGATTTTGGGCGCCTTGATGCGAAAACAGTTGTTCGGAATGTTTACATCCTTTTTTCCAGAAGCGAAATACCAATAGCTGCAGAAGACCAGGAGATCATGGACCTAGTGGATCCATCTACGCCTCTTCCCCTTTGGTTCAGTGAGGAAGATCTTGCTGCATATGGAGCTTTGTATGAGAAATCGGGTTTCCGAACTGCGCTGCAAGTTCCATACAGGTAATGTAGTTGACCAAGTGGTTTCATACTGTTACATACTCGAACTGTTAATGTAGACAGAACAATCACACCTAGCAATATTTGACCAAGTTGTAAGCACATACCCGTTAATGACTGTTGAACTCTTTATACGCATTGATAGGGCAATTAGAGAAGAGTCCGCTGTAGCAGGTCCAATAGTTAAAGCTCCTGCGCTTTTTATAATGGGAGGCAAGGATTATGTTAACAAATTTCCAGGGATAGAGGATTACATAAACAGTGAAAAGATCAAAGAGTTTGTCCCCGATTTGGAGATTGTATTTCTTCCCGAAGGAACGCATTTTGTTCAAGAACAGTCGCCTGAAGAGGTCAATCAGCTGATCCTCACCTTCCTTGGAAAGCACATTTGAAACGCTAATGCTTTGCTTGAAGATTGCCAGAGACGAAGTGAGATTTGTCCTTGGGGAAAAAAGCATGTGATGTGAAACTGCCAGTAATGTAGGGGTGACGAATCTTATGCAGAAGGCAAACTTTGTAATTCTGTTGTGGCATGTAATGTTTCTCTTTCAAATAATACATACAATTTGGCAATACAATCATATGATTCAAATACGGTTATTTCAAGCGATAATGTACACGAAATTAATCTACAAACATTATTCGAATCATAAACATTAATATCACGGAAATAAAACGGAATTAGGTCTGTCAAGGCGTTCATACTATGAATTGATATCTTGCCCCAAAAAAATAAAAATACTATAGGAACTGATGGCTGCTTGTGGTGGTACCATTTTAGGGATTGGTGTCGGCCACCATGGGAGCGCAAATGTTGAAACACCTATCACCTCTCTGTCTGTAATTTTCAGTATCTTACTTGTACGAATGTTGCACATGAAAATCGATCTACTTGACTGTAGATACACGATATCCTCATCAAACGCGTCCAAAGGCAGCAATCTCGTGGCCTCTCCATCATCTTACAACTGACGCCACAGACCAGATCGTTCCATCCTTAGCAGTAAGCAAACCCTCTGTCTAATAGTGAAACAACAGCCATCCTCAACATCCCCTTTCATCTCCCAGATATGAACATCTTCGTACTGCGCCAAAGCGCTACGAGGCATAACATGTCTCGACTCTCACATACGAATTTGTCAAGGTGTACAGGCAGCTTAACCTCATCAAGTTCAACGAAATAACATTTATCAAAAACTTCACGACCATCACAAGCACTGCTAGAGTTATTGCCGTTGTACGCCAAAGGATCCAACGCCATAACGCCACCAGTGCCTGCCCAGTACAACTTTCCTTTGCAAGGAAAACCCGCACGAGGAAAGGAGTCATTGCAGTAGACACCGAATTCTCGTGGGGATACTACAACCAACTCTTTCCATACACCGGTCTCAGAAGAGAACCTGTCCATTTTGCATCGAAAGGGAACTGGCAAATATAAATGAAATCGCACAACCTTGCACCTATACTCAGCGTTAACGATTATATTTTGTTCACAAGACTTGTTATCATCTTCCGGAAACTTATAGTAGGGATCGCAAATCAATTCCGCTGGTAGAATATCATGGCATGCTGGGGCAGGAGGTAGCGCAGCCCAGTGGCTGGTGTATGGATTGCAAATGATGTAGTAAGTGCTCGAGTCATTAGGCGAATATCCCCAGTGGCACAAAACTAGGTCATTTGCAAGTTGCTGCTCTTTCCTATCATTTTCTTTGATTTTTATTTTTTGATTTCTTTTTAAATTCTTTTTAGCCAAAAACAAGACAAAACTAAAGCATAGTTGGTATTCTTAATTATGTATTATGACTTGTGAAATTATTCCAACAAAACTAAAGATAGTTGGAATTCATAATCTTGCTAGCAGGGAAAATAAAATTGTACGGGACCAAACCAAGTGGGAATGCGCTAACAATATCTTGGACCAAATTAAGGGTTAAGGTTTATGTCCATAGATTAAGTATAATTTTTTTTTCATGTTAATAAAATTTTCTAATACCGTCAACATTATCTATGAAGATATCCATAAAAAAAAAACAATTGATTTGTTCATTTTCAAAGTAGATTTCAAATTTCAAACATAAAATTTAAATTTGAAAACTTAAGTGGCACTTTGATTTTTTTTTAAATTTTATTCTCTATCTGATATGTCACATTTAAACCACTATTTATTATATTATTTATTTTTCATGATTGTAATAAGTATTTAGAACAAAAAGTAAAAATAAAAATTTAAACCACATTATTATTAACTCATTATAAGACTTTTTTAATAATATGGTTTGTTAAAAAAAAATTAAAACTACTAGCGTTAATGCTGTGTTTTATTATTAGAGAGATTATATTCACACACTCCAAATTACTTTTTCCACACAAGTAATTTGGAGTGTGTGAATATAATCTCACTTATTATTATTATTGCTGATGTCAACATTTTAATTCCTCTTTTAAAGATTCTAAGCTAATCTTCTTAAAAAAAAAAGCACTTAATCCTTAAATTTCTGCTTGCAGACGAACATCAGAGGAAAAGAAAAAGTCCGCTGGGTTACAAATTTTTTCCAGCCATTTGGCGATCTAACCCAACATGCTTAGTCCTCCGTCCAATGAAAATGCTTGACACTGTTTCACAAACCTCGCGGCAGTCTCGTCACAACAACCAAGAAAAAGGGAAGAATAAAAAATCACGGACGCATGTAAACCGAAAAAAGGGTCTGAAAACGCACATGATTGACGCCAAGATTGACCAAAGGTGAAGGAAACTCGCCAAAAATTAAAAAAAAGTAAAGAACAAAGGACAAGGCTGAGGGATATGGGGCCCAGCATGATGGGTTGTCGGCTAATTGCGGAATTGGCATAGAGTTGACGGGTTTATTAATTATAAGTGGAAGAAAGTAGTTCCAGCAGAAAAAAAATGAGAATCAATATCGCCAAAATCCTTCAATTTGCCTAAAGAAAATGAAGGAAATGGATACCTGGTCGAGCTTATGGAAGCTGTTAACTCTGGTGCTTGTGTTAGTGTCCTACCACTTTGTGGCTCGTAATTCTGGTCTTGTCTTTGATGTCCTCATCTTCCTCCTCTGCTCCCTCGGCCTCGTCTTTCGCCAAATGAATATCTCCGTCCCCGATAAACCCTCGTACTCGCCCTCCTCCTTGCCCTCATCCTCATCCTCATCCTCATCCTCATCTTCCTCCTCTGCCTCCTCCACCTTGTTGCCTTCATCCTCATCCTCATCGTCCTCCTCCGCCTCGCCGTCATCGTCCTGCTCAAAAGGCTCGCTCTACGAAGTGTTCATAAGTTTCAGAGGCGAAGACACACGTAAATGTTAGAATAAACATTGAACCAAGATCTATCAACATGAATCACAGTAATCTAAACACATATTCATATTTTAGCAAGCAATGCATAAAGAAACATACCTGCGGAAGAACTAGAACCGGCTGCCATGTTTGATCTCTGCAGCAAGTCACAGTGCACCTTCTCCTCTCTTCAGTGTTCAAAGGCTCTTAACTAATAATAGGTCTTAGTCCGGAATTGAGCACACACTGCGAGAGCAGAGGCCACCATATATATACTATACAATCTTAGCCAAATTCTACAAGGATTCTCCTATTAAAATCCATATAGAATACCAATTCATTCCAAATAGCAGTCCAGTTACAACATGGATTTACAAATCCATTCTCAATAAGACTTCCTATTCAATCTCTAATCCTACAACTAAGTTTACCGATTCATACTCATGCTCATATTCTAACAGTAAAAACTTCACGGGCCACCTACACGAAGCATTGACAAAGGCCGGAATCAACGCCTTTATTGACGACGAAGAACTAAGAAGAGGAGAAGATATAACTACCGAACTTGTGAGGGCAATCCAGGGTTCTAGGATCTCTATCATCGTCTTCTCAAGACGGTACACGGACTCCAGCTGGTGTCTCGAGGAGCTGGTTAAGATCATGGAGTGTAGAAGAACGCTGGGGCAATTAGTTTTACCGATATTTTATGACGTTGAACCTTCTCATGTCAGGAAACAGACGGGTAGTTTTGCACAATCGTTTCTGAAACATACAGATGAAAAGAAGGCACGGAGGTGGAAAGCTGCTCTTACTGAAGCTTCGAATTTGTCTGGCTGGGATCTCAGAAACACTTTGGACGGGTACTTACTAATTTCTTTTCTTATGAATTAAAGCTTTAACGTACCTTTGCTTATTAATTTGGAAGCATGCGATTTCTTAGACCTCTGTAATAAAATCATACAATAAAGCTTAAACTGTTAAGGCTACACTAATCACAGCTGGGAAGCCGCCGGCGAATGGTTGCAGAGGGAAGGGATGCTGGTTTTTATGTTCGTGTTTCTCTTTTAAATTTAAATTTTGATTTTAATTGATGTTTGCTAAGTTTAAACACACCACCTCAAAGAAAATTGTCTTAATTAAAATCTCCAGTCATGATAAATAATTTCGTGTATTAATTAGTTCAATTTCGTCTTGTAGTTGTATAACAATCTTTGTTTTGCTTCTCAACTTGACTAATGCCAGGCATGAAGCAAAGTTTATCAGGATGATTACCAATCAAGTCACTACGAAGCTGAACAACAAATACTTGGAAGTAGCGCCCTATCAAGTCGGAATAGATACTCGAGTGCTAAATTTCAGTAATTCTTTAGGCATCGGAGATTCAGATGATGTTCGTGTGGTTGGAATTTCGGGCATGGGTGGAATAGGTAAAACAACGATTGCTAAAGCCATTTATAACAAATTTTATAGAAGGTTTGAAGGTAAAAGTTTTCTTGAAAAAGTGAGGGAAAAGAAACTAGAAAAATTGCAAAAACAACTTCTTTTTTATATCTTGCAAACCAAGACAAAGGTAAGCAGTGTTGCTACAGGGATTGCCTTGGTAGGGGAAAGATTTCGACGCTTAAAGATACTTATAATAGTTGATGATGTAGACGATGTGAAGCAGCTACGCGAATTAGCTAGAAATTGCCACTCTTTTGGCCCGGGGAGCAGAATCATCATCACAACTCGAAATGAACGTGTGCTAAAAGAATTTGCAGTTGATAAGATATATCGGGCAAAAGGAATGGATCGAGAAGAAGCTCTTGAGCTCTTAAGTTGGCATGCCTTCAGAAGTAGTTGTTGTCCAGGTCAATATCTCATGCTCGCAAAAGAAGTTGTTAATTACTGTGGAGGACTGCCGCTGGCTCTTCAAGTTTTAGGATCTACTCTTTTCAAACGAAGTGTAGATGAATGGAGAAGTATATTGGATGAATTGAAAATGATTCCTCATGGAGAAATTCAGGCACAACTGAAAATAAGCTACGACGGGCTAAATGATAATTACAAAAGGCGGATATTCCTTGATATAGCTTGTTTTTTTATCGGAATGGACAAGAATTATGTCATACAAATCTTGGATGGTTGTGGCTTTTATGCAACAACAGGAATCGAGGTCCTCCTTGACCGGTGCCTTGTAACTATTGGTAGAAAAAACAAGATTATGATGCATGATTTGCTTCGGGACATGGGCAGAGATATCGTGCATGCAGAAAATCCCGATTTCCCTGGAGAACGGAGTAGAGTGTGGCGTCCTGAAGATGTAAATGATGTATTGATAGATGAATCTGTAAGTACTTTCCTAATCGAACCTTATGTTGAATGTGTAAGCATATGTAAGTTAGTAATCTAACTTTTTTTCATGCAAAGCCTTCTCTTATTTGGAGTCTCTTTTTTCGGATAGCAGGGAACTGAAAAAATTGGTGGTCTGGCTTTGAATTTGTTGAGTCTTGAAGAGACTACTTTCAGTACTGAGGCGTTTAGAAATATGAAGAGACTGAGATTGCTCCAACTAAACTACGTTCGGCTCGCTGGGGGATACCAATGTCTTTTCAAAAAATTAAGATGGCTGTGTTGGCATGGATTCCCATTGGAGTTCATACCAATAGAACTGTGTCAACCAAACATAGTCGCTATCGACATGCGGTACAGCAGCCTCAAACAAGTTCTTTGTGAGGACTCTGGGGTATGTTCAATGTAACCTAAACGAAATTAGGAATTATTTTGATGTTGTTTTTATCTTCGTTTTGGATTTAAATTTTTTATTTCAATTTGATTTTTCTTAACAGTTGCTTGATAAGTTGAAGATTTTGAATCTCAGCCACTCCCACGATCTAACACAATCACCAGACTTTACGAAATTCCCAAATCTTGAGAAACTGGTACTCAAAGACTGTAAGAGGTTGGCTAAAGTTCACGAGTCCATCGGAGATCTCAAGAATCTTGTGTTGGTGAATTTGAAAGACTGTGAAATGCTTAAGGCTCTCCCAAGGAGTTTCTACAAGTTGAAATCTGTCAAAACTCTTGTTCTCGATGGTTGTTCAAGATTCCAAAGCTTGTCTGAGCACTTGGGAGAAATGGCATCATTGGTCACTCTTTATGCAGATGGGACGGCCATAGAAAAAGTACCACCCTCCATCGTACGACTGGAGAAGCTCAACTGCTTATCTTTGAGTAACTTGAAGTGTTCTTTGCAGCTACGTTCCTTACGAGGCTTACGCTCTTTAACAAGCTTAAATTTGGCGGACAACAATTTAGAGGAAGTGCCTAATGATATTGGGAGTAGTCTACCTTGTTTAGTGTCCTTATATCTAGATAACAATAATTTTTGGAGCCTTCCAAGTCTCAGCGGCCTGTCCATGCTTACTCGTCTAAGGTTGAATGGTTGCAAAAACCTTGTCGAGATCACCGATTTACCAAAAAGTTTGATGTCTTTGAGGATGGGTTACTGCCGAAGTTTAAAAAATTTGATGGCCCCCAAACTCATTAAGTTTCCAGGCGTGCAAAGCGCGTTAAACTCTATCCTTGTACTTAATATGTCAAAACACAACAATGCCATATATTTCCTTCTTAAGGATAGCACGATACAGGTACTCTCTCTCTTCCACACCACCCCCTCCCTCCCTCGCAAATATGTGTGTTATGTATGTATTACTCACACAAATCTTGTTCAACATGGTACAGGGATGGACAGGACGTGGATCCATGAAACTTGTAGGAAGACAAATTCCCACTTGGTTCAATCATGTCAACGAGGGTACCCAAGTCTCTTTTGAAGTGCCTATGAAAATTGGTTGTAATGCAAAAGCGTTGGCTGTGTGCCTGGCTTGTTGTCCTTATGATGACGACAGCTCGTCTGATTCTGACCATCTGTCTGATTCTGAGTGGGTGTCTCATATTTATGTTCGTAATCACACCAAGAGTACTACTTTGTGTGTCGAAATAACAGATGTTGGTTCCGGGGAAGAGAGCCTTTGGCTGGGAAATTTGTTGTTGTCGGAAACTAAGTTCAATTTGGAAGAAGGCGATTTGGTCGATGTTATTGCACGTTGTCCATGGGTGAAGAAAATAGGGGTACGTTTAGTATGCGACAAACTTATGACAAACTTAAAAGAAATTCCTACCGAAGATGATGATTTTGATGAGGACTATGAAGATGAGGATTATGATGAGGATGATGACAACCATGATGATGAGGAGGACCAACACGATGATGCTAATGATGAGGATGATGACAACCATGATGATGAGGATGACGACGCCATGTAAGCTAGGAAACTTTCTGGTTTAATCAGCTAGTTTGTAGATACAGTCTCTATTTTTGCATGCCTTGATCTGTTTTTAATATTTTTTTTTATAAATATGTTCTCTCTTTTTAAACTTTCTTGTTTCTGTGGTGGTTTAATTTAACTTATTAATGCATTTAGGGCGTGTTTGTTTAGCGTCCTTAAGTTTCACTAGACTAGACTGAATTGAGATTAGCAAAGAGCCGTGTTTGTTCTGTACATGGACTAGCTTTAATGAGCTTAGCCTTCATTCGCTTCGACTAAGGGGCTCCCTAGATAGTCTTAGCGAGTCCCCCAGACAACCATGCGATTGCTAGTCCATTCTCACCTTCTCTTCCTGTAACGACCCGCTTCAAAATTTTCATTTTAATCTGTTAAAATTACAAAATTTCCCTTATGACGAAGAGGTTGACTTTCTTTGACTTTTATCAGTTAGTGTATTAGAACATTTTACTTATTTTATTTCTGTAATTTTCATCAATATGAGTGTGTAGGCACGATCGGAATCAAATTTGGCGCTAAAATGAAACTTTTACGAATTTTTGAATGTAAGGGCATTTTTGTAATTTCACAAGTGGAGATTTTTATTTCACCCTTGGACCATTCAGGGGCTGCCACGTGGCAGATTTTCCCCCATTCTCTGGAGGTTTCTCTGTTGGGAAAATGACATAACCTGACTCGAAATGTCCACTAGGATTCCAGATCAAGCTGTGATGGCCGACACCTGGAAGGTGACAAAGCCATAAAGTGTAATGAGATGGAAAATGTGAATAAATTTAAACCTAAAAGTGCCTAAATATGAGAGTGCGCTGTGAGCGGGAATGGACCCATTTCACACGTGATGTCAGAGCATAAGTATAGTACAGTAGAGTGGATTGAGAATCATACCATTGAAGGTAATTTCCAATACCAAGATCTGCCACGAATCATCGTTGATAAGAAGGCTAAGCTAATAACACCTGAAGGGATGAAAAACAAACCAGAGTGAGTGGACTTGAAAACAAAGTTTTAATACAGATCCTCTAAACGTTATAACCCCTCGTTGTAACACCTACTTAGTTTCCAGAAAATCATACTACGTATAAGTATGAAATCAATTGTATACTAACAGTAAATCCAGAAATATACCACGACACAGCATCTCATCAGCAATAGAAATAATTGATGCTAGCACATAAGTCGGAGTCAATTATAGTGACCTATACGACTCACCCATATCTCGTCAATCAATGCTAGCACAAAAGTCGGGGTCACCTATAGTGACCTGTACGACTCAATCCATAGCTCAACAATCAATGCTAGCATATAAGTTGGAGTCACCTATAGTAACCTGCACGACTCAATCCGTAGCTCAACATGTATTCCTGCACATGAGTCGGAACCACCTAACGTGGTCTGTACGACAGGCTGGGTGTAAATAAATACGCTCAAGTGCTACGATCACGTGAAGGTTGTGCGAAGTATCGCAAGTCACCTACGAGTCGGAACCACCTAATGTGGTTTGTACGACATGCTGGCGCGTACCTTGGATCCAAGGTGAGAGAGTGGTGCGGCGGGTGAACGATCACATGAAGGCTAGGCTCTAACCATGGGCTGGAGCACTAACACCGGGGTGCAGGTTTATGAGCTCTAAATACATCTCAACATAATCATGCAACTCACATCCACAATTTATAAACTCACATAGCACTTACCTGAGCCCTCTCATCATCATTTGGCATAACTACTTTAACGTTCCAACATACTTAATCGAAATTAAACCCAGTGATAGGCCATAATAAAATCATGGTTAATCTCTACGCTGTTAACCATCATAACTTCTTTCCTTAAAGAAATCAAGTACCATGTTAAGTTCATATTGTTTTATGGCTGCATCTAACTGTCTTGTTAGACTGTCTACGTACCCTCAAACTGGATCAAGCCATTCTTAGTTCAACTTAGTACGTCAAAGCATTCACAGTAATTAGGTGTAGGTAATAAGCATAAATCAATTTAAAAACATTTGTGGAATTATCAATCACATATAGGTTCCCTTTCTCACAGATTACCTTCTTAAGGAGAGCACGCTACAGGTTCCCTTTCTCTGAACCCCCTCAAAACCACCTATTTGTCAAATATGTGCGTTATATTTATATTGCTTACACAAATCTTGTTCAACATGGTATAGGGATGGACAGGACGTGGACACATAACTCTTGCAGGAAGACAAATTCCCACTTGGTTCAATCATGTCAACGAGGGTGCCCAAGTCTCTTTTGAAGTGCCTAAGGAAAATGGTCATAATCCAAAAGCGTTGGCTGTGTGCATGGCTTATTGTTCTTTTATGGATGTCGACAGCGTGTTTTTTGGTTCTTGTTTCATTTGTGTTATTAATCACACCAAGCGTACAAGTTTTTTTGTCGACCTAATGGGCCCACCAGCTTGCGGTGGAGACTACCTTTGGCTGGGACATTTACCGTTATGGGAAGATGAGTTCAATTTCGAAGAAGGCGATTTGGTCCTTGTTATTGCAAATATTCTTTGTAGTGATCAGTTCATGGTGAAGAAAACAGGGGTACGTTTACGTAGTGAGTTCATGGTGAAGAAAACAGGGGTACGTTTAGTGTGTGACAAGACTTTCGAAGGTCGTTTGTACTTTCGTTACTATTCTATCCCTTACGATAGGGCCTTAGAAGAAATTCCCACGGAAAATGATGATGATTTTCATGAGGATGATGAAAATGATGATAGTGAGGATGACGACGACAATGATACTAATGACGAGGGTGATGACAACCATGATGATGACGACGACCGCGATGACCATGTAAGCTAGGAAACTTCCTGGTTTAATCAGCTAGTTTGCAGATACAGTTCGTCTTTTTGGTTATGAAACTTCCTGCTTGATCTGTTTTTAATATGTTCTCTCTGTTTGAACTTTCTTGTTTCTGTGGTGGTTTGATTTTCCTTATTAATGCCCTTTTAAAGGTTTTTTTTAAGGGAAAAAAAAAAGGAATTAAAGTACAAGCTCATATTTGATCATTCAGGATGGAGTTGCTCAGAGCTGGGGGCACTTGATTTACTTACATCCCGGGCGGTGTGTTTAATTTCTTCCCCAATATCACTTATATGAAAAACATTAAGTAAAAGAACTTTTGAACAAACGAACAGTAATGTCATTCAAGTTTTAGTTAAGAACTTACGGTTAAATTCATGCAATGGAGTAGTAATAATTGAATATTGAAACTGTATTTCGTATGATTAAACATTAACCTCGCATTCACAAAAAGAGATAAGAATCACAAATTATAAATTATAAATAAAAAATAAATAAAAGTGAAAACTCGTATTTTTTAAAGATTATTTAGCCAAAAATCAATACGATTAAGAGATAGAAATCAGGTAGTAAGAGAGAGAGGGCGAGTGAAATGAATCAAAGGAGTGAAGCAGAGGAAGTGCCTTTTATTAAGTTGGAGAAGGGGAAGAGACAAAAAGGTCCTCTCTTTTGGCACTTTATTGTGCGATATTGATGAAAACTTAATGAAGCTAACGATAAATAAGACATATTTACACATTTTTAAATGTAAGTAGACTAGATTAAAAGAAGTTTCGAAAGACAGAATAAGATTATCAAACACTTTCAAAGACACAAAAGTAATTAAGTACTTTAATCTTTTGCTAAATAAATTTAAAACGGATATACGAGCTACAATATCTAATTAGAATCAAAATATGAGTCAGAATATCATTTTTCTGAAACGAAACAAAAATTATAAGGAGAAGCCCCAAGGAAAACAACATAAAAATGACTAGGAATGATAAATAGTAAAATAAAAATGTAACTTGGTTTATGGACGTAAATGCCCTCCTATTTGATGCTAGCTGCTTCACTTTTTGGCAAGTCCAAGCATTGTCTTGTCGGAACTAAAAGTGAACTCTCTCTCTCTCTCTCTCTCGTTCGTACATATTGTGATTGTCGTCTGAAAAACCACCTGAAATGGAGCAAATCCAGCACAAGTACATAACCGTACAAGGCCTGAAGCTCCACGTCGCCGACATCGGAACAGGTCAGATTATTTTCCTCCTCAATTCCTCGGCCGGCACCCCAACGTATTTATATTATTATTAACAAAATCGAACACAACCATAATCGATCGATCGCCGTCCTTTTTTGTTTATCATAGGTTCCAATGTGATCGTGTTCCTGCACGGTTTCCCGGAAATTTGGTACTCGTGGCGGCACCAGATGGTTGCGGCGGCCAACGCCGGCTTCCGGGCCATCGCTCCCGACTACCGCGGATACGGACTATCCGACCCTCCTCCCCAATCCGAGAAGACCTCGTACCGCGACCTCGCCAGTGACATCCTTGGAATTCTCGATTCCCTTGCTATTCCCAAGGTACTTATTAGAAAGAATCATCGGATTCTTTAACTCCAATTAACTTGCTTAAATTAACAAAAAAAAAATTCCTTTAACTCCATAGATATTTGTTGGAATCTCCAGTTTGTTTAGGTTGGTACATATGGTGAATAAAATACAAGTCTCCTTTTTCCCTTTGTTTTGGCATCCCTGAAGTTTTTCTTGTCATTAGTACTAATTTGATTAAAAGAAAATTAATTCATTTGGATAATCGGAGTGCGGATTCGAAGTAGAGAAATGCTAAGGGACTCTCTCAAAAGTGGGACTCTCTATAGACTCTGGCACGTTGCAGTTTAATGTCAATTCTCATGCCAACATTATAAAACATTGTGCAAAAAACATGAGGTGCAAAGAGTCTATAGAGAGTCCACTCTTGATAGAGTCCCCTTTGCATTTCTCTTCGAAATATCACTAAACTTGAGAGCTAGTTGGTAATTGTATTTAACTTTTGGATGAACACTTTCTGATGTTAATGGCTATGAAGATTTAAGGCTTTGGAAATTGTATTCAAATTTGCATAGGTTTTCCTAATTGCAAAAGATTTTGGAGTTGGGGTGGCGACATTATTTTCTCTTCTGCACCCCGAGAGGGTCGTAGGCGTTGTAACAATGGGAGTGCCAATCATGCCACCAGGCCCTCGTAAAACGACCAACTACCTCCCAGAAGGTTTCTACATTTCAAGATGGCAGGTGTGCATTTACCTGGTCTTGTTATATGTTCAATACTATTGCAAGCATGAATTTCTTGCGAGTTTGCAACTAACTGTTGCCTATGTTACAGGAACCTGGACGTGCAGAGGCTGATTTTGGGCGCCTCGATGTGAAAACAGTTGTTCGGAATGTTTACATCCTTTTTTCCAGAAGCGAAATACCAATAGCTGCAGAAGACCAGGAGATTATGGACCTAGTGGATCCATCTACGCCTCTTCCCCCTTGGTTCAGTGAGGAAGATCTTGCCGCATATGGAGCTTTGTATGAGAAATCGGGTTTCCGAACTGCACTGCAAGTTCCATATAGGTAATGTAGTTGACCAAGTGCTTTCATACTGTTACATACTCGAACTGTTAATGTAGACAGAACGATCACCCCTAGCAATATTTGACCAAGTTGTAAGCACATACTCGTTGATGACTGTTGAACTCTTTTTACACATTGATAGGGCAATTAGAGAAAAGTCCGCTGTAGCAGATCCAATAGTTAAAGCTCCGGCGCTTTTTATAATGGGAGGCAAGGATTATTTTAACAAATTTCCAGGGATGGAGGATTACATAAACAGTGGAAAGATCAAAGAGTTTGTCCCCGATTTGGAGATTGTATTTCTTCCCGAAGGAACGCATTTTGTTCAAGAACAGTCGCCTGAAGAGGTCAATCAGCTGATCCTCACCTTCCTCGGAAAGCACATTTGAAACGCTAATGCTTTGCTTGAAGATTGCCAGTGACGAAGTGATTTGTTCCTTGGAAATACGCATGTGATATGAAACTGCCAATAGTGTTGCGGTGAGCAAGGTCTAAAATATCCATAATATCCCGATATTTTCATCGAAATTTCCGTGTTTTTGGACTACCGATATTTCCAATGTCATCGATATTTCCATCGAAATTTTCGTGTTTTTTAAATTTCTATATTTAAAAAAAACCAAAGGAATTTGAACTCCTCCCATTTTACTCCTTCAACACCTTGACCACCATATCACTTATGTTTTTTGTGAAAATATGTTAAAATATTTATATATTGTTGCAGTCCTATTTAGAATAGGAATGTGATTGTGTAAATCCTAGTAGATTAGGAATGTATCTTATATTCCTATTAGTAGTAGATTACTTATTAAGTATTGTAATACTTATGGGAAAGGGTTTGCACTTTCTACTACTATAAATAGAGGCACAATGGGGTGAATAAAACACACCTCACAATTACACATCTCTCTCTTCTTCTCTAAAGTGGCCGGCCTCCCTCTCCCTCTCTAACTCTAGATCGCTCAATCAAATAGGCCTACAACATATATATGGTTTTGTTTTGAATTCTTTTTGCAAGAAACAAATTTGCACATGACAATAAATCTTTGACAATTTTCTTTCAAGTATCTACTTTTGAACTACTCACCACGTTCACTCACTTAACTAATTAGTTGTAGTCATATTTCTATATATATGGACAACGTCAACCAATCTCGAATCTATATGGGTGAAAAGAATTCGAGACTCAATCTTCAAATGATTTTGCTTATGGACAACGTCAACCAATCTTGAATCTATATGGGTGACATGTTAACAATTACATGCAAAACTATTTTAGGGATTTATCATTTGATGACTACTCTTCACAATATACTTACTCTACATATAGAGATGATGAAGATAATGAAAATTTTGAACCTCATAGGAACTCTATGTGGTACTAAGTCAATTATGTATCTTACCATGCAATGTATAAAGTGTAAAATATTGTACTAATTCATTATATATAAATGATTATAGTGTGTTTAAACTTTTTTCATTAATTACTACATATTTTCTACACTCATAATATTTGCGAGCTCGCTATATAATCAATTAAATTCATCATGCAACGCATTTTCTTTCAATTTTTTGTGATAAACTAATAGATAATTGACTAAATAAACATTCTGTAAAGTTTCAATAAAAAATTTGAAGTTTTTCTTACAATTTTCGTAGTTTTTATTGAATTTTTATAAATATTGATAATATCCTGATATTTCCATCGAAATTTTCGTATTTTTGGACTACCGATATTTCCTATAGCATCGATATTTTAGACCTTGGCGGTGACGAATCTTATGCAGAAGGCAAACTTTGTAATTCTGTTGTGGCATGTAATGTTTCTCCTTCAAATAATACATACAATTTGGTGATACTATCATATGATTCAAATATGGTTATTTCAAGCGATAATGTACATGAAATTAATCTACAAACATTACTCGGATCATAAACAATAGTATCACGTAAATAAAACGGAAATAAATTAGGTCTGTCAAGACGTTCATACTATGAATTGATATCTTGTCCAAAAAATATAAAAGTACTAGGAACTGATGGCTTGTTTTGGTGGTACCATTTTAGGGACTGGTGTTGGCCACCAGGGGAGCGCAAATGGTAAAACATGTATCTCCTCTCCGTCTGTAATTTTCAGTATCTTCCCTGTACGAATGTTGCACATGAAAATCAATCTACTTGACTGTAGATACATGATATCCTCATCAAACGAGTCCAAAGGCAACAATCTCGTGGCCTCTCTTTCATCGTACAACTGACGCCACAGACCAGATCGTTCCATCCTTGGCCATAAGCAAATCCTCTGTCTAATAATGAAACAACAGCCATCCTCAACATCCTTTTTCATCTCCCAGATATGAACATCTTCGTAAATGCGCCGAAATGCTACGAGGCATAACGTGCCTCGACTCTCACATAAGAACTTGTCAAGGTGTACAGGCAGCTTAACCTCATCAAGTTCAACGAAATAACATTTATCAAAAACTTCACGACCATCACAAGCACTACTAGAGTTATTGCCGTTGTACGCCAACGGATCCAACGCCATAACGCCACCAGTGCCTGCCCAGTACAACTTTCCTTTGCAAGGAAAACCCGCACGAGGAAAGGAGTCATTGCAGTAGACAACGAATTCTCGTGGGGGTGCTACAACCAACTCTTTCCATACACACCGGTCTCAGAAGAGAACATGTCCATTTTGCATCGAAAGGGATCTGGCAAGTATAAATGAAATCGCACAACCTTGCACCTATACTCAGCGTTAACGATAATATTTTGTTCACAAGACTTGTTATCATCTTCCAGAAACTTATAGTAGGGATCGCAAATCAATTCCGCTGGTAGAATTATTAAGGAAGATAACAAGTCTTCCATTTCTGTTGATGTTAAATAGTTTAGTAAAAGTTAAATGTGGTTAGTTTTGTTATTAATTATGGTTAATTAGAATGGTTACAGATTTAGTTAAGGTAGTCAAAGGTATACATGTAAAGAGCCAAAGGCTATATATATTCTCTTCTGTGTAATTGTAAATTCATTGAGTGAAATACAATCTTGTAGAAGAAGCTTCATTATTTTTCAAGAATATCATGGCATGCCGGGGCAGGAGGTAGAGCAACCCAGTGACTGGTGTATGGATTGCAAATGATGTAGTAAGTACTCGAGTCATTAGGCGAATATCCCCAGTGGCACAAAACTAGGTCATTTGCAATTTGTTGCTCTTTCCTATCATTTTCTTTTTTTTTTATTTTTTTATTTTTTTAAATCTTTTGAGCCAAAAACAAAAAAAAAAAACAAAAGCATAGTTGGTATTCTTAATTCTGTATTATGATTTGTGAAATTATTCCAACAAAACTAAAGATAGTTGGAGTTCATAATCTTTCTAGCAGGGAAAATATAATTATACGGGACCAAACCAAGTGGGAATGCTCTAATAATATCTTGGACCAAATTAAGGGTTAAGGTTTATGTCCATAGATTAAGTATAATTTTTTTTTTCATGTTAATAAAATTTTCTAATACCGCCAACATTATCTATAAAGAAATCCATAAAAAAAAAACAACTGATTTGTTCATTTCTAAATTTCAAACATAAAATTTAAATTTAAAAGTTTATGTGACACTTTGATTTTTTTTATTTTTATAAATTTAATTATTCATCCGATATGTCAAATTTAAATCACTATTTATTACATTATTCATTTTTCATGATTGTAATAAGTATTTAGATCAAAAAATAAGAATAAAAGTTTAAAGGACATTATTGTTAATATATTATAAAGCTTTTTCTATAATATCATTAAAAAAAAATTTGAAGTTGCTGACACTAATGTCTTCTTTTTTTTTACTATTATTGTTGATGTGAACATTTTAACTCCTCTTTTAAAAATGCTTAGTTATCCCTTCCAAGCTAATCCTCTTTATAAAAAATGCACTTAATCCTTAAATCCTTTAAACTAACAGAATTTCTACTTGCAGTTGAACATCAGAGGAAATAAAAAATGTCCGCTTGGTTACAAATTTTTTCCAGGCATTTGGCGATCCAACCCAACATGCACAGTCCTCCGTCAAATGAAAATGCTTGACACTGTTTCACCAATCTCGCGGCAGTTCTTATTTCTCGGTCTCCTCCTTATTTCCAGCTGGATGGCAGTCTCGGCACAACAACCAAGAAAAAGGGAATAAAAAATGGCGGACGCATGTGAACCGAAAAATAGGTCTGAAAACGCACATGATTGACCAAAAGTGAAGGAAACTCGCCAAAAATGAAGAAAAAAGTAAAGAAAAAATGGAAAAGGCTGATGGGGTTTATTAATTATAAGAAGAAGAAGAAGAAGGTAGTTCCACTAGAAAAAAGGAAAATCAATATCGCCAAAAAACCTTCAATTTGCCTAAAGAAAATGAAGGAAATGGATACCTGGTCGAGCTTAGGGAAGCTGTTAACTCTGGTGCTGGTGTTAGTGTCCTACCACTTTGCGGCTCGCAATTCCGGTCTTGTCTTTGATGTCCTCATCTTCCTCCTGTGCTCCCTCGGCCTCGTCTTTCGCCAAATGAATGTCTCAGTCCCCGATAAAGCCTCGTCCTCCTCCTCCTCCTCGCCCGGATTCTCGTCCTCCTTCTCAAAAGGTTGGCTCTACGATGTGTTCATAAGCTTCAGAGGCGAAGACACACGTAAAAACTTCACGGGCCACCTCTATGAAGCATTAACAAAGGCCGGAATCAATGCTTTTATTGACGACGAAGAACTAAAAAAGGGAGAAGAATTAACAACCGCATTTGAGTGGGCAATCCAAGGTTCTAAGATCTCTATCATCGTCTTCTCTAGACGGTATGCGAACTCCCGCTGGTGCCTCGAGGAAATGGTTAAGATCATGGGGTGTAGAAGAACGCTGGGGCAATTAGTTTTGCCGATATTCTATGACGTTGAACCTTAGCATGTCAGGAAACAGACTGGCAGTTTTGGACAATCGTTTCTGGACCATATAGATGAAAAGAAGGTAGAGAGTTGTAAGGTAGAGAGGTGGAGAACTGCTCTTTTTGAAGCTTCGAATTTGTCTGGCTGGGATCTCCAAAACACTTTGGACGGGTACTTACTAATTTCTTCTGTTATGAATTTAGGCTTTAACGTTCCTTTGCTTATTAATTTGGAAGCATGCGATTTCTTAGACCTCTTTTAATAAATTCATACAATAAAGCTTCAACTGTTAAGCTTACACTAATCACAGCAGGGGAGCCGCCGGCGAATGGCTGCAGAGGGAAGGGATGCTGGTTTTGTTTGTTTGTGTTTCTAATTTGAATTTCTAATTGATGTTTGCTAAGTTTAAACACAACACCTCAAAGAAAATTGTCTTAAATAAAATCTCTAGTCATGATAAGTAATTTTGTGTATTAGTTCAATTTCGCCTTGTAGTTGTATAACAATCTTCGTTTTGCTTCTCAACTTGATTAATGTCAGGCATGAAGCAAAGTTTATCAAGAGGATTACTGAGGAAGTCACTAGGAAGCTGAACAACACATACTTAGACGTAGCGCCCTACCGAGTCGGAATAGATTCTCGAGTGCAAGATATCAGTAAATATTTATGCATCGAAGATTCAGATGATGTTCGGGTGATTGGCATTTGGGTGGAATAGGTAAAACAACGCTTGCTAAAGCTGTTTATAACCGATTTTACGGCAGGTTTCAAGGTAAAAGTTTCCTTGAAAAAGTGAGGGAAAAGAAACTAGAAAAATTGCAAAATCAACTTCTGTTTGATATCTTGCAAACGACCAAGACAAAGGTAAGCAGTGTTGCTGCAGGGACCACCTTGGTAGGGGAAAGATTTCGACGCTTAAAGGTACTTGTCATATTTGATGATGTAGACGATGTGAAGCAGTTACACGAATTAGTTGGAAATTGCCACTCTTTTGGCTCGGGGAGCAGAATCATCATCACAACTAGAAATGAACGTGTGCTAAAAGAATTTGCAGTTGATATGATATATCGGGAGAACGGAATGGACCGAGAAGAAGCTCTTAAGCTCCTAAGTTGGCATGCTTTCAGAAGTAGTTGTTGTCCTAGTCAATATCTTGTGCTCGCAAAAGAAGTTGTCAATTACTGTGGAGGACTGCCGCTGGCTCTTCAAATTTTAGGATCTAGTCTTTTCGAAGGAAGTGTAGCAGAATGGAAAAGTATATTGGATAAATTGAAAATAATTCCTCCCGGAAAAATTTAGGCACGGCTGAAAATAAGCTACGACGGGCTAAATGATGATTACGAGAGGAGGATATTCCTCGATATAGCTTGTTTTTTTATCGGAATGGACAAGAACTATGTCATACAAATCTTGGATGGTTGTGGCTTTTATGCAACAACAGGAATCAAGGTCCTCCTTGACCGGTGCCTTGTAACTATTAATGGAAAAAACAAGATTATGATGCATGATTTGCTTCGGGATATGGGCAGAAATATCGTGCGTGCAGAAAATCCCGATTTCCCTGGAGAACGGAGTAGATTATGGCATCCTGAAGATGTAAATGATGTATTGATAGACAAATGTGTAAGTACTTTCCCAATCGAACTTTATGTTAAACGTGTAAGCATATGTAAGTTAGTAATCTAACTTTTTTTTCACGCAAAGCCTTCTCTTATTTGGAGTCTTTTTTCGAATAGCAGGGAACTGAAAAAATTGAAGGTCTGGCTTTGAATTTGCCGAGTCTTGAAGAGTTTAGTTTTAGTACTGAGGCACTTAGAAATATGAAGAGACTGAGATTGCTTCAACTAAACTACGTTCGGCTCGCTGGGGAATACCAATGTCTTTTCAAAAAATTAAGATGGTTGTGTTGGCATGGATTCCCATTGGAGATTATACCAATAGAACTGTGTCAACCAAACATAGTTGCTATCGACATGTGGTACAGCAGCCTCAAACAAGTTCTTTGTGAGGATTCTGGGGTACGTATAATGTAACCTAAATCAAATTAGGAATTATTTTTATGCTCTCTGTATCTTCTTTTTGGATTTTAATTTTTTATTTCAATTTTATTTTTCTTAATAGTTGCTTGATAAGTTGAAGATTCTAAATCTCAGCCACTCCCACGATCTAACACAATCGCCAGACTTTTCGAAACTCCCAAATCTTGAGAAATTGATACTCAAAGACTGTAAGAGGTTGGCTAAAGTTCACAAGTCCATCGGAGATCTCAAGAGTCTTGTGTTGGTGAATTTGAAAAACTGTGAAACGCTTAAGGCTCTCCCGAGGAGTTTCTACAAGTTGAAATCTGTCGAAACTCTTGTTCTCGATGGTTGTTCAAGATTCCGAAGCTTGTCTGGGCACTTGGGAAAAATGGCATCATTGATCACTCTTTATGCAGACGGGACGGCAATAAACAAAGTACCACCTTCCATCGTACGACTGGAGAAGCTTGAGTACTTATCTTTGAGGAACTTGAAGTGTTCTTTGTAGCTACCTTCCTTACGAGGCTTACGCTCTTTAACAGAGTTACATTTGGAAGACAGCAATTTAATGGAAGTGCCTAATGATATTGGGAGTAGTCTACCTTGTTTACTTGACTTACATCTAAATAACAATAATTTTGGGAGCCTTCCAAGCCTCAGTGGCCTCTCTAAGCTTCGTATGCTATCCTTGGACGGTTGCATAAACCTTGTCGAGATCACAGATTTACCAAAAAGTTTGGTATACCTAGACATGGACGACTGCTCTGCATTTGAAAGAATGCCAGATTTTTCAGGCATGTCGACAGACGTGAAACTCAATTCCCCGAAACTCATTGAATTTCCAGGCTTGGAAAGCGCGTTAAACTCGGGCCTCATACTTCATATGTCAACACACAACAATGTCATAGATTGCATTCTTAAGGATAGCACGCTACAGGTACTCTCTTTCTTCCACACCACCCCCTTCTCCTCCCTCGCAAATGTGTGTTATGTATGTATTACTCACAAAAATCTTGTTCAACATGGTATAGGGATTGACAGGATGTGGAATGATGAATCTTGCAGGAAGACAAATTCCCACTTGGTTCAATCATGTCAACGAGGGTACCCAAATCCGTTTTGAAGTGCCTAAGGAAATTGGTTGTAATGCAAAGGCGTTGGCTGTGTGCCTGGCTTGTTGTCCTTGTGATAAAGACGGGTTCTGATTTTTGTTTTTGGTCTAATATTTATGTCATTAATCACACCAAGGGTACCAGTTTTTTTAAAGGTATGCATGATGATAGTTCCGACGGAGAGAACATTTGGCTGGGAAATTTTTCATTGCCGGAAACTGAGTTCAATTTGGAAGAAGGCGATTCGGTCCATGTTTTTGTAATTCGTCGAGCTGTTGAGGTGAAGAAAATAGGCTAGTTCGTAGATACAGTTTGTATTTTTGCATGCCTTGATCTGTTTTTAATATGTTCTCTCTCTTTTTTAACTTTATTGTTTCTGTGGGGGTTTAATTTAACTTATTAATGCATTTAAGGATTTCCATATGTTCAGAGAAGCCCTCTTCTTCTCATGTAGTCGCCAACTGTAAGCGTTCAGCGCACGCCTCCTCCCGTCATTATCCAGGACATGGCTGTTAAGATGCCCGATGGCATCTATCTTGTGGTGACAGTTAGAGTTAGGTATTAGCATAAATAGTACACTGCAATTGTGGAAGACGTAGAGTAGGATTCTAACATCGGTATCGAGCCAGTCGTTTCGTTCCTCTCAGTCCTTCTCCATTGTATAACACGGCAAACTTCGACCATGGAATCGAGAGTTTCCAATCTGGAAACCATGTTCGATGAAATGTTAATTACAAGGAATGCAAGACATTTCCATTAAGCTATTATTCTTCGTATACAAAGTATGGTCTCTGACCTGCTCAAAAATGGTGGGAAAACAAAAAACAAAGATACAAAAGAATAGCGCGAGGGGAGGGAAGGATAAAGGAAACCTAAAAACAATACAGAGCAACCAGGCCTGCAGTCAGTTGCATAGCGTGCAGCTGAATCCCAACCCGTCGAGAGTCACAAAGTCGGGTAAACAATTTTTTCTAAAAGGAAAGCCAAATCTGTACAGGATTCTCGTCCATCTCCGAAGCTCTCACCGTATCCTACATGATTCGATTACTTCACTCACAGCTTTATGAGTCTCGGGCGATATCATGTTCAGCGTCAAATGAAATGCCTGAGGAAGGAATAACAGATATATAATCACATAAGAGCAACGTAACTTTCCGTCAGTTATAAACTACGTGCTCTAAAGTATATCACGGTTTAGAAGTTTAGGACACATACCACAAATCTGTCCAACACAGGTACTAGGATAGCCAGGTTGCGGTCTGGGAGACGGTCAGAAATTGCATCACGTATGCTCTTGCTGAGGACATCAAACAAATTCTGCATGAGGACTGTGCACGACAATAATGCTTCATACACAGGAAAGCGAGAAAACAAAACAAACCTTTCAGTTGAAAGAAATGCTAGAAGCAGGGCAGAATAAGCTTCTACTATCATTTTCTCCGCTTCCTGTTCTCCTTGTATGACAGCTGCCTCATCAGTCTGTACCGATACAACAAAATCAAAGTTAGAAGACATCAACAAGAATCACATACAAGATGATAACAATTAACCAGAACAAGACCAATTTATGGAAAATAAATTTTCAATTTCTCGTTTTTGTTTGGCTAGACATCAGAAGGCAGGCCCTTGTGTTTTTAAGACATCACAACTTAAACAACAAACCGAAACTTCCAGTCAACGAGAACATGTCACTCACTGGCAAAACCATTTCTTCTCCACCTCCCTCGCCTGCACCTTGGTTCGCAAGAAAGATAGAGCAGATTAGCAGAATTAGATCCTTGCGACTCTCCTCTCCAAACCCTTCCGCACTAATTACTTGAACACTAGCTGCTGCAAGCCGTGATCTGGATGAAAAGCAAGTTTGATAAATTACGAGCATGAAAATTCTAATGCAAGAATGATTTATTAAGAACTAGAAACTAAGACAAGTTAATCTGCAGCACAAGCACTACAGTTCTAATTATAGCATCTTTCATTGTCTAAATCTTTTTTAGACACAAGAATGATTTATTAAGAAATTTTTCCACTCTCAACAATACCACTTCATTGGAACCAACTGTGGTAACGTTTGTTCTCTTGGTTGAACTATAAATTGAGCTCAAATATGATGTCGGTTGTTAAAATGAAAATGCATAAACAGATGGAGAAAAATTGAGAAATCAAGTTAACCTGTTTTGGCCATCTTTCTCCACCAAATTCACAAGCAGACCCAAAATAGCAACAAGAAAGTCCAGCTCTTGATCAGTAAGATGTCTATTATTCTGATGGTCAAGTTCAATGCTGGAAATATTCTCACTTCTCTCGCTGAAGGGAGATGATGATGAGTTGAAACAAGGAAAGTGGTTGGCAATCAAAGAAGACAAGGTTTCCAGTCCTCCATATGCAGCAATTTGCTGACACCCAACAGGATTATCATTTGCTAAGTTCATCAGAACCTGCCAAGAAGACTGTTATGAGTTCGAACAGTTCAACGGTTTCTTATGTGTTCTAACACAGTGCATGTATGACGGGATATCAATTAATCAAAAAGGCACGATTCTATTAATGAGTAAACAAAATAATCAAACAGCTAATGGGTATCAAAGAACTGATAAATCATAGTTGAGAGATGATAGTAGACGATGAGAACAGTAAACAGTAACATGAATCTAAAAATAAACCCTTCATTTGACCAAGGGACCAAAAAACAACTAGATTGTACACACCAGTAACACCACCGCCCCACCCACAATTGCATAGATGTTGACATGGAGAACCGCAAAAGTTTAAAGCAATGTGAAAAAGGTCTAATATAGTGGGGTGCAGGATTACCTTGACAGCAGTAAGAAGGCAGTCGGCTACAAGACTGGAACCTTCTCGGCTAACAGCACCTGAACAGGATGTCTCTTGTGTCTGATGGTTTTCTCCATTACTTGATGCTTCTTGGCTCATAATATGCTGCAACTGACAAATGTCATCAATTTCTCTGTATGCTGCCGCATTCTGTTGCGATAGAGACATATTTGTCTTGCCAGATAACATGTCCCACTTAGAAGGTTTATAATCATCTTCATCAAATGCAAAAGGATCTTGACGCTCCTGCGAAAGATCAATTTTGGTGTCTTCGGAAATATAGGATCTCAGACTGAGATCAGCATCCATCCTGGAACCATCGCTAAATGCGAAAGGATCTGGACTCTCCTCTGAAATGTCAATTTTGGAGTCTTCAGAGTTATAGGATCGCTGACTGAGACCAGCATTCTTCAGGGAAAGATTGCTAAATTTACCGGTTCCACCGCTGACATGTCTTGATGCACCATTGGAAGAACCATTTCTAGAAGAATTGAGTCTTGTCTTCAATGAATAAGTATCAGTCATGGAGGTGCTGGTAGTTTCCGAACTGGATATAGTATATACCGACCGAGGTGTTGGCATTAACTTACTGCTCTGACATCTATTGGAGCTCTTCTCAGAAGCATGTTCACTCCCATTAGAAAGACTATAAGACTTTTTGTCATTGGAGGCAGAAGAGGAACTTTTATGTAGACAAAGACCTAGAAAACAATGCGAGCAATTATCAGAAAGTCAAAATGATTAGAAATCAAAAGTTACTCCAAAAACTATAAGTTACCTGACAGAATATTGATGGCACTTATGACTAGTTCTGTAAAAGACGAAGGATTTGCCATGGGATCCAACTTCCTTTTCATTCCTAGCAAATGGCTCTGTTAAGAAAACATGGATGTAGAGATTTATTACACCTTTCAATAGATAACAATAATCAAACATCATAATGCAGTATGAGTTTTACAAACTAAAAAGGAGAAGAAAAGCGTGAGAGAGAGAGCAGACCAGCGGACTGAGGAGGGAGGGATAGAGAGGGAGGCTAAACCACATTTAAATACCTGATTCTCTTTACTTAGGAATGTGGCATTTTCCATGATCTTCAAACATTTCAAAAGCAGAACCAGGCTCCGCACCATGTCGTTTTCATTTTCCCAAATAGAATGCGACGTATCTTTTAGCCAACCCTACATATTAATTTCTGGTGCTTAGTAAGGCAATTTCCCCAATAACAATTGAGTACCATATGGACCCCAGGATTCAAAATGAAAAAAGTAAGTATATAAATGAAAAGGTTATATTATGTCAAAGAATTTTGGTTATCACAACTCAATGTGTATGAAGTGCACATAATAAGGAAAGAAAACAAATCAATGACTGAGAAGTGATGTTGTTAGCATGCAAAACCATTCATGTTACTCCAAGAAGAAAATCAGGAACTACAACAAACAATAAAGAAGATGACGCTATCCAAAGGCAAATAGATAACTGCCCATTTGTTACTATAAAACTACCAATGTGTAGTCAGTGTTGCTCATAAACTGAAGAAATATATAGGTTACAGAACAGAAGAAACTTGTGAATCTAGGTACAACTAAGGCTGCACACCATCATTTAGGTTCTTTACCATCACATGCATTATTTTTTCACAGAAATTTATTATTTACATAGTGAACCAAGAAATTATTGTTGAAGTAGCACAGTGAAGTAAATATCTCTCATAATTATTCAAAGCATTACAGTCCCTTGGTATCTTTAACATTTAATGAAACACACAGTGAGATCAAACAAACATACAGGTTCACACCTCCATATTGGAATGGCAACCCATGGTCACCTCAAATACAGCATCAAGACCTCCAAGCTCTCGTAATTTTTCCTTAAAGTTGCCCCCCGACTTCCTTACTGCACCAGTGGTTTCTGAAAGTACAGGCCAAAGGCTTGAGATCCTAACTAAATAATGCATAAAAATGAGTATCATAACCAGAAAACCATAAGCTTCACACAGACTCAGACCTTCAAGAGAGATAGTAGATAAGCAAGCTTTCTCCATAGTCAGCAAAGCTATCCATTTTGGGCATAACTCAGGATTTTCCATTTCTCCATCCGCACAACTAGGTTTCAATTCCTTGCAACCTACAAGAATTTCTTGAACTTTGGAAAAGATAGCAGCAGAGCTGGAGTCCAATCTTTTTGACGTACACTGCGAGATGTCAGCACCAATACGCAATGCTAGAAGCTTACGTCCAATTTTTGGTACTTTATCTTCAGTGGTGTTCGAGACAATTGGTTTGCAAAACCTAATCAAAAAATTAATACAGTTCGGTGATTCCAGGAGATGATCATCCTGACCCTGCAATATTGAAAATGACAATCCCTTAGGTTTATTAGTAATTAAAAAAAATTAATCGTAAGTACCCTTGAAAAGTCACAGCAGACATGAGCAGTGCACAAGAAAACTTCATGAAAGGTACTTATAAAGATAAAAACTTCAAATTAGAATCATCACTTTTCGAATACTAAATGACTTACATCACAGGTCAAAACATAGAAAATAGTTGCAGCAGCCAGATTACTGGGTGAATCATCAAAGCTGAGACCCAATATAGCCTCGATTATTGTTTTTGCCATCCTGAAAGCCACTACGGATCAATTTATAGCCCAGAAAAAACCACACAAATTTGGGTAGAGAGGAGTAAGAAAAAACTTGATAAACAACAATATCGTAGGCAATTATTACATAGTGTCCACAATATTGGGAATAAATTGGCGCCAAAGAGGATGCAAATACATCTCATACTTTGAAATGAAAAATTAGCAATCAAATCAAATTTTCTATAGCGCTATCATGTGACCTCAGATACATTCAACATAGTAAGGCATCCACATACCCGTAAGCAAATTTTGAATCAATACCACGCATCTCTAACGGCACATCTCCAAAACCTCAATGCAAACTCAACATACAATCAAGATTTACTTAAAATACACACACCCACACTCTCCAAATTCACATACCTATCAAAAACTATTATAATTTGAAAACGCCACATACCCAAAATTCAAATATCCATCAAGAACGACTTAAAACTAACATTTCCAACTACCCACCAAGAAATTCTTGACATTTCACAAAACCCCATTTCAAAAAAATCGGATATTTACATCCAAGAACCCATCAAAGAAGTAGTTAAAGTCAGCCTAACCCCTGAGTCCTGAGAAGCCGTCTCTGCTGCGCGGTGCCGCAAATAGACAGCAACGACAGCAAGCTAGCCCTTCTGATCCGAACCGGCTGACCCTTCCGGAGCCCATCCAACGCGAAATTGACCTCGTCCACGTGCTCCATCATCTCCCCAAACTCCTGCGCCTCCATCAAAGTCGACGTCGCAAGAATCGACGGCGTTGGCGGCGGCCTGTAGGAGTTCTTTCCCACCGCCTCCTTCCGAATCTTGGCTTTCTTGGACCTCCCCGAGACGACGCCGTCCAGCGGAAAGCGCTTCAAGGAGGAGTCCTTGGTGACGTAGGGGTCCGAATCGAAGTGGGCCCACCCGGAAGACGAGTCCTCCTGAGACGAGAAATTGAAAGGGTCACCGCTGCTTTCTTGCGGCTGCGACAGGGAAAATCCGAAAGGGTCGCTGCTGACGTCGTCGTCGTCGTGAACGGCGTCGTTTAGCTCAGTGTCGGAATACGTTCTGGTAATGCCCCCTCCTTTGCGACGGCCGTACGTTCTCACGATCATCTTGGGTAAACGACGGCGTTTTGGGCGTGGCTGGGTTCCTTCCTCTGCGTTATTGGTTCGGGACGCGCATGTCTGAATAGAAAAAGGACAAGGCTTTTTCGTATCAAGATTTGAAATTGAAGGGCACAATTGGAAAATTGCAGGTCTGGAAGACTGGTACTTCAGGTGAAGAAGAAGGAGGAGGTCTTATGCCAAATTTGAGGAGAGAGAGAGAGAGAGAGAAATTGGGTCGAGGAGGAGAGAGAGAGAGAGAGATTGGGGTTTTTGGTTCGGCTTTCGATTTGATTTAGGTTGGCTTAGAATTGCTTGGGCTGCCCTTGTTTGTGAAATTTTGTGCCCTTTTCCTCTCTTTTGCCCAATCACATTTTTCTTGATTATATCGATTTAAGGGTACTTTAGTCATTAACATACTTACAGTTAAGTTTTATAGATAATGTTTTTTTTTAACCAACGATATTATCTATTCTAAGCGGAAATGGAGTAGACTAAATTTCACAACAAACTAGCATTGTACAAATTCGTTTTTTGCGATAATCGAACCTAAGATCTCTCTTATAAGTTTATAAGTGAAGAGGAATATCGTTGTTAATTTTTCGCTATTAAGAGGTGTGTAAATTACACTACCTAATTTATTACTAAACTAAAAATAATTTAATGAGAGTTTTGAATCCGAAATTCACCTGTAACTCTAATTTCTTTCTTTCCATTTCTTTTCTAGTCTCTCCACCTCAATGTGGCATAGCTCTTTGTTTCCACTAATTATTGGGAAAAATCAACTAACTTCTCTTACATTCCATAAAAACTGTCTACATAAAATTATAAATCCTGGTCCTACACAATATCATTCCATTCCGATTGATGTTCAACTAGTAACCAACGGCGAAAACTAAAACCTCCATTGTTTTTTATAGCTTACGACCATAAGTTCGAGTTTAGTGGTCGAACATCCCAACCATACAAAGGCTAAATCATGGCTGTCCTTGCTTTAATCATGCTAACTTTAAAGTGTCACAGAAAATAGATGATTGGTCATATTTTTGTTACAAACTTCAAAACTAAGTAATTAGTCTTTAATCCAGATACAAATACTTGGATTTGATAGATAATCAACCAACAAATACTTTCCCAGTTGCAAAGCAATAATTTTATTTTTTGGAAAAAAAGGGTCAGCTGGTGGTTTCGTCACAACAGTCTATTTTTTTTTAGTCCGAAAAGACTCACATAGACATTTCTGCCTCTCTTGACAACCATTGTGTGATTTATCAACGGCAGGAATCCAACTCAAGATATGTCGTTTGAAATACTTACATATAATTCATCTCCAATCACTGAGCTACTTCGTAATAGTTCAAAAGCTATAACATTTTGAAAAGTGAGGACATTACCGAAGTAGTCATGTCTTAAAAACGGCTTCTCAAGCTGAAAGTTACAAATGCTTAATTATTTAGGACGTTGCCAAAAACTAATTAAGTTCTTTTCGGTTGCACATAGCCCTTTAAGATAGGCCTCGGCCTATGAACAATGAAATCAGGCCCAGTCCATACCAACTAACCGCATAATTTTTTTATTTTTTATTTTTTGGTGGGTAATTGTTACGTTTGATAATTACTATACGCTTTGGGTAAGGTTGACCAACACTGTAGTCTACATTATTATCTATTCTAAAGTTGAGGAGGGATTTACTGTAGCTTAGCTACAGTCACACGTTTGCCATCCAATTTCACTCTATTTACAATAATGCCAGCCAAATTAGGCTGGGTTGGGAGGGTAATTCTCAAAATTTCAGAGGGTGATTTTGTCTATATGGTTTAGCACGGAGCCCCTCAATTTCATGCTATTTACAACAATACCAGCCAAATGGGGCCGGGTTGGGAGAGTAATTCTTAAAAGTTCAGAGGGTAATTATGTCCGTATGGTTTAGCACGAAAGGGTTGACATGTTGGAGGGAGACGTTCGCCGGGATTTAGGGTAGAGGATTTTCGGCAGGGACGTGTGGGTGGGTGTCCTTGGGCTGATGCATCGATCAGAGGGTTGTTGGAGGGATGGGAGGCCATGCCGCTCTGGGATCGAGATAGAGAGACAGAGGGAGAAGGAGACAGAGCAACAGAGAGAGAGGGAGATGGTGGTTTGTTTTCCATTTGCTTCCTGAAAGTCGAAGCTCCAATTGCATCCGTTGTCATTTCGATTTGGGAGAGGGTGGTTGATGTAGCCTGTCGGTGAGATTGAGGGATGGGTGTGAGATTCAGTGAGGGGAAAGGTTACAGGGAGAAAGAGAGACGGGCAGAGAAAGAGGGAGGAGTGGGGTGAATAGGTCCGCATATGAACAAATCCATGCTCAGAACTAATTTTTAGGGTTACGGTTCTGAAATTAATTTTCCCCCAATTTGCCCTCTCTCTTAAATCACCATATCCAGGTAAATCCTAATTGTAAATCGGACTTCTATTACAATCTGCTTTCTTTGTGAAATTTTATTGTAATTTAGACTAAAGTCTCTGCCTTTCGAAATTCTGTATGAAATTGTGAATGTTGTTAGGAATCGAGTCCGGCCAAGTTCTTTGCTAAATAGTGCGAAAATATGCATGATAGAACTAAATTACTTTTGTATCATCTACATTTACCCGTTATCATAACATGATTTAAAATATAGAAACATACTGCTTATAGGATATTAAGGTTGAAGTCATTTAGTTCCAAAGATGGCATAACTAATGTATCATTGAGTGAAATACCAGTTTACAAAGATATTGTGCTTATTTGTTTTAGGTGGATTACCAAAAGGAGCTCATAAAGTACTCTGCGAGCATGATCATTTGGATGTTTAGAGCCATTGATAAAGGGAAGACGACGAGTTGTGAACCTGTGTGCCAATTTTCCAATTTTGCAGACAAGCAGAAACTCTGACACAGTGATCAAACAGGCTTTCATGTTGCGTATTTTGATTAATAACTGTGAAACCCACTGTGTGTCGCACCATGTAAGGATATGGAATTCTCATTATTGAGTTTAGGTAGATTTTTTAGAGGTTTCGTATATATTGCTAGAAACTTTGTCTGCTTATATATGGTGATTTACGTTTCCATTGGTGCGAATCTGGAATCTTATTATGTGCTGTAGGAAATTCTGTTTCTGTATTTGTTGTAGAATATTTCCTTCCTTCTCTCCATTCGATTCGATTTCGGTGAGTTCTTAGTTTATCCTTGCTCTCATGATTTCCCAAATTGGTATTTTTGGGCGTCTTCTGTTGTTGCTTTGATCTGGAATTTCCGCATTGTTTCTTTTAATTTCTGGGTTTTTATTTTTTCTCACACATAATAATGACATTCGATATAGTTGACACCATGCATTACCTGTAGAGCATTTTCTTTACTGTAAGGACCCTTTTGAATTGATTTGGTAAATGTAGTGTAGGCATCAGAACTTTATGTTGTTTTGTAGTGATTCGTGAGCGGTGGAATGTGTCATTGCTGTAACACGAAACCCAGCTTTCGGCTATCCGCTGGCATCTCACTGAAGGTTTGTGTACTATCTTATGTGGAATTGGGATGGTATGACTTTGAATACTTATCGTACATGAGGAAAGGAAATGTGAAATGTTGGGTTGATTAATTAATAGAGAACGAAAGCATTGATACTATATGATTGTGTAGATTCAGTTATGTTGATTGAGTATTTATTGGTGCATTGCAATAGGATGCATTTTTTTCATAATATGTTGATGTGGATGAAGAGTATAACATCATAGTTCTGGGTTGTTGTATTTATATGCATCTTCGTTCTGGAGTCCTCCCTGTTTTCCACATCTCCTCTCGCACTACCTAAAGCCGAAACCAAACCCAGCTATGCAGGAATCAAATCGCAGGTCTCCGACACCCACAAAGGTAAAACGCTAAAAAAAAAATCCCCCTCTGTCCTGTCATTCTTATTTTCAGAAGATATGCAGACGGTTCAATGTCTAATGTCTTTGTGGGTTTTCAGCGGTGCAGATCTCGATTGACAAGGATGAACAGAAATGGATATAACAACAGTAAGACCAAATATGAGATCCAACAGAAGAAAAAAAATAGCGGCGGAGAAGCCGAGTGCTACGGATTCAAAAGGAAAAGATATGAGCCCTGGTTCTGCACTAGGTTGACTTAGATTAGATGAATTTTTGAATCTTTGCATTCGTGAATAAAGTCTGTGATCTCTGTGTGATCTCATTCACTAATCCCTAGATCTTGAATTTGTCTAATATGCTCATGGATGTGCTCTGTTTGTTTTCATGTACAAATTGGTTAATGTTGAACAAAATGCCTGCATGTTGGATCTGTGATTTGGGCTTGAACAAAAGTACCTCTGTGCTGCATGGATCCTCCACCCCCAAACTTAGAATGAAAGGTTAGCAATAGCCTTTTTTTTACTTACTTTCAAAATTATTTTATAAGTAATTTTTGTATCTATTCATTGTTGTAATTTTATATATTATCGCAAGGCTCTTGATATCATTAATTGTTGGTTTTGGTACTTGACAATGGAAACCCCATCAGATTTTGGTTGCATTGATTTGGGTATTTTTATAGGAACAAATGTTTATTTTTTGTTGTATATAGATAAGAATTATTAATTTATTTATAACATTCAAACTTTCTGAGATTTGAATCAATATTTGATGGTTTTGTGATTCATGGTTGTTTTTCGATTTTTGGATTGTAGGTATGTGAATCCTAAGTTTAGCAATCAGTACAATATAGATTAGGCATTGAAACATATTAAACTAGAGTCGTGTTTTTTTACATAATGTTGCCTGTATTTTTTTGTTCTTTTGAGAAGTACACAAAAAATGCAGTATTTAACGAAAAGACGTATGAATATGATACATGTATATCAAAAGGGTGCATAATGGATAGTACAGACATTGCATAGCTTTAACATGTGTTTGCACTTTCATAGTGTAGTTAGATTTCTGTTCCATATTAATTTCATATTTTATATCACATTATGCTTAAATAATGTTGTGTTAATTAAAATAGGAGAAAACATTTAGAGCTCTAGCAGTTCTGATGATGGTGTTCTGGATGTTCCAGTGGATGTTGAGGAGTTTTAAGTAAAATAAAAGCTTTATGTGGAAAAGTTAGAATATAATTGCTATACATGGAAGACTTGGAATATAATTACTAGGACAGAATTACAAACAATTTTGTAGTACACCTTGAAGACAAGTTTTCATTCCCTTTTGGCTCTTTGTTATTGGTATATAAAGTTTGACTACTATTTTTCCCCTCATCCAATATATTATGTTCAGTTCTGGCATTCCCCTCAAAACATCGTTTATGTATCATTTTTCTCTTTTTTCTGTGTTCAGCTCACATACCTTACGTATATATTGGAGACTACGATATGGTTAGAGAATCACAGCATGCATCGCTTACTTCTATTTTGAGAGTAAAATCAAAATTCTTATTTGCTTTCACTATGTAATAGTTATCAGTAACTTTTATTTTTTCTGTCTTATTGTATTTCCCGTGTAGAGAGCTAGAACTAGAAGGACAATAAAATGCTTGAATAATGGAACATAATTGCGATTATGCCCGAGATATTTGGTAATCTTTCTGCTTTACCAAATCACAATTTGTTTTAACACAAAGAAAGATGCTCTATTAATCCAGGGATATGGCACCCTCTTTGTTTTTTGGATTGGATTTGGTGCATTATCGAATAAGTGCTTATGTATGCTGTCTGCAGATGTTACAGTAACAACTGCAAATACAAGTTGAGAGGAAGATCATATTCTTTTTGTGGTGCAGCTAGAGTTTGTTATCGTGTGTGGTAATCTTCAACTCAAGTTGTATGAAAATGCTTGGGTGCTTTTGAAGTGTCGACAATAGACCCCTTTCCTTCTTTTAACTTGATTAATCTAATTTTTTTTTCTATTAAATGATGGAGTAGCCGATCCTAGCCCATTTGAAACTCAAGAAGAGATTGAAATTGGGGAATGCTCACTAAGGCTGGTAAGGAATTGAAATTGGAAATTAGGAAGTGACAACTTTTGTTTGATCTAAGTGTAGAGTCATTGGATGGAACTTTTGTTGCAGTATATAGTTATAAGGTCAAGTGCTCATTGAGGCTTTCTTTTTACTGTAGGTAAGTCAAAGAAAGCTAAGAAATAGAAAAGGAAGGATAGTAATTCATTTGAAACACGAGAAGAGATTGAAATTGGTGATATGCTCACTAAGTGTCGAGTCATTGGATTACAAGTGCATATTGAGGTTTTCTTTTTACTGTAGGTAAGTCAAAGAACGCTGAGACAAAGAAAAAGAAGGATGGTAATTCATTAGAGTTGTAAAAGTTACTTTTCACTAACAGATGGTCTCGCATCACCTCCTTTTATACTTATGCTACAAGGATTTAGGACTCAATTTTGGATATATGTGCAAGTGCAATTTAGCCACATCACCATCATTCTCAAATTCATATGAAAAACTCATGGAAATTGTATATAACTTGGACTTAGAAATCTGCCCTTTTGGATGTACATAGGATGCAAAATGAAAGACTTATTTTACTACGTGAATTCAGCTGTTTTGATTGGTTTATGAATTATTTAGATATAGGTGTGTTGAACTGTAGTTACGATTTCAAAACCCGCAGCGGAGCGCGGGTATTGTTGCTAGTATACTCTACAATGAACGCGTAAATCTTTAAAGCCTGAAACTGTATGTATGCTCTGACGCTAGTGGGGAGTAGCAAATTTATGCTAACCTTTTTGTTAAAAAAAATTCTCAGTATGTTAAAAATACGGTCTGATACACCAATTATAATAGTACAATTAGTTTAAAAAAAAAAATCAAGTGTCCAGTCAATTTTTTTTCTTTCAATTGTCCAACCGTGAAGCCGTATTCATTTAATTCAATCATAAATAAATTTAAAAGATAGTAGTAATGGAAGAGGAATGGTATGGGCGGATCATCAGTTCCAACATTAGTGCCTACATATATCTTTGTATACACATTTGAGTGCCATTGATGCGACATGCCTCCTCCATTTTATAACATCATCAACTCAAATGTACCGTATTTTAGTGTGTTGTCCGCTTTTGGCTAAATAACTTTTTTTTTTTAAGAATACGATGTTATACTACTGAACGAGTAGATATAAGTTCTCCTAGGAGGAGTATAATAAAGTGAAATATTAAAGATTTAGGTTAGGTTGAAGTAGACCTCTATTTGTGTGTTTTTGTGTTATACTTGTTATCTTAACAGATTGTGTCATGTCAAATTTGTTAACAAGTCATGCAAGAATTATCATGTCTAATGTGCAAACGCCATCTTATCAGCTGATCCAATAACGACCCGACTTGATAATAGGTTGACCAGAAACCTGTTATTTTCTAGTCGTTTCGTGTAGAGTTAAGGGGTCGTGTAAAAAATTGTCAGACCTAAATTAAAGGATTAAGTGAGACAAATGACATATAAGAGCTTAATCGTCAAACTACTTGTGTAGCCTTACTCTTCCTCAATTTGCGTTGTATTAGTTGTGGAGCAAAAAATATAGAGGCAATACGTGGATTATTGGGTAAAAAAAACGAAATTACCATTGAGGCACACCGAAACTCCCACGCACAATAAATAGACGATAATGGCTCAATCCAGGTCAAAAGTGATCAAAATGTATATTTATTCAAAACATATTTCATCAATGCTCATCAAATCCTCCCTAGGTAACCCATATTTATTCATTTCAAATTAGGATTAATTTTCAAATTAATTGGTTAATTTTATAATTGATTGCAAGATATTATTTTGACATAATATCTTGCAATTAGAGCCAAAAACCACTATAAGTGGCCGCACTCCTTCTCTAAATAGGGGTCGGCCACACTTCTATAAATACATCACATTTTTTGAAAAACCTAAATTCAATTATTTTGCAAAACTCTCCAAATTTTTCTAAACACTCTTCTCTCAAATTCTAACTTTGGCATCGGAGGTTCTTCGGTCAAAGTCTCCCATTCATCGTGGGCGCGTGAGAATCTTGGTCTTGACCAAATGTCTTAATTGTTTTACAGGTGTATTTTTGTCCAATAAGAAAAATACAAAAATTTGCGTCCACATTAGTTACAACGTATTTCAAAAGGTCTTTGTCTATATATATGAAATCAAGGTTGTGAGGATTGCAGTTCAACAAATTAATTAAACATATCATCAATAAAAAGTGAGTGGGTGCCATCTCCACCAGTAGGTGGGAGGGGGTTGAGATTAGGTGGAACATAATACGTTCATGTTTGCTTTGATTACAAAATACCAGTATATATACTTATTTTTCAACCTAAATTAGTAAATTTCATTGGATATGATCATATGAGAGATGGTCAAAAACCAACATGGCCATAAAAGGCAAAACGAGAGTGTACAAAATCTGTACAAAACAACTAAATTTCTCAAAATAACAATCAATTTTATTAATAAAATACTTATTTGGTATTATTGGTTCTTTGTACATGTGGGTTGTACGCTAATACGTGATACATTTTTCTGGACAATGTATCAAGATCAGTTTATTTTCTTCTAAATTTCGAACTCTTAAACCACCACGGGATGGTCCATTGATTAGGCCAAATTTTAAGCGTGTATTTCACATGGTTGGTTTTGGGTTTAATTTATGATACCGGTGAATTACACGATGTTATTAGTAAAGACTTAAATGTCTACATAAGTCTTTCTAACCTTGAAATAAATAGGCTTTCGTAACTTTGCTGCCAATTGATCCAATAAATTAAAATAATAATAAAAACTCTTGAAAAGTCTAAATTATTTGAATTGCAATAAATTAACACATTGAATAATGTGCAATTAATTTGCCACAAAATTGTAACTCCATGAAACGTTTTGTGTGTACACGTATATAGAAAATGGTTGTAATAAGAAAGCAAACGTTATATGGAAATGAAAGTTGGCAGACACAGCGACACGAGGGCAAATGTGTAATTTAAAGGCGACAAATCAAAATTTGAGAATCTTAAAACCACAGCCAAAGATAATGTCAACCAACCTCCATCTGCCACGTATTATGACCCAAAATCTAACCTGTCAACGCCGTCACCAATAAACTTTCCATATTGCTTCTCATCCCCAGCTTTATTAACTCACATTTCACCTGAGCCCCTGCTTTCAAACACCGTCACATTTACCTTAACATTGTGTAACAGCAGTACAAGAGCATGAAATAATTTATGACGTGTTTACTTAGAACGAGTATCAGCGTTATTTTGATCTATGACTAATGCATGTATATGATAATTATTTTTAATTCTCATTTTTATGCATTTATTAACTAATACTGACTATATTACGTGGTTTTAAGATCTATATTAGGAATCCAAAACTAAAACAACTTAAAATTAAATCGATTACAAAACAATAACTTGTTTATTCTCCTTTTCTGTTTCTGGCTTTCTTGATCCATGAATGTTTTCGTTCAAAGTAAATGACGTGATAATAATTATACGATAAAAACTTTTTTTTTGTCCCTAATTATACAATAAAAACTTTACTTGAATTGAATTTGAAATCTCTAGTTCTATAAATTACAGCAGAATTTTGGAAATTTGTAAAAATGGCATGAAACAAGTATAAATTAGGAAAATGGCCCAAGAGTCGAGGTGTCGTTTTGTTTTATATTAAATTTTGTTTTATAAATATTATTATCGGACATATGAATTGCAGTGCTAATTTGACCTTTCGCTATCTGGATCTAGGGTTTCTCCTCCCGGCGGCTCCCTCGTTCTTCCCCATCGTCACCATACCCTAGCTTTAAGCACCACAATTCAGAACAAAAATCCGATTCCATTTCGTAAACGCTGCATCATCAATCAAGGATCTAAGATCTTCACTCGAAAATAAAACCCTAATTTTTGTTCTTTTTTCTACGAATTTCAGTGATTTAAAACCAAAATTGGGATTTATTTATTTATTTTTGGAGATGACGACGATGTTGAAAGAAATCAACGAAATTGATTTTTATTGAATGAAACTTTGATGAGAGATCAAGGGAGGGAATAAAATTTCTGAGTTTCTATTTTTTCTCTTCTTGGATGGTGTTTGGGCATTGAGAAAATTGGTGTTTGGCAATAGAGAAAATGTATAAGTTGGTGTATAAAGGCGAAGATTTACTTGGGGAAGTAGAGATATATCCAACAGTGAACGAGAACAAGAAGAATGTTCAGGATGAGTTGAAGGAAATCAGAATAAGCTATTTTTCTCAACCAAGTGAAAGATGTCCACCAGTGGCAGTGCTTCATACCATAAACTCCTCAAATGGAGTTTGCTTCAAAATGATGGAGTCAAAGACGTCGCCGTTGTCGTCTCCGGACCCGCCGCTCTTTCTTTTGCACTCCTCCATGACTCAGGAGAACAAGGTATAGCAGCACAACCATTGAATTAAACTCCCACCTCCAAGAAAATAACAAAATTGCAGAAAATAACAGATAAAAATTGAAAACCCATATTCTAATTTAACCCCTTTTAACTTTATAATGTTGTTACAGAGGACTCTGAACAATTTCGCATGGACCAATTTTGAATTTCACTGTAAAGTTTAGAACTTTGGATGAACCCAGTAAATTTTTTTCCTCAAATTGCATGAGCTGTTTGAACTTTTAATTGTTTTGAACTGAAACCGTGGACTTAATTTCATAGAGTTGTAAGATGAACTTTATTCCTCAACTTACTGAGTTTAGTACAATGACAGAACGCTTTAATTGTTTCTGATCTTAATCTGCTGTTACATGTAGAGATGATGTTGCGTGAATTATTCATTTATGAGTATTGGGTGATTTTGTTTTTGTTGTGCTCTAATTGGATGCTGTTTAAGGGAGAACTCTAGAATTCTGCAGTACCAAGTTTTCAGTTTTGTTATATGTTGGAATGCAGCGTAAAGTCTTTTATAAAATGGAAACGTGCAGTTGTCTAATTCTTATTATGGTTTGAACTTTATGTGTTAATGTTGATTGAAAAGTAAGTTTTGTTTCTGCCTATGTTATCTGGAATGAATGGTAGTTTGTGCAAACCTTGAGAATGATTCCCGTCATGCTTTTCTTCAGACTGCAGTAATGCCACTAGGAGGGGAGGAGCTTCATTTGGTTGCCATGCAATCCAGGAATGGTGGTAAACAGTGCCCATGTTTCTGGGGATTCTATGTTGCGTCAGGACTATACAATTCTTGCCTTGTCATGCTGAATCTTAGATGTCTGGGCATTGTATTTGATCTTGATGAAACACTCATTGTTGCAAATACAATGCGCTCTTTTGAGGATCGCATTGAGGCCCTACAGAGGAAGATAAGCACTGAGGTGGACCCTCAACGTATTTCTGGTATGCTTGCAGAGATCAAGCGGTATCAAGATGACAAGTTTATATTGAAGCAGTATGCTGAAAATGATCAAGTTGTTGATAATGGGAGAGTTGTCAAAACTCAATCTGAGGTTGTTCCAGCCTTGTCTGACAATCATCAACCTATTATCCGGCCTCTTATACGATTACACGAGAAAAATATTATACTGACTCGCATTAATCCGCTGGTATGCAAGTACCTTGTTTATTATCTTCGCCATCGTTTATTTATCCTCATTTGGTTATTTTGGTCAACATCTGCTTAATCCAGTTGTGTGGATGGTTTTGTTGTGTTCGCAATATCTGTCTTTTGTTTGTAGTAAGTCTCCGTACTCATCGTTATAAGGTGTCCTAAGTAACATAGGATTTCTGTCTTAGATTCGTGATACAAGTGTTCTCGTGAGGTTGAGACCTGCATGGGATGATCTTCGGAGCTACCTGACTGCAAGAGGGCGCAAGCGGTTTGAGGTTTATGTTTGCACAATGGCTGAAAGGGATTATGCATTGGAAATGTGGAGGCTTCTAGATCCTGATTCAAACTTGATAAACTCAAATAGATTACTCGATCGTATTGTCTGTGTGAAGTCTGGTAACTGTTATATTTCATTTATAAATTTTGTTTTGCAATTTCACTGGAAATCACATGCATTTCTCCGGTTAATTAATGGATTTCATATATTATGATAGGTTCAAGAAAGTCGTTGTTCAATGTCTTCCAAGAAAGCTTATGCCATCCTAAGATGGCATTGGTAATTGATGATCGCTTGAAAGTGTGGGATGACAGAGATCAACCTCGGGTGCATGTTGTTCCCGCTTTTGCCCCGTATTATGCTCCTCAAGCTGAAGTAAAAGTCTTTGCTTTGTATTATGTGGATATTAACTTTTTAAACTGATCTATTTTCAAAAATGCACAATTTGCATATTTATTTATTTTCCTTTTTAGCCTGAACTCATCGTACCTCCTAATATTACAGGCAAATAACACTGTCCCTGTCCTGTGTGTTGCAAGAAATGTTGCTTGCAATGTTAGAGGTGGATTTTTTAAGTAAGGAATTAATGTCTCTAAACTGTTTTCATGTCAAGCCATGCTCTGTTTATGAGCAAAATAATGGTGTTCTGTTGGCATGACATCACCTTTTGGTGTGATAACAGAGAATTTGATGACAGTCTTCTACAAAAGATTCCTGAAATTTTTTATGAAGATGATATTAAAGATGTCCCTTCACCTGATGTGAGCAATCATCTAGTTTCAGAGGTTAGTTGGAACAATTTTATAATGTTCTTTTATTTATTTTTTTAATGAAATTTCTCCTGAAAAATCTCCTCCACACCAGAGTGGTCACAATATGATAATTCCACTAATAGATTTTGGTTGTTCAGGATGATCCTTCTGCTTTAAATGGAAACAGAGACCCGCTCGCTTTTGATGGCATGGCAGATGCTGAGGTTGAAAGAAGACTGAAGGTATACAAAGATTCAGTATTTCCATTGACATGCGAACTTTCCACTTTGGATGAACGTTTTTGTGCATCTGCATATGCGAATTTGTTAAGTTAATTTATTGGTTGACCTATTTCTGGCATGTAGGAAGCAACCTCAGCTGCTTTAACAGCTTCTTCAGTAGTCACTAACATAGATCCAAGGCTTGCTTCTCTTCAGTACTCAATGGCTCATTCCTCTAGCACAACTTCACTGCCATCGAGTCAGCAATCAGTAATGACTTTTCCTAATATACAGTTTCCTCAGGCAGCATCAGTGGTTAAACCGTTGGGTCATCTTGGCACTGCAGAACCAAGCTTGCATGGTTCTCCTGCTAGAGAGGAGGGCGAGGTACCTGAATCAGAGTTAGACCCTGATACAAGGCGGAGGCTACTGATTTTGCAGCATGGGCAAGATACAAGAGAAACACCACCGAGTGAGCCCCCTTTTGCTGTCAGGCCTCCAGTACAAGCTTCTGTTCCACGGGTGCAACAGCGTCCGGGCTGGTTTCCAGTGGAGGAAGAAATGAGCCCTCGGCAACTGAGCCGGATGGTAACCAAAGAACTTCCATTAGATCCAGATCCAATGCAGATTGACAAGCATCGACCTCATCATTCATCTTTTTTCTCTAAGGTTGATAATTCTATTCCATCTGATAGGATTCTTCAAGAAAATCAAAGATTTCCAAAAGAGGTATTTACACTTTGTTGATCTGGCTTTAATCCTATTTTGTTATGCTGAGTGGTGGATGTTGCATGTGACTGGATTGTAGACAAGACTAGTCCTAAAAGATTATTGTTTTCCAGGCATTTCATAGAGATGATCGGCTGAGATTCAACCATGCATCGGCTGGCTATCATTCAGTGTCAGGTGAGCTATGACATGCACAATTGAGTACTGCGATGATTTTCATGGTTTTATTTTATTTATTTTGGTACAAATTCATTCATTGATAGATGCTGCTTTCAAGGCTTGAACATTTTCCAAAAGTACTTTTACCATCAGCAGTGTACTATCATAATTTGCCTAGAGTTTCACATGTTTGAGACTATACCATGGCAATGATTTTTTTTTTCTTTTTTCTGGGAAGGTTATTAATTGAGTATTATTTACGCAATTGGGTTATCTTATCTTCTTTTTGAATTTTTATCCAAGTGGAATTTAATGGTTGTCTTTCTTAAAATGTTTAACTAACAGTTGTTTTATTTATATGTAATTATTTTATACTATCATGAGAGTGGTGTAATATAACGGGGACATGAATTTGAAGGTGAGGAGATTCCCTTGAGTCGATCCTCTTCCATGAATAGAGATGTGGACTTTGAATCTGGACAAGCTATATCAAATGCAGAAACTCCTGGTGGAGCCTTACAGGAAATCGCAATGAAGTGTGGAGCCAAGGTATTTTGAGCTGTTTGTGTCGCAGTAGAAAATTTCTCTTCATATTTTGCATATATCAAAACCTCGTGTTCCACAGGTGGAGTTTAGGCCAGCTTTGGTTGCTAGCACGGAACTCCAGTTTTATGTTGAGGTACTTTCAATCTTTGGCTTACTACCTTATAATTCCACATTTGTTTCTGGGGTATCACGTTTTGAACGTATCTAACCATAGTTTAATCTTTTCTTGGCGAGAGTTTGGGATGTGTAAATAACTTGACATGTCTTTGGAAAAAATAAACAATTCAGTAATAAGTCGTATCGTATTTGATGTACATTTCAATTTTTGATATTTTAGGGACTTTATGTCCACAAGTTGATAACTTTGGTTTCGAGTGAAGAGGGAGCTAAGACGGGAAATCGCATTCCGTTTGTATTCTATTTCATATTAAAATTATGGTTTGCTTTAATAGATCACATCTTAGTATCTTATCAAGTTTTGGTGATTTTTTTTAATTTTTTAAAGCAGAAATAGCAAATATGTGTGCTCCCTTTTCCACAGCAATACGGTACAATTGAATGGAGCATATCTAATTGATGGTAATGGGTGTATTTAGTGTTGGTAATCAGTTGTAAATGGGCCCAATGATTTGAATCAATGAAATTCATATGCCATGTAGGTCAAACTGTACCGTGTAGCTTATCCCAGAAATTGTTTTTTTTCACTTTCTGATGTTGCACATTCCTTTGTTGGGGATGCCACACATTAATTAGTTTATCCATTTGCCTTTTGTAGGCTTGGTTTGCAGGAGAGAAAATTGGTGAAGGAACTGGTAAAACAAGAAGGGAAGCTCATTTCCAGGCTGCCGAGGGTTCTCTTAAAAACTTAGCCGGTAAGATTTCTTGTTGCTGTATTTATTGCCACTAGCTTGGGCGATCTGTCGTTCTCAATATTATTTTCATGCCTGTTCAAGTGGTTCTTGTACCAGTAAATTTATGCTCGACAAACTGATTTGATACTAGGGCAGTGATGGAACAAATTGACAACTAATTGATTTTTGACACATGTGAAGCCCACCTCAAGGCTAATATTCCATTTGCTTCTTTTCTTCCAAAAATTAAATTATGGCAAAATCTTCTAGGCAGCACTGTCCTTGACTGTTAAGCCATAAACACTACAATCTCTTAACTTTCGATGGAAAAGGATATTGTGGAATTAAGTCAATATATGACATATTTTTAAGATCTATCTTCTGCTAAATATTTTAAACTCTCAAGTCACTGATATAATCATACTGGAGCTGATCTTAGATGATTATTCTGCTGAACGAAGTGCTTTTGTTGAAACAGCCATGGATGGAGGATTGAGGGGTTATTTTAAACTTTGTCAGCTTTCCATCAGGGGTTAAAAATGCCAGTCAATCAATTTTGAAAGTTTTTAACTGAACAATTAACTGTTGGAACAATATGAAACTACTGACCGAGGACCTACTGCACTAGAACAAAGTCAACTTGCTTATGAAATTATTGCACAAAACAGGATCTGTACTAGGGAATGTTGGGTTGGCTTGGTTCTGTCCATAGATGGGAAAATATTCTTGAGGTATCTCCCTAGTTTCCTTTTTTTTTTTTGTGTGTGACAATCCTGGACAACATTTTTGCAGATATATACCTTTCCCGCGTCAAGCCTGATTCTGTGCCTGTTCATGGGGAAATGAGCAAGTTTTCTAATGTTAACAACAATGGTTTTGTGGGTAATGCGAATTCTTTTGGGATCCAGTCATTTCCCAAAGAGGAGTCTCTGTCATCTTCAACTTCATCGGAGCCTTCTAGGCCACTAGACCCTAGGCTTGAAGGCTTCCAAAAATCTATGAATTCAGTCTCTGCCCTCAAAGAACTTGTAAGACTCAATACATGATAGTTTGCTAGATCCAAAAATCTATGAATTCAGTCTCCGTCCATCTTTTTTCTCTCTTATTTCCAGGTGCTGAATGATGTTATGATTATTGACGTTCCATAATTTTTACTATTTCAGTGTATGATGGAGGGCCTTGGTGGTGTAGTTTTTCAACCGCGACCTCCACCTTCAGCTAATTCAGTTGAGAAAGATGAAGTGCACGTACAGGTTTGTATTTGCCATGATTACATGCTTCATTATTTTGAATAACATTTTAGTTTTGTCTTGAAGCATGTTTCTTTTCTCTTTCTGCCCCCTTCCTTTCTTTATAATTCTCTATCGTTATCATGTTACAGGTTGAAATAGACGGAGAGGTCTTGGGAAAGGGGATTGGGTTGACGTGGGATGAGGCTAAGATGCAGGTAATATTTCTACTGGTCCAATTCGGAGTACCCTTCGTGGTGCCTAGTCATTTTGAAATGCAATATCTGTCCACCTGAACAATCTTTTCCTTAGGCCGCTGAAAAGGCGCTCGGAAGTCTAAGATCAACTTTATTTGGTCAGAAACGTCAGGGTTCTCCAAGGTGTGTGAATTCATCAGCTGCAAGTGTGTAATTATGTTTGCCATTTTTTTAATGAAGTTTGAACTTTGGTTGGATCAAGCAGCCCCAAAAGTGAGCCAATAATTCAGTTGGCTCTATTTCGTAGCTATTGGTGCACATGACATGAAAGCTCTTGCAGCTTTGATTAGTTTTACTGCTCCGGCCAACAAACTAAAACTTAGGAGGATAATTGAAAAAGTATATGCTTTAAAATTTAGCAAAACTTTCTTGCTTTCTGTATTGACTTTTTGCTGAACATCGAAATAATATGTAGCTTGAGACCTTTTCCTTTTTTTCTCCTTGTAAATTTTGTTAGTTGCTAGTCAATATCTTCTCTCTCTCTCTCTCTCTCTCTCTCTCTCTCTCTCTCTCTCTCTCTCTCTCTCCATATATGTTGTGTATTCTTCCCTTCTAATTTGGTGTTTCTGGTAAAAAGGTCTTTCCAAGGGATGCCAAATAAACGAATGAAGCAGGAGTTTCCACAAGTTCTGCAACGGATGCCCTCTTCTGCTAGATATCCGAAAAATGCTCCACCAGTTCCCTGAAAATCATACCACCATTTCATCCCATTTTGGTATAGCTACTGACATAACGTCTTCCGTACATATTATAGAGAAGGGCGAGGACCATGGAACCGTAGCTGCTTAATTGTGGACAAGATTGAGCTTGCAGCTTCGTTGCAGATTCTTCAAAAAGAACGGGGAGGTGCTTGTCAGGTGACTACAGTCCTAAAATTCTTATGGTTTTCAGTCGTTGTAACGATTTTCCCCTCGCAACCAAATGCTTATAAGCCTCCCTGCACATTTTCGGAAGGCAATGCCGTGTAACTCCTTTTTTGTGTGGTTGATGCATTTCTTCCAAGACTTTCGAAAGAGCCTATCTAGGTAGGATTGACAGTGTATTGATGTCTAGTTACCGGAAGTAAACAGGACACGGAGGCTTCGAGGGCAGCCTTTGGCTATTCTCAGAGTTGCGGCTATGCAGTCCCGGCACGCTCTAAGCATTGACAGTTATTTCAGTCCGATTGCCAGTTTTCTTTCGGTGGCCATCTCTGCAAAGATTGGGAGTATAAGAAAATGTCAGTCTGCTGGGATATGTTACTTGAGGTGGAACTGCTCACTGATGTAAATTGAGCTGAATGTAATATGGTTTTCGCTTACCGTCGACGGAATGGAAATTTTGTTACCAGTATTGCGTTTGTTGATAATTTTTTTGAACGAACGATATTATCTATTCTGATGGGGTGAGGGAGTGCGGTTCAAATTCGTTTTTGGCGAGAATCAAACTTAAGACATTTCACTTACAAGTGAAAGAAAATACCACTAGATCGTAATATTAAGGGTCGTGTTTGTTGATGCTGTGACGAATCTGGTGGCATCCTCACATAAGTGCAGGTGTGGCACGAGCATAAAATACTCTCATCACGTGAGAGGAGAGAGAGAAAGAGAATGAGAATATATACATACGACATGAAAATTAATAATTAATATAAGGTTTTTTTAGTCAAAATAGTTCTTGACATTCTTGACATTGAAAATCGATATAAGCAGTCTTTATGTTTGTCCACTGTAAATTATTTTGGTCGTTTTATGAAAGGGTTGTGATATCCACACACCTTTTTATACTTTTCTCTTCTTTTTTTTTCGGCCGTCGGATCGGATAAATTGAAGAAGATTAACGAACAGAAATTAACAAAGGGCGTGAGAAGTAAAAAATAATGTATGAATATCACACCCTTTTATGAAAAATGTGTTAATATTCTCGTTAAGTGAAAATGTTGGTTGGACAAATATAGTCTTAAAAAAGTAGTTATATGGTCGTTTCATGTGACAATTTAATAGAGATATTGACATATTTTTTATAGAATAAAATACTTAGACAAAACTCATGACTACTTTTGTTAATTTTTATTGTTAGAAATTAAAATAAAGAATTATGTTAATTTTAAATACCATTTAATAATTTTAAAAGTATATATATATAGCGAAAAAAAGTGGGAGTTTGAACATTAGTCAAAATTTACAGCGAAATTTGACAAGGCCAAAAATTAGAGCTTCTGCCATTAGTTTCCAATTAAAAACTCTTTCTTTCCCATTCAATACATTTCCACTGAAATCCTCTTCAGACAGAGAGAGACAGAAGTCACCGCCGCCAAAAATGGCTTCCTTCGACGCTTTCAGCGTGGACGGCGACGATCTTCATGCCCCTAACAGCCAATTTGACCAGGACGACGTCGTCGTGGAGAGCTACGCCGACTACGGCTCCTACACCGACCACGGCCCCGCCGCCGCCGCCCCTGACTCCCCGGATGTTTTCGGATTCGACGGTCCTGGCTCCAACTACTCCCACTCCACTCCCTTCGATGCAGCTCCAGTTGAGAACGGCAACGGAAATGGCTACGGCGTTGGCGAGAACGGAATCGACGATGCCGTCTTCACATCCGACGGTCCCGTGCTCCCGGAACCTAGCGAGTTTGTCGAGGAAGGCTCCGCTCTTCGTGAGTGGCGGCGGTAAGATCCGGATCCGATTCCCTTTTTTTGGGAAATCTAGTTGCTTGCTTTGTGAGCTGCTGCTTTAGATCTGTGAAATTCTGCATCCGTTTGATCTTAGATTCTGAGCTAATTATAGGTGTTTGCATTGAATTATTGTTAGATCTGTGTGACTTCTGGTAGCTGTGATCACTAGAAGGTCTGGAAATGTTAGTTCTTTAGTTCCGATTTTTTGAGAAATATTGATCAAATTGTCAAGTTTATGCGGTGTTTAAAGACATAGATCAACGGTTGATTGAGCGTTTGTGTGGTTTGGAGCTGCTTCTAAACCAAATTGTAGTGCTTTTCGAGTCAAATTTAGTGTGTCGGAATGATGATTGCGATTGATTTTCTTGAATCTGATTGCAAGAAGGAAATTTTCTTGCACTCAATCATAGAAGGGTCCTTCTTTCTTTGCTAGACTTGCTATAGTGAGTTATGGGCAAAATTTAGTTTCATTTGAGGCTAATCAAACTTCATCGGAGTTTTTGTCAACTCAATGACAAAAAAGGGTGGTCGGTTTTTCTAACAAATCCAATCGGTAAGTTGATCGTAGTCATTTGATTATACTTCCGAAAAGAAAAAACACACAAAGACATTGATAAGATGATCGTAGTTTTTTTTCTTTAGTGATTTGTGCACACGCATTGGTCTATCTGCGCAGAAAGTTACAAGTACCTAGCGGTGTTATATTTCCGCTAGAAAATTAATGACCTAACATGACTTTTCTGGTACAGTCAAAATGCCATCCTGCTTGAGGAAAAGGAGAAGAGGGAGAAAGAACTGAGGAACCAAATTATTGATGAGGCTGAGGAGTTCAAGCGTGCATTCTACGAGAAAAGGAAGCTTAACGTTGAGACCAACAAGGTCCAGAACAGAGAAAAGGAGAAGGTAAGTATTGGAATGCCTTTATCAACTACTCGCTTCTTGACTACCGGCTGTGGTTTTTTGTTCCTAATGCTAACAAGTTGGTTTGTATGTCGAGCAGTTGTTCTTGGTTAATCAAGAGAATTTCCATAAAAACGCTGACAAGCAAAGTTGGAAAGCAATCGCGGAGCTCATTCCGCACGAGGTTCCCAACATTGAGAAGAGGAGAGGCAAGAAGGATCAGGAAAAGAAACCAGGGATCCAAGTCATTCAAGGCCCAAAGCCTGGAAAGCCCACTGATCTTTCGAGGCTGCGGCAAATACTTGTGAAGCTGAAGCATAAAACTCCACCTCACATGATTCCACCCCCACCCGCTCCAGCTAAAGACGCCAAAGACGCCAAGGACGCCAAAGATGGGAAGGCTCCGGCCAAAGATGCCAAAAATGTAAAGGATGCAGCACCAAAAGCTAATGCGACTGCAGAAGCTGAGGTGCCCGCCACAGAAGTCAAGGATGCCGCCTCCAATGGTTCTTCAGACGCACCCGAACAAGCCGCTCCTGCACCTGCCGAGGAACTCGCTGCTTAATTCGAACCCTTCCATATTTTTTTTGAGATTCTAATTAACTATCGACTACATATTGCGGGCTTCGTTTGCTACTTATTATCCGAAGATTGTAATATTTGGCCTCCATTAATTAGTGTTTAGGTTTTAATTGTGCAGGCCTTTATATACGTTGGTGTTTGAATGTGTTGTGTTTGGGATTTAAGATTTGGAATTTTCATTGTTTGCACACATTTTATGAATATTATTGTGAGGCGTACAAAATTTTGAATTAAAATAATGTAGATTCCATCAACCATGATACATATGTTTTATGTTTACGGATATAGTCATATTGGTTAGAGAACTTGTGTTTTCCGTTTTTGCATTCAAGTTCGAAATTTGTTTAAATATTCATGAATGACGTATATTGCATGGTGCGAAATTTTGCAGGGATCTTTTATAACTAGGCCTCTCAAAACTTTCTTGGATAAAAACCATATGAAGCATAACTTTGAAAAATAAAAATAAAAAATACCCTCGGACTCGATTGTTATTGCATCCAAAATTCTTGCTCTCGTCGAAAGCATCTAATTTGTATATATATATGGAAATTGATCCGCGACACCACGTTTTACACTATTTTTGACACTCGTTTTTGTGGGGTAAGTAATATATTTCAATGATCCGAACCGTTTATTTTATAAGTCTTTATTCAAAAATCATGTCTACCAAAAAACACCAAATCTGAAACCATCTCTTTGTACAACCGTAGTCGTACTATTTTCTTCAATGAAAATAAATGTCTTAATAGTCTTGAATTTCTCTAAATTTTTACAAAGATAATCCATAACTGATGTTTTAAAAGTAGACAGTTTAAATCGTTAAAATATATTACAAAATAGACCCTACAAAAAAACGTGTGTCAAGGGCGCATTGATTAATTTGTAAGAAAATTAATGAAAATAAATTGAAAACTTTAAATTTTAATCAAAATAACAAAAATATATTGTGAGTGAATAGTACCAGAAGTAACTTACTGAGAATGTTTCATTAAAACTCTCTTAATTTATACTAACATTCTTGCCGTCCATTGTACTCTTTAGAAGTAAGAAATATAACACCACCAGATAAAAAATAACATTACAATTTCATTATCTCAAATAAGCTTTGCTTTTGACAAAATAATAATAATTATAGACTGCTCAAACTACCCTCTCTCTACTCAAAATGGCTAAAAAGAAAATAAAAAAAGCGTGTAAAATGGTTGACAAAATTATGAACTGCTAAATAATTTGTTGCGGACTTGCAGATAATTTCATCTTCGTCTGCCTCTGAATCACAATTACATTGTCCTTCAGCGAGGTGTTACTTGAGTTATAGCGTCGGGGACGGTACTAATCTGCCCGGTAGTGGTTTCAGAAAATGATTTTTTACTTGAAGGTCCGCCCAGGCTCCCTGAATTGTTGAAGAAACCTGGGGCTGTAAGTTGTTTCTCGTTGAGTCTTATGTTTCTGGAGAGCATTTCAAGAACCTGGCTCATCTTTGGTCTTCGGTTTGCTGCTGCTTGGGTGCAGAAAAATGCCACCTTCATGTACCTAAGGACTTCTTCCTCCGGAAATTCCCCCATTTCCGGGTCAGCTAGCTCCAATAGTCTCCCTTCTTCATGGAGCTGCCATGCCTATTGAAGAAACGAAAGAGTTGTGAAAGGAAGCAGAATAAGACTGCGAGTATGATCATGGAAAAGAACGTAAATGGAAAATGAAATAAGTCCATATGACCTCAACAGCTGCAAAGTGTACAAAATTGCAATATAAGATTGCGCGTATGATCAAGGAAAAGATGAATGAATCTGATGATGCCAAGAATTTTGTCGAAAAGTGGAAATAAACAACACACCCATTCAAGCAGAAACTTTTCTGCCCCACCCCAGTCTCCCTTGGCACTGCCTCTTCCACATACTATTTCAAGAATAAGAACGCCAAAACTGTAAACGTCGGCCTTGAGGGTTAACTGACCTCCCAATGCATATTCTGGTGCCAAATAACCACTGAAAAAACGAAACTAAAGCATAAGCAGCTACATAAACTCTCTGTATAAACTCCTAACTGAATCAACCAGAAATATGAAAGTAACGTACGTTGTTCCCGCAATCCTTGTGCTGATATGAGTGATATCATCAGGGAAGAGTTTAGCCAACCCAAAGTCTCCAATTTTCGGGTTAAAATCTTTGTCTAAAAGTATATTACTAGCCTTGATATCTCTATGTACAATATGTGGCACCAGTTCTTCATGAAGATACATAAGACCCCTGGCTGTACCCAAGCAAATGGCTGATCTTTTTTCCCAATCCAGTTTGATGGTTCTACTCGTTGGACCTACAAACAAAAGAAAAACAAATTAGGATTATGGTCCATCCTTGTGTAGTGTACCTTCATTTTTCTTTACATGCTAAAAAATTGTCCAGTTACCTAATAATGCATGATCAAGGCTTTTATTCTCAACATATTCATAGACCAAAACTCGATCAGCTCCCTGAACACAGCAACCAATCAACTCAACAAGGTTTGGATGCCGGACATTTGAGATAGTGTTGATCTCATTTAAGAATTCACGGACTCCCTGCTTCGACTGAGCAGCAAGTGTCTTGACAGCAACATGCATTCCACTTGTCAGGGTTCCCTAGCAAAACGCAGCTAAACTACTAAGACAGTATGAAATGTCATGGACGAAAACCATCTACGTATTCTGATTAATGGATAATCATTATTAAAGTTTGTCCTTTGAAATGTAAGACCAGCAACGAAAGCTTGGAAACTAGGAAATAGAAATTACTGTCTAGAAATGTCGCAGAATTCAATCCAAATTGGTGGGTAACATTCTTAATCACCACATGATCTAAGCAAAAACAAAATACTAGGAAAATACTAAATCTCTATTTTTCTCAAATCTTGAACTACAGTTGAGAGTTTTTAGCAGACCAAACATTGCATTTATGTGTTAAAAAACATAAGGATAGAACTTGAAGTATTCTTAAAACGAAAAACCCAACTGCTTGATGTTTTGAGCCAACTCATTAGTCATTGCAGCCAATTTGGAATTGAAACAACGACATCTTTCGAACCACAGATATCATGAATTCTCTACAATTGGTGCAAACTTCTCAATATAAATAATAAAGACAAATGCATAATCTTGAGTACCATGTATACAGTTCCAAAACCGCCTCGCCCTATCTTATTACTCGGATGGAAATTATCCGTTGCGGATTTTAATTCATTGTAGGAGAAAGACTTGATATTTTCCAGCACATTCTCTATGCAACACACAAAACAAACAATCAATCACAATTACAATGATGATCCAGCAGAATCACATGAACACAAACCGAAGTATGGAGGTAAAAAAATAACAAAACCAAAAAGTGGGAACATTTAACCATGTCCGTACCATCAAGATCAAGGCCAAATCGACCAGAACCAGATTTCCTTTTCCTCTCAGCAGCCGAAGCACCAAAGCAGCTGCAACGCATATTAACTTGTCCACAGTAATCAAATCCTACCTTCTGGGTTCTCTCAAATTTACAGAAAAACAGCTCCCTTTTGATCAGAGAGCCCTCCCTAATCAGATTTGGACCGACCCATGTTGCCAAAATCGTAAATTTCACAACCAAATAATCACAAAAATTTCCTCAAAACACCAAAAGTTCAAACTAATAAGATTTGAACATTATAAAAAAACCCACCTCGTGGATTTGCAGATTACCAATCAAGTTTTGATGCCCTGATTCCCTTTAGCATCTGTTTCTGGCGGCAACCATGGAGAGCGAGAGAGAGCTTGAAATTGGCAGTCAATAAAAAAAATCTAAAAAAAAAAAGATGCAGTCTTTTATAATATAAAAAGGAAAAAAAATGGAAAAGCAGAAAGCTTTTGTTGGCCGTCCCTCTTGGTATTAAAATGCAAGCTTTGGTGTGATTTGTGTATTCCGTTTACCTTAATGGGCGGGCGGAAACGGAGCTGTAGACTTGGACTTGTGTTCCCATCTCCATTAACTGTTGCTACTCAAACCTGAAAGTGACCATTTTTCTTTCTTTTTTTTTTCTCTCTTTTCTCTCTCTCTGTTTTTTTCGTTGCTCATAATTTGCGTCTTGTAATTAATTGAGACATCAATATTCCATTTTGCTCTGCTCACAATGACATCATTATTCATTTTCGCTTGTAATTACAACAATTCACATAACATAGAACAAATCATTTAGGTATATATAATGGAAAATTAATGAAAAATGTTTAAAAGCTTTGAGTTTTAACGATAACGACAAACTAAAAGGTAAAATGAATAGTATCAGGTTTGACTTTTTAGTGTAAAAATATAATTTTTCGTTAAAATAAACAGTACCGTGAACTTTTCGTCGTTATCGTTAAAACTCAACATTTTCAAACTATTTTTATTAATTTTCCTATATATAAATTATTCTTCTACTAAGAGCATATCTAATGCACTGGGCAAGTGCTGCTTGCTGGGTGACAAATTGTGGATATAGCCTAATTTTTCTCCGTCTCGTTTTTAGGAAACTTGTCTGACATATTTTATTTAGATAAATAAGTCATTAAATAATATTTCATTTATGCTTTAAAATAAACTTCATATTGTAATGTTATAATTTTTTTCTCGGTTCCAACTAAAGAAAACAGGCCTTCACACCGTTACAATTGTCAATGAGTGCAAAAAAGATAATATTTAGCGCCCATGAAATCTTATTAAATTGGTTTGGTCTCAATAGTATAACTTTAGAGAAATTTTATTATATTTTTTGTGAGTTAGTAAATGACTTTATCTTTAGTAACGTTGAATAACTTCACTATTCCTTTTTGCTATATATAAGTCTTGAACGATTTTGTATATATCACGATCTAATCAAATACACATTATATTGGATTTTTTTATATATTTTAAATTATAATTATTGAGGAGAGAGGGATTGGATTATTAGAAACAATTCCAATTAATAAAGAGCATATGAGAGTACTGAATTTGAAGCCAATAGGTAGAAACTCAACACTTTATCTACTAAGATATTGAATATCTCTATATATAGACACAAAACTATAAATTACTTACACAAAAATTTGGGTGTATTCAATTGGGATTTTGAGGGATTTTAATTCTTTTAATAAATCTAGGGGTATTCAATCAGGAATTTAAGTGATTCTCTGAAATTCAATGTGTATTCAATCAGTATTTTGAGATAGTTTATTAAAATCCTCAGAAATCTAAGTGTATTCAATTAGGATTTTAAAGAAGTTTATAACATTCCAGGTGTATTCAATTAGAATTTGATTTTAAAGAATTTGAAAAAGTTGAGGAATTATAGGGATTTTGAGAGATTTTGTAGTGTATTTTAAGCATCCACAAATCTCTTCTCTCCCCAAGAGATTTTGAGAGAATTGAATCAAAATTTTACATGGAATCTCTACAAATCAATTAGACTCCATAAAAATTCATGGATTTATAAATCCATCAAAATCTCTCAAATTCTCAATTAAATACACCCCTAAAATGAACATTAGGCCATTTCCTTAATTTGTCTTAATTCTTTTGAGGTCAATATTGATATTGAATTAAGGTCACTAGCCACACAATGCCCGGATCTTAGAAATTGAAGGGTGCTCGAATTCAAAGTCAAGAACTGAAATGGTAGCATGCATTTGAAAATTCTGTGTCGTATTTTTCGTGATGTATGTTTCAATTTCCAAATTGTTATGATTGGCGATCACATCAACAACGACCATGGATCATACGGCAAAAGAAGCCCAATAATTCTAATTACCTCAAACATATATATACGTATATATTTTGAAAAATCAAAATATTCTACGAACGAACAAAATATTAAATTATTAATAATGTTGTATTAAATGAAAGAGAACAATATTAATTGATCGAGACGGTACATAACTCATAAGAATAAATTGAGGATGACTTGTTAAAACAACAAATACAACCATCAGAGGGTGACGCAGTGATTGTAGACGAATTCTATGTTCGTATTTCACACGGCACATCCAGGATTCGATTCCTATTGCTTCTGAACACGATGATCGACAAGGGAAGGTTGATATGTTTTTGTCAGTCTTTCCAGCCCTCGAAATGGTAGACTGTCGTGGTGAAGTCACTAGTTGGTCCCTTTTTACATGAAAAAAAAACTAATTCAAGCACTCTTGTATATAGAAAAATACTAAAACGAACACTCTTGACCCAAAAAAATTACAAATAATATAAACTAGGCAACTAATTTTCCAACATAATCAGAAAATCGATATGTAGACGTTTTGCAATCATAACCAGAAATATGCGACCATAACCAGAAAATCAATATACTGAGGTTTTGCAATTGTCAACATATGCCAGCACGTGATTTGCTGCTACCGTTTGTTCGGGCTCGATTTTTCAACGTTCAGCTTGGAATATATTTTTGATGCATCCGGTGATTTTTCTACCACAAAATATAAAGTGATAAGACATGGAGATCAAATGTTATAGGCCATATAATTCAACTTATTTTTTTGGTTTTACATTCTCTTATTTGAATGCGTAATTGTTGGTGCTTACGACGTATATTATGAGAGCTCACAACGTAACACGCATGCTAAATTGTTAAATAATGTTTATTGTGACATCCCGTTCCAATTTTATAATTTCGGCGACGTGAAATGACAATATTGCCCTCGAATACGCGGGAACGATTGTGGTTTTGGGTTTAGTTTTGGGCTTGGGTGCCCTAATCACTTAGGCCCAAAATTGGGCTGATATTTTATAACGCACACACGTACGCAGCATGCACACATGTGCATTGCTTCTGTTTCCTTTCTTTCTCTCGAACCATCTCACACTCTCTCTCTCTCTCGACTTCATTGTACGGACACACACATACCACCTCACCACGGCACGGATCGAGCCTCAGGTAAGCCTAGTTCTAACCCCTGAGACCTGCTGAGTATTTCTATACTAGTTTTAGGTTAGGAAACCCTAGGTTTAAGTCGAAACCCGAACTTAATTATTATGGTACTGTTCATGTACTTCTATCTCAGGGCATTTTAGACAAAACCAAGATCACAGCGATGTTCTAGGGACTCCCACGAAGCTCGGAGTACCTCGGTGACAAGGTTTGGACGTCGGGATCGCCGGGTTCGTGACTGGGGTTTTGGAGAAATTCTTCGACGAATTTCTCGTCGTTTTTCAAGGTATCTAAGGTTATAGGAATGTTCTACGTTGAATTTTAAGCATATAGGAAGAAAAATCGTGGAAAAATGATGAAAAATGAGTGAGTTATGGAGTTTTGAAGTTTCGCCGGAAAATGTCGCCGGAAAAACCAGTCCGGCGCCGACGCCGGCGACGGTCGCCGGAGCTGGAGGTTGGGGGTGACGGAATATTCCGTCAAAGTTGACGGAATATTCCTCACGCCGTTAGTTAATTCTAACGGAATCCGTTAGAAGATAACGGAATATTCCTGCGCCGTTAGGGTTAGCCGCGCGTGCGCAGCACGTGACGCGCGTGGGGCGCGTCTGTCCGTGCTTTCCTTGGCGCGTGGGGGCGCGTGCTACAGTAAAAAATTATTTTAAAAATATCACGACGCTCGTGACGTCGTGTAGGTCGCGTTGGTATATTCAAATGCCAAAATTGACCTTCGTATGAAAAGTTAATTACGTAGTTCAGTTATGTGCTGTAAATGACGGTTTTGCAGTTGTTTCACATATAGGTGAGGCGTACCCAGAGGACGAGCGCATTCATTCTAGGCTCGGGGGATACGACCCGTCGACATACCAGTGAGTGGGCTTTTGTTTTCAGTATATATATATATTACTGGCGTTTTTCCCAGAAACGCAATTTGCATGATTTATGAACGGAAATGGTTTTATAATTATAATGCCATGTCGTATACCAATTATATTTTATAAATATGATTATGATTGCATATGCTATGCTCCGACGCCGAGGACGGCCAGGTAAGTCAGGTAAGTATGATAATAGTGATTGAGATGATGATAGATAGTGAATTAGCTCATCACCTGCACCTCAGGTGTTAGTGCTCCGCCAGAGTAGGGCCTAGCCTTCACGTGATCGTTCACCTCACGCACCGTACGCTCACCTTGGATCCAAGGCAGGTGCCTAGCCTGTCGTACAGACCACTATAGGTGGTTCCGACTCGTAGGTGACCCGCGATTCGTCGCACAGCCTTCACGTGATCGTAGCACTGAGCGTAATATTATACACCTAGCCTGTCGTACAGACCACTATAAGTGGTTCCGACTCGTGTGCAGGATAGTGATTGAGTATGACGGATGAGCTATAGGTTCAGCCGTACAGGTCACTAGAGGTGACTCCGGCTGACAGTGCACTAGGGGTATTTCTAATTTACATTACCTGACTGATGATGATGATTTTCTGAGTTGGTATATCGACATGGCCTGTCATCGTGTTTTGATAATGGATTTGATTCTCAGACGAGTTTTCGTATATAAATTATATACGTATTATTTTCTGGGAAAATTATATTGATTTACGGAGAGGGGTTATATACGGATTTCTAAAATAGTTTTTGAAAGTATTTGTTTTTGCCCACTCACATTTTCTGTTTTGCGCCCCTCCAGGTTCTAGGTAGCGACGACGTGGACGGCTATCGAGGCACCGAGACAGTTCTGACAGACCACCACTGATGTAGGATTTCTTTAGTAATTGTGTCGTTTGTTTTAATCGACTGCACCTAGGATTGGCTCTGTGACCTTTCACTATCACACTTCCTTTCGACATCACTTTTTATCATATGTATATTATTCACTTGACATTCAATGCTGCATTTCACGCATAATCACCTTCCGCTGACGTTTTTGGCTACGTCACTCGCACGTGACGGCCAGCACACTTCGGCCCCTGGGTCGGGGTGTGTCATTTATCATGTTTTTTTTATTAAGGATAAAATTAATTTAAATTTAAAATCTCTTTTAATATTTAAAAAACAAAATATCGCTAATTCATGAGCTAGTTAAAACTTAAAAGTCCGTAAGTACACACGTACATCCATCGGTTTAGGGTTTAAGTGAGTTTCAACGTCAAAGCTCGTGCTTCCAATTACCTATATATTTCTGCATTATTTTCAAAAGTTTGTTTTTTGACTTGACTTTATATATAGATGTCTTATAAATATATATTCCAACTCATGATGGAGCTTAATGGCTTCTGCCCTCAGTGTTGTCGAATGACTTTTAGTACAAGTAATATTATTATTATTTAAATTTATTTAAAAAGGGAAAGAGTTATTTTTAGAAATTGGTTGTGGTTACTTTGACTAATTGTTGATATTTTTTTTTAAACTAAAGCGATAGAGATAATTCATTAATAGAAAACACAAACATAATACGTCACAAGAAGAGTGTTGACTGGTGTTGATATGGAGAAAATAAAGCACAACAAAGAACAACATTAAATCCCCTACATGGCCACCACAACCAACACACTAGAAGCACAACGATTCGAACATGCCACAATAGATCGTGGTGGCAAATCTAGAGCCGAGGATCACACAGTGCCAAATCGCTAAAAAAAACGAGGTTACACGAACCGCAAGCCGCACAAACAAACGCAATTACAGCTATATCGAAAAAGAAACCACCGTCAACTCATCTTCGCAATGCAAAAAGGACTCGCTAGTCAGACCATGTGCAACGTAGTCGTACGGATCTGCAACAATCACTATCCAAATAAGGAGAATCCTCACCAATCTGGCCATGGAAGGCTGCCTGGCGACGGGTCCGCCACGAGTCCGTCGTCGGTCCACCGTGAGTCCTCAAAATCACCTAAGCAAGGTGGATTTGGAGCAGTTATGGCCAAGGACGCTAGAAACGACCGAGGAGAGTTGGCTAATCTCTTTTGATTTGCATTGAAATTTTTATATTAAGAGTAGAGATTGAAGGACATTTCAAAAACTTTGATAAAAAAAGAAAAAGAAAAAGAAGATCAATGTGTGCTTTGGAACATTAGATCAATCGTCCAAAATACTTGGTAATGGAACAAATATAACACTCTTTATTCGGCGATGCATATCTTTCTTGAAGGAAAATATAATTTACCCCTTATTTGATTTAGTAATTTTTAATTATTTATTATTATTATATGAATCATAGTTTGAAATTACGATCCCACGATCAAGTATCTCTCGTTGTAATTTACTACTGTGTTAATTTCTTTTTCAAGTTTTGACGTTTGTTCGTCAACACAAAACTTGTGCATACAATCACATTAAAGCATAGAATCGGATCTGCTCCGGATATTAGTATCCAGAGCCTGTGGATCAAGTAATCTGAGCCGCATAAATTGAATTACTTTATTTTTCTAGCCCACCATGCACAATAAACAACTCTAATTTCTTTTTCACATCAATCAGCAATTCTGATTACTTGATGCACAAGCACCGAACCTCCGTAGCGGATCCAATTCCTTAAAAGCATACATAATTGTAGTGTTAGACAGAAGCACATCGCCAGCACAACAATGTCTCCTCCTTTCCCGGTCAGACCAGGAAAGATAAGACTTATTCCCCTTGCTGTCGACTCCTCCCTCCCTCCTCCCTCTCTCTCTCTCTCTCTCTCTCTCTCTCTCTCTCTCTCTCCTAATTTTTTAAGAAAATATTTTTATTCAAGTTTCTACGCGTGGTGGGTGGGATGCGATTGCCACCTTTTTTACCTTCGAAATTTAATTTACATTAACTAATCATTTTGATATTCGGCCAAGTAACAAATGTAGGTTACGAAGATTAACATATAACACTCACCATTGTTACTTAAAAGAAAACTATCAGCTAGCATTTTTTGCCTATTCTTAGTTTGTGTACTTGAGATTAATTTTTTATGAATCACCGCTAATATGGTCGTACGCAAGAGTGCGCGCATGAATTTTAAAAGGGGTGGGACAAATTTAAATTGTTGGGCTTGAAGGGTGCAAGTGACATGAATTGAAAATATGACTTTTGTGCTCGAGATAAGGGCAAAGTTGAAACATAAACATTTTTACGGTGGTGCTATTCACATGTTCTTGTTAATTTTGTTTATTGATTTTTTCAATTCACTTGATGCAATAACTGGAAACTAAGATAGGTATGTAAGAAATAAAAATAAGTATGTGAATAACATCACCATACATCAAAAGCTAGTTGGCGTGGGCTAATTGTCAAAAGCCTCAATTTATGTACCACCAAAATGTAAAAAACCTCAAAATGTATGCTGCAAAATAACAAAGTGTCCAAACTTGCACTGTGCTATAGGCCAAGGGCACTTGTACATAGTTAGACCTGCAAACAGGTCGGGTTTATTGGGTACCCGACCAGTTAAGATAATAGGTTATCTTAACTTAACCCGTTAAATTAATGGATCACCCAAACCCAATCCATCAAGCTAATGGGTCACCTGTCAACAATTTTTCTTTTAATTTATACTTTTGCATCCCAATACAAATTACACATTTATTTTAATCAATATTTCAAGCATGAGGGTCCAATGCATTTAGAAGTACCCATATAAATATAATAAAATCTTACAAAGTGTAGTCAATACAAATATTATAACCCTTACAGAAGGAACACAAGAGATCAACTATATAGGTGTAAGTGTAGGATTTTGGTTGGATTCTGCAACTTTGGTGTCTCCTTAGCAGCTCAGGAGATCAACTATAGTTCATCAGTGCCCTTCAGAATTCAATACCCAACTACCCAGATCACAAATTCACATGCAGATAATATCAGTTATCATACAAGTAAAAAACCCATAATTTCATCAAACGGTGGTCACCTGAACAATTGAAAGGCACCCAGACAGTTAAATTACACATTTAATTGGAAAAATCAAAAGGGGTGTGATATCTACACACCTTTTTTTACTTCTCTCACATCTTTTTGGATTTCGGCCGTTAGATTGAATGAATTAAAGAATATCTAACAGACAGAAATTAACAGGGGTGTGTGAGAAGTAAAAAGGGGTGTGTGGATAGCACACCCCAAATCAAAATTATTGATGCCCTCAATAACGGGTGTTAACGGGTTTGACAAGTTGACCCAAAATGATTCGTAATTTAATGAGTTCATCTGTTAACAACCCGACCCATTAAACACCCACCCAAATACTAATTTTAACGAATCGGATCTAAAATGCTAGGTCTAACATGGCTACTCCCTTGGTCACACATTCCAAAAGCAGGACCAATGTATTGGAGAAAGTCTTTGGTTTGGACGCCACGCGGTGTGCGAGATGCCCATCAAACATGCGATGATTCGTGTGTTCGTCGTTATATAATTGATGTGATATGAAAGGATAGATTTGTTACTTTCTCCTTACGTTGGTGTTCTACAAGACCTTAAGCAGGTCACACTTCAATACAAAGAGTCTCGTTTTTTGTTAGTATGATCAGATAAGTGACGTGACTCACGTTCTAAAAATTCGAATTCCAAAACTTTTAGACCTACTTCAAAAAATTTTAGGTTATAAACTTACTTAACACTTGGAGCAAATATGAGTTAAAACTTAAAACTCATTTTTGAGCCAAATTTAGCCCATGATTCTCTATGGTTAGTAGGGCTGGCCCACCATATATGTATATATTTTTTAGTTTTATATTTATAAATCCATTGAATATAAGGAAAACTAACGAAAAGTCCCTGAATAGTGACAATTTTAATGAAAAGTCCTTTTTGAAGGTATAATGAATAGTGACAGTTAAAGGTAAAAAAGTGGTTTTTCGTTAAAAGTAAACAGTGCCAGGGGTGTTTTATTAAAGCTCCCTTGAATATATTGGTTAAGATCTAATTTGATGAAATTCAACAGTAAAAAAATATATAACAGTCTAAATTTAAATCTAACGGCTAAAGTAATTAAAAAAAAATCTTTTACGTGTTTTATATTTTTTCATAGTGTTTCACGAGTTTCATGGTGTCGGTTAGTGTTTTTTCAATATTTGTCGGAATCTAAATTTTTTTAGGTTAAAATGTTCATAAAATTAAATTATGATAGTCTACTTAATTTTTTATTTTAAAAAGGTTACTTTGAGAACAAAGTTAACCTAAATTCATTTTTTAATAATCTGGAGCTAAAACTTTAACCCATAATTGGAGCAAAAAATTTGTTTCTGAATTAAAACCTAAATTTTATGAGTTTTAAATTTTAATCTAAAAGTTGGAGACGTTCTTAGGTCAACAAAAACTAGGAAGACAAGATGTTGACACCCAAAAAAAAAAAAAAAAAAAAAAAAAAACAACACCACCAACACCTGGAAATTGGGTTATGGAACCACATGCCCTTGTCTACCACCCAAAATCGCTAAAAAAATATCAACCGAAATTGCCTGAAACCTGCCCCTCAAAAGCCAAAACAGAAAACAAAAATCCAATCTTCCAATCCAGTCGCTCTCTCTCTCTCTCTCTCTCTCTCAACATATTCAAACATACACACCAACCCCACTACTCTCTCTGTGCACAGTGATACCTGTCGCCTTCAATTACAACTTTCCACCACTCACATTCTTCTCTCTCTGCTTTGTGATTTGTTGTATATATAATTTTTTAGGGTTTTGGGGTAATGAGTCAAGTGAAGGACTCTGACGACGAGCCTGTGGCTCATTCCCTTGAGAGCGATAAGCCCGAAACGGGGAGTATTATTGAGAGCATTGGAGGAGGAGGAGGAGGAGAAGACGAAGAGGAAGAGCCCGTGGACGAGCCAGACGATCCCATGGAGGAAGACGCAGTCAACCCTGCCGCCGTCTTCTGTATCAGGCTCAAGCAGCCCAGGTCCAATTTGCAGCACAAGATGAGCGTCCCCGAGCTTTGTCGCAATTTTAGGTAAATTTTGAAATTCGAGCTCCAATCTGTTAAGTTTTGAGTTTTGTTCATTGAATTATGCTTCTTTTTATTGGGGGTGGGGGCCATTTGATTGAATTGTCTTTAAATTTTGGTTTCGAAGCGGGACTACGAATAAAATGAGAATATTTGTATTGGTTTGAGCTTTGTAGTTGTGTGTTCATGGAGAAAAATTCAAACTTTTCTGAAATGAAACAAGAAATTGTTGTTATGTAGTGTATGTCGAGATGGGAAGGAGAGAAAAGTTGTTGACTTTGAAATGTGGAGAGAGAAGGATTGATATTGGGGATTCTATGCGGGTAATTCCGAAATTTTAGGTCTTTATTGATTTAGTTAGCTATTGCCCCATGAACCGTTGCCACTCAATATCTTTCCATGATGTGAATAAAGATGGACATGAGAATTTTGTGTACTGGATAATGGCTACTTCATTCTTACAACTCAGGAGAACTTACCTCCTCTCTTCACTTTAGTTAGTTTTAATACTAATTTCCTGCCTTAGCATGAGAGGTGTATGAGTTATCAGCTTCGTGATGGTCAAGGTAACTAGAACTCTGGAAATGAGAAGCATAAAGGAAAGCTAGTTGGAATAGATACTACTTCCTTAATACCATGACACTGCTAAATTGCCCTGGCCATCTTACATTTATGTTTTAAGATACGTACAGAAGATTTGGCTTTATGTGTAGTCTTTTTGTTGTTTCTCCAGTGCTGTTGCATGGTGCGGGAAGCTGAATGCCATTGCTTGTGCATCAGAAACTTGTGCAAGTATTCCAAGGTTCGTATTGTTTGTTTGTGATAATACGCGTGATTATGGAACCTGCCATTTATTTTTCTTAGTTGGACCTCAGAAAGCACTATGAAAAGAAAAGGATGAATCTTTATAGAATGTTTCGGAATTGTAGTTACTTTTAAAAATAGAACATCTTCCCTCCCTTCGTATAGGGTCCAAATTGATCATCAAGGAATCTCTAGAGTGTAAAAACTAGGCAGTCTGGTTGGTGGGCACTAAGCTTGCTTAAGTTTGGCCTATATTTTATTTTATTTTCTCCCTATTAATTAGTTACATTTGTGTACAGTTATGACAATTCTTTTTGTTATGGATTTTTCTGTAGTTCTAATGCAAATGCACCTTTTTGGATTCCCATACATATCGTGATCCCAGAGCGACCAACTGAGTGTGCAGTGTTCAATGTCAATGCAGGTACTTAGATGATTTATTTGCTTTTATAATAGCCTTTGGTTCTTTAGATTCTTTGCCTAAGTTTTCTTCACTGCAACTTATGCAGTGAATAGCTTGATAATTAACTATGAAGGCTTTATAATTCTCTCTGGACTTGCTTAATGCCAATATGTTTTTGCTATGAACATCTACATATGTCAAATTCTTTTCCTCTCTTGCATACGAAGTTGTTTTTTAGCATCTGCGGTCAATAGTTATCACCTGCTAGTTCATTAGGTGTTCAAATCCCATCTCATTTGGATGACAATTCCCTCCTGAGAGTTGGCATATGTTTTTGCTTGTCTTTTTCATTCAATGCTAGGTTAGGAAGACCTTTGATCTTTTGATTTTGCTTTCCTAAATGTTGGTTATAATTCTGTGAACCAAGATAGTTTTGAATACATTTTGCAGATTCTCCTCGTGATTCTGTTCAGTTTATTGAATGGTCTCCTACTTCTTGCCCTCGTGCCTTACTAATTGCCAATTTCCATGGGAGAGTAACGATCTGGACTCAGCCTTCTCAAGTAAGCTAGACTTGTTGTACTGATTTCTTCTTATGTAGATAACTTTTCCCCTTGCAAGCTTTTGATGTGGCTTTTCCACTAACAGCTAAATTGCAATAATCTTGGCCAATTTTCCATTTTATTTTATTTTATAAATATTATGAAATGCTTATATTTGATCTATCTGTTTAGGGGCCAGCTAATCTCGTACGCGATGCCAGCCGCTGGCAGCGAGAGCATGAATGGCAGCAGGATATTGCAGTTGTTACAAAGTGGCTGTCAGGAGTGTCCCCAGTAAGCAATTTTGTTGTCTGCTACTCATTTGGTTTTTAAAGATATTTTTGTGTTTCTTGTTCTGCCCATCTGAATGTATTTTCTTCTTTGAAAGGTAACATTTTAGCTTGCTTATTGTTTATATGAACATCGCATTTTATGTCTGCTGGTCTGACTGCAGTATCCTTTTTTCAGATGATGTTGATGGTTAATGTTTTTTTTTGATCTTTTTTTTTTATGAACCAGTATAGGTGGCTTTCCTCAAAATCAAGTACATCCTCTAATGCAAAGTCAACTTTTGAAGAAAAATTTCTTTCACAGCAGTCTCAAAATTCAGGTTTATTTTTCCTTCATTGCAACCTCTCTTAATTTCAAGTTTCCTTATATTCCCCTTTTTTTCATCATAGAATGCATGAACGGTGGTACCTGATGCAATATTTTGTTATTTGTTTCAGCTAGGTGGCCCAGTTTTCTGTGCGTCTGTTCTGTTTTCTCTTCAGGCTCTATTCAGCTTCATTGGTCCCAGTATCCTCCTAATCAGACTAGTGCTGCACCAAAATGGTTTCAAACAAGCAAGGGACTCTTGGGTGCTGGGCCTAGTGGGATCATGGCAGCTGATGCTATCATAACAGACAGTGGTGCCATGCATGTCGCAGGCGTTCCAATTGTAAACCCATCTACGGTTGTTGTTTGGGAGGTCGCTCCTGGCCTAGGAAATGGATATCATGCAACTCCAAAGATTAGCACAACTGATGGGGTCCCACCTTCAATGAATCCACCCAATTGGGCAGGTTTTTCCCCTTTGGCTGCATATTTGTTTAGCTGGCAAGATTATCTATTATCTGAAGCAAAGCAAGGGCGAAAGCAGACAGATCCAGATTTCAGTGATACTGTACCACTTCATTGCTCTCCAGTTTCTAATTTTTCAGCATATGTGAGTCCTGAGGCTGCATCTCAATCTGCAACTACCACTACATGGGGATCTGGAGTTACTGCGGTTGCCTTTGATCCAACCCGTGGTGGTTCTGTCATAGCTGTTGTCATAGTTGAGGGTACTAATTGTCTTCTTCCTTGAAAACTTTTTTTTTTGTCTATTCTTTGTGTTTGGAATTCAATATCAAGTTGTTGGTGTAATGAAGCATGCATTTATTTGTTTATTTGTTAATCTTTTCTAATCCAGATGTACTTTTTCCCGAAAAATTTCTCAGAAAATTGGTTTGTTAGAGTTGTAATTTTGAACAACATAAACCAGTGTGTCATTGTTTCTCGTTTTCGTACAATCTTTGTTTCCATACTTCTGTGTTCTTGTTGAGTGGTAGTCTTATGTATTTTCTCACCTTTTAAAAAGTACTTTTTCAGCTTTATTATTGCAATTATTTTTTTTGTGTGTGTGTTGGTATCTTTACCTTACCTTTGATTCTGTTGTACTATTTGGATTTTTATTCTATCTGGCCTGTTAGGTAACGACAACCCTTTTTTTTCCTGATTAGAAACTTAGTTTTCTTAGAAATACATCTGAACTATAGTAGTTGCATGAATTGAATCATGAGTGCAGGGCAATACATGTCTCCTTATGATCCAGATGAGGGTCCATCAATTACAGGATGGAGAGTGCAACGCTGGGAATCATCACTTCAGCCTGTTGTTCTTCACCAAATATTTGGAAATCCTACTTCCAGTTTTGGTGGGCAGGCACCAATGCAAACTGTTTGGCTATCCAAAGTGGACACAAGCATACAACCAACTAATGATTTTAAAAGTCACCAAGCAGCAGTGACAACAGCAACCACTGATGCAAGGAAGACTCCTGATTCTGGCATAGAGAAGGTAAAACGGGTCAGTTTTGATCCTTTTGACCTGCCAAGTGATGTTAGAACACTTGCTCGAATAGTCTATTCTGCTCATGGTGGTGAGATTGCTGTTGCTTTCCTCCGGGGTGGGGTTCACATCTTCTCTGGTCCGAACTTTGCACCTGTTGATAACTACCAAATTAACGTTGGATCTGCAATTGCTACCCCTGCCTTCTCGTCGACAAGCTGCTGTTCAGCTTCTGTTTGGCATGATAGTGGTAAGGACCGTACAGTTTTAAAAATAATACGTGTTCTTCCTCCTGCTGTTCCAAGCAGCCAAGTGAAGGCAAACTCGTCAACCTGGGAACGGGCCATTGCTGAAAGGTACTTCTTCCACCTTGATAAACCTTGAATCCCTGAAATGAGTTTTTATGGATGTTTAAGTTATGACAGATTGATGGTCATCATGGCAGGTTTTGGTGGAGTCTTTTGGTTGGGGTTGATTGGTGGGATGCTGTTGGCTGTACACAGAGTGCTGCCGAGGATGGCATTGGTAATAATTTTGGATTCTTTTTGGTGGTATTGTTGTGTGACTGATAAATAGCAAAGTAGTTCTTGAAAATTTAGGAAACAAATTATAGATCTCTAATCCATTATAAATGTGTTTTATAGAAAAATTCTTCGTAAATGATGTGCACAACCTTCTGATTGAGGTTTTTTGTTTGTTGCAGTTTCTCTGAACAGTGTCATTGCAGTACTGGATGCAGATTTTCATTCTCTTCCTTCTACTCAGCACAGACAACAGTATGGTCCTGTAAGTTTTTAGCTATGGCGCAAATTTTTCAAGATGCTTATAGATTTTCTTGTGCGTAAATGACAATTAAGACCAAGGGTGTCATTTTAGTGAAATTATTTGCTGCATTTTCCAATGTTATAAATCTTGATTCATTAACATTTTATTAGTCAATCTCAGAGATATTTTGTTCACAATTACTCTAGTGGGCGGCTCTAGAAGTTTGATAAATTTTTTCAGATATGATGTAATATATTTTGTTTGTGTAAGTAGTGATATATGCTGAATTTTAAATGAATTCATGACCCATAATTTTTTTCTTATATGAATGGCCTGGTAGTGGTAGTGTTGAAAATTCTTATCTGAAATTTAAAAGAAAAAGAAAAAAGACTTTTGCTGTTAAAGCCAATTGACAGTACAAGTAAGAGATGTTGACAGTTCTACTTGCCAAGCAAAAGATCACCTAGATGGCCTCCCTGTTTCCCATGTTGGTGATTGTAATTGTAAAAGTATCTTGGCGTGTCATATAAGAAAAGGTGTTTCAGAATATTTTAAGACAGTTTGCATGGGAAACTGACTAAAATGGGAAATGGCTAGATTATATTTAGAAGCTGAGGCATTGCGCATGACTTTTTGGCCTAAAGACACAAGTTTTCAATCAACCCTTCATGCTGTTGCACGGCATGTATGTTATCCTTTTCTATTCCTGTTTTTATTTAGGTTCAGCCTTTTAGGACAGGGTTAAGTAGTTCACGCATCCTTATTGTTGCAGCTTCAGTTTCACATCTTTGTTGGCTACTTTTGGTGATTGACTCAGAAAATTATATCTGTTTTGATGCAGAATCTTGACAGGATAAAGTGCAGGCTACTGGAAGGTACAAATGCACAAGAAGTTAGGGCGATGGTTCTAGACATGCAAGCCCGGTTGTTGCTTGATATGCTGGGGAAGGGAATAGAATCAGCGTTAATAAATCCATCTGCATTGGTACCAGAGCCATGGCAGGCGTCTGGTGAAACGTTATCAGGCATTGATCCTGAAGCAATGGCTGTTGAACCAGCACTAGTTCTACATATTCAGGTTTTCTGTTGATTGTTAAACTTCTTAAACTTATGTTTTCTCTTGTTGAAAGTTATGCGCTGAAAAATGGTCACGTTTGACAAACAATTGGTGGTAATGCTGAGCTAGTTTGGGCTTCTAAATCCCAAGTATGGATATGGAGATGATTGGTTGAACCTTCCTCCAGTCAGCTCACGTGTGCTGGGATATTGTTTGTTTATGATTTTTCTTCATATCTCACTTGCCTAATCTATCCACATAACACAGGCTTACGCCGACGCGGTTCTTGATTTAGCTTCACATTTCATCACTCGCTTGCGGCGCTATGCAAGTTTTTGTCGCACACTGGCGAGCCATGCTGGAGCTGGCAGCAATCGCAATATGGTGGCTAGTCCTACCCAAAGTTCGGCTTCTCCTGCAACCAGTCAGGGTCAGTAAGCATTCTTCTACTCTGTATGGAAACCAAAGATGTTTTTTCTAGAGTTGGATTCAGATGCAAAAGAAGTTTGAAAAAAAAAAAATCACATTGAAATAATGGTGTACATCAGGATTTACCAGATACGGTTGTTCTAAATCCAAAAACCATTTGGAAGTTAGACTTACTCGGGAGGTGTTTGCTGATTATTTATGTTAGGAGAATCGGGCATCATTCAAATTTTATATTTATATATGTATTTCTTATTTTGCATTTTCTGCAATGCAGCAGTTCTTTGACAACATAGTGCTACGTTTTTCAGGGGGTCAAAGTGGAACACCAACATCAACAGGAAACACCCAGATGCAAGCTTGGGTTCAAGGTGCAATTGCAAAGATTAGTAGCACCTCTGATGGAGTTTCCAATTCAGCTCCAAACCCCAATAGTGGACCGTCCTCCTTCATGCCAATAAGTATCAATACAGGAACATTTCCTGGCACACCTGCCGTTAGGCTAATTGGGGATTGCCATTTCCTTCATAGGTTATGCCAGCTTTTGCTTTTCTGTTTTTTCTTTCGGCGAGCTCAGCTACCCCGTTTCTCTGGGGGAGCACAGAGAAATACTGATGCAAATATGCAAAAGCCACAGCCTGGTGCATCTGGAAAGGTGGAGGAGGTCAGTTCTGTTTCTGCAAAATCATCTACAACCATGGTCAGACCAGAGGAGGGTCAGGTAGCTCGCCCCGGTCAGATACCTGGGGCAAAAGGAGTTGAAGAAGGACCTGCTGGAAGGTCAAGATTGGGTGCTGGAAATGCTGGTCAGGGTTATACTTTTGAGGAGGTAGAAATCGATGCTCTCTTCTTCCAATATCTCTCACAAAATATTACACGTTGCCTTAGTTGTCCATATCTGGTTTATATCATTTGATTTGTGAACTGTGAATGGGACTTTCAATCTTAATGTCTCATTTTTGGACATTTTCAATTAATTGGATAATTCCGTTCTCAAAGAAAATTGATAAGCAGAAGGTAGAATGGCATGACGCACTGTGTTGCTGTCCTGCAGGTGAAAGTCCTTTTCCTCATCCTTATGGATCTTTGCCGGCGAACAGCAAGCCTGGCACATTCATTGCCAGTTTCTCAGGTGGGAAGCAGCAACATTCAGGTTCGGCTGCATTATATCGATGGCAATTATACTGTACTTCCGGAGGTTGTTGAAGCATCCCTTGGTCCTCATATGCAGGTATAGTTGTATTTCCTAAAATACCACTCATGATGATGGGAGTTGCACGGATTCTGCTAAACTCAATGCCTGCAACTTTATTCTGTCAGAGGATTAACTTTCTTGTTTACTGGTTGTTTAAAATTCTTTTTAACTGATTGGCTATACAGAATATGCCCCGGCCTAGAGGTGCAGATGCTGCTGGTCTGTTACTCCGAGAGTTAGAACTCCACCCTCCAGCTGAAGAGTGGCATAGGCGCAACATGTATGGTGGGCCTTGGTCTGATCTAGATGATATGGATCCTCAAGATGATACCCCCAAGCTATGTAATTCTTCAGACCCACCTGATTCCGGATCTTTGGAAAGTTGTGATGTTTATTATGGAGCCCATGGCCTGTGGCCAAGGAAGCGCAGGATGTCTGAAAGAGATGCAGCTTTTGGCCTAAACACTTCAGTGGGTCTGGGGGCATATCTTGGTATAATGGGATCACGGAGAGATGTTGTTACTGCCGTATGGAAGACTGGTCTAGAAGGGGTGTGGTACAAGGTTTGATGTGAAAAGTCCAAGCTTTTTGTTTCCCCATCTTAATAGTTTGTGATTCTTTGAATCTTATTTTCTACTTGTGTGCATGCAGTGCATAAGATGTTTGCGGCAGACTTCAGCTTTTGCTTCCTCAGGTGCTACTACTCCACCGAATCAAACTGGGCGGGAGACTTGGTGGATCAGCCGCTGGGCTTATTGCTGTCCTATGTGTGGCGGAACATGGGTTCGAGTTGTATAGATGACTGAACTGACTGTACTACTTATTAGGTGAGTTCCTAATCCTTTTCACACATTCATAAACCGTTGCTGATCATTGACAGAGTGGTATTGCTGATAGTTGACGACTGAGTCATATGATGTGCAGATTGGATATATAATACAGGACAAGTGTTCATCAAGGCAATCAGTTTAGCAGATTTACCTTGGCGAGTGGTTAAACTTTGTCTTGTTTTCAAAAATTCTTCGGAAAGCTCGCCATATCTCTGCATCTGCTGAGTTTTGATTCTTTTAGGGTTTCTATTCTGCAGGTTGTAAATTCTTGCCCTGATCATCTTGATGGAGCTATTTGACCTGTAGTGACAACATAACTTATAACACGCATGTATAAATGTTAATAGCTGCCTCTGGGGAAAGTCGTTGAGATGGTAGCCTCGGCAAAAGCCTCTCGTGAATTTTCGTTTCTACGGGACCGAAAGGCTGGTTTGATTGACTAGGTTGCTAGTTTTGTAGTTTAACAGTAGAGTACTAATAGCACGAACTTTGCCATTCTTCTGGGCGTGGGGGGTGTCAGGGCAGGTGGGTTGGTAGGGTTTCTGTATTCTCTGTTGTAAAAGTCTTGAAGCAGATCAACATATTACTCTCTTTTTTTCCTAGTCATAATTAATAAAGCATCATATTTCAAGTCATTACAAAATCTAACCATATGAATAATTTGATGCAATTTTAGTTAGTTAAAATGACAAATGCCTTTCCACTCCTAATAGCACCGAGACATTTGATACCATTTTGCATATTTCTTATTAGTCGGTGAAAGGAGGAAAATTGTACGGATTCTACTCCTTTTAGCTATTTGCAAAAGAGAATATTTTGCGGATCCACTTTGTGGGGATTCTAAGGATTCCTATATTTTAGCCGTTTATCGTATATTATGAAGTTTGTTTTCATTGCATACTATTTATATTTAATTTTAAATAAAAAAATTCAAATGATTTATGATCGCACGATGCACGATGAATGACTAAGATGTGAGGATCCTTAGAATCCATTTGGATCCAAACTTGCTATTTTCATCTGGCACTTAGGAAGTAGGTTATACGTGTCTACTAACCAACTTTTTGTCTAGTTATAGTTTGCTTTCAAATTTTTTGAACAATTTGAAGTTTAGACTTCATGTATGTGCTCACTTATCATCTAACTTCAAGCTTTTTAACGATGGTTAGTTGAGTTGGTAATGATTGTTTTGTTTGTTAGATCAAGACTTGGTGAGCAATCCCTCTTATTCCTTCAGTATCAAAGAGACTTGTCTTCGGTAATTTAGCCTACAAAGTAGCCTAACTTTTGAAACAATTTTCACCATTCAATTTCTTAGAGTAAATCTTAGAGTCAAATCTTCATCCTCCATTTTTCAAACTACTAATGTAGTCTCCTATTGAAGAAACATTGCTTATTTTAGTGATAGTTCCATTTTTAGGTTGGAATACTTTAAGTGAATTTTGGATGTATTTTACGCATCTATCAACTAATTTTTACTATAAACATAATTTTCTTCTGAAGATGTTATACGGAATCTACTAACTAATTCTTAATCTAATAATATTTTTCTTTTTCAATAATGAAACAATTTAGTCTCAATTTCAAATCTCACATCCACTTTTTAATCAAAGAAAAGTACACATTTACATACGTGTCTCGTTAAAATACATTTTACCGTCATCATATGTATTAACCGGAGTTTCCGAAGTGGTAAAAAGTTAAAACGATGAGGAGTTACTGTTAACACAACAAAAGCCGTTGAAAAAGGTGTTACTGATTTCAGAAGCGCGAAAATTCGGTTAATCTCGACGGACGCCGGCGAATCGACGACGACGAGGAAACAGCGATGAGCAGCGGTCAAGGTGGACCCCACCCCCTGGCCTTCCGGGTGATGAGGCTGTGCAAGCCCTCATTCCAGGTGGACCCCATTCCCCTCCTCCTCGACTCCGCCGATCTCGTCGTCGGCGAGGACATTTTCGACGACCCGATGGCAGCCGCCCAACTCCCCCGCCTCCTCGACGTCCACGACTCCTTGAACCCCTCATCCTCCGCCTCCTCTGACTTCTCGGATCTCACCTACCGCACTCGGTTCCTCCTCCACCACCCCTCCGACTCCATTGGTCTCTTTGGCCTCCTCGTCCTCCCCCAAGCCTTCGGGTGTGTGTCTCTCTCTCTCTCTGTGTGCTTACCCACATTTTAATTTCTTGATTTGTTAATAAAGTTGTGATTTTGGAGAGCAATATAATTAGGGGCGACATTTCTCTCTGCTTACCCACATTTTAATTTCTTGATTTGTTAATAAAGTTGTGATTTTGGAGAGCAATATAATTAGGGGAGACATTTTGTAGCTATATTAGCATCAATAACAGCTCCAACTTCGAAGTCAAGGACATTATAATCAAGGTTTTAATCTCAAATTCTTGGACTTTATTTTCCATTATTCCCTAATTATTCGATGTTGAATTAATTCAGTGCAATTTTTAATCTTTTGTTAATTTTGCTAATTGCAGTCGGAAATGCAAACAGAAAGGCAGAGACTTGTGCTGCTGGACACGTCGAATTCGCCGGTTGAATCCATACGTGCAGGCGTGGTTATGACTTCATTGTTGAACATGATGTCAAGGACCTCGGAGCGAACACGTAAGCTCTCTTCCTCAGTCCTCGAAACTCATGTTTTATGATTTTGTTGTTTGTTTATGTTAAGGTTTTGTAATCTCTGTAGGTTGGTTTGCACTGCATTTTACAATGACGGTGATGGTGAGCGTAAATATCTACCGCAGTTCTTCAAATTCATTGTTTCCAATCCGCTTTCTGTCAGGACGAAGGTATTTTCCTCGCACACGCCGTGGAATTTGCATGTGCGATTCAAAATTTCAATGCCAGAGCATGTGCTTCATTAAACAGCATTGCTCTGATCTTGCTGATAACCTGTAACAAATTAGCCTCCTGTGATAAATGCTTTCTATCACAGGAATCATGCTTTTAGAAGCTTGCGTTGAAAATCCTACGAAGTCAAATCTTTTTATGCATTCTATCACAGGAAATCACACTTTTAGAAGCTTGCATTGAAAACCATACAAAGTCAAATCTTTTTATGGAACAAGTTGAGTTTGAGCCCGCTCAGCATTGGAGTGCAAAAATCCTAAAATCTCAAACAAGGTACAATATGGTTTATTTTCTTCTGTCGAATATTTTTCTTTTCTTCGTATTCCTCTTTCTTCTTTCTTCATATTCTTCTGTGTTTTGTTGATGGCAGAGAGATATTTAAGCCACCAATTCTCATCAAATCCGGCGGAGGAATTCATAACTATCTTTATCAGTTAACATCACATGGTTCAACCCAAGGGAAAGTTGAGGGAAGCAATAATCTTGGTAAACTTCAGATAACATGGCAAACTAATCTGGGCGAACCTGGTCGCCTACAAACACAGCAACTTATGGGAACTGTGAGTGTTCATCACATTAATAATATATCGAGAATGCTGTCCACTACTTTTTGTCTCACTTTAGATGTGCAGGGTGTTTATATTTGTTCTGGCTTTTCGCCTGAAAATTCCGTCTAATCAGAAAGTGGGAAGTTCAAATATGGTTTAATTTTACTATTTCAACTTTAAAATATTGTTAGTTTTGTTTCAACTGGGCAGGGAATTCAGGGACTTTCGAATGCTTTACTAATTGTTAAGTTTTTGATATATTATGAAAGCGGTAAGTTCAGCATGCTAGAGCTTAAAGTGGTATTAAACTTATGTTCTTGATATACTCTTGTGCAGCCCATAACACGAAAGGATATTGAGTTGCATGTTGCGGAGGAGCCATCTGCCATCAAGTTGGAAAGACCCTTTTCAGTAATTTTCGTTCCTTTTGGTGTCTTATATATATATATATATCTTGTTCATTAGATTATTGCAGCTTGATTGTCTATGTAAATTCACTAATAGAGGTTTCTAGTGACTGTTGAACTTCTTGCTTCACAATTCATCCCCGTATTTACGTCTTGCTCTTGTCATTCTTCAGTTAATACAACTCACTGACTAATGCAATGATTTGGAACTGAGCAAGTAATAACTTCGTGCAGCTACACTTGAATTTAGCAAATGAGACAGATAAGGAACTCGGCCCTTTTGAAGTTTGTTTATCACAAGATGATTCACGTGAAGAGAATGTTGTTGTGATTAATGGTCTTCAAACAGTGGTAATGCTTTAAATCAGCTTTCAAATTTTGTTTTTGACATGCATGCCCCAAGTTTATAACATTTTATGCTGTCCCAAAGTCTGCTTCTACATACGATTTTAGATGCTATCATAGTGACCTCAATATTTTAACAGACCCTGTATACTCTGTGAACTTTGAGATCCATCAGTTAGATTACATAAGTTTACTTGATGAAAGATAAATTAGGAACCAAGGACTACATATTTGAAGTCATACTTTTAAATACCAAATATTTAGCATCTCACTCCTTATTATATAACTATTTTATGAATTTGAAATCCACACACAGGTTTTGCCGAGGGTTGAGGCGTTTAGTTCCACAAATTTCAATCTGGTACGGAGAATAATTTCACCAGCACCTTATAGATTCAGTTTAAACGTCTTTGGTAAATGAGAATCACAATGGAGATGATGCTCCCTAAACCCCGCAACCTAAATGTAACCAGTCATCTTTCAGCAACATAACATTGAGATTATTACCGTTAAAACAATTTGCCTTTCATACTTTCATCTATTTGAGTAGTTTCTTAGCGTAGCTGTTTTCTAATGCAGAACCTGATTTCCACTAAACTTGGAGTTCGGAGGATCATGGGCATTACTGTGTTTAACATAAGAGACAAAAAGTCATACGACCCTTTGCCAGATATGGAGGTTAGTCTCTTTTGGATAAAACATTTGCGAATTGTGCTAAATTAGTCGGCGCCATCTAAACTACAACTCTTAATGCTTTTGGTTATCATTCCATTCTGATCAACCTTCTGGACTTGTTGCAGATTTTTGTGGATCTCGACTAATCAATGCTTAGGTTTTACCGGTTTTGCATCCCGCCATGTGTGGGGATTATCAAACATGGAGCAGATGCCATGATCTGTCTCTTCAATGAGCTTTAATGAAGTTCAAGTCCTATTACTGGTGATATTTACCCTCCTCCGGCTTTCGATGACTTGCTTCGGTAATCTCTTCCTTCCCTAACCAAGCATTTGACAGTTTCATTACATTTAGGAACTATTGTATAGTTGTAAGATTAGAATGACCGAAAACGTGCTTCACATCTAGTTGTGACTTGCGATGAAACGCACGTAGTCTAAAAGGAAATTACAGATATCTGATACAATTGCTTGGAAATTATTGTTACATCAGACAAACACCATTTTTTCTCTCCCCCCATTTCTTGGAAACTTGCAATGAAACTATTGTTTTGATTCATGATGCTAGTGAATCACATAATGGTGGCTAGAGAAGTTGAAATGCCTTTGTGGGTCTTCCTGGTCTCCAGAAGGGTGAACTGTTGTGATTTCACAACCAGCTTGTATTAAAAAAATAAAAATAAATAAAAAGTTCATTTCTGCCGGCACGTTAATTTGTTTACCCACATTTCTATTGACAAGTAACAAATAACATTGAGAAAGGAAAGACAACAAACGTATATCTTGAAAGTAACAAATAACATTGACGAAGGAAGAATAACAAACATACAACGACCGGAATGGAGACATTTTCAATGGAAAGTTATGTGAAATGTGGTAAACGGGGCCGGAGTGGGGACTTCGGTTTGTGATAGTTGAAGAGGGAAATTGCCTAGATACTTCTAGGTAGATCAAATGAATCAAAGAAAATAAACAAATAAAGAAAAGCACGCACAATGAAAAAGAAACGCGTCCTTGATGCCATTTTCCACAACTACTTTGATTATTTTATACCAAAGGAGTGTGATATCTACACACATTTTTTTACTTCTTCCACACATTTTTGGATTTTAGCCGTCGGATCGGATGAATTGAAGAAAATCTAACGGACAGAAATTAACAGGGACATGTGAGAAGTAAAAATGGGTGTGTGAATAGCACACCCCTATACCAAATTGTATAATAGGTAAATGTTGTAGGTTCAACAACTTTGATTATTTTATACCAAGTTGTAAATATGCATTTGGCATTCTCTACCAAAGTTGTAAGTTGGATTAAAAAAAAGGCTCCTCGTAGAATTTGGGGTGTAGAACCACAACTCACAAGTCTTCAGTCAACTGCATCGCGTATATTTGCCGCGGGTTTTATTAATTATAAGAAGAAGAAAGTAGTTCCGCCAGAAAATGAAGGAAATGGACAACTGGTCGAGCTTAGGGAAGCTGTTAATCATGGTGCTGGTGTTAGTGTCCTACCACTTCGCCCATCGCAATTCCGGTCGTCTTTGATGTCCTCATCTTCCTCTTTTGCTCCCTCGGCCTCGTCTTTCGCCAAATGGATATCTCCGTCCCCGATAAAGCCTTGTCCTCGTCCCCTTGCTCAAAAGGTTGGCTCTACGATGTGTTCATAAGCTTCAGAGGCGAAGACACACGTAAAAACTTCACGGGCCACCTTTATGAAGCATTGACAAGGGCAGGAATCAACACTTTTATTGACGACGAAGAACTAAAAAAGGGAGAAGATTTAAAAACCAAATTTGAGCGAGCAATCCAAGGTTCTAAGATCTCTATCATCGTCTTCTCCAGACAGTATGCGAATTCCAGCTGGTGCCTCAAGGAGCTGGTTAAGATCATGGAGTGTAGAAGAACACTGGGGCAATTAGTTTTGCCGATATTCTATGACGTTGATCCTTCGGATGTCAGGAAACAGAGTGACAGTTTTGGACAATTGTTTCTGAAACATATACATGAAAAGAAGGTAGAGTGGTGGAAGGAAGAGAGGTGGAGAACTGCTCTTACTGAAGCTTCGAATTTGTCTGGCTGGGATCTCAGAAACACGTTGGACGGGTAATTATTAGTTTCTTCTTTTATGAATTAAGGCTTTGATGTACCTTTGCTTGTCAATATCATGTATTATTTTTCTTAGTCCTCTGTTAATAAAATCATACGATAAAGCTTAAACTGTTAAGGCTACACTAATCACGTTGGACGGGTAATTATTAGTTTCTTCTTTTTGTTTGTTTGTATTTCTTTTTTAAATTTAAATATAATTGATGTTTGCTAAGTTTAAACACAACACCTCAAAGAAAATTGTCTTAGTTAAAATCTCTAGTCATGATAAGTAATTTTGTGTATTAGTTCTATTTCGTCTTGTAGTTGTTTAACAATCTTCGTTTTGCTTCTCAACTTGACTAATGGCAGGCATGAAGCAAATTTTATCAGGATGATTACTGAGGAAGTCACTGGGAAGCTGAACAACACATACTTAGACGTAGCGCCCTACCCAGTCGGACTAGATTCTCGAGTGCAAGATATCAGTAATTATTTATGCATCGGAGATTCAAATGATGTTCGCATGATTGGAATTTTGGGCATGGGTGGAATAGGTAAAACAACGATTGCTAAAGCCATTTATAACAAATTTTGTGAAAGGTTTGAAGGTAAATGTTTCCTTGAAAAAGTGAGGGAAAAGAAACTAGAAAAATTGCAAGAACAACTTCTTTCTGATATCTTGCAAACGACCAAGACAAAGGTAAGCAGTGTTGATGCAGGGACCGCCTTGGTAGGAGAGAGATTTCGACGCTTAAAGGTACTTGTCATATTTGATGATGTAGACGATGTGAAGCAGCTATACGATTTAGCTAGAAATCGCCACTCTTTTGGCCCAGGGAGCAGAATCATCATCACAACAAGAGACAGACATGTGCTAGAAGAATTTGAAGTTGATACAACATATTCGGCAAAAGGAATGGAACCAAAAGAAGCTCTTGAGCTCCTAAGTTGGCATGCTTTCAAAAGTAGTTGTTGTCCTAGTCAATATCTCGAGTGTGCAAGAGAAGTTGTCAATTACTGTGGAAGACTGCCACTGGCTCTCAAAGTTTTAGGATCTACTCTTTTCAAACGAAGTGTAGATGAATGGGGAAGTATATTGGATGAATTGAAAATGATTCCTTGTGGAAAAATTCAGGCACAACTAAAAATAAGCTATGACAGGCTAAATGATAATTACAAGAGGAGGATATTCCTCGATATAGCTTGTTTTTTTATCGGAATGGACAAGAACTATGTCATACAAGTCTTGGATGGTTGTGGCCTTTATGCAACAACAGGAATCGAGGTCCTCCTTGACCGGTGCCTTGTAACTATTAATAGAGAAAACAAGATTATGATGCATGATTTGCTTCGGGACATGGGCAGAGATATCGTGCGTGCAGAAAATCCCGATTTCCCAGGAGAACGGAGTAGATTGTGGCATCCTGAAGATGTAAATGATGTATTGACAGACAAATCTGTAAGTACTTTCCCAATCGAACTTTATGTTAAACGTGTAAGCATGTGTAAGTTAGTAATCTAACTTTTTTTTCATGCAAAGCCTTCTCTTATTTGGAGTCTGTTTTTTCGGATAGCAGGGAACTGAAAAAATTGAAGGTCTGGCTTTGAATTTGCCGAGCCTTGAAGAGACTAGTTTCAGTACTGAGGCGCTTAGAAATATGAAGAGACTGAGATTGCTTCAACTAAACTACGTTCGGATCGCTGGGGAATACCAATGTCTTTTCAAAAAATTAAGATGGTTGTGCTGGCATGGATTCCCATTGGAGTTCATACCAATAGAACTGTGTCAACCAAACATAGTCGCTATCGACATGCGGTACAGCAGCCTCAAACAAGTTCTTTGTGAGGATTCTGGGGTATGTACAATGTAACCTGAACCAAATTAGGAATTATTTTTATGCTCCTTGTATCTTCTTTTTGGATTTTAATTTTTTATTTTAATTTTATTTTTCTTAACAGTTGCTTGGTAAGTTGAAGATTCTGAATCTCAGCCACTCCTACGATCTAACACAATCGCCAGTCTTTTCGAAACTCCCAAATCTTGAGAAATTGATACTCAAAGACTGTAAGAGGTTGGCTAAAGTTCACGAGTCCATCGGAGATCTCAAGAGTCTTGTGTTGGTGAATTTGAAAGGCTGTGAAATGCTTGAGGCTCTCCCGAGGAGTTTCTACGAGTTGAAATCTGTCAAAACTCTTGTTCTCGATGGTTGTTCAAGATTCCGATTACCACCTTCCATCGGACGATTGGAGGAGCTCGAGGACTTATCTTTGAGGAACTTGAAGCGTCCTTTGCAGCTACCTTCCTTACGAGGCTTACGCTCTTTAACAGAGTTAAGTTTGGAGGACTGCAATTTAATGGAATTGCCTAATGATATTGGGAGTAGTCTACCTTGTTTAGAGTACTTATATCTAGAAAAGAATAATTTTCGGAGCCTTCCAAGCCTCAGTCGCCTCTTCATGCTTAAAGAACTATGGTTGAATGAGTGCAGAAACCTTGTCGAGGTCATAGATGTACCCAAAAATTTGAATGTGCTGGAGACAGAGGACTGCTTTGCATTAGAAAGAATTCCCGTGCGTTTCGGTTACTTCCCTGAGTTTCGAGGTTTGCAACGCCTGTTCAACTGGGACCTCGATATTATGATGGTAAAAAAGATCGATGGCCAAGATTTCCTTCTTAATGATGACACGCGGCTACAGGTACTCTCTCTCTCTTCCACATCACCCCCCTCCTTCTTACGATTATTAGATGGTACAGCATCATCATGTCAGCTCGTTATACTTCCATTTCAAATTTTGACATGTGTGTAGTTTTTCACAGCTGGATTTAAAAGCTTTTTTCAGTTTGGAAACAAAATTAAAATAATTAAAAAAATAAAAAATTATTCCCAGCAACCACCCCTTTCGCCAAAACCCAAATTCCCCACCACCACCTTGACTCCCTGCCATCAATTGCCATGGCTGTCTTCCTCCTGAGAAATCAGCTCCAATGTAATAAAAATGATTCCCCAGACCCCCTTCAAAAGTTAATATGCACCTTCAACATCCAGCAATCATTCCTCTACAAAAATGGAGTCGTGCCGATTTCAACCCCGTGAAAACCGAGAAAGCGAGCCTCATGAGAGGTACAAGCCCCTCTGAAGGTTTAGCCAAACTCGGCCGCGGCGTCGTCTTCCTCCGTTGGACTCTCTAATTTCCCCTGCGCCAAAAAAATTCCCGCGTCTACCTCATTCACCTTTCAGGCATCGTTTATATCTCTCCTCTTCGTCTTCCTCCTCTGATAGACTGGCACGTCATCATCGCCTTTCTCGTCTTCAATCCCCACCCGTGATCGTAATCAGGACGCTTCAAATTAGACAACGCCGATAGGGACAGTAGAAAATTACAGAGGGCGGCGTTCAGCGTTAGGCATTTTCTTTCAATTTTTTCTTAAATTGTTATTTTATTGCCGACCGGTAAAATGAATTTTAATCAAGCTGTCAAAAACTGTACACATGTCAAAATTTGAGTGGAAGTACCATAAGTGACGTGATACTACTGTACCACTCTATAATTTATCCCCTCCTCCCTCCCTCGCAAATATGTCTGTTATGTTTGCATTTCTCCCACAAATCTTGTTCAACATGGGTGACGTGATGGGACTTGAATACGTGTTTCTTGTAGGTAGACAAATTCCCACTTGGTTCAATCATGGGTGACGTGATGGGACTTGAATACGTGTTTCTTGTAGGAAGACAAATTCCCACTTGGTTCAATCATGTCAACAAGGGTACCAAAGTTTCTTTACAAGCTGATTGTAATGCACAAACGTTGGTTGTGTGCCTGGCTTGTCGTCCTTGTGATTCTTATTTGCCGTGTTTTATTTCTGTTGTTAATCACACCAAGGGTACTAGTTTTCTTGTCGAAATAGGAAGATGTAATGCCATGGAAGAGAACCTTTGGCTGACAAATTTATTTTTGCGTTATACTGGGATCAATGTGGAAGAAGGCGATTCGGTCGCTGTTATTGCACATTGTACAGATACTGTGGTGAAGAAAATAGGGGCACGTTTAGTTTGCGACGAAAATCTGCAGTACTGGGGACCCGAATTTCCTTACCTGTCTATCCCTTACGAACTGGCCGTAAAAGAAATTTCTACCGCAGATGATGATTTGGATGAGGATGATGACAACGATGATGAGGACCCAGACGATGATGCTAATGATGATGATGATGACAACGACGACGAACCTGTGGCTCATTCCCTTGAGAGCGACAAGCCCGAAACGGGGAGTATTAAGAGCATTGGAGGAGGAGGAGAAGACGAAGAGGAAGAGCCGGTCGACGAGCCAGACGATCCCATGGAGGATGACGCAGTCAACACCGCCGCCATCATCTGTATCAGGCTCAAGCAGCCCAGGTCCAAATTGCAGATCAAGATGAGAGTCCCCGGGCTTTGTCGCAATTTTAGGTGAATTTTGAAATTCGAGATCCAGTCTGTTAAATTTTGAGTTTTGTTCATTGAATTATGCTTCTTTTTAATGGGGGTGGGGGGCATTTGAGTGAATTGTCTTTAAATTTTGGTTTCGAAGCGGGACTGGGAATAAAATGAGAATATTTGTACTGGTGTGAGCTCTATGAACCGTTGCCAATCAATAACTTTCCATGATGTGAATAAAGCTGGAATGAGAATTACCTGCCTTAGTCTGAGACGAGTTATCAGCTTCGTTATGGTCAAGGTAACAAGAAGTCTAGAACTCTGGAAATGAGAAGCATAAAGGAAAGCTAGTTGGAATAGATATTACTTCCTTAATACCATGACACTGCTAAATTGCCCTGGCCATCGTACATTTATGTTTTAAGTTACGTACAGAAGATTTGGCTTTATGTGTAGTCTTTTTGTTGTTTCTCCAGTGCTGTTGCATGGTGCGGGAAGCTGAATGCCATCGCTTGTGCATCAGAAACGTGTGCAAATATTCTAAGGTTTGTGTTGCTTGTTTATGCTCACTTTTTTCTGACCATGAGAGTTATGCGTCATGAAATGTAGGATTTATTATGGTGTGATAATATGCGTGACGAAAATAAAATGATGAATCTTTCTAGCATGTTTAAGAATTGTAGTTCCATAAAAATAAAAAATAAAAGAATTGTAGTTACAACTTACTTTTAGAAATAGAACATCTTCATATAGTGTCCAAATGGATCATCAAGGAATCACTAGTGTAAAAACTAGGCAGCCTGGTTGGTGGGCACTAAGCTTGCTTAAGTTTGGCCTATATTTTATTTCATCTCTTATTAATTAGTTACATTTGTGTACAGTTATATGAGTCATGACAATTCTTTTTGTTATGGATTTCTCTGTAGTTCAAATGCAAATGTACCTTTTTGGATTCCCATCCATATCGTGATCCCAGAGCGACCAACTGAGCGGGCAGTGTTCAATGTCAATGCTGGTATTTAGAAGATTTATTTGCTTTTTCAAGGGCCTTTGGTTCTTCAGATTCTTTGCCTAATTTTCTTCACTGCAACTTATTCAGTGAATAGCTTGATAATTAACTATGAAGGCTTTATAATTCTCTTTGGACTTGCTTAATGCCAATATGCTTTTGCTATGAACATCTACAATGTGTCAAATTTCTTCTTCTTTCCAAGCAACTCTTGCATACGAAGTTGTTTTTTAGCATCCGCAGTCCAATAGTTGTTACCTGCTAGTTCATTAAGTGTTCAAATCCTATCTCATTTGGATGACAATTCCCTAAATATTGGAAGAAGTCTCCTGACGGTTGGCATATATTTTTGCATGTCTTTTTCATTCGATGCTAGGTTAGGAAGACCTTTGATGTTTTGCTTTTGCTTTTGGTTTCCTAAATGTTGGTTATAATTCTGTAAACCATGATAGTTTTGAATACATTTTGCAGATTCTCCTCGTGATTTTGTTCAGTTTATTGAATGGTCTCCTACTTCTTGCCCTCGTGCCTTACTAATTGCCAATTTCCATGGGAGAGTAACGATCTGGACTCAGCCTTCTCAAGTAAGCTAGACTTGTTGTACTGATTTCTTCTTATGTAGATAACTTTCCCCCTTGCAAGCTTTTGATGTGGCCTTTCCACGAACAGCTAAATTGCAATAATCTTGGCCAATTTTTCCTTTTTATTTTATTTTATAATATGATGAAATGTTTATATTTGATCTATCTGCTTAGGGGCCAGCTAATCTCGTACACGATGCCAGCCGCTGGCAACGAGAGCATGAATGGCAGCAGGATATTGCAGTTGTCACAAAGTGGCTGCCAGGAGTGTCCCCAGTAAGCAATTTTGTTGTATGCCACTCATCTGGTTTTAAAAGATATGTTTGTGCTTCTTGTTCTGCCCATCTGAATGTACTTCGTTCTTTGAAATGTAACATATTAGATTGCATTTTGTTTATACGAAGATCGCATTTTATTTCTGCTGGTGTGACTGCAGTATCCTTTTCAGATGATGTTGATGGTTAATGATTTTTTAAATCTTTTTTTTGATGAACCAGTATAAGTTGCTTTCCTCAAAATCAAGTACATCCTCCAATGGAAAGTCAACTTTTGAAGAAAAATCTCTTTCACAGCAGTCTCAAAATTCAGGTTTTTTTTTTCCTTCATTGCAACGTTTCTTAATTTCAAGTTATCTTATTTTCCATTTTATTTCTGCTGGTGTTCGATTGGTATGTGATGCAATATTTTGCTACTTGTTTCAGCTCGGTGGCCCAGTTTTCTGTGCGTCTGTTCTGTTTTCTCTTCAGGCTCTGTTCAGCTTCATTGGTCCCAGTATCCTCCTAATCAGACCAGTGCTGCACCAAAGTGGTTTCAAACAAGCAAGGGACTCTTGGGTGCTAAGCCTTGTTGGATCATATCAGCTGATGCTATCATAACAGACAGTGGTGCCATGCATGTCGCAGGCGTTTCATATGTAAACCCATCTACTGTTGTTGTTTGGGAGGTCACTCCTGGCCTAGGAAATGGATTTCACACAACTCCAAAGATTAGCACAACTCATGGGGTCCCACCTTCAATAAATCCACCCAATTTGGCAGGGTTTTCCCTTTGGCTGCATATTTGTTTAGCTGGCAAGATTATCTATTATCTGAAGCAAAGCAAGGGCGAAAGCAGACAGATCCAGATTTCAGTGATGCTGTACCACTTCATTGCTCTCCAGTTTCTGATTTTTCAGCATATGTGAGTCCCAAGGCTGCATTTCAATCTTCAATTTTCACTGAATGGAGATTTGGAGTTAATGCGGTTGCCTTTGATCCAATCCGTGGTGGTTCTGTCATAGCTGTTGTCATAGTTGAGGGTACGAATTGTCCTCTTCCTTGAAAACCTTTTCTTCCCTCTTCTTTTGTTGCGTTTGGAATTCAATTGCAAGTTGGTGGTGTAACGAAGCATGCATTTATTTGTTTATTTCTTTATCTTTTCTAAACCAGATGTACATTTTCCCAAAAAAAATCTCCGAAAGATAGTTTGTTATAGTCTTGATCTTTTGTAAACAAGTGTGTCATTATTTCTCGTTTCCGTACAATATTTGTTTATTCTTTCTGACCTGTTGGGTAACGACAACCCTTTTTTCCTGATAAGAAACCAAGTTTTCTTAGAAATACGCCTGAACTATACTAGTTACATGTATGATCCAGATGAGGATCTATCAATTACAGGATGGAGAGTGCAACGCTGGGAATCATCACTTCAGTCTGTTGTTCTTCACCAAATATGTGGAAATCCTACTTCCAGTTTTGGTGGGCAGGCACCAATGCAAACTGTTTGGCTATCCAAAGTGGACACAAGCATACAACCAACTAATGATTTTAAAGGTTACCAAGGAGGGGCGCCAAAACTTGCTCTTGCTCGAATAGTCTATTCTGCTCATGGTGGTGAGATTGCTGTTGCTTTATTCTGGGGTGGGGTTCACATCTTCTCCGGTTCAAACTTTGCACCTGTTGATAACTACCAGATTAACGTTGGATCTGCAATTGCTGCCCCTGCCTTCTCATCGACAAGCTGCTGCTCAGCTTCTGTTTGGCATGATAGTGTTAAGGACCGTACGGTTTTAAAAATAATACGTGTTCTTCCTCCTGCTGTTCCAAGCAGCCAAGTGAAGTTAAACTCATCAACCTGGGAATTGGCCATTGCCAAAAGGTACTTCTTCCACCTTGATAAATCTTGAATGCCTGAAATGATTTTTAATGGATGTTTAAGTTTCGATAGAGTGATGGTCATCATGGCAGGTTTTGGTGGAGTCTTTTGGTTGGGGTTGATTGGTGGGATGTTGTTGGCTGTACGAGGAGTGCTGCCAAGGATGGCATTGGTAATAACTTTGGATTCTTTTTGGTGGTATTTTTGTGTGACTGATAAATAGTGAAGTTGTTCTTGAAAAATTAGGAAACAAATTATGGATTTTATATGCGTTTCAAGGAAAAATTCTTTGTAAATGATGTGCACAACCTACTGATTGTGTTTTTTTTGTTTGTTCGTTGCAGTTTCTCTGAACAGTGTCATTGCAGTACTAGATGCAAATTTTGATTCTCTTCCTTCTACTCAGCACAGACAACGATTTGGTCCTGTAAGTTTTTAGCTATTATGCAGGTTTTTCAAGATGCTTATAGGTTTTCTTGTAAATGCTAATTTTTTCACGACAATTAGGACCAAAGGTGTCATTTTAGTGAAATTATTTGCTGCATTTTACAATGTTATAAATCTTGATGCGTTAACAGTTTATTACATAATCTCGGTGATGTTTTGTTCATAATTACTCATGTGCACGCCTTTAGAATTTTGATAAAAATTTTCAGACATACGGTGTAATATATTTTGTTTGTGCAAGTAGTGAAATATGCTGAATTTAAATGAATTCATGCCACATAATTTTTTTTTCATATATGAATGGCCTGGTAGTGTTGAACATGCTCATCTGGAATTTAAAAGAAAAAGAAAAAAGACTTTTTCTGTTAAAACCAATTGACAGTACAATGTTGACAGTTCTACTTGCTTCTTATTTGGCAAGCAAAAGATCACCTAGATGGCCTCCCTGTTTCCCATGTTGGAGATTGTAATTACCAAGAAAAAAAAAATCACCTAGAAAAAAGACTCAGAAAATTATCTGTTTCGATGCAGAGTCTCGACAGGATAAAGTGCAGGCTACTGGAAGGTACAAATGCACAAGAAGTTGGGGCAATGGTTCTACACAAGCAAACCAGGTTGTTGAATCCATCTGCTTTGGTACCAAAGCCACGGCAGGCATCTGGCGAAACGTTATCAGGCATTGATCCTGAAGCAACGGCTGTTGAAGCAGCGCTAGTTCCACATATTCAGGTTTTCTGTTGACTGTTGAACTTCTTAATCTTTTAACTTATGTTTTTCTCTTGTTGAAAGTTACACGCTGAAAAATGGTCATGTTTGACAATATTTTTTTCGTATTGGCTATACAGAATATGCCCCGGCCTAGAGGTGCAGATGCATCTCAATCTGCAACTACCACTACATGGGGATCTGGAGTTACTGCGGTTGCCCTTGCTCCAACCAATGGTGGTTCTGTCATAGCTGTTGTCATAGTTGAGGGTACGAATTGTCTTCTTCCTTGAAAACCTTTTCTTCCCTCTTTTTTTATTATTTTTTTTTTTTTGCGTTAGGAATTCAATTGCAAGTTGGTGGTGTAACGAAGCATGCATTTATTTGTTTATTTGTTTGTCTTTTCTAATCCAGATCTTAGTTTTCCCAAAAAAAAATCTCCAAAAGTTGGTTTGTTAGAGTCTTAATCTTTTCCAAACAAGTGTCATTATTTCCTGTTTCCGTACAATATTTGTTTCCATGCTTCTGTGTTTCTATCTTGTGAAGTGGTAGTCGTATGTATTTTCTCACCTTTTTAAAAGTACTTATTCAGCTTTATTATTGCAAGACCTTCTGAATGGATCTCCTTGCCATCTTTGCTGCCTTCTGTTTGTTGGTGTTTTGGTTTTTTTTTTTTTTTGTTGTTGGTATCTTTATACCTTACCTTTGATTCTGTTGTAATATTGGAGTTTTATTCCATCTGACCTGTTAGGTAACGACGACATTGTCTCACCAAGAAAAAAGAAGCAAAAGGAGAATGTCATAGTGCCATCAAACAAGAGACGACAAGAGAATGTCATTACCCTACCAAAAAAGAAACAAAAGATGAATCTTGCTACAACATCACCAATCGTGAATGCCGCCATTGTCCTTGATCAACTGAGTTGTGACATTCAAACACCAGAGACTAATATATTGCCACAACGTAAACAATTTAAGGTAGGTAAAAATTTGAGCATCTCTTGAAATCCAATAAAGCTTTCCTTCATTACTTTGAAGAAACTAACGTTCATTTTTTTCATTTTTTTCTTTATGTTATACTAGATTAATACACCTCCTGAATTTATTGATCCCTTGCAGACATGGAAATATAGAGAACAATTCCCTGAGGCTATCTGGACATATATTACTGGTTACACTGATGTTTATCCTGATGGAAACTGTGGATACAGAGTCATATCTATGGCGTTGGGGATTGATAATGGATGGCGTAAGGTACGAAGAGATTTACTACATCAACTACGTCAAATGCCTTCTCTTTTTCAGGAGTGTTTTGTAGGGAAAGACAAGTATGCGGAGATTGAGCGAGCACTTGATTATTTTGAAGATGGTTTTGCACCAGATTATAGTTGGTTGACCATGCCAGATATGGGGCATATAATTGCTACATGTTATAACGTGGTTTTGGTACACTTGAGCATGACACAATGCATTACGTTTCTTCCATACTCTCTAGAGTCATCATCTCAATCAAGTGATACTGATCTACGTGAGGTTGCCATTGGTTATCTGACTAATAATCAACATTTTATCCAGGTATAAGATATGCTTTTTCTTCTTCTTAGTACATATATATTTATTTTATCTTATTTGAACTCTAAATTGATTGATGACTTTGTGTATTGTAGTTACATTTGCGTGAAGGTCACCCTATGCCACCAGTTTCCACCATGTGGCACAAAAAGAGTCAAACGAGCAGTGATATTAGAGTGAAAAACTTGTACTCAAAATACCAAGGGCGTGTGGATCAATTTAAGCAACTTCGAGGACTAGAGAATGTAGCCACTAATGATATTGTGGATCTTGAAGATGATTAAAATATCGAAGCATTTCTTGACAACCATAGACCTCAATTTGTGTATCATACACGAAACTTACTGCTCAAGACCCCTCAAGAATGATTCTCGAGTGGAAGACAAAAATAAGCTTTAAGTCTTTAACATGTACATTCTCTTAAAATTTCATGTACTAAACTAGTATTTATGTATTTGAACTGTGTACATTGGCAAATTTAAATTCAAGTATATCCTCTCTTACTTGGCAAAGATCAACGGTCTAGATTAATTAACTACATTAAAATTAATTTAAACATATAAAAAATACGATTTTTTTTTTAAATATAGAAAATTTTAAAAAATATTATTATTTTTTCTATAAATACCTAACACTCATCTTCAACCTTACACCACATTTCAATATTTCTACACTTTCTATACTATCTACATTTCAATATTTTCTACACTTGAGAGAAAAAATATCTTCGTGGACGCTCATTGAAGATCTTACGTTGTGTGAAAGTTGGGTTCGCACTACTCATGACCCACTTACGGGTAATGAGATGGATAAGCGAGAAATTAAAACTATTTTATTTTTTTTATTCGAGATTAGTTAAAAATCCTATCCGAAATTAAAACTATTTTTATTTCTTTATTCTTTTACAAAAAAATTAAAAATATTATAAATAGGCTGGGCGCCAGCGCATTTTTTTAGGGGTGGAGATGCAGTGGCCTATTACTGTTCATGAGAGCTTGTTACTGTTCATTTGAGTGGATAAATGGGCTGGGTGCTGGCACCCAGTCTTAGAGGTGGACTTGCTCTAACTATACACATCGCTTTTTGCAGTGATTTTTAGCATGCATGCATTTATGTAGGTAACAATTGGATTATCAGGTTTTGTGTTATGGAAAGCCATGCAAAGAACTTAGGTCTAAACACATCAAATTTAGCTTCTAAAAATCAAATGGGTGTAAAAATAAATCCACATATTGAATTGGGTTTATGGGGGTATATTAGGTATCAAATTTGGATTTAAAGAGATATTAATAGGAGAGCTACTAGACCCACCCCATTGTCTTATTTTTTTCACTCACGTTATAATCCCACCCACCTTAAAAAGTTAAAAACTTAAAATGCTATTTCCCCACCCACTATTATTCCCAAAAAAACCTTTAATATATACATATATATGAAATTATAAAATTGTCCCTTAAAAAATATAACAAATAATATGTAAATGAAAACTAAGGTCTGCAAATTCATATGGAAACGACAAAGGTATCCAATTTCAAAAGAATTTGACAATGACAAATTCAAAAATATGGTGGACAAATTCAAATGACCTACACACAAATTATTCTTCTACCTTTTCAATGGAAACATAATCTTCTACATCTTCTGTAGAAGCGTCATCTTCCACCTGTTCAATGAAAAAGTCATCTTCTAAGTCCATTGATATTTTTTTTACTTTCTCTGAATGAAAGGAGATGAAAATATGAGTTAGGGTTTTAAGGTAGACAAATCGTCTCCCACACACAACCTTTTTTTTTTTTTAAATTAAGCAAAATAAGATAATTAATGTTCTTCTCCGTCTTTTTGCAAATGAACAAATTTGTAATTAAAATTTTTATTAAAAGGTGGGTGAGAAGATAAGACATTGGGGTAGAAATAACATTACTCATTAATAGTTTAGTTAAAAATCAAATGGGTGCAAATAGTAAGTTGGATGTAGAAATAAGTTAGATAAGTTTAAATAAAATTTCTCATTTTGAAATTCGAGCTCCAGTCTGTTAAATTTTGAGTTTTGTTCATTGAATTATGCTTCTTTTTAATGGGGGTGGGGGGCATTTGAGTGAATTGTCTTTAAATTTTGGTTTCGTAGCGGACTGGGAATAAAATGAGAATATTTGTACTGGTGTGAGCTCTGTAGTTTTGTGTTCACGAGAAAAATTCAAAATATTGTGAAATGAAACAAGAAAGTGTGATTATATAGTGTATAACGAGATGGGAAGGCGAGAAAAGTTGTTGAATTTGAAATGTGGAGAGAGAATGATCGATATTGGGGATTCTATGTGATAAAGTTTGTTTGTTTGGTGTATTTGGTTGATAGTTTGAATTAGTTTCTTAGGGTTAGAATGGCAGAGGATGGAGAGAATTTTGGAGAGGTTTTTGACGGCTTAAAGGCTGTGCAAAATGCAGCAGCCATAATTTCATTAAGTAGAGGAGTGATTAAAGGGTACACTCTTTTAGAGAGTGATTGACAAGAGACTTAAACAACAATTTCAGCCATACTACTCCAGATTTCATCCTAGCCCTTCATTTGAGTTTTAAGTGATCTAATCTGGAATGTACACTTGTCACTCACACATACATTTAAATTGAAAACTAGCCGTTGGAGGCTAAAACCCTTCATTTCTTCTTTCTTCTTCGATGCAGAATCAGTTCTTCTTCGATGCAGAATCAGTACTCTCTTCCCCTATCACTTATTAGTCTTTTGATTTGGTATCCACTTTACAATTCCACCATTGCCTTGAATTTCTTGAATATTGTGAATACTTCAGACTTGAACCCCATGAAATACACCCAACACATCCGTGAGTAGTCATCAATGAAGGTTAGGAAATACCTGTTTCCACTGATTGTTGTTGTTTGCATTGGTTCACACACATCTGTGTGAATCAATTCGAGTGGCTTTGTTACCCTCCAAGCCTTTCCAGCTTCGAATGGATCTTTGTGATGCTTTCCAAACACACACCCTTCACAGGTTTTACTGCATTGATCCAATTTTGGTATACCTTGTACCATTTCATGCTTTTGCAGATTTCCAAGACTTGTCATGTTTAAGTGACAAAGCCTCTTGTACCATAGCTTCATTGAACCTATCACACTTGCTTTCCTTGCCACCTCTTCTAGGTATTTCAACATAAGTGGAAAGCTTATGTTTTTCACTTCCACTCTAGTCACCAGGTTTGATAGGGACCTGTCATCATAGATCTCGACCACAGTTCCCCTAAAGAGTAGGAAATAACCATGCTCTATCATTTGACCCACACTAAGTAGATTCCCATCCAATCCAGGCACTAGCATCACCTCTCTTATGCATATTCTTCCTTTATTGATGTTAATTACCAGAGTTCCTCTTCCAATGGCTTTGACAATGTTTCTATATCCCATTTTCACGTTTCCAGTGAAGTTTGTGTCAATATCAATGAGTAATGATCATGTGCAGTCATGAGGTTGCTGCAGTCACTGTCAATGTACCACAATTCATTGTTTTTCTCCACTTTTGCTTTGAAAACACATAACACATTTGCTTCTTCTTCAACTTGGTTTGCACAGTTGACTTGCTGCACATTTCTTGATCTGTAGTCCTTCATAATAAGCCCGAACTTGTTACATTTATGAAATCTAGGTTGTCCTTGAACCAACACTCCCCAAGATGAAATTTGTCATAGTGCTTGCATTGTTGCTTGGTTCTTGGACCTTCATTTGAGTTGCTGCCTTGGTTAGGTCTAGGGTTTTGATACCCATTTCCTTCCCATTTCTTGTTTTTACCCTTCCACTATGATTTTGGTTTGCTTGCACTAGCTTGACTACTAGATCCAACAAAAAGTGATTGGAATGTTTTCTCAGTTGCAGAATCAGCATGCCTCTCGAGTCTTTGGTCAAAAGCTCTTAAGGATGCTGTCACATCTTGCACACTAAGGGTTTTAGTGTCTTTGGTTTCTTCAAAGACACTCACTATTGAATCATAGGGTTTAGCCAAACTAATCAGCAGTTTCTGGACAATTCTTTCATTTGGCAGTTCTTCACCATATGTTCTCATCTTATTTACAACATCAAATAGCCTAGTAAAGTAATCTTTCAATAGTTCATTTTCCCTCATCTTGTATACTCGAAATCTCTTCTAAGGGACTGATGTTTTACCTTTCTGACTTTGGTGTCTCCTCTGTACTCTTGTTGTAAAACTTCCCAAGCTCCCTTTGCACTTTCCACATTTGCTATCCTCGGGAACATGGTGTCTTAGACAGCACCTTGGATGATTCCCAGTGTTTTAGCATCCTCCATCCGGTTTTGCTTTAGTGTTTTGAGTTGTGTTTCTGTGAGGTTCTCCTCTAGAGCATCGACCTGCATCTCAGGTAGTTCATACCCGTTGAACCATATCCCATATATCATAAGACTTGAAAATGGTTGTCATTTTTATTCTCCAAAAATCATAGTTCTCCCCATCAAAGACTGGAGCTTTTAGCTCACTGCTATTGGATCCCTTCATTTGCAGGATTGTTTGTTGATTAGGGGTGGGCACTTAGAACCGAAAACCGAAACCAAAACACGAACCAAATCAAACCGCACCGAACGGTTTGGTTTTGCAGTTTTGAAACGATTTCAGCTTTGAAACCAAACCGCAACATAGAAAATGGTTTGGTTTCGGTTTTGGCTTTTGAAAACCGCACCGAAACCGAACAGCACTGCACCGCACCGCAAATATTAATAAACATTTAATTAAATGTCCATATTAGATTTCATGTTTTAATTGGTCGTTTGTTAGAATCTATACACTTAGTATGGACTTAACCACACTAGAATATCATCATTCATCATTTTCTTTCGTTCATTAACTTGAAAGACCTTTGTTATTTTATACCATCACACTCCCACACACATATATATACAAGGGTGGACAAATCTTGTTATCAAGAGTCGAACAATGATCTAATGAAGTTCACTCATTTGAAGCATGATATCACATATTCTAGTATGAAAGTTTCGCTCACGTTTAATGAATTCAAATTTATTCAACTTGTTTTATGAAAAACATTGTAAGGGACACCTTTTTATTGCACAAACATGTTTTAACATCACAACTGCATGCAACATGCAAATTGTTTACATAACAAATGTCTTTTTCCTATTACTATTGGGAAATGCTTATTAATATGTTAAATTACAAATTGTACATTTTTTCTTAAAAACCAAACCGAAACAGTTTGAAACGGCACCGAACTGAACTAAACGGTTTGGTTTCATTTCGATTTTCGCTTCAAAACCGCACCGAACCAAACCGCAAAAACTTGCGGTTTTGGTTTTGGTTTCACTCAAAACCACACCAAACCGAACCGCGCCCATCCCTATTGTTGATTGTTGTTGTTGAGGACACTACGTTGGTGCTCCCAAAGATCTCAACTTGCACAGATTACGCCCAGAAAGTTGTAAGATCAATAACAAAACTCTGAGGCCATGATAAAGTTTGTTTGTTTGGTGTATTTGGTTGCTAGTTTGAATTAGTTTCTTAGGGTTAGAATGACAGAGGCTGGAGAGAATTTTGGAGAGGTTTATGACGGCTTCAAGGTTGTGCAAAATGCAACAGCCATAATTTCATTAAGTAGATGAGTGATTGAAGGGTATGGTGCATTGCCATAACCCATAATCTTTTAGAGAGTGATTGACAAGAGACTTAAACAACTATTTCAGCCATACTACTCTAGATTTCATCCTAACCCTTCGTTTGGGTTTTAAGTGATCTAATCTGAAATGTACACTTGTCACTCACACACTCACACATACATTTAAATTGAAAATTAGCCATTGGAGGCTAAAACCCTTCATTTCTTCTTTCTTCTTTGATGCATAATCAGTTCTTCTTCGATGCAAAATCAGTTTTACAAAAATGCTCGGGAGCTTCTTGTTGCCTTCGATCCCTCGACTTCAGAAGCTGTTTAGCTTCCAACACTATGGCGGGTAGTTTCAAAATTTTAGGTCTTCATTGATTTATGACATGCTCCAACCCCGATATCCCTAAATATCAGGGTAGGCACGTGTTGGCCGACACCCGAGGATGACGAAGCCCTTTTTTTAAGCATGCCTACTAATAAAATTATGTATTTAGAATAAAATTTCTAATACAAGAACTAGTTCAGAACATACAATTTCTAAGAATGAGATAGAAGAAGTTCTAGAAAAATATAGGAACAATGGAATAATACCCATGTGGAGAGAACTCGAGAATAGCTGAGCAAATTTGCCCTGACGACGGGATCATGTGCCTCAAATCTAAACCCTGAAAGGGGCGCAAAATAGAAAATGTGAGTGGACCAAAGTTTATAATAATACTAATAATAAGAAAACCATTTTATTTCTGAACATAATAACCCCTTGTTTTGAAACCATATATATACTACTACATAATAGGTTCTCTGAAAACTCTAATATGCCATGAAAAATCTCCGTAAAACCCGTACGTAAACTGAGGCATCAAAACTGTACTATCACCGCCGAAAGGCAAAACCATAATTCTTAGTAAACTGTACTCTCTAGGGGTATCATAGTCGCCCGCAGGCAGTACCTATCCATCACCCGAAGGTGAAGCTGTACGATACTGGGTTACGCCAGTGAAGAAACATGGTAGGCCCCATCACCCGAAGGTAAAGCTGTACGACTCCGGGTTACACCAGAGAAGAAATATGTAAAATCACACACCGACACTAGCCTTGACTAGTGAAGCTATCCGACACTGCTTTCGACAGTGAAGCTAGGGGTATAACATATATCTCACTCCTCCTCATCTCCGTGTCCTATGGCCATAGACGTCTAATACCTGTGTTGTGTGGATGTGCTGTATGATAACCCACTAAATATATATAAAATATCCCAAAATATAACTCAAATCTCCAAGCTCAAATCAACATCTCAAAAGTCAAGAGCTTAAGCGTCCTACAATAATTCATAAAACTATATCATCATAACTCCACTAGATAAAATATCCAAAACATAGCTCAATTCTCATGCCAAAGTATCAAGATCCAAAAGTTCCAAAAACCCATAAAATAACTCATAAAACTATATTCTCACAAACCATTGAAAATCATACGTATAATCCAACATTTTATAACCTTTAATATATAGTAAACCTGAATATATCCAATATATATTCCATAAGTAATTCAATTACTAATAAATTATTCAAATATCAAAATATAAATTTCATAGAACATATAATGTAAAGCTAATATATTCAAACCTCAACGATATGCCAATTCATAAACATATTTAAAGCATATAAAAATTCTGCAATAAAATATGCATGCAATCCTAAGCTTTATAAAATATCATTTTAGAAGGGGTCCACTCACAAGCATTTAACTACAGGAGAGCCACTTGAATTAGGATGGACTGGATCACCTCCCACAGTTGCACTTAAACACCAATAAGATTAGAATTAAATAATTGGGCTTAAGTGTTTAATTAATACAACCCAAGTTTGGACTTAACCCAATTTAAATCAAAGACTCAACTAAAACTAATTGGACCTAGGTCTCAATTTAATAGGACCCAGAGATTGGTCTCCAAAAAGATTATTGGGTTTAAGTATTGGTTTTAGGCCCAAAAATTAGGCTTGGTCCATATAAGTTATTAGGCTTAGGTCTTGTTAAATTGTGGGCCTATTCCTTAAGGGTGATTGGGCCTAAATCTGAATAACTAAAGTTAGTTAATGGGCTGGGTTAGTGAGTGGGTTGGATCGACCCAAGTTCTATCAGGTTCGGGGACTTACTCAGAATAAATTTAGGAGGAATGAGGCATTACCAAACTCAAATCGACCACGAACTCTGACGGAAACCGACCGGAGTTCATCACTGGAAATCTGGAAATCGTACATTTATGTTTTAAGTTACGTACAGAAGATTTGGCTTTATGTGTAGTCTTTTTGTTGTTTCTCCAGTGCTGTTGCATAGTGCGGGAAGCTAAATGCCATTGCTTGTGCATCAGAAACGTGTGCAAGTATTCCAAGGTTTGTATTGCTTGTTTATGCTCACTTTTTTTCTGACCATGAGAGTTTTGCGTCATGAAATGTGCGATTTATTCTGGTGTTATAATATGCGGGATGCAAAGAAAAGGATGAATCTTTCTAGAATGTTTAAGAATTGTAGTTCCATAAAAAAAAAAATAAAAAAAATAAAAATTTAAGAACTGTAGTTAGTCTTCCTCGAAAACCTTTTCTTCCCTCTTCTTTTTTGCGTTTGGAATTCAATTGCAAGTTGGTGGTGTAACGAAGTATGCATTTATTTGTTTATCTTTTCTAATCCAGATGTACATTTTGATAAACTTGGGTCTAATATTCTTACAGAAATATTCATTCACCCTACCTGCTATAAAACCAGCAGGGTTTATTTATACAGTTTACGTACAAGCATGAAATAATGAAAAGCAATAGTAGTGTAGTTTCTTGCTGTCCACGATGCAGTTATTAGAATGCACATGCATTGTCCCAGATATCCACTAGGCATGTGTCATTGCTGTCAAGGGATATAATATCTCTGCCAACATTCCTTTTGTCTGTAAAGTTAGTGAAGCACGTTGTTGTGGGAGATGGGTTTATCATTAGGTTTATCACTCCCCCGCAAACTGACAGAGAGGCTACGGACTGGTAGTTTGGACAGCAGAAAAGTGAAGCGGGCAGTAGAGAGACCTTTGGTAAGAAGATCAGCCAGCTGATCAACAGAGGAGACGTAGCCCACGGTGAGTTCATTGCGAGTGACCTTCTCCCGAACATAATGATAGTCGACCTCCACATGTCGCATGCGTTGTTGATAGACGGGATTGGAGGCTACAGAAATGGCACTGATGTTGTCGCACCTGATGCGGGGAGGAGCCAACGGAAGATGAAGTTCTTGAAATAAGGTGCGATACCATGATAGTGCTGCAGCAGTGTACGCAAGCTGACGGTATTCAGCTTCGGTGCTGGAGCGAGAGACACCCCGTTGTTTCTTGGAGCTCCAGGAGATGAGGTTGTCACCAAGAAAAATGCAGTAGCCACCAGTAGAGCGACGATCGTCAGGATCTCCAGCATAGTCTGCATCAGCATAGGCAATGAGCTGAAGGGAACTCGGTTTGTAAACAATGCCATGATTCGGAGTCGCTTTAAGGTAACGAAGGATGCGTTTAACAGCAACCCAATGGACTGTGGTTGGCCTATGCATGAACTGGCAGACCTGATTTACTGCAAAGGCGATATCAGGGCGAGTGAAGAGAAGATATTGCAAGGCCCCTACAACACTACGGAACTCAGTAATGTCAGATAAGGGTTCTCCATCTGATAAGCTTAGGCGGCGGCCACTAATGGCTGGGGCCGAAATAGGCTTGCAATCCAGCATATTAGTACGCTTAAGAAGATCAGAAATATATTTTGCTTGAGTAAGATGAAGACCAGTAGCAGTTCGATGAACCTCCATGCCTAAGAAGTAATGGAGTGGTCCAAGATCCTTCATGGAAAAGAGAGCGCCCAGCTGTTGAATTAAATGAGCAATGTGAACCGTGCTATTACCAGTAATAAGGATGTCATCGACGTATATTAACAAGTAAAGAACCACAGAGCCGTCAAAGAAAGTAAACAACGAAGAGTCGGCATGAGAAGAAACAAACCCCAAATGTTCCAAGTGTTGTGAAAAACAGTGGAACCATGCACGAGGAGCTTGTTTAAGACCATATAGAGACCGTTGTAACTTGCACACATGAGTGGGACGTTGAGAATCAACAAATCCTGGCGGTTGGCGCATAAAGACATCTTCATTTAGAGAACCATGAAGAAAGGCATTTTGTACGTCGAGTTGTCGAAGAGGCCAATGGTAGTGAATAGAAATGGAGAGAATCAGCCTAATGGTAGCATGATTGACAACGGGGCTGAACGTCTCGCCATAGTCTAAACCTTCTTGTTGATGAAACCCATTGGCTACTAACCGTGCCTTGTAGCGTTCTATGGAACCATCAGATCGCCTCTTGATTTTATAGACCCATTTGTTGGGGAGAACATTCATAGTGTGGTGAAAGGGGACCAAGGTCCAAGTACCATTGTGTTGTAGTGCAGTGAACTCGTCAGCCATCGCTTTGCGCCATTCATTGTGTTTATTTGCCTGACTAAAACAGGTAGGCTCAACCAAATCATCAGAAATGGTAGAAATAAAGGCATATTTGGGATTAGGTTTTCGAACACCAACTTGGCTGCGAGTAACCATGGAGTGAGGCAGATCACTTACCTCGGGAGTAGAGGAAACAGATGCAGTGGGGGCAACATGTGGTAGATTTGCTTCAGGGGCTGACGGAGGTGGAGGAGACATGGGGAATGTAGTTGGGAGGGAAGAAGTAGGAGGGAAAGTAGTAGGGGCCGTAGATGTTGGCTGCGGGAAACTGGTAAGACGAGAGGCCCTACGAGTATAAACTTGAAGGTGACTCGGGGTTGGTGGTGATGGTAGGTTGGAGGGATTGAAAGAAGAAGGCCGTGGGATGGAGGGTGTGGAGGCAAGAGGAGATGGTGAAGGTCCGATGGTAAGTACTGGATCCGCAGACGAGGAAAGCGATGAAGGCGAGGTAACAATGGACTCTTTATATGGAAAGGTGTGCTCATCAAACACAACATGGCGAGACAAAAAAACACGACCCGTAGATGGATCTAAGCAGCGATACCCAAGGTGGTTTAAAGAATAACCCAAGAAGACACAGCGTTTTGAACGAAATTGCAGTTTGTTAGTATTATAAGGACGTAAATAAGGAAAACAGGCACACCCAAAGACTTTAAAAAAATTATATTGAGGGGGTTTGTGAAACAGTTTTTCAAAGGGGGAGAGATTATTTAGAAGACGAGTGGGCAAACGGTTAATAATGTAGTTGGAAGTATGGAAGGATTCGGTCCAATAGGAGGTAGACAAACCGGATTGAGCTAAGAGAGTAAGGCCAGTTTCAACAATATGGCGGTGTTTGCGTTCCGCCACACCATTTTGTTCAGGATGATGAGGGCATGTAAGACGATGTAAGATGCCATGGTGGTTTAAAAAATGTTTGAAATTTATGATTAACAAATTCACCCCCACCGTCCGTTTGGAAAGCTTTAATTTTAACACTGAACATATTTTCAACAAGATTTTTAAAAGTGACAAAAGTAGAGAAAACATCTGATTTTAATCGGAGTGGATACAACCAAGTATAACGAGAGTAATCGTCCACAAAAATCACATAATACTTATAACCAGAAATGGATAAAGAGGGAGACGTCCAGACATCACAGTGAATTAATTCTAAAGGGGAAGAGGCCATGGAGGAAGATAAAGAAAATGGCAATTTATGACTCTTACCTAAAGGACAAACTTGACAAAACGTACTAGAAAGGGAGCCTTTAATGGGCAATTTATTTGCAGACACTAAACGTTGTAAAACTGAAGACGAAACATGACCCAACCTAGAATGCCACAAGGCATCCGAGACACGTTCACCAGCACAAGCAAAGACACCAGGAGTTTGATGAGAGGATTGGGAAGGATAAAGTCCATTGTTACTCGGGCCTTGTAAAAGGATCTTCCCCGTCCGTGAATCCTGCACATGATAAAAACGAGGATGGATAGTAAAGAAACAGTCATTGTCAACAGCAAAGCGATTTAAAGAGATGATATTAGTGGAAGCATGGGGGCAGTAGAGTGTATTTGGTAAACGAAAAGACGCAAGTTTAGTGTGAAGAAATGAATCACCAATTTTGGAGATGTGCAAACCTGAACCACCATGAACACCACGAATCTGATCAGTTCCATGATACTCACGAGGATTAGAAAGCTGACTCATATCATTGGTTATGTAGGAATTGGCACCAGAGTCGAAGAGCCATGGTTGAGCACGGGACTGAGGTGCAGCCGCATAAGCCTGAAGACGAGACGAAGGAACACGACCTTCGTAAGACATGTTGAGTCGATTGTAACAATCAATAGCGGAGTGACCAGAACGCTGACAAATCTGGCACTGAACACGGCCAGACGGGGAGAACGCAGGTGTAGGAGAAAAACCACCTGAAGCAGGAGCGGAGCCAAGGATGCCATTGGAGGAATGAGTCTGTCCACGGGAGGAGGTTGCTGGCGAAAAAGGACGGGAAAATTCACCATTGGAGGTGCGGGAGGAACCATAACTACGAGCGTAGCTGCCAGCACGACCACCCCGAAACGTACCGCCACGACCGCGAAGTGCACCACGGCCACTACGCACAGCAGTAAAGGCAGCAGTGTCGACGTCAGAAGGAGCAGAGAACGCAATATGACGTTGTTCTGCGCTAAGGAGTAAAGCTTCCAAGGTAGTATAGGTGATAGGAGTATCACGTGCTTGTGCAGAAGCAACGGTTGTCTCAAACTGAGGACCAACCTTACTCATGATAATGGCAACCAAGTCTGTCTCAGAAACTGGGGCTCCAGAGAGGGCAAGGTTGTCGGCAAGAACATTCACCTTGTCAAGATAGTCGGCGATAGAGAGATCACCACGGGAGGTATTCATCAATTCTGTCCGCATTTGAATAATACGGTTCTGAGAAGTAGAGGCATAGCGTTCCTGAAGAGAGGACCAAGCAGAGGCCGAATCAGTTTTGTTGACAATCGTAGCAAGGACCTTGGGAGTAAGAGAGCTAGCAATCCAGGAGAGGATCATCTGATCAGTCTGGATCCAGTCAAGATAGGATGGATTGACGGTATCGGTAAGGGTACCTTTGTCATCAGGAAGAAATGCAGAAGGGCATTGATGGTCACCAGTAACAAAGGAGAGAAGGTTACGGCTGCGCAGCAAGGGAAGGAACTGAGCACGCCAGAGGGGATAGTTGTTGCGGTCGAGTTTTATGGTAAGGAAGTTCGTAACAGAAGGAGCAGAAAAGGTAGAAGAAGAAGACGCCATACTGGGAAGAGAACAAAGGAAAGAGTGTACTGGGGAGAGAATGAAGGTACTGGGAAAGAGAGAAAGGAAAAAAAAAAAAAAAAAAATTTAAACAAAGAACCGTTGTCGTAAGACAGTGGCTCTTGATACCATGATAAACTTGGGTCTAATATTCTTACAGAAATATTCATTCACCCTACCTGCTATAAAACCAGCAGGGTTTATTTATACAGTTTACGTACAAGCATGAAATAATGAAAAGCAATAGTAGTGTAGTTTCTTGCTGTCCACGATGCAGTTATTAGAATGCACATGCATTGTCCCAGATATCCACTAGGCATGTGTCCTTGCTGTCAAGGGATATAATATCTCTGCCAACATTCCTTTTGTCTGTAAAGTTAGTGAAGCACGTTGTTGTGGGAGATGGGTTTATCATTAGGTTTATCACATTTTCCCAAAAAAAATCACCGAAAGCTGGTTTTCTAGAGTCTTAATCTTTTCTAAACAAGTGTGTCATTATTTCTCGATTCTGTACAATATTTGTTTATTTGTTTACCTTTACCTTACCTTTGATTCTGTTGTAATATCGTAGTTTTATTCTATCTGACCTGTTGGGTAACGACAACCCTTTTTTCCTGATAAGAAAATAAGTTTTCTTAGAAATACGTCTGAACTATAGTAGTTGCATGAATTGAATCATGAGTGGAGGACAATACATGTCTCTTTATGATCCAGATGAGGGTCCATCAATTACAGGATGGAGAGTGCAACGCTGGGAATCATCACTTCAGCCTGTTGTTCTTCACCAAATATTTGGAAATCCTACTTCCAGTTTTGGTGGGCAGGCGCCAATGCAAACTGTTTGGCTATCCACAAGCATACAACCAACTAATGTTTGTAAAAGTCACCAAGCAGCAGCGACAACAGCAACCACTGATGCAAGGAAGACTCCTGATTCTAGCATAGAGAAAGTAAAACGAGTCAGTTTTGATCCTTTTGACCTGCCAAGTGATGTAAATATACTTGCTTGAATAGTCTATTCTGCTCATGGTGATGAGATTGATGTTGCTTTCCTCCGGGGTGGGGTTCACATCTTCTCTGGTCCGAACTTTGCACCTGTTGATAACTACCAAATTAACGTTGGATCTGCAATTGCTACCCCTGCCTTCTCGTCGACAAGCTGCTGTTCAGCTTCTGTTTGGCATGATAGTGGTAAGGACCGTACAGTTTTAAAAATAATACGTGTTCTTCCTCCTGCTGTTCCAAGCAGCCAAGTGAAGGCAAACTCGTCAACCTGGGAACGGGCCATTGCCGAAAGGTACTTCTTCCACCTTGATAAACCTTGAATCCCTGAAATGAGTTTTTATGGATGTTTAAGTTATGACAGATTGATGGTCATCATGGCAGGTTTTGGTGGAGTCTTTTGGTTGGGGTTGATTGGTGGGATGCTGTTGGCTGTACAGAGAGTGCTGCCGAGGATGGCATTGGTAATAATTTTGGATTCTTTTTGGTGGTATTGTTGTGTGACAGATAAATAGCAAAGTAGTTCTTGAAAATTAAACAAATTATAGGTCTCCAATCCATTATAAATTTGTTTTACAGAAAAAATCTTCGTAAATGATGTGCACAACCTTCTGATTGAGGTTTTTTGTTTGTTGCAGTTTCTCTGAACAGTGTCATTGCAGTACTGGATGCAGATTTTCATTCTCTTCCTTCTACTCAGCACAGACAACAGTATGGTCCTGTAAGTTTTTAGCTATGGCGCAGATTTTTCAAGATGCTTAAAGATTTTCTTGTACGTAAATGACAATTAGGACCAAAGGTGTCATTTTAGTGAAATTATTTGCTGCATTTTACAATGTTATAAATATTGATGCATTAACATTTTATTACTCAATCTCAGAGATATTTTGTTCATAATTACTCTAGTGGGCGGCTCTAGAATTTTCATAAATTTTTTCAGATATGATGTAATATTTTTTGTTTGTGCAAGTAGTGATACATGCTGAATTTTAAATGAATTCATGACCCATAATTTTTTCTTATAGGAATGGCCTGGTAGTGGTAATGTTGAAAATTCTTATCTGAAATTTAAAAGAAAAAGAAAAATGACTTTTGCTGTTAAAGCCAATTGACAGTACAAGTAAAAGATGTTGACAGTTCTACTTGCCAAGCAAAAGATCACCTAGATGGCCTCCCTGTTTACCATGTTGGAGATTGTAATTGTAAAAGTATCTTGGCGTGTCATATAAGAAAAGGTGTTTCAGAATATTTTAAGACAGATTGCATGGGAAACTGACTAAAATAGGAAATGGCTAGATTATAATTAGAAGCTGACGCATTGCGCATGATTTTTTGGCGTAAAGACTCAAAGTTTTCAATCAACCTTTCATGTTGTGGCATGGCACGTATGTTATCCTTTTCTATTCCTGTTTTTAGGTTCAGCCTTTCAGGACAGGGTTAAGTAGTTCACGCATCCTTATTGTTGCAGCTTCAGTTTCACATCTTTGTTGACTACTTTTGGTGATTGACTCTGAAAATTATATCTGTTTTGATGCAGAATCTCGACAGGGTAAAGTGCAGGCTACTGGAAGGTACAAATGCACAAGAAGTTAGGGCGATGGTTCTAGACATGCAAGCCCGGTTGTTGCTTGAGATGCTGGGGAAGGGAGTAGAATCAGCGTTAATAAATCCATCTGCATTGGTACCAGAGCCATGGCAGGCGTCTGGTGAAACGTTATCAGGCATTGATCCTGAAGCAATGGCTGTTGAACCAGCACTAGTTCCACATATTCAGGTTTTCTGTTGATTGTTAAACTTCTTAAACTTATGTTTTCTCTTGTTGAAGAAGGACCTGCTGGAAGGTCAAGATTGGGTGCTGGAAATGCTGGTCAGGGTTATACTTTTGAGGAGGTAGAAATCGATGCTCTCTTCTTCCAATATCTCTCACAAAATATTACATGTTGCCTTAGTTGTCCATATCTGGTTTATATCATTTGATTTGTGAACTGTGAATGGGACTTTCAATCTTAATGTCTCATTTTTGGACATTTTCAATTAATTGGATAATTCCGTTCTCAAACAAAATATTACATGTTGCCTTCAAGGTAGAATGGCATGATGCACTGTGTTGCTGTCCTGCAGGTGAAAGTCCTTTTCCTCATCCTTATGGATCTTTGCCGGCGAACGGCAAGCCTGGCACATTCATTGCAGGTATAGTTGTATTTCCTAAAATACCACTCATGATGATGGGAGTTGCACGGATTCTGCTCTTGTTAATAATGTTGCTAAACTCAATGCCTGCAACTTTATTCTGTCAGAGGATTAACTTTCTTGTTTACTGGTTGTTTTAAATTCTTTTTAACTGATTGGCTATACAGAATATGCCCCGGCCTAGAAGTGCAGATGCTGCTGGTCTGTTACTCCGAGAGTTAGAACTCCACCCTCCAGCTGAAGAGTGGCATAGGCGCAACATGTATGGTGGGCCTTGGTCTGATCTAGATGATATGGATCCTCAAGATGATACCCCCAAGCTATGTAATTCTTCAGACCCACCTGATTCCGGATCTTTGGAAAGTTGTGATGTTTATTATGGAGCCCATGGCCTGTGGCCAAGGAAGCGCAGGATGTCTGAAAGAGATGCAGCTTTTGGCCTAAACACTTCAGTGGGTCTGGGGGCATATCTTGGTATAATGGGATCACAGAGAGATGTTGTTACTGCCGTATGGAAGACTGGTCTAGAAGGGGTGTGGTACAAGGTTTGATATGAAAAGTCCAAGCTTTTTTTTTCCCCATCTTAATAGTTTGTGATTCTTTGAATCTTATTTTCTACTTGTGTGCATGCAGTGCATAAGATGTTTGCGGCAGACTTCAGCTTTTGCTTCCTCAGGTGCTACTACTCCACCGAATCAAACTGGGCGGGAGACTTGGTGGATCAGCCGCTGGGCTTATTGCTGTCCTATGTGTGGCGGAACATGGGTTCGAGTTGTATAGATGACTGAACTGACTGTACTACTTATTAGGTGAGTTCCTAATCCTTTTTACACATTCATAAACCGTTGCTGATCATTGACAGAGTGGTATTGCTGATAGTTGACGACTGAGTCATATGATGTGCAGATTGGATATATAATACAGTACAAGTGTTCATCAAGGCAATCAGTTTAGCAGATTTACCTTGGCGAGTGGGTAAATTTGTCTTGTTTTCAAAAATTCTTCGGAAAGCTCGCCATATCTCTGCATCTGCTGAGTTTTGATTCTTTTAGGGTTTCTATTCTGCAGGTTGTAAATTCTTGCCCTGATCATCTTGATGGATTCATTTGACCTGTAGTGACAACATAACTTATAACACGCATGTATAAATGTTAATAGCTTCCTCTGTGGAAAGTCGTTGAGATGGTAGCCTCGGCAAAAGCCTCTCGTGAATTTTCGTTTCTACGGGACCGAAAGGCTGGTTTGATTGACTAGGTTGCTAGTTTTGTAGTTTAACAGTAGAGTACTAATAGCACGAACTTTGCCATTCTTCTAGGCGTGGGGGGTGTCAGGGTAGGTGGGTTGGTAGGGTTTCTGTATTCTCTGTTGTAAAAGTCTTGAAGCAGATCAACATATTACTCTTTTTTTTTCCTTGTCATAATTAAGAAAGCATCATATTTCAAGTCATCACAAAATCTAACCATATGAATAATTTGATGCAATTATAGTTAGTTAAAATGACAAATGCCTTTCCACTCCTAATAGCACCGAGACATTTGATACGATTTTGCGTATTTCTTATTAGTCGGTTTTTGTTATATGGGAAATTAAGCGACATAAATAAATCAGTGTGTGTGAAAGGAGGAAAAGTGTACGGGATTCAACTCCTTTTAGCTATTTTCAAAAGAGAATACTTTGCGGATCCACTTTGTGGAGATTCTAAGGATCCCTACATTTTAGCCGTTTATCGTATATCGTGCGATTTGTTTTCATCGCATACTATTTATAATTAATTTTAAATAAAAAAATTCAAATGATTTCTGATCGTGCGATGCACGATGAATGACTAAGATGCGAGGATCCTTAGAATCCATTCGGATCCAAACTTGCTATTTTCATATGGCACTTAGGAAGTAGGTTATACATGTCTACTAACCAACTTTTTGTCTAGTTATAGTTTGCTTTCAAATTTTTTGAACAATTTGAAGTTTAGACTTTATAAATGTGCTCGCTTATCATCTAACTTCAAGCTTTGTTAATGAGGGTTGGTTGAGTTGGTAAGGATTGTTTTGTTCGTTAGATCAAAACCAGTGGCGGATCCACAGTGGGGTCAATGGGGTCGCACGACCCCTTGGACGCCATGGAAAGACCCCTTGGAGCTGGTGGTGCGACCCCTTGGACGCCATGGAAAGACCCCTCGGCTGCACACCAGGTGTTTGACGAAAGGTCTGAAAGACCTCTCGCTGTGCTGCGTTTCGGAAGAAGAAGGCGCTCGCGCGCCAATTTTTTTTCAAACGAACCTGGGCAAAACGACGTCGTTTTGGCCCAGGAAATTTTTTTAAATGACCTGGCCAAAACGACGTCGTTTTGGGCTAGGTCTGAACAAAAAAAAAATGCCCAGCGTGTCCTGGGCAGGTCTGAACAAAAAAAAATTCCCAGCGTGTCCCCAATCCCCCCCCCTTATGCACAGCAGCACAGATCCATTCCTCCAAAAGAAAAAACCCAATTTTCTTTTGTATATGTAGAATATATTTGATTTAATTGAAATTCAATTCATATTTATTTTGATTAAATTGATGGTTTGTTTATATTGTGAGTTTTTATTTTCATTATTTTGTATATGTAGAATATATTTAATTTAATTGAAACCTAATTCATATTTATTTTGATTATATTGGTGGTTCGATTATATTGTGAGTTTTTATTTTGATTATTTTGTATATGTAGAATATATTGATTTAATTGAAATTCAATTCATATTTATTTTGATAAGTGTGTTTCTTTGTTAAGCATTCATATGGGAGCAATCTTGAAACATGTTAGTTACCACGCAAATGAGGCATTAACAGGTGTGCAATATACCTTTTTAAATGACTTCAGGCCTACTAAGACTCGATGAAATGACAATGTGCATGCTATTTATGTTAAAAAAAAATTGCGCGCTACGCGCGCTTTTCTTACTGACCCCTCAAACATTATTTCCTGGATCCGCCACTGATCAAAACTTGGTTCGAATCTCATTGTTGGCATTCTTCCTTGGTGAGCAATCCCTCTTATTCCTTCAGTATCAAAGAGACTTGTCTTCGGTAATCTAGCCTACAAAGTAGCCTAACTTTTGAAATAATTTTCACCATTCAATTTCTTAGAGTAAATCTTAAGAGTCAAATCTTCACCCTTCATTTTTCAAACTACTAATGTAGTCTCCTATCGAAGAAACATTGCTTATTCTAGTGATAGTTCCTTTTTTAGGTTGGAACACTTTAAGTGAATTTCGGATGTGTTTTACGCATCTATCAACTAGCTTTTACTCTAAACATAATTTTATTCTGAAAATGTTATACGGAATCTACTAACTAATTCTTTAACTAATTCTTAATCTAATGATATTTTTCTTTTTCAATAATGAAACAATTTAGTCTCAATTTCAAATCTCACATCCACTTTTTAATCAAAGAAAAGTACACATTTACATACGTGTCTCGTTAAAATACATTTTACCGTCATCATATGTATTCACCGGAGTTTCCGAAGTGGTAAAAAGTTAAAACGATGAGGAGTTACTGTTAAACATCTGATCTCGTCGTCGGCGAGGACATTTTCGACGACCAGATGGCAGCCGCGCAACTCCCCCGCCTCCTCGACGTCCACGACTCCTTGAACTCCTCCTCCTACTCTGACTCCTCCGATCTCACCTACCGCACCCGGTTCCTCCTCCACCGCACCCCCGACTCCATTGGCCTCTCTGGCCTCCTCATCCTCCCCCAAGCCTTCGGGTCTCTCTCTCCTTACCCACATTTTAATTTCTTGATTTGTTAATAAAGTTGTGATTTTGCAGAGCAATATAATTAGGGGAGACATTTTGTAACTATATTAGCATCAATAACAGCTCCAACTTCGAAGTCAAGGACATTATAATCAAGGTTTTAATCTCAAATTCTTGGACTTTATTTTCCATTATTCCCTAATTATTCGATGTTGAATTAATTCAGTGCAATTTTTAGGGCCTGTTTGGTAGTGTACTTGAATCCAACTTTTTAAACTCAAAAACAGTTTTCAAGTTTTAGGTCTTAAAAACTTGTTTGGTATGACTATTTTTAAAAACTGAACTTAAGACTAACTCAAAAATATAGTCTATTCCTTAAAAACATAAAAAGTGAGTTTTTAGAGTTTTTAAACTTAAACTTACTCGTTTCTTTTCTCTCCCTCCTCCCCTCACTCCAAATATATCGTTCTTTTCTTCTTTCTCTTTTTTTTTTTACTTTTTTCGTCTCTACTCCAATTCAATTAAGTTTAAATCGTAAAATTTAAAAATTTTAAATCACAAACCAATCAAGTTTTTGAGTCATAAAGAAAATTGTTTTCAAGAAATGTTCTTAAAAAATGTTTTGAGAAATGATAAAAATTTTCAAATAAGATACCAAACAGGCCCTTAATCTTTTGTTAATTTTGCCAATTGCAGTCGGAAACGCAAACAGAAAGGCAGAGACTTGTGCTGCTGGACACGTCGAATTCGCCGGTTGAATCCATACGTGCAGGCGGGCGTTATGACTTCATTGTTGAACATGATGTCAAGGACCTCGGAGCTCACACGTAAGCTCTCTTCCTCAGTCCTCGAAACTCATGTTTTATGATTTTGTTGTTTGTTTATGTTAAGGTTTTGTAATCTCTGTAGGTTGGTTTGCACTGCATTGTACTATGACGGTGATGGCGAGCGTAATTATCAACCACAGGTCTTCAAATTCATTGTTTCCAATCCGCTTTCTGTCAGGACGAAGGTATTTTCGTTGCAGACGCCTTGGAATTTGCATGTGCGATTCAAAATTTCAATTCACATGTGTGAAATAACCGCATTTCGTTAATCCTACTAAAACTAACAATTTGACTTTGATTTTCAGGTCCTTGTTATAAAGGTACGTTGAGGTTCATTTAAATATTGATTGTACGTTGAGGTTCACCGGATTAAACTTAGACAGTGTGTCTTGTATCTGTTATACGGATGCCAAAGCATGTGCTTCATTAAACAGCATTGCTCTGATCTTGTTGATAACCTGTAACAAATTAGCCTCCTGTGATAAATGCATTCTATCACAGGAATCATGCTTTTTGAAGCTTGTGTTGAAAATCCTACAAAGTCAAATCTTTTTATGCATTCTATCACAGGATATCACGCTTTTAGAAGTTTGCATCGAAAACCATACAAAGTCAAATCTTTTTATGGAACAAGTTGAGTTTGAGCCCGCTCAGCATTGGAGTGCAAAAATCCTAAAATCTGACGAACACCATTCCGAAAAGAATTCCCAAACAAGGTACAATATGGTTTATTTTCTTCTGTCGAATATTTTTCTTTTCTTCATATTCCTTTTTCTTCTTTTCTACATATTCTTCTGTGTTTTGTTGATGGCAGAGAGATATTTAAGCCACCAATTCTCATCAAATCCGGCGGAGGAATTCATAACTATCTTTATCAGCTAACATCACATGGTTCAACCCAAGGGAAAGTTGACGGAAGCAATATTCTTGGTAAACTTCAGATAACATGGCGACCAAATCTGGGCGAACCTGGTCGCCTTCAAACACAGCAAATTATGGGAACTGTGAGTGTTTATCACATTAATATTATATCAGGAATGCTGTCGACTACTTTTTGTTTCACTTTAGATGTGCAGGGTGTTTATATTTGTTCTGGCTTTTCGCCTGAAAATTCCGTCTAATCAGAAAGTGGGAAGTTCAAATATGGTTTGATTTTACTATTTCAACTTTAAAATATTGTTAGTTTTGTTTCAACTCGGCAGGGAATTCAGGGACTTTCGAATGCTTCACTAATTGTTAAGCTTTTGATATATTATGAGAGAGGTAAGTTCAACATGCTAGAGCTTAAAGTGGTATTAAACTTATGTTCTTGATATATTCTTGTGCAGCCCATAACACGAAAGGATATTGAGTTGCATGTTGTGGAGGAGCCATCTGCCATCAAGTTGGAAAGACCCTTTTCGGTAATTTTTGTTCTTTTTGGTGTCTTATATATGTATCTTGTTCATTAGATTACTGCAGCTTGATTGTCGATGTAAATTCACCAATAGAGGTTTCTAGTGACTGTTGAACTTCGTGCTTCACAATTCATCCCTGTATTTACGTCTTGCTCTTGTCATTCTTCAGTTAATAGAACTCACTGACTAATGCAATGATTTGGAACTGAGCAAGTAAAAACTTCGTGCAGCTACACTTGAATTTAGTAAATGAGACAGATATGGAACTCGGCCCTTTCGAAGTTTGTTTATCACAAGATGATTCACGTGAGGAGAATGTTGTTGTGAGTAATGGTCTTCAAACAGTGGTAACGCTTTAAATCAGCTTTCAAATTTTGTTTTTGATATTCATGCCCCAAGTTTATAACATTTTATGCTGTCCCAAACTCTGCTCCTATATACGATTTTAGATGCTATCATAGTAATATCTTGTCCAAGCCTTTGTTATAGGCTTCGTTGGTTCCTTCTTTCATTTTCGACTGCTTATAGTGACCTCAATATTTTAACAGACCCTGTATACTCTGTTAACTTTGAGATCCATCAGTTAGATTACATAAGTTTACTTGATGAAAGATAAATTAGGAACCGAGGACTACATATTTGAATTCATACTTTTAAATTCCAAATGTTTAGCATCTCACTCTTTATTATATAACTATTTTATGAATTTGAAAACCACACACAGGTATTGCCGAGGGTTGAGGCGTTTAGTTCCACAAATTTCAATCTGGTACGGAGAATAATTTCACCAGCACCTTATAGATTCAGTATAAACATTGGTAAATGAGAATCACAATGGAGATGATGCTCTCTAAACCCCACAACCTAAATGTAACCAGTCATCTTTCAGCAATATAACATTGAGATTATGACCGTAAAAACAATTTGCCTTTCATACTTTCATCTATTTGAGTAGTTTCTTAGAGTAGCTGTTTTCTAATGCAGAACCCGATTGCCACTAAACTTGGAGTTCAGAGGATCACGGGCATTACTGTGTTTCACATAAGAGAGAAAAAGTCATACGACCCTTTGCCAGATATGGAGGTTAGTCTCTTTTGGATAAAACATTTGCAAATTGTGCTAAAATAGTTGGTGCCATCTAAACTACAACTCTTAATGCTTTTGGTTTTCATTCTTTTCTGATCAAAGGCACGTAGTCTAAAGGGAAATTACAGATTTCTGATACAATTGCTTGGAAACTATTGTTACATCAGACGAACTCCATTTTTTCTCTCCCTCTATTTCTTGGAAACTTGCGATGAAACTATTGTTCTGATTTCTGATGCTAGTGAATCACATAATGGTGGCCAGAGAGGCTGAAATGCCTCTGTGGGTCTTCCTAGCCTCCGGAATGATGAACTGCCGTGACTTAGCAACCAACTTGTCTTAAAAAACAGTTCATTTATGCTGGCATGTTTAGTTGTTTACCCACATTTCTCTTGACAAGTCAAAAATAACATTGAGAAAGGAAAGACAACAAACTAGGCCTGGGCACGGTTCGGTACCGGAGTGGCACCGAAACCGAACCCGTAGTAAATTTTTGATACGGTTCGGTTCGGTATGAATAGTTGTACCAATTTAATACCGAACCTTATAGGTTCGGTTCGGTTTGGTCCAAGTATAGGTTTGGTTCGGTTTTGGGCTTTTAACAAGACCTATTTTTCAATTTTTGTAATAAAAAAAAATCCCAAATTGATTTTTTGCCCAAAACTAATTTGGTACGATTCAGTACTGAACATAGAACCGAAACCGAACCGAAATTAAACCAACTAAGTACCAAACCGAATCGATTTTGTACTGATACCGAATGAATCGAAAAAAAAGAACCGAACCGACCGGGTTCGGTACGGGTTTGGTTCGGTTCTCGGTATTTTTTGCCCAGGCTTTTACAACAAACGTATATCTTGAAAAGTAACAAATAACATTGACGAAGAAAGAATAACAAACATACAACGACCGGAATGGAGACATTTTCAATGGAAAGTTATGTGAAATGTGGTAAACGGGGCCGGAGTGGGGACCTCGGTTTGTGATAGTTTAAAAGGGAAATTGACTAAATGCTTCGAGAATGAATCAAAGCAGACTCAATAAACAAATAAAGAAAAGCGCGTACAATGAAATAGAAACGCGTGGAAATCATGTCACATAGTCATTGGGGCATATGGGCCACTCGCACATCATACCGCATTTCATGGGTTGCTACCTGTTATATAATCCTTTCTTAAAATAATATTCATTTTCTTGTTAAAATGTCACACGAAGTAAAACTTCGGAGAAACAACTCCGTACTGTTCTTTATTTATAATATGTAGACACTCATACAAAAAGGAAAAGAAATTACAGGGAATATGTACACAAATTGAAATTAAACCAAATAAAAATGAAAGCTCCAGATAATTATTCTTAGCCGTTAAATGTAAATAAGTTTCTCTCTTCCATGTTTGCGGCAGACTTCCAACTTTTGCTTCCTCAGGTGCTTCTACTCCACCGAATCAATTTAACAGGGTACGTATTTCATTTAATTACAATTGATTTTGCAAGTAATGAATCGTTTTGGTGAATATAGAATTTGTAAAACAAATGTAATTTGATACAATGAATTTTCAACATTCTAAAAGTACGAGTCTGAAACTTTCCGCCCGAGAAATTTAAGAGGTTTGGCAAAAACCTGCTTATATCCCTGGAGAGATATTGCTCTTTACTATGAAAATAACAGTACAAGTACACATGAGTTAAATCTACATAACTCAATCCCGAATCTCTTATACACTCATTCATAGAATTTTCCAAAAAATCTCCACACCTCTACTTTGGAGTCTTGGATGCTCTGCTTCTGCCTTTAAACAAAGAAAAAAGGAATCAACCTTCCTTTCATTTTCACAAACATAATCAATATTTACCAACTCATAATTATATGAGCCAATCACATCACACTCCTGAACTCTCTCTCTCGCTCTCTCGACCTCCACTGTTTCAGTCTCTCCCCCCTTACCCTTCACACTACATCCAGTCTTCCATTTTTCTTTTTGCGTTTGACAACTTCCTGTGCATTCGATAATCAATACAGCCGCTTCCATCTAATTCTCTCTTCATTAAGGTGATCTTCTTGTCTTCATCAGGTAATCTTGATGTGGTAAAGTCTGTTTGTGGCTTCAATTCGTTCTTAATTTGGGCATTTAAATTCTAGGGTATTGGATTTGGGGGTTTTCAATTTCGTTTTACATTTCGTTTGAAATTTGGAGTTTTTAATCATATGGTTCTTCTATAATTCGTTTATTTCCTCCTAGAAGCTAGCAGACCCGAGCTCCTTCGCCTCCTCCTCGAATTCTCTCTGTGAAATCGGGACTGGCAGCCAAGCACGGAGAGCCGATACAACAATCAGAGGTTTCAAAATGAAGGAAATGGACAACTGGTCGAGCTTAGGGAGGCTGTTAATCACGGTGCTGGTGTTAGTGTCCTACCACTTCGCCCATCGCAATTCCGGTCGTCTTTGATGTCCTCATCTTCCTCTTTTGCTCCCTCGGCCTTGTCTTTCGCCAAATGGATATCTCCGTCCCCGATAAAGCTTCGTCCTCGTCCCCTTTCTCAAAAGGTTGGCTCTACGATGTGTTCATAAGCTTCAGAGGCGAAGACACACGTAAAAACTTCACGGACCACCTTTATGAAGCATTGACAAGGGCCGGAATCAACGCTTTTATTGACGACGAAGAACTAAAAAAGGGAGAACATTTAAAAACCAAATTTGAGCGAGCAATCCAAGGTTCTAAGATCTCTATCATCGTCTTCTCCAGACAGTATGCGAATTCCAGCTGGTGCCTCGAGGAGCTGGTTAAGATCATGGAGTGTAGAAGAACACTGGGGCAATTAGTTTTGCCGATATTCTATGACGTTGATCCTTCGGATGTCAGGAAACAGAGTGACAGTTTTGGACAATTGTTTCTGAAACATATACATGAAAAGAAGGTAGAGAGGTGGAAGGAAGAGAGGTGGAGAACTGCTCTTACTGAAGCTTCGAATTTGTCTGGCTGGGATCTCAGAAACACGTTGGACGGGTAATTATTAGTTTCTTCTTTTATGAATTAAGGCTTTGATGTACCTTTGCTTGTCAATATCATGTATTATTTTTCTTAGTCCTCTGTTAATAAAATCATACGATAAAGCTTAAACTGTTAAGGCTACACTAATCACGTTGGACGGGTAATTATTAGTTTGTTCTTTTTGTTTGTTTGTATTTCTTTTTTAAATTTAAATATAATTGATGTTTGCTAAGTTTAAACACAACACCTCAAAGAAAATTGCCTTAATTAAAATCTTTAGTCATGAGAAGTAATTTTCTGTATTAGTTCAATTTCGTCTTTTAGTTGTATAACAATCTTCGTTTTGTTTCTCAACTTGACTAATGCCAGGCATGAAGCAAAGTTTATCAGGATGATTACTGAGGAAGTCACTAGGAAGCTAAACAACACATACTTAGACGTAGCGCCCTACCAAGTCGGACTAGATTCTCGAGTGCAAGATATGAGTAATTATTTACGCATTGGAGATTCGAATGATGTTCGCATGATTGGAATTTTAGGCATGGGTGGAATAGGTAAAACAACGATTGCTAAAGCCATTTATAACAAATTTTGTGTAAGGTTTGAAGGTAAATGTTTCCTTGAAAAAGTGAGGGAAAAGAAACTAGAAAAATTGCAAAGACAACTTCTTTCTGATATCTTGCAAAAGAGCAAGGTAGAGGTAAGCAGTGTTGCTGCAGGGACCGCCTTGGTAGGGGAAAGATTTCGGCGCTTAAAGGTACTTGTCATATTTGATGATGTAGATGATGTGAAGCAGCTACACATTTTAGCTAGAAATCGCCACTCTTTTGGCCCGGGGAGCAGAATCATCATCACAACTAGAAACGAACGTGTGCTAAAAGAATTTGCAGTTGATACGATATATCGGGCGGAAGGAATGTACCGAGAAGAAGCTCTTAAGCTCCTAAGTTGGCATGCTTTCAGAAGTAGTTGTTGTCCTAGTCAATATCTTCCGCTTGCAAGAGAAGTTGTCAATTATTGTGGAGGACTGCCGCTGGCTCTTGAAGTTTTAGGATCTACTCTTTTCGAACAAAGCGTAGATGAATGGAGAAGTATATTGGATGAATTGAAAATGATTCCTCCTGAAGAAATTCAGGCTCCACTGAAAATAAGCTACAACGGGCTAAATGATAATTACAAAAGGATTTTCCTCGATATAGCTTGTTTTTTTATTGGAATGGACAAGAACTATGTCATACAAATCTTGGATGGTTGTGGCCTTTATGCAACAACAGGAATCAAGGTTCTCCTTGACCGGTGCCTTGTAACTATTAATTGGAAAAACAAGATTATGATGCATGATTTGCTTCAGGATATGGGCAGAGATATCGTGCGTGCAGAAAATCCCGATTTCCCTGGAGAACGGAGTAGACTGTGGCATCCTGAAGATGTAAATGATGTATTGATAGACAAATCTGTAAGTACTTTCCCAATCAAACTTTATGTTAAACGTGTAAGCATGTGTAAGTTAGTAATCTAACTTTTTTTTTCATGCAAAGCCTTCTCTTATTTTTTCGGATAGCAGGGAACTGAAAAAATTGAAGGTCTGGCTTTGAATTTGCCGAGCCTTGAAGAGACTAGTTTCAGTACTGAGGCGCTTAGAAATATGAAGAGACTGAGATTGCTTCAACTAAACTACGTTCGGATCGCTGGGGAATACCAATGTCTTTTCAAAAAATTAAGATGGTTGTGCTGGCATGGATTCCCATTGGAGTTTATACCAATAGAACTGTGTCAACCAAACATAGTCGCTATCGACATGCGGTACAGCAGCCTCAAACAAGTTCTTTGTGAGGATTCTGGGGTATGTACAATGTGACCTGAACCAAATTAGGAATTATTTTTATGCTCCTTGTATCTTCTTTTTGGATTTTAATTTTTTATTTTTCTTAACAGTTGCTTGGTAAGTTGAAGATTCTGAATCTCAGCCACTCCCACAATCTAACACAATCGCCAGACTTTTCGAAACTCCCAAATCTTGAGAAATTGATACTCAAAGACTGTAAGAGGTTGGCTAAAGTTCACGAGTCCATCGGAGATCTCAAGAGTCTTGTGTTGGTGAATTTGAAAGGCTGTGAAATGCTTGAGGCTCTCCCGAGGAGTTTCTACGAGTTGAAATCTGTCAAAACTCTTGTTCTCGATGGTTGTTCAAGATTCCGATTACCACCTTCCATCGGACGATTGGAGGAGCTCGAGGACTTATCTTTGAGGAACTTGAAGCGTCCTTTGCAGCTACCTTCCTTACGAGGCTTACGCTCTTTAACAGAGTTAAGTTTGGATGACTGCAATTTAATGGAATTGCCTAATGATATTGGGAGTAGTCTACCTTGTTTAGAGTACTTATTTATAGATAATAATAATTTTCGGAGCCTTCCAAGCCTCAGTGGCCTCTCCATGCTTCAAGCACTATACTTGAATGAGTGCAGAAACCTTGTCGAGGTCATAGATGTACCAAAAAATTTGAATGAGCTGGAGACACAGGCCTGCTTTGCATTAGAAAGAATTCCCGTGCGTTTCGGTGACTTCCCTCAGATTCGAGGTTTGAACTCGGACCTCGATATTATGATGGTAAAAGCGATCGATGCCGAAGATTTCCTTCTTAAGGAGGACAGGCGGCTACAGGTACTCTCTCTCTCTTCCACATCATGTCAGCTCGTTATACTTCCATTTCAAATTTTGACATGTGTGTAGTTTTTCACAGCTGGATTTAAAAGCTTTTTTCAGTTTGGAAACAAAATTAAAATAATTAAAAAAATAAAAAATTATTCCCAGCAACCACCCCTTTCGCCAAAACCCAAATTCCCCACCACCACCTTGACTCCCTGCCATCAATTGCCATGGCTGTCTTCCTCCTGAGAAATCAGCTCCAATGTAATAAAAATGATTCCCCAGACCCCCTTCAAAAGTTAATATGCACCTTCAACATCCAGCAATCATTCCTCTACAAAAATGGAGTCGTGCCGATTTCAACCCCGTGAAAACCGAGAAAGCGAGCCTCATGAGAGGTACAAGCCCCTCTGAAGGTTTAGCCAAACTCGGTCGCGGCGTCGTCTTCCTCCGTTGGACTCTCTAATTTCCCCTGCGCCAAAAAAATTCCCGCGTCTACCTCATTCACCTTTCAGGCATCGTTTATATCTCTCCTCTTCGTCTTCCTCCTCTGATAGACTGGCACGTCATCATCGCCTTTCTCGTCTTCAATCCCCACCCGTGATCGTAATCAGGACGCTTCAAATTAGACAACGCCGATAGCGACAGTAGAAAATTACAGACGGCGGCGTTAAAAGCTGTACTATGAATTTTAATCCAGCTGTCGAAAGCTGTACACATGTCAAAATTTGAGTGGAAGTACCATAAGTGACGTGATACTACTGTACCACTCTATAATTTATCCCCTCCTCCCTCCCTCGCAAATATGTGTGTTATGTATGCATTTCTCCCACAAATCTTGTTCAACATGGTATAGGGATTGGTATTGACCGAATGCCCATCGGAATTGGCAGAAGTTGGAGGGATAGGAGTTGAATACTCGTTTCTTGTAGGAAGACAAATTCCCACTTGGTTCAATCATGTCAACAAGGGTACCAAAGTTTCTTTACAAGCTGATTGTAATGCACAAACGTTGGCTGTGTGCCTGGCTTGTCGTCCTTGTGATTCTGATTTGCCGTGTTTTATTTCTGTTGTGAATCACACCAAGGGTACTAGTTTTCTTGTCGAAATAGGAAGATGTAATGCCATGGAAGAGAACCTTTGGCTGACAAATTTATCGTTGGTGTATATTGATGTGGAAGAAGGCGATTCGGTCACTGTTATTGCACATTGTCCAGATACTGTGGTGAAGAAAATAGGGGCACGTTTAGACAAAAGACGGTCCTGGGAAACCTGGTACAGGGGAACCTTCTTTCCTTACCTGTCTATCCCTTACGAACTGGCCGTAGAAGAAATTTCTACCGCAGATGATGATTTTGATGAGGATGATGACAACAATGATGAGGACCAAGACGATGATGCTAATGATGATGATGATGACAACGACGAAGAACCTGTGGCTCATTCCCTTGAGAGCGACAAGCCCGAAACGGGGAGTATTAAGAGCATTGGAGGAGGAGGAGAAGACGAAGAGGAAGAGCCAGTCGACGAGCCAGACGATCCCATGGAGGATGACGCAGTCAACACCACCGCCATCATCTGTATCAGGCTCAAGCAGCCCAGGTCCAAATTGCAGCACAAGATGAGAGTCCCCGGGCTTTGTCGCAATTTTAGGTGAATTTTGAAATTCGAACTCCAGTCTGTTAAATTTTGAGTTTTGTTCATTGAATTATGCTTCTTTTTAATGAGGGTGGGGGGCATTTGAGTGAATTGTCTTTAAATTTTGGTTTCGAAGCGGGACTGGGAATAAAATGAGAATATTTGTACTAGTGTGAGCTCTGTAGTTTTGTGTTCACGGAGAAAAATTCAAAATATTGTGAAATGAAACAAGAACATGTGATTATATAGTGTATAACGAGATGGGAAGGAGAGAAAAGTTGTTGAATTTGAAATGCGGAGAGAGAAGGATCGATATTGGGGATTCTATGGCGGGTAGTTTCGAAATTTTAGGTCTTTATTGATTTAGTTACGCCATTGCCCTATGAACCGTTGCCAATCAATAACTTTCCATGATGTGAATAAAGCTGGAATGAGAATTACCTGCCTTAGTCTGAGAGGTGTACGAGTTATCAGCTTCGTTATGGTCAAGGTAACAAGAAGTCTAGAACTCTACAAATGAGAAGCATAAAGGAAAGCTAGTTGGAATAGATATTACTTCCTTAATACCATGACACTGCTAAATTGCCCTGGCCATCGTACATTTATGTTTTAAGTTACGTACAGAAGATTTGGCTTTATGTGTAGTCTTTTTGTTGTTTCTCCAGTGCTGTTGCATGGTGCGGGAAGCTGAATGCCATCGCTTGTGCATCAGAAACTTGTGCAAATATTCCAAGGTTTGTGTTGCTTGTTTATGCTCACTTTTTTCTGACCATGGGAGTTTTGTGTCATGAAATGTGGGATTTATTATGGTGTGATAATATGCGTGACGAAAAGAAAAGGATGAATCTTTCTAGCATGTTTAAGAATTGGAGTTCCATAAAAAAAAAAAAAAAGAATTGTAGTTACAACTTACTTTTAGAAATAGAACACCATCAAGGAATCGCTAGTGTAAAAACTAGGCAGCCTGGTTGGTGGGCACTAAGCTTGCTTAAGTTTGGCCTATATTTTATTTCATCTCTTGTTAATTAGTTACATTTGTGTACAGTTATATGAGTCATGACAATTCTTTTTGTTATGGATTTCTCTGTAGTTCAAATGCAAATGTACCTTTTTGGATTCCCATCCATATCGTGATCCCAGAGCGACCAACTGAGCGGGCAGTGTTCAATGTCAATGCTGGTATTTAGAAGATTTATTTGCTTTTTCAAGGGCCTTTGGTTCTTCAGATTCTTTGCCTAATTTTTCTTCACTGCAACTTATTCAGTGAATAGCTTGATAATTAACTATGAAGGCTTTATAATTCTCTTTGGACTTGCTTAATGCCAATATGCTTTTGCTATGAACATCTACAATGTGTCAAATTTCTTTTTCTTTCCAAGCAACTCTTGCATACGAAGTTGTTTTTTAACATCCGCAGTCCAATAGTTGTTACCTGCTAGTTCATTAAGTGTTCAAATCCTATCTCATTTGGATGACAATTCCCTAAATATTGGAAGAAGTCTCCTGACGGTTGGCATATATTTTTGCATGTCTTTTTCATTCGATGCTAGGTTAGGAAGACCTTTGATGTTTTGCTTTTGCTTTTGGTTTCCTAAATGTTGGTTATAATTCTGTAAACCATGATAGTTTTGAATACATTTTGCAGATTCTCCTCGTGATTATGTTCAGTTTATTGAATGGTCTCCTACTTCTTGCCCTCGTGCCTTACTAATTGCCAATTTCCTCGGGAGAGTAACGATCTGGACTCAGCCTTCTCAAGTAAGCTAGACTTGTACTGATTTCTTCTTATGTAGATAACTTTCCCCCTTGCAAGCTTTTGATGTGGCCTTTCCACGAACAGCTAAATTGCAATAATCTTGGCCAATTTTTCCTTTTTATTTTATTTTATAATATGATGAAATGTTTATATTTGATCTATCTGCTTAGGGGCCAGCTAATCTCGTACACGATGCCAGCCGCTGGCAACGAGAGCATGAATGGCAGCAGGATATTGCAGAAGTCACAAAGTGGCTGCAGTATCCTTTTCAGATGATGTTGATGGTTAATGATTTTTTAAATCTTTTTTTTGATGAACCAGTATAAGTTGCTTTCCTCAAAATCAAGTACATCCTCCAATGGAAAGTCAACTTTTGAAGAAAAATCTCTTTCACAGCAGTCTCAAAATTCAGGTTTTTTTTTTCCTTCATTGCAACGTTTCTTAATTTCAAGTCATCTTATTTTCTATTTTATTTCTGCTGGTGTTCGATTGGTATGTGATGCAATATTTTGTTACTTGTTTCAGCTCGGTGGCCCAGTTTTCTGTGCGTCTGTTCTGTTTTCTCTTCAGGCTCTGTTCAGCTTCATTGGTCCCAGTATCCTCCTAATCAGACCAGTGCTGCACCAAAGTGGTTTCAAACAAGCAAGGGACTCTTGGGTGCTGAGCCTAGTTGTTGGATGATGGCAGCTGATGCTATCATAACAGACAGTGGTGCCATGCATGTCGCAGGCGTTCTATAAATCCACCCAAGATTAGCACAACTCATGGGGTCCCACCTTCAATAAATCCACCCAATTTGGCAGGGTTTTCCCCTTTGGCTGCATATTTGTTTGGCTGGCAAGATTATCTATTATCTGAAGCAAAGCAAGGGCGAAAGCAGACAGATCCAGATTTCACTGATGCTGTACCACTTCATTGCTCTCGAGTTTCTAATTTTTTAGCATATGTGAGTCCCAAGGCTGCATCTCAATCTTCAATTTTCACTGAAAGGGGATTTGGAGTTAATGCGGTTGCCTTTGATCCAATCCGTGGTGGTTCTGTCATAGCTGTTGTCATAGTTGAGGGTACGAATTGTCCTCTTCCTTGAAAACCTTTTCTTCCCTCTTCTTTTTTTGCGTTTGGAATTCAATTGCAAGTTGGTGGTGTAACGAAGCATGCATTTATTTTTTTATTTCTTTATCTTTTCTAAACCAGATGTACATTTTCCATAAAAAAATCTTCGAAAGATAGTTTGTTATAGTCTTGATCTTTTGTAAACAAGTGTGTCATTATTTCTCGTTTCCTTACAATATTTGTTTATTCTATCTGACCTGTTGGGTAACGACAACCCTTTTTTCCTGATAAGAAACCAAGTTTTCTTAGAAATACGTCTGAACTATAGTAGTTACATGTATGATCCAGGTGAGGGTCCATCAATTACAGGATGGAGAGTGCAACGCTGGGAATCATCACTTCAGCCTTTTGTTCTTCACCAAATATGTGGAAATCCTACTTCCAGTTTTGGTGGGCAGGCACCAATGCAAACTGTTTGGCTATCCAAAGTGGACACAAGCATACAACCAACTAATGATTTTAAAAGTTACCAAGGAGGGGCGCCAAAACTTGCTCTTGCTCGAATAGTCTATTCTGCTCATGGTGGTGAGATTGCTGTTGCTTTCCACTGGGGTGGGGTTCACATCTTCTCCGGTTCAAACTTTGCACCTGTTGATAACTACCAGATTAACGTTGGATCTGCAATTGCTGCCCCTGCCTTCTCAACGACAAGCTGCTGTCAGCTTCTGTTTGGCATGATAGTGTTAAGGACCGTACGGTTTTAAAAATAATACGTTGCAGCTTCTGTTTGGCTGCTCAGCTTCGATTTGGTCCTGTAAGTTTTAGCTATTTTGCAGGTTTTTCAAGATGCTTATAGGTTTTCTTGTAAATGCTAATTTTTTTCACGACAATTAGGACCAAAGGTGTCATTTTAGTGAAATTATTTGCTGCATTTTACAATGTTATAAGTCTTGATGCGTTAACAGTTTATTACATAATCTCGGTGATGTTTTGTTCATAATTACTCATGTGCACGCCTTTAGAATTTTGATAAAAATTTTCAGACATACGGTGTAATATATTTTGTTTGTGCAAGTAGTGAAATATGCTGAATTTAAATGAATTCATGCCACATAATTTTTTTTTCTTATATGAAGGGCCTGGTAGTGTTGAACATGCTCATCTGGAATTTAAAAGAAAAAGAAAAAAGACTTTTGCTGTTAAAACCAATTGACAGTACAATGTTGACAGTTCTACTTGCTTCTTATTTGGCAAGCAAAAGATCACCTAGATGGCCTCCCTGTTTCCCATGTTGGAGATTGTAATTACCAAGAAAAAAAAAGTCACCTAGAAAAAAGACTCAGAAAATTATCTGTTTCGATGCAGAGTCTCGACAGGATAAAGTGCAGGCTACTGGAAGGTACAAATGCACAAGAAGTTGGGGCAATGGTTCTACACAAGCAAACCAGGTTGTTGAATCCATCTGCTTTGGTACCAGAGCCACGGCAGGCATCTGGCGAAACGTTATCAGGCATTGATCCTGAAGCAACGGCTGTTGAAGCAGCACTAGTTCCACATATTCAGGTTTTCTGTTGACTGTTGAACTTCTTAATCTTTTAACTTATGTTTTTCTCTTGTTGAAAGTTACACGCTGAAAAATGGTCATGTTTGACAATATTTTTTTCTGATTGGCTATACAGAATATGCCCCGGCCTAGAGGTGCAGATGCATCTCAATCTGCAACTACCACTACATGGGGATCTGGAGTTACTGCGGTTGCCCTTGATCCAACCAATGGTGGTTCTGTCATAGCTGTTGTCATAGTTGAGGGTACGAATTGTCTTCTTCCTTGAAAACCTTTTCTTCCCTCTTTTTTTATTATTATTATTTTTTTGCGTTAGGAATTCAATTGCAAGTTGGTGGTGTAACGAAGCATGCATTTATTTGTTTATTTGTTTGTCTTTTCTAATCCAGATCTTAGTTTTCCCAAAAAAAAAATCTCCAAAAGTTGGTTTGTTAGAGTCTTAATCTTTTCCAAACAAGTGTCATTATTTCCCGTTTCCGTACAATATTTGTTTCCATGCTTCTGTGTTTCTATCTTGTGAAGTGGTAGTCGTAAGTACTTATTCAGCTTTATTATTGCAAGACCTTTTGAATGGATCTCCTTGCCATCTTTTCTGCCTTCTGTTTGCTGGTGTTTTGGTTTTTTTTTTTTTTTTTTTTTTTGTTGTTGGTATCTTTATACCTTACCTTTGATTCTGTTGTAATATTGGAGTTTTATTCCATCTGACCTGTTAGGTAACGACGACACTGTCTCACCAAGAAAAAAGAAGCAAAAAGAGAATGTCATAGTGCCATCAAACAAGAGACGAGAAGAGAATGTCATTACCCTACCAAAAAAGAAACAAAAGATGAATCTTGCTACAACATCACCAATCGTGAATGCCACCATTGTCCTTGATCAACTGAGTTGTGACATTCAAACACCAGAGACTAATATATTGCCACAGCGTAAACAATTTAAGGTAGGTAAAAATTTGAGCATCTCTTGAAATACAATAAAGTTTTCCTTCATTACTTTGAAGAAACTAACGTTCATTATTTTCATTATTTTCTTTATGTTATACTAGATTAATACACCTCCTGAATTTATTGATCCCTTGCAGACATGGAAATATAGAGAACAATTCCCGGAGGCTATCTGGACATATATTACTGGTTACACTGATGTTTATCCTGATGGAAACTGTGGATACAGAGTCATATCTATGGCGTTGGGGATTGATAATGCATGGCGTAAGATACGAAGAGATTTACTACATCAACTACGTCAAATGCCTTCTCTTTTTCAGGAGTGTTTTGTAGGGAAAGACAAGTATGCGGAGATTGAGCGAGCACTTGATTATTTTGAAGATGGTTTTGCACCAGATTATAGTTGGTTGACCATGCCAGATATGGGGCATATAATTGCTACATGTTATAACGTGGTTTTGATACACTTGAGCATGACACAATGCATTACGTTTCTTCCATACTCTCTAGAGTCATCATCTCAATCAAGTGATACTGATCTACGTGAGGTTGCCATTGGTTATCTGACTAATAATCAACATTTTATCCAGGTATAAGATATGTTTTTTTTCTTATTACATATATATTTATTTTATCTTATTTGAACTCTAAATTGATTGATGACTTTGTGTATTGTAGTTACATTTGCGTGAAGGTCACCCTATGCCACCAGTTTCCACCATGTGGCACAAAAAGAGTCAAACGAGCAGTGATATTAGAGTGAAAAACTTGTACTCAAAATACCAAGGGCGTGTGGATCAATTTAAGCAACTTCGAGGACTAGAGAATGTAGCCACTAATGATATTGTGGATCTTGAAGATGATTAAAATATCGAAGCATTTCTTGACACCCATAGACCTCAATTTGTGTATCATACACGAAACTTACTGCTCAAGACCCCTCAAGAATGATTCTCGAGTGGAAGACAAAAATAAGCTTTAAGTCTTTAACATGTACATTCTCTTAAAATTTCATGTACTAAACTAGTATTTATGTATTTGAACTGTGTACATTGGCAAATTTAAATTCAAGTATATCCTCTCTTACTCTTAATCCACAACCACACAACAAGTTCATCCACGTTGCCTCTGTGTCCCATCACCATGAACTTTGGCCATTTGTATCCCCGTTTCGTTTCTTCACCCTCATCTTTCACACCTATTCACACACACCAAAAAAAAAAAAAAAAAAACCCAATTCCAAAAATCAGATTCCTCTTGCATTTTTGTTTCTTGAATTCCAAGTAATTAATTCGATGGCAAATGCCGAGACCTTAAGCCAACCACGGAGAATGTATGGTCAATGCGGCAGCATTTTCTGTGACTTGATAGGTTTGGAACATTAGAGACATGAACGGCCTTGAAAGCCATTGATTTTTATCTTGCAAATTTGCAGACTTGTCCATCTGTGAATGATGGGTCCACTGGCCTTTTCCTAGTTATGATCTCCAAAATGACAACCCCATAACTATACACATCGCTTTTTGCAGTGATTTTTAGCATGCATGCATTTATGCAGGTAACAATTGAATTATCAGGTTTTGTGTTATGGAAAACCATGCAAAGAACTTAGGTCTAAACACATCAAATTTAGCTTCTAAAAATCAAATGGGTGTAAAAATAAATCCACATATTGAATTGGGTTTATGGGGGTATATTAGGTATCAAATTTGGATTTAAAGAGATATTAATAGGAGAGCTACTAGACCCACCCCATTGTTTTATTTTTTCACTCACGTTATAATCACACCCACCTTAAAAAGTTAAAAACTTAAAATGCTATTTCCCCACCCACTATTATTCCCAAAAAAACCTTTAATATATACATATATATGAAATTATAAAATTGTCCCTTAAAAAATATAACAAGTAATATGTAAATGAAAACTACTAAGGTTTGCAAATTCATATGGAAACGACAAAGGTATCCAATTTCAAAAGAATTTGACAATGACAAATTCAAAAATATGATGGACAAATTTAAATGACCTACACTCAAATTATTCTTCTACCTTTTCAATGGAAACATAATCTTCTACATCTTCCGTAGAAGCGTCATCTTCCACCTGTTCAATGAAAAAGTCATCTTCTAAGTCCATTGATATTCTTTTTACTTTCTATGAATGAAAGGAAATGAAAATATGAGTTAGGGTTTTAAGGTAGACAAATCGTCTCCCACACCCAACCTTTTTTTAAAAAAAAATTAAGCAAAATAAGATAATTAATGTCCTTATCAGTCTTTTTGCAAATGAACAAATTTGTAATTAAAAAATTTATTAAAAGGTGGGTGAGAAGATAAGACATTGGGGTAGAAATAACATTACTCATTAATAGTTTAGTTAAAAATCAAATGGGTGCAAAAAGTAAGTTGGATGTAGAAATAAGTTAGATGAGTTTAAATAAAATTTCTCATTTTGAAATTCGAGCTCCAGTCTGTTAAATTTTGAGTTTTGTTCATTGAATTATGCTTCTTTTTAATGGGGGTGGGGGGTATTTGAGTGAATTGTCTTTACATTTTGGTTTCGTAGAGGACTGGGAATAAAATGAGAATATTTGTACTGGTGTGAGCTCTGTAGTTTTGTGTTCACGAGAAAAATTCAAAATATTGTGAAATGAAACAAGAAAGTGTGATTATATAGTGTATAACGAGATGGGAAGGAGAGAAAAGTTGTTGAATTTGAAATATGGAGAGAGAATGATCGATATTGGGGATTCTATGTGATAAAGTTTGTTTGTTTGGTGTATTTGGTTGATAGTTTGAATTAGTTTCTTAGGGTTAGAATGGCAGAGGATGGAGAGAATTTTGGAGAGGTTTTTGACGGCTTAAAGGCTGTGCAAAATGCAGCAGCCATAATTTCATTAAGTAGAGGAGTGATTAAAGGGTACACTCTTTTAGAGAGTGATTGACAAGAGACTTAAACAACCATTTCAGTCGTACTACTCCAGATTTCATCCTAGCCCTTCATTTGGGTTTTAAGTGATCTAATTTGGAATGTACACTTGTCACTCACACATACATTTAAATTGAAAACTAGTTGTTGGAGGCTAAAACCCTTTATTTCTTCTTTCTTCTTTGATGCAGAATTAGTTCTTCTTCGATGCAGTATCAGTTTTACGAAAATGCTCGGGAGCTTCTTGCTGCCTTTGATCCCTCGACTTCAGAAGTTGTTTAGCTTCCAACACTCCCTTTTACCTTTTCAAAGCAATCCACTCAAGTAATTGAATCTCTCATTTGGTAATGATTTTGTGAATATGTCTGCAATCTGATCTTCTGTGCTACAATAGATTAGCTTGATTGTGTTGTCCTACAATGCCTCTCTAATGAAATGATATCTTCTTTTGATGTGCTTTGCTCTCTGATGAAATACTGGGTTTTTGGTCATGGCGATTGCAGAGGTGTTGTCACACAAAAGTGGTGTGTTATCAACCTGCAATTCGCCAAAGTCTTTGAGTATAAACCTTAGCCAAATAGCTTGAGTTGTAGCTTCTGATGCACTCACATACTCTGTCTCGGCTGTGGACAGTGCAACACTTTGTTGCTTCACAAAGGCCCATGAGAAAACTCCTGAACCAAAAGTGAAAGCATAGCCCGATGTGCTTCTGCTATCATCTTCACTACCACCCTAGTTACTGTCACAAAATCCAATTAGGATAGTTGACATCCCCATTTCATACTTGATCCCATAATCAAGTGTTCCTTGCACATATCTTAGAACTATCTTTGCTGTCCTCGTGTGTATCTTGCTGGGATTCTGCATAAACCTAGAAAGTAGGCTTACTAAGAACATAAGATCCGGCCTTGTTGCAGTTAGGTATAATAGACTGCCAACAATGCTTTTGCAGAGACTAGCATCTACAGGTTCACTTCTATTATCCTTCTTAAGCTTCTCATTTGCAATTAGGGGTATAGAGACCGGTTTGCAACCCTTCAACCCAAACCTTTCAAGCAAGGTGTCATCATATTTCCTTTGATGAATGAAGATGTTGTTTGGCTCTTGAATTACCCCAATGCCAAGAAAATGATGCAAAATGCCTAAGTCAGTCATTTCATACCTCTTCATCATTTCTACTTTGAACTCTTAAATCATTGCAGCATTATTTCCAGTATAGACCACATCATCCACATAGAATGAAACAATGAGGGTCTTGTTGTTGTTTTCTGTTTTGGTGTAAAGTGTAGCTTTACTAGGACTTTTTTGAAATCCTTTCTCAGGAATCAATCTCACTGTACCAAGCTCTTGGAGCTTACTTTAGGCCATAGAGAGCATTCTTTAGCTTGTACAATTTCTCTGGAAACTCTTGATTTGTGAACCATAAACACCTTTTCCTCTAACACTCTATTTAGAAATGCTGATTTGACATCCAATTGATGTAGCTTCCAACCTTTCTTGGCTGCTAGAGCTATCAAGGTCCTTATGGTGTCTAACTTTGCTACTGGAGCAAAGGTTTCATTGAAGTCTACACCATGCTTCTATGAGTAGCCTTTAGCTACCAATCTGGCCTTGTTCTTCTACATAGAATCATCTAGGTTGAGCTTCACTTTGTACACCCATTTCACACCAATCATAGGCTTGTCACTTGGTCGATTTACAAGTTCCCAAGTGTCATTCTTCTCTATCATTTCAAGCTCTTCCTTCATTGCTTTCTACCAAGCTTTGTCTTTCTCAGCTTCTTCATATGTTTTTGGTTCCACTACACAGTAATTGCATGTAACATATATCTCATCCAAGCTTCTTAACCTGACTGGTGTTGAACTTGGAGTTGTTATCTGTGATTGACTCGATTGTGGACTCATGCTTGCTTGCTGTGAAGTCCCTTTTGTGTCACCATTTTGTGTGACTTCTTCTTGAACTGAGGTGTAACATCCCACATCGCCCATGGGAGAGGATCTTGTAAGCCTTATATGTATATTCTCATCCCCACCTAGCACGAGGCCTTTTGGGAGCTCACTGGCTTCGGAGTTCGTCGGAACTTCGAAGTTAAGTGAGTTCCGTGCGAGAGCAATCCCATGATGGGTGACCTGTTGAAAAGTTCTCATGTGAGTTCCTAGAAACAAAATCGTGAGGGCATGCTTGGGGCCCAAAGCGAACAATATCGTGGTACGGTGGAGTCAAGCTCGGGTTATGGTGGGGGCCCAGGTTGGGATGTGACAATTTGGTATCAGAGCCAAACCCTGGCCGTGGTGTGCCGACGAGGACGTCGGGCCTCTAAAGGGGGTGGATTGTAACATCCCACATCGCTCAGGGGAGAGGATCTTGTAAGCCTTTATGTATATTCTCATCCCTACCTAGCACGAGGCCTTTTGGGAGCTCACTGGCTTCGGAGTTCGTCGAAACTCCGAAATTAAGCGAGTTCCGCGCGAGAGCAATCCCATGATGGGTGACCCACTGGGAAGTTCTCATGTGAGTTCCCAGAAACAAAACCGTGAAGGCACGGTCGGGGCCCAAAGCGGACAATATCGTGCTACGGCGGAGGTCGGGCCCGGGATGTGGTGAACCTCGGGCCGGAATATGACATGAGGTCTCTATAGGTTGCCTTGTTTGCCCATTGTTGAGGTCAAGTTGTAGAGAAACACTGTCTTTCTCTTCTACACTTGTTTCCCAAGTCCATGTTGAATCTTTATCAAAGATAACATCCCTTGATAGGATTATCTTCTGAGTTGACAGACTGTAAACTCTGTACCCTTTTTCACTGGTACCATAGCCCACAAGAACACCCTTGTTGCTTGATTTCTCCAACTTCTGCCTTAGTTGTTGAGGATGTGTGTATAGCACACTGAGCCAAACACTCTTAGATGCTTCACAGAAGACTTCCTTCCACTGAACACTTTAAATGGTGTCTTCTCATCCAATGCTTTAGTAGGGCACTTATTCAATAAGTACACTAAGGTGTTTACAGCTTCACCCCAAAATGTATAGGGCATGTTCTTCTCATGCATCGTACACTTAGCCATTTTGACTATAGTCTTATTCTTCCATTCTACAATCACATTCTGTTGTGGTAAATATGCCACAGTGAGTTGCTTTTCCAACCCCACATCTTCATAGAATGCTTTGAACTCAAGAGAGGTGTACTCTCTTCCCCTATCACTTATTAGTCTTTTGATTTGGTATCCACTTTACAATTCCACCATTGCCTTGAATTTCTTGAATATTGTGAATACTTCAGACTTGAACCCCATGATATACACCCAACACATCCGTGAGTAGTCATCAATGAAGGTTAGGAAATACCTGTTTCCACTGATTGTTGTTGTTTGCATTGGTTCACACACATCTGTGTGAATCAATTCGAGTGGCTTTGTTGCCCTCCAAGCCTTTCCAGTTTCAAATGGATCTTTGTGATGCTTTCCAAACACACACCCTTCATAGGTTTCACTGCATTGATCCAATTTTGGTATACCTTGTACCATTTCATGCTTTTGCAGATTTTCAAGACTTGTCATGTTTAAGTGACAAAGCCTCCTGTACCATAGCTTCATTGAACCTATCACACTTGCTTTCCTTGCCACATCTTCTAGGTACTTCAACATAAGTGGAAAGCTTATGTTTTTCACTTCCACTCTAGTCACCAAGTTTGATAGGGACCTGTCATCATAGATCTCGACCACAGTTCCCCTAAAGAGTAGGAAATAACCATGCTCTATCATTTGGCCCACACTAAGTAGATTCTCATCCAATCCAGGCACTAGCATCACCCCCCTTATGCATATTCTTCCTTTATTGATGTTAATTACCAGAGTTCCTCTTCCAATGGCTTTGACAATGTTTCTATATCCCATTTTCACTTTTCTAGTGAAGTTTGTGTCAATATCAATGAGTAATGACTCATGTGCAGTCATGAGATTGTTGTAGTCACTATCAATGTACCACAATTCATTGTTTTTCTCCACTTTTGCTTTGAAAACACATAATGCATTTGCTTCTTCTTCAACTTGGTTTGCACAGTTCACTTGTTGCACATTTCTTGATCTGTAGTCCTTCATAATGAGCCCGAACTTGTTACATTTATGAAATCTAGGTTGTCTTTGAACCAACACTCCCCAAGATGAAATTTGTCATAGTGCTTGCATTGTTGCTTGGTTCTTGGACCTTCATTTGAGTTGCTGCCTTGGTTAGGTCTAGGGTTTTGATACCCATTTCCTTCCCATTTCTTGTTCTTACCCTTCCACTATGATTTTGGTTTGCTTGCACTAGCTTGACTACTAGATCCAAAAAAGAGTGATTGGAATGCTTTCTCAGTTGCAGAATCAGCATGCCTCTCGAGTATTTGGTCAAAAGCTCTTAAGGATGCTGTCACATCTTGCACACTAAGGGTTTTAGTGTCTTTGGTTTCTTCAAAGACACTCACTATTGAATCATAGGGTTTAGTCAAACTAATCAGCAATTTCTGGACAATTCTTTCATTTGGCAGTTCTTCACCATATGTTCTCATTTTATTTACAACATCAAATAGCCTAGTAAAGTAATCTTTCAACAGTTCATTTTCCCTCATCTTGTATACTCGAAATCTCTTCTAAGGGACTGAAGTTTTACCTTTCTGACTTTGGTGTCTCCTCTGTACTCTTGTTGTAAAACTTCCCAAGCTCCCTTTGCACTTTCCACATTTGCTATCCTCGGGAACATGGTGTCTGATACAGCACCTTGGATGATTCCAAGTGCTTTAGCATCCTCCATCCGGTTTTGCTTTAGTGTTTTAAGTTGTGTTTTTGTGAGGTTCTCCTCTAGAGCATCGACCTCCATCTCAAGTAGTTCATATCCGTGTTGAACCATATCCATTATATCATAAGACTTGAAAATGGTTGTCATTTTTATTCTCCAAAAATCATAGTTCTCCCCATCAAAGACTGGAGCCCTTCATTTGCTACTAGATCCCTTCATTTGCAGGATTGTTTGTTGATTAGGGGTGGGCACTTAGAACCGAAAATCAAAACCAAAACACGAACCAAATCGAACCGCACCGAACGGTTTGTTTTGCGGTTTTGAAACGGTTTCAGTTTTGAAACCAAATTGCAACATAGAAAATGGTTTGGTTTCGGTTTTGGCTTTTGAAAACCGCACCGAAATCGAACCGCACCGCAAATATTAATAAACATTTAATTAAATGTCGATATTAGATTTCATGTTTTAATTGGTCGTTTGTTAGAATCTATACACTTAGTATGGACTTAACCACACTAGAATATCATCATTCATCATTTTCTTTCGTTCATTAACTTGAAAGACCTTTGTTATTTTATACCATCACACTCCCACACATATATATATACAAGGGTGGACTAATCTTGTTATCAAGAGTCGAACAATGATCTAATGAAGTTCACTCATTTGAAGCATGATATCACATATTCTAGTATGAAAGTTTCGCTCACGTTTAATGAATTCAAATTTATTCAACTTGTTTTATGAAAAACATTGTAAGGGACACCCTTTTATTGCACAAACATGTTTTAACATCACAACTGCATGCAACATGCAAATTGTTTACATAACAAATGTCTTTTTCCTATTATTATTGGGAAATGCTTATTAATATGTTAAATTACAAATTGTACATTTTTTCTTAAAAACCAAACCGAAACAGTTTGAAACGGCACTGAACCGAACCAAACGGTTTGGTTTCATTTCGATTTTGGCTTTAAAACCACACCGAACCAAACCGCACAAACTTGCGGTTTTGGTTTTGGTTTCACTCAAAACTGCACCAAACCGAACCGCGCCCATCCTTATTGTTGATTGTTGTTGTTGAGGACACTACGTTGGTGCTCCCAAAGATCTCAACTTGCACAGATTACGCCCAGAAAGTTGTAAGATCAATAACAAAGCTCTGAGGCCATGATAAAGTTTGTTTGTTTGGTGTATTTGGTTGCTAGTTTGAATTAGTTTCTTAGGGTTAGAATGACAGAGGATGGAGAGAATTTTGGAGAGGTTTATGACGGCTTCAAGGTTGTGCAAAATGCAGCAGCCATAATTTCATTAAGTAGAGGAGTGATTGAAGGGTATGGTGCATTGCCATAACCCATAATCTTTTAGAGAGTGATTGACAAGAGACTTAAACAACTATTTCAGCCATACTACTCTAGATTTCATCCTAACCCTTCATTTGGGTTTTAAGTGATCTAATCTGAAATGTACACTTTTCACTCACACACTCACACATACATTTAAATTGAAAATTAGCCGTTGGAGGCTAAAACCCTTCATTTCTTCTTTCTTCTTTGATGCATAATCAGTTCTTCTTCGATGCAAAATCAGTTTTACAAAAATGCTCGGGAGCTTCTTGTTGCCTTCGATCCCTCGACTTCAGAAGCTGTTTAGCTTCCAACACTATGGCGGGTAGTTTCAAAATTTTAGGTCTTCATTGATTTATGACATGCCCCAACCCCGATATCCCTAAATATCAGGGTAGGCACGTGTTGGCCGACACCCGAGGATGACGAAGCCCTTTTTTTAAGCATGCCTACTAATAAAATTATGTATTTAGAATAAAATTTCTAATATAGGAACTAGTTCAGAACATACAATTTCTAAGAATGAGATAGAAGAAGTTCTAGAAAAATATAGGAACAATGGAATAATACCCATGTGGAGAGAACTCGAGAATAGCTGAGCAAATTTGCCCTGACAACGGGATCCTGTGCCTCAAATCTAAACCCTGAAGGGGGCGCAAAATAGAAAATGTGAGTGGACCAAAGTTTATAATAATACTAATAATAAGAAAACCATTTTATTTCTGAACATAATAACCCCCTGTTTTGAAACCATATATATACTACTACATAATAGGTTCTCTGAAAACTCTAATATGCCATGAAAAATCTCCGTAAAACCCGTACGTAAACTGAGGCATCAAAAATGTACTATCACCGCCGAAAGGCAAAACCATAATTCTTAGTAAACTGTACTCTCTAGGGGTATCATAGTCGCTCGCAGGCAGTACCTATCCATCACCCGAAGGTGAAGCTGTACGACACTGGGTTACGCCAGTGAAGAAACATGGTAGGCCCCATCACCCGAAGGTGAAGCTGTACGACTCCGGGTTACGCCAGAGAAGAAATATGTAACATCACACACCGACACTAGCCTTGACTAGTGAAGCTATCCGACACTGCTTTCGACAGTGAAGCTAGGGGTATAACATATATCTCACTCATCCTCATCTCTGTGTCCTATGGCCATAGACGTCTAATACCCGTGTTGTGTGGATGTGATGTATGATAACCCACTAAATATATATAAAATTTCCCAAAATATAACTCAAATCTCCAAGCTCAAATCAACATCTCAAAAGTCAAGAGCTTAAGCGTCCTACAATAATTCATAAAACTATATCATCATAACTCCACTAGATAAAATATCCAAAACATAGCTCAATTCTCATGCCAAAGTATCAAGATCCAAAAGTTCCAAAAACCCATAAAATAACTCATAAAACTATATTCTAACAAACCATTGAAAATCATACGTATAATCCAACATTTTATAACCTTTAATATATAGTAAACCTGAATATATCCAATATATATTCCATAAGTAATTCAATTACTAATAAATTATTCAAATATCAAAATATAAATTTCATAGAACATATAATGTAAAGCTAATATATTCAAACCTCAACGATATGCCAATTCATAAACATATTTAAAGCATATAAAAATTCTGCAATAAAATATGCATGCAATCATAAGCTTTATAAAATATCATTTTAGAAGGGGTCCACTCACAAGCATTTAACTACCGGAGGGCCACTTGAATTAGGATGGACTGGATCACCTCCCACAGTTGCACTTAAACACCAATAAGATTAGAATTAAATAATTGGGCTTTATGTGTAGTCTTTTTGTTGTTTCTCCAGTGCTGTTGCATAGTGCGGGAAGCTAAATGCCATCGCTTGTGCATCAGAAACGTGTGCAAGTATTCCAAGGTTTGTATTGCTTGTTTATGCTCACTTTTTTTTTCTGATCATGAGAGTTTTGCGTCATGAAATGTGGGATTTATTCTGGTGTGATAATATGCGGGATGCAAAGAAAAGGATGAATCTTTCTAGAATGTTTAAGAATTGTAGTCCCATAAAAAAAAATAAAAAAAAAATAAAATTTTAAGAACTGTAGTTAGTCTTCCTCGAAAACCTTTTCTTCCCTCTTCTTTTTGCGTTTGGAATTCAATTGCAAGTTGGTGGTGTAACGAAGTATGCATTTATTTGTTCATCTTTTCTAATCCAGATGTACATTTTCCCAAAAAAAAATCACCGAAAGCTGGTTTTCTAGAGTCTTAAACTTTTCTAAACAAGTGTGTCATTATTTCTCGATTCTGTACAATATTTGTTTATTTGTTTACCTTTACCTTACCTTTGATTATGTTGTAATATCGTAGTTTTATTCTATCTGACCTGTTGGGTAACGACAACCCTTTTTTCCTGATAAGAAAATAAGTTCTCTTAGAAATACGTCTGAACTATAGTAGTTGCATGAATTGAATCATGAGTTTTAACAACCCTTACCCAAATTATGCCTAAGTTTAGTGGGCCAAGAATCAAATTTTTTTTAAAGAGTTAATTGGGCTAACAAACCCGGCCCAAAACCCTTAATTAGACCTCACTAACCCGCACGGGTTAGCTTTCTTCTCCCTTCCTCATTTCTGAAAACACAGCAGTCTCTCTCTCTCGAAGCCGAGAGCTCTCACCTTCATTCCTCTTCGAATCTGTGACAAATCAAACCAAAAAATCATGAAATTTTACTCCCTGAAGCTCAAGGAACACGAATACGATTTTGCATGTTGCATTGAAGCAAGCCTGTGTAATCTGCCATTTTTATTTCCGAGAGCTTGAAGCTCTCCGACTCGAACCCAGGTAAGACTTGATGTTCTCCTTCAAATTTCTGGATTTATCATATCGTTCTACACTATGTTGAATTGGTTTTATGTTGAAAATCGAGGGTTTAACTCTGTGCATGCTCTGTGTGTGTGTGTGTGTGCATTCCCAGTTTCCCGACGAGAATTTCCGTCGACGTCCGTACACAAAGTCGATTAATCTCGACTAAATCCACTTTCAAAAGCTTACCAATTTGATCTCAGAAACCTAAGGAAGCTAATCATAGCTTTACAGTCACATGGTCGCACTGTGGATACACTGACCTGCGAACCCGAGAGCTTGAGCCCTCTCGAACGGTTATCTCAGGTAAATTCCTGTCCAAATTTCTAGTTGATTTTGAGATTGATTGGTCTGAGAGTGATTCTTAGATTAAATTAAACTTAAAATTTCGTTGAGAACTCATGCATGCTCTCGGTGCATGTTTCCAGAACCTGACGAGAAAGAAAAAATCTGGCGAAAACCCGTAGACCAAACCCAAATTCAGCCCCTTTTCTCTTTTAAATTTCTGTTAGTTATTTGTTTTAAAGACCAAAAGGGCCTTGGGCCTTTATTTTGTTATTGAGGGCTTAAGCCCAGTATTCCCTTTTGTTTTAAAGCTTGCGGGCCGAGAGTGTGGCCTGTTTGGCCGTAGGTTATGTGAATGTTGGGCTGTGAGTATGTTGTGCGTGTGTGTATTGGTGTACTGTGTATGGGCTGCATATGTGTGAGTGTGGTGCAAGTGTGTGCGTCCGTGTGTGTAATACATATATTATGTGGACTAGGTGTGGATGTGTGGTATGTACTGTGTGTGTGTGTATATGTATAAACTGTGTGTGTATACCTCATTGCGTGTGTGTGTGTGAACTGGTATATACGAAGTATGTGAAATCCGTATGCATGTAGACATTTGAATAAAGGTAAGTAAGTACACAAGCTTGCATGGAAATGTTTGGTTGGTGCCGTGTGTGGATCTTGTAGGTGTGGGGGTGTACATACACCTTCATGCCGTGTATATTGTATGTGTATGTATGTAAATATGTTGGTATATGTGCTCTATGTATGAGTATGGTATAGATATATATATATGTATATGTACATACAAATGTTTGATGGTGTAAGTATGTATGTAATACGTGTATGTGTTATATATATATATATATATATATATATATATATGTGTGTGTGTGTGTGTGTGTGTGTGTTATGCCGTGTATAGGGGTATGCAAATATAAGTGTGTATATGTGTGGTTTGGTTGTATGCTTTACAACTTTATATGTAGGTTATAGATGTATAAATATATGTATATACATGTTAGAACGTGCGGGGGAGATGGTATGAATACTAAGGTCTAGGTTTGTGAGGACAAGGGAAGGTAGGTGTTAGTAGGCGTGGGAGTAAGTCATATAGTTTGGCTAAGTCTCAATATCATCAAACCTTCACTCCCTTAAACCAAAAACCTTAGAAACCCTAAACTCAACCCATTCCAAGCCTAAACCAAAATCTCGGGATTCCAAACCAAATTTCTTAAGTTCATTCAAATTCATTCCCAGCTTTATATTTATCGAACTTCTATCGTGAATAGGTGAAGTGGAGAGCCAGGACGTGCATAATTCTCGCTTGTATAACGCTACTGCGGCGAAGTACTGTGAGTGGACCACCTTCCAAAATAAAAATATGATTTATGTTATGAAATGAAGATTTACATATTTATATAGCATGCCTCGATTATATTTGGAATTTATGAATGTTGAACAGGAAGCATATTTTATGATGGCTATGGATTTTTGTGATATAGAATGTTTTTATCGAAACGGTTTTCTGATATAACCCACATTCTGGTAGACTATCTGATGGATGACGATAGGATGCTAAGAATGTGTTTCAAATGATTTTAGGACACCTCTTCGTAGTACGGGGGATGGATGAACTCTTGCTACGAAGTTGTATTTTAGAAATATGTTTTGTGCAAATTAGTGAACACCATGCCGCCGAGGGCGAGGTTTGTAGTTGGCAAAGGCCTGAAGAAATAATCCCTAGCGGAAGGCTGAGGGACCACGGAGTCTAGCATCGGGCCGAGAGGGAGTTATCTCATGGTGATGGCCATAGAGATTCAGGTGCAGGCATTGGGCCGGAAGTGTTACTAATTCGGTGTACTCACTAGCAGCACAACTTGTGATGCTTCCTGAGTTTTATTCGAGATCGATATTAAATTGTGTCTTCTAACTCTATTGAGACGAGAATTGATATTGTGAATTGATTTGTCTTATGAATTTAAATGGCATGCTAGTGGTTTAGAAAACCTATTACATAGTATATGATGCGTATTTTTGGATTTCAAACTGGTGGGGGATTATTATGTTCCGCAATGTTTTTAGATTATATATGTATATAACTCTGGTCCACTCACCCTTGTTTTGTGCCCCCATTCAGGTCACAGAAACGAGGACTACGGGATTTCTTACGAGGCCTTCCCCTATCAGTAGTTGCTGAACTTCCGCTTCGTTTCCTCTGTGTAAATTTTCTATCTTTTGTAAATAAACTCAGTAGAACATGCTCGATACTCTAAACTCTTAGTTAGCCCTCAGGTCTAACTCTTGTAATTATAATATTATCTAATGTATTTTTGTTCCTAATCACTTCTCTTGTATTCAATTAAATGGCTTCATCACCCTTGGGTGTCGGCCAGCACGTGCCAACCTTGGTATTTGGTGGGCAGGCACCAATGCAAACGGTTTGGCTATCCACAAGCATACAACCAACTAATGTTTGTAAAAGTCACCAAGCAGCAGCGACAACAGCAACCACTTATGCAAGGAAGACTCCTGATTCTGGCATAGAGAAAGTAAAACGAGTCAGTTTTGATCCTTTTGACCTGCCAAGTGATGTAAATATACTTGCTCGAATAGTCTATTCTGCTCATGGTGATGAGATTGTTGTTGCTTTCCTCCGGGGTGGGGTTCACATCTTCTCTGGTCCGAACTTTGCACCTGTTGATAACTACAAGATTAACGTTGGATCTGCTACCCCTGCCTTCTCCTCGACAAGCTACTGCCCAGCTTCTGTTTGGCATGATAGTGGTAAGGACCGTACAGTTTTAGAAATAATAGGTGTTCTTCCTCCTTCTGTTCCAAGCAGCCAAGTGAAGGCAAACTCGTCAACCTGGGAACGGGCCATTGCGGAAAGGTACTTCTTCCACCTTTATAAACCTTGAATCATGAAATGAGTTTTTATGGATGTTTAAGTTATGACAGATTGATGGTCATCATGGCAGATTTTGGTGGAGTCTTTTGGTTGGGGTTGATTGGTGGGATGCTGTTGGATGTACAGAGAGTGCTGCCGAGGATGGCATTGGTAATAATTTTGGATTCTTTTTGGTGGTATTGTTGTGTGACAGATAAATAGCAAAGTAGTTCTTGAAAATTAAACAAATTATAGGTCTCCAATCCATTATAAATTTGTTTTACAGAAAAATTCTTCGTAAATGATGTGCACAACCTTCTGATTGTGGTTTTTTGTTTGTTGCAGTTTCTCTGAACTCTGTCATTGCAGTACTGGATGCAGATTTTCATTCTCTTCCTTCTACTCAGCACAGACAACAGTATGGTCCTGTGAGTTTTTAGCCATGGCGCAGATTTTTCAAGATGCTTATAGATTTTCTTGTACGTAAATGACAATTAGGAACAAAGGTGTCATTTTAGTGAAATTATTTGCTGCATTTTACAATGTTATAAATATTTATGCATTAACATTTTATTACTCAATCTCAGAGATATTTTGTTCATAATTACCCTAGTGGGCGGCTCTAGAATTTTGATAAATTTTTTCAGATATGATGTAATATATTTTGTTTGTGCAAGTAGTGATACATGCTGATTTTTAAATGAATTCATGACCCATAATTTTTTTCTTATATGAATGGCCTGGTAGTGGTAATGTTGAAAATTCTTATCTGAAATTTAAAAGAAAAAGAAAAATGACTTTTGCTGTTAAAGCCAATTGACAGTACAAGTAAGAGATGTTGACAGCTCTACTTGCCAAGCAAAATATCACCTAGATGGCCTCCCTGTTTACCATGTTGGAGATTGTAATTGTAAAAGTATCTTGGCGTGTCATATAAGAAAAGTTGTTTCAGAATATTTTAAGACAGATTGCATGGGAAACTGACTAAAATGGGAAATGGCTAGATTATAAATCAAAGTTTTTGGCCTAAAGACTCAAAGTTTTCAATCAACCTTTCATGCTGTAGCATGGCACGTACGTTATCCTTTTCTATTCCTGTTTTTAGGTTCAGCCTTTCAGGACAGGGTTAAGTAGTTCACGCATCCTTATTGTTGCAGCTTCAGTTTCACATCTTTGTTGACTACTTTTGGTGATTGACTCTGAAAATTATATCTCTTTTGATGCAGAATCTCGACAGGATAAAGTGCAGGCTACTGGAAGGTACAAATGCACAAGAAGTTAGGGCGATGGTTCTAGACATGCAAGCCCGGTTGTTGCTTGATATGCTGGGGAAGGGAGTAGAATCAGCGTTAATAAATCCATCTGCATTGGTACCAGAGCCATGGCAGGCATCTGGTGAAACGTTATCAGGCATTGATCCTGAAGCAATGGCTGTTGAACCAGCACTAGTTCCACATATTCAGGTTTTCTGTTGATTGTTAAACTTCTTAAACTTATGTTTTCTCTTGTTGAAGAAGGACCTGCTGGAAGGTCAAGATTGGGTGCTGGAAATGCTGGTCAGGGTTATACTTTTGAGGAGGTAGAAATCGATGCTCTCTTCTTCCAATATCTCTCACAAAATATTACATGTTGCCTTAGTTGTCAAAGTCTGGTTTGTATCATTTGATTTGTGAACTGTGAATGGGACTTTCAATCTTAATGTCTCATTTTTGGACATTTTCAATTAATTGGATAATTCCGTTCTCAAAGAAAATTGATAAGCAGAAGGTAGAATGGCATGATGCACTGTGTTGCTGTCCTGCAGGTGAAAGTCCTTTTCCTCATCCTTATGGATCTTTGCCGGCGAACAGCAAGCCTGGCACATTCATTGCAAGTTTCTCAGGTGGGAAGCAGCAACATTCAGGTTCGGCTGCATTATATCGATGGGAATTATATTGTACTTCCGGAGGTTGTTGAGGCATCCATTGGTCCTCATATGCAGGTATAGTTGTATTTCCTAAAATACCACTCATGATGATGGGAGTTGCACGGATTCTGCTCTTGTTAATAATGCTGCTAAACTCAATGCCTGCAACTTTATTCTGTCAGAGGATTAACTTTCCTGTTTACTGGTTGTTTAAAATTCTTTTTAACTGATTGGCTATACAGAATATGCCCCGGCCTAGAGGTGCAGATGCTGCTGGTCTGTTACTCCGAGAGTTAGAACTCCACCCTTCAGCTGAAGAGTGGCATAGGCGCAACAAGTATGGTGGGCCTTGGTCTGATCTAGATGATATGGATCCTCAAGATGATACCCCCAAGCTATGTAATTCTTCAGACCCACCTGATTCTGGATCTTTGGAAAGTTGTGATGTATATTATGGAGCCCATGGCCTGGGGCCAAGGAAGCGCAGGATGTCTGAAAGAGATGCAACTTTTGGCCTAAACACTTCAGTGGGTCTGGGGGCATATCTTGGTATAATGGGATCACGGAGAGATGTTGTTACTGCCGTGTGGAAGACTGGTCTAGAAGGGGTGTGGTACAAGGTTTGATATGAAAAGTCCAAGCTTTTTGTTTCCCCATCTTAATAGTTTGTGATTCTTTGAATCTTATTTTCTACTTGTGTGCATGCAGTGCATAAGATGTTTGCGGCAGACTTCAGCTTTTGCTTCCTCAGGTGCTACTACTCCACCGAATCAAACTGGGCGGGAGACTTGGTGGATCAGCCGCTGGGCTTATTGCTGTCCTATGTGTGGCGGAACATGGGTTCGAGTTGTATAGATGACTGAACTGACTGTACTACTTATTAGGTGAGTTCCTAATCCTTTTTACACATTCATAAACCGTTGCTGATCGTTGACAGAGTGGTATTGCTGATAGTTGACGACTGAGTCATATGATGTGCAGATTGGATATATAATACAGTACAAGTGTTCATCAAGGCAATCAGTTTAGCAGATTTACCTTGGCGAGTGGTTAAACTTTGTCTTGTTTTAAAAAATTCTTCGGAAAGCTCGCCATATCTCTGCATCTGCTGAGTTTTGATTCTTTTAGGGTTTCTATTCTGCGGGTTGTAAATTCTTGCCCTGATCATCTTGATTGATCCATTTGACCTGTAATGAGAACATAACTTATAACACGCATGTATAAATGTTAATAGCTGCCTCTGGGGAAAGTCGTTGAGATGGCAGCCTCGGCAAAAGCCTCTCGTGAATTTTCGTTTCTACGGGACCGAAAGGCTGGTTTGATTGACTAGGTTGCTAGTTTTGTAGTTTAACAGTAGAGTACTAATAGCACGAACTTTGCCATTCTTCTGGGCGTGGGGGGTGTCAGGGCAGGTGGGTTGGTAGGGTTTCTGTATTCTCTGTTGTAAAAGTCTTGAAGCAGATCAACATATTACTCTTTTTGCCCTAGTCATAATTAATAAAGCATCATATTTCAAGTCATTACAAAATCTAACCATATGAATAATTTGATGCAATTTTAGTTAGTTAAAATGACAAATGCCTTTCCACTCCTAATAGCACCGAGGCATTTGATACGATTTTGCATATTTCTTATTAGTCGGTTTTTGTTATGTGGGAAATTAAGCGACATAAATAAATCAGTGTGTGTGAAAGGAGGAAAAGTGTACGGGATTCAACTCCTTTTAGCTATTTGCAAAAGAGAATACTCTGCGGTTCCACTTTGTGGGGATTCTAAGGATCCCTATATTTTAGCCGTTTATCGTATATCGTGCGGTCTGTTTTCATTGCATACTATTTATATTTAATTTTAAATAAAAAAATTCAAATGATTTCTTATTGCACGATACACGATGAATGACTAAGATGTGAGGATCCTTAGAATCCATTCGGATCCAAACTTGCTATTTTCATCTGGCACTTAGGAAGTAGGTTATACGTGTCTACTAACCAACTTTTTGTCTAGTTATAGTTTGCTTTCAAATTTTTTGAACAATTTGAAGTTTAGACTTTATAAATGTGCTCACTTATCATCTAACTTCAAGCTTTGTTAATGAGAGTTGGTTGAGTTGGTAAAGATTGTTTTGTTCGTTAGATCAAAACTTGGTTCGAATCTCGTTGTTGGCATTCTTCCTTGGTGAGCAATCCCTCTTATTCCTTCAATATCAAAGAGACTTGTCTTCAGTAATCTAGCCTACAAAGTAGCCTAACTTTTGAAACAATTTTCACCATTCAATTTCTTAGAGTATATCTTAGAATCAAATCTTCACCCTTGATTTTTCAAACTACTAATGTAGTCTCCTATTGAAGAAACATTGCTTATTCTAGTGATAGTTCATTTTTTAGGTTGGAACACTTTAAGTGAATTTCGGATATATTTTACGTATCTATCAACTAACTTTACTCTAAACAAAATTTTCTTCTGAAAATGTTATACGGAATCTACTAACTAATTCTTTAACTAATTCTTAATCTAATGATATTTTTCTTTTTCAATAATGAAACAATTTAGTCTCAATTTCAAATCTCACGTCCACTTTTTAATCAAAGAAAAGTACACATTTACATACGTGTCTCGTTAAAATACATTTTACCGTCATCATATGTATTTACCGGAGTTTCCGAAGTGGTAAAAAGTTAAAACGATGAGGAGTTACTGTTAACACAACAAAAGCCGTTGAAAAAGGTGTTACTGATTTCAGAAGCGCGAAAATTCGGTTAATCTCGACGGACGCCGGCGAATCGACGACGACGAGGAAACAGCGATGAGCAGCGGTCAAGGTGGACCCCACCCCCTGGCCTTCCGGGTGATGAGGCTGTGCAAGCCCTCATTCCAGGTGGACCCCATTCCCCTCCTCCTCGACTCCGCCGATCTCGTCGTCGGCGAGGACATTTTCGACGACCCGATGGCAGCCGCCCAACTCCCCCGCCTCCTCGACGTCCACGACTCCTTGAACCCCTCCTCCTCCGCCTCCTCTGACTCCTCGGATCTCACCTACCGCACTCGGTTCCTCCTCCACCACCCCTCCGACTCCATTGGCCTCTCTGGCCTCCTCGTCCTCCCCCAAGCCTTCGGGTCTCTCTCTCTCTCTCTCTCTCTCTTTTCTCTCTCTCTCTGCTTACCCACATTTTAATTTCTTGATTTGTTAATAAAGTTGTGATTTTGGAGAGCAATATAATTAGGGGAGACATTTTGTAGCTATATTAGCATCAATAACAGCTCCAACTTCGAGTTAATTCAATACCCTCCTCAAGATAGAGGCTTAAATAATCAAGGTTTTAATCTCAAATTCTTGGACTTTATTTTCCATTATTCCCTAATTATTCGATGTTGAATTAATTCAGTGCAATTTTTAATCTTTTGTTAATTTTGCTAATTGCAGTCGGAAATGCAAACAGAAAGGCAGAGACTTGTGCTGCTGGACACGTCGAATTCGCCGGTTGAATCCATACGTGCAGGCGTGCGTTATGACTTCATTGTTGAACATGATGTCAAGGACCTCGGAGCTCACACGTAAGCTCTCTTCCTCAGTCCTCGAAACTCATGTTTTATGATTTTGTTGTTTGTTTATGTTAAGGTTTTGTAATCTCTGTAGGTTGGTTTGCACTGCATTTTACAATGACGGTGATGGTGAGCGTAAATATCTACCGCAGTTCTTCAAATTCATTGTTTCCAATCCGCTTTCTGTCAGGACGAAGGTATTTTCCTCACACACGCCGTGGAATTTGCATGTGCGATTCAAAATTTCAATGCCAGAGCATGTGCTTCATTAAACAGCATTGCTCTGATCTTGCTGATAACCTGTAACAAATTAGCCTCCTGTGATAAATGCATTCTATCACAGGAATCATGCTTTTAGAAGCTCGCGTTGAAAATCCTACGAAGTCAAATCTTTTTATGGAACAAGTTGAGTTTGAGCCCGCTCAGCATTGGAGTGCAAAAATCCTAAAATCTGACGCACACCATTCCGAAAAGAATTCTCAAACAAGGTACAATATGGTTTATTTTCTTCTGTCGAATATTTTTCTTTTCTTCACATTCCTCTTTCTTCTTTTCTTCATATTCTTCTGTGTTTTGTTGATGGCAGAGAGATATTTAAGCCACCAATTCTCATCAAATCCGGCGGCTGAATTCATAACTATCTTTATCAGTTAACATCACATGGTTCAACCAAAGGGAAAGTTGAGGGAAGCAATATTCTTGGTAAACTTCAGATAACATGGCGAACTAATCTGGGCGAACCTGGTCGCCTACAAACACAGCAAATTATGGGAACTGTGAGTGTTCATCACATTAATATTATATCGAGAATGCTGTCCACTATTTTTTGTCTCACTTTAGATGTGCAGGGTGTTTATATTTGTTCTGGCTTTTCGCCTGACAATTCCGTCTAATCAGAAAGTGGGAAGTTCAAATATGGTTTGATTTTACTACTTCAACTTTAAAATATTGTTAGTTTTATTTCAACTGGGCAGGGAATTCAGGGACTTTAGGATGCTTTACTAATTGTTAAGTTTTTGATGTATTATGAGAGAGGTAAGTTCAGCATGCTCGAGCTTAAAGTGGTATTAAACTTATGTTCTTGATATACTCTTGTGCAGCCCATAACACGAAAGGATATTGAGTTGCATGTTGTGGAGGAGCCATCTGCCATCAAGTTGGAAAGACCCTTTTCGGTAATTTTCATTCTTTTTGGTGTATTACATATATTATATCTTGTTCATTAGATTACTGCAGCTTGATTGTCTATGTAAATTCACCAATAGAGGTTTCTAGTGACTATTGAACTTCATGCTTCACAATTCATCCCCATGTTTACGTCTTGCTCTTGTCATTCTTCATTTAATAGAACTCACTGACTAATGCAATGATTTGGAACTGAGCAAGTAAAAACTTTGTGCAGCTACACTTGAATTTAGCAAATGAGACAGATAAGGAACTCGGCCCTTTCGAAGTTTGTTTATCACAAGATGATTCACGTGAGGAGAATGTTGTTGTGATTAATGGTCTTCAAACAGTGGTAACGCTTTAAATCAGCTTTCAAGTTTTGTTTTTGATATTCATGCCCCAAGTTTATAACATTTTATGCTGTCCCAAATTCTGCTCCTATATACGATTTTAGATGCTATCATAGTAATATCTTGCCCAAGCCTTTGTTATAGGCTTCGTTGGTTCCTTCTTTCATTTTCGACTGCTTATAGTGACCTCAATATTTTAACAGACCCTGTATACTCTGTTAACTTTGAGATCCATCAGTTAGATTACATAAGTTTACTTGATGAAAGATAAATTAGGAACCGAGGACTACATATTTGAATTCATACTTTTAAATTCCAAATATTTAGCATCTCACTCTTTATTATATAACTATTTTATGAATTTGAAAACCACACACAGGTATTGCCGAGGGTTGAGGCCTTTAGTTCCACAAATTTCAATCTGGTACGGAGAATAATTTCACCAGCACCTTATAGATTCAGTTTAAACGTCTTTGGTAAATGAGAATCACAATGGAGATGATGCTCCCTAAACCCCGCAACCTAAATGTAACCAGTCATCTTTCAGCAACATAACATTGAGATTATTACCGTTAAAACAATTTGCCTTTCGTACTTCCATCTATTTGAGTAGTTTCTTAGAGTAGCTGCTTTCTAATGCAGAACCTGATTGCCACTAAACTTGGAGTTCGGAGGATCGCGGGCATTACTGTGTTTAACATAAGAGACAAAAAGTCGTACGACCCTTTGCCAGATATGGAGGTTAGTCTCTTTTGGATAAAACATTTGCGAATTGTGCTAAATTAGTCGGCGCCATCTAAACTACAACTCTTAATGCTTTTGGTTATCATTCCATTCTGATCAACCTTCTGGACTTGTTGCAGATTTTTGTGGATCTCGACTAATGAATGCTTAGGTTTTACCGGTTTTGCTTCCCGTCTTGTGTGGGGATTATCAAACATGGAGCAGATGCCATGATCTGTCTCTTCAATGAGCTTTAATCAAGTTTGAGTCCTATTACTGGTGATATTTACCCTCCTCCGGCTTTCGATGACTTGCTTCGGTAATCTCTTCCTTCCCTAACCAAGCATTTGACAGTTTGATTACATTTAGGAACTATTGCATAGTTGTAAGATTAGAAAGACCGAAAACGTGCTTCACATCTTGTTGTGACTTGCGATGAAACGCACGTAGTCTAAAAGGAAATTACGGATTTCTGATACAATTGCTTGGAAACTAAGTGGTTAGGCATGTCATAGTCATTCGTCAATGGTAACAATAGTGAAAGAGAAGGCCGCTAATTGATTAAACTTCCAATTCAAACGTCGTTGATGCCATTTTCCACAACTACTTTGATTATTTTATACCAAATTGTATGTAAATCCAAAGTGGCTAGGCATATGTGTAACGCCCCAACCCCGATATCCCCAAATATCGGGGCAAGAACGTGATGGCCGGCACCCAAGGGTGACGAAGCCAATTTTAAACCGTGCATACTGATAAATTGTATAAACTTAGAATAAAATTTCATCCTCCAGGAACTAGTTCAGAGTATACATATCTAAGAATAATATAAAAAAAGCTTTAGGAATTTATATGAACAATGGAATAATACAGAAGTGGAGAGAACCTGAGAATAACTGCGCAGCTTGTCCTGATGCCGGGATTGTGTGCCTCGAATCTAAACCCTGAAGGGGGCGCAAAAACAGAAAGGTGAGTGGACCATAATTTATAATAATAATAACAATTAGTACAAAAACCATTTTGTTTTCCGAATGTAATAACTCCCTGTTTGAAAGCATCTATAATACTATGTAATAGGTTCTCTGAAAATTCTATTATGCCATGAAAACCATCTCTTAAGTTCGTATGTAACCTCCGTAAAACATGTATGAAATCTCGAGGCATCAAAACTGTATTATCACGCACAAAAAAACAAAACTATAATTCTCTATAAAACTGTACTCTCTAGGGGTATCATAGTCGCCAGCAAGCGATACCTAACCATCACCAGAAGGTGAAGCTGTACGACACTGGGTTACGCCAGTGAAAAAATATGGTAGGTCCCATCGCTCGAAGGTGAAGCTATACGATTCTAGGTTACGCCGAAGAAGAATTCTCTAACATCTCACACCCGACACTAGCAGCAGCTAGTGAAGCTGTTTGACACTGCTTTCGGCAGTGAAGCTGGGGTATAATATATATATATCTCACTCCTCCTCATCTCCATGTCCTATGGCCATAGACGTCTAATACCCATGTTGTGTGGATGTGTTGTATGATAACCCGCTAGATAAAAACATCCAAAATCATATCTCAAAATATATCTCAACATTTCAGGACTTTATTTCATAATCCAACAACATAGCTCAGTTCTCATGCCAAAATATCCATATCCAAAGGTTCCAAATTATATCATGATGCAATGTAAATAAATCATTTCTTCAAATCCAAGGCATATGTAAATTCGTAAAACATACTTTAAACCAATTTCAATTTATAAAACCCATATGCATGCATTCCTAAGATTATTAAAACCATGCAAGTTATGAAAGGGTCCACTCACTGACAAATCCTGAGCAGCAACGCCATACGGTAAGGAATTAAGAATTTCCCCACTATCAATTTCACCTAAGCAGGAAAATGTAACATTAATCATACTACCCGATGATAGAATTTTAGGAAATAGAGATGGGTCTTGGATTTGGATTGAGGTTTAGGTTTAGGTTAAATAGGGTTAGGATCTATTGGTTTTGGGCTTTGGGTTCTAAGGTGTTGGGTTTAGGTGAAAAAGGTGGTTTGGGCCTAAACCCAAACCCACACTCACATACCCACACATGGCATACACCCCCACACATATTCACACACACACGGCATAACACACACACACTGCACACTCGCACCACACACACGCGCGGCATGCATACACATGCACGGCATGCATACACACAACACACACAGCCCATACACACCCACAAGGCACGGCCCGCAGGCCTAGTTACCAAAAATCGGGCTTTAAGTCCCAAATAAAGCAAAAGGCCCTAATGCCCAGTGGGTCAACAAAATAATTAAAGAAAATAAAATTTATAATTGGGCTTTGGTGTTTCTGGGCTGGTACAAACACGGGCTTAAGGTCCGGGGTGCTTTGGGTGGCCTGAAGGGCCTGCGTGGTGATCGAAGGAGAAAGCCGAATCTGCTACAGATCCGGCCGGCGGCTTTCTAGCAAACTAGGGTTCACACCATAGTCACGGCTCTCCGGAAAGCTTTGGTGTGATTTCTCCCTTGATAGTTCCTCCTCAACCTTGAGGAAAATAATGTAAAAATAATCACATCACAATCAGCAACGACAAAGAAGTTTTAAAAAGAGAGATCTAAGTCTCACCTAACCGGAAAATAGGAGAAAGTCGTCGGAGATCTTTTCTCCGTTTGACCGATCTTACTGCAACGGGGAAGTGAGAGACCAGAGCAATGATGATGACAGTGCTGATGGTCTCGAGCAGGAGCTGCATGCAGGTTGTTTGGTTGGTCACGGTGCAGAGAGAAAAGGGAGAGATGAGAGGGTTTTGGGATGGGGTTGCAGAGAACTGAGATTCGACTTAGAGAGCTTCAAGCTCTCTGGAAAATAGCAGACTGCACAGGCGTGCTCCGATGCAACATGCAATGGTATCATAGTGATCCTCAGATTGCGCAGATCTCGTATTTGGTGGTTTGGGACCTCGATTTGGCTAGGAAGGTGGTGATGGTGAAGGATAGGGCTCGGATGTTTAGAAAGAACTAGCAACAATGCCCGCTCTCTGCGGGTTTTGAAATCGTAACTACAGTTCAACACACCCATATCTAAATAATTCATAAACTAATCAAAACAGCTAAATTCATATGGTAAAAATAAGTTTTTCAATTTGCATCCTAGGTACATACAAAATGGCGGATTTCTAAGTCCAAGATATATACAATTTGCATGAGTTTTGCATATGAATTTGAGAATGATGGTGATGTGGCTAAAATGCACTTGCACATATATCCAAAATTGAGTTTTGAATCCTTGTAGCATAAGTATAAAAGGAGGTGATGAGAGACCATATGTTAGTGAAAAGTAACTCTTACAAACTCTAATGAATTACCATCCTTCTTTTTCTTTGTCTTAGCGTTCTTTGACTTACCTACAGTAAAAAGAAAACCTCAATAAGCACTTGTAATCCAATGACTCGACACTCAGATCAAATAAAAGTTGTCGCTTCACAATTTCCAATTTCAATTCCTTACCAGCCTTAGTGAGCATTTCACCAATTTCAATCTCTTCTCGAGTTCCAAATGAATTACCATCCTTCCTTTTCTATTTCTTAGCTTTCTTTGATTTACCTACAGTAAAAAGAAAGCTTCAATGAGCACTTGACCTTATAACTATATATTGCAACAAAAATTCCATCCAATGACTCTGCACTTAGATCAAACAAAGGTTGTCACTTCCTAATTTTCAATTTCAATTCCTTACCAGCCTCAGTGAGCATTCCCCAATTTCAATCTCTTCTTGAGTTTCAAATGGGCTAGGATCGGCTACTCCATCATTTAATAGAAAAAAAATTAAATTAATCAAGTTAAATGAAGGAAAGGGTTTTATTGTCGACACTTCAAAAGCACCCAAGCATTTTCATACAACTTGAGTTGAAGATTACCACAGACGATAGCGAACTCTAGCTGCACCACAAAAGGAATATGATCTTCCTCTCAACTTGTATTTGTCGTCGTTACTGTAACATCTACAGACAGCATACATAAGCACTTATTTGATAATCCTTCAAAAAAAATAAAAACACTTATTCGATAATGCACCAAATCCAATCCCAAAAAAAAGGGTGCAATATCCCTGGATTAACAGTGCATCTTTCTTTGTGTTAAAACAAATTGTGATTTGGTTTTGGTAAAGCAGAAAGATTACCAAATATCTCGACATAATCGCAATTCTATTCCATTATTCGAGCATTTTAGTGTCATTCTAGTTCTAGCTCTCTACACAGGAAATACAATAAGACAAAAAAATAAAAGTTAGTGATAACTATTACATAGTGAAAGCAAATAAGAGTTTTGATTTTACTCTCAAAATAGAAGTAAGCGATGCAGGCTGTGATTCTCTGACACTATCGTAGTCTCCAATATATACGTAAGGTATGTGAGCTGAACACAGAAAAAAGAGAAAAATGATACATGAACGATGTTTTGAGGGGAATGCCAGAACTGAACATAATATATTGGGTGAGGGGAAAAATAGTAGTTAAAATTTATATACCAATAATGAAGAGCCAAAAAGGAATGAAAACTCGTCTTCAAGATGTACTACAAAATTGTTTGTAATTTTGTCCTAGTAATTATATTCCAAGTCTTCCATGTATAGCAATTATATTCTAACTTTTACACATAAGGTTTTTCTTTTACTTAAAACTCCTCAACATCCACTGGAACATCCAGAACACCATCATCAGAACCGCTAGAGCTCTAAATGTTTTCTCCTATTTTAATTAACACAACATTCTTTAAGCATAATGTGATATAAAATATGAAATTAATATGGAACAGAAATCTAGCTACATCATGAAAGTGCAAACACATGTTAAAGCTACGCAATGTTTGTACTATCCATTATGCACACCTTTGTTATACATGTATCATATTTATACGTCTTTTCGTTAAATACTGCATTTTCTGTGTACTTCTCAAAAGAACAAAAAAAAAATACAGGCAATAGTATGTAAAAAAACACGACTCTAGTTTTATCTGTTTCAATGCCTAATCTATATTGTATTGATTGCTAAACTTAGGATTCACATACCTACAATCCAAAAATTGAAAAACAACCATGAATTACAAAACCACCAAATATAGATTCAAATCTCAGAAAGTTTGAATGTCATAAATAAATTAATAATTCTTATCTATACAACAAAAAATAAACATTTGTGCCTGTAAAAATACCCAAATCAATGCAACCAAAATCTGATGGGGTTTCCATTGTCAAGTACCAAAACCAACAATTAATGATATCAAGAGCCTTGCGATCATGTAATATATAAAATTACAACAACGAATCAAGCGATTCACACATACAAAAATTACTTATAAAATAATTTTGACAAAATTACCCTCTAAACTTTTAAGAATTACCCTTATGTGCTAAACCATACGTCAACCCTTTTGTGCTAAACACGTCAACCCTTCTGTGCTAAACCATACGAACAAAATTACCCTCTAAACTTTTAAGAATTACCCTCCCAACCCAGCCCATTTGGCTGGTATTGTTGTAAATAGCATGAAATCGAGTGGCTCCGTGCTAAACCGTATGGACAAAATCACCCTATGAAATTTTGAGAATTACCCTCCCAACCTAGCCTAATTTGGCTGGCATTGTTGTAAATAGAGTGAAATCAAGTGGCAAAGAATTGAGGCATCTACAGATGGGTTTCTTGTAAATAAGGTGAAATTGGATGGCAAACGTGTGACTGTAGCTAAGCTACAGTAAATCCCTCCTCAATTTTAGAATAAATAATTAGCAGGAAATATTAGAGGGGAAAGGGAAGGGAGTTCACGGTGCAAGAAGAAGAGAAAGGAAGAGGCTGGGCCGAGTCTTTGGGCTCCAACCTTTTAAGAAAATTTGGGCCTTAAGTTAAAAGAAAAATAAGAAAACTGAGCTTTTAGTTAGAAAACAAGAAAGCTGAGCTTAGGCCCTGAACAATTTTGGTTGTATTTGGGTTATTAGAGTTAGGGGTGTTACAATATGTCATAGTCATTCGTCAATGGTAACAATAGTGAAAGACAAGTCTTCAGTCAACTGCACCGCGTATATTTATGGTGTAGAAGTAGAACCACAACTCACAAGTCTCCAGTCAACTGCACCGCGTAGATTTGTGGCAGGTTTATTAATTATAAGAAGAAGAAAGTAGTTTCGCCATAAATTGAAGGAAATGGACAACTGGTCGAGCTTAGGGAAGCTGTTAATCATGGTGCTGGTGTTAGTATCCTACCACTTCGCCCAACGCAATTCCGGTCGTCTTTGATGTCCTCATCTTCCTCTTTTGCTCCCTCGGCCTTGTCTTTCGCCAAATGGATATCTCCGTCCCCGATAAAGCCTCGTCCTCGTCCCCTTGCTCAAAAGGTTGGCTCTACGATGTGTTCATAAGCTTCAGAGGCGAAGACACACGTAAAAACTTCACGGGCCACCTTTATGAAGCATTGACAAGGGCAGGAATCAACGCTTTTATTGACGACGAAGAACTAAAAAAGGGAGAAGATTTAAAAACCAAATTTGAGCGAGCAATCCAAGGTTCTAAGATCTCTATCATCGTCTTCTCCAGACAGTATGCGAATTCCAGCTGGTGCCTCGAGGAGCTGGTTAAGATCATGAAGTGTAGTAGAACGCTGGGGCAATCAGTTTTGCCGATATTCTATGACGTTGATCCTTCGCATGTCAGGAAACAGAGTGACAGTTTTGGACAATTGTTTCTGAAACATATAGATGAAAAGAAGGTAGAGAGGTGGAAGGAAGAGAGGTGGAGAACTGCTCTTACTGAAGCTTCGAATTTGTCTGGCTGGGATCTCAGAAACACGTTGGACGGGTAATTATTAGTTTCTTCTTTTATGAATTAAGGCTTTAACGTACCTTTTCTTGTCAATATCATGTGTTAGTTTTCTTAGTCCTCTGTTAATAAAATCATACGATAAAGCTTAAATGGTTAAGGCTACACTAATCACAGCAGGGAAGCCACCGGCGAATGGCTGCGTGGGGAAGGGAGGCTGTTTTTGTTTGTTTGTATTTCTTTTTTAAATTTAAATATAATTGATGTTTGCAAAGTTTAAACACAACACCTCAAAGAAAATTGTCTTAATTAAAATCTCTAGTCATGATAAGTAATTTTGTGTATTAGTTTAATTTCGTCTTGTAATTGTATAACAATCTTCGTTTTGCTTCTCAACTTGACTAATGCCAGGCATGAAGCAAAATTTATCAGGATGATTACTAAGGAAGTCACTGGGAAGCTGAACAACACATACTTAGACGTAGCGCCTTACCAAGTCGGACTAGATTCTCGAGTGCAAGATATTAGTAATTATTTACGCATCGGAGATTCGGATGATGTTCGCATGATTGGAATTTTGGGCATGGGTGGAATAGGTAAAACAACGATTGCTAAAGCCATTTATAACAAATTTTGTGAAAGGTTTGAAGGTAAATGTTTCCTTGAAAAAGTGAGGGAAAAGAAACTAGAAAAATTGCAAAAACAACTTCTTTCTGATATCTTGCAAACCACCAAGACAAAAGTAAGCAGTGTTGCTGCCGGGACCGCCTTGGTAGGGGAAAGATTTCGACGCTTAAAGGTACTTGTCATATTTGATGATGTAGACGATGTGAGGCAGCTACGCGAATTAGCTGGAAATTGCCACTCTTTTGGCCCAGGGAGCAGAATCATCATCACAACTAGAAACGAACGTGTGCTAAAAGAATTTGCAGTTGATAAGATATATCAGGTGAATGGAATGGATCGAGAAGAAGCTCTTGAGCTCCTAAGTTGGCATGCTTTCAGAAGTAGTTGTTGTCCTAGTCAATATCTTGTGCTCGCAAGAGAAGTTGTCAAATACTGTGGAGGACTGCCGCTGGCTCTTGAAGTTTTAGGATCTAGTCTTTTCAAAGGAAGTGTAGCAGAATGGAAAAGTATATTGGATAAATTGAAAATAATTCCTCCTGGAAAAATTCAGGCACAGCTGAAAATAAGCTACGACGGGCTAAATGATGATTACGAGAGGCGGATATTCCTCGATATAGCCTTTTTTTTTATTGGAATGGACAAGAACGATGTCATACAAATCTTGGATGGTTGTGGCTTTTATGCAACAACAGGAATCGAGGTCCTACTTGACCGGTGCCTTGTAACTATTGATTGGAAAAACAAGATTATGATGCATGATTTGCTTCGGGATATGGGCAGAGATATCGTGCGTGCTGAAAATCCCGATTTCCCTGGAGAACGGAGTAGATTGTGGCATCCTGAAGATGTAAATGATGTATTGATAGACAAATCTGTAAGTACTTTCCCAATTGAACTTTATGTTAAACGTGTAAGTATATGTAAGTTAGTAATCTAACTTTTTTTTAATGCAAAGCCTTCTCTTATTTGGAGTCTGTTTTTTCGGATAGCAGGGAACTGAAAAAATTGAAGGTCTGGCTTTGAATTTGTCGAGTCTTGAAGAGACTAGTTTCAGTACTGAGGCGCTTAGAAATATGAAGAGACTGAGATTGCTTCAACTAAACAATGTTCGGATCGCTGGGGAATACCAATGTCTTTTCAAAAAATTAAGATGGTTGTGCTGGCATGGATTCCCATTAGAGTTCATACCAATAGAACTGTGTCAACCAAACATAGTCGCTATCGACATGCGGTACAGCAGCCTCAAACAAGTTCTTTGTGAGGATTTTGCGGTATGTACAATGTAACCTGAACTAAATTAGGAATTATTTTTATGCTCTATGTATCTTCTTTTTGGATTGCAATTTTTCATTTCAATTTTATTTTTCTTAACAGTTGCTTGGTAAGTTGAAGATTCTGAATCTCAGCCACTCCCCTGATCTAACGCAATCGCCAGACTTTTCGAAACTCCCAAATCTTGAGAAATTGATACTCAAAGACTGTAAGAGGTTGGCTAAAGTTCACGAGTCCATCGGAGATCTCAAGAGTCTTGTGTTGATGAATTTGGAAGATTGTGAAATGCTTGAGGCTCTCCCGATGAGTTTCTACAAGTTGAAATCTGTCAAAACTCTTGTTCTCAATGGTTGTTCAAGATTCCGAAGCTTGTCTGAGCACTTGGGAAAAATGGCATCATTGATCAGTCTTTATGCCGACGGGACGGCCATAAAAGAAGTACCACCTTCCATCAAAAGACTGGAGAAGCTTGAGTACTTATCTTTGAGGAAATTGAAGTGTTCTTTGCGGCTACTTTCCTTACGAGGCTTACGCTCCTTAACAGGGTTACATTTGGATGACTGCAATTTAATGGAAGTGCCTAATGATATTGGGAGTAGTCTACCTTGTTTACAGGTCTTATGTCTAGATAACAATAATTTTCGGAGCCTTCCAAGCCTCAGTGGCCTCTCCATGCTTCATGCACTATACTTGAATTGTTGCAGATACCTTGTCGAGGTCACAGATTTACCAAAAAGTTTAGAGGTCCTGGAGACAGGATACTGCCTTGAATTAGAAAGAAACCCCGTGCGTTTCGGTTGCCATGCCCATGAGTTTCCAAGCTTGGAAAAGGCGTTAAACTTGGACCTCGATGCTCAGATGTTAAAATTTATCGATGATGAAGATTTCCTCCTTTTTCCTGAGGATCACTTGCTAGAGGTACTCTCTCTCTCTTCCGCATCACCCCCCTCTTCCTCCCGAGAAATTATTAGTTCGTAGGAAATGAGGATCCTCTCCTGAGCTCAGGATGGGGATCCTCTTGATCGGGTCATCTGGGTCATTCAAATTTAATTCAACGATTATAATTATTATAACTTTTAGAATGGTCTTATATTTGAAACTGTTGAATTAAATTTGAACGGCCCGAATAGTCCGGTCAGAAAGATCCCATCCTGAGCTCAGGAGAGGATATTCTTCTGTAATCATCACGTCAGCTCGTGATACTTCTATTCAAATTTTGACGTGTGTGTAGTTTTTCACAGCTGGATTTAAAAGCATTTTTCAGATTGGAAGCAAAATTAAAATAATTATAAAATAAAAAAAAAATTATTCCCAGCAACCACCCCTTTCGACAAAACCCCAATTCCCCAGCACCACCTTGACTCCCTGCCATCAACTGCCATGGCTGTCTTCCTCCTGAGAAATCACCTCCAATGTAATAAAAATGATTCCCCAGACCCCCTTCAAAAGATAATAAGCACCTTCAACATCCAGCAATCATTCCTCTACAAAAAGGGAGTCGTGCCAATTTCAACACCGTGAAAACCGAGAAAGCGAGCCTCATGAAAGGTACAAGTCCCTCTGAAGCTTTAGCCAAACTCGGCCGCGGCAGCGTCTTCCTCCGTTGGACTCTCTAATTTCCCCTGCGCCAAAAAATTTCCCGCGTTTACCTCATTCACCTTTCAGGCATCGTTTATATCTCTCCTCTTCGTCTTCCTCCTCTGATAGACTGGCACGTCATCATCGCCTTTCTCGTCTTCAATCCCCACCCGTGATCGTAATCAGGAAGCTTCAAGTAAGACAACGCCGATAGCGACAGTAGAAAATTATAGACGGCGGAGTTCAACGTTGGGCATTTTCTTTAATTTTTTTCTTAAATTGTTATTTTATTGCCAACCATTAAAATGAATTTTAATCCAGCTGTCAAAAACTGTACACATGCCAAAATTTGAGTGGTAGTACTAAAGTGACGTGATATTACTGTACCACTATAATTTATGGGAACTTTAACGAAAAGCTCCTGGTACTGTTCACTTTAATGAAAAACTACATTTTTACACTAAAAAGTCAATCCTGATACTATTCACTTTACTCTTTATTTTGTCCTTATCGTTAAAACTCAAAGTTTTCAAGTCCTTTTCGTTAGTTTTCCTATAATTTATCCCCTCCTCACTCCTCGCAATGAAATTTTTAGTTGTGACAATAACACGTATAATACATTACGTGTTTTTATGCAATTGATGAAATTTTTTAATTTTTAAGTTATTAATTTTTTAAAACATATAACTTACCATTTATATGAAAACACGTGGTCCATCATATCGTGGGACGATCATACTGAAAAATCTCTTACTCAAATATGTGTGTTATGTATGTATTTCTCACACAAATCTTGTTCAACATGGTATAGGGATGGACAAAAGGTGAATGCATGTTTCTTTTAGGAAGACAAATTCCCACTTGGTTCAATCATGTCAGCGAGGGTACCAAAGTCTCTTTACAAGCTGATTGTAATCCACTAAGGTTGGCTGTGTGCCTGGCTTGTCGTCCTTGTGATTCTGTTTGGCGGTGTTTTATTTCTATTGTTAATCACACCAAGAGTACTAGTCTTCTTGTCGAAATAGGAAGATGTAATGCCATGGAAGAGAACCTTTGGCTGACAAATTTATCGTTGTGTTATACTGGGATGAATGTGGAAGAAGGCGATTCGGTCGCTGTTATTGCACATTGTTCAGATACTGTGGTGAAGAAAATAGGGGTACGTTTAAATTGCGACAAACATCTGCTGTTCTGGGAAACCTACTTTCCTTACCAGTCTATCCCTTACGAACCGGCCGTAGAAGAAATTTCTACCGCAGATGATGATTTTGATGAGGATGATGACAACGATGATGAGGATGATGATGAGGACCAAGACGATGATGCTAATGATGATGATGATGACAACGACGACGAACCTGTGGCTCATTCCCTTGAGAGCGACAAGCCCGAAACGGGGAGTATTAAGAGCATTGGAGGAGGAGGAGGAGAAGACGAAGAGGAAAAGCCGGTCGACGAGCCAGACGATCCCATGGAGGATGACGCAGTCAACACCGCCGCCATCATCTGTATCAGGCTCAAGCAGCCCAGGTCCAAATTGCTGCACAAGATGAGAGTCCCCCGGCTTTGTCGCAATTTTAGGTGAATTTTGAAATTCGAGCTCCAGTCTGTTAAATTTTGAGTTTTGTTTATTGAATTATGCTTCTTTTTAATGGGGGTGGGGGGCATTTGAGTGAATTGTCTTTAAATTTTGGTTTCGAAGCGGGACTGGGAATAAAATGAGAATATTTCTTCTGGTGTGAGCTCTGTACTTTTGTATTCACGGAGCAAAATTCAAAATATTGTGAAATGAAACAAGAAAGTGTGATTATATAGTGTATAACGAGATGGGAAGGAGAGAGAAGTTGTTGAATTTGAAATGTGGAGAGAGAAGGATCGATATTGGGGATTCTACGGCGGGTAGTTTCGAAATTTTAGGTCTTTATTGATTTAGTTACGCCATTGCCCTATGAACCGTTGCCAATCAATAACTTTCCATGATGTGAATAAAGCTGGAATGAGAATTACCTGCCTTAGTCTGAGAGGTGTACGAGTTATCAGCTTCGTTATGGTCAAGGTAGCAAGAAGTCTAGAACTCTGGAAATGAGAAGCATAAAGGAAAGCTAGTTGGAATAGATATTACTTCCTTAATACCATGACACTGCTAAATTGCCCGGGCCGTCGTACATTTATGTTTTAAGTTACGTACAGAAGATTTGGCTTTATGTGTAGTCTTTTTGTTGTTTCTCCAGTGCTGTTGCATGGTGCGGGAAGCTGAATGCCATCGCTTGTGCATCAGAAACGTGTGCAAATATTCTAAGGTTTGTGTTGCTTGTTTATGCTCACTTTTTTCTGACCATGAGAGTTATGCGTCATGAAATGTGGGATTTATTATGATGTGATAATATGCGTGACAAAAATAAAAGGATGAATCTTTCTAGCATGTTTAAGAATTGTAGTTCCATAAAAAAAAAAAAAAAGAATTGTAGTTACAGCTTACTTTTAGAAATAGAAAATCTTCATATAGGGTCCAAATGGATCATCAAGGAGTCACTAGTGTAAAAACTAGGCAGCCTGGTTGGTGGGCACTAAGCTTGTTTAAGTTTAGCCTATATTTAATTTCATCTCTTATTAATTAGTTACATTTGTGTACAGTTATGAGTAATGACAATTCTTTTTGTTATGGATTTCGCTGTAGTTCAAATGCAAATGTACCTTTTTGGATTCCCATCCATATCGTGATCCCAGAGCGACCGACTGAGCGGGCAGTGTTCAATGTCAATGCAGGTATTTAAAAGATTTATTTGCTTTTTTAAGGGCCTTTGGTTCTTCAGATTCTTTGCCTAATTTTCTTCACTGCAACTTATTCAGTGAATAGCTTGATAATTAACTATGAAGGCTTTATAATTCTCTTTGGACTTGCTTAATGCCAATATGCTTTGGCTATGAACATCTACAATGTGTCAAATTTCTTCTTCTTTCCAAGCAACTCTTGCATACGAAGTTGTTTTTTACCATCCGCAGTCCAATAGTTGTTACCTGCTAGTTCATTAAGTGTTCAAATCCTATCTCATTTGGATGACAATTCCCTAAATATTGGAAGAAGTCTCCTGACGGTTGGCATATATTTTTGCATGTCTTTTTCATTCGATGCTAGGTTAGGAAGACCTTTGATGTTTTGCTTTTGCTTTTGGTTTCCTAAATGTTGGTTATAATTCTGTAAACCATGATAGTTTTGAATACATTTTGCAGATTCTCCTCGTGATTCTGTTCAGTTTATTGAATGGTCTCCTACTTCTTGCCCTCGTGCCTTACTAATTGCCAATTTCCATGGGAGAGTAACGATCTGGACTCAGCCTTCTCAAGTAAGCTAGACTTGTTGTACTGATTTCTTCTTATGTAGATAACTTTCCCCCTTGCAAGCTTTTGATGTGGCCTTTCCACTAACAGCTAAATTGCAATAATCTTGGCCAATTTTTCCTTTTTATTTTATTTTATAATATGATGAAATGTTTATATTTGATCTATCTGATTAGGGGCCAGCTAATCTCGTACACGATGCCAGCCGCTGGCAAAGAGAGCATGAATGGCAGCAGGCTATTGCAGTTGTTACAAAGTGGCTGTCAGGAGTGTCCCCAGTAAGCAATCTGGTTTTAAAAGATATGTTTGTGCTTCTTGTTCTGCCCATCTGAATGTACTTCGCTCTTTGAAATGTAACATATTAGATTGCTTATTGTGACTGTAGTATCCTTTTCAAATGTAACATATTTAGCCTATATACTGCAGTCTGAATGTACTTCGCTCTTTGAAGATCGCATTTTATTTCTGCTGGTGTGACTGCAGTATCCTTTTCAGATGATGTTGATGGTTAATGATTTTTTAAATCTTTTTTTTTGATGAACCAGTATAAGTTGCTTTCCTCAAAATCAAGTACATCCTCCAATGGAAAGTCAACTTTTGAAGAAAAATCTCTTTCACAGCAGTCTCAAAATTCAGGTTTTGCTTTTTCCTTCATTGCAACGTTTCTTAATTTCAAGTTAGCTTATTTTCCATTTTATTTCTGCTGGTGTTCGATTGGTATGTGATGCAATATTTTGCTACTTGTTTCAGCTCGGTGGCCCAGTTTTCTGTGCGTCTGTTCTGTTTTCTCTACAGGCTCTGTTCAGCTTCATTGGTCCCAGTATCCTCCTAATCAGACCAATGCTGCACCAAAGTGGTTTCAAACAAGCAAGGGACTCTTGGGTGCTGGGCCTAGTGGGATCATGGCAGCTGATGCTATCATAACAGACAGTGGTGCCATGCATGTGGCAGGCGTTCTAATTGTAAACCCATCTACTGTTGTTGTTTGGGAGGTCACTCCTGGCCTAGGAAATGGATTTCACACAACTCCAAAGATTAGCACAACTCATGGGGTCCCACCTTCAATAAATCCACCCAATTTGGCAGGGGTTTCCCCTTTGGCTGCATATTTGTTTAGCTGGCAAGATTATCTATTATCTGTAGCAAAGCAAGGGCGAAAGCAGACAGATCCAGATTTCAGTGGTGCTGTACCACTTCATTGCTCTCCAGTTTCTAATTTTTCAGCATATGTGAGTCCCGAGGCTGCATCTCAATCTGCAACTACAACTACATGGGGATCTGGAGTTACTGCGGTTGCCTTTGATCCAACCCGTGGTGGTTCTGTCATAGCTGTTGTCATAGAGGGTACGAATTGTCCTCTTCCTTGAAAACCTTTTCTTCCCTCTTCTTTTTTTGCGTTTGGAATTCAATTGCAATTTGGTGGTGTAACGAAGCATGCATTTATTTGTTTATTTCTTTACCTTTTCTAATCCAGATGTACATTTTCCCAAAAAAATTCTCCGAAAGATAGTTTGTTATAGTCTTGATCTTTTGTAGACAAGTGTCTCATTATTTCTCGTTTCCATACAATATTTGTTTATTCTATCTGACCTGTTGGGTAACGACAACCCTTTTTTCCTGATAAGAAACCAAGTTTTCTTAGAAATACGTCTGAACTATAGTAGTTACATGAATTGAATGATGAGTGCAGGACAGTACATGTCTCCTTATGATCCAGATGAGGGTCCATCACTTACAGGACGGAGAGTGCAACGCTGGGAATCATCACCAATGCAAACTGTTTGGCTATCCAAAGTGGACACAAGCATACAACCAACTAATGATTTTAAAAGTTACCAAGCAGCGGCGCCAACACGTGCTCGTGCTCGAATAGTCTATTCTGCTTATGGTGATGAGATTGCTGTTGCTTTCTTCCGGGGTGGGGTCCACATCTTCTCTGGTTCGAACTTTGCACCTGTTGATAACTACCAGATTAACGTTGGATCTGCAATTGCTGCCCCTGCCTTCTCATCGACAAGCTGCTACTCAGCTTCTGTTTGGCATGATAGTGTTAAGGACCGTACAGTTTTAAAAATAATACGTATTCTTCCTCCTGCTTTGCCAAGCAGCCAAGCGAAGGCAAACTCATCAACCTGGGAACGGGCCATTGCCAAAAAGTACTTCTTCCACCTTGATAAACCTTGAATCCCTGAAATGATTTTTTATGAATGTTTAAGTTTCGATAGAGTGATGGTCATCATGGCAGGTTTTGGTGGAGTCTTTTCGTTGGGCTTGATTGGTGGGATGTTGTTGGCTGTACGAGGAGTGCTGCCAAGGATGGCATTGGTAATAACTTTGGATTCTTTTTGGTGGTATTTTTGTGTGACTGACAAATAGCGAAGTTGTTCTTGAAAAATTAGGAAACAAATTATGGATTTTATATGCGTTTCATGGAAAAATTCTTTGTAAATGATGTGCACAACCTATTGATTGTGTTTTTTTGTTTGTTCGTTGCAGTTTCTCTGAACAGTGTCATTGCAGTACTGGATGCAAATTTTGATTCTCTTCCTTCTACTCAGCACAGACAACGATTTGGTCCTGTAAGTTTTTAGCTATGATGCAGGTTTTTCAAGATGCTTATAGGTTTTCTTGTAAATGCTAATTTTTTCACGACAATTAGGACCAAAGGTGTCATTTTAGTGAAATTATTTGGTGCATTTTACAATGTTATAAATCTTGATGCGTTAACAGTTTATTACATAATCTCGGAGATGTTTTGTTCATAATTACTCATGTGCACGCCTTTAGAATTTTGATAAAATTTTTTAGACATACGATGTAATATATTTTGTTTGTGCAAGTAATGAAATATGCTGAATTTAAATGAATGCCACATAATTTTTTTTCTTATATGAATGGCCTGGTAGTGTTAACATGCTCATCTGGAATTTAAAAGAAAAAGAAAAAAAGACTTTTGCTGTTAAAACCAATTGACAGTACAATGTTAACAGTTCTACTTTCTTCTTATTTGGCAAGCAAAAGATCACCTAGATGGCCTCCCTGTTTCCCATGTTGGAGATTGTAATTACCAAGAAAAAAAATCACCTAGAAAAAAGACTCAGAAAATTATCTGTTTCGATGCAGAGTCTCAACAGGATAAAATGCAGGCTACTGGAAGGTACAAATGCACAAGAAGTTGGGGCAATGGTTCTACACAAGCAAACCAGGTTGTTGAATCCATCTGCTGTGGTACCAGAGCCATGGCAGGCATCTGGCGAAACGTTATCAGGCATTGATCCTGAAGCAACTGCTGTTGAAGCAGCACTAGTTCCACATATTCAGGTTTTCTGTTGACCGTTGAACTTCTTAATCTTTAACTTACGTTTTTCTCTTGTTGAAAGTTACACGCTGAAAAATGGTCATGTTTGACAATATTTTTTTTCTGATTGGCTATACAGAATATGCCCCGGCCTAGAGGTGCAGTTGCATCTCAATCTGCAACTACCACTACATGGGGATCTGGAGTTACTGCGGTTGCCCTTGATCCTACCAATGGTGGTTCTGTCATAGTTGTTGTCATAGTTGAGGGTACGAATTGTCCTCTTCCTTGAAAACCTTTTCTTCCCTCGTGTTTTTTTTTTTTATTTTTTATTTTTTGCGTTAGGAATTCAATTGCAAGTTGGTGGTGTAACGAAGCATGCATTTATTTGTTTATTTGTTTCTAATCCAGATCTTAGTTTTCCCAAAAAAAAATCTCCAAAAGTTGGTTTGTTAGAGTCTTAATCTTTTCCAAACAAGTGTCATTATTTCCCGTTTCCGTACAATATTTGTTTCCATGCTTCTGTGTTTCTATCTTGTGAAGTGGTAGTCGTATGTATTTTCTCACCTTTTTAAAAGTACTTATTCAGCTTTATTATTGCTGGTTTTTTTTTTGTTGGTAACTTTATACCTTACCTTTGATTCTGTTGTAATATTGACGTTTTATTCTATCTGACCTGTTAGGTAATGATAACACTGTCTCACAAAGAAAAAAAAAGCAAAAAGAGAATGTCACGTCACCATCAAACAAGAAACGAAAAGAGAATGTCATTACCCTACCAAAAAAGAAACAAAAGATGAATCTTGCTGCCACATCACCGATCGTGAATGCCGACATTGTCCTTGATCAATTGAGTTGTGACATTCAAACACCAGTGACTAATATATTGCCACAACGTAAACAGTTTAAGGTTGGTAAAAATTTGAGCATCTCTTGAAATACGATAAAGCTTTCCTTCATTACTTTGAAGAAACTAATGTTCATTTTTTTCATTATTTTCTTTATGTCATACTAGATTAATACACCTCATGAATTTATTGATCTCTTGCAGACATGGATATATACAGAAGAATTCCCTGAGGCTATTAGGTCATATATTATTGGTCACACTGATGTTAATCCTGATGGAAACTGTGGATACAGAGTCATATCTATGGCGTTGGGGATTGATAATGGATGGCGTAAGGTACGAAGAGATTTATTACATCAACTACGTCAAATGCCTTCTCTTTTCCAGGAGTGTTTTGTAGGTAACGACAAGTATGAGGAGATTGAGAGAGCACTTGATTATTTTGAAGATGGTTTTGCACCAGAGTATAGTTGGTTGACCATGCCAGAAATGGGGCATTTAATTGCTACATGTTATAACGTGGTTTTGATACACTTGAGCATGACACAATGCATTACGTTTCTTCCATACTCTCTAGAGTCATCATCTCAATCAAGTGATACTGACCTACGTGAGGTTGCCATTGGTTATCTAACTAAAAACCATCATTTTATCCAGGTATAAAATATGAATTTTGTTATTACATATATATTTCTTTTATCTTATTTGATAACTCTAAATTGATTGATGACTTTGTGTATTGTAGGTACATTTGCATGAAGGTCACCCTATGCCACCAGTTTCTACCATGTGGCACAAAAAGAGTCAAACGAGCAGTGATATTAGAGTGAAAAACTTGTACTCAAAATACCAGGGGCGTGTGGATCAATTTAAGCAACTTCGAGGGCTAGAGAATGTAGCCACTAATGATATTGTGGATCTTGAAGATGATTAAAACATCGAAGCATTTCTCGACACCCATGGACCTCAATTTGTGTATCATGCACAAAACTTACTGCTCAAGACCCCTCAAGAATAATTCTCGAGTGGAAGACAAAAATAAGCTTCAAGTCTTTAACATGTACATTCTCTTAAAATTTCATGTACTAAACTAGTATTTATGTATATGAACTGTGTACATTGGAAAATTTAAATTCAAGTATTACCTCTCTTACTCTTAATCCACAACCACGCAACAAGTTCATCCCCCTGCCTCTGTGTCCCATCACCATGAACTTTGGCCATTTGTATTGTTGTTTCGTTTCTTCACCCTCATCTTTCACACCTATTCACACACACCCAAAAAAAAAACCTAATTCCAAAAGTCAGATTCCTCTTGCTTTTTTTGTTTCTTGAATTCCAAGTAATTAATTCGATGGCAAATGCCGAGACCTTGAGCCAACCACGAAGAATGTACGGCTAATGCGACAGCATTTTTTGGGACTTGATCGAGGTTTGGAACATCAGATACATGAACGGCCTTGAGAGCCATTGATTTTTATCTTGCAAATTTGCAAACTTGTCCATCTGTGAATGATGGATCCACTGGCCTTTTCCCAGTTATGATCTCTAAAAGGACAACCCTATAACTATACACATCGCTTTTCGCAGTGATTTTTAGCATGCAGGCATATTCTACAGGTAACAATTGAATTATCAGGTTGACACGCCCTGACCCTGATATTCCCTGAACATCAAGATAGGCACGTGTTGGCCGACACCCAAGGGTGACGAAAGCCATTTGTTGAATACGAGAGTAATGATTAGGAAAATATATACATGATTTAAACATCAGAATCTACAGGAATCAAGCAAAGTTTAAGGAAGTGTCTGGAGTGCACAAAACACGTTCTAGATCCGAGGTTACAAAAAGAGAGATTATTAGAAGATTTTACACAAAAGGGAACAACACACAATTACTGGTAGGGGAATGCCTCGTATGTTACGTCGTAATCCTGGTTCCTAAGACCTGAATGGGGGCGCAAAAGAAAGGTGAGTAGATCAAGTTCATATACATACATAGTACGAAAATAGTTATGAACATACTAACCCCCATGTTTTTATATATAATGAAAACTACTAACATAAGAAGTGATAGTTATTCAGAAAACTCTAGCATGTCGTAAAACAATTCATAAATCAATGCATAAGATCATCACATAAATCATTCTCGCAGAGTCAACTCGGGAAGTAGTTCACAATCATTGTATATCCATAATGTACTACTAGTGAGTTCACTCAATAATAACAATCCCGGCCCAATGCCTGCACTTAAGTCTCTGTGCCCGTAGCCAGAGATAGCTCCCTCCCGGCCCAATGCCTGTCTCCGTGTCCCTCAGCCTTTCGCTAAGGATTATTTCTCCCAGCCTAACTGCCAACACTAGATCCTTGCCTCAGGCGGCATAATGTTCACTAGGTACGCACAAAACATATTTCATATCTAAAACTCAACTTCATAGTATAGAGTCATCCATCATCTATACTATAAAGAGGTGTTCGAAAAACATGTTCTAAGTATCATATCGTCATCCATAAGATATTCTACAAGAACATGGTTTTTATATAGAAAAATATGATATTTAAAATAAGCTCAATATAGGCTATAATCAATTCTCAATATATAAAATCCCAAACATAAATCAAATAATTATGCTTCCTGTGAAACGTTATCCAAATCATAATTCTATAAGGCATGCTATTAATATGTGCAATTCTATAATCAAATCATGCAAATTTTTGAAAGGATCCACTCACTGATACTCTGTAGCAGCAGAGTTATGCGAAAAAGGATTAAGAATTTCCCCACTAGCAACTTCACCTAATCACAAAAATATGATAAATAAATAAAGGATTTCTAATAGATTTGGGCTTGAATTGGATAAAATAAAAGGATTTGGGTTGGATGGGTTAAGGTCTAATGGGTTTTAGGATCCTAAGGTTTTTGGGTTAAAAGGGTTTAGGGTGAAAAGGGTGGTTTGGGCTTAGGCCCAAACCTACACACACATGCATGCACAACACACACACGGGGCACTGCCCACATACACAAACACGCACTGTACACACATACACACAATACACTCACACACTTACACAGACACACGCACACACGTGCACCACACACACAACACACACATACACACCACACCACACCACACACACGCACAAGCACAGCCCAAAGGCCTTATAACAAGGGCTTAAGTTGTGACATCCCACATCGCCTAGGGGAGTGATCCTTAAATGTATATTCCCACCCCTACCTAGCACGAGGCCTTTTGGGAGCTCACTGGCTTCGAGTTCCGTTGGAACTTCGAAGTTAAGCGAGAAGGGGGCTAGAGCACTCCCATGATGGGTGACCCACTGGGAAGTTGCTCGTGAGTTCCCAGAAACAAAACCGTGACCCACTAGGAAGTTGCTCGTGAGTTCCCAGAAACAAAACCGTGAGGGCGTGGTCGGGGCCCAAAACGGACATTATCGTGCTACGGTGGTGGAGCGGGCCCGGGAAGTGGTCCCGCCCGGGTCGGGATGTGACAATTGGTATCAGAGCCTAACCCTGGCCGTGGTGTGCCGATGAGGACGTCGGGCCCCTAAGAGGTGTGGATTGTGACATCCCACATCGCCCAGGGGAGTGATCCTTAAATGTATATTCCCATCCCTACCTAGCACGAGGCCTTTTGGGAGCTCACTGGCTTCGGGTTCCGTTGGAACTCCGAAGTTAAGCGAGAAAGGGGCTAGAGCACTCCCATGATGGGTGACCCACTGGGAAGTTGCTCGTGAGTTCCCAGAAACAAAACCGTGAGGGCGTGGTCGGGGCCCAAAGCGGACAATATCGTGCTACGGTGGTGGAGCGGGCCCGGGAAGTGGTCCCGCCCGGGTCGGGATGTGACATAAGTATTGGGCTTAACCCAATTTAGATCTAAAGCCTAGCTAAAATAAATGGGCTAGACTAAATTGAAATGGGTTATTGGACTTGGGTTGAAACACATACGGGTCAAGTCGACCCGATTTAAAACATGGGTCCTTAGACCCTCATCGAGGAAGAATACCGGGACATATAGCCGGAATTTCCTCCCGGCTCTGATTTGGTCTAAACTAAGTGAAAACATTGAAATTTCCACCCAAAAATGATACTGAAAAGAAGAGAAAACGATATTATACCTAGCTTAGAGTCTTCACAAGCTTGACTGTGATAAGGATGGCCGGAAATTCGGTTCGAACTTCGTTGGATTTCTGGAAAATAGAAATGAGATGCATGGACAGATTAGAGCCTGCCATTTGGGTCAAGAACCAATCCTAATTCTTCCCCAATACATACTAAATAAGATCACAGGGATAGAGATTTCCAGTTGGCTTCCAACTCAATGGCTCTCGCCAGAGTTCGTCGCTGGGGCTGTAATACACTAACAGAGAAGTGGCAAAGTCTAAACCCAAGATTTTCACCTCAAAAACATGCCAAGGACCAGGAAATAACTCAAACAAACGTAATAGGGAAATTAGCCTTACCTGAGTTCGAGTTACAAAGGTTTGAAACTCTCAGCTTCAATGGTGGATCACTCTATAGTGGTCCGATGATGCATGCAAGGATATATTCAGGTTCCTTGGGTCTCAGTGATTCCAAATATGCGGTTTTGGGGCTGCGATTTTCAATTAATTACAGTTTCGAAGAGGAAGAAGGGTGGGAGCTCTCGGAGCTCCAAAGAGTGCGTGTGTTTCAATGTTAGAGAGAGATAAAGAGTAACGAGGTTTGATGATGATGATGGGTTTCCTCGAGTAGGCATGCAGTTGGGTGTGTGCGTCAGTGAAGAGATGAGAGAGATAAGGGTTTCGAGAGAGAAAATGGAGTGTGCAGAGAAAGAGAGAAGAAAGAAGGGATCATGGGGTAGGAGACAGAGAGAGAATATGAGGGTTGATAGGGTGCTGCCACGTGGCAGCCCAATTGGGTAAAGGATTATGGACTAAATTGATAATTTCATAAACATTTTGGGGGACAACTAAATTATACATATAATTGGGGGTTGGGGTGTTACACAGGTTTTGTCTTGTGGAAAACCATGCAAAGAACTTAGGTCTAAACACATCAAATTTAGCTTCTAAAAATCAAATATGTATAAAAATAAATCTACATATTGAATTGGGTTTATGGGGGTATATTAGGTATCAAATTTGGGTTTAAAGAGATATTAATAGTTTAGTTAAAAATCAAATCGGTGCAAAGAGTAAGTTGGGTGTAGAAATAGGTTAGATGAGTTTAAATAAAAAATTTCATTTTGAAATTCAAGCTCCAGTCTGTAAAATTTTGAGTTTTGTTCATTGAATTATGCTTCTTTTTAATGGGGGTGGGGCATTTGAGTGAATTGTCTTTAAATTTTGGTTTCATAGCGGACTGGGAATAAAATGAGAATATTTGTACTGGTGTGAGCTCTGTAGTTTTGTGTTCACAGAGAAAAATTCAAAATATTGTGAAATGAAACAAGAAAGTGTTATATAGTGTATAACGAGATGGGAAGGAGAGAGAAGTTGTTCAATTTGAAATGCGGAGAGAGAAGGATCGATATTGGGGATTCTATGGCGGGTAGTTTCGAAATTTTAGGTTACGCCATTGCCTTCTGAACCGTTGCCAACTTGCTGATAGCGATTTTACCACCTGTAAAACAAGAGTAAAACCGTTAGAAAATTCTTGCAAGAGAACAAGTCGTTTGTAGTATAGAATGGCTCAAGCAAGGTCGATCTCCTCAGGGACTGGTATAAACAATTTACGAGTTTTTGGAATATTTTGCTTAGTTAATTCTAAGAACTTCACTAATTTAGCAAAATTAAATACTATTGAATGTGACTAAAACAATTATCTAAAATGGGATTGGTTTATAGAAGTAGCGATTGAACTAAACAGAACAAGTAAATATAGAAATTCAAGATAAAATAAATGATTGAAGAAAATTAAATTGACAAAGCGCTAGAGTTCAACCTTTACCAACAACACTCATACGTAGCTCATCTAATTGCTTAAGTAATCGAAAACACACATGCTTTGAAGGTTGGGTTTTTCTTATGTATGTTTTACTTGTGATATTCAAGCTAAAACGCGTACCACTACATGCAATTTATCGATGACATTTGGATTAAATATAAACATAAGTGGTTCATTAATCTTGGTGAAAATCCTTTTGTTAAACCATGTAATCCCTAAGAGTATGATATTTACCTTAGGAGAAATTACAATCCTCAATCACAAGAAGCACAACCAATTTTAACGTGATATTCGTTCAAAATTGCATCCAATGACTTTTCTAAGCATCCTAATGGTGATCAAGCATCAAGGCACATAGATAGTTTAATTCGGTAATTGAAAATATCAAGGCAAGCGTGAAACAACACTTAAGCAATTAAAATAGAAATCTACATAATCATGTTGTGGCTTATGGCCTCACTCTAGCGAAAAGAAATTAATTACACATAATTATTTGAATACATAAGAAATTATTCATGAAGAATTAAGAAAAGAGACAACCCTTTAATACAAGGAGAGTTCACTGATCATCTCCTCAAAGAGCATGCTTCTTGCCGTCTTGATGTTCCTCTCCTATCCTCACTCTTTTTCTTTATTTCTGTTTCTCTCCGTTCTGCCCGTCTGCATCCCCCCTGACTTCTCTCTCTGCCCTCTGTCTTTTCTGTTTCTGTCAGTCCGCTTCCCCCACTGATCTCCCCGTGAGCTGCCCTCTGTCAGCCTCCCTCTCTCCTCTATTTCTCTCGTTATCCTCCATCTGTCCCGAGGGAGCCCCCTCGCTCCCCCGATTTAATTTATTTTCCTGGTTCTCTCCCGAGGGAGCCCCCTCACTCCCCCCGAGAGCTCCCTCCTTCTGCTCCTCTCTCTCTATGTCTTCTATATTCTTCTAACCCCCCTTTCCGTGAGCCTCCCTCTTATTTTTTTATTTTTCTTTTCTTTCAGTGCTGATCTCTACCCCCGAGTCTCCCACTGCCTTCTATTCTTTTTCTTTCTTTTTCTGCCTTTCCATCACCGCCCCACTCTTCTATTTTCCTTTTTATTATTTTTTTTGTTCTTCTTTTCTTCTCAGCCTTTCATCCCGTGAGTGCTCCTCCCCCACTACTCCCCTTGCCTATCTCTTTCTCTCTATCCTTTCATCATTCTGCCAGCGTGCCTATCCCTCCTGTCCTCCACCTTTCAATCCCATCTGCCTTTCTCTTTTCTTCTTCTTTTATTTTTCTGTTTCTCCTTTTTTTTCACATTTTCTTGAAATTAATCTTAAAGTAAATGTAACTGCACACTAACACAAAATAAAGTAAAATGCAACCATTATAATACAAAAACATCATAAAGACATAAGAAATGGATGGTATAAATGCATGAAATATATGAGTGATCACTTGCCAATCAATAACTTTCCATGATGTGAATAAAGCTGGAAATGAGAATTATCTGCCATAGTCTGAGAGGTCTACGAGTTATCAGCTTCGTTATGGTCAATGTAACTAGAACTCTGGAAATGAGAAGCATAAAGAAAAGCTAGTTGGAATAGATATTACTTCCTTAATACCATGACACTGCTAAATTGCCCGGGCCGTCGTACATTTATGTTTTAAGTTACGTACAGAAGATTTGGCTTTATGTGTAGTCTTTTTGTTGTTTCTCCAGTGCTGTTGCATGGTGCGAGAAGCTGAATGCCATCGCTTGTGCATCAGAAACGTGTGCAAGTATTCCAAGGGTTTGTATTGCTTGTTTATGCTCACTTTTTTTTTTTTTCTGACCATGAGAGTTTTGCATCATGAAATGTGGGATTTATTATGGTGTGATAATATGCGTGACGAAAAGAAAATGATGAATCTTTCTAGCATGTTTAAGAATTGTAGTTCCATAAAATAAAATAAAAAGAATTGTAGTTACAACTTACTTTTAGAAATAGAACATCTCCATATAGGGTCCAAATGGATCATCAAGGAATCACTAGTGTAAAAACTAGGCAGCCTGGTTGGTGGGCACTAAGCTTGATTAAGTTTGGCCTATATTTTATTTCACCTCTTATTAATTAGTTACATTTGTGCAGTGTTCAATGTCAACGCAGCTATTATTTGCTTTTATAAGGGCCTTTGGTTCTTCAGATCCTTTGCCTAAGTTTTCTTCACTGCAACTTATTCAGTGAATAGCTTGATAATTTACTATGAAGGCTTTATAATTCTCTGTGGACTTGCTTTATGCCAATATGTTTTTGCTATGAAAATCTACACATGTCAAATTCTTTTCCTCTCTTGCATACGAAGTTGTTTTTTAGCATCCGCAGTCCAATAGTTATTACCTGCTAGTTCATTAAGTGTTCAAATCCTATCTCATTTGGATGACAATTCCCTAAATATTGGAAGAAGTCTCCTGAGAGTTGGCATATGTTTTTGCATGTCTTTTTCATTCGATGCTAGGTTAGGAAGACCTTTGATGTTTTGCTTTTGCTTTTGGTTTCCTAAATGTTGGTTATAATTCTGTGAACCATGATAGTTTTGAATACATTTTGCAGATTCTCCTCGTGATTCTGTTCAGTTTATTGAATGGTCTCCTACTTCTTGCCCTGGTGCCTTACTAATTGCCAATTTCCATGGGAGAGTAACGATCTGGACTCAGCCTTCTCAAGTAAGCTAGACTTGTTGTACTGATTTCTTCTTATGTAGATGACTTTTCCCCTTTCAAGCTTTTGATGCGGCCTTTCCACTAACAGCTAAATTGCGATAATCTCTGCCAATTTTTCCTTTTTATTTTATTTTATAATATGATGAAATGTTTATATTTGATCTATCTGCTTAGGGGCTACTACTCCACCGAATCAAACTGGGCGGGAGACTCGGTGGATCAGCTGCTGGGCTTATTGCTGTCCTGTGTGTGAAGGAACATGGGTTCGAGTTGTATAGATGACTGACTACTATTTATTAGGTGAGTTCCTAATGCTGATAGTTGACGACAGAGTCATGCTGTGCAGATTGGATATATTATACAGTACAAATGTTCGTTAAGGCAATCGGTTTAGTAGATTACCTTGGCGAGTGGTAAAACTTTTTGTCTTGTTTTAAAAAACGCTTCGGAAAGCTTTCCACATCTCTGCATCTGCTGCCGAGTTTTGATTCTTTTTGGGTTTCTATTTTGCAGGTTGTAAATTATTGCCCTGATCACCTTGATGGATCCATCTGACCTGTAGTGAGAACATAGCTTATGATACGCATGTACAAATGTTAATAGCTGCCGCTGGGGAACGTCGTTGAGACGGTAGCCTCGGCAAAAGCCTCTCGTGAATTTTCGTTCATACGGGACCGAAAGGCTCGTTTGATTTATTAGGTTGCTAGTTTTGTAGTTTAACAGTAGAGTACTAATAGCACGAACTTTGCCATTCTGCTGGGCGTGGGGAGTCTGTTGTAAAAGTTTTGAAGCAGATCAGCATATTACTCTCTTTTTTCCTAGGCATAATTAATAAAGCATCATATTTCAAGTCATTACAAAATCTAACCATATGAATAATTTGATGCAATTTTAGTTGGTTAAAATGACAAATGTCTTTCCACTCCTAATAGCACCGAGACATTTTGACACGCCCCGACCCCGATATTCCTCGAATATCAGGATAGGCACGTGCTGACCGACACCCGAAGGTGACGCAAGCCATTCGTTAAGTGCAAAAATTTATGATTTGAAATAAATAACGGTTAGGAATACAATTACAAAGGATTAATAATTTAGGAACGTGTCCAGAGCATACGACTAAACCAAATCACTAAAAGAATTGAGACAAGGTTAAATGGATCAAGGGAATGAGTGCTACACTGAAAAGACTCGAAGGTACCGCTGTGGAAGTGCCGTGATGCCGGGATCGTAATGCCTCGTTTCTAATACCTGAATGGGGGCGCAAAACAAGGGTGAGTGGACCAAGTTTATATACATACATAGTACGAAAATAGTTATGAACATACTAACCCCCACAGTTATATAATGAAAACTACTAGCATTATAAATGATAGTTTTACTGAAAACCTTAGCATGCCATAAACATCTCAAAAGATATATCGCGGAAGAACATCGCGTCAAACCAAAGCATTAATCGTCTCACAAATCGTCTCATAAACGTGGTGTGCTGCTAGTAAGATCACTGAATAATAATATACTCCCGGCCCAATGCCTGCACCTAAGTCTCTGTGCCCGTAGCCAGAGATAACTCCCTCCCGGCCCAATGCCTGTCTCCGTGTCCCTCAGCCTTTCGCTAGGGATTATTTCTCCCGGCCTAACTGCCAACACCAGATCCTCGCCCCAGGCGGCATAGTGTCCACTAGGTACGCACAAATAGTTACGCCTCTAAAAATAACCACTTCATAGTATAGAGTCATCCATCGTCTATACTATAAAGAGGGGTTTCTAAAACATGTTCTAGCATCCTATCGTCATCCATCAGATAGTCTACTAGTTCATGGTTTTTATAGAAAATACGATATATCAAAATATAGCTCAATATAGGCCAACAATTAATCCTCACAAAATAATGAGACGATATTCAACATTTCAATAAACATGCTTAACATAAATTCAATTCATAAACTCGTAAGGCATGCTATATAAATACATAAAACTTCATGTCATATCATAAATTATGTATTTATTTTTAGAAGGTGGTCCACTCACTGTACTTCGCCGCAGTAGCGATCCGCGAGTGAGTTCTGGAAACGTCATGGCTAGCCACTTCACCTAATCACGACAGAAATTCGATAAATATAAAGATTGGAATGAATTTGAATGAACTTAAGAATTTTGGTTGGGAACCCTGGGATTTTGGTTTAGGCTTGGAATGGATTGAGTTTAGGGTTTCTAAAGTTTTTTGTTCTAAGGGAGTGAAGGTTAGATGGTTTTGGAACTTAGCCAACTATACGACCTATCCACTCTTTCGACCACACTACTCACACATATATCACACACTACACGGAACACACATATACACACCATATACGTACAATACATACATGCATACTATATCCACATATATACACGGACTCACACACATACATACTATACATATACACATACCAAGCCCACATATACAATTCACACACATGGCATACATTTACGTCATTCTAGTTCACAACACTTACATATATATATATATATATATAGTCCTATATAGTTCCTCCTAACAGATGCATGTACACAGATATGCTCACACATACAAACCCACATAGCCTCCATTATATGTACATATTTAACACACACACACACTTCCACGGCTTCACCCATGCCACATTACACTCACACATGTAATACAACACTATACACACACGGCACATGCATACATACATGCACACATATACCATATATATATCACATACACACCCATATACCATATATATATAATACACACACACTTGCAAGCATATACCATATATATATATATACATGCACATACACGTGTACCACACTCACCCACACTAACACACACACACCCGGACATACATACATACATATAACTCACGCACACACACATGCTTGCACGACAACACCCACGGCACTGTTATCATACATACCCACACTACATATTCTCATACACATCCATACAACACACACACATATTACATATACACACACGGCATATATATATATATATATATATATATATATATATATATATATCCACCCTCATACATACCACACACGGCACTACACTCACATACACACACACACTGTCCACATACACACACACACTGTCCACATACACACACACACTGTCCACATACACATACACACACACACACCCACGCACTGTACAGCACATACACACACGGTACAAGCACAATACACACACACGTGCACTAACGCCTACCTCAACTTAACATTGCACTACATACCCCCCTCCCGCACGCACAATCATTCATACATTTATACATATACACACCCTGCTACCTCATCTATGAAACTTTAATCACACTGAAGCCCACGGGAGTAGGGGAAATTTGGAGTCTAAGGTAAGGGAGGTTCGAGTTTGACTAGAAACTAGTTGATTTACACTCTAACATTCCAAAGATCAAAAGGAAGCTCTTACCTGGAACCTACGGTTCCCCACTGGATGACTCTCGGGTCTCCCTTGATGGAGCTCAATCCAAGCTCCAACGGTGCATGCAAAGGTATATTCGAACTCCTCAGGTCGTGGGAAGGTGAAGGGTGAAATTTGGAGGGTTGGTTTGCAGTGTAGAGGGAGTCGATGATGAAGGAAGAGCTCTAGGAGCTCAATGGTGGTTTTTGCGAGAGAAGGAGTATTCCTTCTGTTTTTCAGAAATGGGAAAGGGATGAAGGAATCCCGTGTGGGTTGGGTCACTTACCCGAGTCCATGGGCCGGGTTTTGGGCTTTATTTGCTAGCAAATGGGTTTTGGGTTTAATGAGTTGGGCTTGGCCCATTTAACCTAGGAAAAATTTCGGGTATGGATCGTTAAACATTTGATGCGATTTTGTGTATTTCTTATTAGTTGGTGTTACGTGGAAAATTAAGCAACATAAATAAATCAGAGTGTGTGAAAGGAGGAAAAGTCTATAAGAAAAAAAGGGAGGAAAAGTGTACGGGATTCAACTCCTTTTAGCTATTTTCAGAAGAGGATCCTATGTGGATCCACTTTGTGGAGATTCTAAAGATCCTCACATCCTAGCCTTTCATCATACATCGCGCGGTTTCTTTTCTTCATGTACTATTTATATTTAATTTTAAAATAAAAAAATTCAAATAATTTTTGACCGCACGATGCACGATGAATGGTTAAAATGTGAGGATTCTTAAGATCCATTCGGATCCAAATTCACTATTTTCATATGGCAGTTAGGAAGTAGGTTATACGTGTCTACTAACCAACTTTTAGTCTACTTATAGTTCGCTTTCAAATTTTTTGAACAATTTGAAGTTTAGATTCCATAGATGTGCTTGCTTATCATTTAGCTTCTAGCTTTGTTAATGAGGGTTAGTTGAGTTGGTAAGAATCATTTTGTTCGCTAGACTAAGATTTGGTTCGAATCTCGTTGTTGGTATGCTCCCTTGGTGAGCAATCCCTCTTACTCCTTCAGTATCAAAGAGACTCGTCTTCATTAATCTAGCCTACCAAGTAGCCTAACTTTTGAAACAAATTTCGTCATTCAAATTCTTAGAGCGAATTTGAGAATCAAATCTTCACCCTTCATTTTTCAAACTACTAATGTAGTCTCATATTGAAGAAACATTGCTTATTCTAGTGGTAGTTCATTTTTTAGGTTGGAACACTTTAAAAGTGAATTTCGGATGTGTCGGTCTGGTTTGGTATTGCTGAGTTTTGAAAAAAAACTGTTTTTGCTGTGCTGTGAGAATAAGCAACTGTGAAATAAAGCAATAAAGTGTTTGGTAAACTTTTTTGTAAAAGTGCTTTTGAAAAAAAAGAGCAGTATTATAATGTTTGATAAACTTTTATGTAAAACAGATGTGCAAAAACTGATTTTTGCAACTTTGTGTTTTTGTTTTTTTTAACAAAAAACTGTGAAAAAAAAAGCTGAAGTTAAATGTTTGCCAAACATAAAAAAGCTCCCAAATTTTTTTGATATCCACTTTTCTAAATCACCTTAATATCAAATCAGGGCTTACACATCTATCAATTGGCTTTTACTCTAAACATAATTTTCTTCTAAATATGTTATACGGAGTCTACTAATTAGTTCTTAATCTAATGATATTTCCTTTTTTTTCAATACTAAAACAACTTAGTCTCGAGTTGAAATCTCACCTCCACTTTTTAATCAAAGAAAAGTAAACATTTACATACGTGTCTAGTTAAAATACATTTTACCGCCATCATATTTATTTACCGGAGTTTCCGAAGCGGTAAAAAGTTAAAACGATGAGGAGTTACTGTTAACACAACAAAAGCAGTTGAAAAAGGTGTTACTGATTTCAGAAGCGCGAAAATTCGGTTAATCTCGACGGACGCCGGCGAATCGACGACGACGAGGAAACAGCGATGAGCAGCGGTCAAGGTGGACCCCACCCCTGGCCTTCCGGGTGACGAGGCTGTGCAAGCCCTCATTCCAGGTGAAACCCATTCCCCTCCTTCTCGACCCCGCCGATCTCGTCGTCGTCGAGGACATTTTCGACGACCCGATGGCAGCCGCGCAACTCCCCCGCCTCCTCGACGTCCACGACTCCTTGAACCCCTCCTCCTCCGCCTCCTCCGATCTCACCTACCGCACCCGGTTCCTCCTCCACCACCCCTCCGACTCCATTGGCCTCTCTGGGCTCCTCGTCCTCCCCCAAGCCTTCGGGTCTCCCTCCCTCTCTCTCTCTCTCTCTCTCTCTCTCCCCTTACCCACATTTTAATTTCTTGATTTGTTAATAAAGTTGTGATTTTGCAGAGCAATATACTTAGGGGAGACATTTTGTAGCTATATTAGCATCAATAACAGCTCCAATTTCGAAGTCAAGGACATTATAATCAAGTTTTTAATCTCAAATTCTACATATGTCAAATTCTTTTCCTCTCTTGCATACGAAGTTGTTTTTTATCCGCAGTCCAACAGTTATTACCTGCTAGTTCATTAAGTGCTCAAATCCTATCTCATTTGGATGACAATTCCCTAAATATTGGAAGAAGTCTCCAGAGAGTTGGCATATGTTTTTCCATCTTTTTCATTCGATGCTAGGTTAGGAAGACCTTTGATGTTTTTCTTTTGTTTTTTGCTTTCCTAAATGTTGGTTCTAATTCTGTGAACCATGATAGTTTTGAATTCATTTTGCAGGTTCTCCTCGTGATTCTGTTCAGTTTATTAAATGGTCTCTTACTTCTTGCCCTCGTGCCTTACTAATTGCCAATTTCCATGGGAGAGTAGCGATCTGGACTCAGTCTTTTCAAGTAAGCTAGACTTGTTGTACTGATTTCTTCTTATGTAGATAACTTTTCCCCTTGCAAGCTTTTGATGTGGCCTTTCCACTAACAGCTAAATTGCAATACTCTTGGCCAATTTTTCCTTTTTATTTTATTTTATAATATGATGAAATGTTTATATTTGATCTATCTGATTAGGGGCCAGCTAATCTCATACACGATGCCAGCCGCTGGCAACGAGAGCATGAATGGCAGCAGGATATTGCAGTTGTTACAAAGTGGCTGTCAGGAGTGTCCCCAGTAAGCAATTTGGTTGTATGCTACTCATCTGATTTTATAAAGGATATGTTTGTGTTTCTTGTTCTGCCCATCTGAATGTACTTTGTTCTTTGAAATGTAACCTATTAGATTGCTTAATGTTTATATGAAGATCGCATTTTATTTCTGCTGGTGTGACTGCAGTATCCTTTTCAGATGATGTTGATGGTTAATGATTTTTTATATCTTTTTTTTTTTTAGATGAACCAGTATAAGTTGCTTTCCTCAAAATCAAGTACATCCTCCAATGGAAAGTCAACTTTTGAAGAAAAATTTCTTTCACAGCAGTCTCAAAATTCGGGTTTTTTTTCCCTTCATTGCAACGTCTCTTAATTTCAAGTTATCTTATTTTCCATTTTATTTCTGCTGGTGTTCGATTGGTATGTGATGCAATATTTTGTTATTTGTTTCAGCTCAGTGACCCAGTTTTCTGTGCGTCTGTTCTGTTTTCTCTTCAGGCTCTGTTCAGCTTCATTGTGTTGAATGGTAATCTTGTCTTGGCCCAAGACAATGGATCCAGCCCATGAGCCCAATGGATGATTCATGAAAATGATAGAGAATTCTAGCAAAAACATGTAGATTGAATGCATGCATAAAATATCTAAGGTCTTTTGTAGAAAGACCTAGAATCTTGCTCACTTGACATACTTGGTTTAGCACCTCACCTATTTATAGGTGAGGTTTGCCAACTTTGACATTGCTAGAACTTTCTAGCTAATGCTTAACAACCACACAATTTTACAAGATTCTAGGTCTTTCTACAAAAGACCTTAGATATTTTATGCATGCATTCAATCTACATGTTTTTGCTAGAATTCTCTAGCATTTTCATGAATCATCCATTGGGCTCATGGGCTGGATCCATTGTCTTGGGCCAAGACAAGATTACCATTCAACATCCCCCCTTAATCTTGTCTTGTGACGCCAATTGAGTTCCTCAGTCTGATAAAGTCTTCTTGTTTGAGTGGCTTGGTGAATATGTCGGCGACTTGATCTTGAGACTTCACGTATTCCACTTGCACATCCTTTCTTGCAATGCATTCTCTTATGTAATGATAGCGGGTATCTATGTGTTTGCTCCTGTCATGGAACACCGGATTCTTTGCTAGAGCTATTGCAGACTTGTTGTCGAAATAGATCTCTGTTGGCTCTTCTTGTGGCATGCTTAATTCTTTCAGCAAGTTTCTCAGCCAGATTGCATGACAGACACATGCGGTAGCAGCTACGTATTCAGCTTCGCAGGTAGAGAGAGTGACAATCAGTTGCTTCTTCGTCATCCATATGACTGCAGTGTCTCCCATGAAGAAAACAAATCCAGTAGTGCTTTTTCTATCGTCAGAACTCCTGCCCAATCACTGTCGCTGTATCCAACGAGTTTGTAGTTATCAGAACTTGAATAGAACAAGCCAAAGTTCACGGTACCTTTAAGGTATCGAAGAATTCTTTTGGCCGTCTTCAAATGTGTAGTTGTGGGATTCTCCATGTAGCAACTGACTAATCCGACGGCATAGAGAATGTCTGGTCTTGTGCATGTCAAGTAGCGCAAGCTTCCAACTAGACTCTTGAAAAATGTTGGATCTACACTTTCTCCTTTGTCATGCTTGGTTAGCTTGACTCCACACTCCATTGGCGTGCTTATGGGCTTGCAGTCGTCCATTTTGAACTTTTTCAGTATCTCCTTTGTGTAGCTTTCTTGGGAGATGAAAATGCCTTCTTCATTCTGCTTGACTTCGATGTCTAGGTAGTATGCCATCAACCCAATGTCGGTCATCTCGAATTCTTTAGTCATCACTCTCTTGAACTCTTCAAACATGCTTGGATTGCTTCCGGTGAAGATTAGATCATCCACATATAAGCACACAATCAAAATATCTCCATCTTTAACTTTGACGTAGAGAGCATGTTCATGAGGGCACTTCATAAAGTTGTTCTCCTGAAAGTACTTGTTGATGCGACTATTCCATGCTCTTGGCGCTTGTTTTAACCCATAGAGGGCTTTCTTCAGCTTCAGAACCTTGTCTTCATGCCTTTTGATTTCATAGCCTGATGGTTGCTGAATGTAGACTTCCTCTTCAAGGACTCCATTTAGGAAGGCGGACTTCACATCCATTTGTTGAATCTTCCATTTGTTTTGAGCTGCCAAAGAAATTAGTAATCGTATAGTTTCCAAACGAGCAACGGGTGCAAATACCTCATCATAGTCGATTCCGGCTCTTTGACTATAGCCTTTCGCCACTAGCCTTGCCTTGTATCTTTCGACCTCTCCTTTTGTATTTTTCTTTGTCTTGTACACCCACCTGATTCCAATGGCTTTGTGTCCTTCCGGAAGAATAGCGAGATCCCATGTGTCATTTTTTGAATTACTTCGATTTCTTCATCCATTGCTTTCCTCCACTTAGTATCTTGTACTGCTTCTTGGAAGTCGACTAGTTCACAATCAGCAAAGAGACAGAAAAGTGTAGGATTATCAAGTCTTTCAACTACCTCATAGAGTTCACGTAAACTCCTTGTGCGTGGAACATCTCTCTCATTTGAACTCCCACTTGATGATGTTGATGCTGGTGAATTACCATGATTAGTTGATGTTGGTGAAGCAGGTAGAGTAGTGGATTGTTGTTGAACATCTCTTGCTTCCTCCATTATTGTTTGTTCATTATCTTCTTCAAACTGAGGAAAGAAGTGAAGATCACCTGCATGCGGGCCAAAATCTAATTCTCCTTCTTCATCGAACATCACGTCTCGACTGATCACCATCTTCCCATTTTTCGGATTATATAGCTTATAGCCTTTTGAATTTGTGTCATAGCCGATGAAGATGAACTTTTCACTTTTGTCGTCAAGTTTGGTTCTCCTCTCATCTGGTACATTTACATGGGCTATGCTTCCAAAAACTCTTAGATGGGAGATATCTGACTTTCTCCCACTCCATGCTTCTTGCGGAGTTTTTCCTCACACACTTCTTGTTGGAGACCGATTGGATAGGTAGACGGCACATGCTACAGCTTCTGCCCACAACTCTTTAGGCAATTTCTTACTTTTGAGCATGCTTCGAGCCATGTCGAGGATAGCTCGATTTTTTCTTTCCGCCACACCATTTTGTTGAGGGGATCTTGGAACTGTCAAAGGTCGACGAATTCCATTGGCTTCACAAAATTCTTGAAATTCCTTTGAAGTGAATTCTCCTCCTCGATCAGATCTCATGGCTTTGATCTTGCAACCACTCTCATTTTCTACAGCGGCTTTGAACTTCTTGAATGCTCCAAAGACTTTTGATTTCTGCTTCAAGAAATATACCCAGGTTTTCCTTGAAAAATCATCAATGAAGAGAAGAAAGTAATTATTTTTACCCAAAGAGCTTGGTTTTATTGGACCGCACACATCAGTATGAATGAGCTCGAGTGGCTTCTAGGCTCTTGTGGTCGACTCCTTTGGAAAGCTTTTCCTGAACTGTTTCCCAAGTAAACATCCTTCGCAAACTTGATCAGGATGACTGATGCACGGTAGGCCTCTCACCATTTCCTTCTTGGATAATAACTCCAGTCCTCCAAAGTTAAGATGCCCAAAACGAAGATGCCAAAGCCAGGATGTGTCTTTGTAAGATATCTTGAGACACTTTGCAACATCGTTTTGAATATTCATAGGAAACATCATATTCTTTGACATTTTTGCCTTAGCAATTAATCTTCCTTTGTCATCTCTAAGAAAAAGGATATAATTTTTCGTATGAAAATCATAACCTTTTTCTAAGAGTTGATCCAAACTCAAAATGTTGCTTTTCATATTAGGCACATAGTAGACATTTGAAATTATTTGATGACCGTCATTTTTCAGGGGAATAAGGATGTTACCTTTTCCTTTTACGGGTATTTTGGATTCGTCTCCAAAAGAAACGTTGCCACTCACCGATTCATTGAGCTCTACAAACATGTTTCTTCTTCCGCACATGTGGTTGCTGGCGCCGGTGTCAAGATACCATGTATAGTCGTGGTCTCCATCATTGTTTTTACATGCCAGTAGCACAACGCCATTCTCTTCTTTCTCTTCTTTCACATAATTGACCTTCTCATCAGGTCTGTTTCTTGGAGCTCTACATTCCCAAGCATAATGCCCATACTTTTGACAATTGTAGCATTGAACTTGAGATTTTTCATACCTCGAGTTTGAGCGCCCTCCTCCACGACCTTTAGTTGAGCTTTCTTCTCTTTCGTAGTTGCTATGGTTGTTGAAGTTCCAACCACGTCCACGTCCATGTCCACGCCCACGTCTGCGACCTCGGCCACGACCTCTTTCGTATTGGCTTCCCTCGTTGTTGAGGCTTTCTTCTTTCTTCTTTGGCTGAACATGCGTCTTGAGGAGCTGCTCATCATTCCATTGCTCTATGCTAATTTCTTCCAAGTTTTTAGTTTCTTCAATTGTTACAACAATATGCTCGAATTTGGGATCTAACGAGCGTAATATCTTCTCCATAATTCTAACATCTTCCAATTTTTCACCGTTTCTTTTTAATTGATTGGAAACGGCTAAGACTCTTGAGAAATAATCAGAGATTAATTCAAACCCTTTCATTTGTAGAGATTCGAACTCACCTCTTAATACTTGAAGACGAACCTTTTTCACTTGTTCGGCTCCTTTGTAAGAGGTTTGAAGCTTCTCCCATGCTTGCTTGGCGGAGGTTGCACTTGAGACCTTCTCAAAGACATTGTCATCTAATGCTTGGTAGATGAGGTAGAGAGCCTTCTTGTCTCTCTTTCTTGAGTCTTTCAAACTCTCTTTCTGGGGTTGGGACAGAGTAGCTTCATCTTCTGGCTCAATGTAGCCTTTCTCCACGACTTCCCAGACATCATGTGCTCCTAAAAGGGCCTTCATTTTGATACTCCAATTATCGAAGTTGTTGTTGTTGAGCATTGGGACTTGGAAGGATGCCATTGCGTTGCTAGCCATGGCTCTGGTACCACTTTGTTGGTGCTCAAAAAGGACTTCACTACTTTGGAGATGTTTATCTCACAAAGAAGATTGTGACGCAGCGGAATTTGATAGGCAAGAGAAAGAAAGAACACTCAAAGTATTAAACAAAATTTTTATTCACTCACAAACTTAATACAAGAAGAAAAACCAAGAGAGCAAGTAGTGAGAAGTGAGAAGAAGCAACAAAGCTTCTAAGAGTGTTTGAGTGTTTCCTCTTGTATTAAGTTTGTGAGTGAATAAAAAATTTGTGTAATACTTTGAGTGTTCTTTCTTTCTCTTGCCTATCAAATTCCGCTGCGTCACAATCTTCTTTGTGAGATAAACATCTCCAAAGTAGTGAAGTCCTTTTTGAGAACCAACACATTGGTCCCAGTATCCTCCTAATCAGACCAGTGCTGCACCAAAGTGGCTTCAAACAAGCAAGAGACTCTTGGGTGCTGGGCCTAGTGGGATCATGGCAGCTGATGCTATCATAACAGACAGTGGTGCCATGCATGTCTCAGGCGTTCCAAATGTAAACCCATCTACTGTTGTTGTTTGGGAAGGTCACTACTGGCCTAGGAAATGGATTTCACAAAACTCCAAAGATTAGCACAACTCATGGGGTCCCACCTTCAATAAATCCACCAAATTTGGCAGGGTTTTCCCCTTTGGCTGCATATATGTTTAGCTGGCAAGATTATCTATCATCTGAAGCAAAGCAAGGGCGAAAGCAGACAGATCCAGATTTCAGTGATACTGTATCACTTTATTGCTCTCCAGTTTCTAATTTTTCAGCATATGTGAGTCCCAAGGCTGCATCTCAATTTGCAACTACAACTACACGGGGATATGGAGTTACTGCGGTTGCCTTTGATCCAACCCGTGGTGGTTCTGTTATAGCTGTTGTCATAGTTGAGGGTACGAATTGTCCTCTTCCTTGAAAATCTTTTCTCCCCTCTTCTTTTTTGATAAAAATTTTCAGACATACGATGTAATGTATTTTGTTTGTGCAAGTAGTGAATTATGCTGAATTTAAAAGAATTCATGACACAATTTTTTTTCTTGTATGAATGGCCTGGTAGTGTTGAACATGCTCATCTGGAATTTAAAAGAAAAAGAAAAATGACTTTTGCTGTTAAAACCAATTGACAGTACAATGTTGACAGTTCTACTTGCTTCTTATTTGGCAAGCAAAAGATCACCTAGATGGCCTCCCTGTTTCCCATGTTGGAGATTGTAATTACCAAGAAAAAAAAATGATCTAGAAAAAAGACTCAGAAAATTATCTGTTTCGATGCAGAGTCTCGACAGGTTAAAGTGCAGGCTACCGAAAGGTACAAATGCACAAGAAGTTGGGGCAATGGTTCTACACAAGCAAACCAGTTTGTTGAATCCATCTGCTTTGGTACCAGAGCCATGGCAGGCATCTGGCGAAACGTTATCAGGCATTGATCCTGAAGCAACGGCCGTTGAACCAGCACTAGTTCAACATATTCAGGTTTTCTGTTGACTGTTGAACTTCTTAATCTTTAACTTATCTTTTTCTCTTGTTGAAAGTGACACTCTGAAAAATGGTCATGTTTGACAATATTTTTTCTGATTGGCTATACAGAATATGCCCCGGCCTAGAGGTGCAGATGTTGCTGGTCTGTTACTCCGAGAGCTAGAACTCTGCCCTCCAGCCGAAGAGCGGCGAAGGCGCAATATGTACGGAGAGCCTTAGTCTGGTCCAGATGATATGGGTCCTCAAGATGATACCACCTGGTCCAGATGATATGGGTCCTCAAGATGATACCACCAAGCTATGTAATTCTTTAGACCCACCTGATGCCGGATCTTTGGAAAGTTGTGATGTTTATTATGGAGCCGATGGCCTGTTGCCGAGGAAGCACAGGATGTCTGAAAGAGATTCAGCGTTTGGCCTAAACACTTCTGTGGGTCTGGAGCAATGTTTTAAAGAGCAAAGGCATAGGCGAAGTGGTTCATGGTAGCCCCGCTTAGGCGATGTGCTTCGCCTCACGGAGGGATCTGAAATAATTTTATAGGAAATAAAGGCTGAATGACGCAATTATAAGCAATTCTAAAGGAAATAAGGCTGAGTGAAGCAATTATCATTAGTCACTGACTAATGCAGTGATTTGGAACTGAGCAAGTAAAAACTTCGTGCAGCTACACTTGAATATAAGAAAATTTTCACCAAAAATACATTTTGTAGAACATGAAGATAATAGTTTGGTGTTATGAAAAGGAAAAAAAATTAACAAAAAAAAAACATAGAATTGATGGTTTAAGCGCAGGGAGATGCAGAAGTAGCCCAAGCCCAACGAGCTCAAGCTTTACTTGCAGTCCATACTCATGCCCTCGGGAAGGTCCAAGGCGCAACAGAAGCTATGGAGGCCCATGAGGTTTAGGGTTTAAGAGTGTGTGAATAGTAATGGGTCGTAAAATAACACCATAAGTTTGGCGTGTTTTAGTGCCCAATGCACTCTAATGTTTTTTGGCTTTTTAAGAAGAGGTTACCATGTTAAAAATGACGACTTTAGTGTGAATTTTACCATGATTTGTACAATATCTTCTTAAAATAATATTCATTTTCTGGGTAAAATGTCACTAGATGTAAACTTTGGAGAAACAACTACACAGAATTCTTCATTCATAATACGTAGGTACTCATTTGAAAAGGAAAAGAAATTACATAGGAATATGTACATGAATTGAAATCAAACTAAACAAAAATAAAAGTTCCAAATAATTATTCTTAGCCGTTAACGAAAATAAGTTTCACTCCTTGATTTAGGCTTGTTGGCCCCATACTGCCCAATTAGCTTCACTACCGACACGTGGCATGTTGGGAATCCTTGATTGGACATCAACCTTAAAGGTGGCCCCACACATAACCCCCTCACTATCAACTCTAGGCATTGCCTTCATCTTCTTGGTTGGATGCTCAAAGCTCATCAATCCTTGCTCACTGTGGAACATGCACCCTGCAACCAAAATTGCAACCACCAAAAAATTAGAGGCTAAATAATAATATTAATTTCAATTTTATTATAAGGTTCACAATAGGTCGTGGTCAAGCTTGAACCATTTTTCTGTTCGTGCAAATTTTGAGCCGTGTAATGTGTCATGTGAATGTTAATAGTGTTTTACATACCGGTTGGAAATGGGGCAAAAGATTTAGCACAGCTTTGTTTTATGACCCACAAGTTGTCAGAAACCACCACCGAACCATCTGCTGCAATGCCCCAGAACATGCTAACCCCTTCATTGGCACCCTGCACAAAAACAAAACACACCCAGAAATGCTAAGAACTCACGAACCCTAAGCTCAAATTTGATAAGGACACCCAGCCTCTGCTATCTGCATTTGATTAATCTGGCACTTACCAATGCAGCAAAGACGGTTCCAGCCGTGGTGTCATAGATCACAAATCCAAAGCTTCCATCAAGATCCTTGAGGACCTGATCAGCCGGGTACGGGCCGCGGTCCCGAAGGGTCCGATAGGCCTCCACCACAAACATGGCCTCATTGGTACCCTTCGACAGCCCGTACTGCTTGATCAGGCTGCAGAGGTTGTTCAGGCCCCCAAGGAAAATGCAGTATATGTTGTCCAAAGAGCAGAACACCCTGCAATGAATTAATCAATTAATTAATTAAAACCAAAACAAGGATTTAGATTTGTGATTTCCCCAAATGGTTGTGAACAGAAATTCTATGTGCATGACGTTCGTTCGTTCTTAAAGTTTGTATGTATATGCATGCATTACCGTTTTTGAGATGAGTAGGGGTTGGGTGGAGGAACGTAAGCAAGCAAAGCTGTGTTTCCAAAACAGACTGAAAAGGCATTGTTTGGATCATGGCAGGACATGAAGTCTTTAGCAATTTCTTGAGGGTTCGTGGCGGGATTGGCGGAGGCAGCGGTGGGGCTGTGGAGCTCCTGCGGTGGCTGCACTACTTCCTTGTTGAATATTGCAAGCATTTTCAAAAACTGTTTTTGGATCTCAAATTTCTCAAACACAAAGGAGGGTACTAAAAGTTGACACAGGCAAAGGGAAGTGATGGAGATTAATGCATGATCGTTGGGGTATGTATAGGTTATATACTATTCTGAGGGAGAGAGAAAGTAGGTAAAGTATGCGTGGCAATATTATCCAAAACTCTCTCTTCTATTAGTTAGGGAGATTAGATTCATAATCTATTTTTATCTAGGGCATACCTTGACTCCGTACATCCTATGTAGTCTTTTTTCATTGCAAACAAATTATAGTTTGACACTTATGTAATATAGGTTTCTTAGATCACATTCGTCTATATGTCCGTTTGTACTTTTTAGTTAAAGATGATTAATTTCTTTAGAGTAATATACGAGACAACAATATCCTTTTTTTTTACTAAAGTTAGTAACAAATTTGAATCATCTTCAAACCTTGGTGTCTGGTGTCCCAGAACCAATAATTTGGTCCCCTATTTTTTGCGAAAGAGAAATTGGAGTCCTTGGTTTGTGTGAAGTATGTCAGCAGAATGAGTTAATGAGAACCATCAAATTCAATTTGAGTGGTCCAGGTTGCCTGACCATTGGGCTCCAGACAATGAGATCAAGAGTGGATCTCTGTCCGTTTGTAACATAATGATATTTTGCCAAACCAAAATGAAATGCGTGAATTTCGAGTAACAATAATGTTGCAGTAAATAGTTCATATCCTTTAGATCATAAACCAGCTAAAAATTTGCACAGAAAAAAGGTGCAATGGTTGACTAGTATTTGTTTAGTTTAATCTATCAGGTACGCAAATTTTGAAGACTAAATTCATGTAATGTAACGACTAAAATACGATAGTAATGCTCGCCGCCAATTCAGAGTGTTATTACCAAATCTGTTATCCTAGTCAGTCGGATGATTAGAAAATGGAGATAGAACTGAATGGGTATTTTGGAAACAATCAAAACGTGTTGAGTTGTACGAACGCTCTTATCCAAAACTAAAGAACAAGAATCCTTTCCAAAAAAAAAAAAACTAAAGAGCAAGAATAAATAAGTACAAGAGGAGGTGGAAAATATGTGTTGTGAGTGACAGTGATCCGAGTCATCCAATCCAACCTTTTATTTCGTTACTCTTTTGACTGTTCCCCACGCTTCTGACACACATACACGTGGATCATAATCAACGGTCTAAATGAGAAGAAATTTTTTATAATTAACACAAGTACCTCACCATTTGTGTAGTAATACATAGTGTACCACCTGAGTATAAAAAATCTCTTGCAATGAAGCTCCTTTAAAAGTGAAATTACGAAAAATATACCATTTGAAAGCAGTTATATAACTTATTAAGTCAACTAGACTTCGCAAATAGATGTTTGTCGTATTTATATTTTTGAGTCATACCAGTTATTTTAGTAGATCGCGTTGTGTCCAACTCTCTACTTTAACGAATTGTGTCATGTCAATTTTAGAATTCTTAATAGATAATCTGATAACAACTCGACTTGTTAAAGATCGTGTCATTCTAATATTTAAACCTTGCAACCATAATGTGCATGTGCTATACCCGTTATCTTAACGGGTTCTTAATGAAGATCCATAACGACGCAATTCATTTAAATATTTTTTCTCTATAATGACCGGACACGTTAGCAAATTGGTCTGAAACCTGAATTTTCATGTCGTTTTGTGCCAGATTAAAAAGTCGTGCAAAAATTTGTCAAATCTACAAGAATATATTTATTGAATTTTTTTGGCAGGAATAAAAAAATCAAATGAAAAGAATAATAGGGGGGGGGGGGGGGGGGGCCTGAATGGAGTTTATGGTAAAACGAAATCAACATGAAAAATAAGTTTATGATGCTTTTGTACAAACATCGAAAATAAATAGGGTTGGCCGGCAAATCAGCAGAACACCATCAATCTTAATTTGTACACCTTCATATTGATACAAACCAACCTAAACGACCCGAAAGGCAAGCCAAACATCAAAACATCTAGAGAACAAAGGCGCGGCAAGGCACTTATCGATCCATCGGTTCCTTGAGCAACCATTACCCGCATCTGAAAGTTTGCTTTGGAACGTACAGCCATTTTTCATCAAAATAAAACGAAAAAAAAAACCTAGGCCGGGGGCTCAGTACTCTTACGCGCTGTAGTCCCTGTTGTAGTATTTCTCTTCTGGATAGTAAACGGCATGCACTATGTTACCTCCGAATTTTCTCCCACCGAGTACATTTTTTGCATTCGCGCAGCCCCCAGTATCAGTATATTCCAAGAATACCTGAAAGCGTTGTATAATTATGGAGAGAAGGAAGCTACACGTTTGATCCCCGAGGAAAAAAAAAACACCAATAAGAGCACAGTAAATAGATGCAGCACAGTAGCTTTACCTTTCCAAAACCTGGAACCTGTTCTCCGTTTTGATCCGCACGAGGAATAACAACATTCACCAGAGTTCCTAATCATTCAAAACGAGAGAAACTCCTCAGTTCCAATCGTAACCATAGCAAATGCCAAGCAACGGAAATCTCTTAGTCTCCACTTGTTCAGTGTATAACATGATTGTTTCCCCTATTCAACAAAAGCAGGAAAAAGAGGTGGTCCGGTTGTACGGTACATATCCTAACTTTAATTGCAGAAGCCAAAACTTTGAATATTTTATTTTGGAAGTCTTAAGAAATTACATCGGGTAGATGCTCAGTACTTCATTCTTTCGTGGTAAGTATTTTAACAGTCAAGGTTTGGCCAACACAATAAGCTAAGTAATAAAACAAATTCATTCTCAGAAATTTTTATTAAGTTCTTTTAGTGGTCCGGGCACTCAATTTTAATTATCCCTAAAATCAACAATTCACTTGAAAGAAAAAAAAAAATCAAACGTCTCTGCTCTGCAAAATACAAACATCCACACACACCCAAAGTTTTAATAAACATGAACAGGCAGACAGGTTAGGAAGACAATACCAAATTTGCTGCATTCATCCCTCATGTCTTCTAGTATTTCGACATACTCTTCATCATCACCTAGTTGATCAGCGGTAATCGCCTTCATCATGAGAAAATACATGAATCAGCCAGTTGGAACAATCATATATTAACCCATAATAAACTATTCCTTTTTTTTTTAAATGAAGGGTGCCAAAACTAACTATACAAACAAAATGCATGAATTCTATATTACTTTCAACTGCGATACTACCTCAGTCAAGCATAGGACTTTAGTGGGAGTTTCACCACTAGCCATTGTTGCCATTCCAGCTCCTAGAAGATTGAAGTCACCAACCTGCAAGGCCATTTTCTACAACGAAAGACATAAGTCAACAAGGCATTCCTAAAACATAAACAGGGAACCAATATATGTATGCATTACCTGCATGGCTATATGCTGTTGTGCCTGTACCAAGATATTTTCTTGCTCTGTTTTAGACTGCCCATTGCTGTAAAATCATTGCAAAAAGGTTTCAAATTATCTAAATTGGCTTGAAAGAATCAAAAGATCAGGCTTGCTCTTTAGTTTGAAAGAATACCAACCTGGCAGTAGCACGCCGGACAGTTAAAGTTTTATCACCCATTTTTAAGCCGTTGAGAGCACCGCAAGCAATGTCTGTCACAGTTGGATCCTGAAGTTCTAGAACATTAGTTGACCAGATTTCCAGGAGTGACCTCCAAGAATCATAAAACAGTATATATGTATTAAAGAGAAAGAAGACGGCCTAAAATCACTCACTATGTAGAAAATAAACAATTGAAACTGTGACAACGATCAAAACCAAAAGCCAGGATTTGAGTACGTACCTGATAAACACAGAATCCATATCCTTTAGAGTTTCCTGTGTCTTTATCCTTTACGAGGTCAAAACCACGAAGAGGTCTGCAGTGGTCAATATGTTAGAATGTGCAAATACAATTTATCTTAAATGAGGAATGTCAAAGATTGCTGGAAATTTAAGCCCATACCCAAAGGACTGTAGCAATTCTCTAATCTGAGCTTCAGTGAAGTAGTAAGGTAGCCCACCCACAAAGATACGGTCAGGTCCCTCGGCTCCACCAACAGCACTGCCAAACAAATGCAAAATTAATACAACAGAAGACATTTCCAACTCAACACCAAATTTTTTAAAAGTATTTCTTTTGAGTATGAAACTAAAGTAGTCTTCAAATTTAATAATCGAAGTCAACCTACCCTTGTGTGAGACCAACGGCAGCTAAGTTAAGGTGAGGACTTGGTTGGCTAGGACCAAGTGCTGCAGCTAAAGTAGGATTGTAGTCTGTTGGCCTTCGTACCCTCACAGCGACCCCCTGATAAATCAAAAGGAGCATGTCAACGAAGAAATATTTCCTTCATACCCCACAGAGCACACAGAAAGAAAGAATAAGACATTATCCAAAGATTCCGGAACCTAAGCCCCATCATAACTAACAAGTACAAATCTCAATTTCTTTTTACATTTGGAAGATAACTCTCTATAAAATCGATATGGTTCCTTACCAAATAAAGTTAACCAGCTTAATGAATTTGATAATACTGATAATAGAGAAGGCTTTAATCCGATAGACATGATTGCATATAAGTTCTACACCAGTTGTGCAGCTTATTTTACCCTCACATTCTTCCTTTACAGTACTTTACCATTGACACCCTCCCCTATGATGATTATAAACCGATCAAACATAAAACAAAACTATAATGATAATTTGAAATTGACATGCCTCAAATATAATCCCATCTAAAGCCATTGCATTACTTGCTTCTTCAACAGTTCTCATCTCCACAAATGCAAACTTCTTCTCATGATTAATATAGACATTTACTACCGCATCACCTGCAAGTTCAGATACTGGAAAACACACTGCTCTTAGATAAAACCCATGAGATATATAATTGCATGGCTGGTCAAGATCCTGAATCATGTAATAAATTAAGGTGCATGCTGAACCTAGTTAAAGTGACGCTATGATTACACATACCTGGACCAACAGAATTTCCTCCAATGGCAGCCATGACTTGGCTAAAGAATGTGGCAATTGTCTGACAAAAAAGATGAAATTCCATCAAAATCTTTCAAGGAATACAAGGAAAATACTTTGAACAAGAAAGAGGCAAACAAGAATTTCAAAAAATATATATATAACATTAATAAAAAAATTGGCTAATTTGTAACCCAGTGCAGTTGGCCCTGTAACAGCCTACAAAAAACTGCCTTACAAGCTTCTTTATATACATAGTAAATTCCAAGATTCTAGAATGATGACACAAAAGGCATCGAACATTAGCCTAGATTCCCTGTCCATCTCAAGTATAGACTCGAAACACTTGCTGTTACTTGGGAAAGAATCCAAAACGAAAAACCAGAAATATAACCTGCTCATTAGCCAAGGGAGGAAGTCCACCAACATATACTCGACGTGCATGCCTTGTAGCCTGCAAAAGAGAAAGATATATGTCCTGCTCATCAGCCAATGAAAATGCTGTTCATGTATTTATGACAGAAATAAATTATGTAAATTTAAATATATAAACACAAATATAATAAATTTACCTGCTGAGTCATGGCTTGGGCTGGCATCAATGGAAGAGCCATCTGTAAAATACAAAAGCATATGAAGTTATTCACATAGAACACAAATGAAAAATTGAAATCAAGATTCCATAGAAGCTTATACTGGTGATGGAACGTACATGCGATGCCCCAAAAGGTAATGAATTTTGTACCACTCCTGGCATCGTTTGCGGAATACCTGACAGTTGTCCTGCATTATTATTATTCACAGAAGTGGAGCAAGCACTAAAAGAAGGATATGTAGTATAGCTTTGCAGAAAAAAAAGATGTTGCAACTACACTGGTAATGTAACCCATCTGAACGCCCAGAAGTATCTTTTATGTTATATATAAAGCTAATATTTCATACCTAAGATATACCATGAAATAATAAAGTAAGAAACAAATTCCATCAGTGTGGATGGTAGGGAAATATCTGTAAGTCTACCAAATGGCAACTGTATCAGCCGAAGAAGAAGAATGTCCAGCTAATCGTTCCATTGGTTCTCCCTTGAACATCAATTGACGTAGTCATGCCAACTCAACGTCGCCTTCTTACCCAAACCATAAAAGCAAACACATACAAACAACAACACAACAACAACCAAACAACACAACAATGGCTCTCAGTTTCCACAGTAAACCAATAAGAAAGATAACTTCTAACATGCTCAAATAAATAACAGGAGATCAGGAAGCTATTCTTGAATGGAAAGTGCTACATATACTTTGATAAGAATTTGGTAATCAAGTAGTTAGATCCAAACCTGAAATGGGAGCATTAGGAAGCACTGACCCAGCAGGTGGTGCCATGTCAAAGCCACTTGTACGCTTGCTGTAGACAAAGATTTCAGCAAGATTACAATGGAACAATGCAGCTTTCAAGACAAAATATTAACAGCATCTATATTATGTTTTAACCAGCTAAAGCTTTTGAAATAGAAAATAATGTCTGAACAACATTACTCAACACCAAATGTGTAACCTAAGCGAGCAAGTATTTCTCATCGACTAAAAATACAATCAGATATGTCATGATCAAGAATCCAAGATAACAATATGAAAGTGAATGTTTATGTAGAAGTTCCCCATACCTCTTTGAACGAGAACGGGAAGGAGATCTGTCACTTGAGGGAGAACGAGAACGTGATCTATGTCTATGCCTCCTTTCTCTATCTTGACCATAATCACGATCCCTACAAGACAAACATACAATGTAAGCAAACCAAAAGTCAAATTTTGTTTTTCCACTTACCAAGTCCACAATGCGACTGAAGTTATGAGAATAAGTTGGATATTTTATTTCATTCAAACGCAGTGCGGGAAGACTCAAAATATCAGTAATTTATAGAACAAATAAGAAGCACATGTTTAACCTGTCAAAATCTTCGTTTCGACTACGGCGATAGCCATTGAACGAGTTCCTCCCTCTGTCAAATCTTCCACTTCTATCCTTATACTCCCGTGTATACCGGCCACCATCTTTTTCTCTATCTTGACCTCGGTCCCGCTCTCGATCTCTCCACGAGCTCTCACGTTCTGATCCACGAGAATTGTGCTGAGGCAATCAAAACATCACTCAGCCATTCGATAATCGTCCCACAAACATACATATCAGAAAACTGCTATCCGAAAAAACGTATGCATCATTCTTTACAGGTAATTCATATTCAAATCAAGTAATTAATTTCAAATTCATCGTTTCCTCTAGGGATTCAACCTCAAACACGCCCAATTATCCTAATTTCCTGCCCTAATTGATTTAACAAACAGAAACATCATACTCTGGAAAATAAAAAAAATACAATTATTACAAAATTTAATCCGACAAATTAACCTATCGAATATGAACAAACCGACAAATTAAACGAGAAAGCACGGTTTCAGAAATTGGAAACGAACCTTGCTGCCGCCTTCGTAATCTGACATTGTAGCAGTCCGAATTTCAAATGAGCAGAACCCTAAATTTGGAAATTCGCTGAAACCAGAAGCTCACGATTTGCAGGCTCTTTTGATCTGGCGTATGCGAGTACCATCACGTCTAACTAAGCTCCGTCTCGGTTTTGGACGCGATTGCTACTGGGCCTGTTTGACGGCGCCAACTCCGTATCTTTCAATTAGGCCCACATATACGAAACCGTCTTTGTTCAGATAAAGCCCGCTATACTAAACAGGCCTAACTCGGCCCATGAAGCCCCCCCAGTGCCACATAAACAAAAAAGCCCTTTCCACAAGTCTCAAGTGGTTTATCCAGAAATAGCAATTGCTCGTTGGGAGTATGCTCGTCGTTACTAAAAAAGCTACATCTTGACTTAGACTTGTTTTTGAAATAACGAATACAAAATTTCTACTTATAAAAGAAAATATGAAAGCAAATTCTAAACAAACGGCCAAAAAATCATAATCCTTGGCCCACAATTGGTCATAAACCCTAACAAGGTAACAAGAATAATCAACTAATTCTCCAACAAGCACAAAGTAGAAAAAAGGCAAGAGAGAACAATTGGTCATAAACACCAAGGAAACGAGAGATTTTTCAGTGTGATTGGAATATGGGGTGATACACCATATGTCACTGTACCAATTGTGGGATATGTGTGTTAAAAGTTAATAATTTAAAAAATGAAATTTCTCACCACTTATATATGAACACTTGGTGTATCACTCGTGTTCCGGTCACAATGAAAAATTTCTCTAATGAAATGACGAAAAATGTCAGGAAACATGTCGATGCTCTTAAAATAGCAATCAGAGGAGATGGCAGTCGAGAATGGAGCAAGGGCAAGTGAGATTTCTTTTAGTTGCATGTTTTTTTTTTAAAACAAATATATGCACTAAAGGAAAATGAGTAAGCTTAACCTCACAATGGGCTAAAATAGTGGTGACGGCCACCACCTAATTAAGGTGATAAGTAAATTTGCATTCCAAATAATTCAATTCTTAATTTTATAAGGATTGGACTCTAATGAAAATAGCCCATTCGGAGGTTACTCGATGAACAACAAAAGTAATCAATAACCAATTTTAATAAGAACTCAGAGAAAAATGTTAAGGAGACTCTATTAAAGTGGGACTCTCTGTCACGTCATGTTTTTGGCACACTGTACTATAATCAAGGTTCTAAAAGTCACTAGGCGCTAGTCGGACGGCGGGCTGGGGCCTAGCACCTAGGCGGCTAGGCGGACTAGGCGAATTTAAGTAAATCAATCATATTTCGTGTAAATAAGTGTCTGCTTATACTTGAAATATATATATATAATTTCATCATAAACTACAAAATAGAATGCATATATATTATGAAGTATTGAAACATAATGAAAACATGTGAAATAAGGATATAATGTGTGTTCATTTAAGTATGCAACAAGTCTTTTACAATTTATTGGAAAAAAAAAAAAATGCAAAATGAAAGTTATCTATTTTCTATCTAAGTGAGTTGTGACCTAGGCGAGTGTTTAGGCGGGTCTAGACAGTCTAGACGGGTGCCTAGGCGGTCTAGGTGGGAACTTAGGTGTTCTAGGCGGTGCCTCAGCAGGTCTAGGCGCCTTTAGCATTAATCGAGGCGGCGGGCGGCGGGCGGCGGGCCTAGCGCCTAGGACTCTTAACTTTAATATTGACATGAGAATTGAAGTTAAATTGTAAGGTGACAGAAACTATATAAAGAGTCTCCTTAGCATTCCTCAAACTTGGACTCTTAACTTTTCGTCAATCCGACACCTTCCCAATTCAATTGCTAAATTACAACGTACAATGAGCCGTCTATTTCGAAAAGAACCAAGCCAAGCTAGATTGGAGTCAAAGAAGATCTTAGTAATGGAGTAGAATTCTCTCCTCTCTTTTTTTCCTTTCTTTCTCTCCCCTCCTAATTGAACAGTCACAATTAAGTCACATCAACACTTTATATTAAATTTTTATAAAAAAAAGAAGATAAAATAGAAAATGTGAAAAGAGGAGATAGAAAGAAGATGAGAGAGAATCCTAATCCCCCAATAAGTCTCATCATTCATAAATTTGGGTCGTTAATTGGTGTGCAAGTCAAATCAGGATCCTTAGTTGTGTGTGGTGGGTCAAAAAATAAATTAAAGGAGACTATTAAATTTAATTTGTACGATTTAGATTAATGAATGAGAAGGTTCCGGACACTAAACTCATTCCCGTAGTAATTCCCCTTGACTTGGTATTTAACTGACGACGCAGAGAATGTCGTACAAACCACAAAACGTGAGCACTGACGCACCACCTTATTATTGACCAAAAGAAGACCCACCACCACATCAAACATCAGCAGCGTTAGCTAGCGGATCTAATTTAAAGTCCTAAAGATGGCCCACGAAAGTCATGGTCTGTTTTTGGACCCTTGTGGGGCAGTTGAGGCAAAATGGGCCCCACTACTATGTAGAGCCGCCCCCATTTGTTTGGTGCTCTTCTTGTTTTCAAAATAAGTAAATACTAAACCAGAGGGTTGCTTTAATTATGAATTCGACAATCATGTTGATGATCCATGTAGCACCAAGGAAAGACAATGACCTCGTTTTGAAAGTCCGTGTGAAATGACTGAAAATATTTTTTGTGAAATATTTTTTATATTAATTTATAATAAATATATAAATAAATTTTGAAAAAACATTTAAAATGTTTCTTAAAAAAATACATAACTGATGCTTTCTGCATGTATTTCTTACAGAAAGGCATTCAAGTGCTTATGGAACTCAAAAATATTTTCTCTTAAAAGTGATTTTCAATTATTTTAAAAGCACTTTCAAATGAGTCATACGTTGTAAAGATACGAATGTGTACAAGTTATAAACTCGAACATTTTAGGTTAGAATTATCCGGAACATAAAATGTATGATGTAATCAAACAAACACATACGTTTACGTGCAAGTTTATTCTAGAGTTTTGTACATGATGAACTTTCTTAATCCACAAACAAAAATAAAAAGTGCATCAAAATAGTAGTGAGCACTAAAAATGTAGTAATTTTGCGCGATGTTAATCTCTCATTAATTTAACGAGATTATTAGTTCAAACTGTGGAGGTGAAAATTCGAACTGATGTCTACAATGGAGTACATTCTCTCCAATCAATGTCATTACGTTTACATTTGAAAAAGAGAGGGAGATATTTTGAAGAAAATGATTTTATTTTGCACCTTTTTTGACCATTTGTAAATTACATATTTTGGTGCTAACGTAAATGAATGAATCATGGCAGCTAGCTTTTGTACATGAATACCGACGTCGATTAGACCAGAATTGTATACAATTCTCTTGATGTCTATTTTGGGAATTGTTGGGAGCTTTTTAAACAACTAATAATATTAACGCACACGTCTGATCAATATACTTTTGTCAAATTATAACGCAAAAGAGAAACATTTTTTTATTAATGTCTCTCTTATCACGTCACATGTCATATTAATTACAGCTCCACTAAGAAATTCGGTTGAAAATATTAGAACATGGTCCTTGCAAAGATTCTATATCTGTGGCTAAAGTATATCCAGAATTTGTAGCCATATAATTTGGAGTGGCTTGCCACATCAATAGAGAATATTAGAAACTATTAGTAGATGAATTCTAATTGTTTATTATAGAGATATTTATCGATTTATCCTTCAAATTTGTAGAGAACTACTAATTTTCTCTTAAACTTTAATTTTAGCTGATTACCCTATAAATTATTATAATAACTATTTTTTCTGAATTTTAACTTTAGCCGTTACCTCTCCTGAACTTTTATAAATAGTCAATTTCACTTAAATTTTAAAATTTTCATCATCTAATTTTCTATCATTTTTGCCTTTATACAATTATCATGTTGTCCACATAATGAAGATTGATTGATTGGATGAATTTTTTTTGAAATCTAACGCCATGGTGGAAATTTACTGCTTATAAAAATTCAGATGATAATCAGCTAAAATTAAAGTTCAAGAAATTAACTAATTATAGTTTCCACACCTTTTCTTACATCATAGTCTTGAAAAGCCAACAATTAATTTGTTCAACACACTTCTTTTTTCTTTATTTTATTAGATTTTTGTAAGCTAAATATTCAGTGGCTGATCGCCAAAAACAGCAATATTATCCGCCCGAGTCCGTGTCCTCCGTAACCGCCGCCTTTAAATAGCCTTCCAAGTTCCAACCTCACACATTCACAAACCTCAAGCCCATTTGTTCAATTTGCTCAGTTTCATCGGTTGATTTGTTTTCGGTTTTTTATTTTCAGTTTTCGATTTTGTTCGTGCATGGCATCGCGTCTGCTTTCGCAAGAAGTGTCCGATCTCTGCCTCGGAAAGCCTCCGCTAAAGTCCGTGTCGATCTCCGCCACGGTCGGGGAGGCATTGTCGGCTCTAAAGCGGTTTGGCGAGATCAGCCTCAGCGTGTGGAGCTGCGACCACTCCTCAGAAAAAAGCAACGTTAATGTCATCGGCAGTTCCGACTCCGCGGAGGACTGCCGATGCGTAGGAAAGGTTTGCTTGGTGGACGTTATATGCTTCTTGGGGAAAGAAGAGAACTTGTCGTCTCCGGTGACAGCGCTCGAGGCTCCGCTGGAGGTTCTGATTCCGAAAGGGTCCGGCCTTGTTAGGCATTTGGAACCACACGCCAGGTTAATAATTTTTCATAGATGAACTGCTCTTACTCTTTTTTATTCCTTGCTCATTTGATTCTTTTTGTAACTTTTCAGCTTGGTGGAGGCCATTGATTTTGTTTTAGAAGGTGCACAAAACCTTGTGATTCCGATTCGGAGCCGCCGGACCACAGCCGTAAGAAAAAAGCTCCTCCCCAACCGCTCCTTCAACACCCTCCACAACAAACGTGAATACTGCTGGCTCACACAAGAAGATATCATCCGCCACCTCTTCAACTACATAGGGCTCTTCAGCCCCACCTCAAACACCCCCATAAAATCCCTCCATGCCATCGACACCGTAAAAATCCTAGCCGTTCATTACGACGACCCTGCCTCGGCCTCATTGCCCCTCATCTCTCAATCCCTCGCCCAGCAAACTTCGGTTGCCATTCTTGACGTGGACGGCAGGGTGATCGGGGAGATCTCCCCGTACACCCTCAACACTTGCCACGAGTCCGTGGCTGCTGCCATTGCCACGCTTTCCGCAGGTGATCTGATGGCGTACATTGACTGCGGTGGTCCGCCAGATGAGCTGGTGCAGTTGGTGAAAGAGAGATTGGAGAAGAAGAAATACGGGGCGTTCTTGGAGCTAATGGAAGAAGAGTCAACAATGTCAATATCGTCGCCTTCTTCTGCCTGTTCAACGTCTTCGGATGAAGAGTTTTGGTGGGGAAGGAGGTCCGGGGGAGGGTATTCGGCACGACTAGTTAGGAGGTCGGAGGCAATTGTGTGCTATCCCTGGAGCTCCTTGGTGGCGGTGATGGTTCAGGCGCTTTCGCATCGCTCGAGTTACTTGTGGGTTGTACAAGAGGATGCAACTTTGTCCGGCATTGTAACCTTTGCAAGCATGTTCAAAGTTTTTCGGGAACGTTTGAGGTTTATGGAATATGGAATAACGGATACAATTTAGCTAGTCCCTAAAACTAGTCTAGTCTAAGATAATCTACCGTAAAAAATGAGGCCTAAGTTACATTAGATTACGATAAGTCACACAATATTATGACAAATCTATTGTGTGACTTTTCCTAATCTCATGTCCCATACGCCTCATTTTTTACGGTAGATTATCTTGAACTAGACTAGCTCCTAAAGTTGTGGTTGTAGTAATTCTTCCAGTGTTGTTACAGAGGCGTTGATGTTTGCAATCGATAAGGAAAATAAGGACGACGATGGTTTTCTTCACGTGACCCATATGTTGATCCGACCACCTGAAAGTCATAAATTTACCATGCTCCAAACTAATTTACATAAAAAAGTAACCACCTCACGATCAACCTATTACATACATAACTTTGTAAATTTAGCGTTCGGCCGCCAATTATTATACATCTCCAATGTGATAACTTTTTTTCATCTTCTCTTGTCATCACTTTTATTTCCTTTTTATCTATGTATACAAATGTATCAAGGAGGCATCGTCTCCACGGAGAGCCTACAAAGACAAAATTTGGAACAAAAAAATGAAGAAACCGATGCAACAACGCATTGTTTCAGGTTTAGTTACGAGTAAAGTCGCCTACTGCCAAGCTCCAACATGCACGATGATAAGGCTTCTCTTACTTGGACATTGTTCGAATCCATATCGAGTGCATCTTCATACAGCCTCTTTGCCTGCTCTAGTAACTTCACCTTCTCTTTACCATTACTAGGACGTAGGCGGGATCTTTGCTGTAGTGCCACACCCCATCGAAATAGAGCTGCAATTTACAAGTTTTCAAAATTCAAATAGAATCAAATATCTTATACACTTTCTTCCAAAAAATTTTGAGGATGAGGAGGGGGGAGACCAGAAACATACCATCTGGGGCATAAACATTTCCCTTTGACATCATTGCATCGAACTTATCAATTGCAGCCAAGAACAGTTCGTCGGCATCTAAAGCTGCTTCCTGAAATCCACAGAAGAGAGGGTTTAAAGTGTAATTCAACTGACCATAACGTGGCTTACACAACCGAAAAATGTTAAGAGTTCCTCAACCTTCATTGATAAGCAAAATTTGAAGGAAAAAAATGCCAAATGTTTTGTTAAGTTCTTACCGGTCCAATATCTGCAATCAACTGTGCACGGAAGGTAAGAGCAAGACCCCAATTGTATAGGGCTCTCACATCATTCCCGTCAATTGATAACGCCATTCTATACCTTCTGCCTGCTTCCACAAGAAGTTCCTCGCACTCTTCACACACATTAATGAGGACTGATGCAATGTCATCTTTACTTGTGACTTTATCCTGCATTCTAATCCATTTCTCAACCGATAAGGGCTCACTTCTCGAAAGGTGCATTCTCAACTCACGACTAATCCTTAATTTTAATTCTCCATGAAGAAGGCAAGTGTTGCCTAACTGGCCCACAGCCAGTAAACTCATGGGCTTCATAGCTATGGCTTTGGACAGTAATTTGGCTGACCTGTATAATATGATCTCTGCACGCTCTTCATTGTGTCGGACCCTTATAAATTCCTTGGCTTGTTTTAGAAGATCATTAGCTTCTGTAACATACCTATCAAATAATATATCATCCGAAACCAACGAAGATGAAAGGGAAGGTAGTTCACTCTCATGTCCAGACAGGTGATCAACAAACTGGGAATCGTCATTGCGATTTACTTTCTCTTCTCTACTATGGAACTCATAGTTTCCATTCCCATTTTTTCCCCTAATATTAGAAGGCCTGTAAACCCCATTAGATTTATCGTCCATCTGTTTTGTTCTGACACCGAAATCTACAGAATCGAGTAGACTTTCAGGGGATTCCCACGTTTCAGCGTGATTACTAGCATCCATCTTCAAAGACACATGACCATTGCTTTGCAATCCATTATTCTGATAATTAAACTCTTTTCTAGCTGTAGATCTGTTAGGACCCCCATCCGCCTCCTCTGAACTCATCTTATTATTTTCCAAAGCAACTTTGGTTCTTCCATTTCCAGCCTCATCAAAACCAGACTTACTATACACTTCTTGAGAATGAACAGAACCGAGAACCACTCCTTTAACAGGAGGCATTGAACCGTTCCCTCGAGATTGATCATCCATCACTTTCTCCGTAGTCTCTCGCTTAACATTGTTTTTCAGTCTACCAGACTTCGAATCAGCCAATTTGTCGTTAAATAAACCTCCGATGTACTGGAACAACCCGTATCCAATCTCAGCAGGCTCTTTCTTTCTTTTACTCGCCTTTTTGCTCTCAGATAACTCAACACTGAACTTCCCCAAGTTCTCAACAGACCATTCAGCAACATTCCTAGCATTTGACACCGACGAACCAATACTTTCAATGACCTTTACATATCTTTCCAAATCAGTAACTGTAATTTCTCTACAATCAACAGCTTTTTGTATATCATACTTCAAATTACCAACTTTAACATGGAAATCGTCGAAAAATTCCACCAATTTCCTCAATTTATCAGATTTAGCAATTAAATTTTCTTCCTTTCCCCTTCTCTTATCTCCAATTAACCTCACTTCACCAATGCCACCACCACGAACAAATCCAAACGAAAACCCAATTGCGAAAAGTAAAATCGAAGCTGGAAACACAACAATAGAAGAAACCCTAACTCTAGAAATGGCGAAAGCACACACAAGGCCTAACAAAAATACGAAAACATGTTTCTTATCGTCGGTTCCTATAGAATTCAGAAACTGACGAACCTGATAGGACTCACCAGAGGGACCCGAGCCGCCGGCGAGTCTGAAGTCGTCCCACCCGCCGTAACTCGCCGATTCAGAAGCACACTTAGCTCCGACGGAAGAGAATCTAAAGGTTCCGGGATTGCAAGACCATTTTCTGCGAGAAAAGTGAATAAAGTTCTGGCTTTCCCGAGAAAGTGACGGAGAATGGAAGAAGAAAGCCGATGGCGAGGATTGGGGATTCGAACAATTGATAGTGAATTGGGAAATTAGGGTTTTCATTGGGAACTGAGAGGAGGTGGAGGGACTGTACGGACGGCCGTGCTGCTGTCTAGCACGGCTGCAAAAGCTTCCTCAGCTGAGTACACAGTAATTCGATGCACTTGAACTATATGGGCATTTTTGTAATTTACGGATAGTGGTGGCACTTTTGTCATTTCACTAGTCTTAGTGCGTTTCGCCTAATTTCTTGTCCATTTGCAAATTTCATTTGTTTGCTTTGTTTTATTTACGCTTCACATTTTGTTAATTATTTGTAAAAATTATTACAAACATATAACTTTAATTAGTATTTGTGTAAAAATCTGCTTATGCAATATGTAATATTATAATTTCGACTTTAAGCATTCAACACATAACTAATTGATATGGTATTGGAGAGAATCAAAATTATTTAACCATTTCCATTACAAAACTTTCATATTAAATGTGAATATTCTCTTTATACCACTTCACGTAATACATCTTTTTTTTTTTTTATAAATGGCGTATGAGCACGTGTGATTATTGAGACGAACAAGATAACAGTCTCAACGACCCAAATAGCCAGATACCACGTGGAGTACAAATCATTTAACCAAAACTAAATAGCTTGAACTGTATAATGGTGTTTCATGCCCTTCATTAGTTCATAATCCGCTAATTTTATGAGAGTCGAAGTTTCCTCTAATTAAATAGAGACAATTATCCACACACCTATTTTGATTTTTCACACACTCTTTGTTAATTTATGTTATTTGATTTTCTTCAATTCATTCGATTCAATTACCAAAAATTAAGAAGTGTGTGATAGGTAAAAAAAAGTGTATGAATAGACCAATCTACATGTTAGGTAGCTAGTGTCTTGAACTTGAGTGGAGGTAAGCTTTTTGTCACAAATGTCTTGAAATATAAGGATCTTCCAAATCCGAATGCAATGACAGTGTTGAGAAATCTCTATGAACGCTTTGCCAGACCATATTTTTAGCATGAAAATTGTGCAAAAAATATGTAGTGGCGGAAAGTTCAGAAAGAATCTTATTTTGGAGAGAGTTCCCAACACTTTATTGGGACTACTGCAATGATAATAATATCCCAGCAAAGCAACAACCAAAAGCCATAATGCAAATTAAAACTTCAATTAGCAGCAATGATGCTAATTATGTTATTTGATGATCCACGTGTCACTTTGTTGGAACTTGGAAACTGAATAATTGCAAAAAGAATAAAATTTTATATATAGTATTAAAGTTTTAATAACTGTTATCTTCTATTAACAGATTTCTAGAAAAATATTTGGCAGATACTCTTGTAGTAATATGATTCATTTTGTTTTGTATTTTAACGATTTAAACAATCTATTATTTCAGGGTATCTCTAAAATCCTCGTCTATTGTTTTTTTGGTTGCCAGAACTAGATATCTTTATGATTTATGATATGTCTAACTTTTAAAGATGTTTTCTATAAAAAAAGTTAAAGAAAAAAGCCGAATAAGGGGGATATGCAAATTTATAGAAATATATATGGGTATATCAATATCTACATCAATATTTGTTGTTTTTAACGCAAATTATATAAATTTGCAATGGGATAAGAATATCAACTTATTCAAATTTAGTTGAAATTAGAGAAAAATTTCTTAAAAATAAAAAATTTGAAATCTGCAATGGGTTACGGCAAAATTTTCGTAGCGACTCAATAAATATCGTCGATATTAATTGATTTTCCTATATATTTCCCAATACAAAGAGACCCATTAATTGACTAATTTAGGCTCACCAAAGCACCACTTGCAAAGGGAATACTTCCTTTATTCATGTATGTATATATCTGTTGCCAAACCCTTTTATTTTTAGTGTCTACCACAAAATTTGGAACATGATAGCACAACGCGCATGCACCTACCATAATATGGCAAGTCTTTTTCATCTCAAATTAATAGTACATCAAACAAAGTATGAAAGAGGCTAGTTTAGGTGGACTATGTGATTGGTATGATCACTCTTATTCGTTAATGAGCTTGAATTAAGAATGCCCTAAGGCTAAAACTTGAGTGAGTAGAGAAATACAACTAACGTCTAATTTTAAATATTTTCAAGTTTAGATATTTATGAACATAAAAATGAGAGAATATTTACATAACGAGATATTTTTTAAGTAATTGTTATTAAACACATCAAAATTCTTATTTTACACTGTAAAATTTTTGTATTTAAAAAGAAAAATACAAAAATTAGGGTGCCAATAATAGTTTCCATTTTTTGAAGTGGTTATCATACTACCACATGATGTTGCAATTTACCATAACACGTTTATATTTACTATTAACAATAACACACTCTAAACACTCCAATCATCAAATGCGAGGCTATTGTACTAGTAACAGTTAACATGAGTTTCCATTTTGTTTCTTTAAACAAATATTAGTCGAATCACACGTGCACTAACAATACATGACTATGTGACAATTGTCACCGCCACATCCCGTGGTCTAAAAAAAAATTATTTAAAAATTTGTTCTATCTGACATTTTTCAAAAATAAAAATAAAAAAGTAAAAGAAAAGGTAATTTTGAGGAAAATAGATGGAAGTTGGAGGGGCAAAAAAGGTAAGAGGAGATGGCGGGTGAAACGATCATCGCATCGGTGCGTGGAGGGAAAGCCAACGAACGAATAGAAAGGGAAAAGGAAAAGTGGCAGACACAACCCAAAGAGAGCGGAGAACCCCGTGAATTCGTGCGCCTCTTTTCCGACGCTCCACTTCTTTTTTTTATTTTATTTCTCAAAACAAATTAATAATTTAGAAACTCATTCTTAGTAAAAATATTTTAAAAACTCATTCTTAGTAAAAATACAAATAAATTTTGAAAAAAACATTTAAAGTGTTTTTTATAAGAAACACATGATTAGTACTTCTTGCAGAAAGTACTTAAAGCGCTTTGAAAATTCAAAAATAAATTTTAAAAAAACATTTTCAGTAATTTTAAAATGTCATTCGTCTTTATTCTTTATATTTGTATAGGAGTGTGATATCCACACATCACTTTTTACTTCTCCCACGCATTTTTGGATTTAGGCCGTCGGATCGGATGAATTGAAGAAGATCTAACGAACATAAATTAACAGGGTGTGAGAAGTAAAAAGGATGTGTGGATAGCACAACTCTTCTTAGTATATATATTTAAATTATATTTCAGCTGGGGGGACACGTGTCGAGGCAGCGTCTCGTCTTCGCTTTCACCAGCATAGAAGCAACACGAAGGCTGAGGGGACTGAAAAAGAAAAGGGTGAGAGAGAGAGTGTAGAGAGAGAAAGTGAGGATTTTGGGGAGTGGGAAGAAAAAAAATTAGGGTTCCTGGAGGGGTCTGATCGAACATTTCTGTCTCTTTGGGTTTGTAATTTTTTTTTTTGTTTTTGTTTTTTTTTAAATTTTTTGTAAGACTTGGAGATGTACATAGCTTCAATGCGAAAGTCGTTCAAGGACTCTCTGAAAGTTCTTGAAGCTGATATTCAGCATGCAAATACTCTGTAAGCGATCATCTGCTCTCTTGATTTAATGGGTTCTTCTGAAAAATATTTTCTTTTGTTAATAATATATATATTTTAAATATTCTGCTTGAATTCTGGTGATAAAGGTTTAAACTTTAACTCCATTTTTATTTGTATTTCATGTCGGAAATGTAAATTTTTTTACCTTTTAGTTTGGTTGTTTTGATTTATTTTCTTCTGGGTTGTCAGTTTATTTTTGGTTATTTGGCAGCTTAAAGATCATAAAAAATAGCTGAGAATTATTTTACACTGGCAGTATGATTCTGGGAAAGCAATTGTTTAATTGTTTAGGCAGTATTTATTTGTGCATTAACCTTATCTTGATGAAATTTGAGGGAGCAACCAAACCAAAGTTGTCAGGGATTAAATGGGTTCACGTGGCCAATGGGTTCCACCTGCTGTTTTTTAATTTCTTGTTCATAATTTAAAAAAAAAATTATTTGTTAATTATTCTTGGAATGTAACATTTTAGTCTCATTGTTTTGGATGCAACAGATATGTTACGGTGCGATTGTCTTAACTCTCTGCAGTTTTTCGTGTTTTACATTGTTTTGAGAACTTGGGTGGTTACACTGGGAAAAAACGCGAGTAATCATAATTTTTAATAGAATGCTGCAATGATAAGATCGATTGGAAAGATGGTTTTATCGAGAGAGAGTAGTTGGATTGTTATCTGTTATGAGTTGTTGATAAATTCTGTGGTCTTGGTCGTTTAACCCGATAATTAGTTTACTGTTTCTGTTCAAATCCTTATGTGGGAAATGTGAGTTGCAGGGCCTCAGATTTTCCGAGGGAGTATGATGGTGCTTGTCTTCAGATGCGAATGTCGTATAGTCCAGCCGCTCATCTGTTCCTTTTTCTGGTGCAATGGACTGATTGCAACCTTGCAGGAGCCCTCGGGCTGTTAAGAGTTCTAATTTACAAGGTTGAAGTTTGTAGCTTGAATAGCTTCTATTTGTTTGAGTTAGATTCCAGTCATTGATGTGGGTGACCATCGCATTTTTGCTTACACTACAGGTTTATGTGGATGGCTCGACCACCATGTCTACGAAGGAAAGGAAAGCAAGCATCAGAGAGTTCTATGGTAAATCTCTGATTTCACAACTTTTACTTTTTGGTGCTTGTTGAGTGGTAAAGGGTTTATTTTCCTACTGATGCCTCATCCCGTGGACAGCTGTTATTTATCCCTCTTTATTGCAACTTCAAGGAGGTGTCACCGATAGTGAAGATAAAAGGCAGAAGGCAGTATGCTTGGAAAGGTATCGCAAAAGAGATGATGAGGAAAGTAGACAGTGTTCAGATATAGACATTGAAAGAGAAGAGGAGTGCGGTATTTGCATGGAGACAAATAGTAAAATTGTATTGCCCAACTGCAACCACGTTTTATGCCTGAAATGTTACCGTGATTGGTACTCTCTCTCTCTCTCTCTCTCTCTCTCTCTCTCTCTCTCTCTCTCTCTCTCTCTCTCTTATTTAAACATCAAAGTTCGCCTGCTCCTCTATATTTCTGGTACTTTTTTGGGAAGATTCATGTTTTCAGTCTTGCTCAGAAATTATGTTGCCTTCTGTATCAAATAGTTGATAAGACGTCGAGCCCTGCATTACATGTGTAACTTTGCCCAAAGTTGAAATGCACTTTGAACTACGGCATCATGAGCTTAGTGGTTTTAAGTTGTGGTACTTGGAAAATTGAACGTAGAAATGATTGTAGTGTAGACTTGCGGCTTCTAGGTTCAGTAGTAGGTTGCAGAAATATCTCCCCAATAATTTTCCTGTGGGTGTGGGATAAGAACTTTTCTAGACCTCTCACTGTTGCTACAGACTTCGTTGTTTGTTAAGATTCACTTACACCCATCATGGTTGTTTTATTGGCATTTGAATTGAGAAAGAATGAGAAACTTTGTACCATGGGTTTGCCATTAAAAGTTCAGCCAGTTGTCGTCGCCTAAATCCTAAACTCTATGGTATATTTTTCTATGGTTCTAGCTTGTACTCATAATTTGATTTGTCCGCTGACCAGATAGGTATTTGCTTTGTTGTACACTGTATCATCGTTAGATATTTTGAAATACTATATTTTCCCTTTAAATCATTTATGTGATGAAGGAATTGTGAAGCACAGAAATCCGAGCTTTTGGATAGATAAATGTAATTATATTTTAAATGAAATTTGTATGTACTTTTAGCAAACTTTATTTCTATGAACTCTGGTCCTCCCAAAGGAATTTTCTGGTTCATTTCTGTGTCTACATGAATATGAGTGAAAATAACACTGTTGAAATATTTGCAGGCGTACAAGATCTCAATCGTGCCCTTTCTGTCGTGACAATCTTAAAAGAGTGAACTCGGGTGATCTCTGGGTATACACAGACAGCAGGGACATAGTTGACATGGAAACAGTGATGAGGGAGAATCTCTGGAGGCTTTTCATGTATATAGATAAGTTGCCCCTTATTACCCCGGATAACCCTTTTGACTCGTATGATTCCCACTTAAGGTGACCGATGGGGTCCAAAACCAGTCTCCCGTTGCAATTTAATGAACTAGTTTCTTTTCTTTTGATTGCATAAGGACCGGAAATTCATTCGGCTGGTGTAAGTAGGTCGGTATCATCCCACTTCTGTTCAGAAGACCCGGCATGAGTTATTGTTGGCTGGCGGGTGAAGTTGAGGAGTTTATAAATTGTATCTAGTGCATTTGTACATGCTTGTACAGCTTTGAAGTTGGCTTAGTTTTTTACATACGAGTCCTCTCCTTGTTTCGAATTGCGTGGATTTTGGACGGAGGAGCTGTTCCGAAGCGGAGGGATGGACGAACGCAATGTGGTGAGAATTTCTAGTTGATGAAAGACGAGATTATGTTTCTTCGTACTAAGTTGCAACTGGTATACGAAAGAAAACTTTGAAGATGGATGGGCTTCAACTGTGTTTATTGTTCCTGAAATAATGGACAACTGAACTAAATTACTAATAGACTTTGTTTTCTTTCATGGGCACGTATGAGTTTCTGTGTCTTTTCAATTTTCCTTTTTTCATTAGCATACGCTCATTAGACCATCTCCAACCCTAGGCTAAAAGCCAAATTACCCTCCAAAATTTCTCTTCAAACTCACTCCAACCCAAGGAGAAAATTCGGGCTAAATGCTAAATGCTAAACCAAGGCCAGATTCTTTTTAGAATTTAGCCCAGAAATCGGTGTGGGCTCCACTAAACTGAATGAAAATATTTATCGAAATTTAAACTTTTTTTGATTAAAATGTTCATAAAATTAATTTACGATAGTCTACATATTTATTTAAAAAAAAAAATTAATTTAAGAAAAAAAAACAGCCTAAGTTTATTCTTTAATAATTCCGGGCTAAAATTTTAGGCTACAAAGGGTTGGAGCAGAAAAACTGTTTCTGGGCTAAAAGCTAAATTTTTCGGACTAAAAAATTTGACTTTTAGCCCAAGGGTTGGAGATGGTCTTAGGCTATGTTTTTTTAAACGACTGAAAATGCATTTTAAATTTTCTCTTTTGTGCTTTTTGGAAAAGTGCCCATCTTCAATAGACAAATGTATGTTCTATAAAAGCTTATTCCAAATGAAATCCGGATCTTCATCTGATCCTTTTTGTGAGAATTCAGGAATTCGTGAATCATATTCTTTCATTGTACATCTTGTGGTTAGAAATTATTTTAAATATTTTTATTTAAAATGAAATACAAACATTATTTGACAAAAACTGATCGGACAATGTACGATGAATAGACACGATTTATAGATCCTCAGGATTCTCACCAAAAAAATCTGTAGAGGATCTTGTTGGTTCCAAATGGGTGCATATGTGGGACCTTCTTATGCCAACTTGGCAAGTACGAGTGATTGACCATGCATGAGGTTACCTAAAAGGGTGAACGACTTATATGTTACGTGTACATTACCAAAAAAAATTGGACTAAGCCACCTTGCAAATTGACATGTGATCGGCCAATAACACAATGTCATATTAAGGTCATCTCCAACCGACTCGACCAAAGGATAGGACTAAAAATAGCTCGGAATGACACAAAAATCGTCTCCAATCGAGAGCTAAGCCAAAGGGCTTGTGGGTCTCAACAGGCCCAAACCCCCAAATCAGGTTAGCAGGCTAGCAGCCAGCTCTCTAGCGCCAGAATGTCAAGTTTGACATTTTGCCAGCCCTTCAGCTCAGCCCATTTGAATGCCAATGACTACCTGGCGTCAGCTAGCAAAGGCTAGCTAACGTCATGCTGCCATCAAGTTATCGTTAGAATTTGTATTTTTTTTTACGAATTTAAAAGAAAAGAAAAACTAATTTTTTTCCTATAATTACCTACATTATTCCTACAACATTGAAAGCTGAAGATAAGAAGTGTCACGTTGATAAGAATCATATATAAAAGTTGCACAACCAATTACATCACAACGCGTGGCACTCGAAATCCTATTCAAATTTTTTTTATTAAGATTACATAAAGATAAGAAATCTAGAGAGTTATTCACGTTAGTGACATGTGTTACTTGAAATCCTATTAAAAAAAATTATTGAGATTATATAAAGATAAGAAATTCAGAGACTTATTCATTTAGCGACAAATGACACTCAAAATATGTCTGAAAATCTTATTTTAATATGGTAGTTTAATTTGATTAACCATATTAATTAAATTAAAATAATAAATTATGTTTGGCCTATGGCTCTTTGATACCCTCAGTTAGAGATGATTTTTTGTCAAAGGATTATGTTTGACCTATGATCATTTGATTCCCTCGGTTGGAGATTGTATAAAATATAGCCTAGCACTATTTATTAAAATATAATTTTTTTACAGAATTCTAATGCTAAAGAGAGCCATTTGGCCTTCTTTAAGTTGAAGATGACCTAACTGGTTTATACCTAGACTTTCACTAGCGGGCAAATCAACATCTACGTGATTTGAGTATTAATAGTACAAACAACTAGTTAATAGCCAGTAACATAATGACACGCCGATCAATTACTCAATATCGAATAGTCAAGCATGCCACATGGTCAGCCGGCTTGACATGTGATTTTCTTTTGATAATGGTAGTAAAACTAAAATTTTTAAATTAAATTATAAATTAAATAATGTGTCAACAATAAAATATAAGGTCGTTAATTAATACTTAATTCAATTATTTACAACTACATTATTTAATTTATAAATTTAATTTCTTTATTACGCTCTTCTCTTTGTCAAAGATAAAGAGAAACACGTAACTAAAAGATTTAAAAAGTAGAAAGGACACGTACTTTTGGTTGGCAAAGAAATCCACTCGTGCCACAAATAGAAAGAACAACTCAGATTTAAAGCGAACCAGGAAACGAAGAGAGAGAGAGAGAGAGAGAGAAGGAAAAGGACGGGACTTTAGAGAGAGAGGAGGAGAGAGAGATGAGAAGAGGGGGAGAGAGTGGCAAGGGAAGAGGGGGAGAGAGTGGCAAGGGAAGAGGAGGCTACAGACTTCTTCTGGTCCTACACGGATGAGCCTCACGCTTCTAGGCGTCGTCAGATCCTCTCTCAGTACCCTCAGATAAGGAGCTCTTTGGTCCCGACCCCTGGGCTTTCCTCAAGGTATCTCACGCCACACTTTGACTTTCCAGAAATTCAATCCGCCATTTTTGTTGGGTTTTCTTTGTTTTGCCTGTTTGTGTTTGTTTTTTTCCGTTGGTTTTTTTATCTGTGACTGTGACAATGTTGATGATTCCAAGAACATGGTGCGGATACGATTTTTGATTTGTTTCTCCAATTGGGTATTGAAAGCTTTCCGCTTTTCTGAATTATGTTGCGAATTTCGGAAGCGAAGTGGCCATTTTTTGCATTAAATGTTAGTTTTCGCAGATGTTAGTTTTGGGAGCCGAAGTTTTGAGCTTTCTGCACTAAATGTCCTGTTTACGCAGCGAAATATGGTGTTTTAAGATGTCATGAACAAATTGCGCATGCTGCTTTTGCGAATTTATGCTTCCTCACTTGATATCTCATTTGTGCTTTTTCGTGTGAATCGAATTTATGCTTTCTATTGTACTGGTTTAGGTTCAACAGGTGAATCTCGCAGAGTTTTGTTAATGTAGAAATTGGAGTATTAGTGTTCTAGTTTGAGATGAACTGAAACGTAACTGTCTCCGTTAACTATATTTTGATTCTGTTTAATGACCTTGAAATGAAATCATGGTGCAGATAACTGTGGTTGTCTTGCTTCAGCTCTGGACTGCAACAGCCCTCCACAATGCAGGCTCGCTGAAGATGCTAGCGATAGCCTACTTCTTTGGCTCGTTTCTCAACCACAACCTCTTCTTGGCCATCCATGAGCTCAGTCACAATCTCACCTTCTCCACTCCAGTCTACAACTGCTGGCTCGGTATTTTTGCTAACCTCCCGATTGGTGTTCCCGTGTCTGTCACCTTTCAAAAATATCACCTTGAGCACCATCGCTTCCAGGGAGTAGACGGAATTGATATGGACATCCCAAGCAAGGTTGAGGCTCATGTGGTGACGAATGTGGTCACGAAATCCATATGGGTTCTCCTTCAACTCTTCTTCTATGCCCTTCGGCCTGTGTTTCTCAAACCGAACCCCCTGGTTATTGGGAGTTCCTCAACCTTATCATTCAGATAGCCCTTGACGTTGCCATGGTCTACTTTTACGGCTGGAAATCTTTTGCTTACTTGATCCTCTCTACATTTGTCGGCGGTGGGATGCACCCAATGGCGGGTCACTTCATATCGGAGCATTATGTCTTTAACCCTGATCAGGAGACGTATTCTTACTATGGCCCTCTCAATCTCCTAGCTTGGCATGTAGGCTACCACAACGAGCACCATGATTTCCCCAGAATTCCCGGGAGCAAGCTTCATAAGGTGAAGGACATTGCACCGGAATACTACGACGGTTTGGAGTCATATAAATCTTGGAGCCAAGTGATCTACATGTACATTGCAGATCGAACTGTTGGACCGTTCAGTCGAATGAAGAGAAATGCAACAAAATCTGAATAGATTCTCTCTCCTGCACTATTTTGTTCCATTTTTTTGTATCCTATACTGGTTCTTAAAAGGGTTATTCGTTCTTTTACTTTCGATTGTTTGTAGGGTTATTCGTTTTACTGTTGTACAGACCGAAGAAAAGGATGTTATATTTATTCATTAATTAGCAATTGGAAGAAAAAAAACATTTTGTTTAAGCTATGAACCCTATTTTATATATCGAAAAGATGGAAAGAGATTTGAGGTATGCTATGGTCAATCAGCCATCCACCCTCATCTGGGCCGCTTATGCTAGCAAAAGTCGAGACATTGTTAAACCTAAAGAAGTAAACCAAGGTCGGAAAACAACATGACTATACATATGCATTCTAAGAACCAAAATGTGGAACCAAAGACAAAGGACACGGCAACAAGACTGAAGTTTCTTCTCCCCAAAGCATCCGGTGACAGTGATTGGTATCATCGGTAGTATGTCAACCAGTATCAGACGGTACTAGGTTAACTGCCAACTCCATACTGTCATAGAGCTCTGGTATCTTTGCTCTCTTCACATGATTGACTGAGAAAGAGAAACAGAAAGAGATGCATCAAATGTCAAATCCATAGAACGATAGAAAGAAGAAAATGTCGTAAAATAAAAGAAACTGAAGCAGTGAGATTGCAGGTCTAGGAGTGAATTCTTACATTCCAGTCACTGTTCTTGGCAGGTTGACCATTAGGATATATGAGCGGGAGTCTCTCCGGGGGACACTCTTCATCGCTATCGTAGCTGGATCTTTGGTTTGGCCCTACAGACCTTAGAGCTGTGGCTAGTACGATTGATAAACCCTGCAGATTATCTAATTTAGTCCCCATGACAGCTGATAATGTTAGTTGGAAACACTTACAGAATCAAATTATAGGAAGAAAAGACCCTCGCCTATACTGAAACAACATTCGGTGCAATAACAGTTGGGTCCAGAGTTTCTCTTTCGAAATAGAGATTTAAGCAGTTTCGACTATAGACCATAGTTCTAAAGGGATTACTTGTGAAAACCCTAAACTTTAACCAGATGGGTTTAAATGCGTTTTCAGAACAATGGTTGTTATTGTTAGCAAAAGCATCAAACACTTAAAACCACCTGTGCTAAGACGATGAACAAGCCTATCCACTGAAATATGTCCAATTTCGACTCGACAAAATCTTTGAAATCACTGAACTTTCCTGTCCGGTCATATGGTAAATCCTGAAAAATGAAGAACAAATTAAGTCCAAGCAAAAACAAGGCGATATTCTATACTACTTTAGCATGCAGAAAAGTGGGTTCAACATTGGGTGAAAAAAGGCGGGCACACTGCCTTGGCCAACTGGCTTAACTCACATCTGCAAAAACTGGCTTAACTCACATCTGCGAAAACGAGGACTATGGTTTACCTTTTCCCAGTCTTCATTTAACAGTATATCTGCAGCCACTGCAAACTCCAATAGAAGCAGCAAAAACATGATCAACATATACTAGAACTTGTTCAAGGTCAACATGAAAGGTGTTTCTTCAGTACAACCGGGTGTATACGTCCCCATAAGTATCTCCCGTGTCACTTGACACAAAAATACTAATAAGGCGATATACCCCTGTTACAGGTTAGAATCTCTCGAACATAAGATAAATTCGAGTTTGCAACACCTATGTACAAAACCAGAAAAGGATACAAAAGAGAGGCAACAGCCATGCATAAACTTTGCAGCAACGTGACCTATGCATGTTATTATGCACACGGTAAAACCGGCGCCAAGAGAAGTGCATATAAACCTACAATTTCAAGAGAGGGATGAAAATGGTAAATGGCTTCTACGATTGATAAAATAAAAAGTAGTCTGGCTATGGACCAGACGTTCATTATGTATAAGAACGGACTATTGATCTGTCATTTATAATGTATCGATATCATTTTCTCCAACATAAACAATTACTACCATTAATATACATAACCCTTCGTAAGGGGGATCCGACTAAACTGTAGTTGTACCGAGATCCACATCGACACGGTATCAACTATCAAGAGAGTACTTACCATGGAGGAACAGCACTATGATGGTCAAAGTCAGAGTCCCTCAGCCAAACCCTCAGCATCCAAAGACCATACAGAATCATTGCAATTCCAACCATTCCCAAAAGTGAGTTCACAGCTTTCAGCACCGACTGCAGGCAGATTCTTGCAAGTGTTGCCGCCATTGTAGTAGCTAGCTAGTGACTACCAAAGCTTCTTCAACTTGGACAAAGTAAGAACTCCTCCAAATTAAAGATTACAATAAAACCTCAATCTCTTGTTCAGGACCGCTTCTGTAATGGCTGAAAACCCTTTTCAATAAACAAAACCGCTTCAAAGTGAAAAACTTGAAGCATGCAACGTTTAAGTTCGATGTTTTCAGTTTCTAAATTCTTCTTAATGATTAAGGGAGAGTGGTACAATTGATTCTGTTCAAGAAATTCTATGAAAAGTGCCAAGTAGGAAATTTCTAAGAAAGTGAGTAATGTGTCTTTTTATTAAGATTTTTTTGAGTATATTTTGTCCTGTGATACTGATATGTTGGTCTGTTCCAAACGTTATAATGTTTAGGCACTATCTATACACCTTGTTTTGTCTTTAAACACTTCTCTTAATTTTGGACCTTATATTGAATGAATTGAAGATGATCAAAAATAAAAAAAATTAACAGGAGGGATGTGAAAGGTCAAAAAAGGTGTGTGGATAGCAACATTCCAATATTTATCTTGAGGTGGCAGGAACAAAGTAATTTTAAGGAAAAGGCTCACGTGCGCATTCTAGTATGAGTTATTTTAGTTTTAATTTACTCGCACTTTTCACATCACCATCACTTTATGGTTTCGTCACTTTTTAGGTGTTTGGCAGCAGCACAACTCGATGTGGATGGCCAGTTGAACATTCCTGGTGGGGGTGTCAGTTTGATGCTATATTTATAAACTTCGGATTTGTATACAAGAAGTTGCTGTGGTGTAGTGGTTATCACGTTAGTCTTACACACTAAAGGTCTCCAGTTCGATCCTGGGCAGCAACAGCTTTCAACTTTTTATATTTTCTTTCATTTGCAATTTGAATTTATTTTTCATTTTCTTTCTTTATTTATTTTTTTTAAAAAAAAACCTAAAAGGATAGGATTAGAAACACAAAATACCAACTTCATGAAAGATATAAAAGTAATAATCATTCCGTTATTAAATTTTAATTAAGTATAATAACTTAAAATTCTTTCTACCATATAATATCCTTTGGTACAAGCTCCAATTCCAAAACCGAAAACGAAGGTTCGTAAAATAATGTCGATCAGTCTAAATCCAGCTCCATTTTGCACATTGCAATTTCTAAATTGCATATTCCATCTCGTATTGTGTAGATATATACAGCCAAGACATGCGCAGAAAATTGCATTGATCCTGCAATTTTCCACTGCGGTTGCCATGCAAAGTTAAAGCTCCAAATGAGGTATGACTTTGCAAGCAATTCCAGCTACAAGAACAAAACCTTTATATGTAACAGCTCCAAGGATCTTAGGCCGAGCATTTTCTGCAGCAGTGGGGTTTGCCGGAATTTGTTAACTGATAACAGCGCCTTACTGCCTTTGACGTCCAAGATATTCTCGCATGTGCACGTGGTTTTCTGCCTTGACCACTAAACGCATCTTTTTCGAATTGACATCCTCCCACAGCAGAGCATTATAGCCTCGCGCAAAGTCAGAAGCACCCTCGAGGAGTTCCTGGCAGTTATAAAAAAAGATCTTAGAAGAATGATAATAACGAGAAAAAAAATATACTCGCATCAATTTTGGAAAGCGGATTGTCACCCTGGTTGGAAATTCATCGTAATAATAAGCTGGAGTCATCTCAACCCTATTCAGATCTGTTTCCCACAGCCTAATCTGCCAGATACGAGTGAATTTGAAAATGTCAGAATACCAACATGCATTGAAGTCCCTTACAACATAACATAATCCAATTCAAAGAACTCTGTTATATTTAATTTTATAGAAGAGCATAGCCCAGCTTGATAGTGGACATTTTTTCCTCCATTGGAGTCGAGCAAATTGAACTCTCAAATATTTTGCTGAATTCAAACATGAAGATAGAGAAGGATCAGACCTGATCTGTGACATTCTCAGGTACGGATGGTACTCTCTCTGCAACGCGTGGATGTGCATTCTGCTGAAGAAAAGAAATTATCTGCCAACAAAGAATAAAAAAAAATATTAGAATTTCAACATTCCAGAAACAGTTTCCGCAACCCTTTTCTACCATGTGACTTGGGAGGATGTGCGTGTGTGCATACAGAAAGATAGGTACTAGCACTTGAAGCCTTCTCCATGAGCACACGGGGAATATACGCTCAGTAAACCAAGAACTGAAAAACCCTAAACTGTAGAGAAAACATAGCAACTAAAATGAAGGTCATCTAAAAATCTACTGCATAAAGAAACATAAGAAAGACTACTGAAGAAGAACATCTTAATTTTTAAGCTTGTGAAGCAAAACATCCTTAGAAAGGCTGTATCTTTCTACTCATTTGTTGTACAAGAATTGAGGCTGTTATCTCAACTAAGTATACCATCGTTTTCCCACGACTCTCAGACAACTTGAGGAGGACTAAGTATAGCCAAAAGTACTTAGTCTTATACTGAAAAACTAAAAGTAGATTAACGAAAAGAAAATATTTGCCTGTTCTCCAGTGATGCCATTTTCAAAAGCACTATATAAACTTTCTTTTGTTATTGCTCCAACGATAAGGTTTGGAAGTTGATATTCTACCCTGCAGAGTAGAAAAAGAAAATTTAAGTAAGAATTTTAATAAAAACTTAGCTCAGAAATTCAATAGAACAAGAAGTACTGTATACCAACACAACCAAAACAATGACACCCCCCACTGTAGATAAACGCTAACTCTCCCCCTAAATAAGGGAAAGGTCCAGCCTGACCCTAGGATGAGAAAATTCAGAGGCAGGAGATCCAAAAATGCATTTATAAGCCTTCAGCTTGATTTTCTTCTACCATCTTTCTTATATGCACCTCTTTGTGCTTTCAACAATTTATAGGCCATAATTAAAAGGATATTCAAACAGCATGCAATAATTATTTCATGTGTCTCGTGACTAAAAGAAAACAGAAACTGCAAACTGTACAAGGCAGTTGATCGACCAATTGTTCAGCATATACCTTGAGAAAAGACGTAAAATTTCACAATGTAATTTAGATGTTGAGTAGGCATAGAGTCTGAAGTTTGTTTCCACAACAACAAATCCCTGAACAAAAATTGAGTAAACAATTCATAAGTAGCATGTATAGCACGGAATGCACACCGGTTTTCTTGATGATAGAGAATCAGTTGCAGAATAACCAATTTGAGACAAAGCTAGCATGAGTAAAAATAACATACTTGTTTCCTCGATGATGAGTCAGTCAAGCTAACTGATAGATTAGTAGCTAATTCAGTAGGTATAAACCAACTGTCTTTCCTTCCCTGGATAAGTACACAAAAAGGCAGCAAGTTAAACTTGATGTTAGGATATGGTTAAACTATCATCTAGGAAATTATCAGCAAATGTAAAACCAAGAATAAATCACAAAAGTATAACCTGCTGAAGTTTGATCAGTCCCAAATCTGCAAGATCCTTGATTATATTCTTCTGCCTCTCATTCAATGTATTTATGTTATATGCCTTACACAAAAGATAAAAAAAGAATCAAGAGGTGAGAGAAAAATTCCAGGTACAAACTTCCCATGTGGAAGAAAACGCTTTCTACAAAAAAGTAATGAATTGAATTCTATCAAAAGTTCTTATGGCAACATTTACTGCAACACTATTTATGTTTCAGTTGGAAAAAAAAAATATATTAGCCAGAAAAGAAAATATGGGGAAATTCAATAAAGCACATGCTACTGCGAAAGAATAGTCGTGTATAAAAGGCATATAACTAATACCTCGCCTGTAACATGAAAACTAAGTTCTAGCAGGAAAGAAATCAAATCTGCAGAATCTAACCCACGCTCCTGCAACAAATAAAATTGAGGAGAGATCAGATATAAGATAAAACTCATGAACACAGCTACTGAGAAGAAAAACTTAAGTTGCACTTTCTTATCATTTTCATCTCAATAACTTAGTGTATGATAACAGTCAACATCACAAACAACATAGTCACAACTTCTAACTCGAGTCCTCAAGGAAACAGATTAGGTAAAATTTTCCTTATTTCGTCTGCCCAAATGATTATAATCAAATTCCCTTGATAAATTAAACCATAGGAACACACACAGAATAATATAAAAACACTAAAAAGATTTGGTTGACAATATGAATCATTAAGCCCCGGAAAGAAAAACCTTCAAACTTTTCTGCAATATTTGATCATAAATCAGTTCTACATTTTGCTTTTCTAGTACTTGATAAACTACTTGGAACCGTAATAGAAGCTCAGACTTCAGAGTATAGAGTAATAACAAGCAAAAAGTATCAGGTTAATGGTCTGGAAAGGATCCAACAACTAATAACGTAATGAATCCATACCTCCGAGTTAGAGATGTACTCTCTGATGATGTACCAGAGTTGTGCATTTGTATCCATCAACTGTGGTATTCACATATCAGAAATAATTTCCAGTAAGAATTAAGAGAAATCAAACATGCTGCATGCAAGCAGTTGAAGTGGTTTGCATACCAAGAACTGGAAACCACTTTCAGTTAATCTAGGAGCTTCTCTATCCCTGTACAAACAGAAAATGGAAAACCCCGATATTATATAATGTTAACCTTTTCATATGTGCAAAAGAAAGAAAGGCTTGTGTAGCAGGAAAAACTAATAACAAAAGCAAGGACCTTTGACTCAAAAGACCCCGCTGGAAAGTTTTCATCATAGACGAACTGATGTTCGATGGCCTCTCACTTTGAGATGAGTTGATAAGTTGCAGCAAGAAACACTGATATTACATGACAGAAAGTCATAAAGGAGCAAACCGAAATTATAAAACTTCACAATAAGAAGTTATAAAAAATAATAATATACAACTATACATCATAGTCACCACAGTACACAAAGGGCAGACCTAATATCTAAAAACGCAATCATAAATTCAAAAAGGTAATAGATGCATGGGTGAATTCCACACCTCCCATTGTTCTAGGGCAAAAGCCTGAAGATCCTCCAAGCTTGGGAGCCTCACTGTGATATTTGAAGGCATTGGTTCTCTTGGCAAAACTACACTGCAATATAAAAAAGTGAAATAATGAACGGAGACCCTGAAACTTCTGCATAAGTGAACCCTATACATAAACGCATAACCCACTATCTTGTCATTACTTTGATCCCTAAACCTCATGTACACACAGATAGAAGTAAGTAGGGGAAGCAAAACTCACCCGTGTACCAGAAGCTTCTTGAGATTAGTCTGAAATATAGGATTTAGTGTGTAAGTTGTTTCCCTCTTCCTGTCATAAAGTCAAAAATGAAAACAATATAAATAATATAAAATAAAATAAAATAAAATAAAATAAAAATACCACCCAGCATCAAATTCAAAATGTTCTTCTGGAAAACCATAAAAGAAAGCTCGAATCACCTGTCCACAGTTTCAGTAAATATTCTCAATTGAATCAGCCGATCAATTGCAACTCTATGCTTGGAGACCCCATCAGGAAGCACCCACTCCTCCATTGACTTGGCAGTCACCGGAACTTCAATGCACAAGAGTTGCAAGACATATTTCTTAGCCAGCGGTGGCAGAGACCTGAAAATGCAGCTCTATGATTATCACTAACTCATCAAAGATTACAGGCTCGTTCGTCCATAGGCCTTAATCAAAAAACACACACAAAAGAACCCAAAACAAAGCTAATGTGCCGCGATGCAAAAGAAAACCGACCGAAAATTGCACCAAGATGATTATTCACTCACTCACTCACTCACTCACTCATCGAAGACTACAGGTCGGCTGGTTTCATTTGCGCTCAATCAACAAACACAAACTAAACTGAAAATCGATGAGCAAATAAAGCTAACACCTGATATTTCGAAAGCGAAGAAAGATTGAAGTAACAAAAGCAGAAAAAGGTGGAGACCTGAGAATTGCTTCGCAGATGAAAGCATTTTCGTAGAGCTTGTCGAGCTTCATGGCGGGCAGGGCGGCCACCATGTCCATGAAATTCTTCGCTATGATCCTCACCTGAGGCATTTTTATCCAATCGGGGGTTCTGCTCCGCACTGAGAAATTCTAGGGTTTTTCTGAGCTTCAAGAATCTATCCCCTCCAAAATAAATTAATTTATATAAAAAGGGGATTGAATATTGCAATTAAATTCTAGGGTACAAATTTGCACATTGTGTTTCTTGCACCCTTCTGTGTTTTCAGTGTCACTGTGACTGAAGGTCGACAAAGTGACGTCGTCTTTGTGTTTTTCTCTGATAATTTAAGTTGAAGACAGTCACTCGATACTGGTAGTATTCTTGTTTTAAATTTGAATCTCGTAAATAGTAAATTTGATATTAAATTAAATTACTCATTAAGTGTTTTAGTCGCATCTTCTTTTTAGTGTAAAATATCAATGTTAAAAAATAAATAAAATTGTAGAGCGTCGGATGAATAATTTGCCACGTATAATTTAAAGCAAGAAATAAAGGTCCAGGTTAGAAGTAGAACGTGACAAAAGTGAAAAAAATTCTTCGTCACTAATTTATTTCTACCGTCAACTTGAACAAAATTTTAACATCTTTTTATTCATTCGACATACATAAATCTACCGACTTGTCTACTCCAACTCAATCATGGCAGCATGGCTTCTCCACTTCTACACTATGACACAAAATAAAAAAATGAAAACGAATTTACAGTGAACAAATTCTCAAACATTTTTCCGAGCATTGAACTTACAAATACATCGATAACAATTAAATGGAAAGGATCACATCGGATTTTTGTGTCCACACTCCATAGACCGACAGATCTGGACCGTTCAAGAGAGAGATTCAGACTAATCAAGTTTTGAGTTATTGTTAAGTGGGCTAGTATGATGAGTTAATGGGGGCATAGTTGGCTGGTCCATATCTCTCGGTCCGCAGGCTCTAGACGCAGAGATCCAAAGTGAATCTCAATCCTACTTAAATCATCTCCAACTCCAGTGCAATAGAATGGGGATCCAGTCTACAGTAAAAAAAATCTGGAAGCCCGCATGCTAGTCGACTCGAAAGGCATATAAATAGCAAACAGAAAAATAAATCCTGCAAACTATCAACTAACTATAAATGCATCCATTTTGTAGTATAGTTAGGTTTATCTCTCACTATGCAGAAGTGCAAAGTATGTCTTCAGTCATTGCCGTGGATTCAGCAGGTTGTGCGGGTGGCTTTTCAACAGGGGGAGGCTTAGGCGGCCTGTTTGGACGAACTTTATCAGCTATGTCTGGATTTTTATCAAACTGCGACATCAAGGAACTTTATAACTTTCCAAATATTCATCCTAGATAAAATGTAACCAGAACTTTACTAGGTTGAGAACGGACTAACCTTGAAGCCGCAACCAGATACACAAGCATGAAAACACTCCTGCACATAGAATTGGATCAGCAATAGCTCATCTGAAAATATGTGCATCGATTCAGAACCATGATTTAGGACGCGGATCCATGCATATTCACTGAATTCAAGATTTTTAATCCCGGGGCATTTAGCTATATCAGATAGTACCAAATTACCAATTCTCTTATGGCTGACAAAACTAGTCGTTTAAAGTTTAAATATTCCTACTTTTCACCTTAAATACAAACATAATACTCATGGTTGGTCAAAATTATAAAAATTTAGTGAAGCTTGAGGCTCTTATAGAGAACAACACTGCCATTAGCACCTGCAACTTTTGGACTTGAGAAGATACAAGAGGCCATAAAGATTTGATAAACATTACCGTGTGTTCGTATTATCATCGAAAATCTTACTCATTACTCATTAGCATGCCAAGAAAAAACTATAGAAGGAAACATACCTCTGAGTACCTGTCAACTCCGGGAGAACGGTCAATGCAAGCACTCCATTGCTGGTCCTTTAAGACAGGATCCTTATAGCATATCTCATTACACTCCTCCAAGCCTGTGTTATATATACTCGCTATATCACTTGAAGCATTTTAACCAACTACACAATAATTTACTTATGTACAGAAACCCCGCTCCTATCGAGCAGCGTACTAACTCTAAACCAATAGTCTACTTCCATATCAAGTTTCAGATATAGATATGAATCATGATACGAGCCAAGCTAATGCACAAACCAAAAGTTAATGCAGATGGGAAACTTCCCACAGCATAGACAAAGTCAGCACTCTATGGGTAGCCAACGGGTTCTCAGAAACACCATTTAAGTAAGGTGTCCGTAAACATCAAGGTGACAAAAATCGAAATTCAAAATGGAAGAAGAACAAGACCGAACCAAACAACCAGAACATAAATTCTCATCTGGTTTGGTATTGTTGTGCTTTGAAAAAAAACTGCTTCTACTGTGCTGTGAGAATAAGCAGTTGTGAAATAAAGCGGCAAAGTATTTGGTAACTTTTTTGAAAAAGTGCTTTTGATAAAAATAAAGCAATATTATAGTAATTGATAAACTTCTATGTGAAACAGATGTGAAAAAAAAAAAAAAACTGGTTTTTCAAAGTTGGGTTTTGCAACTTTGTGTTTTTGGCTTTTTCTCCCAAAACTGTGAAAAAAAAGCTGAAGCTGATGTTTACCAAACATGAGCTTTTTTTTATAGTCACTTTTTTTTCAGAATCAACTCAGAACTAAACTAGGGCTAAGTATGTTCATACAAAAACTGAATTGAAGAACAAATTAATACTCACATTCTTCCCAAGTCTCTCCATTCGCATCGCACCCCTTTTTGCAAAATACTCGCCCTACAGGAAAAAACACACAACTTACAGTGATCCAGGATAATAGTTCAAGATTTTTAAACAATCAATATTCAAACTCAAATTCCAGTGCATGCTTGTACCTAAAGCAAACATTAGTCCAAACCCAATTCACCAGGAAAATTCCGCCACTAAAAACGCAAAATTGGTCAAAACTATCGTACAAAATACATAAATCAAAATTAGGGGTCGAAAACCTCTGCAATTCATCACCTACGTTAATTATCCAACACGAGATTAACATAAACAGCGCGATAATTTTGATATCAGTATCATTTCGAGCGCGAAAACCCAAAATTAGAGCAAAAATTTTGAAATTAGTAAACGAAAACGAAAATCAAAAGAAATAAAGGAAATCAAAGATTCAGGAGGAAGCAATATTTCAGAGCGAGTGAGGAGGAGAATGGGTTTACATGGAATCTGCATAAGAGCTGCGTACTTGTGCGTGCATTGGTGGCCGCACGGAGACCCCCATTGATGCGGTGTCATCTTCTTCTTTCTCTAGGCCTCTGATCAGAATCCTGCTCTATGGAAATGAAGCGATGGGAAAATGGGGAAAGCAATCGAGGGTGATTTTGTAATTTACGTTATACTGGAGGGGTAAATTAAAACGCATGAAAGATGTGTGATACTATTAGAGTAGTGTTACACACATCCTTGTTAGTTTTTAAGCCTAATCGGATTAATAGTCTCTGTAGTTATAAGGTATTCGGAAGGTAGCTCATGTGGTAAAAAAAATTCAGATTTAAATCCTTGTGGTCTAAGTCTGTTAAGATTTATACCAAAAATTGAAACTTTTGCCATTCCTCTTTTAGTATTATGCACGTGAGTGTCACATGTGACGATAAGATGGTCATTTCATCCCTTTCATAGTCACTCTCCATTCATAAACAAAGACATCACGAACGAAAATCGCATGAGGTTGCACAGCTGAATTCTTTAATTGAACTGCTCCTCCGCACCACCCATTTATTTAAAACCTTTATGTTTGGCCTCATATGATAAAGTTGTTGAAAGTCGCCGCTTTCATGGCTTCTCCTCCTTTGCACCACCTCCTTATCTAAACCTTAAATTAATTAGTAATACACAACTCACCTCAAATGTCTCTTCACTAGCAGCCCCTAATTATAATCTAATCCCTAATTAGCATTTTCAAATTAGTTTCTTGTTTCTTACCGTTTGGACCTCGCATGATCTCCTCTCTCTGACTCTGTCAAATTCTCTCTCTCTCTCTCTCTCTCTCTCTCTCTCTCTCTCTCTCTCTCTCTCTCTCTCCATTTCTGTTTGGCTTCTATGGTGGCATTCTGAGATCTGGTGGTGGGATCCGACAATCATAGGTGAGTTTTTTCATTTGGGCTTTGCCTCACTGTGGATGGTTTTTGCTTTTTGCGAATCATTGAAAAGGTTAATGCTTGATGTAAATCTGCATCTGGGTTTTGTGTGGTTATCGTTAATCTTTGAAAAAGGTCATGTAAATCTGCATATGGGAGGAGTGGAATGGATGAAACGGGGGATGAAATTATTATCTTATCCTTACATGTGACACTCACGTGCATGATACTAACGGAAGTATGAAGGAAGTTTCAATTTTGAGTATAAATCCTAACAGACTTTGACCAGAAGGGCTTAAATTCAATTTTTTTTACCGGGGCTACCTTCTGAATACCTTATAACCATTGGGACTATTTATCCAATTAGGCTTAGTTTTTATTTGGGAACAATCTTTAGAATTAATATTGCTTAGCTTTCAATTCGTTTCTAATCATCAATTGAAATGTGAATAATATGTCCTCCTCTCTTTGAAACAAGGGGCGCTTCTGGTTATGAAATCTTATTGAAACTGTCTATATATAGTCCATCCTTCGAAACCATATCACATCTCGGATATGATGAAACAGGATGAATTGAGACGATATTTTGTAAATACGTAATTTTATTGAATAAATTAACTATATATTGATCTTCTTCAATCCGACGGTCAGAAATTAAAAATAGTGTATGAAAAATAAAAATGAGTAAGTGGATAGCACAACCCTATAATTAATCCAAACATAATAGAGTATAGAAAATTGGGGCCCGATTAATCCACTCCTCAAGAAGGGAGGAAGGGAAGGGAGTCATGAAAAAAACGAGGGGCTCCTAAAAAACATTATATTTTAGTAGAAGAAAACAAAGACTATTCGCCTCACTGGAAAGTAGAAACATGCATAAATATGGATGAAGCAATTGATGGAGCAACCAACGCATTATGTCATGGATCAAATGGATCATACTTGAATCAAGTCCTCCAAAGGAAGCTCGTTTAGAGTGTCAATGACACTTATTTTAGAAAAAAATAAATTTAAAATATAAAATAAACTCGTCCAACCCGTATGATTTCTTTTTAAATTATATTCCAATACAGAGTGAAATCTCTAGTAGTTGTATTTGGTTGGTGTCATGTCAATATGTTCTTTTTTGAAATTGAAATTATTCATAAAGTTGTCAATAAGACAAATGTCAACGTACACAAAAATCTCAGACAATCACAATTCAAATTGAACTTGTACAAGAAGGAAGAAAATAATGGAGATGGATTTTTTGCCCTCCCATTTCCATACTCTTCTCATACCCTCCTATTTGTGCGGCTACAGTTAAACTACGTTAATATTTTATATTTATATTATTTTTTGTCTTATTATCTCTATTAAAAAATTAATATAAAATGCTGACGTGGCTTAACCGTGACCGCACAAAACAGGAGGGCATGAAGAGGGTATAAGAAGGAGAGGGCAGACAATCCATCTCTGAAAATAATGTATGTGAAAGGGTGAAAAGAGAAAAAGAGATAAACACATTGTATATTTATGTGGACGAAATTGGAGATTTATTTCTCTAGTATTCAGTTAACTAATAATTTTGGTCCCATTCGTCTAATGTGACGTTAATCCATAATGTAGTGCCGTGGATTTTTACTCACTACTCTCAAGTATTAATAGTGTTCACTATCTTATATATCACCGTTTGATTAGTTTAAATTTCAAGATTTGTGTCTATCCGCTACATAGATCTCGAAATTTAAATTCATCTAACATTGATAAATAGGATGGTGAACATCACCGGCTCTTAAGAGTGCTGAACAAAATTATTCTCAATGTACAAGCCTTTGTTGATGTCATCAATAAACACTATTACAATCCAATAAGACAATAATGACCATAATAACTTAGTTCGATTATCGTTAAAAATAAATTTGAACTACATTATGTGAAGCCAAACTTATTTTTTTTTAATATAAATAATATCGTTTATTAAAAAATAATTAACCAACTTAATTTTGTATTCAACAAAATCTCGAAGGTGCGAGAGGAAATTGACCAAGTTAATTAAAAACGCTCTGAAAATGGGAAGCAATAAGAAAAGAATACGCGTACCCCAGGGCCCACGCCTGATACGACAAAGCCCACTCGTTGAAAAGGGAATCAAGATTCAGGAATCTTGCTCCCAAACGATACGGGTACCCCCACCCCTATTAGGACAAAACCCGCTTGTTCAAAAGGCATCAAGCTCCAGCATCAATATTCAGGAATAATTCCCGGGGTGGTGGTAATTTTTTTTTATTTTTTTATTTTTATCAAACGATATTATTTTTATTAAAACAAAAATAATAGGCTAAGTCTCAAACAGTTTAGTAATAATGTAGTTTAAATTTATTTTTGATAAAAATTAAACTTAAAACCTATTACTTACAATTAAAAAAAAATATTACTAAATTATAGTACTAAGTGGCATTTCTAGAGTCGTTGAACCTTAAAGGGAATTGATAACTTGACCCGGCACATGGACAGCCCTAAGGTGCACTCCCCCACTTTGTCGTATGTCTACTCCCCACGTGCGCGTATCCCACTGGCTTATACATGGAAAAGGGATACTCTCCGGATACGGCTAGAAACATAGAGCTTCTTTAAAAATTATAATAACTTTAACGATTGAATCAAATTTCAAGAACTTCAATTTAAAAATTAGATGAATTTGGTAAAAAGAATCTAGAGAGAATCACTCTCCTTATGCATGGACCCTATTTCCCCCCACGTGAAGCAGATAAGTGCCACGTGGACTCCCACTGGTCCATTAATCTGCATAAATAGAGGAAGACAGAGAGAGAGAGAGAGCACTTCTTTTTTTTTAGAGAGAGCACTTCTTGTTTGACAGTGTCTACAGTAAGAGGAGCGAGAGAGAAAAATGGAGGCGCTAAAATGGAGGATATTGCCGCTGCTTACACTGATCGCTTCTTTCCTACTATTTTTCTATTTCCAGTATCCCTCCCAGGTCAGTTTTGTGTAGAAAATCATTGGATACTATGTGATTGATTTTTAGGGTGATTATTTTCCTGTCTAATCCGTTCAAAGCAATGGAGTGCAGAGAAAGCAAAAGATCAGTTTATGAAACGATAGTATTTATCGATCTTAACTTTAAAAAAAAAAAAATTATATGGTTTTCGAAAACTAGAAAAATCAAAACCAGAGACTTGAATTATCCGGTTTTCCTTACGTTTTCTCAGCATTTTCTCGTCAACCAAACACTATTTTCTTATAGAAAAATCATTGCAATTAAAGGACCGTGTTGATTCTGAGTATGCTTCTTGGGTATATCATGAAGTACGATTCTTTCTGCTCTAAACAGTGAGAGAGAAAGAAAGGAGAGGGGAAGAGATTTTGAGGAGGGAGAATCTTGTTCTAACACGTATGTAGATATTCCAGTTTGCGTTTGTTGTTTACTTTTCTTTGTTTTTTTTATTTTTTTACTTTTCTTTTGGTAGTGGACAAGTGAAATATGTAACCGAATCTCTTCCGGATCACAAAAAATTAAGTATGTTAAGCAATGATCTTGAGTTGTTAAAATTTAATTCAATGGTTTCAAACAAGAAGTACTCTAAAAGTTATAAGATCCGGTTTTCTGAAATATTAATCAGTAATTGATAGATACTGGGTGATAAGAACGTGTTTTAATTAGTGAAATAATAGATGAGAGATAAGTTATGCTGTCCTTCGTTGTACCCACTAGAATATTCCACTAAGAAATTTTGGTGACATCACTTCCTTTTTTGACGTGAAATTAATATATAATATATCCACTAAATTTTTATTTACAGAAATGTTATGGACATTATGTGTTGTATTTGTGTCGTGTTGTCGTTTTGTTTATCATTTAAAATGAAAAAAGTTAAGGACGGCAATGTATCGTTTTCGAGTTATTTATTTATAATCGTGTTGTATTTGTGTCGTATCGTTATTCTGTTTATCATCTAAAATGAAAAAAGTTATCATGGTCATAATATTATATACAGTATTATTCGTGTACATGTCCAATTATATTTTCGTTCGAATTTCAAGTCGTGTAATGTGTTGTGTTGGAAATTGCCAACATTCGAATAATTAAATGCCATTTTGATAGAGTTCGATCAAAACTCTTTACACTATGTTTGGATGAAGAAATTTAAAATTACTAAGGGATTTCAAAATGACAGAAATTGAAATTATGGGATTTTATTTTTTAGAATTTGTGAATTTTCTTATTGGTAACTTAAAAGAATATGGAATTGAATACATAATTTGTTATTTTTAAACTTTCAATCATAGAAATTGAGAAATGACACATATTTACATAAAATTTAAACTTGAGAATTGGAGCTTCTAAATTCCAAGTTTTTTTTTCTACGCGGAAATTCTAAGGGAGTATTCAATTGAGAATTTGATAAATTTTGATGGATTTATAAATCCATGGATTTTTATGGAGTCTAATTCATTTGTAGAGATTCCATGTAAAATTTTGATTCAATTACCTCAAAATCTCTTGGAAAGAGAAGAGATTTGTGAATGCTTAAAATACACTACAAAATCTCTCAAATTCCCTCTAATTCCTCAACATTTTCAAATTCTTTAAAATTAAATTCTAATTAAATACACCTGGAATGTAATAAACTTCTTTAAAATCTTGATTGAATATACCTTGAATTTCAGAGAATCACTTAGGGCTTGTTTGGTATTGTATTTGAAATTTTTTATCATTTCTCAAAACATTTCTTAAAAACAATTTTCTTTAAGACTCAAAAACTTGATTGGTTTCCAATTTAAATTTTTTAAATCTTACGATTTAAACTTGATTGGATTGGAGTAGAGATGAAAAAAGTAAAAAAAAAAGAGAAAGAAAGAAGAAAAGAGAGATATATTTGGAGTGAAAGGAGAGGGGGAGAGAAAATAAATGAGTGAGTTTAAGTTTAAAAACTCACTTTTTATGTTTTTAAGGAATATACTATATTTTTGAGTTAGTCTTAAGTTCAGGTTTTAAAAATAGTCATACCAAACAAGTTTTTAAGACTTAAAACTTAAAAACTGTTTTTGAGTTTAAAAAGTTGGATTCAAGTACACTACCAAACATGCCCTTAAATTCCTGATTGAATACCCCTACATTCATTAAAAGAATTAAAATCTCTTAAAATCTCAATTGAATACACCTCCCTAAATTTCTATGATTATAAATTTAAACAAGGAAATTGGTGTATGTCAATTTATAAATTCTGACTTTTATTCAAATTTAAAGTTTAATCCTTCATCCAAACATGGTATTATTTTGCAGCAATATCCGAAAAACTGCAGCCTGCTGCCTTTCCAACATTATTGGATCATCAGCAAGCGCATTGTGACACCTCAAGGAGTTATTTCTGGAGTAGGTAAGTCGACCTTGTAAACTACACTAATTTACGAAAAAGAATGTTATAATTCAAGTCTACGAACGGACGGACACGAGGTTTTAGCACCAAATAATTACGTTTACGAAATGTGGAAATGAGCAGTTGAGATTAAGGATGGGAAGATTGCCTCCATTGTTAAAGAAGAGGAAAAGCATGGGAAGATCAAGTCGGAAAATGTGATTGATTATGGAGAGGCCGTTGTCATGCCTGGCCTGATTGATGTGTAAGTTATGACAAAATCAGTTGTCTTTTCGATCTGTTTCTTCATCGTCACGAAGGTAATTAGGGTTTTAGATTTGAGCTTAAACGCGTCGTTTGTTTGGTTTCAGGCACGCACATCTTGACGATCCTGGAAGAACTGAATGGGAAGGATTTCCGTCAGGAACTAAAGCTGCTGCTGCTGGTATGCCTATGTAATAACTCTGCTGCATTCTTTTCTTTTCATCGATCTGTAAAATCGAGAATTGTTAAAATTCCTGTCCAACGTCGGCCATAAGGCTTGAGAACAAGCCCTTTAAATAGCATTATCCCATTCTAACTAACATTGAGATTTTTTGTATTAAAACCCCACACCTGACGGATTAAGCAGGTGGCCAATTGGGAACAGTATCGGTGTTGTTGGCTTAGGCCTAAGGCCCGTCTACCTGAAATTTAAGAAGAATAGATTTATTTTTCGCCTTCTTGCAGGCGGGATAACAACATTGGTTGACATGCCTCTAAATAGTGACCCATCGACTGTCTCCAGAGAGACTTTGGAACTCAAGATTAAGGCCGCCGAGAGCAGAATTTACGTTGATGTTGGTATGAACTTGAAACTATTTGTTGGGGATACAGTTATAGTCAAATATTTAAGAACTGGCTTAAATTTAAATACAATGTGAACAGGCTTTTGGGGAGGGCTTGTTCCTGAAAACGCGTTCAATGCATCTGCTCTCGAGGACCTCCTAGATGCCGGCGTTCTTGGTCTAAAGGTAACTATTCAAGTAGTGAGTTTTGTGCCTAGAGAGAGAACTGTTTCATTACATTTCTTGTGCCACAAGGAACGCTCTTACCAACTAATTCAAACATCGTGTCGATCTAATGTGGACCAAATTTGCTATTTTCCTGCTTTAGGAAACAGTGTTCTACCCGCAAACTGTGCAGGATGTTTATGATCCTCGTCTAATGAATTTTTCGATGTCTATTTTTGTAGTCTTTTATGTGTCCATCCGGGATCAACGACTTTCCTATGACAAATGCCAGTCACATTAAGGTTTGTTTCATGAGATTCATCCCTCCCACTATCACATAAAACATATCATTTACTTTGCAATTAAATTGAAACAAAATAATCGCCATCTTATTTGTTGATTGTATTGCTGCATCCATTGGCTTCTTGAGATGAATGTTGTTTTCGCAGTTCTGACGTTTTAAAACAAATCTGTATTTTCAATTACTTGTTCATTAGGAGGGACTGTCTGTACTAGCGAAATACAGAAGGCCTTTACTTGTACATGCAGAGAAAGTACAAGAGCTCGAAAGCAACTTGGGAGTTGAAGATGGTAGTAACAATCCTCGTTCTTATTCAACATATCTCAAGACCAGGCCACCTTCATGGTAAGATATTGTTCGTGTGGATGCTAAATCCTCATTCTAATTTCATACGATAATTGTGTTTCCTCTGTTTTTGAAACAGGGAAGAGGCAGCAATTAAGGATCTCTTGACCTTGACAAAGGACACGAGGATTGGTGGCCCGGCAGAAGGAGCTCATCTTCACATTGTTCACTTGTCAGACTCGCGCTCTTCGTTAGATCTTATTAAGGTATGGTCTTCTACAAGTGCGGACTATATAGTGTCTTATTACTCTCTCCGATAGGTAATGCGAGTGTGTTTTCTGCCTTATTGCAGGAAGCGAGAAGTGGCGGTGATAGTTTAACTGTTGAGACATGCCCTCACTACTTAGCTTTCTCAGCCGAAGAGATTCCCGATGGAGATACGCGTTTCAAGTGTTCTCCACCCATCCGCGATGCAGCCAACAAGGAAAAACTGTGGGAGGCTTTGTTGGTATGTAATTATTTTATGTTTGCCTGCCTCCTTACAAAGTGATTTTCGAAACTACTCTAATTGATGGGAAAAGGGTAGTCATTTACCGTCAAATTGATTTCATTTGGCTTTTGATGTTTTGTTTCAGGAGGGACACGTTGACATGCTAAGCTCTGATCACTCACCAACTGTGCCGGAACTTAAGCTTCTCGACGATGGAGACTTTTTGAGGGCTTGGGGTGGCATATCATCTTTGCAGGTTGGTATACTTTTGCCTTCAAACGTAAAAGGTTGCGATTTGTTTCAGGACTAACTGACATTGTTTTCGGTGCACTTGCAGTTCGTTCTTCCTGTGACATGGTCATATGGCCATAAATATGGAGTGACATTACAACAGTTAGCTATATGGTGGAGCGAAAGGCCGGCCAGACTCGCTGGACAAAAATTGAAGGTGGAATTATCATCAGTTTTAGACAATTTTCGTGCAGACGCGGATATTGTTATGCTGGTGCATTACATGTATGCACCAAGAAAAACTTAAAACATGTCTCGTTGGAGTCATTACTAATTAAATTATAATTTGCAGGGGGCAATTGCAGTAGGGAATCACGCGGATATCGTAGTATGGGATCCAGATGTGGAATTCGACCTCGATGATGAATTCCCCATGCACGTCAAACACCCAGTACGCATTTTTCTTGATCATAATTTGAAGAACCCCTATGCATTCCGTTTAATCTATTGAACCAGTTCTATGTTATCGGAGCTCATTGCGTCGAGCAAGCATTTTACTCTCCTGTGTTACCTTTCAATGTTGTAGGGCATTTCAGCTTACTTGGGGACAAAGTTATCCGGAAGAGTTGCAGCCACATTTGTCAGAGGAAACCTTGTCTTCGAAGAGGGGAAACATGCTCCCGCACTCTGCGGCGTTCCAATTCTGGCAAGCTGAGAATGAAATTAGCACTGCCAATTGGCAAGCTGAATCTCACAAAACTCTCTTGTATATATGGTTGTATGATCAAATCTCGTTCATGTAGGGCTCTGCCGCAGTTAAATATTGTTCATGACATCCATCTTCTCTAGGGTTTAAGTGTACGTATAGCCTTTTGTTTCCCAGATGTGTCATATTACATTTTGCAAGACATGCCAATGTAACTATTGAGGATTTCCGCAATAGTTTATGTGAGTTCGATTCTCATATATATGACTCAAATTTTTCAGCTCATTGTTCGAGTGATTCCAATTTATCATGTCACTCCGTTATCCGCGGTAATAATCAAGCTTCTTACCGCCTGGGCATGGTCCTTTCTGCTAGAGAGTTTCAATCAGGTAGCATTTGGTACGTAGACGGGACAGGACGGGACGGGATGGGACAGGACGGATGGAACGGAACAAAGATTGTCATGTTTGGTACTGGCAAGATGGAACAGAACGAAGCTGGATTAAATGACTAACTTACCCTTTTTATTTGACTCTCTCTCACCCGTTTCTCTGCTTTCTCTTCTTCCATTTGACTCTCTCTCTCTCTCTCTCTCTCTCTCTCTCTCTCTCTCTCTCTCTCTCTCTCTCTCTCTCTCCACATGCTTAGATCTCCCAGTACAAATCAAACCCAGTAAAAATAAAAAATTAAGCTCCAATTTATTCAAACTACAAATAGGGTTGTGAAATGATCGAACCCTTTTCATTTGGGCTTGTTTCTTTTGGGGATGCGGTGGCAGTTGCCTGTGCGGCCGGGGCGGAAAGGCCTCTGACGAAGAAGGGCGGAGGAAGTGGAAGTCTTTGTCTGCGGCTATGGCGGCAAAGAAAGGTTTGGGAAAACGGTTTGAAAAAGGAGCGGAAAGAAGAAGAAAAGGAAGGTGGAGGAATTGGGGCGAGCTTCAGGGGTTGCAAGGTCGTCCCGCCCAAACCCATTGTTTAGCTGCAGAGTGCGAAAACCTGCTTCAATGGGTGACATAGAGATCGAGGGGACTAAATTTATTCCCAATTTATTTTCAAAACCAATTTATCGACTGTGTTTCGGTCTGTTTTGCCGGTATTTCGGCGGATTCGTCTCCGACGCAGCCCGAAATCGAGCTCGAATTCATCTGGGTTGCTGGGTAACGAAGCTACGTTTGGGTAACGAAGCATTTGGGTTGCTGGGTTTGTGGTGTAGGAGGGGGCTACAGGAGAGAGGGAAGGTAACGAAGCTACGGGAGAGGGAGGCTGCGGGAGAGAGAGGGAGGGTAGACAGTGGAATTTTTGTGTTCCACATACGTGGAACAACCCGTTCCAGGGGGGAGGCGGGACGCAAAAACACCGAATTTCTGTCCCGTGAAACAGCGCGTTCCACCCATTTTTGTCGTACCAAACGCGGGACGGAACACCTCGTCCCGTCCCGTCCCGTACCACGTACCAAACGCACCCTCAGTTATCTTTGTCATACATGGTATGGGCACAGGGGTTGTTAAAGAGCAAGCACTTGAGATTTTAAAGAAACATCCACAAGTAGTCAAATTCGAGCCCGAGAAACGAATTATGGTTGTACAGTTGCTTACATCAAGTAAAACGACGGTTGAATGGTCAGTGAACATTACCATACAATCTTATTACATGGGTAACCATTATCTTGACATTGTAGCATGATCATTCTTTTCGCTTGTCATGTATATTTTATATTAGCCCCTGATCAGTTTTCGGTTTACGCGGGGTTGAAGTGCCCTTACAATTTTGTAAAATCTTGATCTGCAATCTCCTCTCCTATGTTTTACAGAAACCTCAGCTTGAAGATGAGACTCCGGCTTGTATTTTCCGGTGAGTTCTTGGGGGATTCTTTTGGTTGATGGACTCCTTCCCACTAGCATTTGATGTGAATACTGTTTGACACAACATGGATTTCCTAGATGCAGGTAAGCGCACACAAAGATTACAATTTGTAGATTTTTCTTCCACCATAAAACACAAAAAGTACACAAATTAAGGAACGTTTAATAAGAATTTCGATTTTGGTTTAGTTTTGTGAAGCATTTTGTACTTGCATGATGCTAAGTGGTACAGGCTGCATATTCAAATGGTGTAACAGGCTGCATATTCGTAAGTGGAACGGGCCTTAGGAGCTTTGTTCATCCAACGCACAAGGCGAGGGTGACTAGGCGCGAAGAAGACGATGGACAAGCTTGTGGAGTGATGTTCCAGATGGATCTGTGCACGCGATTCCCCAGCATCCGGTGCACAGGTAGCGAATCAAATTGGGACGACAAGTGTTTTCTAACTCGTGAGTTGTAAACAGACTTTGTGAAAAAATTAGAGCCACTGGCTCTGCCGTGCTATGCTATGTGATCCCTAGGGTGCGTTTGGTACGCGGGACGGGATGAGACGGGACGGAACGAGGCGTTCCGTCCCGTGTTTGGTACGCCGAAAACGAGTGGAACGAGGCGTTCCACGGGACAAGTTTTGGATGATTTTTGGTTCCACCTCCCCCCATGGAACGGGGTTGTTCCCCATCTGTGGGACAGAAATTTTTAACATTTTAGGACAACAATGCCCCTTGTCTTTTTCAAAATTTACAACATCCGTCCCGTCCTGTTCCGTCCCGTCCCGTCCCGTCCCGTCTGCGTACCAAACGCACCGTAATGGCACGGAACACATTTGATCACTGTGTCTAACTCCGTTTGCAATTTCAGTCCAATTTCTAGGTTCCGTCAATAAAATTAGCGGGTGAAGGCCTTGCAACAGTAGGGCAAAAGCTGCAAAACACGTTTTTTTATTTTTTGTCACAAGCTTGGGGGTTATTATTGAACTTTTGCGACACACATTACACAATGATGCTTATTACACAAGATATGTATATTTAGCCAGGGATGGGGAAGCCTTGGCCGCCTTGATCATGGCCCATGCCACCATCATCACCGCCTTGGCCACCGCAATGACCACCGCCTTCCCCACTGCCACTTCCACCACATTAGCCGCCACAATTGCCACCACCACATCCACTGCCTTGGTCACCACAACTACCAACACCATCTCCGCCATCGTATCCACCACCTTGGTCACCTCCGCCGCCAAAACTTGGATTGGAACTAATACCACCACCTCCAATAATCCCTCCTCCTATGTATCCTCCAAGTCCTCCTCCGATTTGCCCGCCGAGCCCTCCTCCTGTTTGTCCGCCGAGCCCTCCTCCCATTTGTCCCCCGAGCCCTCCTCCCATTTGCCCGCCGAGGCCACCTCCCATTTGTCCGCCGACGCCTCCTCCCATTTGCCCGCCAAAGCCTCCTCCCATTTGTTCCCCGAGCCCTCCTCCCATTTGTGCCCCGAGCCCACCTCCCATTTGTCCCCCGAGCCCACCTCCCATTTGGCCTCCGAGGCCACCTCCCATTTGTCCCCCGAGCCCTCCTCCCATTTGCCCGCCGAGGCCTCCTCCCATTTGTCCGAAGCCGAGGGAATCTGGCCTGTCAACTAGTACAGCTTTATCCTTGCCAATTCTAATTGCCCTATGAGCAGAGCTCACTCCCCAGCTAAGTAATAGCAAATAAGCTACGCATGCCCATTTTTTTGGTGTTGCCATTTTCAATTGCTACTTAGTTGCCTATGATCTTCTTCTTCTTCATGTTTAGGGTTTTTATACTGTAAAATCTGCATGCAGATGAGTTTGTTTCAGTGAAAAATGGCATAAAAATGGCAGTTCGTTGAGCAAATATACGGGAAAGCAAGCAAATCAAGATGCATTTGGTTATGGAAGCCAGGGCATCATGGCGTTTATGTGAAGAGAGAATTACGTGCGTTGTTTGTAATTGTATTGAACAAATAATAGTTCAAAATTGAAAATTGCAAACCCAAGTACTAAGTTGGCTAGAGCGGTGTATTTTAGCCATGCATTCAATTTTGAATCATTTTTTGTTGTTGTTTCGGTGACTAGAACGGTATATTTTTCAATCAGTATCATTTATTTATATTATAACACGTAATATACCGTCTTATATTTCATGTACATTAAAAGAATCTCTCCTCAACAAATGACGTAACCCACGTACACATCATCTTATACTTCTTGATTTGGTATTGCGTAATAACTTAGATACAAAAAATTAAGAAACATACCAAACATCTGCCAAGTTAATATCAAATTCGAAACTAATCTATCATTCAGTAAGATAATTCCATCGGTTGATGATGCAGACGCACATACATCAACAGCCCCGTTTCATTTATGCGCGCATGGACGACTCCTCCTACCATCACACAATTGAGTCAACCAAATTCACGTATTTTTGGTTGGTAATTAGCCAGGTAGGCAATAGCCAATCAGTACTTAAAACACCAACTTGACCACTCAGTCACTCAACAACTTCCATCGGAAGGAGCGTGCTCTGGAAGGTAGAAAGCGTGTAAGCAAACAGCGAAGGCGCCAAAAGCATGCTGCTTTCTTCTGTTTCGTTTTTGGTTTTTTAGTTTACTTTTTTTTTTTGTTTATTTATGCAAAATATATTTCAGTCCTCTCACTCTCATAACTCGCATATGAATTAGTTGTATAAGTATCACAACACTCTCGCTCTCGCACCATCTTCGTCTCCAAAACCCCGTTCTTTTGGGTTTCGCATTCAGATTTTTTCCAAACTTTTCGATCCAATCTTTCACTGCTGTTAGATTTTTGAATAAAACAGCGTTTTTGAGTGCCAAAAGCTTCGAACTTTGAGTCTCCGATCCAAAATTTTGATCAATTTGTGTGATTTTTTTGTTGTCGTTCAAATGGGATTGGTTGATTTGCATTTCTGATTCGAACCCAGAATTTTGTTTTGGAAAAAAATCATCTCTGCTGTTCTAATCAGTGTGACTCCTTCGTCTTCCTCAGTATTCTTTTCTTGTTATCCGTCGAGTTTCTGGGAAAATGGAGGCCTCTGGTTCGAACGGCGCGTCGATTCTCACCGACGAGATGGCGCTGAGGGGTTTGCTGGAGGCGTTCGGGCCCGCGTTTTCTCTCGATCAAATCGCTTCTGCGTATTGCAAGGCGGGGAAGAACGCTGACGACGCCGCCGAAGCTCTGGCTCTCTCTGCACCCGATGGCGGAGAAACTTCCAGATTACCTGTCAATAATATCCATAAGAAGCCGCCGTATCAGGCAAACGGGAACGGGAATGGGAATGGGAATATGAATGGGAACGGGAATCCTGGAGCTTCAAAGGCGAAATATCGGCCAGTTTCAGCTGGCAGCGTCTCGAACATTATTGGGAAGCATTATGTTAAGAAAACGTCTCCGACACCGGCAAATGGGTCTAGTGAAGCAACCAAGCCCTTGAAGCTGAACTCCAGTGTGTTGCCGATGTCGGAAATTTGGGTCGAAAACGATGAGTCTAGTTCTTCAAAGGATGATCAACTCCACCAGGACATGGAGGATTTTTTGTTCAGTATGCTTGGAGTTGGATTCAAGCTAGAGAGGGATCAGATTCGGCAAGTTCTTGGTAAAGTTTTGCTCTTTTATTAGTTTTCTGTTTCAACCATTTTCAATTTGGGTTGTTCCTTGGTTTATATATTTACCTCAAGTGTTTGTATTTGTGAGTTTGACATGATTGTTGAACTTTTCAAGGATGATTTGAGTTTTCTCTAGCATAATGTGGATTTCTTAGTGTTGATGAATTTGCTCGTGTTGAATTTCTCAAATGGAGATGATATACCATGCTTTTGCCATTAGACATTCGCTCACTCACTTGAAGTATCGTGCGCACTCATGGTTATCAGAGTTGGGAGTGAAGAATGGGAAGAAAGAGCATTGAATTGTAGAGAGCAAGAGTGAGTCGGTCTAGAGAAGGAAGACGACAATAAATGTAGGAAAATGATTAAGTTGGGGCAATGTATGATTATCATACTATAATTAACGGAAAGAAAACTTAATGCTTGAATTGGCAGTTGAAGTCTTGACTTTTGAGACACGATGAATTGAGTGTTGATAGTTTTGATTGCAATCTGTTTGATGGTTGTAGATTTAAGATGACTATTTTGATTTCGCATGATGGATGGTAATGTGGTGTTTAAGCTTGTTTGTTAAATGACCTTAATATGTGAACACTAATCTTGGTTTATTTGGAATATGCAGATAGTTGTGGATATGATATGGAAAAGGTACACTAAACCCTCTTTACTTCTCACCTGGAAGGCAATTTCTTTACAATGTTTGTAGCCTTATCGTTACTATATGATGAATGTGCAATTCCAATTTTCTAATGTGATACAATTATCTTTCATATGCTAGCTAGACATTGAAAAGATATGTATAGACAGAGACCTCTAACCAACAGCATTTCCCTTTTAATAATTCAGAGCATGGAAAAACTGATTAATCTGCCAGCATCAACTTCCGAAAAAAGGATCGAACTCTTCGGAAAATCCAGTGAGAAGGTTAGTAACACTTCCAAAACGGGATTTATGTGCTTTCTGATATCTATTGATAACATGTCAAACAGCATCACTGATGCACGTTCCAATCAGTTCTTCAGAAAAGTTAATTCAGTTACATAATATAATTTATTTAAGCTTTCAGATTTCTTAACTTCATATAAGGAGGTAAACACGAAGAGAGCTCACATAAACTAATTCGAGGATACACTCATGCAGTTTTGTACAGCTCTTGTAATCAATATTTGAAAGTAAAAGTGTCTTATTAGTTTGTCATGGTTTTTTTTTTTTTTTTTGGGGGGGGGGGGGGGGGGGTCTCATTTTGTGTAGCATTTAGGTTTTAGATACAGTAAGATCTTGTCCATGAAATTGTTCCAGCATATGCTTAGTAAATTCTACTTTGGTATTTATCTCCCTTTACGTCTTATTCCAGTCTGCAGATTTGTCCCTGAAATATGAAGTATCTTCTGACAGAAAATCCAAAATTTCTACCGAAGGGTATGCATCTTCAATAATTTAGTTATTGTTCTTTAATTCCTAGTTTATTATAACAATCATTCTGACTTGACTATGCTTGTCTCAAGCAGTAACAAAGATAGGACTTCAAATACAAATGGAGCAGAAGTTACTGAACAGCAAAAGAAGAAAAATGATCTCCAGAAGGGTATTCTGGCTGCCCTGTATGGTGCTTCTGAGAGAACCGAGGAGACACCAGTAGAGAGACCAAGAAGATCAATAAAGGCAGGGAGTAGATATGGAGCATATGGACACCTAGTTGCTGAACCTCCGCAAGATTTCATTTCGGAGTACAAACCAGCTGTTGTGTATCAACAGCAACATGTCGAGGATGGTATGCACCCTTTTCTATATATAGGAGAAACTTCATTTCCCTAATATCCTTTGTGGAGGGAATGGTGCCCTTAGGGAATTTTATTCAATTCCTATGAAATCAAGATGAATCCAAAAGACAGGCAGTAGCTAAATTCCGTGTGTGGTTGCTTGTGTCAATTTGTCTGTCAAATTCATGTTTATGCTTGTATTTTTATTATAACTGAAGTGTGCTAGAATTGCAGAGGCGGATGATGAAGATAGCTACCAGGGTCTCCGTAAATCTTGGAAGGAGTATCGGAGTACGATGAACGACTATTACCAGGCTGTATGTGACTTTTTATGCCTTATCTTATGTGCAATTATTTGATATATAAAACATGGAGGGTAGTCTCTTATTAGCCTTAAAATTTCACACTATCGAGTAAGGATATCAACTCTTCTGTTAGGCTGTAGCCGCATTTGCTAAGAAGGATCGTGATCAAGCTTACAAACTTCTAGAACAAGTAAGGTTTCTGTCTTTCTGTTATGAAGTGATGGGATATGAATTATATTTTTTTTCATACAAATAAAAGAAGAAACAAGATTCCCTAACAAAAAGATTAACATCTTGTGACTCTTGCAAATTGCTTTTACATGCTTCAAAAATTGAACAAGGTGTACTGGCGCAGTAATATTTGCCTTGATAAAATGAATTTATAACTTCTATTGTGCTACCGCAGGGACGTTTTTTCCTCGAAAAGGCGTGTGAAGTAGAAGAGAAGTCGAATGAAATGATTCTTAAAACTAGGTTAGCATCCGTTTTATTGAAAGTTCTGTGGTGTGTGCTTTGACTCTTTGTGGAAATTTGTTACTGGCAGTGTATAGGGTCCGACAATGCTAATGATCATCATTTTTCATTTCCTCGTCAGAAATGTTGAGACACAAGGTGAAATAGTGCTTGACGTGCAAGAATGTGGTGCCAAGGAGGCAATACGTCTCTTGAAGTGTCAAATTTCCTCATTTTCCGGTATCTCATGTAAGTAATTGCTCTCGTTTTCCTATTATTCTTACGATTTTGCTTCATGTTTACTGAAATTATGTGTTATCTTCGAGTCAGCAATCAAATTTCTTAAGGTCATATGTGATACAAAAGAGGAAGATATCTCAAAGGGGTCTCGAAGACGATCATTGGTAAGACTGGTTCATAACTACTTGGTGCATCTGTTTAAACAATTACTTGACTGTTGTATTTTAAATCGATGCAGATTTTGAAGCTCCTGCAGGAAGAATCGATTAAGTGGACCGAAGGAGAAAATGCTGGAACAATACTAATCCACTTGGACAGTGTTAATCGGAAACAATTAACTTTTGTCAAGAAGAAATGAAATAAAGTGCTTTCTCGAAAAGGTGCTTATGAGATTGAGATTTAGGGATGATCGACAATCAAATCGTTGAAGGAGAGAGCAATGAACTTTTGCGAAATGTGATTTAAGATTTTGAAAGGAGTAGGAGTGAATTTTTGTTGGCTAGATGATTGGTCTGAATGGATTTCCTATGTTTTCCAATTTATGAGGTCTACTTTCTTTGAGTAATGAAACTCTTCAATTATCCAAGAAAAAAAGAAGAGGCATTTGCAATGTAATGGCTTTGAACTAATGTTTATTTCATCTTTTGGTTGAAAATCTTGGCACATCTTTATCTTTCTTGTCATATGGATAATGCTGTCTTACCAGACTTGTTAGATTGTGAATTTACACCAAGCATTCAAGTAAAAACTAACCACCTAAATCGTTTTTTTTTCCTAATCTGGCAACCTAACATGTTATGCGTCAAGCATCGCAAGAAAACATATTTGATTGTCACAGTGGCTACTTTTTCCCCTTCGAACGTTCCAAAAATACGTTACCGAACTAGCCCTTACTCTCTAATAAAATTCAAGGCTTGAGGTTTCAAGTAAGGTGCATTTTTGTTCACCGTCCTACTTATTAACATTTGATCAGTTTAAATTTTGAAATTTATATTAATCTACTATGCATTTTCGAATCTAAACCCATCAAACGATAATATATAAGATGATAAGCAACACCTTCACTTCGAGTAGTTAACAAAAATATTCTCATTCCAATCCATATATATATATATATAGGGCAGCTTCAAAACCCTCTCTCTCTTGTCTGTATCTCTCGCCTTTGGTTGTGGGTTTCCCGAATTCAGAAGACTCCGTTCTCCATGGGTGGCTCAGTGAAGGATGTGCAGTCGCAAAAGGAGCTCGATAGCTTGGTCCACGGCGGCTCGCCGGCGGTTCCGCACTTCTGGGCGTCGTGGTGTGAGGCTTCCAAGCATATGGACGAGGTCTTCGCCCACCTCTCCACGGATTTCCCGCACGCCCATTTCTTAAGGGTAACGTTTCATTCTCTTCTCTGAAGTTTTTTTCTTTTTCTGTTTTCTGTGTGTGTGTGTGTGTATATATATATATAGTTTTTTTAATCTACTATTGTTTGTAATTTGTAGGTTGAAGCTGAGGAACAGCCGGTTGCCGCTGTGCCGTTTTTCGCCTTTGTGAAGGTATGCTTATTGGGTTTATACATTTTTTCTTGGTGATTTTGATGCTGCCAGTTCGATTTCAAATTCGAGAAGAGAGTTTTGCATTTGGTTAATCAGCTTGTGTGAGTGCCAATTGTTTTGGGTTTGCAGGTGATTTGAATTTGAGTCATGGGATTTACTGTTATTGTTGATTATATGATACTAGCAGCAGTATGATTGTTTCGAATGAGATTCTTGGTGGGTGTGACATAGCGATTTCAATGCATGAGAGTGGTGAATTAAAGGAAGTTTTCAGAGACCATGGAATTGATACTACTGATTCTGCTGGGGCAAAAGTAACTGATGCTGGAAGTGGAAAGGGCGGATTCTCAGCATCTACTGGTGTGAGTGAAACTCTTAACTCTCGACTCGAAAGCCTGATTAATAAAAGCCCTGTTATGCTGTTTATGAAGGGAAAACCAGATGAACCAAAGTGTGGTTTCAGCCGAAGGGTGGTCGACATCCTTGTGCAAGAAAAGGTGGACTTTGACAGTTTTGATATTCTCTCTGATGATGTAGTCCGTCAAGGGCTCAAAGTTTATTCAAACTGGTCCAGTTATCCTCAACTATACATCAAAGGTGAACTTATTGGTGGATCAGATATTGTATTGGAGATGCAAAAGAGTGGGGAGCTCAAGAAGGTTTTGGCAGAGAAAGGGATTGTTCCTAAAGATACTCTTGAAGATCGTTTAAAGAAATTGATTACTTCTTCACAAGTGATGGTCTTCATCAAGGGCACGCCCGATGCTCCCAGATGCGGTTTTAGTTCCAACGTCGTGAATGCCCTTAGAGAAGAGGGTGTGAGTTTTGGGTCCTTTGATATTTTATCCGACGAGGATGTGAGGCAGGGGCTTAAAGTCTTCTCGAACTGGCCAACCTTTCCTCGGCTCTATTACAAAGGTGAGCTGATCGGAGGTTGTGATATCGTGACGGAGCTGAAAAGCAACGGAGAGCTTGAATCTACCCTGACAGGGTGAAGCGCAGTCTCGTTTTATCAAACAATCCCGGCTATCCTAATCTGTTGAAGTGTCTGCTGACATTAGACACATTCCAGTTTGCTTGAGGTGCCTTCTTACCATACACTTCCATATATGTTTTCTTGTGTAATCAGTGGTTACAAACTTAGGATTATTTATGATCAATATGAGCAATGTCAAGAAGTTTATCGGTTGCTGCTTGCTTGGTTATTTTTCTCAAAGTGGTTGAACTTGGCATTTGGTCGAAATAATAGTGAGATGAAGTAATTTTTCAGTACCTTTTGCTCCTCCCGCTTAATTTTGTCACGTATTTTTCTGTTGATTTATTCAATCTGATGGCTGAAAAAAGGTAGACCGGTCCGAATGACATCCTTCAAATCGTAGACATATATTCCATTGCTTTCATGGGTTATAACATTTTCACAGCACATGCAAAAAATATTACGAAATCTCAACAATTGCGTTTTTCACAGAAATTGTTCCACGGTTCTTAATCGATTTTGTGAAACTCCACAGAAACCGTCATAAAATCTATTTTTGCAGAACTTTCACTACGCCCCCTAAGCTTCCAGAGATGTTCTAACCGGCGAAAATCTGTTCCGGAGATGTTCTCTTCTTTTCACCGTTGAAACTGGGGACAATGGGCAGAGGGAGACGGTGGCTGCGTACTTGTCTTGGGATAATAATTTCTTCATCATCGCCATCGAAGTATTCTTCCGTAGAAACTAGTTTTCTCTCATGGCAAGGATTTTCTGTGTCTCTTCACCATCGCCGTCTATTTTATCAGCTTTCATTCGATCCAAAACACGATTCACTTCTTTACCCTCTCTTATATATGCCTTCAACAAAGCATGATACATGTGCTTGTTCACCGGGATGACTTTCCTCAATGCCCCAACAAAAGCTTCCGCATCTTCAGCACTGCCTTCGTCGCCAAGCCAACTCAATAAGGTTGTCAGTGTCACTACTCCGAGGTTCGGCTTCCATCTTTTCTCGGAAGACAGACGGAGGGCCACCTTCAAGCACTTTAAAGCCTTCTCCATCTCACCCTTATTCACATACCCCGCCGCCACTGTTTCCCAACTTCTCGCTGTGGTTGCTTTTCCCTTCTCCATCAAGTCTTCAAGCAGAGCTTCTGCTCTCTCGTACAATCCCCTTACGGTGTAGCCTGTAATGACAGTTTGTGGCACCCGAAAATCGTAACAGTTTCCAGACAATTCCCACTTCTCCATCACCTTCTCAGCTTCATCGAGCTCACCGAGCCTCACCAGAGATACCAACATGCCCATATAATCCCTGTTTATGCATCTCTTGCAAGCGCTCTTCTCAACACCCCATAACCTCAAAACTTCACCCTTATTCCCCATACTCGCGTAGAGCGAAATCAGATGATTGTAGCCAAGAACGTCTTTGTTATCCAGCCTCTCTTCCGACCTCTTTAAAGCATTCATTGCCTTATCGGTTTGGCCTTCTTTACTATAGAAATTGGCAACGACAGCATACGTGTTCCAGTCCATGACAATGTGACGCTGGCTTTCCATCTCTTTAAAAACCTTTTCCATTCCTTCAAGATCAGACATCACGCCATACGAATTGATGCAGATTCTATAGCTGAAGTTGTCCGGAGGCACATTGTTCTCCTTCATCTCAGCTAGCACGCCCGGGACCTTCTCATGCTGGCCAACATTCGTATACAAACACATGATGTCGTTGTAAGTAAGAGGCGAGGAAACAAATCCCATCTCCTTCATTTTGCGCAAATGCGCGAGGGACTTATCCACTTGGCGCTGCCGGACATAGCAATTCAAAAGAGCACCATGCGTCTTGATGTTCTTATCTTCGTCCCTCAAATTATTGAAATATTCTTCCGCGGAAACAAACCCGCGTACCTTCCCAATCAAATCCAGCTGCACGGCATGCTCAACAGGCGAAAATACGCATATCCCCTTCTGATTCATCCACTCTGAAATCTGCAACCTATAACACATTATTACGAAAGCAGAGGAATTTCCAATTACTTATGATACAAACAAACACATTAACTAACAAAAATCCTAATTCCCTCTTTCACTCACTTTCTTTAACTAAAATTTAATTACTTTGATGCTTCTTCCAATTTTCTTTCATTTTCTGAGCAACCAAACAGGGGATAACACAAATTGCAACTTGCAAGGTAAGAGAGAAAGATGGAAACCTGGAGGGCTTGGGAGAAGCGTTTCCGCTTTCGGAGGTCGTGAATGATGCGCTGAAGCTCGGCGACTCGGACCTTGTTGCCATTGTAGACCCAGTCGTCGAGCTCTGGAACCACATTCATGCTAGGGTTTCCGAGCGGACTGATTTTGTTGTAGAGGGTCGGCTTCTTGGTCCTGCTCGTGTAGTAGGACCTGATCGCCATCGCATTTCGGATTAGGGTTCTGGCGAAGAGCTTCTGATCCATGATTTGGGGTTTAGGGTTTTTGGAGTTGGGGGAGAAGAACCAGAGAAATGAAAATTAGATGGGGCTTTTGGAGAAAAGGGGCCTAATGTTTCAGAAATTGGGCCTAATCTTTCTCTGTCGTCCATTTCTTTCTCACCCACTTTTATAATTTAGTTTACAACAAACTGTTCATTTTCTTTATCGTATCATCTAAAGATCATCTATAAAAATTCATTTGATTTGAATATTGTTTAGCCATTTATATGCGTCGAACAAATTAACAGCTATGACAATAAGTAGCATTCTCATGATGAACCATCAATTTATTTGATTAACATCACATGGATGGCTAAACGGCCTTCAATTTGAAAGATTTGTTTGAAAATGATCTTTAGATGATGATACAAAATATGAACAAATTCAATTATAACGTTTATATGATGAAATGATGTCACGTTAGTTCTTCTCATGTTAATCCAATAGCAGTCATATATAACTAGATTAGTAACTCAGATTAGCATTGTAACCGTCACACTGAAAAGTCCTCGTCAATTTAGCTTGATGGTTATTTTCATAATTTGACAAAACCCTGATACCAAGAGCAAACAAACACTGCAGGAAAAACGCAGCATATTTAGTTTGATACCGAAGATCCAAAATACAGATCCCATAAAACCTAACCAATTTGTGTCGACCAAATCAACAGTTATGGTAACAATATCAGCATCGAGCTTTGTTCCAATGGTCATCCATGTACTGAGCTACGGAATCCAACAGCTTATTTTCCAGTGTTTTGAACTGAGCTATTTGCACCTGCAGCTCCAACTGCTGTTTTCTCAGGTTCTTATTCTCCTCCATTAATAGCAGGCAAATGTTTTCTTCTGCTGCTGCCAGTGCAGTGCTTGTGCTCCCACTCTCGTCTGAAGCCTTCAGATACGCTGGAAAAGCACTTGGTTCGCATTTCTTCCTGGTGATCTCAACTAGCATGTGCCTGCAGCCCTTTTGGAACTTTTCATGCTTAAATTCCCACAGTTTTGGTGATGTTTTCTTGAATCCCTGCTTTTGGGTTTGAGGGTTAGAATCACAAGTTGAATTGCCAAACTTTTTACTAATGTAATGCATGATCGGAAATGCTTTTGCTCATAAGCAAACACAAACCAACCCTAGGGTTGAGTGTACTTAACCCGTCCGAGTTATGAGATAAAAGAGAAGAAAACCTTGATATATGTAGCGCATCCAAATGGGATTAAGGGCATATTGGGAGAGACATTTTAGTGCGCCGGAAACACGACCTGGTACACCAAGTGTAATGATATAATTGGTTGAAAACTTGAAAAAAACTAAATTTCCAATCAATAGTAATACTTAGTGTATCAAGCCGTGTTCTCGGCACACTGAAAAAATTGCTCGCATATTTGAGATGCTACATAAAAAAGGGAAGAGATCCTCTCCGGATCTCTCCCACAAAATCTCACCAATCAATCAATCCGGACATTTGAAATTTAATCCAACAGTGTCAAATTATTATAACTTTGTAAAGGATCTTCTGTTTGTAAATTTTTTTATCAAATTTTAAAAGCTCAAATTAATTAATTGATGAAATTTGGTGGAAGAGATCTGGATTCCCATAAAAAAACATGCACAAGTGCTTTGACCAGACGCACAACAAAAATTTACTAAAATCCTTGTCATTGGATTAAGAAAACAATTTTCTTTTGGGAGTATGGTATTTTAGACAAAATTATTCGTGCAAAAGGATAAAGGCTACCGACCACGACTACACTTGTGTATTCCAAAACCAAGTTTGACCATTTCTAATTAGACAAGGATGAGAAATAATTTATTGAAAATGATTAAGATAAGTACAATAATATTTTACAAATGGATCTATCTTGGAAATTCTAGGTTGCAATCGGAAAATTTTAATTTGCCTCTCCCTAAGTAACGATTTAAAGAAAGACTTTTTAGCTAAAATAGTATCTGAATTTTACATAATTTCTTACTTTAGTCTTTCAGATTTAAAATCAAAAAACTCTGAGTTTGCTCACCATCAATTATTTTGGTTATTCTATAAAAAAAAATCTTAGTTAAATACTAGTTTAGCTCAAATGTCTTTAAAAAACATATGAGAGAGTAAATATGCAGTTACACCAGGTTTTTCTCATGATGGGTAGAAGTTTATGCTTTATTATTGTTCACGTAACTCAAAACTATTGCACTCTGTAGAGTGTGATTATTTTGACCAATTAAAACTATCACAAGTTTTTGACTTTCACAATAATTTATATATTCTCGTTGACTACTGTTATACAGGGAGAGAGGTACGTATACGCAACAAAGATAACCATCGTCTTCAATCCATGAAATCTTTGAATGAGTAGATCAATGAATGCAAAAACCTCTGCAGAAATCAAAACATTGACCTTTTTGCTGATTGACGAACGCTAGTATTCCGGTGGGTAAAGATTGTTTGCCCGACAAAATACCGTTCGTCGGTCAAATGATATTTCTGATAGTGATGGTTCAAACCCTAGAATTTTTTTCTTTTATCTATGAAATACTGGGTTCTTGATCAAGTGATCAGAAATAACCAAAAAAAAAAAAAGAAATTTTCTAAAAGCTTTCTAAACCTTAAATATATAACATAGATATAATTTTATATGTATATACACTCTTTGTATAGTTAAAGCAAATAGACGAGGTTCTAAGTTCAAATCTGATGAACAGAAATTGTTGAAATAGAAAGATAAAGGCGGGCGACTCACATAGGTATTAAGTTGGCGATTGAAGCTGGAGAAGTTGTTGTGCTTGAAATATTTAGGCAACAGGAGCTCTGAGAAATCAGCAGGAGACCATATTATAAATCCAGTGCCCTCTGCATTCCATGACACAATGTTCCTCTTCCCACCACCATCTCCTCCGACATCTTGTTCTTCTAGCAGATCGAACGTCTTCGACAGGAACGGGGCTGCGCTTTTTGTTCGGGAAGAAGTTTCAGCCATGTATGGCTGGCTAGCTAGCTCTTGAAACTTTTGTTTCCACTGAATTCCTAAAATATTCTACACTGTACCAGCCTCTTATTTATGCCATGCTTCCGCCCTCTAGCTTTTTGGAAACGACTAGCTAATGGCGTGGAACGTGGACTGCTTACTTTTAGTTTTCTTTTTCTTTAAGTCAAGTTCATGCAACTTTCCCTGTTAAGCCCAATTTAGCCTTTTTTTTTCTCTTTTTTTTATGTAACAAAAGTAGGTGGAGGCATATAAATTCATTTTTCTCATGTTGGACAATGACAAGTGGCGGGTTAAAAAAAAAAAAAATTGTACTCGTAATTGTAGGTTAGAAAGAGAAAGGGGTGTGCTATCCACACACCCCAAATTACTTCTCACACACCCTTGTTAATTTCTATCCGTTGATTTTTCTTCAATTCATCCGATCCGACGGCTGAAAATTAGAAGAATGTGTGAAAAAGTAAAAAATGGTGTGTGGATATCACACTCCAAAAAGAAATACTAGCAAGGATACAACAACGTTTTATTTACGCCGGCCCCTTGGGAGTTATTCTCGTATATGTTACTGTAGTATATGCTCTAAGGGTTAGACTGCGCAGTTTGCCAATTAAAGCGGTACACGACTTGAATTTAGAACGTCATAAAACAATTCAGTACTATTTGACGTGGATGTCAAAGCGTTGTGAAGTAAATAATCTTGCATTTTGTTGTTATTGTATTGTTTATTCTAGTTCTTACCACAGCAAGCAATATGAGGTGGGATGTTATTGTCGTCAACACATCTTTTCTTGAAAATTATTTAATGGGGATCATATACATATAAGATCCTCAATTAGATGATATTGTGTGACAATTTACGTTCTGGGATTTACATATACCCATAATTGCTGTTATAATTAAGACAATTTCATGTGTTGCAACATAAAACATGGAGCAATTGCATACATTGGTTCTTATGTAGAACCACTTATAACGCTGATATTTCTTCAATTTTAGATCAATAGAAATAGTTTATATGGTCAAACAAATTTTCTACTAATTGACTTGACTAAACATCTAAATTAGTACGCAATACTTGAAAATCCAATTAGGTAATGACCATAAGACTCTTTTATAATAAAAACTCAAGTAGTGGTGTATTGAAAATCCTTGGGAGAAATAAAAGAGGAAATTTTAGGGTTTTGGGTGCACTGAATGATTGCGTACTCATCAGTCACCCCAATGGTAACCCCCCCGCCCCACCTACCCCAAGATATTTCAAACATTGAAGGGATAACCAAAAGGCCGCGAACTCTGACCTATTTTTGGAACAATCTGGCAGAGTTTCAGGTGTATTTTTGCTTAAGGGTGTGCTATCTACACATTCATTTTTACTTCTCACACACCCATGTTAATTTATGTTCGTTAGATATTCTTCAATTCATCCGATCCAACGGTCGAAATTCAAAAAGATGTGGAAAAAGTAAAAAAAATGTGTGTGGATGTCACACCCCTTTGCTTACTACCTTTGAAAAGTAGCAATATTTATTATCTTACTTATTATTATTGCATAAATTTAAATTTTGAGATCTATTTATTATGTACATTACAAAATTAAAATTTATTTAAAAATAATAAATAAGATAGTAAACATCACCATCACTTGAGAATTGTGTGCAAAATTTTTAATTTGAATACATTTTTTAGAAATGAAGAAACTCTCTCAAAAGTTAAATTTTTTGTGAACTCGCTCCCTCACAATATAAATATATAAAGTATTGTGTAAAAAACATATGGTAATATAGAATATATAAAGTTCTACTTTTAAAAAAAAATCCTCTTAGCACTTCTTTAATTTTTTCTATATGTAAAAATAATATTTTAATCCTACTTTATTATATTAAAGTGGTCTTGATTCAAGAAATCTGATACAGTGCTTTAAACAGCTTACCTATCTAATATACTTAGGCCTCGTTTGTCAGTTCGGACTGTACTGGCTATTTCAGTCGAATAGGATAATCCACAATCAGATTGTACTGACTACATTAGTCGAGCATTTGGTGCAATGTCACACTAATAACCGTATTATTTATAATATATTTGGTACTATACTGGATAATAGATCGGATTATATTATTTTTACGAAAAAAAATTGATGACTAATGAAAAAAAGAAAAAATTTTTTTTGACCAAAATTCACAACAACCAAATGCATCAAATTAAAAAATAAAATAAAAATAAGAAAAACTAACGAAAATAGCTTGAAAACTTCTTTTTTAACGAAAAGTCACTTTTAAAGGTATAGTAAATAGTGACAGTTAAAGATAAAAAAGTAATTTTTCGCAAAAAGTAAACAGTACCGGATATGTTTTATTACACCTTCCATAAAAATAATCTTGTTTGTCATTTTGAACTTCGATATTGCATTTTCTATTTGTCCCTTATTTAAACCAAATTTAAAAATAAAAAAAAATCCTTTCTTCCGCAGATATTCTCCACCGCACCGCCCCCCAGACACCTTCTCTCCCTTCTTCTCCTTACCAATTCAAGCAAATCTTCTCCCTCTATACATCTGAAACGAATCCCAAATTACCCAGAAATAAGGAAACTTAATTACTATTAGAAAACAAAAAAGGGGAAAATGGGTCATAAAATTCGAACTGGGCTCTGCTAAAAACTTTGGCTTCGTGGTTGACAAAAATGAACCGTCCGCAAACTGGGTTTCTGTCAAATTGAAAATCCCTGTCAAGAACTGTTGCTCGAACTTAGGGTCTAGTGCGTTAAAACTATTTGCAAGACGGAGAACTTCATGGATGCTGCAAATCAAAGGGAGCTCCGAAGTGAACCGAGAGAAACCAACGTCAACCCACCACCATCAGATTGGGGCCTGTTAACTGCTGAGGTCCATTACTGTGACCTGGAGGGTCAGTGTAACGGCCCGACCCAAAAAATTTATTTTCAGGAATTTTATTTAGTGGTAGGCCTGAAAATGTCCTAGTTACCCTTTATGTTAGTATTAGTAACTATACTAATTAACCTTTCTTTCTTTGACGATTCTTCACTAAAATTTTATCTCGTTCATTTTAGGGCTGCATCTAACTTATCGTTAAGACTGCCCAAGTTCATGGAAAGCTATGGACAATAACATGGAATGCGTTATAAAAAGAGAATTTTAACGAAAAGCTCACGGTACTGTTCACTTTAACGAAAAACTACATTTTTACACTAAAAAGTCAATCGTGATACTATTCACTTTAACTTTTATTTTGTTTTTGTCATTAAAACTCAAAGTTTTCAAGCCATTTTCATTAGTTTTCCTTTATAAAAATTGTATGTTTAGTGTTTTTTATTTTTTTTACTTTTTAATAAACAATATTATCTATACCAGGGGAGAATGGGGTTTAGCCTCATAATGGTCTAGTAATAATGTAATTTAGATTCGCAAATCGTCTTTGATGAGAATCAAACTTAAGACATCTTACATACAAGAGGCGATATTTAGTGTTTTTATTATGATTGTTTTAACTAACCAGCATTTGTTTATAATATTTGAGTGAGCAATTATGCGTGGAATCTTGGTCATGACTCATGTGTTTCAAATTAAAAAATGGATGGTGCTTTAAAAATTCACCGAAGATTCTAGAAGTGAAATCATGTGAGTATTTGTTTGGGGATCATATGATCTACGACGCGTAACCAGACTTAGTCTCAATATTTTTCAATACGGTATGCCAAACAAAGCTTAATCATTAAACAAAACGTACCGGATATATGCATCCTGCAAAAACTAATGAAATTATTATTGAGAGTTTTAATGAAAAGGATTTGGGCCAAACTTACAAGCCCAACCCACTATAAATTTACACTTTCATAAATATCTCTAAATGATTCAATATTGTCCTGACTCTTCACCAACCTCAACCCAGTACGAAACTGCCATAATAACTCTCTGTCTTCCTATCAAATTGAATTTCCCCATTTTGAAAACAACTAATTCAAAGTTCAAATCAAAGTTGAAAAAGAAAGCATTCATCTGAACAAAGCCGCTGAAACAAGTTCAAAGAAGTTTAATGGCAGAAACCGACGAAAAAGTGTCTGGAAAAAAAAAACCAAAATATAAATCTATTTTTGGAGAACCCAAAACATAACACTTTTTTGGAAAGAAAAAAAAAATCAGATACGGTGTTTGTTTGTGCACTTTCCAAAAACAGTGACTTAAATTTCAAAAATAGTAACTTAGATTCCAGAAACAGTCTATATTTTAATCTTTGATTGTTTCTTTTCTTTCATGCATCAGTTGATTATATTTAAGAAACAGAGTGCTTATTTTTCTTTTAATCCAAATGCAGTGAATTTCACTATTTCTTTTTTAGCTTACAATTAAAAAACAGTGTGTCTATTTTATTTAAATCCAGAAACAGTGACTTAGATTCCATAAACAATAACTTCAATTCCAAAAACAGTGACTTAGATTCCAAAAACAGTTTATTTTTACTATCCAGAAACAGTGACCCGTCATTATTATTGAATAGCATGCAGATCTCAAATTTATTTTCTGAAGAAACAAACGATGAACTCCACTGACGAAGAAAAATTGAAAAACAAGACCTCGAATACACTATGAATAATAACGACAATCACATTTTAACGAAATAATACAAAATATAAATTAAATAGCACAATGATCTATATTTTTGCTTCAAAGAATAAGAAGAAGGTCTACAAAACAACGACGAACTCCATTAACGATGAAAATCTGGAACTCAACCTAAAAAAGCTAGAAATAAAATCGACAAATCATAATTTATTGTAATTAGGTCATTTTTAATTGGATTGATTAATATGGGCGTTGTACTAATTATTAAATAAAACTTATAACATGATTTGTGATTAAAACTAAATTTTTTCAAACTATTTTCATTATTATTTTTTTCCTAAGGTACATTAGAAATGCGTGGTTAGCTTACTTATCGGAAAGAGCCGTTAGATTTCGTAAAGTTAAATAATCTTACAGCTCACTTTTAGATGTATTAAAAATGTACATTTTGATTTGCATTAGAAAAATGCATAGAAATTCCGACCACATATGGGCCTCACCCTCCTTTTACTACCATTAGAGTAAGCATACTGAGTCCCATCTCTCTCATACTCTCTTTCTGGGCCAATGGGCCCACTTATTACCCAGCCGCTGTCCCTTGTTTGAAGGACTGCCACTCGAGACTACATTTTTCAAGTTAATTACTGTGGAGTGTAACCACCATAGGACGGTTAAGTCGTTAGAGACAAATTTAAGATTTGTATTTCATATTGTATGTTTTGGATTTGATTCTTAGGGTTCATAAATAAATCACACGTTAGCTTGATATGCTGGTATATTTCTGTGAGTCTTTTTTTATCTCAAAAAAGTGAACTAATGTGGTGAAAAGACTTGCTGTTCTCTTTTTTTAAAGAAAAAAAATTACTGTAGAGTCAATAACAATTCTTTTGCGAAATTATTTCCAAGGCAATTTTGGGTCTTGACCATCGCTTGGCCATACAAATAATTAATAACTTGTAGACAAGTATAATTAAAACATCTTTCTTAATGTAGACGGTGGTTAAGTACAAGCGTAAAATAACTTATTAATATCATTCAATGAAATTGAAAGAAGCCGTCACGGGATAAATCAATTGTTAACGAATCAGTTGTTGTAGACAAGTACAATAGCTTTGATATGAACAATTTGATATGCTAGTATTTGTGAGTCTTTTCAACACTCAAAAGAATAGATTGCCGTGACGAAGCCATCAAATCGTCCTTTAAAAAAATGAAATAGAAAGAAAATTGGGGTTCAAGTCCATAACTATTTTAGCTTAACAATACAACATAAATCTCATCGACCAATAAAGGGACACAAATTTCAATGTGGTTGAGTGGGCCGGTGTTTAATATGATGTGAAGATTTTCAAACGTTGGCATAATTATAAGCGGCCCACTTTAATTTTTGATATCCATATGCGTTCAAGATGTCAGGCGACACAAATAAATAAGTGGCCCTAAACACATGTAGTGGTTGCAAATAATAATATATTGTGGCTAAACTATATTGGTAAACGGGGAAAAAAAAAGACATGTATGAATAATTTGTGAAAAATTTGTAGCACTGATGTTTAAGAGTATTTATTTTTGCACCAGATTATTTTATAGTTTGTCACAAAAATAAATTATGAATGATTTATATTTATATATTTAAATACATAAAGTTCACAAGAGTAGAATTTTGAGTTAAATATAATCTCATACGACATGAAAATGGCACTTTGCAATTTTAAAACGATATTGGCAAGATTTACTATTTGATGCAATCAAATGTTGAAGACCCAAATAAATGGACATAAACACAGAAATTGCTTAAAGAGAGGAATTCTCATTTTTTTGAAAAAATAGGGACACGGTCCCCACCGTTAGATTTAACTTTAATGAAATTGTGTGGCCTGTGTTTTAATCTCAACCACACAATTTTATTAAAGTTAATCTAACGGTGAAGAGCGTGTTCTCATTTTTTTTGAAAAAATTGGATCCTTCCTCTTAAGCTCTCTACATAAACACATATCATGTAGTACAATGACATAAATCGATCATGACATTTTGTCAGGTCTATTAGTTTCGATATTTGATGCAGCCGAATGAACAACATAAATAAATGAACCTAACCACATAACATGTAGGGCTAATGACGTTATACGAGCATGACATGTTTGTCAGGCTTACTATTTACGAAATTTAAACACTCGAATGTTAAACAACAAAAATAAGTGGACCTACTAAACCACATGTCTTAGTAGTACAAATAAATATATTGAGCATAAACACTTAATAGGTAAATAGGTGAAGCAAGATATGATGCATTTACATAACTTACAAAATGGATATAGGTTTATACATTCTGGCATGAGTCCATGGATCGAGTTTAAGTTGAACGGAATAATCTTACACGAAATTATAACATAACGCAACATACGCTAAAACATCACCACATATCATTTGGTCAAATATCCAATAATTGATGCAATGGAATGTAAAACGACAAAATTAAGTGGACCTAAAACAAATGGGACAAGCAAATTAAATAGACAAACCTTATCGATGCATATCACTCACTACCCCACATTGGCATCAAGTAAAGATTGCAACATCAAATCAAATAGGATGTGCAAACGTTTTATGCCGAGGGATGATCCACAGTTGGGTTTTGGGTGCCCAAATTGATGACATACACCACCACACCGACGTTATCATCACACTAAACACATATGGGGATGCACATTCAACCACGGATCTCTGTGTCCACCACGATCTAATTTCATCATCACAAAGTTACAAACCATTTCGGTTGAGGATTATATAAGATTCTTGGATTTAAAATTACGAGAAATTATGGCACATAATCAGTTGTTTATTCTTTTGTTATGCATTATGTATAATTTAGTTACACTGTAAAAATTTCTTGATGTTAAGAGTAAAATAACTGTTGTAGCAACATAAGAGTCAATTTGTTTTGGACATTGTGGTCAGTGACGCAAAAAGTTTCTTGGTTTGGCCAACAGCTTTTGATTAGGGATTGGTAATAAAAAAATAATGTTGAAGATGATGTTTTTGGAGTTGAGATCCTCTCCGAGTTTCAGTCTGGAACCTAAAGACCATAAAATTTTGACCGCTTAAATTGAATTTGACGATTATCATAAACTCATTTCGCAGGTCCACCTCACATAAACCAAAAGCGCAGAACTCTCTCTCTTTGAAACAGTCTATATTTTTGGTTTTTGAGTTCCGTGAGGTTTAGAGACAATTCAAATTCATGTTTCTATGTTGAATATAACCAAATTAATGCTGTTACTTTTACATTTCAGTGGAGTGGGAAATTGGATGGGTATCGGTGAACCAATTGCCAGGACTTTCATGACCACCTGCCGAATTGAGGTTGATGGAATAACTTCTGGGGTGAAATGCACGCACCCTTCGTCAATCATGCATGAAACAACATATATAAGATTGCTGCGAAAATATGACAGGCGAGTAGACATTGTACGGGTAAGAAGTCATTTTTTCTTGCCGAAAATTGACAGATGTGCATACATTTCTCATTTTGTAGTTTGAGCAAAATATTTTTGTATTATTGTCAGACTGTGATTTCCCGTTAATCACTCGAGCAATAATTCATTTCTTATTTCCCTATCTTACTATTGAATTCTCCTTAGTTTCTGGCTCCACCACCACCGCCCACCCCAATCTGTCCCGTTCTTATTGGTGAACACACCCAAAAAATGGAAATCAATCATTAAAATGCTTCAGGACTCGCCAAAAGCAATATATGGAGCTTGTCTGGCTGATTGGATTTGTAAAAGCACTTTTGAAAAAAGTTCATAGGCTTGGCCTCTTGTTACAACCGGGGATAGAATTTCTAGCTGTAAGCCAGCACTATACGTGACCAAGTTGGCTTAAATGAGACCCACTGTGAAATAATCATTGGCTATTTAGTATGGACCCGCCTCCCTCCCAAAAGCACTTATTAAAACCAGCTTTTAAGTACATCTTTAATTAATTATACTTTGATTTGAAAATAAAATTTCCTAAGATTATTCAATAATGTTTTTCATACGTTGATGTAATCTCTAATTTTTGCAGAGACGCACTTCAAATAGCAATCTTGGATGCCCCCCTTTTTTTCTTTGCTACCAACGGAGAGATTCTTACGTATCGCTGGGGGATGTATCCCCATATCAGTGATGTTAAAAAAGACAATGATAAAACCAAAACTGAGGATGATTCTGAATAAAATCTCTAGAATTTCTAGCTGTAAGCCTGCACCGCATGTGACCAAGTTGGCTTAAAAGAGACCCACAGTGAAGGAAAAAGATTCTCATCGGATTCTTTTCTTAGGGATTCTAGAGATCTCGTAATTATTTCATTCATCTTACATCGTACAGTAAAAAATTATTTAAAATTTAAAATTTAAATATAAATAATATTTGATAAAAACTGACCCATATGTACAATAAACGAACACGATTACGAAATCTCTGGAAAAAGAAATAATTGTTGGCTATTTAGTATGGACCCGCCACCCTCCCAAAAGCACTTATTAAAACCAGCTTTTAAGAACATCTTTCACTTAATTAATTATACTTTGATTTGAAAATGAAATTTCCTATATTCAGTCATGTTTGTCTTACGTTAATGTAATCTATGATTTTGCCTAGACGCACTTAAAATAGCAATCTTGGATGCCCGTCTTTTTCTTTGGTACCAACAGAGAGATTCTTACGTATCACAAAGGGATGTATCCCCATTTGTCTATAGGACGCATCTCCTGAGGCGGATGAGGATATATCGCCGGTGACACCCACGTTTTTCTCTAATCAATGACGTTAAAGATAGACAATGATAAAACCAAAACTGAGGATGATTCTGAATAAAATCTCTAGGATTACTATTACCTCATATACTTCACATCTAATTTCATCTATCTATGTTCCCAGCGTTAATTATACAGTATACAAAATGGCAGCAGAAGGAGAATGACCAAATCTCTAAACTTCAGAAGACAAGAAGGCACAAAAGCAAGCAACAGAAGAGGAAAATAGATATTCTGTTCAGTGACTTGTCTGCCTGCATCTGCTGCCTCCTCAGCCTCGGAGTACTACTTCCGGTTAGGTGATACGAATTCGGATACCCATATACGCTCTGCGAGTTTCCGAACACCCTTGAATAAACCATTTCCCCAAACACCCCAACCGCCGGATGGTGGATACCTGCCACTGCAGTGCCTCCGAGGTCAAGCAGCGGCGAGGAAGAATGTTCCCCGAAACTGCTGTATGAATGAGGGTTATATTGTTGGTTCTGATAAGGGTTACGATACGGAAGTTGCTGGACAGTCTGAGAGGTGTTAGATATGAGAGCTTGCGCATCGCATGCTGACGGTCTGGGAGGTATTACCATTCCCCTGTAGAGTGCCACCTTTCCTTCAAGCTCAGGTTCAGAAGTTGCTTGGCCCCGGCCGTAAAGTGGGACCATGGTAGTGTGTGATATATCAGCCTTGCAAACAGGGCACTGAGGGCACTCATCGGAGGCAAGGGACGCACTCTGAACGTGAAGCCATTTGTAAATGCAAGGCCAGCAATATAGATGGCCACAGAAGGTGACCACTGGCTCGTGTGAAAATTCTAAGCAGATGTTGCAGTCGAAGCCACCTTTGGAGTTTTCTGATTCTGTTGTTTCTCCGGCGATGGATTTGCATTCGTGTGCAAAGAATTGCTGCAACGCCATTTTTCGGTTCTTCTAATTTGTTTTTTTTTCACCAATACTGCAAAAGATAAGACAAATGAAACCAGTTTAGTAACAAGAGTTTTCTGAAGCTCCCTCATCTGATGTTCTACCTTGCAAAACAATCAGAAAGAAAATCTAACAAATGGAAGACAAGCCAACTGCTTGCGAGAAAGAATAGTCTGCACGATCACGTTGTGAGAGACAAACAGTTACGTTGGAGTTGAGATCCAACAACACAATTAGCAGCAAGAATTCCTCAACTTCAACAGAGCAGTCTAAATTGCTATAGAACAGCGAAAGAAAAACAATGGCTACTGACGAGGAAACTTAACCAACCCCAAACCCTCCATCAAGAACAACACAAAAACCAACAATATTTTCCGGTTTTTCTCTCGCCCCAGCTCCGTAGTAGACACAGATCTGAAACAAGGGATTCAACCGACCGCGTTTCACGGCATATCACACTTAGCTGATCAACCTTGTTCAAGCCTATACATCTCAGCACCACCCTCAGGTTGTGGGAAACCCCTCCAGCATGAGGTGAAGTACAACAGTCAAAGCAAATCATAATAAAATTCCGATATATAACCAAATATAAACCCCGAAAAGACGAAGATGCATACCTACATGCTCCTAAGCAGTTTTATCAAGCTTAACATGCGCTTAGAAACCGTATCTCACAAACCTATCATAGAATTCAACAGGATTGAGTCAAAGAAGACCCCAGAAGCCTCACATCTCTCGGCCTACAATCTAGTGTCAGATTAATGTAAACCAAGCATTCAATACTATGGCCCCCTATCCACATCCCCACAAGAAAAGAAAAAAAGACACCATTTTTGTGTTGTGATAAAGGCAAATGCTTGAGAATTGTTTCTCAAACATACAAACTTCCCAAGCATTTCCCTTTTCTCTTTCCGCAAACAACTATCCCAGCAACCAAACAAGCTCAAAAATCCAAACATTGACAAATTTGCAAGCAGAAACAAAACTAGATCTGCGGCTCAACAAATCAAACCACACAAACATCCTCCACAAAACCCAAAACCCACAAATTTCTCTACTATTTCAACGTCCCCTTCAAGTTTTTTCAGCTCAACAGAGAAAACCAAGGTGAACTTCAAGAACAAATGCACCCAAAAAAGAAATAACGGTAAAAAAAATAAAAAATTACAGGCGCACCGTGAAGAGAACCGCAGAAGTTCGGCACAGAAATTGCTTTCAGTCTTACTACTATCCTTCCTTCCTTCAAAGCTTCAATCTTTTTTCTGGGTATATTGGAAAATTTGCACTTCGAGCTTTAATGGAGATTTTTAGCACAGAGACAGAACGTTGGACAGGAGGACGGGGCTGGGCGTGCCGTTCGTCTTGCTTTTATAGGCATCTCAAGTGCCACTTTCCACTGCTTGACGCGCGCGTGACTCCAGATTTTATAAATTTTTCTTGGTAAACATAAAATGTTGTCTTTGGATGATATTTCGGTAGGATTTGAATTCCATTTAGATTTAAATTGTGAGGATTTTAGAGGTTCTTACTTCTTAGCTGTTTATCGTATGTCATAAAGTAAAAAATTATTTTGAATTTTTTTATTTAAGATTAAACACAAATAATATTTAAAGAAAACTAACCGCACAATATATAATGAATGACTATAATATAAGAATCTCTAAAATCCCCACAAAAAAATCCCGATAAAATCCATCCATTTCGGTAAATGTGGATTGGTAAATAAAAATCCACACTTGATTTTTGGGGTCAACATATTGGATAAGAAATTGGAAAAACATAGATAGATATTCTTGCGTTGTAGGTAATCCAACCGTTTGCGTGTTATAACAACCGTCTAAATTAAAAGATTTTATATATACAGTTTTTCTTAAATGGATATAGGTTTTTTCTCAAGAACAACAACCAAGATGATAAAGACTGGAGTTGTTTGCAATTTCGTATAAAGCAAAAGAGGAGGAATCTAAGCCCTATTAGAAAACTTCTAGCCATCCATATACCAATTAAACTCAACGAAAAGAAAAAGAAAAAGAAAACTCTTTGCCATGTAATTACCTATGGCACTTCACACTTAATCCATTTTCGCCAACTTAATGACAGTATTATTCTAGGAGTAGGATTATCTCCATTCTAAATTCCTCTTTTTTCTCCTTTCACGGTTGCGATTAAGCCACATCAACATATTTTGTTGACTTCTTTAGATAAAAACAAAAAGGAAGGTGAGACAGGAGGCCAGGTGAATGGGAGAGAATGTGATTATGTAAATTTAAGGTAGGAATCCCAATATGATATAGAGTCCTCGTAAGCTTTGTATTTACTTGTAAGACAAGAAAGTTCGTCATAGTAAATATAAATAATAGCATAAGGTCTTAGGGCGAAATACAATTCTCACAGACATTGAGCCTTTCTCTCTTTATGTTTTCCCCTCCCTCTCACTCACTCTTACAATTAGTTTACAACAACAACGTACTTATAAAAGGAAAAAAAAAAGTTTTTATCACGATTGGTCTCTGAACTTGAACTTCCAATCAAAATGGTCCAAGAAATATTAGACCATTAAAAATAGGTCAATCAAATCAATTTTGTCATTTCGTTACATTTTGTAAAATTTTATATTAATGTGCTATCTAATTTTATATTAACGTGCACAGGAGCATTACTGACATGACCGTCTCCAAACTTTCTCGCCAATGGAACGCAGACATTGGATTATACTCAAAGATGACATCATAACAATATTAAGCAATTGGTGGAGTAACAATACATAACCGGCTGATGTGAATTACTTCAATTACCCTGACTAACACATCAAGTACTTTGGGAAGTAGAGTATGAAGCCCTAGTGTCCTTGACAAATGACCACATAACCAAATCCCACCCCTCTACCCAATTAATTAATTCAATAATAATAATAATAATAATAATTTTTTTTTATTATTATTAACTTATTAATATAATAACTTAGCATGACATAAAGTAAGAGAGAGGATTCTCGCTAGGATCGTCTTTGTGAAGAGATCATTCAATGACATCTGTTCATCGTGCATTATGCGATCAATTTTCGTCAAGTACTATTTATATTTAATTTTAGATAAAAAAATTATAATAATTTTTTACTGCATAATTTACGACGAACGAATGTGATTTGAGAATTTTTGAAATCCTCATAAAGTAAAAGTATAAAGTCATATATAATGAAAAATGGTGTGTATATATCACACCTCTAAAGTTAATTTCACTCGCAACGTGTTTAATGATAACAATTAGGCATCAAGCTCTTCAAAAAAAAATATCTCTAATATTCACATGAATGGTACTTAAAACGTCTGAAAACAAATATTATTTGAAAAACAATTGATTCAAACACTTTATTTTAGACTATAATTTTTTGATCATTTTGTTCTTTTGGTACATACACACAGACAATTCTCATGCACACGGCTCACCTGCTGGTGGAGAATTGTCATTTTTTAATTTTATATTTTAAAAAGGGACCAACTGGGTGTTGCGCCATCACAATCCATTCTTTTAGGGGTTGAAAAGACTCACACATGCATTTCAACTTTTTGTGGGCCACCATCGTGCATTCACCAGTGCCATAAATTGAACCTAGAACGTGTGATATGAAATACAACCATAGAATTTGTTTTGATTTGTTGTTTTTCAAAAAAGAATGGCGGGTTAGAGGGAGGGACTTATTTTGATTTGTTGTTTTTCAAAAAAGAAGAAGATATAGGGTTAAACAAAGAAGTCAAGGTGACTGGTAGAGATTAGGCAGTAGGGAAAATCGGGAAAGTAGAAATTTTTTTTCTAGTTTTGTGTGAAAGTCTAACAGCCTCAGTGGAAAAAATGCCTAGTTTTGTGTGAAAGTCTACCAACCTCATAATTACCCACTATCTAAAAATGCCTGGATTATATAAATTCAACTACCTGATTCAGTAAAAAAACGTCTACAGCAAATTAGGCCCGGACCAAAGGCAAAAAACTTCATCTATTAACAAATATATTATATAAATGATTCATATAATATTTTATTACTTGTTCTGTTTTAAAACAACACTATATTATATTCATATAATATAATTTTTTATTTTTTTTATTTTTTTAAGACCAGACTCTATTATACTTTATTGTATATGTATATATTTTTCAAAAATAACGTATTACTCAATGTTTATTTATCTATTATATGGTAAATTTAACTAATTTATATGATATATATATAATTATTTTACTCAAATCCGCCTAGACTCCGCCTAACCGCCTAGGCGCTAGGCCCTTACTCGTCGCCCGACTAGCGCCTAACCCTTTTTAAAACCTTATCTACTAATCACAAATAGTTGGTCTTGGTCTCTCATCCCCTTTATTTTCTCGCGGGTGGACGTGAATCTACGTGAAACATGAAGCACTAGAAGTTAAGCACTAGAAGGACATAACTTTGAAGCCGGCTAGCAAAAGTTTGAAGCACTAGAAGTTAAGCACGTCTCCTCTATCTTGTACAAATCTGCAAGCAATATGTGTGTGTTCGTCTGCCCCAAGTCGAAGGCCAGTGATTGACTGGCAGAGAGCTTCCTATACGTTCCACAAGTTGACCGATTCTACAGAAAATGGTAACATGGAAATTGGACAACCGCAACTGTCATTTTATGGACTAGAGATGATGTTAGGTTTTTATCGTGAATGTCACGTACTACTGCTAATTTATTACACGTAAAATTATTTATTCGTAAAACTCGTCTTATCAATTTTATTATCTTCTTATAAAATAATATCATGCGGGGGTGTAATAATTTGTGACGATCACACTTGAGAATTTATCTAAAAAAGTTATTGTGCAAAAGTTTCTCTCTTGTATTTTTTTTCCATGGAAATGCAAGATAACCTTTTTGGGTTTAGACTAAATAAAAATTCATCAGTGAATTTTTTTTTCTTGGAAACTCCTAGTTCATCTTTTCGAAGGCTATGAAAACTCACAAAGAGACATTTTAGTCCTATATAATATTATTGATTTAAATTGCTGCCACAATGTTATTCCGATTGCCGAAAATTCTCTACAACTAGAAAATTAGAGAAATAAGAAAAAGTTGATACGCAATAAACTTTAGATCGAAGATGAACCAGACTAAAGAGTAACTCTCTACAGCCTTGGAGAGTTATTAGTTGACAACTTGAATTTCGCCCAAAGGTGGACCAGACTAAAGAGTAACTCTGCAGCCTTGAAGAGTTATTAGTTGAAAACTTGAAATCGGATTCCTTTTTCCATTTCATCTTTTTAGCTATACATAAATGGGCTAGGATGACCTCGTGGCTCGTCCTATTTCGGTTGGACCACTCAGCTCTAGCACCGGGACCCCATGAACTCTGTGTGAGTAGTAATTGACTTGGTAATATGAACATTCCAAGTCTTCATAGTTCATATGCGAGGGAATCGTTGTTAAAGTCAGGAATTTCTTAATTTTTAATGTACATGTGGGCACGTATTGTCACATGACATTTAGTTATTGTTCATGCTAGCACTACATCATAGGTTAACATCTGTTTTAACATAAACTTTAATGGATGTATGAAAGTGTCAGAATTATTACTTTAGGAACTAAATTGGGATGGAAAAAACTTATGTATAAAAGGTTGAAAACCAAAGAATTTCATGGTAGTAAACTGAGATTTACCCTTAAAAATTTAACATAAATAATTAATGAGGCTTAAGTATTAATCAGTTAGTAAATTGATACAGTACTTATCAATTCAATTGTTTGAATACTAAAATCCTAGATCTAAAAACTCCATGGCCTTAGGCCTCTTATTTTGAGTTAGGGTCGGTGGCAGTCCATATATCATTCTCCCAACCTTCCTCCTTCATCTTCTCATGGATTATTTGTAGTTTTGTTTTTCATTTTAGTATTTTCGTTTGTAAGTGCTGACGAGGTTATTTGTGAGTATCTCATACTGATTATTTTAATTTTATGTTTGTGTTTTATTTGGTTCCCCCAAGTCTTCGTTGTTTCTGGTGGTTTCACCAATGGTGTTGAGTACAAAATTCATGTTGGTATCGACACTAGTTGGTTCCTTGTTAGTTTCTCGACACTAGTTGATTCCTTGTTAGTTTCTCTTTCGAGTCAACATTACTCGTTAACAAAGAGTGTCATCTTGTTCGTTATATTGTCATTTTTGTGCGCATAATTTCTCAAGTTCATTTCGCTTTAGGGTGTCATCTCAGTCTTCTAAATTTGTGTGTTCTAAGGATACATTATGTAATGAGAAATAAGAGTCGTGTTATTATTAACTTAATAACTATTATTTAGCACTCGAACGCTACATAATATAAATTTTCAAAGAATACAAAATGTATATTATTTGTTTCCGGCCCACTTATAGCCCAAAAGGCCCCACTCGATAAAAATTTACAAATAGTTATACAAAAAGAAAAATAAAAAAAAATGTAATCACCATTCTAATTTATAATTCGGCACTTCAATCGCGACTCACGAGTCACGAGTATAAATACGTGCACTACTTTTCCTTTCAGAAATTTGAAATATCCAGAAACAGTACCAAATTTGAAAGTGCAAGAATATCACTCAATTACTTAAACGACCTTCTTCAACCTCCAAACCACAATCCTCAAGCTCCAAACCCTAACAACAATGTCGACTGGCAAAGTGAGCAACAAGAAATGCAGGATCGAGTTGGAGATCGCCAAATCGGACCACCTCGATCTCGACCTCTCCAAGTACGTCTTTCTTATTAATCGATTTTTTTTTCTTTTTTTTGATTTTCTCTCTTTTTATTTACACGGTTATGATTAAGTTATGTCAACATCTTGTTTTGAATTTTATATATAGAAAAAAAAAAGACAAAAATGAAAGTGTGAGAAGATGGAAGAGGAGGACAATAATAGGAAGGGGTAACTGTTGAGCAAAGTGGTGCACATGACGCAACCAAATACTTTGTTTTGTCAAACTTCTGCAGATAATACCCATGTATGTGAGAGAGGATCCTCGTTGGATCCTCTCCTCCAATCATGTACATTTATCGTATATCGTGCGATAAGAAATCATTGTAATTTTTTTAATTTAAAATTGAATATAAATATTATCTGTGAAAATTGGTTGCACGATATACGATAAATAGATACGATTGAAGAATCCCTGGATCATAACAAAGAGGATTTGACGAGGATCCTCACAAAGAGAATATGGCGAGGATCCTCACAATTACATGCATCATCACCCAAACACATTCATAATTAAAATATTATTGCAAAAAATAAGCGAAGAAAGATTCAAATTTGAGAGTGCACATGGAGAAATACACCGATTTAGCTAATTTATCTAAGCTCTGGTATATTGTAATTTAAATAGTTATTAAAAAAATTGAAATGGCAAATGATAGAATATTTACAAAGCTATGTTAAAAGAACAGAGCGTTAATAAAGTTAATCTCACTCGCAACGTGTTTAATAATAACAATGTAGACATCGAAATTTCGGTAAATAAAATGTTGACCAATGGTCAAAGTGTCAATGCTCATGTATTACATAAATTTCACACGTAGTGTGTGATTCGACGGAAATTGAAAAGAGTCCGAAAAGTTGTCAAACAGGACACGTGTCAACACCTGGCAGAGACGACTTGTAACATCCCGTCCCGATTTTTACATACTAACGACGTTTTTACCCTCAGGTTATACGTGAACGGGTGTGTTTTGGGCTTTATATTGGATTTTTGGGTGTCTTGAACACTAAGCCTATAAGAAATGGGCTGATGATGGTTTGACAATTATAAACTCATACACACTCATACCCCACGCACACACGTGCACACCCATTTTCAGATTTTCTTCTCTCTCTCTCCTACTCTCTCGAAACCTCTTTATCTCTCCCTCGCCATTCTTAGTACGGATAACACCATACCACTCGATCAAGGCACGGATCGAACCTCAGGTAAGCACGTTTGTAACCCTTGGACTGTGGTGAATCTATCTATACTAGATTTAAGCCTGAAAACCTTCGAAAAACCTTAGTTTTCTCGAGCATCGATCGAAGTACTGTTCACCATCTCTTTTATGGTTGTGTTTTAGGTGAAACTAAGATCACTACTAGTCTTAAAATCTTCCCACGAGTCTCGGAGTACCTCGTTTGCACGACTTGGACGTCGGAATAGGTGGGTTCGAGTTTGGCCGATTTTGGAGAAATTCCCCGACGAATTTCCAGGCGTTTTTCGAGATTTGTGAAGGTATATACTTGTTGTTCTCTTAAATTAGAGCATGTAGGAAGAAAAATGAGTGAAAAGGTGAAGAAATGAGTGAGAAATAGCTAGTTGAACCTCTGTCCAGAAACTGGCCGCCAGAAAAACCAGTCCGGCGAGCTCGAGGTTGAAGACACGCGTGGGGGGCACGTAGACCCGTGGTCTCCCCGGCGTGTGGACCACCCAAAAATTTTTACGTGTTCGTGACGTCGTGTAGGTCGCGTTGGTATATTCGTATACCAAAATTGACCTTCATATGAGAAGTTATTTCCGTAGTTCGGTTATGTGCATTAAATAACGGTTTTACAACTGTTTCACATATAGGTGAGACGTATCCAGAGGACGAGCGCAGCCACGCTAGGCTCGGGGGTTACGACCCGTCGACTTACCAGTGAGTGGGCTTTTATTTTCAATATATATATATATATATATATATATATATATATATAATTGCTGTTTTCCCAGAAACTTGATTTGAATGATTTGCAAATTGAATGGATTTTATAATCGAATTGCCATGTCGTATGCCTATTATATTTTATAATCATGACTGTGATTGCATTCATTATGCTTCGGCGCTGTGGACGGCCAGGTAAGTCAGGTGAGTATGATAATTAGTGATAGTGATGATAATGGATTGTGATATAGCTAATTTGCCTGCACCTCGGGTGTTTGTGCTCCGCCAAAGTAGGGCCTAGCCTTCACGTGATCGTTCACCTCCCGCACCGTACGCTCACCTTGGATCTAAGGCAGGTGCCAGCCTGTCGTACAGACCACTATAGGTGGTTCTGACTCGTAGGTGACCCGCGATTCGTCGCACAGCTTTCACGTGATCGTAGCACTGAGCGTAATATTATACACCTAGCCTGTCGTAGAGACCACTATAGGTGGTTTCGACTCGTGTGCAGGATAGTAGTTGGGGAGCTATAGATTCAGCCGTACAAGTCACTAGAGGTGAATCCGGCTGACATGACATTAGTGATGCATATTGATTTATATCTCACCTGCTTGATGTTGATTGTTTTGAATTGGTATATCGACATGGCCTATTTCCGAGATTTGATGATGAGTTTTGATTTCTGGTTGAGGTTTTCGTATATGAGTATATATATGTACTATTTTCTAGGAAATTATATGGGATTTACAATGAGGGGTTATATGTGAATTTCGGAAATAGTTTTGGAAAGTAATTGTTTTTGCCCACTCACATTTTCTATTTTGCGCCCCTCCAGGTTCTAGTTAGCAGTGACGTGGGCGGCTATCGAGGCACACAAGGCAGTTCTGACAGATCACCATCCATGTAGGACTTCTCCTGTTACTTGAATAAATGTTTAAATTGGACTGCACCTAGGATGGCTCTGTGATACTTAGTTGTTTCACTTCCGTTCTACTTTACTCTTTCTTATATGTAAATTATCCCATTTGACTTTCATTTCTGCACTTCATTCATATCTGTTCTTCCGCTGACGCTTTTGGATACGTCACTCTCACGTGACGGCTAGCACGCTTTGGTTTTAGGATCGGGGTGTGTCACGACTTATTTCATCTGGGATATTATATTCAAAATTAGGCCTTGGAAAATTCTATAAATAGAAGCCAATTTCATTAATTTCATTTCACCAATTCACAAATACATTTCTCTACTCCCAAATTGGAAGAGAATCCTCGTGAAGTTCGTTCGTTCTTCGTTCTTCATTCATCGTTCTTCGAGATCAAGCCCCAACGGCCCCTTAAAGAAACGCTCATCCATCTTCGAGATCAAGCCTAACAGCCCTTGAAGAAACTTTGCCAAAACCTTTGAAGAATAAACAAGCACTTTGGTCACGTGCCGATTCTTCATCCAAGATCAAGCCCCGACGGCCCCTTGGATCAACACAACTGTTCTTCAAGATCAAGCCCAAAAGCCTTTGAAGATCCATTTGTCGTTCATCCGTTTATCCACCTTCCAAGATCAAGCCCCGACGGCCCTTGGATCCACACATCCGTTCTTCAAGAATCAAGCCCAAAAGCCCCCTTGAAGTTCATCGATCGTTCATCGTTCGTCGTTCACCCATCTTCAAGAACAAGCCCAAAAGCCCCTTGAAGATCCGTTCGTCATTCAACGTTCATCCAACTTCAGGATCAAGCCCCAACAGCCCCTGAAGATTTGTTCATCCAACTTCAAGATCAAGCTCAAAAGGCCTCTGAAGAAACGTTCATCCGCCAAACTTCAAGATCAAGCCCAACGGCCCTTGAAGAAACTTCCCCCTGTTCATCCAAGATCAAGGCCTCAACGGTCCTTGGATCAAGCCCACAAATCAAAGTCTTCCGGATATCGAATCAGAGGATCAAAACAAATAGAGATTGTAACCAAAATCATCAAATACAAATATTATTTTGTACATGTGTTCTTGTTTCTTTCAGGAAATTTTCGTGTTTACAAAGGCATCAACCTCTTCACAAGTAAAGCATCTCCGATATTCTCATGAATCATACTTAAAATGTTTGAAGACAAATATTATTTGAAAAACAATTGATTCAAACACTTTATTTTAGACTATAACTTTTTGATCATTTTGTTCTTTTGGTACATACACACAGATAATTCTCATGCACACGCCTCCCCTGCCAATGGAGAATTGTCATTTTTTATTTTTTATTTTAAAAAGGGACCAGTTGGTGGTTGCGCCATGAAAATCTATTTTTTTTCGGGAGTTGAGAAGACTCACACATGCATTTCAACTTTTCTTGAGCCATCATTGTGCATTTACCATCATCAAGAATCGAACCCAAAACGTGTCATATGAAATACAACCTTAGAATTCGTCTCAAACCACTAGACCACCCGCGGTGGTTAGAGAGAATTGTCCTTTCACATAAACCATACCTTACTATGTTTTTGTTTTCTTTTTAATATTTTAATTTATTAACTATTATTTATTTACTTATCACAAATAGTTGGTCTTGGTCTCTCATTCCGTCGTTTCTCGTAGGTGGACATGAAACCACGTGAAAGATTAAGCATTTGAGACACGCACAAAAACTTTGAAGCTGCCTAGCAAAAGTTTGAAGCACTAGAAGTTAAGCACATCTCATCTCCCCTGTCTTGTACTAATCTGCAAGCAATATGCGTGTTTGTGAGTTCTTGGTTTTTTCCCCTACACGGATATGCATGCATACAGGGCCGGCCCTGAGAATTTGGGGGCCCTAGGCGAGCCTTCGAAGTGGGGCCCTAAAATTTTCTGATCTTCGGTTCTTTGTATATTGATTTGTATAAAAAAGAATTCGCTAAATACATAAAAAGCTCTATTTTCACATCAAATATCATTAAAAATTAATATCAAAAGAAGATAAATATACAAACATTATTTAAACATTACACGATTCATGTTTTTAGACACAAATGTACTAAATGTTTGCAGTCAAGAGTTTAAGATTGAGAGTGAAGAACAATAAAACTGAATGATCAAGAGAGTAAATAACAATAAAACTTGATTGACGAGCATAATAAATTCAACGCCAATTGTTTCTCTTGTGTTTTTTTTCTTCTAAAATCAACATCACAATAACAAATTAAATATTAAAATAATCCATTGAATAAAAAGTTATTGAAAAGAACAATATATAATTCAAAGTTTTGATTATCTTAAAGTACAATCTTTAAGTTCATATGATAGTTAGTTTAAACATTCGATAGAAATGGAAAAAATTAGAAGTTGAAAGAAAAAATATTGCGAAGAGACTTGAAAGGAAAATAAAGAAAAATAAAGAAAAATCTAGTGATTGAAAGGCAGCTTCGTGTTTTGAACTCAACACCCAAAAGAAAAATGAAACCAACATTTCCACTACACTAACAAATGAATTATAATATTTCTTACTTTTTTATATTTATATGTTAATTACAAGATATAAAAAAAATTTGGGGGCCCTTCCGAAGTGGGGGCCCTAGGCGGGCGCCTACTTGGGCTACCCTCAGGGGCGGCCCTGCATGCATATATACAAAGATTCTGAAAACGCAATATTTTGAATGTTTTAACTGTTGAATTTTATATTTTTGAAAAAGAATCTAACGTTTGCCCCAAGTCGAAGGAAATGGATCCCCTCTTGAGCATTAGGTGGGGATCCTTCTCATCAATAACTGTGGGCCGTTGGATGAAAATTCAAGGGTTACAAACAAGGGGTCCCTTTAAAGTTATAATAATTATAGCCGTTGAATTTTCATCCAACGGCCCACAGTTATTGATGAGGAGGATCCCCACCTAATGCTCAGGAGGGGATCCAATTCCCAAGTCGAAGGTTAGTGATTGACAGGTAGAGAGCTTCATTGACGTCGCACAAGTTGACCGATTCACTTGGACCACTCAACTCTAGCATCGGGACCCTATGAACTTTGCGTGAGTAAGGGCTTATTTAGATGTGTTTTTAAAATGACTGGAAATATTTTTGAGAAAAATATTTTTGAAATCAATACTTAGTAAAAATGCAAGTAAATTATGAAAAAGTAAGTGCTTCCTGGAAGAAGCACATAACTGGTACTTCTTGCAAAAAATACTTTAAGTGTTTTTCGAATCCAAAAACATTTTCTCTAAAAACATTTTCTCTAAAAATATTTTCAGTCATTTTAAATGTTCATGTGGGGCCCTATTGTCATGTGGCATCCAGTTATTGTTTATGTAGGTGTCACGTCACAGGTTAACATTTGTTTTAACAGAAAACTTAACGGATGTATGAAATTGTCAGAATTATCACTTTAAGTACCAGACTGGAATGAAAAAAACTTATGTATAAAAGGTTGAAAACCAAAAAATTTCATGGTAATAAACTAAGATTTACCATAAAAAAATTTAACGAAAATAACTAATGAGGCTTAAGTATTAATCAGTTAGTAAATTGATACGATGCTAACCAATCATTTGAATACCAAAATCCAAGATCTTAAAACTCTATAGTCGTCGGCCTCTTGTTTCGACTTGGAGCCGATGGCAGCCCTTATCTCGTTCTCCCAACCTTCCTCATTCCTCTTCTCATGGACTATTGTAGTTTTGATTTTCGTTTAAGTATTTTCGTCTATAAGTGCCTCCTTGGTGAGGTTATTTGTGGGTATCTCGTACTGATTATTTTAATTTTGTGTTTGTGTTTATGTTTTATTTGGTTCTCCTGGGTCTTCGTTGTTTCTGGTGGTTTCGCTAATGGTTTTGAGTACAAAATTCATGTTGGTATCAACACTAGTTGGTTCCTTGTTAGTTTTTCTTTCGAGTCAACATTGCTCGTCAACAAAGAGTGTTCTCATATTCGTTATATCGTCATTTTTGTGCGCATAATTTTTCAAATTCATTTCGCTTTAGAATGTGTCACATCCCGGCCCAGGCGCAGCCACCTCCCGGGCCCGCTCCACCACCGTAGCACGATATTGTCCGCTTTGGGCCCCAACCACGCCATCACGGTTTTGTTTCTGGGAACTCACGAGCAACTTCCTAGGAGGTCACCCATCCTGAGATTGCTCTAGCCCCCTTCTCGCTTAACTTCGGAGTTCCTACGGAACCCGAAGCCAGTGAGCTCCCAAAAGGCCTCGTGCTAGATAGGGATGAGAATATACATTTAAGGATCACTCTCCTGGGCAATGTGGGATGTCATAATCCACCCCCCTTAGGGGCCCGACGTCCTCGTCGGCACACAGGCGGCCAGGGATTGGCTCTGATACCAATTGTCACATCCCGGCCCGGGCGCAACCACATCTCGGGCCCGCTCCACCACTGTAGCACGATATTGTCCGCTTTGGGCCCCAACCACGCCCTCACGATTTTGTTTCTGGGAACTCACGAGCAACTTCCCAGGAGGTCACCCATCCTGGGATTGCTCTAGCCCCCATCTCGCTTAACTTCGGAATTCCTACGGAACCCGAAGCCAGTGAGCTCCCAAAAGGCCTCGTGCTAAGTAGGGATGAGAATATACATTTAAGGATCACTCCCCTGGACGATGTGGGATGTCACAGAATGTCATCTTAGTCTTCTAAGTTTGTGTGTTTTGAGTATACATTATGTAGTGAGAAATAAGAGTAGTTTTATTATTAACTTAGTAACTGTTTATCACTTGAACGCTACATAATATAAATTTTCAAAGAATAAAAAATGTATATTATTTTGTTTCCGGCCCATTTATAGCCCAAACGGCCTGACTCAACAAAAATTTACAAATAGTTATACAAAAAGAAAAAGAAAAAATATATATAATCACCATTTTTAATTTATAATTTCGGTAGTTTAGTCGCCACTCGCGAGTATAAATACGCGCATAACTTTCCCTTCAGATATTTGAAATATCCAGAAACTACCAAATTTGAAAGCGCGGGAGTCTCACCCAGCGACTCAAACGACCTTCTTCAATCTCCAAGCCCTAACAACAATGTCGACTGGCAAAGCGAGCAACAAGAAGCGCAGGACCGAGTCGGAGATCGCCAAATCGGACCACCTCGATCTCGACCTCGACCTCTCCAAGTACGTCTTTCCGATTAATCGATTCTTCTCTCTTCGTTTTTCGAATTTTTGCTTTGCGATTTGTGTGGATGAATGTGTGCGGTTCTGAATACGGTGGAATTTTTGCAGTGATATCAAAGGAATCATGTCGGCGATTCATCAAATCCGAGAGAAGGCTCACAAGGACGGTCTGAAGAAGAACGAAGAGACGATTTCGAGGTGAGTCGAATCCTTTCGGTCCGATCAAGTTTCGTTTATCGCTTAAATTGGAAGCTCGATCAGTATTCCCACCCCCCCCCCCCCCCGAATTTTCCATTTCGTTAACAAATTGCAGTGAAAATTCTGATAACTGACTGTGCGATTGCGTGCTTCTTTTATTGAACGCGTTCGTTCTGATCCGATTTACGATTTGAAATAACGCTACTAATTAAGATGATTAATTATTAATTTACTATTGGTGTTTGTTTTCTTCAGCGTGTGTAAATTTGGTACATATAAGAATCAACATAAACAAATAAGTAATCAGGATTAGATTTTGTTAATGCTTTCTGTTTTCGTTCTCCATTGCTTCGAATTTGTATCGTTACTCTGTGCTTTCGTGACAGTGTGGCAGCCGAGGTCAGGTCTGCCATTGATGAGCTCAAGTCCAAACTCGAAAAGGATAGGTAACTGAAATTTCAAAGAAACGCCAGCTTAAGTTACTACATGCTTGTCCCTTTGCATCAATTTCTTCAGTCTTTGCACTGATACTTTCTTCGCAACAAGTGAACTAATCAGGTACATTTTGTTTTCTTTACATGTTAGGCAAAGTTTCGCTAAATCCCTCTCGAAGAGCTCAAAAGAGGTATGTTGAAAACAATAGATGATCCGGCGAAGAAATTTGAATTCACAGTTGTTTTAACTCTGATTAATGTTTTTGTTTTTATGCAAGCAGTGTGAGAATTGCTTGAAGACTGAAGCTGCAAAGTTCCAAGCACTTCATGAAAAGTTCTGCAAGGACCAAGCAAGCCATCTGCAGGCCTTGAAAGGTAGTTCCTTGTAGTTCCAGTCTTCACTCATTGCATCGAATTTCTCTTCGTGCTTTAAATTCAGCGACATAAATAATCTGGTTACAGTAATTGAGAGAGAGATAGGTGCTCGACTATGTTAACTATTAGAAACTGGCATATTTTTCGGGTCCTAGTCCGCCTCCGTTTTCCAGTAACTTAAGAACATACCCGAGCTGCAGTAATCCGCAGATAGACCCTCGACACTGTTAAGCAATGTTCTCTTTTGCTAAAGAAATGGAAGATACAACAATGCAAATGACTGCTGCTGGTCTTTCTTTTAACTAACCGGGGACGTTTGTTTGACAGGAGTTATTTCGAACTATGAAGAAGAGAAGGAAAGGCTCTGCGCACGATATGAACAATTGAGTACGCAAAAAAAAAAAACTCTCTTACTCGTAACCGTAGGATAGGAATCGGATATACTAATGGTCTGATGGGTTGATGTCAGGGAAGAGAGAAAGGAGTATGATTTCTGAGCATGAGAAAGCTTGCGCTGATAAAATTAACAAACTGGAAGAGTCATTGAAAAAGAAGAAGCAGGTACTCTCTCTCTCTCTCTCTCTGTGCAAACAAGTCTCAAAACCAGATTTATTCATCTGTCTGCAAACACAGGACGACAGAACTTTCAGCGTTCTGAGAAAGTCTCTTGGTTCAATTTTGGACAATGCTTCCGACGAGGACATCCCGGCTGATGATTGAAGATTACTTCAGAGTTGAAAAGGGCAGTGCTACGAATATTCAACTGTTAAATCTCCATTAACCCCAGGTATTACGTTTACTTATACTTTTGATATGAAATAAGCCGTAGGTGTAAGGTTTCTTTTCTCAGTTTCACAATGGTAGTGAACCAAAATTGATGTTAATGCCCGTTAGTATCGTCATAAGGCACAATTTAACTTCATATACAGTATCAAACTATTACCTGCTACGTGTGAAAAATCTATCTCAAATAAATTTTGGAGAAGAGTTCCGATGTAAGCTCTTCATTGTACCACCAAGCTTCGGATGCCAGTTACAATTTGTAGACTGCCTCGCATAAGCAGCTTAGTGTTGGTCAGTGCCCCTGTTGGACTGACCATGGAGGGCGCTTGTTGTGTTCCTACAAAGAAAAGTTTCACATCCATTACACATACGAAACACCAGCACTTGCATTCTGATCTACTTGCAATAACTTACGAATTACAGACTACTTAATTTGAAAATGCTTTTCTTGTTCTCCCCCGTAATAATACTATTGACTACTACAAACGAAACAACACCATGAAGGTACAGCCTCCATTATATGCTCACTGATAGAAAATAACTTTCCTCGCCATATCGTACCTAATGTGAAGTCTACAAATCCATAACTTATACTTCCTTACAATTTTAGGAAAATTGTCTTCTGTGTGATTATCCCTGAATATTATTCCGAATGCTAGCCTCTTGCAAGTGATACTCACATATGTAACGATTTCTTTTCTTTCATGTAAATTGTTTACTTACCCCAACTTCTGTCACAAAATGGCACGAGGAACACCTAACGGAAGGTGCTCCATATGGGTACATCAGCAACACTGCACAGCTACCACATTTAACTTGTCCAACCTGATGAGCTGATAAAAGAAGAATCCGTTAGATTTTGCCAATTTGCCATCACGGCAGCAAATCACCAAACATCTTACATTTGCAGAAGAGAAAATGACACTTTATTACACAGACAATAGGCTCGAAGGCTCTGGTAACTGAAACTTATCAAATCTACAAGAGAAGCAATAGAATTATAAATTACTCGCAATTCAACGATGAGGAGTGTACGAGTAGAAAGACAAATTTAGTTATCATAAGCGTATTGTACTTGAAGCTAGTTTTAACAACTCAAGTCCGTGACTCAATTTTAAGACCATCGGGGTTTTTCGCTTAGAATCAAGTATGGCACACTGCTTGTGGTTTGTGGAAATCGCGGTTTAGGGTTCAAGGTTTAGGCATAATGCATTTTATTAGAAAAAGATTTCATTGTATGGCACTAGTACGTAAAACTATGACTAAGGCACTGCAGGGCTCAATCAACTCAAAAGATCCGATCAACTTTGTTAGAGAACATCGCGAATTTCTCAGATTTGAGGTTGGTTTAGATCGCCCTTTAGCTTCTGTTTCCCAATTTACATTGTTTCCACATATTTTTGCGCTACGTATAGAAAATCATCATAAATTATCGTAAAGTAAGCACAAGGAGGAGGGAATGAAACAGAGAATCTTTAACCTGTTAGGTGCACACTAAGTATCTAAGTGAAAGAGGAAGAGAGAAGAACCACCTTCAAGCACGAAGTTGACGGTCTGGCAGCACGAGCACTCGACATGTCTGGCTCCTCGAGGATACTTAAGCAGCCGGCGGCAAGAACCACAAACCATTTGAGCTATTTCTACATCACAATTACACAACTCACCCGGTGAGAAAAAATTGCACTATTTTACTTCCATCTCAAAAGGAAATCAAAGGCTCCAAACAACATTCTTCTCCGGAATCCAATCATCCACATTCTGTTATTCATTTCCAATTAAATTACCCAAATTATTCACTTTCCGTTTTCGCATTAGAAATTAGAGACTTTTGAAACGAATGCCTGGCGGTTTACCCTTTTTCGTCAATACAAGCGATATTCTACCTTAAGCAACTCAAATGTGGTGGCGGATTGGAGGGAGTATGACTGACTCACCGGAAGGCGGTGATGGCTGCGCGGCGGTGGATTGGAGCTCCGGCTGCGGCGCTTCGTCTACTTCCACTTTGCTCTCCATCCTCCTCCTCCTCTGTGCCCCTCTCTTGCTGTCGCTTTGCACAAACGGTGGGTTGCAGAAAACGAATTGGAGTTGGACGCCTCGTAATACGGTGTCGTTTTAGGGGGCCAACATTAAGCGAAATGCTGACCTGGCATTAAGATGTAGATTTTGTTGCCGTATTTTGGTTGTACTGGATCCAACAGGATCTTCTCCTATTATTGGTGAGAATCTTAAACATTTGTGAATTGTGTCCGTTTATCGTACATTATACAATCAGTTTTTGTCAAATATTATTTGTGTTTAATTTTAAATAATAATATTTAAAATAATTTTGGGTAAATTACACCATAGCCCCTTAGGTTTGAGGTCTATTACAACCCCGTACAACATCTTTAAAACATTTCACTTTCATACCTCAAGTACTATTTTATTTCAATTTCATACAGCCGTTACATTTTCCATCCATTGAACCGTTAAGTGTTGACGTGGCCGCCACATATATGCCACGTGGCTGCCAAATGTCTGCCACGTGGCAAATAAAAATAATTTTTTATTTAAAAAACCTAAAATTTCCAACCAAAAAAAAAATTTGGGTAAATTACACCATACTCCCTCAGGTTTGAAGTCGATTACAACTTCATACAACATCTTTAAAACATTTCACTTTCATACATCCAGTACCATTTTATTTCAAAATAACATCTCTGTTAGATTTTCCATCCATTGGTCTGTTAAATGTTAACGTGGCTGCCACATTTGTGCTGATGTGGCTGCCACGTGGCAAATTTTTTTTATTAATATTTTTAAAAAATTGAATCTTCTCAAAAAAAAAAAAAAAAAAAAAACCCTGAAATCGTCTTCCCCGACTCACCCCCTTCTTCCATCCATCATCACCCCCCCCCCCCCAAAATCCCACTCGAGCCACCCTTTTCTCCCATCCCCCATCACCCACCCCCAAAAATTCCACCCGAAATTAGATGGATCTACTACAAAATGGTACTGGATGTATGAAAGTGAAATGTTTTAAAGATGTTGTATGAAGTTGTAATAGACTTCAAACTTGAGGGGTTATGGTGTAATTTACCCAAATTTTTTTTTTGGTTGGAAAATTTTAGGTTTTTTAAATAAAAAATTATTTTTATTTGCCACGTGGCAGACATTTGGTAGCCACGTGGCATATATGTCGCGGCCACGTCAACACTTAACGGTTCAATGGATGGAAAATGTAACGGCTGTATGAAATTGAAATAAAATAGTACTTGAGGTATGAAAGTGAAATGTTTTAAAGATGTTGTACGGGGTTGTAATAGACCTCAAACCGAAGGGGCTATGGTGTAATTTATCCAATAATTTTTTACCACAAGATGTACATGTACGATGAACAAACATGATTGACGAATCTCTGAAATCTTCACAAAGAGAATCCGGGTTAGTCCTGAATTTAGCTATTTTATTGTACTTTATACAAATCTTCGCTACTATTATATTTTTCTGTAATACTTTACCCTCTTCAAGCCTGTTTCCAATTCACCCCAACTCATCATCCTCCATGTCTTATACTACCCCGTTTTGTTAACCAGACTGAAAGAGATATTAGTTTCGTCAACTCAACCATCACGTGGTGGCGCCAGTGATTGAGGACGAATCTTAGCCCGTATTCTTTACAAATATGTCTTAAGTTCAATTCTTAGCGCCGGTGAATTACACACTAATGATAAAAAAAAATTAAAAAAAATAAAAACTAAAATGTCTATCCACCAGCTGATCCCCTTTTAATTGAAAATAAAAACTCATCCTAACTTATATTACCCTATTCCGTCAACTAGACTGAAAGAGAGTTTCTCTGAAATTGAAGAGTCCATGTGTGCCCAAATTCAAAGTTTTGAACTTATCTTACAAATTTCAGATGAGACTATAAAGTGAAATCTCATACATAAAACATAAAAACATCTTAATGAAAGAGCATTCCCGATTATAAAAAGGATTATAATCGTTGAAAATTATTAAGAAGAAAAAGGCGAGGCAACCGTGACGTATCAATGAACTCAGATATAAGTAAGGATGATGTTATACATGTATTTACTTAATGATAGCTTAACTACAGTAAAATACAATTAGTTCCAGCCCTCCAGCTTAAAACGAGACCAAAACAAAACTTTCATCACAATACGGTTTGAACCGATTCCAAAAACACAGCCATTCGACTCCCATGAAAATGCACCAACTAATTCTGATTAACTTGTCCCAAACCCGCCCAACAGGAACCGATGAACCTTCTGATTCGCCTTCAACCTCTTGAAACTCCGGCGTGTATCTATTATTATCACCGTAAAGCCTATTAACTTCGTGCTTGTTTAGACGAGAACTCAGAAAACAAAGAACATGTTCTGTTTCAGCAATCAAGTATATCAGGCTCCTTTCTTCTTCTGGATTTTGGCAGGCTTGATGTCCTTTGTGAGCATTCTTGGCGCTATGGCCATCGACATGAGCTCTTGGAACAGCAGCTTGCAGGCATAAGGAATGTAAACCTAGACAAGCATAAGACAAGCAGCGGATGGCATTAACCTCTCACCGATCACAGCAATATTGCAACTCTAGGCATGGATTCATGTACCGTATGAGAGAGAGCGAGATTGATTTACCTGAACAATGTCGGTTTTGTTCTTGCAACCCCTGCACTCAAACGAATTCTTCTTGAGATTTGCAATAGCTATTAACCCACAACGCTCACAGACATGAACCCTATACGCATCACTCTGGTCAAACAATCTTTCTTTCAGAAAGTGAGCAGCACCATGGGCAATCATGCAATCTCGTTCCATTTCCCCAAAGCGTAGACCACCATCACGAGATCGTCCCTCAGCTGGCTGCCTTGTGAGGATCTGCACTGGACCCCGTCCACGTGAATGGATCTTATCGTCGACCATATGCTTCAGTCTCTGGTAGTACGTGGGGCCAAGGAATATCATAGCGCTGAGCCGCCTGCCCGTGTGACCATTATACATGGTCTCAAATCCACGCATTTGATACCCACAACTGTGAAGAGCTTTACTGATATTGTCCACCTAACGAAGAAAATAATAAGATATGAGACTTTCCAGGAAAAACAAAACCAACTAAAGACACATTTCAATTCATGAGGAAGTGCAACTCACCGTGACATCTGTAAAAGGTGTAGCATCTCCTTCCTTTCCCATGTGAGCTGCAACCTTCCCCATAATACACTCAATGAGCTGACCAATTGTCATCCGAGAAGGAATAGCATGCGGGTTCACGATTATATCGGGGGTCACCCCTTCCACAGTCCATGGCATGTCTTCCTGGGTATAAGTCATACCCACTGTCCCCTTCTGTCCATGCCTGCTACTAAATTTATCACCAATTTGAGGTATTCTGACAGACCTCACCCGTACTTTAACAAACCGCAATCCATCGGCATTGGTCGTCAGTAGAACCTACAAACACAAAGTAAATGTCAGTCTTGTGATAAGAAGACAGTAGATCTGCAAGAAGCGGCGGCGGGGAGGGGGTGGGAGTGAAATAAAATGAACCTGGTCAACTATGCCGGTTTCACTGTGGCGCAAACTTATGCTGTGGTCACGCCGTGTGTAACGCGATGTAGCTTGCCCTGGAGCCTCATCCTGAGCCATGGGTGTAGTCTTTCCTATGATGACATCCTCTCCTGAAACCCTAGTTCCCTAATAGGGTAATATCAAAGAAAATTAGTTCATCTTTATTTCAGATATAGTATGACAAAAAATCATAGTAAGACAAATATACATATACTTACAGGAGGAGCAAGACCATCATCATCCAATTTGTCATAAGAACCATGTCGCATACCCTGTAAACTCAAACCTTAGCATAGCATCCAATACGACATGAGCGGCACCATTAAAAACATAAGCTAAAAGTTAAAATTCTCACCATAGTATTTGCTCTGTCAGGACGCCCAAAATCCTCTTTGACAAGGGTCCCCATCTTTTTCTCCTCGTCCCTGTGACAGGAAAAAGTTATTGATGCAACATTGTAGGAAAACAAAATGATTTGTATTCAAAATAGCTGTTACAGATAAACTGACCTATAAGATCGGAAGAATAGTGACCGGAAGAATCCACGGTCCACAGAAGATTGATTCATAATGACAGAATCTTCCTGGTTATAACCAGAATAACAGGAGATGGCAACAATAGCATTCTGATGTAGAATGGAAGACAGAAAATGTTCATCATCAGACTTTAGTTAGAGAGAGAGAGAGAGAGAGAGAGAGAGAGAGAGAGAGAGAGAAGCATGGTAAGACAAAGTTAAATACTTACGATGCCAGCGGGAAGCTGCCTGAAGTGGAGATGCTCCATGGCTCTTGTGGTGACAAGAGGTTTCTGAGGGTAGTATAAAACATACGCCAATGTATCCTGGGTGAAGCAACAAGAAGATTATCATTAATCAACTGTAACATTCAACAATAGAAGATAAAATACTTGATTACAATGTGGGAACCAAATCATACCATCCGGAACTGATAATTGGTGACGTAAATCCCCATAGCTTGCTTTCCCATAGCAGATTGATATGTATTACGTGGAGACTGATCACAACAACAGCTAATGAATAGATAGAATAATAACTTATAACATAACCAACACATTAAATTCACTTGTACGACAAAATCACCTGATTATGATCGGGAAACGGTATAATAGAAGCACAAACACCCAAAATAAGTGATGGGTGGATTTCACAATGAGTATAAGTGTCCGAATATGCCTCCTCAGGATTGAGTCTTGCTTGGACAAGATCCTGCACACGAATTTTTCCAAATTGAATCATGAATCCCTACAGCTTCTACATGTCCGTTTATAATCCAAATAAAACAAGATGCATTTTTCCAGAAAGAATTCTAACATTAATTGTCATGGAAATCATTGTAGTCTCCTCTTCTTCAGTGTCAATATATTCAATATATCCCTTTGCTACAAGGTCATGCCAACCAGCATCTTCAGGGCTTTCCTGAAAAAAATATAAGGGTAGATTGATGTTAACATCGGATGTCCCAAGAAGGTAAATAGAAGATTTCAGCTAGCTCACCCTCTGCTGCAAAGCATGAATATCTCTCTTTTTTATGAGAAGCCTCTGTTTGTCCACAATGAATAATGGACGACTGCAACGTCCATAGTCTGTATATATCCGCAATTCTTTCAGACGGATATCTCTCACAACCCCAACTTCAGTGTTGACATCAACCTGCACAAGTACAGAGTAATCAGCATCTGTAACGTTTATTGTGACATTTAAAAGTGAAAAGTTACCAGTCAGAATATAAGCAAGCGCTATGAAGATTGGGTGGGTAAGAACAAAGCATAAGATGAAAAGGAAAAGAGGAAGAAAAAATGGAGTAATTAACCAAAAATAAACTACTTATAAAGCCAATGTTAGGTTGAGCATTTTTCTTTTGGCACAATATCTACCCAAAATAACAATTTTAAAGAAATAAATGAAAGAGATACTGACCCGTCGCCTTAGCTTTCTCAATGTCCTCACCAACATTTCAGGATCACGATGGATTCCAACCCAACAGCCGTTAACAAAAATTTTTGTAGCTTGGGGTATAACCGCAGGAGAAATTTCCTACAGTCAAGATAAAGATGCTTGGCAAACTAAATAATAAAGAAACCATAAAATCAGAATCCATTAGAACTAATAGAAGAACAAACCTCAAAGTTTTCTGTACCCCATTCTTCCAAAAATTCCAAGATTGGATAGGCAGCTGATCCTACGGTTATGTATACCATCAATGCAAGATTCTTTACAAGCCCACATGCCTGATATAACAGACAAACATTTAAGTGCCATGTACAGAAGAAAAGGATTTTTCAAGCAAACTTGCAGACTCAAAACTTTTAAAATGTGATACTCACTTGCCCTTCAGGTGTTTCAGCTGGGCACATCATTCCCCATTGCGAATTATGCAGCTGACGCGGTTTAGCCAATTTCCCTGATAAAAGAAACCTTAGTTCAAAAGGAGCAGTAAATTCTAACAAGCCACAGGTAGCAGTGGCAACAAGATGATTGGGCAAAAATAGACACTAAAAGGTTTTGCCTTACATCATAGATGAGTCTTATAACTGCAATCCAGAGACCTTACATTTGAAACATAACTATACAAAACACAGCAGAAGCCAGAAAGCAGAAAGTGGTTTTACCTTCACGCCCTATTGGAGAATTCAGTCTTCTCAAGTGTGAGAGGGTGGATGCATATGTCAAACGATTTAACACCTGCGACACTCCAGCCCTTGTACCAGCTGCATTTGCTTGCCCCCAGTTTCCAGTGGCAAGTGAATATTTGAGGCCACTCGTAATGGTTTTAGCTTTGATGGCAAATTGCAGATTAAGATCCTTTCCATTGTCAACACACTGCAACATGCATTACATATGTAAGTATAAAACCAAATAAAATAGAAATTTAATAAACAGGGTTCATGTAAAAAAAAATAAAAAATCAGGGTTAATGTAAGCAACCTTCTGTGCATAAGCTCTCACATCCTTAGTCAACTTCCTGAATAGCTGCGATTACATAAACAGTTCTGTGGTCAACAACATATTGGCAAAAAATTCATACAACCTCTAATTTCCACTAAAAAAAACATACATTTCGAAACAAGCCTCCAAGTAAGGGACCAGCAAGATCAAGCCTCTTGTTGCCATAATGATCCCTGTCATCTTCTGGCCTCCGTCCTAGTGCACATAGTAGAAGCCTGTGGACGATATATCTGGAACAAGCACAAATGCCTACTTAGTTAACAATTCAAAATCCAAATGAATGCTAATGCATATCATAAAAACCTACCCAAAATAGTAAGCTTTCTTTGTCTCACAAAATTCTCCAACACCAACGTGTGGAAGCATTTCCTTTTGTAGAATCTCTTTCGCATACTTTATTCTCTTGTCTCTACTTACACCAACATTTGCACCTCTCTTTCCAATATAATCTAATGCAACCTGTAGTAGAAAATAGAATATTAAGCCACATGCTAAAAAGAATTTGAGAGACTTGTAGACATTAAACCATGAAATAAATAAAACACCTGTTGATTCTGAATCACAAATGCTTCTTCCAGAGAAGGTCTAAGCAGCTCCATCATTTGAGTATCAGAGAAGTCATAACATATGTGCTCTAGGATGTCTTTATCTGCAACAAACCCGAGAGCCCGGAACACAATAATAATAGGAATTTCACCTTTAATATATGGAAGAGTAGCTTTGATGTACTGTCCCGAAGAACCCTGCGACAACAGAAATGCATACAAACAAAATGAAACAGATAGTAGACACTACATGAACAAAAAAAATTACTGCCGCAATCAGTTCCATTACCCCTTTAGAACTAGTCCGAGCAAGCATCCGAACAAACATGGTACTAGGTGGCCTGTTTTGAGACTCCGCCATCGACCGAACTTCAGCCACATAGGCGTACTTGTTAGGCTGCCTCTTCTTGAACACATAGACATGATTGGTGCTCATCTTCTCTTGAGCAATAAGAACCTTTTCACTCCCATTTATAATAAAATATCCACCTTGATCGTATGGACACTCTCCCAGCTCAGTTAAATCTTTCTCCGAATTCTGGTACAGCGTGCAATAACTAGACCGAAGCATTATAGGAACCTGATAATATACAACAAAACAGATTGAACCAAGTTGTTGACTAGCAATGTTATATTCATCCATCATTACTGAATTAATCACATTACACACCTTCCCAATGAATACTTTGGTGAAATCCTGGGTCTCAGTGAGTTCTTCGCCATCGTGCCCTTTCTTTATCATCCTCTTTGAGACATCAACATACAAGGGTGCTGAGTACGTCAGATTTCTAAGCCTTGCAGCTTTGGGAAATAAGGTTGCAGTTTCTCCATCGGATTCAGTCATCATGGGCTTACTCAAATAAATCTGGCCAAAGCTAATCTTGCATACAGTCTGCAATCCAACCCAACAGTGTTACAGCTCCAAACAACATAACCATGACAAATGCTCCAATTTCTACTATCTTTTCATCCAAATATTCAACGTGATTTAGAAACCCTGGATCCCAATTGCTTGTCCAGCTTTAATTTTTTGCACCAACTATTACCCTTAAAATTATCGAAACTACGAAGCTTAAATTCTTTAATAAGACTACTACTTGATCGAAGACAACAGTATTAAAGGTCCAATCAAACTAACCATGAAATTGCTCCAAATTCTACTTCAGTTTCGTAACAAAAATCAACAATCAGAATGGAAACCTAGCTCCCAATTGCTTATAAAATTGTTGTTTCGTGCACCAAGGATTACCCCTAAAACCACGAAAACTACGAAAAGCTCGAATTCGTTAACAACAATACCATTTAGAAGACTACCATTGGTAAAACCCGCCCTAAAACCCCCGTTTGTTTCCCTAGAGAAAACGCAGACAACTTCACACCCATAATTTCCCGGGAGGAAACCCTACCTCGGCGAAATCGGGCTGGTGCCCCGGGTTGTGCTGCGACTCGGGCCGAATCTCGATATCGGCCGACTCGTCGACAATCTCCTGCATTGTGTTCTGAATGAACTCGTCGAACGAGTCGAGCTGCTGGCGCACCAAGCCCTTCTCCTCAAAGTAGGCGGAGATGACGGCCCACGCGTCCTCCTGCGTGATTTCATCTTCATCGTCGTCGTCCATGTACTGCTGGTCGTCGTACTCGTGCTCCTCTTCCATGATTTACGGCGGAGGATTGGAATTAGAAACTCTAGGTCTACGTCCGGTGGAATTCTCTGCGTCCGATTGAACGGTGTCGTTTCAAAGTGCGAGCGAAACCCTAACGGAGCTTTTTCGCTGTCGGGGTTCGGAGGAGTACTGCAGAGATGAAAAATGAAAGGTTTGACGAATGAAGTGCGCTTTTATTCGGCCTTTAGGCGGTTCAGTGGGGAACACAAAGACGCAGAGACAGGCGGTTTCGGCCGTAAGAGGGAGAAACGACATTGACTCTGGTTGTCGATTTAGAGATAACAGGGAGACGGAATCGAATTCAAGTGCAAAGAAAAATGCTCATACCGCAGAAAGTTGTAAGTTCTTTGCCACATTTTCTTCATTTTTTGCTATTTCAACTCTTTGGTCTATTAACACGTGTAAATTACTGTGCAGTGCGATAAAATCAAAGGTGAATTAATAAAAATAGTTTGAAAACTTTGAGTTTTAACGAAAAAGAAAAAAAATGAAGGTGAAGTGAATAGTAACAGAATTGACTTTTTAGTGTTAAAATGTGGTTTTTCGTTAAAGTGAGCAGTACTAAGAACATTTTTGTTAAAGTTACCTAAAATCAACCTTCTACATGACTCGACTTGGGTCAATCACGTTAAAACCTAAACCATCAATTTTATTTATTTTATATTTTTTTTGTTAAACTTTTCATTTTCTCCTACCATAACACCAAACCATCATCTTCACATTCTATAAAATGTATTTTTGGTGAAAATTTTCTTATAATCCATTTCTTAATCTTTTGAGAACGGGTTGCAACAAGCATGTTATTGGTCGAAAAGTTAACAAAAGATCAAGGCAGAACGAATGAGAGCACGCAGTGGCCAAGGCAATTTGAGACGAATCAAGATGAATTGTAAACTAAGTCTGAAGTTAGACAAAATTTGTTGGATGGTGAAGTCATTCTGCTCGCCAAAATGTCACGCGTTAATTTCTTGCACACCCGGAAGAATTTGAATCATTTTTGTTCATTTTTATACATTTTTCTTTTATTTCTCTTACCATTACAACAAACTATCATATTCATGTTCTTCAAAATATATTTTTTCAGTGCAAAATCTATTAATAATTCACATTTAAACACACGAGTGTTAGGGGGGCTTGACGCACAAAAATCGAGATGGAGTCACCTCACACAGAACGAGACAAACCATGACATGCAAAACAAGGCAGACTCTGCGCAAACAAAATGTGGTAGGCTTCTAGCATGTAAAACGAGCGCGAGATATGTCGTGCAAATCGAGGCAAGCCTTGCGCAGGTAAAACGAGGTTGCACATGCGCATGAAAAATAAGGTGGGCTATGTGCAAGTAAAACGATGTGAACACCTCAAATGTAGAATGGGCGAACTAGGCACACAAGACGATGAGGGCTCCGTGCACGCAAAACGAGGTGAACTCTCGGGAGCTCGAAAAACGAGTCAAACTCCACGCACAAAAAAAAATATTTTGAAGAACACGTGACTTTTTGGAATCCCTGGAATTTGAATCATTTTTTTACATTTTTGTTAATTTTTCTTTTATTTCTATTAGCACAACAAAAAATGATACAAATGCATCTCTAGCCCTAAAAATACGCTGACACCCATCCTATTAAAATATTATTAAAAAAAATAATCTTAATTTTTTTTATAAAATTAAAAAAAATAATCTTAATTTTGTATAGGATTTTTAACCAATCTTGTCACACCACTTGTCATTATCCGAAAGTAATGTTTTGTGGATATATTTTTGAAAAGATTTTCAACCAATTTCGATACGCCACGTGACACTATCTGTTTACAGTAATTTAGCCAAGATTTCGATAAGATTTTCAACTAATATTGTCACGCCACATGTCATTATTCAAAAGTACTATTTTGTGGATTGATTTCTGATAAGATTTTCAACCAATCACGTAGTGCCACATGGCATTATATAGAACCTCATCCTTTCTTTTTTTGCCCATATATACCCTACATCCATCTTAATTCATACACCAAACTCAATCTTTTAGCTTAGAATCCTTCTTCATCGTTTTTAAATCTTGAGTTCTTACAATGTCTTCTTCAAGGAGATTGTATGAAATCAATGATCAACAGAAAAAATTGTTCGCAAAACAGGAAAAATTATTCAATTTTGAGGAAGGTGGAGATGAGGCTTTCGCAATAGAAGAAGATGATGAACATAGAAGACAGAGAGCCTCACATTCCCATCGTGTCATAGAAGTTGTGGGTCATATATCCAAACCCAAACATGTCGCAAACTTGGATATAAAGAAGGAAGGACGAGGTAAAGATCTCTTACAAGATGATTTTATCCCCAAAAGTTTATTCCCAATCATATTTTTAGACGTCATTTTATTTGTTCGACAAAATCATGATTGCTATTTGCAACCATGATCCATACTTTGTGCAAAAAAATGATGATTTTCATGTTCTAGTCTTCTTCTTGAGCAAAAAATTATTGCAGCATTGCGGATGCTTACATATAGAGTATTTGCAGATCAAGTGGATGAGATAGCAAGGATGGAAAAATCAGCTGTTTTGGAGTCCCTGATGAAGTTTTGCTCCACAATTGAAACCCTGTACAGCAATGAGTACCTCAGGAAACCCACGACAATGGACATGTGAAGGCTTTTGAAGAATGGTGAGATGCGAGGCTTTCCTGGCATGATTGGAAGCATCGATTGTATGCACTGGATCTAGAAAAATTGTCTAAGTGCGTGGCAAGTAACTTATGGCAACAAAAAAATGAGTCAAAAGTATTATTTTGTAAGTGGGGGCTTCATTTGATACATGAATTTGGCATGCTTTTTTTGGTGTTCCGGGAGCTCAAAATAACCTTAATGTCCTTGCCCAATCTCAAGTGTTCGACAAGGTGCTACAAGGAAAAGCACATAAAGTCACATTGGGTCAATGGCCACAAATACGAATGAGCATACTACCTAGCAGACGGCATTTACCCAAGGTGGACAACGTTTATCAAAATAGTGCCACATCCACAAAGTGAAAAAGAAAAACACTTCGCAAAATGTCAAAATGGGTGTAGGAAGGATGTGGAGTGTTGTAGTTGGGCGATTGTCAAGGTTGCTGCCAAAATGTTTGATATCAAGGCTCTTCGATCCATCAGGATGATGTGTATCATTCTCCACAGCATGATTGTGGAAGATGAGTATAACTATGATGTCATCGATGAATACGAGCCAGACACAATGAACAACTCCAGAATATGTATTTATTGTGCTCGTGACCGCACCAAAGATCTCATGCAAAACGAGCCATTGGAAATGGATGGACGTTACAATCAATTAATCATTGACTGGTACACTGCAATGCAACGACCTTACATGCACTTAAGCTGTCAAAATGACTTGATTGAGCACCAATGGGGATTTCAACGAGGTGAAGAAACTTAAAAGGAGTTTGTGGGCGAATAATAAAGTTCTTAGTTTATTTGGTGTGTTTATGTAAGTTTAATTTGGTGAGTTTATGTAATTTTATTTGGTTTTTTTTTTAAGTTTATTTGGTTTTTTTTTTAAGTTTATTTAGTGAGTTTATGTAATTTTATTTGGGATGTTTATGTAAGTTTATTTGGTGTGTTTATGCAATTTTATTTGGTGTGTTTATGTAATTTTTTTTATATGTTTACGTACTAAAAATAAATAAGAAATTACATAAAGAACTAAAAATAAATACGAAATTACATAAAGAACTAAAAATATATCACAAAATGCTATAGTAATTCTACTCCACAGTTCTCGCAATTACATCTCATTACCCATAATCGGGTCATAAGTAATTTGAACCCAACATTGACACAACGTAACATCTTCGATGAACTTCCACGTATCCATTTTTTTCACAAAAAGTATATGAAAACTTTGGTTGAAAATGTTGAAAATATTGAAATGTGGTGTAAGGTGTCAACCCAAACTTCGGGAATGTTTTTTCTTCTATTGATAATGAAACTATTACAAAACTTTTCAGATTATGAAATCTTGTCATAGACAAATTTTAGTCATTATAGTTTGTAATGTTGTTTTGTCTAAATTTTTTTGAAACATTTATATTGGGACTACCTGACATTATTATCCTGAATCCCCATTGCTTACAAGGGCTTATTAGGAATTGTGATACTCTCCATAGTGTCAACTAGTTGAATGTAAAATAAAAAACTTAGCTTCATGGAAATAACTCAAATTTGCTATTACTAGTAAGAATTTGGATCCATAAACAAAAGGTCAACAGAAAGCCACAGAGGTCAATACAGATACAGGATGGAGTACATAAACGTAATCTAAACAATAAGGTATTTTTCACACAAAATTCACAACGGCCGGAAACACCTTTGTCGTAAAATCCAACCGGCTTGGATACACCAACAACATAAAGCAAGAGTGAAACTAAAATGCCACGAGGTGTGACAACAAACTCATAAATTGCAACTACTTATTCTGACTCATGATGAGTCAAATAAAAAATTAAAACCTTATAAACAACTCGACTTTAGTGGATCCGTTACACTTTATTCATAATTTGGGATTCAAATTTGATAAAAAAATTTGATATCCTCATCATTATCATTCACCTGTATTTGAACATTTTTCGTATTTTTTTTGCTCTTCTTCAAAAAAGTTTTGAACCAATTCACCGAGCGTTTTGGGTACCTTATCAATCCATCTTCGTAGTCCACATAATAGAGACCAAATCGACTCCGATATCCTTCAGCCCATTCGAAGTTGTCCATTATCGACCATGCAAAATATCCTTTTACTTTGGCACCGGATCTGCTCACGCACATAGAAAACAAAGAAACCAATGCGTCGATATAGGATAATTAAAAATATAAAAGTTGTAAGAAGGCATATATATGTGTAATACTATATAGCCTTATTTAATTCCTTATCAAGTACTAACGTAATTGCTGCTTGAAGGTGGCAGAGGTGGTCACGATGGAAGTTGACTCTTATGGTATCATTAAGGGCTTGTTCAAGTGATAAGCTGCGATTAGTGAACTCATCGACGCCTGCAACATAATCATGTGTTGATAATTTTATCCAAAAAAGAAATTTGCATTTTGTTTTGAGTTTAGACTTTAAAACACCTAATTTTACTTATGTATACACGTGTGAAACGTTGATGACACAATTAATTAAGGCTCGAAAGTATTGCTTACCGTTTTCAGTAATATAAATTGTTGGATCATTATACTTTTCCTTGGTGTAAAGTACAAGATCATAAATTCCTTTTGGATAAATGTATAACCAATCTGAAGCGGCCTACAAGATCATTTAAAGATAATTGAAATTATCATGAGTTACTTTGTTATGCAGAAAAAAATACATAATAATCCTCCAAATGCTAAAAACTTTAAGTTCATGTTGGATGTGTACCCGTGGACCAATGGGTTTTCCATTAAGCTCAGCTGTCATAATATACACAAATATTAGAATCTAATTATTCTAAGAAATTCCTTAAGTGCTTGAAATAAGTTTTAAATTTGTACTCACTTGTCACATTAACATGAGGATCATTTACGTAGCTTTCAGGGTCAGTTGAATTCGTTAGTGGATTGCTTGCATATCTAGCAGAGTAGTAATTGATTCCTATAAAATCATATGATCCAATTAGAGAATCCGACTGTTCTTTCGTGAATTGAGGTAATCGTGATCCAACATATGTTCGCATGCTTTGGGGATAATCACCAGTTGTGACTGGCTCCATAAACCTATATAGATATTCCGAGCATGAATTCATGGTAGCATATATAATGTGTTGCTAACTGCACTTTTTATTTATTTTGTGTATATATATAAAATAAAAAAAGCAATTTAGTTTGTATTAATAAGTAAAATATTTAGACAGTTCACATGTCCAGTAAAACTTACCATCCATACATAAAATCCAAAGCTCGATTTGCTGCATCTATATCTTGTTTTGCCTTCGAAGTGGGCTTAAACCAGTGTGTCACCACTCCTATTCCTATCGCACCGTTTTGAAATGCCTACGTAAGAAAGTTCGATGAAGAATTTTTATTATTATTATTATTAAGAAGAGGTAGACAAAACTATCACCATTGTTTATCTCAATATGCCAACAAGTCCTAAATTATTGTAACTCAACACTAGTGACTCAAATAGAATTTTTAATGAAGAACCAAATATTCAGTCCATAAATAAATAATTAATTAGATCACCTGGTATTTACTCTTGTACAACTTTACAGTGGCTGCATGACAAAGGAGTTGGTGGTGTGTCACCAAATATGGTTCAACAGCCGAATTTCCACCAGTACAGTTTAATTTTTGCCAAGCGGAGCATCGTCCCGGTGCTTGAGTCCCGATTGCATAACCAAAATAACTTATACTATATGGCTCATTCAAAGTGAGCCAGAGCTTTACTCGATCACCAAAATGCATAAAACAGAGATCTGCATAGTCTTTAAAGTGATCTCTGTATATACACATTTTAAAATGCATTTGTTAGTAGTATTTACTTTAGTGAATAATCAATATTATTGAGAGGATAAAATTTGTTCACTTACACGACACGAGGACTTAATAAACCGCCATACTCGTCAACTAAAGTTTGGGGAATGTCCCAGTGAAAAAGTGTCACAAATGGCTTTATACCTATATATATATTTGACAGGACGAGTAAATTAAAGTTCTATATGTTTACTGATTAAATGATGTTTTATGAGTGTGGATATAGATGTTATGATATATTGATGTAATGACTTTATAAATGTGATAAGATAAAAACACCACCATTGTGTAGGAGTTCATCGATTAGATTGTTGTAGTATTTGATTCCTTCCATGTTAACTCCCCCGCAGAGCTTTCCGTCTAATAATTAGAGCAAAACTATTAAATAAGTGAATAACTATCTACAACTAGAAATTCAATGAAGTAGAACATGTTAAACTATAAAGTGATTGGTCCCAATCAAATATGTGTATGTGAATCATCAACATTACTTGGTAACAATCTCGGCCATGAGATAGAGAACCTATAGGAATCCATCCCTATATTCTTAATGAGATCCACATCTTCCTGTAATGACACAAAAGGCATACATTACTATAAGAAAGAAGCTGAAATCAATATGTCTCATGTTTTCTAATTATCCAAATTTTAGTATATACATTGTGCTCATCAACCTAAAGAACAACGGATATGTATGAAACAAAATTATGTTCTTTTGGAACCTGATAACGGTGATATTGATCAATAGCGATGTCTCCATTGTTTCGATCAAAGATCCTTTCTGCAATTAATCATATTAATTTTTTATTTATTTACAGTATAAGTAAAAAAATCGTGTGCAACTATTTGCACGCACGCGTGCGCACACACACATATATTGTTAAGATGCATAAGATGATATTTTGCAGATGAGTTCTTGGCATAAGAAGAAGATGAAGTTGAAAGAATCACAGCTCAAAGAAGGGAATTGTAACTGGCATATTGAATGAATGCCTAAACTATTTACACTTGTCATCATCTAATATATGTGTGCATATAGGTTTCCGCTTTACTTTGAGTGAGGACCTTATATTCAACTCGCATAATGGCGATTCGATTAAACATTGTATTAACAAAAAAAATGTTCAAAGTTCCCATTGAAAAACAAAGGAATGGCTTAGCCAAGCGTCGACAACAAATTTAGCTAAGTGATATGATTAGACAGACCTGGATATTGGTGGGTGTAGTTATCCCATATGCTTGGCCCTCTGCCACTTTGATTCCAAGCACCTTCTACCTGAAATGTACACAACATATTTGAGTACATACAAAATGAAGATGTGTCAACATCCATACAGGGAGGAGGCAGATTGTTTGCACTCCTATTACCATGCCTTTCTCATCCCCTCCTATTTGTGCGGTCACGGTTAAGTCACGTCAAAATTTTATATTCCTATTGCTTTTTGTCTTATTATCTCTATAAAAAAATTAATATAAAATGTTGATGTGGCTTAACCGTGACGCACAAATAGGAGAAGATGGGAAGGACATGGTAACAGGAGGGCAGACAATCTGCCTCCCATACAGTGATGCTAATTGATTTGACGCTGAAATTAAATTAAACCTAAGTAATTATATGAAATTACAGATTAAAAAAAATGAAATGTATTTAGTTAGTTAAGCCCTAACCTGGTAAGACGAGGAACCTGCGCCAAGTAAGAACCCTGGTTCAAGAGAATCAAAGCTTTCCCTGTGGAGCAAATCGTCACATTCGACGGGTGGTTCAACATCGGCAGCTTTGCTTTTTGTCAATCGAAAACCAATGAGTAGCACCACACACAAAAGCGAAGAACGATACTGCATTGCCATGGTAAACTGTGGGTGTTTTTGCGTACCCTTCCTGCTATGTTGCATGGCGTTTATATAGAGGGAGTACGTACTCACTACAAATGAGAATAATAAACAACAATTTTTTTTTCTTTTTAAATAAAAAGACACACAAACGGGATTTTTTTTCTCTACTTTTTCTTCTATTATTTCCTTGAGACAACCGGGCTTTAATTGTACCGCCTCACTGACCGTACTACTACGCGTGACCTACAATAAAAGATGGAGTAATTAAATTAACTTTATGTAACCAAAACATACAGAAAGCAATGGGTATTACCGTATTAATATTCAATCTGGAAAAATTGGTAGATTAAGAATTATTATTAACTATAATCATAGTGTTCAAATAATGTTAGTCGATTGTTTCGGAAGAAGAAAATGCAAAAAAGACTATCTATTTAGGCCACATTTACAAATTGTTTTATGTAGCACATGACATGGTATGCCCAATTATTGAATGATTTTTTTTATTTTTTATTCTCCTAATTAAAACACAGTTAATTACCAAAAAAAAAAATTAAAATAAACAACCCACAGCCGCCAATCCACTCACCGAGTTTGTCAGGAAAAAAACCTAAGCCTCCAAGCTTTCCCCACCCACTCCAACCTATCCCATCAGCAGCCTCACTCTGCCGCCGGCATATGCCCTCCTCCTACCACCGGCGATTCCCTCTCTCTCTTTCTCAATCCATGTCCACCAAAAGACTTCCTGTCTCGTTGTGCCTTTTCAACCCAACTCTTTAAACAACCGAAGCCACTGATCTATCAATTTCTCCCAATTTCATTACGTTCAATCCTATCCAATGACATGGCCCAGTAATGTTAAAACACCTGTCATCTAAAACTCTTCCCAAACACTTGTTATCTTGTTAACTAAACACCCAACTTTCATCTTGAACCCATAACCAAACACCCATCTTCTTCCTTACTTCTTTCCCAGGCCCGGCGCCCCAACCGCTTTCCGTCAATCTCATTCCCGCACCTCCTCCCTCAACCTCCCCTCCTTCCATCCCAACCACATCGCCTTCCCTGTCGATCCCACTCCCACCCCCTTCTCCATCGTCCCTACCCCAATCTCTTCTCCAACTCTCCTCCGTTAATCCCATTCCTAAACCACAAACATGGAGAAAAGAAGACCCATCCCCTTTTTTTGAAAGCAAGAGATGATAATTGTTTGGTTGCAAGAATAGTTGGTATTTTACAAAAATACACGTGTATGGCCACGTCGGAGTCAGTATATTTCTGGTAGAACAGTCACGCTCGTGTTGGGGTCCCCAAACCCTAGTGCATGCTAAATTATTGGTACGTCCAGCCGAACCTTTTTTTTTGGGGTGTGCTATCCACACACCCCTTTTTACTTCTCACACACCCTGTTAATTTATGTCCGTTAGATCTTTTTCAATTCATCCGATCCGACGGTCGAAATCCAAAAAGGTGTGGGAGAAGTAAAAAGGGGTGTGTGGATATCACACTCCTTGTTTTTTTATAGGAGTAATGATAGAGAAGTGCATGCTAAATTATTGGTACGTCCAGCCGAACCTTTTTTATAGGAGTAATGACAGAGAAACAATTTATAGATGAAATTTCTAAACTAAATAAAATGAAAGTTGATGATTAAATTATTATTTAAGCGTTAATAAATGTGTTTATCTTTTATTAGTACTTCCACAAGTTTTCAATTATTCCGAGTCAAATTAAGTCTGACTAATGTAAACTTCATCGGTTAACCCATTTTATCAAAGACGAGTTTGAACCACATTATTATTAGTTTATTATGAGGCTAAACTCATCTCCTTCTTTTTAATATAGAAAATATCGTTTATTAAAAAAAAAAAACCATTTTGCCGAACTTTTTGTTTTTTTGGTGAACTCTGTTTTGCCGAACTTTACGTCAATAGACTGTTATATTAGATCCATGCCAACCAACCTTACACAAAATCAATCAAGACCGAAAACCAGTATACGTCAATTTTATGAAAAGATACAACCAAATGAAAAGATAGGATGAGTAGAGAAAAGAAAACTATCTAGTACGTGTGGACCCTACCCAAGCAAAATTTTAGTTTTATTAATATAAAAAATTAAACTTATACATATTTTTTAATTTGTTGTATGAACTAAAATTTTAAGTGATTTATTATATCAATTTTTGGAAATCACTAATTTGTCATCTCATGCTAAATTTGTTAATTTTTTTCCATGCAAAATAAGTTATGTGCCTTGTACATAACTTGTGTTCATGGTTATTTCGGACTTTCAACCTTATTATTTTCATAAGTTTTTTCATTATACAAGGATATATTTGCACGGGGAGGTGGAGGAATAAATTAGTTTAGGACATTTGACCTTCTTTGCACTTTAGAATGAACCCAAAAATTTTGCCTAGAAGAAATGTCGTGTTCGTTTCAAAAACTTGAACTACTAAAAAAGTACATTAGGCTCACTAACATATAGTTTAACTAATTGTAAGATTTGAGAATTCAATTTGGTTTATCATGTTTTAAAAAAAGAGTTGAAATGATCGAAATGATCTTTAAGGGGTGTGGGGAGTTAAAAAGTTTGAAATAACCTTAAAACAAAGTCATGTGCAATGCCTATGGCTTATATTAGATAGAAAATTTAACAGAATTAAGGTATAAGATGACAAATTAATGATTTTGAAATGTTGATATGACAAATCTCTTAAAATTTTAATTTATAACTCTATATGACAAATTAAAAAAAGTGTATTACTTCATTGATCATTCTAAAATATTCAAAAAAAAATTTAATCTAAAAATACTAAGTTTTTTAATACATCGATATGTTTATATTAAGAGAGTGAGGAATTTGGACTAAACAGACAATGAGTTAGTTATTATAATTTGATTAAGAACTCGCCATCTATGTGTGTTGAACTTAAGACCTCTCAACTAAATCAAAATAAGAATACGTTTTGAGGGTTTTTGACCAAATATAAAATTCTGACTATATATGCTAGCAATCAACCGTACGTTATGCATACATACTAATATATTTTTGTATTTTGAATATGCGAAATACTAATTTATTCTTATTAGGTTTGATTCTCATTAAATGTGAGTTTGAACCACATTATTGTTAACCCATTGTGAAGTTAAGCCCACCATCTCTTTTTTATTATAGGCAATATCGTTTATTTTAAAAAATAAAAATAAATAGATAATAGTATCAATATATATATGTGTGTGTGTGTGTGCGCGCGCGCCTTATGGATAGTGCTAGGGAGACTAATTTTTAAACTAAGTTTGCAAACTAAATGATGTATCACTAATATAAAAATAAGCACGTTAATCGACACTTAATTAATTAATAATTCAATCATCTACATCCACATTATTTGGTATAAAAAATTTAGTCTCCTTAGCATTACCTATGTCATATATTATAGGATCGGTAGACATTCATTAATGATATATATTTTGTGGGGGGTCTACTTCGTAATTTTATTTAACGATCAAACAATTTATCTTTTAGGTGTTCCCTCAAATATCATGTGTTTCAAAAATCACTCAAATTTAAAATCATATGACTATGGAATTAAATGATAGTCATTTTGATGTTTCCTTGCAAAATTGTGTTCGTTCATTTTTTACAATACAAATAAATGTTTTAATAACTTTGAATTAATTTATTTTTTACAATAACGGATCTATAAATAATAAATTAAAAAATAAACAATTTAGATCATAAAAAAAATTACAAAATGAGCCGTACAAATTGAATGTCAAAACAAAAATAGTTCCCCAATCATAACCCTTATAAGTTGTAACTAACATGAAAAGTATTTAAATGTGATATTAACTCCAGCATAAAATTGCGTGATGTGTAAGATTTGAAAATAATAAATAAATCATAAATTCCTAATAAGCCAAATTCATACGTCCCCTCATATATGTCACATCCCCTCATTGGCAGTTGCACTCAGTAACACAACAAAGAGGTCTTAAGACTTATCTGCCGCCAGTCAGACCAACACGTCATTTCGTAAGTATTCTCCATCCAATGCGATTCAAATTCCTATAAAGGGCGAAGGAGGTAGAGATTTCGCATAAAATGAATTGACAATAGAAATTGTAATTCAATTTTTTATAAGAACGTGTTTTTTTTTTAACTTTTCGAAATAGAACAACACTTCATATCCTAACACCGTATTTATTTGAGTGTTAAGATTAGTCACTATATTAATTACTAAAGACAGTCAATCACATATGAAAATTTTTGCATTTGCAGGGGTGTTTTTAATTGTCAACATGCGTAGGTGTATGAAATTGTTATTTCAATATAAATTATCGATCTAATAGGTTTGAGTTTTGTGCTAATCTACCTGACAAGTAGAATATGATTTAGATATTTATTAGTTTTATTAATATTAAGGTGACTCGTACATGTTTTCTTTATTTTTATGTTGTATCTATCAACAAGGTAATATAATCTTTGGCATTTTTGCGTTTTCATCATCTCTTTCTCTGTGTTCTTTATTCTACACGTGTCATATTTTCATCATATATTTATGCTAGTTATGCTTTTATTTAGCCAATAAGGGCAAAATAGTCAAACAAAATTTTGAACTAACAAACATATTAAGCAAGGCTTGATAAGGAAGACGACCCGCTCCGAACTTTAGTGTCTAGAGCCTCCTCATCAAACAATTTAGGTTGCATAAATTAAATTCAACGGTTTCTATTAATTCATTTTTCTGACCCACTACACATAACCGACGACTGTAATTTGACTTGCATACCAATCAGCAACTCAAATTACTTGATGAGGAGGTTCCGGACACTAAGGTCCGGAGCGGATCCTCTTCCACTTTTAATATTAAACTTCAAGGGCAAAATAGTCAAACAAAATAAGTAATCTAGTTAACAGATTGCTTACGTGGGTTATTGTTTATCGTAGGTTTTTTCTGGCAATTTCTACTGCTGACTGGGCAATAATACCCTACCCAAACAGATTTAGCTTCCAATCAAAACATAACGTACCACTCACCAGAAATTGAATCTTTTGGTCGTTGGCGGTAAAGACCCGGCTCGCGATTCTGGTCCCAGGATTAACGTTAGGATGCTCTCCGAAGTTGAAGGCCTCGACGACGTGACGTTGTTGAAGTCCGAGGCTTTATGTACGGGAAAGCCCCTCAAGAGTACGGCCCCAGATTGTCGGTGCTGGGCCTGCAGGTAGTGTTCGTCGGTTTGGATAGTTTTTGTGAGGCTAAGAGCAGCCAGAGTCGGAGATATAACCACCGGGACTTGAGCTCTGTCGTAAAGCCCCTGAAGAGTACGGCCCCAGATTGTCGGAACTGGGCCTGCAGGTAGTGTTTGTTGGCTTGGATGGTTTTTGAGAGACTGGGAGTAGCAGCTGCTGCTGCTAGAGTCGGAGATATAACGAGCGGGTATTGAACTCCGTCCTGAAGCTTTTGCTGTGGACAGTCTCTGGTGTCAGCTGCTGCTTCCAGAGTCCTTTTATTTGCTTTGCCTTCGGACAGATTCAGTAATATACTATGAGATTCCTTTTTATTATTTGGTTTGCTGCAATATATTAATTGCTCGTGGCTTTCAACGCCTTTTTTTTTGAAAATTCCATCCATGGCCACACTTTTCCTTTTCTCCAACTACCCCAGCTAGCTACCTTGCACAAGGGAGATTTTTGCTTCTGCAATAACGATAGTGCTCATCATATACTTAATTATTTAGCACGTGTCTTTTTATTTAATTTTGGTTAACTTTCATTTTAAGTGTTTGTTTTTCAATTTTAAAAAAAATTAAATAAAAAAACACAATAAATAATTAAGTGTATAATAAACATACATCATAGTTTACGACGATGACAAAAATGCGCTCATGCAGAAATCGTCCTTTTTTCGACATGTCTCTATTTTTCCCTTTCTCCAACTTCACACGCTTTATGGTTTCTTTGTCACACACGCAAGCATGAGTGGAGTTTGCAAATTATTGAGCCACTATTTCCTCAATCATGCTGTGGTCTTCAAAACCTACTAGTCTACCCTCCAAAATATCCATTATTTTTCAGCAAGGAAATAAAAATTTAGATTTTAAGTAATTTGATTGGCTGACTAAATTAATAAAACATGAAGCCGTCGAAATAGGAATAACATTCAAAACCACAGTGAATTGGGAGTTTGAGAACTTAGTTATTTTCGTACGTGGTCAAATATCTGAAAGAATATGAGTTATTTATTTATTTATTTATAATGAAAGTAAATCTCTTGTTAAAAGAAAATACTCAACGTTTTGCATTCATTTCTCACTTTACACAAGTCAAATATTGATTGAAAACGATTTGTAGTTAAAATGGAACGACGTGTTCATCATGTCAGATTATCTTACCCCTCCAACAAAATGGTTGAAAAGGACCAAAAAAGAAAAGATACAAAAGCAAGCATATTTTTTAGGGAGTTTTAACAAAACACTATCGGTAATGTTTACTTTTAAAGAAAAATCACATTTTTACATTTCTCTGGTACTATTCACTATATATTTAAAAAAGATTTTTCATTAAAAAGAAAATGTTTTTGGACTTTTCGTTAGTTTTTCTTATTTTTTATAGGAATTTTCATAACTCTGTGACTTTGTCTGTTTCTTGGCAACCAAACAAATCTTAACTCACCAACTCAACTCTTGCAATCTATTTAACAAATTTTGTAAGCAAGACATTATACTATAATGCAGATACATATGAGGAGACATACGATGAGTTGTTTTATACAGCAAACTATTCTACTTGCAGAGGGCGGCTAGGACTCTGCGAGGTGTAGTGCATGGATTCCGGGAGTGAAGGACGGCCATCCAGCAGCAACATCACCTTTTCGTCATGGGATAGCCACACACTCATCTTCAAGAATTTTTCTGGCAGTCGTAGATGATATCCGCTGCCAACGGGTTGCCATCCCCGAACGTGACAACCTTCTCAGTGTCATTTCTTGCATCTTCTTGCCACCCTGTATATGCTATCATGATGCCGTTGAACCAAGTCTTGCGCTGCCCTGTGCTGCTATGACATTTGATGCCCGGGTCGGTCCCTCGATTGTTTTCACTCCTCCATCCTCCAACCGTTCCAACCTAAACCCGTCCTTAGCAGCCCTGCCAAATATGTAGTCCTATTGTTTTGTAGCAGTACGTTTTAGCATAGTCATCTTTTTCAATATGTAGTTCTGTTATTTTTTTGTGGCATTGAATAAATATTATTTCAAGTTAACTTGCAAAAGCAATTAGTTTTTCGTTTTCTTTCTGTAATTTGTTACCAAATCATATTGTTTAAATCTTAAATATTAGTAATAATACACATCTTATACTACAGAGAAATACCTCTGTTAAGCTATAGCTATGTTCTTGCCTTCGGTCGAAAAAAGGGTCGTAGTCTTGGCCTAAAACCCTGGTATATATTAAGCGACGTCATACAACTGGAAAGAAAATTATATTTATACAGGGTGTAATTTCATAAGGAAACAATGGAAAACTAATGACTGAAAGGGTTGTGGATAGTGAGCGGTGCTGGTGAAAGAAGGAGGAGGGGGAGGAGGGACCCGGATCCTCTCCTAGCTCAAGGAGAGGATCCTTCTGACCAAGGATCCAAAACCGTTGGATGAAAATCCAACGGCTATAATTATTATAACTTTAAATAGACTCTTTGTAGCCGTTGAATTTTCATCCAACAGTATTTGATTTTTGATTAGGAGGATCCTCTCCTTGTCTCGGGAGAGGATCCAGGTCCGGGGAGGAGAGCGACAAAAGCAAACACTGAAATTGATGGGGCTATCCACCTCAGCTTTTCTTTTTGGTTTTTTAAATTGTTGAATTTTTTTTGGTTGAATAAAAAATTCATATTATTTTTAATAATGTGGTTATCTGGCTTAGCTGCTACTAAAGTGGTATAAAATTATAATAAAAATAACATTACTGTAATAATTTTGATTTACACCCACCAAAACCCAATTATTTATAATTTTTTTTTGAAAAGTACGATATAAAATAGAAGTTTTTTTTAAATGGAACAATTGGTGGCAAGTTATAGTTATTCATCTCTTATGGGGGCCAGAAAGAGTCACAGAAGCATTTTAGCCTCTCCTGACCACAAGTCTGACTTCCACACCAGCAACAGGTTTCGAACTCAAGACCTCTAGCTTTTATTTTGAAAGAAGTTTCGCAATCCGCCATTTATCACTGGGCCACCAGGCCGTGCTTATATACCCATTGATATTTTTTCATATCACCATTTTTGTTCAATAAGATACCAAAGTGGATGATTGACTCATTCCATACTAGAAATAAGCATCTGCTTCCGAAAGAAATCAAAGAATTTCTTGGGAATCCTACAAGATCCATTCGTCCCACCCCCACCCCCACCCAACAAAAAAACCAAAAAAAAAAAAAAAACTTACATTATTGAGGTGGATTGTTTGACTTTTCTTCCTCATTCCATACTAGAAATAAGCATCTGCTCTGGAAGAAATCGAATTGTTTGACTTTTCTTCCTACCCATTTTACCCATGTAAGAAAAACGGTAACAACAATTAAATTTCCAAATTTACCAAAAAGGGGATATAAATAATCAAGCAATTTACCTCATTAGAAGAGGGGGAGTTCGATTAAGCCACATAATAGGCAATCTAATTTAGTATCAAATTTGCCATCCATGAAATTCGAACCTAAGATCTTTCCCTTTTAAGTGAAGATGAATACCACCAAACCATAATATTGAATACCACCAATTAATTTATAGTTGACTATGTATTATTGGCTTCCGTTTTGTTCCTCGTCTCCATTTCCATTTGAGTGTCATGATTAGCCACTGTAGATGCCCAAAGACCATTGAATTTTCCAGCCTTTTCTTATGCAAAATTTTCATCTTCATCTCCAATTTATAAAGTTTTTGCCTTTATAGAAATTGTTATTGACACTCTAAAATTTCGTTATCCACTTTTAACAAAATTATTTTTCATTTTTAATATATAAAGTCGAGAGTATACAATGAAAATTTTAAGATGATGATAACAACTCCATTATTTGATTACGAATCCTTTGTTTAATAACAATTCTCTTGTTTATTTACCTTCCATCAACTCAATCATTTGCAGTTTGATTCCTCTATCGATTTTTTTTATATGGAATTTCAATTAATTTAGCATAAATATCTTGATACCTTGGATATCTTGAAACTAATTTAGCATCCAATCCAAACATAGCGCAACACTTGCCAGAACCATTTCGTGGTGAAATGGAATCTTTTGGTCGGGCGGGACCTCGTTGGCGGTAAAAACCCGACCTACGATTCAGGTCCGAGGAGCAGTTCCAAGTTGTAAGGCTGCTCTTCGAAGCCGAAGGCCTGGACTACGTCGTTGAAGTCCGAGGCCGCATAGGTAAAAGCCCCTGAAGAGTACGGCCCCAGATTGTCGGAGCTGGGCCTGTAGGTACTGTTTAATGGCGCTGCTGCTGGAGTCGGAAGAGAGAGAGTTTGAAACTATTATAATAATTTAGATGATGCTTTCGAAGTCAGAATGCATGACAACTTTATCACACGTGTGTGTGTGTGATTCGTATTTCTGTCTTTTCTTGGCAACCAAACAATCCAACTTCTAACTTTACCACACAACTCAACTCTTGCTTTTTATTTCACAAATTTTGTATGCAAGACATATATATTACAAATGCATCACATTCCAAATCTTAGAAACCTATGTTTTATACACATACAAACAACCAGACAAATTTGTATGAGCAATGTTACACCAAACACACATTGAAAGCCTATGGACTTATTTATTCACATGACAGGAATATCTTCCTTGGGTACCTTCATATTACAATTTCTGCAACATGTTCATTTCTCCGGCCCGATGAACCTGTTGCAGTCAATTCCCTTGGCGGAAAATGCCTCAACCAATTTTGGAAAGAGCTTAGAGAGCATGATTTTGAACCCGGTAGAGCTTCCCTTACCGTATTTATCTTCAGTTTTCTGGAAATCAATAGCATACCCTACTGGAGCCCCGTCCATACACGCCTTACACGCCATTAGAATATTTTGGGAGCGCCGAGTGAAGTGTTCGATCACAAGCTCCTCAAAATGCTGCATCAACGTTACTAAGTTACAATGTATACCAAACAATCATTCTGCACTACAAATTAAAACAACGGAAAAGAAAACCTAAAGAGAGTCCATGATTAATCATCGTACCTTAGGTGGCTTGTGGAGTGTGTAGAGCATGGACTTGTAAGTCATAAGGAATGCATTTTCGTTGTAGCTTACAGAGTTTTTCTCTCCCTCAGTTCTTCCTATCTGTTGATCATACCCCGCTTCATTGAAATATGGCTTGTCATTAAGCACGAGGGCTTGAAGGGAGAGAAGAACTTGAAGAATGGTGGAGCCCCCTGGATTCCAAACTTCAGTGCCTGTGCCCGTCCATGTATTAAGAAGACTCAGACAGACCTTTCCAGACTCGTACAAGTTAGGGTTCACACGTAGCCCACCAGACGTATAGTGTACCATCTACATCAAATTTCAAGATTGAAATGCTAAATTAACACTCACGATGATAACCATCAATGTGAAATATCAGAACTGCACGACCACATGCAAGTACTTACAGGCGGTTCATGAGGATATTCTGGTGGAAGATAAATATCAAAGAAGAAAAGCCCGTCATGATATGGAGTTCCAGGTGCACCAACAATGGCTGCTCGCAGTAGATCCATCCTTTCCTCAAAGGCGCGGACATAGATTTGTTCTGTTGATGGGTCTAAGTTAGTGTTGTTCCTCTAACGATGGTTAAAAGCACTTTGCATAAGAATATCCCTTGTGTTGTCGACTCATGTTATGAAAACCATTACAAAATAAACTTTCAAAACAGATGAAGTGCTAACCAGGCAGATCTTTCTCAAAGATGCTCCACTCTTGTTGAACCCTTTTCATCCAGCCTCTTTTCACCTACGAAGGAACCAAAGGGATAAGAATTATGGCTAACCAGACTATATGAATATATGAAATGGCATGTTTATGGGAAATATTATCAAGTATCTAACCTGAGATAATGCCAACTCCTTGTTAGCACCATGAAAATGGTGGTCGGTGCAATCAGCAATTATGTCAAACTGTCTAAACTGATCTACACTGTCTTTAGCTTTTGAATGTGGAATGCTATTCCCCTCAAACCTCTCCAGCTCAGTCGTTGACTGTTGCTCAGTAAAGAGGTCACAAGTTTCTGCTATTCCTTTCTCATGGGGAATCTCAGATTCATTTCCAACTTCAGATATACAGACTGATGGAGAAGGAGCTGAAAGTGGCGCAGACTCATGGGATCCAAAGAGACTCACAGCTATGCTAGTGAAAAATCCAATGGCAGCTTGAGGAAGGAAAGAGGAACTAGACTCCCTTGTGTAATCTTTTCCAACTTTACTGACATCATCCAAATTCAATAAACCCTGAACATAAAAATGTCGTTTAGCTTGTTGTGAGGAAAATGCAGAAAATACAGGCTTTCTCCATGGATTTCAGAGTTATGGAAAGCAATAATGTCTAAGATTTTTTGATGAAAACCAAAACTTCAAACATTACATAAACTTCATATACACCCGAAAAAACAGAGAGAGAGAGAGAGAGAGAGAGAGAGAGATGGCTTTACCTTTCCCTTCTGGTTAGAAGGTTGCTTTTCATTTTGAATCATCTCTCGGTTCAAGTCCTTGATGTCATCTTCTGCAGGGATTGCAGCTGAAACTTCATGTTTGTCAAACCGGAAAATTTCATAAGGGGGCACCTGTAACAATGACCAACAAAAAACTTAAACATGATCATCAAAATTTAATGGGAAACCAAAGTCAGCAGGAAATCATTTTACACACAGAATGATGAATAAACAAACCAGTAAGGACTGCTTAAATTTATACCTTGCTTGTAATACCAGTAGCCCATCTCACTTCCACAGCTCCATCCTTGAAGCCTATAACATTTCCAATGTGAGATAGGTAGCGTTTATCAGTGTAATACTCTTGATCTCCACCACAGTTCTTGTCGTCAGAAGCAGCCTCGTCGCTCATGTCAATCTTTGTGTGCGGACAGTTTTTATCTGCTTGTTCATCAAACTGATTCTGGACCAACCTGAACACATAATTGCCAAAACAGTAGGAGTAATCTGGGTGCTCAACCAGTTCATAAGCGCTTACAATTTCCTCCAACTGCTCTCCCTTGGAGGAATTTTCTTCAGGTGCAGTGATAGTTTTCCATTGCACCTTTACTGTATGTTCCTTTGCATCCACACCCCTCACGACACCCCATTTTTGGCTGCTAGACATGTGTGGATCATCGTAAGTTCCTTTTTCCAGGACAAACTGTTCAGGCCAAAATTCATGATCATTTACAACGCTTACTGGAACCAGTGTATATGAATCTAATCCCAAAGAGTGGCTACCATCTTGCCACACCACATCAACTTTGGTCCTTGTCTTTATGATCATGAAGACTTCATACCCTGAATTCGCGTTTCTTGTCTGAAATCCTCTTTCTGATTTCTTGTGCTTCTTAACCATTTCACAAGTAGAAGCATTTTGAAAAGCCTGCTCCATGGCAGCTTTATCATCAGCAACTTGAAGCATACACCAGTCACCAAGCTGCCAGTTTGCATGAGAGAAACATGACAACAAATTCAATTTTTTCGAATCCAGCACACGTGGAGGAGCAGGCATTTTCGGATCGCAATTCATGAGAAAAGAGGCAAGCCAGTCAACATACACTAAACCTCCTTCCACAGAACAAACAGTTCCCTCGTCTTGATTTTTCCTCCAGTTGCCACATAACCATCTATTTGATTTGGAAGCAGTTGAGAGACTGACCTGCACTCTCTGTCCTGGATAATATGGGTACTGTGGATCTTCAAGTATGTTTGGAGAAATAGGTAAGAGCTTCTCTTGATCCACAGCAGTGACCTCATACTCCGTTCCATCATCAAAGACAACAGTAACACGGTCAACCACCCTATCCACCCTTCCAAGCCATGGGCCACAAACAACATATTCCCCCACCGAAATGGAGCGGATCTTTGATAGGTTCTTGGAGTTTACGTCTTTTATTATGTTTCCATTTGCACTCTCCAAATCGACCAACATGTTAATCCCAACCACTCTGCCCATCTGTCCAGATGGATCTCTTACAGAGGATACCATGTCCCCATATACGAATCCCCTCTCAACCGCGAGAAAATCATCGATTTTCCCAATGGAAGCCTCCAGGCTGGACAATATGTTACTGGCATGCCCGCCATAGAAATATTCATTTTCCTCTTGATCCATGCCGCTATCAGTCTCACTAAAACTCTCCCAATCAGAGTCACTGAGGAGTGCATTCATCATTCAGATGCCTACGAGAACACTACCATAGATCTCAGTTTGATATCAACAATATGAATTAAAGTATGAAAGTATGTTTGCAAATCTATTTACATAGATGCATGTGACATGTACATGCACATATAAAACATCATTACAAGATAACACAAAAGAAATCCAAATTCAAATGAGCGAAAAGATTAAAGAGTCCACGGTGCAAGGTTTCTCACCTCAACTGCAAACTGGGAACAAATAAAATTACAAGCTTTCTAGAAAAACTTGGTTAATCTTCACTGATCTGCAAAACAAATATTATTTTTTAAATCAATTGCCATAGAAAGCACATAAACCTCAAGTTAGTACAGATATTAGAGATATGTAGGGGAAATCATAAAAGTTAATAGAGAAGAAGAGATTAGCAAAGTCGACTACATACCTTTTACGATCCTCTGTGATTAACAGATTCACCTTACACTTTTCCAGTTGATATTTGATAGTGATATCTCCAGTAGGGTACTTTGACCACTAAAACTGGAGATCTAATGCCAAAGGAGATTTGCCCTACCGGGAGGGATAACAGGAGTCAACGAGGACTCCAAATGCCAAAGGAGATTTGCCCTACAAGGGTAACAGGAGTCAACAAAGGACTCCAAATGCCAAAGAAGATTTGCCCGATTACCCCAGGAGAACTTCCAAAAGGAGCTTTTCCCAACTGCAGAAGTACAGTGCAACTGCCGGATGAGATCTTTCTCAGAGTTTGAGGTGAAGCTTGCCGAAATAACGAGGAGAATACCCAAGGAGATCTGCCCTAAAGAAACACTGGAGTTTGAGATAAATTGATGACAAGTCAACAAAAGAAGCACTCTTCTCATCCACTGCGAAAGTGGAAGTCAACCAACGACAACGGAACTTCAGTAACTTTTGCCAAAGGAGATTTGCTCAACAGAGCTGAAATCACTAGTTGATACAGTAAATATATCATATATGTAGAGACATGCACACATGAGATGTGTGCGCGTCTCTTGCCAAAGGAGATTTGCCCCAAAAGGAAGCTGAAGTTTCTGTCAGGGATTATCTACTGCCAAAAGGAGGTTAGCCGAGCTCAACTAACCAACAGAATGCAGGAATGGGACCAACAAAGTTCAATCCCGCCAACAGAAGTATGTCTTTACGCTTGGTTTACTGCAATTCAGCTGAAGACTGCGTGATCGCTCAGACAGGTATATCAACCTTCACCGAGAAAGATCTTGAGAGCTTCTCTATACAGTATGATACTTCAGCAACAACTACACCTTTATATATATATATATATGAAAACTCTAAGGAATCTACAGAATAGCCACTTTTCAAGGCCAAAAGTCATATAAGCTTCTGCGAACCTGCAAGAGTCACCTTTTCATGTTAGTGTGACAAAAAAAAAAAAAAAAAAGAACGAATAACAGTCCAACAGAGTTAGAGGCGAAAAAGAGGTTCGAGAATACGAGTAAATGCATAAAACAGAATATGTGATATACAATGTTAAATAAACTCAAGTTTCTCGTGTGTGAAAGGAATGCCTCAAATTGTTAAAGATTTAGCATCTTTGTAAAACAACCGAACCAAAGCACTTTAGGATTTTCTGGAGATTTTGCATCTTTAGCATGCGCTCTCTTTTGTTGTTAGTGTATTATTATTACCATTTTGTTTTTGCTATCTTTTATAAAAATGAACAGAAACCAGCAAAATGAATCAATTAGAGCAATAATTGAGAGAGAGATGATGCTGTATGAATCCTAGGGTCTGTTGTATGAATAAGGAGCTGGATACAATAAAGCCTTCATGACACGAGTTTGGGTCCGTTGTATGAATTTTAGAACACCACTACGCTCTATTGGACAGCGGAGATACTTCCGTTGGATAGCAGAGAATAAAAACCATAAAGAAGCTCTTACTCCAACAAAATCATTTGGGACATGAATCAAACATCTTTCACCAAATAACATCAAACCCATGCATGAAATCAAATGAAGCTCCAAGCCATTTATAAGTTTCACTAATATGATATCGAAAAATTTATATTTTCACACCCCAGTTTGTAAGTCAGACTTCAACTTGACATCCATATTATTTTTTCAAAACCTCATGTATCCACATGCAACCCAAAAAAGTATTAAATTTCCAGAAAAAAAAAAAAACCCATCAAGTCCCTTCTATGATTCTATCCCGTTACCCATTTCTTCCCAGAAAAAAAAACCATAAAACAATCATGAAAACGTTAAATTGGCAAACTAATCACATCAAGAAATTCCAACCCAGAATTTTCTAAAACTCAATGAACAAAAAGTTCAAACTTTCTGCAGACTCACCAAAACAAAAATCATATAGTCAATGAAAGCGAAGATATTTGAAGAGAGAACAAGCGTGTGCCTACCATTAGCAGCCTCTGAAAAGCAGGGGAAACCGTGGCAAGAAAAAGTCAAGAATACAGCCAATAATACTGAGAAAACATCAGAAAGCCACCAAAAGCTGACAAGAGAAAGTCAACCCAGAACACAACTCCTTGGAAGAATATCAGCCGTCTCATTTTCCCGGGAAAATCATCGGAAGAAGCTAAGGAAAAACTGGGATTCCAGATACGGAGATGCTGCTGCTGCCCGGTTCGAACCCATCCTGCGCGCCGTCTCCGAGCCTCGAAACCGTTGCTGGGCACAGTGGATTGGCGCACATGAAGAGACAGAGAGCTTGTTTTCTTCTCGAATTTGGATTTTGGTGATGGTTCAGTAATTTGGAGGGGTTGGAGTCCGTGTGGGTCTGTCTCTGTGTGTGGCAGCCAATCGGATATAAGAGATACGGCGAAAGAATATACCAACAGTATCAGCAAATACTGTCGCAATTCCAACTACATTCACTGAACCTTTTCAGTCAAATTACCATTTTGCCCTTCCTGCATTTTTATGCTAAGAATAATTATGTAATCCTGCATTTCTCGCAGACCTGAGCGTAGCCAGTTTGATCTAACTCCGTTCCATATGTCAGTATATCAAAGACTAGAATACTTAATTAAAGATTGTAGTTCACATAATAGCTACTAATGTTTGTGAAAAAACACTTCAAGAATCAAATTTTTGAGAAAAATCATTAGCATACCGATTTTAAAACCGGGTGCAAAAACAATTGAGTCTAAGATTTCATTTTCAAAATTAGTGATATTTAAGGATTGTTTTATTATTATTTAAGTTTTTTGAGTAACTTATTTGTAAAGAGGCGAATTAGTATTTAACTCACCGTTTATGCGAAGAATATTCTTCATTTTATTAAGGGAAGACGCACAAATGTAATAAACATCAGACATACTTTGAAGATGATGCAAAGCACCTGTATCGGTTTATTTTAGAGAGGAGATAGCATACTATGGCAGCAGCCCATGTTTTTGGAATATTTTGTAGAGACAAAAGAAGTATGATATTCGAGATGTTATGAGGCAATCAGTATACTGGAGCGCAAGAGAGGGTGAGGATCATTCTCTTGTCGTATGACTAATGTTAAGTTAGTACGTACCTCTCATCATTATATCACGTGCGGTGTTTTATTGTTTGCCGAGAAATGGATAGTACTGTAATATCTCACACGCATGGTATAACTAAGTCACGAGTACTAATGCTATACTCTAATGTATAAACTTGTTGTTTACTCATAGTATATCATGTGAAATTGTCAATTCACATAATAATATTTAAAAAATATATTAGTACCTTACGTGTAAGTGACAACACTTCATATTCCTGTTTGAGAAACCAAATAAGATGAACCATTTAAGAAATATATAAGTACAAAACAAAAAGGCTACAAATATGGTTCGATCCTCCTTTAGGCAAAGTATCCAAAAAGATGATTAAACTTTAAGGCCTTGCTCTAACAGCACTAAAAATTAGACATATGGAATGCTAAAAGAACATGGGCAATGGAAAATGACTAATTCCTAACTACCATACCTTTAAACCTCTACGTTAGATAACCACATGTAATTTTTATATGTTTCCTTTCCCTACTGCTACTTTCTCTAATCTCTTTTGGGGTGAATTATTTCAAAGTGTCAAATCTTTGTTGTACTTTTTGTTTTTAGTTGTTGGAGAAATTCTGGATGCATACTTGCATGCACTTTGCCACATGCATGCGTAATATGCCCTAGATATGACTTCCAATTCAACTCCTGTGACCTCGACGGCTTGTAAGGAAGAGATTTTTTGTGTGCTCAGAACACAGAGTGAAATGCCAAACGTTATTATATAATTGAAGGAAAGTTTTTTTATTTTTTATTTTTTTTCATGTGTCACTCAAGCTGTATAATGACATATAGTGTTTCACCCCATGTTTTAGGCATATTGAAAAATCTCTCCGGGACCATCCATGTTCTTTTTAGGTATAACGATTTGCAGCCATAGGTTCATTTAACATGGGCAAGCATTTAAGTAATGTAATGACTTCTATATCATAACAACTCCGAGAATGCATAGCCATGGACGCTTCGAAAGAAAATCTTACAGAGAAAATTAAGAGAGAAAGATAGAGAGAGAAAGTGTATATTTCATTAACTGTTGGAAAATTACACAATCCTGCTAACACACACTATTTATACTGACTAGATTGCTTAATAACTAAGCTAACCATCTAGATAACTACCCTTCTAGGATTGTGACACTTGTCATAATCATACAATAAACCCTCCTAGCTACACATCCCTTGATACTACATACTCTTAATTACGGCACTTAATTTTTTTTTTTGTATAAACGACAAATTAAATGGAGTAGTTCATATATACACAGAAGTAATGTGCGAAAATTATTTTTCTATTCTAATTTGTAGTGCATAAATATATCATCTTACCATATGTAGTGGGTCGTGTTTTTCCATTTTGCACCGACCTTTGAGCTCCAAATTTTGATGGTAATATATACTGTCCCTTCCCTCTAAGATAGAAGGACTTGCATGGCATGAGTTTTCCAGTACAGTGCATCTCGTGCTAATAATATAAAGGTATGTTTTTAACTTTTATTCACGTGTTATTGTGTTATTAGCACAGAATGTCACTGTGGCAGTGAATTTGTTGTGTTATATAAGTTATTTTCCTAAAATAGTATCTCAATACAATAACTACAGTTAGATTATTTTAGGTATATATAGAGGTTCAAGAATTTGGATCCATTCGAATCCGACTTCAAATTTGAACGGGTTAGAGAAAGTACGAATTGAATTAGGGTGTAAACTGCGTACCAGAGCTCATGCATGCAAAGTATTTTTCTCATTACACACACGTATATAGCACCAAAGCCACCAATCCACACACGCATTATAGTAAAATGGCTGATGAGTTTATATATACAACATTATTATAGTCCGTAGGAGCTGTAATAATACCATGTGCTTGATGAAATACCTTAGTTAACTAGCATTAACAATCTTCAACATATCTTGCATCCACTCTCGACATGCCACTACAAATAATAGTAGTTATCGACATATGTTGGCATAAACTTTCGGCATATGTTGGCAGAAATTAACAAATGTCTTCTAAGTGCTTGATGAAATGACCTAATGAAATTTTTTAAATAGGTATTATGACCACATTATTTAAAAGTCCTGTCTTGACCACTATTAGAGAGCATCTTGAGGTCGAATATTCACTCATTCCTTTTGCAATATATTTCTTTTTTGTCAAGCATGCCAATTAATAAATATAGATCGGCTGGAAAGTGCAATCGTATATGTTCTTTAATAGGTATGTTGCGCATCTAAAAGCTTTGATAATTTAAAACCCTAGTAGTTCATACAGCGCAGGAAGTGTATGGCAGTGCCCCATTAGATCAGCAAGTGGAATATTATTGATTGATCACTCGTGATCAATTCTGTCTGTACTTTTGTGTATAGTATAAATGAATTCGAATGCAATGTCATTCAGCACTGGTGTTTAAAAGAGCTAACTTGTATAGTATAGTTATAACGCCGGTCACATGCCGATAATACAATACAAAAAAGAGAAGTTAGTACATGTCTTTGTATTATTAGCACGAGAAGTTATGTGACGATACTGTTATGTCATATAAGTTCTTCTTAAAGTACTTATAAATGGAAAATCTTAACTGACACCCATAGACCTTGAGTTTGATATTAAATTATTATAACTTGGCTCAAATGTTTCAACCTGCACATGGCGGCCCCAACGGCGTACAACGGCGGATATGGGTTTTTGGACACCGAATTTGGTGCGTCGAATGTTGTATTTCAATATCCTTCGTACTTTTTACACAATTACTCTCATTATGGCTTCGCCACCCTTCGTGTGTCGGATAACACCTTTCAATTTCGGTGTTCACGAGGATTTCGGGTCGGGGTGTGTTAGTTTGATACCAAAGCTTAGGTTTTCTGAACTTGGTCTCATGATTGCGCTAGTGCTAGTTTGGTATTAGAACTTAGGTTTTCAAAATTTCTTTTATAATTGCTTTGATGCCACTAGAGCATAGGTTTAGACATTGCATATGTACGTGATGTTAAACACTAATTATTCTCGATGTGTTATGTCAGAACTATGCCACCTGGTCGAGCTCAAGCTACGCTAACTTTTTCCGAATTTGGGCAATTTGACGTGGCTATCGCTAATGCCATCTAGATAGCTTTTTGTCCTTCTCAGAAGAATGCTTCGAAGATACGTATCCGATCTTGCTCTGATGGTATTGTTATAATTAAAATAATAAAAATTCAGACGAGGAGACAACGTAGGAGACGATTTTACTTTTGCAAACCCTAGTTAATCGAGGGGGACGGTTTTGGAACGTAGTTGATCCCGGCGATAATATTGCAGTAGTGTGTATCCATACCGTTGAAGGTGGATACAACATAATTTGGATCTTTTAAATATTTTAAGCCTTGAAAGACAAAAGTGATGGTGGAAGGTTCACCTTCTTCCATTAACTCAATGTGCGTTTAGAATTATCTACGCTCATACTTCATACTTTGTGACACCATGCATGATTTCTTCCATTTGTTTGGAATGTGCCCTAGCAGTACAGTTGATATTATCCAAATCGCAGCTCACAGCTCCACGTGTACAAGGCATTAGGGCTTGCATAAAGGCAACCTCTTCGGAGTCAACATGCAATTAATTAGCTGGTATCTATCTAGTCTATAATCCGGTGATTTTCATCGTGAAAACGATACCTATATAATTGCCTTAAGCCTCAAATTTTTTTATTCGACTAACATAGTAACATGGACGAAAAGAGCGATATGTGTGTGTGTTGGTCCGAGACCTAGATTTTTGATAATCAGCGTTGCAACGGCGTATTTTTGTAGTGTCAATGTAGATGCATTGTGAGAGTCTTTGTAGACATATATCGTTTTCTTAAAGCACCAGTTAGTATCTTAATTGTAAGGTAAATGGTGTTTAACTACTTTTAAGTCACACTAAATCATGTCTGTTAATGAGATCAAGGAGACAGACTAGCTTAGTGTTTATCATGAACAGAAACCGGGTATTATAATTAGCGGTCATTATTGTTCCAAGACACTCATTAAGAAGAGTTTAGGAAAGATAATACGCTAATCTATCGTCAGCCCGATCATATTATGTAATAGTAAAAAGACAGAGAGAATTAATTAACTGATGACATAATTAGGTTAGTTAAGATGGTATTAGTGGAGATTTATTAGGAAAATCTTTGTGAATGAGATGAAGTGGAGAAAGTATTAAAGTGACAAAGAATTCCATTAGCATAATCATATTAAACTGAAAGTGGGATACAAAAGTGCTTTAGGGAAAATGCCCAACTCTGTACAAATATAGTTTTGTAGATGAAAGAGGAATTATAGGTGGCAAAGAGAAGGTGATTAGTCCACTTAAAAAAAGCACTTTTGTTCATGGAAGAGGGATATTCTCCGTTTATTGGAAGCTGGCCCTTCAGCCATCCAGAGCAACACCAACAGAAAAGACTGGACTTCAAAGAAAAATAAATCATAGAAGTGGATTTAGTTGGGTCAATTACCCAAATGACCTATAAGCAATCTCCAGCTGTCCCCCTTAAGCGTTACTGCTTCTTCCACTCTCTCTAATTGAGCACATTTAAATGTGCTCACTTGCAAATCGAATCATGGGTTATAAATTGAGATGTTCTCTTGTATAGTTGAGATCTAATTCTAAGTAAACATGCAAAATAATATGCGAAATTCCAGAGACAACAAATCATGAGTTATAGTATCATAAACTACGACAAATTACGAGTTTAAATCTCATAAACGACGATAGATTGTAAGTTCAAATCTCATAAAAAGAGGACAAATCACGAGTTATAGTATCGTAATCAACGACAAAGCATGAGTTTAAATCTCATCATAAACTACGAGAAATCATGAGTTCAAATCTCATAGATGATGACATATCACAAGTAAATTTTGTAAAAAGAAGACAAATTATGAGTTACAGTATTATAAACTAAGACGAATCATGAGTACAAATCTCAACATTAACTACAACAAATCATGAGTTACGGTATCATAAACTACAACAAATCATAAGCTCAAATCTCATAGATGATGATAGAAGTTCAAATCTCATAAAAAGAAAACCAATCATGAGTTGCAGAATCATAAATACAACAAATTATGAATTCAAACTTTATAGATGACGACATATTTCAAGTTCAAATCTCATAAAAAGTGAACAAATTATGAGTTACAACATTATAAACTACAACAAACTATAAATTTAAATCTCATAAACGATGAAGAAAAGAGAAAGAAAACCAAATTCATACAAACCAAAAAGCATTCTGGTGGTGGGGACTGGGGAGTGACAGAACTGGCCTGCACAGGAATGCTTTTCTTGAAACGAAAGGAATTGTGGGACCTTCGACAAAGAAGTGGGGGGATATATACAAAAGAAAAAAAAAGCCATATGGCATGATGACCGAAAGTGATAAGACTCATCTTAATCTAGTTTTGAGTCAACGAAACAGATCAGCACATATGATATGCTGCAGTTAGTCCATTCACACATAATTTGCGTAATGAAAAAAAATTGGGGTCTCGACCATTCTCTCTCTCTCTCTCTCTGTATTATATCAGCATATGTAAAATGAATCTAAAGACAATCCTTCCTCTTCCAACGTTGGTTTAGCTGCATTGGCTAGAGCGAATTCACTCGCTTTGTACATTTGAGTTCGAGTTCATTTTTTGCAGTTAGTGGCAGAGTCATAAATTGTGTTAAAAAAGTCAATATTAAGTGGTAATAAAATCATAATAAATAGAGCTTATATATAAACATTACTTAATAAATGATCATGAGTGCCAACTTATTTAGCATAAAAAAATATTTTAAGTTTTATGGCGAAAAACGATCATGCATGTGCATCTTGGTGTATGATCTAGGGACCAATTGTTATTTTGTGGTGCAAAATTGGCGGTGTGTGGTTCATTGCTTATGGGTTCTGAGCTTCTGAGGCTGGCCATCCCTCACATAGACTTCTAAGGTTTTCTCTACTAGTCACTTTTGGGCCTCGATTGGTTGGGCCACTTAAGAGGATATTTATATTTATGTTGAAACCCCTTATGGATTTATGTTATTCACCGTCTTTGTACTTGCTGCAGAAAGAAGTCATTACTTATGCTTTGTTGCATTAGTGACATTCTTTTGTATGCTAATCCTTTTTAGGGCTCGTTGTAATTTGTTTATGTTCATTTGGACTTTGTTTAATGAATTACTCTACCTTTGACCCCCCCCCCCCCCAAAAAAAGTACCTTGGTGAGAATTAGATATAAGTATGAAGACATGAAATTAAATATCTTTTATTTGATTAAGAGGCAAATAATGAAATTAAGAAATTAAGTGTTGAACACTAACTGTGAGCAAATGACTTTTGTGAGGGTCAACTTTAAATATAAAAGCCAAGCCACATCAATATAGCACATACAAATACAACATTTCCGTCACTCAGTGCTACGGTCTAGTATTATTCTTCTTCACTTATAAGTGAAAGGTCTTAGGTTCGATTCTCGTCAAAAACTGATTACAACCACAATATTGCTCGCCCATTGCGAGGTTTATCCCACTCTCTCACTCTCTTAGTTAGATAATATTTTTTGTTAAAAAAAAACATCATTCCAAAACTGTAAGAAGGGTCATGTGACAATCAAATATAATTAATCTTATGGTGTATATCAATTAATAGGAAATACAATTAAGAGAGTTTTAAATATTAAAGAAAAATAATAGGATAATATTTAAGACTTGCCACGTGGCGAGTTTTAATTGAATTGTAGTACCACTCAGCAAAGTTCAGTGGCAAGTAAAGTCTCACACAAGTTTTTCTCCTCCTGAGCACTAATTTAGATTAATTTAAACCAGAAACCAAAAGACATTGATTTCCTAATTCGGTTGCCATAGGTTTAACCTTAATGGTAATGAACAACAATTAGACTGGAGAATTGCTTTATGAGGTCGAAACAGAAGAGATCGACAAAGTTTGAAGTAACATAAAACCTATTGGTCCGAAAATGTCCGAAAGTGCCGTGTAGGTCGGAAGTTAATGGTCTAAGTTAGTTAAAGCTCAGATAATTTTTTTTTTAATGTCGGTTGATGTACGTACCATTCCAAATTAGAAACCACTATCAAGGTTCTGCAAGTTGACCAAAAACAAATCACACAATAACAAAAAGTGACACTACAAAAAGGTTTTAGCTTCAATAGTTACCCACCAAACGTTAATTTAAGGAATTTGGGGCCGCACATATTATTCATTCAACTGAAAAGAAGGATACCAACTTGGAACTTAATTTCGACCAATGAAACTTCCAACTTCGATTCAATCCAAGTTTCGATCAACAAGCATTCATGACACGAGAAGAAAACAGAGACATGCCGCACAAGGAATTGTGAAAGAAGCACACTCATGACTCATGCACGAGTTGCATCATTGTTCGCGTCACGAGAGTCAAGACCGAGCACAAACAAAAGATTACTAAAGATCAAGAGGAGCAAAACTGATTCAATCAGCTAGGGGGATTTCATAATTTGCACTTCTAAATACAGAAGATACAAATCGCAAAAATTTGGGACACAAATCCTACAACAACCACCCCCGGTTGAACTCTAAATTTTCTATTTCAAATGACAGCCAAAACTGCGCGTGGAGCAACATAGGAATCTGATTATGCTCACCATGAAAGCACAACATTATGAGCAGAGTGCCATTATTGATAATGTTCAGCCATAGCGAATGTCTATCCTAAGCAGCAACTGCAACCTTTTCCGTTTTCTTACCAGGTGTCTTTGGAGCCTTTGGAGGCTTTTCAGTGACTACAGGCTCTGGTTTCTCAATTCCTTGTACATCAACTATCCTCAACTTAGTCAATTCCTGAAAGAAACATAAAAAAAATGACAATCAATGTACTAAGAAAAGAAGTTGTGACTGCTTGGACAAGGTTCCCGAACATACCTGGCGATGTCCTTTGGTTCGACGGTAATTCTTCCTCCTCTTTTTCTTAAAAATAATTACCTTTGCATCTAATGCCTGAGATGAAAAAAGGAAAAGGAACAATACAAATATAAATTCCAAAGGTGAAGAAAACCAATGTATATGTATTGTAATGGTTACAAATTTGTATTCTAGTACCAGTGAAATTCTTAGCCTGTTATTTTCAGCGATTAAGAATTCGATGGCATTAACAATATATGATACAATGGCGCATACCACTTCACACATTTTATGAAGCTAATCTTTTTCTTCTTGCCTGTGACAAGTTTGTGCAGCAGAGTTTCTGAAAAGACTCTCGGAGATTAAGCTACAGTTTTTTCTTTAAAAAAAATTAACTAGGTTCATCGTTTTTTTCCTGAGCCTTATGAGGAAAAAAGAAACTACAGCACTGTGACTCCGTGGTTGGATTTTGAAGCATACATATATTCATTTTTCTTCTTGCCTGTGACACTCACGCACACAGCGGTAAGAGAAGAGAAACAATGCTGTCACACTTACGTGCTCCTCAACAACCGCATGAACTGCTGCATCTGGTAATATGGGCCTACCAATTATTGTCTGACTACTTGAGCCCAGCATGAGAACCTTGTTCAATACTAACTGCAATAAACAAGCAAGCAAAACATCAGACAATAGAGTTCATTTATGAAAATTATAAACGTTATGTACCAAAAAATTATGAAATAATACAATTATTTGATCTTAAACAAGGATACAATAATTTTATGTACTTAGCTAAATTCTAATAGAGATTAAGAGAGTTATTACAAAACAACACAGAAAGGATAGAATCAATAGATAACAGGAAAACCGAACATAAGCTCGCAAGTCTGGCTTGCCCTCGTGAGGGATCAGATACAAAACGAACACCAATGGAAAAGAAATAGCATCCAAAATTATGGTACTTCGAACTTAGGTGGTCCTCAATGCTGGTCACAAAACCATCTTCCTAGTCTAAATATTTACCAAAACCAGTGTAACTCTTAAGATCTCACCAAAGTATTCATTTCCACCTGTAAGCCCATTAACATACCATCTCAATTCATATGACACAGAAACTACTTTTCTACAAAAATTACTGTACCCCGGCATAGGACGTTGCTTCCAAATTCCAATTAAGAGCTTCTTTTAAGCCCACCAAAGAGTCATAATCTTGGAAAACACAAATTCAATTGATCAAATTGTAGCGAACGCTGAATGAATGCCAAACATTAAGGGCCTGTTTGGTAGTGTACTTGAATCCAACTTTTTAAACTCAAAAACAGTTTTCAAGTTTTAGGTTTTAAAAACTTGTTTGGTATGACTATTTTTAAAAATTGAACTCAAGACTAACTCAAAAATATATTCTATTCCTTAAAAACATAAAAAATGAGTTTTTAGAGTTTTTAAACTTAAACTCACTCATTTCTTTTCTTTCCCTCCTCCCCTCTCACTCCAAATATATCTCTATTTTCTTCTTTCTTTCTCCTTTTTTTTTTTTTTTACTTTTTTCGTTTCTATTCTAATCCAATCAAGTTTAAGTCGTAAGATTTAAAAATTTTAAATCGCAAACCAATCAAGTTTTTGAGTCTTAAAAAAAATTGTTTTCAAGAAATGTTTTGAAAAATGATTAAAAATTTCAAATAAGATACCAAACAGGCCCTAACATACCACCAGTGAACTGAACAGCTAAAGACTTCAAATTTCAATTTCAGCAACTATGAGTACTGACATTATTCCTGTGGGTAAATGCAGTACAAGTTTGCAACATAAAGTTAACGCATACATAACAACCAACGATATCCTAACACCGAAATACGCAACACGCAACAATTAATCTGTACCGACCTTATCATTCACTTCGCAGAATTTCAACTTTTCAGTGAAAATGCAGTCCCCGTTGCTAACCTTGAACTGATGAGAACCAACCTACAACAACACCACCACAAAATCACACTAATCAAAACCAATCCTACCAATCTAACAGTCTCATTCGACGCCAAAAGATAATAATCCACTCTACAGACGGACCTGAACCACCGCGAAAACCGGCTCATATGGCTTGAAAACCCGATCAGACCTCTGAAGCGGTCCAATCACTTGGTACCCAATGGCGGCAGCCTCCGCCTCTTTCTCCTCTGGAGTATACTCTCTTTTCGAACTGCTGCATCGGTAAGCACTCTCGTCCTCACTGTCCCCAACTTCTTCATCATCGTCGTCGTCGTCGTCGTCATCATCTTCCTCCTCTTCACTGTGCTCATTGTCTTCATTTACGTCGCCGATTCGGGGTTTCGACGAGAAATGGCGGGTAAGTGAGCGAGTGGGATCGGGGCTGGAGGAAATGAGGGAAAAATTGGAGGTGAGGGTTTTGAGGGATTGGTAGATGGGGAGGGGAGGTGGGAGGGAGTGGAATGAAGGGCTTTTGGAGAAGAGGGCGGAAGCGTGGCGGGTCAGAGCTTGGAGGTGCCGTCGGGTCGCCATGAGCGTCGTTATGGCTCTTTGGGGCTAGGGTTTTAGCTTTCTCGAGTTTGGGGTTTTGAGGTGGCCGATATTTCGGTTGGTCCATGATTTGGGGGGCTTTGTTTGGGTTTTTGCTAAATTGCTCTCTGTTTGAGTTTTGCTAAACTACTTTCAGAAAGAAAAAAAAACTCAAAACTCAAAACTCAAGATCAAATATTGAAAATTGGAAATAAACTCAATAAATAGTTATCAATTTTAATATTTTTTTAACTGAATCTGAAAGTAGTTATCAAATGAGTTGTTTGATAACCATTTTGTTTTCAGTTTTTAAGTGTCACATCCCGGCCCGGGGTGGATCACTTTCCAGGCCCGCTCCATAACCGTAACACGATATTGTCCGATTTGGGCCCCGACCATGCCTTCATGGTTTTGTTTATGGGAACTCAGAAGCAACTTCTCAGTGGGTCACCCATCATGGGAGTGCTCTAGCCCCCTTCTCGCTTAACTTCGGAGTTCCTACGGAACCCGAAGCCAGTGAGCTCCTAAAAGGCCTCGTGCTAGGTAGGGATGAGAATATACATTTAAAGATCACTCTCCTGTGTAATGTGGGATGTCACAATCCATCTCCCTTAGGGGCCCGACGTCCTCGTCGGCACACTTTCGGCCAGGGATTGGCTCTGATACCAATTGTCACATCCCTGCCCGGGGCGGATCACTTTCCTGGTCCGCTCCACCACCATAGCATGATATTGTCTGCTTTGGGTTTCGACCACGCCCTCACGATTTTGTTTCTAGAAACTCATGAGCAACTTCCAAGTGGATCACCCATCATGGGAGTGCTCTAGCCCCCTTCTCACTTAACTTTGGAGTTCATACGGAACTCGAAGCCAGTGAGCTCCTAAAAAGCCTCGTGCTAGGTATGGATGAGAATATACATTTAAGGATCACTCCCTTGGGTGATGTGGGATGTCACAATCCACCCCCCTTAGGGGCCCGATGTCCTCGTCAGCACACTTCCGGTCAGGGATTGGCACTGATACCAATTGTCACATCCCGGCCTGGGCTCGCTCCACCACCGTAGCACGATATTGTCCGTTTTGGGCCTCGACCACGCCCTCACGGTTTTGTTTCTGGGAACTCACAAGCAACTTCCCAGTAGGTCACCCATCATGGGAGTGCTTTAGCTTCCTTCTCGCTTAACTTTGGAATTCCTACGGAACACGAAGCCAGTGAGCTCCCAAAAGGCCTCGTGCTAGGTAGGGATGAGAATATACATTTAAGGATCACTCTCCTAGGCGATGTGGGATGTCACATAAGATTTTAGTTTTTAGATTTCAAAAAAATAAAATAAAAATAATTGAAAATAAAATAATTATCTAACAACTTTTTAAATTTCAGTTTTTAAACAAGTGAAAAGTAAAACTAAAAATAAAATAATTATCAAAGTGCCCATAAGTGTTTTTAAGAGCTAAAAGTACTTATAAATTCTTCTGTCAAAATGTTTATAACCATTCTAAAAACAATTTCAAACTGATTTAGAGTTTAAGCAAAAAGTTTTGATCTTTCCTCATCGTTGTGTCTGGTTTTCTTTTTAGGTTTTGAAATTTTTTATATGAGCTATCTTAGCAAAGAAGGCATGAAAATCAAATCTCACGGTCAAGGACAAAGAATTATCTTTGGGTTCCAAAAGTAGAAATTGGGGGCTTAATGAATTCTTCTTTATTTGTAAGTTCGGCTCGTATAAACGATGAAGACATGTTATATTTGTGTTAAATTTAATATTTTATTAATAACTTATTGTGTGACGTGATTCAATTATGCACATTCATATTCATTCTTGTTATCTTAAATTAAAAACTTCTCGCTGCAAGTGGCCCTTTACCACAATAGTGGAAAGGAATTGAGCTATTGCCTGACGGCATAAGTTCGAACTCCGTTAGTGACTAATCTAACTTCTAATCTAACAAAATTTATCGTTTGACAAAAGAAAAAAAAATGTAACTTCTCACTTATATATTGGGCTACAAGGCTTATTAAAAGGACCGACATTATGCGATCAAATCCAGCTGTTCGTTTTGGGCTTTTATTTGGGCCTCTAGAAACACTAAAATCCAAAAATTTCAAAGTTCATCGTCCCTTTTCGATCAAAGCAGAAAAATTAGACAAAAACTTCATCTCCATTTCTTACAACCACAGGAACCAGAAATCCTCCGCCCATAAATCTTTCCGTCTCCGATCAAAAAATGGCCGGCCGGTTCGGCTTATCCTCCTCTTCGCCAGCGGTGATGATGACCGTCACCAACACCCCCGCCCCAGATCTCGCTCTAACCAATATCGCCTACTGCTCCCCCACCGATCTCCAGAACTTCGCCATCCCCGGCACCAAGCTCAATCTCGCTTCAGTCGGCGACTCCTTCGTCCTCACCGTCTCATATCCTTTTGATCTTCACGATTTATGATTATTTTTATAATTTTTGTACAATTTTTCCCTGCAATCTGTCATTATTCGATCACGCCGTTTTTGCTCCATTTTTTTTTTATGATTTGATTATACTTAATTCTGAAATTACTATGATTTAGTTGGAATTTTTTATAATTCAATTGCTTGGAGTTGGTGTGAATTTTATGTTATGTTTTTTGGTGGCCTTAATTGAAAGAAACTGGTCATCCAAGCATACAGAGCGGCCACATTGCGCTTAACGCAATCCAGCGGCGGCATGCTAAGGTTTCTAGTGGCGATTCTATCTCCGTGTGCAGGTTAGTCAGGCACTCAATCAATCAAAGGAGCACTGGCTCGGAGCTGAGGTTTTGGTCAATTTTGGTTTCTAATTGTGTTTTTGAAATCCCGAATTTAGATTTGTTCCACCGGAGGATTTCAATCTGGCCCTGCTTACGCTGGATTTGGAGTTTGTGAAGAAAGGCACTAAGAGTGAACAGGTATTTGCGTATCGATTTCAATTTTTACATTATTGTTTTCAGTTTTTTGTATGAATACAAATGCCATTTTAAGCATTGGGGATTTGAAGAGCTTCCGGATTGTTTTGTAGGTTGACGCTGTTGCCCTGACGAAGCAACTTAAGAAAAGGTTTATCAACCAGGTAACTTTTGCTTCTACACTTGTTTTTCATGTTTGTTTATATCGTCTGGCTTTTGTTGAGGAATGTATGCATATGTTTATTTGTGCACCAGACGAGCAAATAATGAAACAAATGTTGTTCTAATTTCGAACTTGATCCTTTCTGAGTTACCAAATTGATCACGTGTATTACTAAATGAAGATTTCTTATCGTTCCAATGCGTGTGTGAATTTTACCATTAAATTAAGGAAGGAATAAAAGCAACTCATGCTAAATTATTTTGGTTAGAACGTAGTGGTCAAGTACTGATTCAGTTATAATAGATGCAAACTTCAGCCATATTTGCTTGTAAAAATCAGCCGTGTTCTTATTTCCTGATTTGTTTGATGGATCTTTCTCTCTCATTTAGTTTTTCCCCCTTTCCCATCAGTATATATTACTGCAGGTCATGAGTTCTGAAACATTGTGCCTTACTATGTGCAGGTCATGACGGCTGGACAAAGAGTATCATTTGAGTTTCTTGGGATCAACTACATTTTTACTGTCAATCAAGCTGCAGTAGAGGGACAAGAAAAGTCTAATAATGGTATTGAAAGAGGGATGATTGTGAATGATACATATTTCATCTTCGAAACTTCAAATGCAAGTGGAATAAAGGTGAGATTTTGATATTTATCTTTACTTATTCCTATAAATTGTCAAATTATGTCAGACCCAGTAGTTTTAACTGGTGGAAAGGACTGTATGACATATTTTAGCATCATTGTCTTGGCAGGCTACATAGATCCTTATTCTATGTTCAGAAAACGCAACTTCATGTGGTTGCTAATATTTATCATTATAGGTTTTTCATGACCCTTTGTTTACAATAAGAAAACACAAAATCTTATATTAGATTGGTTGAACTCACTTCATACTTGGCCGTGAAGGTCTTGCAATGACGAACCAGTTTTGCACTTGCACCTTTGATCACTTATTTAGCTGCATATCCTATGCAGATCAGAGTCGTGATATGATGGCCATTTACAGGAGAACATTTTCATTATCATTTAGTATACAATATCAAATAATGTATTGAAAGTTGATATCTAAATTGTATTCTCCAGATCGTAAATCAGCGTGAAGCTGCAAGTAGCAACATTTTCAGGCACAAGGAGTTTAATCTTCAAACACTTGGAATTGGTGGCTTAGGTGCCGAGTTTGCAGATATATTTCGAAGAGCTTTTGCATCCCGTGTATTCCCTCCTCACGTGACAAATAAGTAAGATAACTGATTCTTCAAGCTGCATTGATATCTTTTTGGTATATCTTTATACCAGGCTCCTTATTGGAAAGATTTTGATGTTCCAGATTAGGGATCAAGCATGTAAAGGGTATGCTCCTTTATGGGCCACCTGGTACTGGAAAAACTCTCATGGCTCGTCAAATTGGAAAGATGTTGAACGGGAAAGAACCAAAGGTTTGGAGTTTGATCCACCTTTTTTTTAAATAATCAAATTTCTGAGTTGTCAATTCTCTTAACACTGTTTGGATGAGAGAAAAAAACTTGGAATTCGAACAAAAGTCAGAAGTTAGAAATTGACGTGCGCCAATTCCCTTGTTTAGATTCATAACATAGAAATTTAGAATTTCTATGTGAAAAAAAAAATTGGAATTTAGGGCTCCTAAATTTAAATTCCATGTAAATAGTTGGCACCCATTCTTCTTTTAGGTAGCCAACAAAATTCACAAATTCTAGGAAATAAAATTCCGTCATTTCAATTTCCGTTAACCCCCACCACTCATTCTTCTTTTAGGTAGCCAACAAAATTCACAAATTCTAGAAAATAAAATTCCATCATTTTAATTTCTGTCAATTTGGAATTCCTTATTAATCTTAAATTTCCTCATCCAAACGCACTGTTAGGACTAAGAATTTGTTCTTTTCACTGGTCCGGAAGTTAAAAATTTATGAATGCTTGAATGTTTTCTAAGTTTCAGCTGTAATTTCAAATAATACTTACCAATTGATGACACATGAAACTGAGATGAAATTAAAAACTAGGTACTCATTGTCACAATCTTGTTTTCTCATTTTCATAACAGGCATGTAATGAATCGATTAAGTTCTGCCAGCTGTAAAAATTGAACCATGCCGAATCATGCTTTAACACATTATTTTGATGCTAGTACATTGTTTAAAGGTTCCAAAGCTATTTGAGCATGTCTGAATGATTTTGGATATGCAACTTTTCCTTATATAGGTTAGTTATTAAGATGCTTTGGTGATTGATGAGATTTTTATTTTTGTGTTCTGTAGATTGTTAATGGCCCTGAAGTTTTGAGCAAGTTTGTTGGTGAAACTGAGAAGAATGTTAGGGATCTATTTGCTGATGCTGAGAATGATCAAAGGGCTCGCGGTAAGGGAAAATATATATATCAAGTGCACTTAGGTTGATTTTTCAATAATTTCAAATGTCATTATGTCCTTAATTTCCCAGGAGACCAGAGTGACTTGCATGTGATAATCTTTGATGAAATTGATGCTATTTGTAAGGTATAAAGATTTCTTACTCTATGCTATTCTAAGATTCCTTATTCATCTACATTGTAAAACCTCCAAACTGTTCATTTTCACAGTTGCAGAGCTTGAATTGGATCAAAACGTTTCTACTCTATGCTATTTAGTATTTACCGTAACACATGCTTTGTTTTGCAATACAGTCAAGAGGATCAACTAGAGATGGTACCGGGGTTCATGACAGTATTGTGAACCAGTTACTCACGAAGGTTGGTGAAACTTACAGTTGTGCTTTTTAAGTCTTGCAAAAACTTACAAACTTTTCTAGGCCAGTATATCTTCTTTGTGCTCCTAAGCAATCTCATCAATATGTCTGTGAAACTTCTTTTTCAGATTGATGGTGTGGAGTCTCTCAATAATGTTTTGCTTATTGGGATGACAAACAGAAAGGATTTGCTTGATGAAGCCCTTTTGAGGTGCTCTCTCTCACTCTCTCCAAACTCATTATACAACATGTTTATTCGGTAAACATCTAATTTTTTGTCTTTTTCTTTTTTGTAGGCCAGGACGTCTGGAAGTTCAAATTGAGATAAGCCTTCCTGATGAAAATGGTCGTCTACAGATTCTTCAAATTCATACAAACAAGATGAAGGAGAGCTCTTTTCTTGCTCCAGATGTGAACCTCCAAGAGCTTGGTATGTGCATAAGTGACATGCTTGCCATATCCTTATTAATCTGTTTCACCTTTTATTCAATTCCTCTTTTTTCTCAAAAGTTGTAATTTTACATAATAAGACTTTTTATGTGGGCGGAGGGGTATGATGTTTTTTCAAAACCAATGACCTTGAGATTGGAATATTCTTTGATTCTTTAATGTTCCAAATTCTTAATGCATGAAAACTTTAATAATCCTGACAATAATTTGAACCTTTCCTATGTATCCATGAAGGAGATAGAAGGCTTTGCTTATATCTTTCATGTTTGCAGCGGCTCGCACGAAAAACTACAGTGGTGCAGAACTCGAAGGTGTTGTTAAAAGTGCAGTATCATTTGCTCTGAATAGACAACTAAGTTTGGATGATCTTACCAAGCCAGTGGATGAAGAGAGTATTAAGGTTACTATGGATGATTTTCTACATGCACTCCAAGAAATTGTACCTGCATTTGGAGCCTCCACTGATGACCTTCAAAGATGCAGGTATGGCTTGAGATTGTACTACAGAACTATTGAATAGTAGTAAATAAATCTGACCCGCTATTTACCTAGTTTCATCATTTTGTTAAGTTGGACCCATCTACCAAGAACTGGCCCTCGTAAAAGTACAGAAATCTTGATTCTGGTCCCTTTAAAATGACGTCATGTTTTTTTGGTAGTCTGAAGCAAAATATGGAGCCTATTAAACTTTTTTTATTTGTATTTCATTTCCTCATGGTTCTGTCACTTGATTTGTAGACTTAATGGAATGGTGGATTGTGGTGATCGTCATAAGCACATTTATCAAAGAGCTATATTATTAGTGGAGCAAGTTAAATTGAGCAAAGGAAGCCCACTTGTTACATGCCTTTTGGAAGGCCCTAGTGGCAGGTATGCATAATTGTGTGCATTTTTATCCTATTTTCATTTGCTTTTTGTTCACTTTGAGCATTCTTAACTTTACCCATCTTGGACAGTGGTAAATCTGCACTAGCAGCTACTGTTGGCATCGACAGTGATTTTCCTTACGTCAAGATTGTAAGCTCCCACGTTATTTGTTTCACGTTACATATTTATATGCTTTTCAAGAATTTCCGGTCTTTAATTATCTGTATTCTTTTTATTCCTATTACAAATTTTATGAGTCTTTAATTGGATAGGTTTCGGCTGAGACAATGATTGGTCTTCATGAGAGCACCAAATGCGCACAAATTGTGAAGGTTTGTTTTGTCTTCTTGAACAATTTTAGTTTTAGAGATGTCACTTTCATGTCTCAAATGTTCAACTTTCCGACTAATGTAAAATATTCAGTATTCTGGGATGATCTGTTTGTTTACTTATTATCCTTGTGTGTGTATAGACACATATATGGATGAATGTAGCCTTATCGATATAGTTTTTGTTTTCATTCTGTTATTCTCTGAACAGGTTTTTGAGGATGCATACAAATCACCATTGAGCATCATTATCCTTGATGATATTGAAAGGTCATTACTGCTGCTCTAAGTTTAATTGACTTTTGTGACTACTCAAATCTTGTCTCCAAAAGCCTTTAGCAACCATTTATCTTGAATAAATTGTTATTTTTAATTTGCGTTGCAGGTTACTGGAGTATGTTGCTATTGGTCCAAGGTTTTCCAATTTGATATCTCAAACACTGTTGGTCCTACTTAAGCGTCTCCCTCCAAAGGTTCGTCATTTACCCTCGACTTTATTGAATATCAATGATACCTATTAGGATATCTGTTAGCTGAGTGATTATTTTTTGGAATGTGATTACTTTTTTCTTGCATCTCTGAAGATTGTGGAGTTTGGATGCCCATAATATTTGTTTTTAACCTTTCTCTCCTCTTCAGGGGAAAAAACTTCTGGTGATTGGAACAACAAGTGAATTGGGCTTCTTAGATTCAATCGGTTTTTGTGATACCTTCTCTGTCACTTACAATGTTCCCACACTAAAGACGTTGGATGCAAAGAAGGTAATGATAAATTTGCTTCCATTTTGGTTAATTTTTTGGCTTTACATCTTCAGCTGTTTTGCTTTTAACGTTGTTGGTGAGTGAATATTCTCGCCTTCCAAATATGATTCAGTAAGCATGTTTTTATCAAAACAAGGCTTGTATCGCTTCGCTTCCACAAAAAGTGAAAGCAGTCTGCCATCTTGGCTGTATATTTCTTGGAATAAGAACTGCATGTTCGTGTTTTTATCTAACGTGATGTTATAGAAACTTTAAACTTTGTACGTAATACCCTAATTTCTTCCCTTTTTCTCATCGTAGGTGCTATCACAATTGAATGTTTTTGCTGATGAAGACATCGATGCGGCTGCAGAGGCCCTGAACGATGTAAACTTTGCCATCCTTAATTTTCTTCATCCCTTCGTTCTTTTTATATTTCTCTACTGTTAATATCTGACTTTCATCTATGTCTCTCTCTAGATGCCCATCAAGAAGCTCTACATGTTAATTGAGATGGCAGCTCAGGGCGACCAAGGAGGATCTGCCGAGGCAATCTACTCCGGAAAAGAGAAGATAAACATCACACACTTTTACGATTGCCTTCAGGACATTGTTCGATATTAGCTTATATGGCATTGTTCTAGGATATGAAAACCACAGAATTCTTATCCTTCGATAGTTCGGTTGATTATTCACTCTTATGTTTTAGATACTCCTCCACTTTTCGTTTTTGTTTTTGTTTCAGGTTTTGTTCTTGAGGAGAGGATAGATATGTTTTTCGCAGGCTAGTGCTTTCCCCTGTTGGGATCAATCCTTGGTTGTTTTGAGTTGTATCCTGGGTGTAATATTGTATAGATTGAGGAGAACATGGAGGGATATTACAGTCCCTTGATTATTATTTCGGCAGACTTGATTTTTGTTATTCGTTCTACGAGGGGTAATACACTGCGATTTGTAAATTTATTGTATTATTAGATTGAGATGCCATGATGGCGGTGGATTTGTTTCGTGGAAGTTACTCTTGTTCTCAGTTCTACCGTTTGTTTTTTCAGGCTAAGATGCTGCCATCAGTGATATGTATTGGTAAATGTCACTGCTATAAAATGGATTTTTTTTTTGGGTAAATTGGAAGGGAAAGTGATGCAGGGTGTAGAAGGGTGAGAGAATAAAAATAAAAAGATAAGATATACAGTAGGATTAACTATCTCCTAGTGCGAAAAAGACTTGAAAACCTTAAGAACTTTGATTCTAGTACCGGCATACAACAACTACATGAACAAGGAGGCAGACTCAACAAACAACAACTACAAGAACAAAGAGGCAGACTCTTAGGCACAACTACAGGAGCAAGGAGGCAGACTCAACAAACAACAACTACAAGAACAAAGAGGCAGACTCTTAGGCCATCTCCAACCGAGGGCTGGCTAGAGGGCTCGTTTTAGCTCTCTGGCCCCTCAAGATATTAATATTTTAATGAATAGTACATGGTCATATTTGTCTCCGTCTCCAACTGAGGGTCAAAGGGCCATAGGGCTCGTTTTAGCCTTGTCACAAAAAACCGTCTCCAACCGAGGGCCAAACATAATTTATTATTTAAAAACTACAACTTAAATTCAAATCCAATGGCCAAGTGACGTTAGCTAGTCGTTGGATTTGAATTTTTTTTGCTATAAATAGGGTGGATATTGGGCTATTATTCACACAACTTTGAATTCAATCTATTTCAATTCAATCTCTTTCAATTCAAGTTTGCAATGAATTCCAACTTTGAATCATCTTCGGATTCCAACTAGAGGTCCTTATCCAATTCCAAATTAGAAGCAAAATGGGTGCAAATGAAACGAGAATATGAGGAGTTTGATGAAGAAGTTCAAGTAAGGCGCACCAAACAAAACAGAGCAGTAGCCATGGCTGCGGCCAAGGTGTGTCAGCCAACTGAGGAACAACCTTAATGGGGTGGCTCTGTTGCTAGTTGCTCTTACAAACCACGAAACAGAGCAATGACGTATGCCAATCTGATGAACAACTACTTCAACCCCAACTCGGTGTACACAGAAGAGGATTTCAGACGTCACTTCTAGATAAGGCGTCATGTTTTCGAGAGTTTACTTTGTGATGTCCAGCAGGTCAATCCATACTTTTGACAGAAGCGGGACAGAGCAGGCCGCCCTGGTTTCTTACCTCATCAGAAGGTTACTTTGCACTCCGAGCCTATGGCTCCCTAGCTGATTCGATGGATGAAACCCATGGTATGTCTGAGTCTACATGTCTTGATACTCTTAAACAATTATGTGATACAATTGTTCAGGTTTACAAAGACGAGTACCTCCGCGAGCTAAATCAAGAAGATTTGAATCGGCTCATTCGCAAAGCTGAAGACCGTGGGTTTCTGAGCATGATAGGGTCATTAGACTGCATGCATTGGAATTGGAAGAACTGTCCCACCGGATGGCAAAGAGGCTTTAATGGAAGGTCGAGAAAGCCAACTGTTGTGTTAGAGACAGTTGCCTCATATGACACATGGATCTGACATGCTTTCTTTAGAGTCCCTGGATCCAAAAATGACGTGACAGTTTTTGGGCGTTCACCCCTCTTCAATAACTTGACGAAAGGTAAAACACCTCAACTTGACTACTACATCAACAGCTGTCAATACAATATGGGGTATTACTTGGTAGATGGCATCTACCCAAAGTGGGCGACACTTGTCCAAACAATTCCAAACCCTAGGAATGACGCAGAAAAGATGTTTACCTTACACCAAGAGGTATACCAAAAAGATGTTGAGAGAGCTTTCAGTATTCTACAAGCACGATGGAAGATCATCAGTGAATCGGCAAGAGGGTGAAGTCGAGAAAATTTGGACTCCATCATGATGTCTTGCATCATATTACACAATATGATAGTGGAGGATGAGCAAGATGGGTATATTGATGGAGAGTTCGATGACGACCAAGAAGATCCAAATAGGTCAAGAAAAGCTTGTGCAAAAATATATAATGGCCCTAATTTGCCTTTCAATCCAAGAACTGGTAGTATCTCTATAAATGAGTACATAAGGTGTTATAGAATGAAACGTTCTCGTGCCACAAACAAGTACCTACAACAGGATCTTGTTGCACATCTTTGGGCCAAAAGAAGTATGGAGTAGGTGTTTAAAAAAATGTTGTTTAAGTTTTATGTTGTTGATTTTTTTTAATGTTGTATAATTTGTATGTTGGTTAATGTTATTTAATGTTGTTTCATATTGTTTAATGTTGTTTCGTGTTACTTAATTTAATTTAATGTTGCATAATGGCTTAGGAAGTTATAGGAAAAAAAAATATAATTTAAAAAAAATATGAAACAAATTTTGTAAAATAGAAGTTATAGAAAAAAAAATATGAAACAAATTTTGTGAAATAGAAGTTATAGGAAAAAAATAGAATTTTAAATAAAATGAAACAAATTTTGTGAAATAGAAGTTATAGGAAAAAATGGAATTTAAAAAAAGAAAAATTTTGTAAATAAAAAAAAACAATAAAACTGTAATATATATATATATATATATATATATATATATATATATATATATATATATCAAATGCTGTTGCATTTGAATTTTAGCTTAAGCATTCCTGTCGGTTATAACCGACATGATTAATATTTTTTTTGGCCAACCTTCCAGCCCTTTGGCCATTTCAGATTCCACGAGCCTTCTGGCCTAATCCTTAGTTAGAGACGATTTTCAGGCTATTTTCGACCCTCTGGAGCCTTCGGTTGGAGATGGCCTTAAACAAGAGCAAGGCACCTACAAATGAGTTTACAAACTCAAATTTCAATATTTCAAACTTCTCATTTCCGCCTTACAAATACTTGTATTTATAGGCTTACAACTTAAATAAGAAATAGAAAAGACGAGTGAAATAACAGATAACTCTTAGAAAACTAAAAGATTTCAAAAAATGTTCTTAAGCTAGAAATTTAATAAGCCCCAAACCTATAGCTGAATACATGCATTATAGCTCTGAAAAAGCATGTATCTTATAACATTTAAATCTCAGTAGCTGCATGTGATCCAATATCCTAGTGGATACGATATTGGGTTTCTACCCATGCATCAACAACTACCATCTATTTAATATAATAATGCATGCGGTCTGAAAGTTATTAATGTTTTATTTGATGGAGAGAGATAAACATGTTAAGCATTCACGAAAGATCATTTTCTTTCATGTGTACTAAAGAGTCAAGTCTTTGTTTAAAAAGTTTTGCTAACCACTGCATGTGGTCCAATATCCTAGTATATAGGATATTGGGTTTCTACCCATACATTCACAGCTTCCATATTGATATAATAATGCATGTGTCCCATGATCGACATCAGAAAATGCCAAATGTTTTTTCTTTGAATGAGGCATTCACAACTACCATATATATAATATAATAATGCTTGTGATCCATGGCTGACATCAGATAGTTACAAATGTTTTTTCTTGAAGAAGAGAGTTAAACATGTTAAGCATTCATCAAATGTCACTTTCTGCCAAGTGTAAAGAAGAGCCAAGCCTTTGTTGAATGAGTTTTGCCAGTTGCTGCATGTGGTTCAATATCTTAGTGGATAGGATGTTGGGTTTCTACCCATGCATCCACATCTACCATATATCTAATATAATAATGCATCTAGTTCATGGCTGACATCAGAAAGTTACAAATGTTTTTTCTTTGAATGAGAGAGTTAAACATGTTAAGCATTCATGAAAGGTCATTTTCTTTCACGTGAACTGAAAAGCCAAGCCTGTGTTTAAGGAGTTTTGCTAGCTATTGCATGTAGTCCAATATCCTAGTGGATAAGATATTGAGTTTCTACTCATACATTCACAACTACCATATATTTATAAATAATGCATGAGTCTATGGCTGACATTAGAAAGTTGCAAATGTTTTTTTCTTTAAAGGAGGGAATTAAACATGTTAAGTATTCATGAAAGGTCATTTTCTTTCACGTGTGCTGAAGAGCCAAGCATTTGTTCAAGGAGTTTTGCTAGCTGCTGCATGTGATCCAATATCTTAGTGGATCACAACTACTATATGTTTATTATAATGGTCCATGGCCAACATCAGAAGTTGCTAGTATTTTTTCTTTGAAGGATAGAGTTAAACACGTTAAGCATTCATGAAAGGTCATTTTCTTTCACGTGTACTGAAGAATCAAGTTTTTGTTTAAGGAGTTTTGCTATGTGGTCCAATATCATAGTAGATAAGATGCTGAGTTTCTACCTATGTATCCACAACTATCATATATTTAATGTAAGAATGTATGTGGTCAATGGCTAACATCAGAAAGTTACAAATGCTTTTTCTTTAAAGCAAAGAGTTAAAAATGTTATGCATTCATGAAAGGTTCTTTTCTTTCATTTGTATTGAAGAACGAAGTCTTTGTTTAAGGAGTTTTGCTAACTGTTGCATGTGATCCAATATTGTAGTGGATAAGATGTTGGGTTTCTGCTCATGCATTCACAACTGCCATATATTTATTATAATAATACATGTGGTCCATGGCTGACATCAAAAAGTTACAATTGTTTTTTCTTTGAAGGAGAGAGTTAACATGTTAAGCATTCATGAAAGGTCATTTTCTTTCATGTGATTAAAGAGTGAAGCCTTTGTTGAAGAAGTTTTGCTAGCTACTGCATGTAGTCCGATATCCTAGTGGATAAGATGTTGGGTATCTACCTATGCATCCACATGATACCATATATCTTACATAGTAATGCATGTGATCCATGGTCGACATAAAAAAGTCAGAATTTTTTTTTTCTTTGAATGAGAAAGTTAAACTTGTTAAGCATTCATGAAACATCATTTTTTTTCCTGTGCATTGAAGAGCTAAGCATTCGTTTAAGGAGTTTTGCTAACTGCTGCATGTGGTATAATATCTTAATGGATCATAGCTACCATATATTTATTATAATGGTCCCTGGCCAACATCAGAAAGTTGCAGTGTTTTTTCTTTAAAGGATAAGGTTAAACATGTTAAGCATTCATGAAAGGTCATTTTCTTTAATGTGTACTGAAGAACCAAGTCTTTATTTAAGGAGTTTTGCTATGTGGTCCAATATTACAGTGGATAAGATGTTGAGTTTCTACCTATGTATCCACAACTATCATATATTTAATGTAAGAATGTATGTGGTCAATGACTGGGATCAAAAAGTTACAAATGCTTTTTCTTTAAAGCAGAGAGTTAAAAATGTTATGCATTCATGACAAGTTCTTTTCTTTCATTTGTATTGAAGAACGAAGCCTTTGTTTAAAGAGTTTTGCTAACTGTTGCATGTGATCCAATATTGTAGTGGATATGATGTTGGGTTTTTGCTCATGCATTCACAACTGCCATATATTTATTATAATAATGCATCTAGTCCATGGCTGACATCAAAAAGTTACAATTGTTTTTTCTTTGAATGAGAGCGTTAACATGTTAAGCATTCATGAAATGTCATTTTCTTTCATGTGACTAAAGAGTGAAGCCTTTGTTGAAGGAGTTTTGCTAGCTGTTGCATGTGGTCCGATATCCTAGTGGATAAGATGTTAGGTTTCTACCTATGCATCCACATGATACCATATATCTAACATAGTAATGCATGTGATCCATGGTTGACATAAAAAGTCAGAAATGTTTTTTCTTTGAATGAGAGAGTTAAACTTGTTAAGCATTCATGAAACATCATTTCCTTTCCCGTGTATTGAAAAGCCAAGCATTTGTTTAAGGAGTTTCGCTAACTGCTGCATGTGGTCCAATATCTTGGTGGATCACAACTACCATACATTTATTATAATGGTCCTTGACCAACATCAGAAAGTTGTAATTGTTTTTTCTTTGAAGGATAGAGTTAAACATGTTAAGCATTCATGAAAGGTCATTTTCTTTCACGTGTATTGAAGAACCAAGTCTTTGTTTAAGGAGTTTTTCTATGTGGTCCAATATCACAGTGGATAAGATGTTGAGTTTCTACTTATGTATCCACAACTATCATATATTTAATGTAAGAATGTATGTGGTCAATTGCCGGCATCAGAAAGTTACAAATGCTTTTTCTTTAAAGGAGAGAGTTAAACATGTTATGCATTCATGAAAGGTTCATTTCTTTCATGTGTACTGAAGAACGAAGCCTTTGTTTAGGAGTTTTGTTAGCTGTTTCATGTGGTCCAATGTCCTAAATATGATGTTGGGTTTCTGTTCATGCATTCACAACTGCCATATATTTATTATAATAATGCATGTGGTTCATGGCCGACATCAGAAAGTTACAATTGTTTTTTCTTTGAATGAGAGAGTTAAAATGTTAAGCATTCATGAAAGGTCATTTTTTTTGTGTACTGAAGAGTGAAGCCTTTGTTGAAGGAGTTTTGGTAGTTGTTGCATGTGGTTTAATATCCTAATGGATAAGATGTTAGATTTCTACCCATGCATCCATATGCTACCATATACTACCATATATTTAATATAGTAATGCATGTGGTCCATTACCGACATAAAAAAGTTAGAAATGTTTTTTCTTTGAATGAGAGAGTTAAACTTATTAAGCATTCATGAAAGCTCATTTCCTTTCTCGTGTGCTGAAGAGCCAAACATTTGTTTAAGGAGTTTTGCTAACTGCTTCAGATGGTCCAATATTTTAGTGGGTAGGATGATTGGTTTTTATCCATGCATTCACAGCTACCCAGGACTAAGCCTTTGAAAGGTTCAACCACAAGATATTATGCATTCATGAAAGGTTCTTTTCTTTCACATACTGAAGAACCAAGCCTTTGTCTAGGGTGTTTGGCTAGCTCCCGTCATGAAGTAGACGATTTATTAAGCAACGTCACCTTTTAATTCCCCGATGAAAGTCATTTTCCGTCCACCCACGAGACTTATCATTTTTTTGGATAAGTAAATATGACAACTAGACCAATTCAACTATTTATTTAAATTACTCTCACGACCAGAAAAATGGAAAACCATGTTTTTCCGAATGTAATTTATGAGATTTTACAGGAACAATTATAGAAAAAATACAAAATGTCTTTTCCTCAAAAGGAAATAATTAATGTGTTTTCAGTACAGATTATACACTGACGGATTAGCAGTAAGTGCATGCATGATATACAGTCACATGGTAAGATTTAGTTGAGGGAAAATGCTAAAGAGATTGAATGTGTAGACTAAATTTTATAAATTAAATGACATAAAAATTAACGATTGAGTTATTATTAAAGTTTTGTCAATATGTTTATTTCTTATCAATGACATATCATTTAATTTGCAAATTTAATTTACACACATTTAGTCTACTTAGCATTATTGTCTAAAGCCATACATACAGTTGAGAACAGGCAACCAATTAAACGTTTACATGGTTATCTCGTCTTCTAATGTACGTGTGGGTCATATTACTTTTATGTTTGCGACACAAGCGACACTGTTAGAAAGGAGAATTAAATTTAGGCCATCTTTAGTTAAGGAGAGCTCAACGCAGTTTTTAACTATGTTTTAGTGTTTCAAAAGAGTAATGCTAGAAAGATTAAATTTATAAATAAATTACAAATTAAATGATGTGTCACTAATATGAATAAGTACATTTATCAACATTTAGATAGTAATTCAATCATTAACTTACATGTCATTTAGTTTACATAATTTTATCGCCAAATTTATTATCCCTAACATTACCCTTTCTAAAAATTTATAAACATTACTTTAGGATTGAATTTTTCCATCTTCGACCAAGAAGGGCTATACTTTATTCCTTTATTTTTTTATTACTTTTTTTGGTCAAACTTAGCATTTCCCGAAGCCAAATTTAGCTTGGGTCTTTTAACTCGAATTCCTTTAGTTCTGAGACTGGTTTTGAATTTAAGAGCTAAATGTGGCCCATTAACCTTGGCCCAAGGTGACCTTACCGTTCTTGCTCATCCTACTCTATATATAGGCGTGCATGGTTTTAACATTGTAGTATACATCTAAATACGCAACATGGCAATGACTATGGGCGCACTTAATCATTCCAATCACATTTCAAAACAAGTGAATAATTTCACGTGGCATGCTAATTGTTACAAGCAATTTTCGTCGGCCATTTTTTTTTCTTCAACAAAGAGAATTAGATTCCGAGAGATGACGAAGAAGAGGGCGTCACTCGCTGCACCAGTTCTTAACAAGTCCGCTGCTGCAGCGGGAGCGACGTTGGAACTCACTGCGCTGGTGACTGTTCGGATAAGTCAGAAGAAGATCATAAATATCAAGGACATGATGCCTCATTGGTTTGACAATAATGCTCCTGATCTTCATAACCAAAGGGGTGTTGTTCTACGGCTTGTTAGTACTGAAACTGAATCAAGTAAGCTGCCTAATTGATTCAAACACCACCGTAATAGCCGGCTAGCAGTGAGCTGTTTGTTACGTGCATATCAAACTGTGATTTTTTTTTTTTTTTTTGCATCTATGATTTCCAAAGTCTTTTCACATTGACGTGTTTACAATATTTGACCTAATTTTCCTTTGATTTTGTGTGTTGAAACAAATTAAGACCCGATGTCGCCAAAGCTGAGCGATGAAGCTAGATTGGTTTGGACTAAGAATCTAAAGATGGGTTCTGATCAGAAGAGCGTTTACGAAGTTAAATTTATGGTGGATCAAAAATTTGGGATACCAGGAGCCATCATGGTGAGCAATGGATATGAGAACGAGTTCTACTTAGAGAACGTCAACATTGAAAGTGTTGTTGATTTTGCATGCGACTCTTGGGTTCAACCACAGAATGTGATCTCTGGACAAAGAATCTTCTTCTCTTCTAAGGTACGTGAGACACCAAAACTTAAGTTGACGATCATGTGTATACATGCACATAGTTTGATATTTGTTGTCAGACTGTAAATCTAGACTAAGTTAGGTCAGTTAGCTTGAGTTGTATGCCTCTAAAAAGATAAAACGTAAATCTGGACCGATGTTAAGAAAAAAAAATTGCAATAGTACTTTGATTTTTTTTTAGTTATATAAACTTCTTTAGTATGTGTTGCGGGATTGAAATCTCATGATAAGCGAATTACCTACACGCTGATCATCATAACTTTGAGTCTGAATTTTGCAGGCATACTTACCTGGTGAGACACCAGAAGGGCTGAAAGAGCTAAGACAAATGGAGCTAAGGCAACTGAGAGGTGATGGGAGAGGACTTAGGGCACCGTCGGATAGAATATACGACTACGATAAATACAACGACATTGGAAACCCAGATAAGGGAATTGAATTCGTAAGACCAACTCTTGGAGGCAACAAGAATCCACACCCCAGACGTTGTCGAACTGGCCGCCCTCCAACCAGGACGGACGAGAATATGGAGTCACCAGTGAACGAATCCACGAAAATTTACGTGCCTAGAGACGAGGAGTTTGAGGAGGCCAAGCAAGAAGCTCTTGATGTTGGAAAGTTAAAGGGAATTCTGAGGAATATAATACCTACAGTAACAACCATTGCTAGGGACAGTAACTTTTTCAAGGGCTATTCAGACATCAACGGTCTGTATAGTGACGCGCTTCCGTTGCCGAAGATTTTTAGCAAAGTCCAAGAGAACCTCAAATTTGACCCTCCAAAATTAATTTCAAGTAAGCGTGTATATACGGTAAAAATTAGTTAATTTGGATTAAATAATCTCACTCCCATATATTATTTCAGAGGATACATCTTGTTGTTTAAGAGACGACGAATTCGGGCGTCAAGCAGTTGCAGGCATAAACCCTCTGAGCATAGAAAAGCTTACAGTTTTCCCACCTGTAAGCAAACTTGATCCATCCATCTATGGCTCACAAGAGTCAGCACTCGAGGAGGAACATTTAATAGGCCATCTTGATGGGATGTCCGTACAACAGGTATGTATATATATTGTACGCAAATCTTCCGTTCATGCGCATAGTACAAGAGTGAACTCATCATACCAAAAGAACTAAATCTTAAACCCTAAATTTCATCACCATCAGATGCGAAAAGATTAACATTTTATAATGATACAGATCATGATAGAATTCACTACAATGAATTGTGGGTTTAATTAATTTGCAGGCATTGGAAGAAAGCAAGTTGTTCATACTAGACTATCATGACATGTTTCTTCCATTTGTCAACCAAATAAACACTATGGATGACCGAAAAGCTTATGGAACACGTGCGATTTTCTTCTTGACCTCATTGGGAACTTTAAAGCCAATTGCTATTGAGCTGAGCTTGCCTCCGACAAAGTCAGGTTCAGCATCCAAGCAGGTCCTCACACCTCCAGTTGATGCTACCACAAATTGGCTTTGGCAACTTGGCAAAGCCCATGTCTGCTCCAACGATGTCGGTGCTCATCAATTAATTCATCATTGGTATGCACAACAATTTCCATAATTCGGAGGATCGATGTAATTGTAAACATTCATTCGAACTCATCAGATAACTTTCTGCTCTAATACTATGATAAATTTTGAATTTTAAAACAGGTTACGCGTTCATGCATGCATGGAACCACTTATAATAGCAGCTCATCGCCATTTGAGTGTAATGCACCCAATCTACAAGCTTCTCAAACCTCACATGCGATATACCTTGAAGGTAAATGCATTGGCTCGTCAGGAGCTCATCAACGTTGGAGGCACAGTCGAGTCTAATTTCAATCCTGGCAAATATTCCATGGAGATTAGTTGTGCCGCTTATCGAGATTGGTGGCGCTTTGACCTTGAAGGCCTTCCGGCAGATCTCATTAGAAGGTTCGGAAATTATATGGCTGTTATGTTTTATGGCGAAACATATACATTTGTTGCATTATCAGACTGAATTTTGACAACATACTTGAAAAAGTTTAAATTAATTATTTGGATTGACAATCTAACGACCTAACATGTCACACTGTTTGGGCCCAAGATTACACTATCGGCCCAAGCGATCGAGGCCGTTGGGTAAGCATGGTTCTTAATCGTCGGATAAGAAAGTTAAGATAATTTGCTATTGTTAAGAGATACTATTATGGTTCTTAATCATAATAATTATCTTTTAATAAATTATCTTAGTTTTCTTGTACAAAGTAAACTATACAGATTCGTGCACTAACATGGATCTGCAAGCCGAAGATAATGGTGAGAAAGGAGACCTAAGGTGGCTGAGAAAGGAGACCTAAGGTGGCTGGGATATATATGAATGTTGTCAGATGAGTGATGGACTTTGCCTGCCGTGTGGAAAGCTACTAAATATGCGTGTGTGTGTGTGTGTGTATATATATATAAACAAAAAGGTGCAGGTTGACAGTAGTGCCGTGTGAGAGGCTCCCATATAGCCTGCATGCCTATGCCTAATTATATATATGTATATATATAATGATAGTTATTTCGATAGGCAATATTTGAACCAATCAAAGCCTCCAGGTTATCTTGGGATTTGATGTGATAAGGCTGAGTACAAGGGTTGAATTTGGTTGTATTTTCGACTAAGTTCAGAGTTTTGGGAATATAAGGCTTATCTGATGCGATCAGTGGAAGAGTTCTAGTACATGACAAAAGCCTATATCAGCTTATCAACCAACGCGCATATGTCCCTATAAATACAGAGGCAGTGGCACCATTCAGGGGACCTCCAACTCAACACACAAATCTGCCCAGCGCAATTTCTCGCTCTACGTGAAACCTCTCAACACCTTTGAGATTTTTATTTTCTTTTTCGCCTTCACACCTTCAGTTTGGATAAACAGCACTGTGAAGGCAACCAGTAAACATCTTTAGTTTGGATAAATAGAACTGTTGCCGTAAAACCAGTCGTCCGTGAAGCACCTTCAGTTTGGATAAACAGCACTGCGACATGGTCGATTAGTTATCTATCCAAGTCTCGGCCGACGAGGGTTTTCGAATCCCCGTCGACAGAGGTCATCTCACCAGCCATCTCGGCGAAGTGAGGTGTTATTAATACTTAGGCTCGGTGCCTCGACGCCGAGTTATTTTATGATCTCATATTCATAAGTGGGTTTTAGAGTTCGACACTTAGACGGTCGAACCACGTTCATTATCAAGACCTTCATCCGCTTTGAGTATTTGTGCCCCTATATTCTAGTATCGATTCAGCGTGGTTTTACCTTCACCAATACGGTGACTGTTGCCGAATCGGACGACGACGAGCCGTGAACTTTGTAATTGGTAGCCTTGTCTTTAGGCTTAAGCACCCAGAGGCCGAGACGTGTTCCTTTCTCGGCTGCAGTTGCAAGACACAGAAGTCAGCCGCGCGCATCCACACAACATCAAGACATTTTTACTCATCGGTTGAGCTCGGCCGACGAGTTGGCATGCCCCGCACACATTTGAAGGACGTAGTTAGCTTACTAATTACTCGGCCTGCGTGCCACGTAGGCTAGGTGATTTTTGTAGTCAACACACACTGTCTTGCAAAAGATAAGTACACTTTTCCTTGAGTGGATATCTTAGTAACTTTATTGTCGTCTCTATATGCAGAGGAGTAGCAATTCCAGACCCAACTCAATCCCATGGGCTAAGACTACTAATTGAAGACTACCCATATGCAACAGATGGACTCCTCATATGGTCAGCAATTGAGAGATTGGTTCAAACCTATGTGAATTACTACTACCCTGATGCAAGTGTGGTTCAATCAGACACAGAACTCCATGCATGGTACAACGAGTCAATCAATTTAGGGCATGCCGATGTTTCCCATGCAAGCTGGTGGCCTAAACTCTCAACCCCAAATGACCTAATCTCAATTCTCACCACGATAATTTGGATCCCGTCCGCTCAACATGCTGCTCTAAACTTTGGCCAGTATTCATTCGGTGGTTATGTCCCAACTCGCCCACCACACATGAGAAGACTAGTGCCAAATCAGCACGATGATCCTGATGAGTACGCCGATTTCATAAGCGAACCACAGCAATATTTTCTATCATCACTGCCTAGCTTGTTTGAAGCAACAAAGTATATGGCAGTGATCGACATCATTTCGACTCACTCGCCTGATGAAGAGTATATTGGGGAAAGGAAGGGTTTGTCGACGTGGTCAGCTGACACTGAGATTGTTGAAGCATTTTATAGGTTTTCAATGGAGATGAAGAAAATTGACAAGGAGATTGAAAGAAGAAATGTTGATTTAAATCTGAGGAACAGATGTGGGGCTGGGGTCTCACCATATGAGCTGCTCATGCCAAGCTCGGAGCCTGGGGTTACATGCAGAGGAGTTCCTAATAGTATAACAGTTTGAGGTTAATTCGAGACAATTAAATTCTTGAATATAATAACTTCTGTTATCGTACTATAAGTATCAACCAGTTAAATAAGCCACTAGGAATAGCCTAGTGGTGATGGTGAGGGTGTGGGTGTGGGTGTGGGTGAGGGGTGGGGTAGACCTAGGTCCTAGGTTCGAAACTTGGTGTGGGTGGGGTGGTGTGTGGATAATAAAATAAAATAAAGTATCAACCCGTTAAATTATGTAATCTCATATTCCTCAGTTTGCAAAATAACGTATGTTGCCTGAATAAAATAAACGATTAGGGCCCTTCAACTTATTAATCTTCATTTGAGTATCCTTCTTACGTACAAAAAAGCATTCAAATATGAGATCGTTTAATCATCAAAGCGTTTTAAAATAATTGACGATTCATCTTGATTATGTTATTTGGTACGTACATTGTCGATCTCTTCTATACATTTGAATGACTAAATCATCTCTGATTAAAATGATTTTTTGTAGGAGTGATCTTGAAAAGAAAATTAAGAAATTAAGCGATTTTCAGATCATGAAATTATTAGCCCAGATGATACATCATCCATTTCTGTACAATCTGGAACAACTAAATGTAGTTAGTCTTGTTATTAGTTGTGGTTAGTTAGGATTGTAAAGTTTAGTTAAGTAAGCTAAGGGTATAATTGTAAAGAGCCAAGAAAGGCTATATATATATCCATCCATGTAATTGTTAATTCAGTTAATGAAATACAATCTTACAGAAGAAGATTTGGTTCTCTTTATGGTATCTCGCCATTTGCTTCACGGCATCGTCTCCACCTTCCGCTTCGATCGATCTTCTCTGAGTTCTTGATCGATTCTTGGTGTTTCAACTCTGATTCTTGACTCTTTCTTCTCCGATCTTTCTTCTGTGCGTCGATTGCTTCTTGTTGGTACTCATGGCTTCTCCGTCAGACTCGTCCCCAATTTCTCCGACTCCAAACCCTAATTTCTCCTCTAATCTTCCTTCTCTGAATTCGTACACTTCTCTGACCATTCACAACATTGGCAGTATGGTGCCGATTAAACTGAAGAGCTCCAATTATCTTCCATGGCGAGCGTTGTTTGCTCCTATTTTCCGACGATACAAACTTCTCGGTGTGATTGAAGGAACTGAGGTCTGTCCACCGCCTCTCATGGCTGATCGCTCGCTGAATCCCGCTTTTGAAGAATGGTATGAAAAGGATCAAAATCTCCTAATCTGGTTGAATTCCACTCTTTCTGAAGAGATCATTCCGTTCACGGTTGGGGTTTCGTCTTCTCGCGAGCTTTGGGTGAAACTTGAACAGCGTTTTGGTGGTGTTTCGGAGGCTAATATTCATCAATTGCGCTCTCGCCTTCAATTGGTTCAGAAAGGCTCCAATTCTATCTCTGTCTATCTACAGCAAATCAAGGAAATTGCAGATTCATTACATGCTGCAGGGGCTTCTGTCTCAGATCGTGATCTAATTGCTGCTACCTTACATGGTTTGCCTGATGACTTTGAATCATTTATTGATTCTATCATGCTTCGCTTATCTTCTACATCGCTGGATGAACTTCACGGTCTCTTACTTACCAAGGAGCTTTCTATGGCTCGACGGAAGACAGTCTCTTCAGCATCTGCAGTTGAACCATTCCAGGCTTTCTCCGTGCAGTCTCAGCCTCCTCTCCTTCCTACTCCCTCTGCATTTGCTGCTCAATCTTCACCACTGCAATCAGCCTCTCGGTTCAACTCAAATCGTGGTAGGCCTCATAGGGGTCAATTCATTTCTAATCGGGGAAATCGCAATCATCGTGGTCCTTTCACTCCTCATCGTGGTAATCGGCTTTATCAAGGCTCGCGCAGTTATCAAGGTTCTTCTACCTTCAAAGTACCCTGTCAAATCTGTGGCTCTACCAGTCATGAGGCCATTGACTGTTTTGATCGCATGAACCCCGAGATCTGTGGTCGAATTCCTCCAGCTAAACTTGCTGCCATGTGTGCACAGCATTCTGCTAAACCATCTCAGCCTTGGTTAATTGATTCTGGAGCTACATCCCACATCACCAATGATATTGCTAATCTCTCCTCTTCTACTACTCCCTACACTGGAGAGGACAAGGTGTATGTTGGAAATGGTAAAGGTTTATCCATTCGTAATGTTGGTTCTTCTTCTCTGCACACTCCTCATCATTCTTTTAAGCTACAGAATGTTCTTCATGTTCCTTCCATGACACATAATCTTTTGTCTGCTTATCAATTTCTTAAGGATAATGATTGTGCATTAACTCTTGACTCTTATGGATCCACTGTCAAGGATCGTATTTCGGGGAGGATGCTTTTGCGGGGACCGGTTAGAGACGGTTTCTATCCCCTGCCAAGCTCTAGTCCCTCTCCTCCTGCTTTACACTCTGCCTTACTCAGTGTTAAAGCTCCAGTCAAAGTGTGGCATCAACGCTTAGGTCATCCGTCTTCTTCCATATTTCGCAGGGTCATCTCTACTAATAAGCTTGCAGTGACTGGTAAATCTTCAGTTGACTTCTTCTGTTCAGACTGTGCTCTAGCTAAGAACCACAAGCTTCCTTTTGGAGTGGCTTCTTCAACTACAACTCGCAGCCTTCAACTGTTGCACTGTGATTTGTGGGGACCTGCTTCTGTTAAATCTAGTAGTGGCTTCCAGTACTACTTACTTCTAGTTGATGATTTTAGTAAATGCAGCTGGTTTTTCCCTTTGAAAGCAAAGTCTGATGTATTTTCTACATTTGTTATCTTCAAAAACTATGTCGAAAATTTACTTGGCAATAAAATACAAATTCTGCGTTCAGATTCAGGGGGTGAGTTCACTGGTCACTCTTTTGCTTCCTTTCTTCGCACACATGGTATTCTTCATCAATTTAGCTGTCCGCACACGCCTGAACAAAATGGCTGTGCCGAGAGAAAGCACAGACATTTGGTTGAAACAGCTCGTACTTTACTTGTTGCCTCTCATGTCCCTCATGTGTTTTGGGTTGAAGCCTTTTCTACTGCCATCTACCTTATCAATCGCCTGCCCATCTCTGGTATTACACTATCTCATTGGGAAATTCTTTTTCATCAGCAGCCGGATTATTCCAAACTCAAGATATTTGGCTGTCAGTGCTTCCCGTGGCTAAAACCTTATGTCCATAGTAAACTGGATGCTAAAAGCAAAAACTGTATTTTCTTGGGGTACAGTCTTCAGCACAAAGGCTATCGCTGTTTTGACCCTATTGCCAACCGTGTCTACATCTCCAGACATGTGATGTTTAATGAAGACGCCTATCCGTTTCAGTCTCTGCCTCTTCATTCCTCTGGTTCTGCCGATACTTCTCCAGTTTCTTCATCTTCCCTGGACCTTTACTTTAGCAAGTTTACTCAACCTGCTACTCCAGGTGCTGCTTCTTCATCTTCTTCTAGCCCGCGGCCCTTTGCACCATCAAATGCTTCTCCTCCTACCTCTACACCTGCTCCTTCACCTATATCATTCCCTGCCTATATCCCTACTAGTTCTGACGTATCTACATCATCCATTTCTGTTAATGTGCATCCCATGGTTACTAGATCTAAGGCAGGAATTTATAAACCCAAGGCTTATGCAGCAACTAAACATCCACTCCCTGTTCCTACAGATTTTGTTCCCAGCACCTATTTACAAGCTTCCAAGTATGCTCACTGGAGAGCTGCGATGCAGGAGGAATATAATGCATTGGTTTCTACAGAAACCTGGTCTTTAGTTCCTTCTCATTCCACTCACAATGTTGTCGGCTGCAAGTGGGTGTTCCGTGTCAAGACCAAAGCTGATGGTACTATTGATCGATATAAAGCCCGGCTCGTAGCCAAGGGCTTTCATCAGCAAGCAGGAATTGATTTTCAGGAAACTTTCAGTCCGGTTGCTAAACCAGTTACCATTCGAATTCTACTCACTCTTGCTGTTCAACACAATTGGTTCTTAAATCAATTAGATATTAGCAACGCCTTTCTTCATGGCGACTTAAAAGAGGATGTTTACATGCAGCAACCCCCTGGTTTTATTGATCCTCTCTTTCCTGATCATGTCTGCAAGCTCAGAAAATCCTTGTATGGTCTCAAACAAGCGCCTCGCGCTTGGTTTGAGAAACTGTTTCACGCATTACTTGCTCTTGGTTTCACCCAATCCTCCTCTGATGCCTCTTTATTTGTATTGAATGGTCCTCAGTTGGTTATAGTTCTCGTATATGTGGATGACATTCTTGTCACTGGGCCTAACTCTACTTTCTGTCATCAGTTTATTCAGCAGCTTAGTGACCAATTTCCAGTGAAGGATCTTGGTCCTTTACACTATTTTTTGGGGCTGGAAGTTCAGCGCTCTACTCACGGGATCTTTCTTCATCAAACGAAGTATTTGCTTGATCTTCTCCAACGGACTCATATGGAGGGTGCAAAGCCTTGCTGCACCCCTCTTGGCTCTCGCACACTGGATCACAGTGGGTCTCTTCTCTCCAATCCGACTGAATATCGGTCTCTTGTTGGAGGCCTTCAATACCTCACCTGGACTCGGCCGGACCTTGCTTTTGCTGTTAATCAGTTGTGTCAATTTATGCATGCTCCGCGTGATCACCATTTTCAGGCAGCTAAAAGGGTCCTTCGTTTTCTCAAGGGTTCTGTTTCCCAAGGCTTGTGGTTTACTAAAGGTTCTGTTGATCTCTCTGCCTACTCCGATGCTGATTGGGCTGGCTGCACATTTGATCGGAGGTCCACAACTGGTTACTGTGTTTTTCTTGGCTCCAATCTCATCAGCTGGAGTGCCAAGAAGCAAAGCACTGTTGCTCGTTCTTCTACAGAGGCAGAATACCGGTCTCTGGCTCATACCGCTGCCGAACTCACGTGGGTCTGCAAAATTCTCCGTGACCTTCACTGCTCTCTTCCTAAATTGCCTACCCTATGGTGTGATAATATCTCTGCTATCTCTTTAGCTTCCAATCCTGTATTTCATGCTCGCACTAAGCATGTCGAACTTGACTATCACTACATTCGCGAACTGGTTTTAGCTCATCTCCTTAAGGTGCAGTTTGTTTGCAGTGCAGATCAATTAGCTGATCTACACACCAAGTCCTTGTCCAAAACCAGATTCCGTTATTTGTGTTCCAAGCTTCCTCTTGGCTTCAATTCTGATTCCTCCTCTCGCTTGAGGGGGTGTATTAGCCCAGATGATACATCATCCATTTCTGTACAATCTGGAACAACTAAATGTAGTTAGTCTTGTTATTAGTTGTGGTTAGTTAGGATTGTAAAGTTTAGTTAAGTAAGCTAAGGGTATAATTGTAAAGAGCCAAGAAAGGCTATATATATATCCATCCATGTAATTGTTAATTCAGTTAATGAAATACAATCTTACAGAAGAAGATTTGGTTCTCTTTAGAAATTTATACAATCAAGACGTGCTATTCGAAGAAAGGAATGATCTCATCCCCAAAAAAGGAATGCAAGTATATTATTCAAACAAAAAAAGGTTAAATTCAAAACAAATAGTTTGCACCTTTTCCTTTTCCAAAATTGATTTGATATATATGCTGAATACAAAGATTAGTGAATCTTTGTTGTCTTATATTATTTTCTTCTGCTTGTCGATCATGCACTTCATTGTTGATATTTATGCTTCAATCTTTTATTGTGGTTAATGGATATCACTTTTGACCCAAAAAAAATAAAAATAAAAAATCATAACGAACACAGTAACTATACCAATTTACCAAATATGCATGGAGCACCTAATTCTAATAGAGGTATTTTTGCCCACCCCCTAACTCTAGGTAGTATTCTAAAAAGCGGTCTAGACGCTGGCCAGTGGTTCGTCATCGCGATTAAACCAAAATCATGGAAGAAATCGAAAAAGGGTATTAGGCGGCGCCTAGACGGGTGCTGGGAGGGCTAGGCGACTGCCTGGGCAGCTTTGATGGTAAGTCGATTACAACGTCGTTCTTTCGTTGTGGTAATGAGGTTGAACGACTGGGCGACCATCTCGACAGTTTCGATGTGCAATTGTAGAGAAAATGAAGTGGGACAATTTAGCTGGGATGAGAGCGATAGACATTGATATGCAATTAAAGAGTAAAGATGTGGGACGGGAGAGTGGATCTACAATTGCAAGGTAAAGAAGAAGGACGGCTTGGGTGGGAAAAGAGAAAGAGGGGGGTGGGTATCTGCAATTCCAGAGAACCAAATGGGGCGACTAAGCTTGGATAACTAGAGTTAGGGTTTTTTTATTATTAGAAACTTGGGTGGCATTTCTTTAAAAAATAGGGAATAAACTATTTTTTTATTAATAAGAAAATAAGGCCCAATTCATTTTTAATGAAAAACAAAGGCCCAACAATGATTAAAATAAATGGGTTGATTAAATGTTACAAAATCAACATCAAAAGTTCTAAAATTTTACACATATACTTAAATTCGTCTCAGCCACCTAGACACCCGCCTAGGCCCCGCCTAGCCACCTAGCCGCCTAGGTGCTAGGCCTTGGTCGGCTGCCTGACTAGTGCTTAGTGTTTTTTTAGAACCTTGACTCTAGGTAACCATTGCACCCTTCCAAAATCATGACACGTGTAGTCAATTTTAATTTTAATTATGATTAGGATTTTCTTTAATCTCCAATTATGAAAAGAAAAAAAAAATCAAACAAACAAGTTTACCATATTTACTCTCTCATTAATGTCTTAATTGATTGGTTAATTTCAAACATTTATCTCTGCATCACAAAAGCTCTCATGCTTTTTTTTAATTTTTTATAGAAGACTTCATTTTAATTCTTAGCAAAGATGTTTTTTAGATTTAAATTATGAGTAAGATCAAAATCTAATTTTAATCCCTTGATACATTAATAACATCATTTATTAATTATATCTCTCTTTTTTTTTCCTAATTTTTAATGTATTAATTTTATTTCATTATTGTAACAATCCGTCCCGAATTTGTATATATTTTAATCCCCGAGTATGTAAAATGATGGAAATGCCCTTGAGGCTTAGTGATGTGGACGTGTATATGTAGGTTTAAATTATTCTTCTCGCTGACAAAATTAAATAGTACGCATCGTCACGAGCACATCCACGTGAATTCAGAGCGAATCAGGTTCGTAATGAAAAAGTTACAAACATTAGGTTGTAGTTGGGCCAAAATAGGAAACAAAACCTACACCAATCACACTTGTTCCTGTTTTCTTGGAGCCCAATCAGAATTGGTTGAGTTAGATTTTTGGGCCATTTGGACTCTTTCTCCTTGCCCTCACACGGCTGCCCAATGAGGGAAGCCTTAATATTATTTTTGGCCAATCCCATGGCCACGTACGCACACCCACACATAGAGACACGCATACACCTTCTTCCTCCATCCTTCTCGAACCATCTCACTCATCCGTACACCATTAACCATTCTTGTCTGGCACGGATCGAACCTTTGGACACCATCATCATCTTCCTCACAACCTCACAAACTCACCCATCTCCTTGGTTCGTCGTATCATCGTAAAAAAACCTAAGAAACTAGAAGCTCCGGCAATGGTTGGGTTTTAGAGCATAGCGATCATGGAAGGTTTACACAATTATGAGGCTCGGATTAAGCTCCAAACAAATTATTTAGTATTTTGGTGGAAATTTAAGTAAATTAGACGTCGGGAGGCACTGGTTAGAGAATATTAGTTTAGCTAGATTTTTCAAAGGGGTTTTCAGGTCATTTTTCGTCGGATTTAAGCTTGTAATTAAGTACAATCGTGCTCTCCTTGTTGAGAGCTTCAAATTGGTATAAAATTTGTAAAAGTTGGTGTTGAAACGATGGAGATGTTGAGATTTTAAAATTTTCCAGAAACTGGCGACACAGATGGTGGCCGGCGGCAGCTTCGGCAAAGCCCACCGGAGAAGACGAAGCATATTTCGTCAACTTTGACGGAATATTCCTAATGGCGTCAGATATATATAACGAAATATTATATTATTTGATGAAATATTCCTTAACGGCCTTAGGGATTTCGTCTAACGTGGCAGACACATGCCGCGAGTGGGACCTCAAAAAATTATTCTAAAAATATAGGGGTCTTCGTGGTGTTGTGTAGATCACATTGGTATATTCAAACACCCTATTTGAGCAATGTATGAGAAATTAATCCTAGGGTTCGTATATGTGCTTTATAATTAACATTTATTCAGTGGTTTCACATATAGGTAAGACGTATCCAGAGGAAAAGCGTAGCTAGGCAAGACTCGGGGGTTACGACTCGGCTACATACCAGTGAGTGGGCTTTTGGTTTTCTATATATACGTGTATATGCTTTATGTTTTTCCCATAGTTTGATTTAATTGAAATTTGATTTGAATGCCATGTCAATTGCATTATATCTTAGTATATGCATTAGTTTAGATATGCATAGTATACATTGATGCTACGGAGGCGCAGGTAAGTTACAGGTGAGTACAACATGTCGATAGTGATTATGGTGTGTATGGTTATGTTTGGGATATATTTAGAGCTCATTATCCTGCACCCAGGTGTTAGTGCTCTCGCCCGTGGCCAGGGCACAGTCTTTCACGTGATGTTCACCTTCCGCACTGCACGCTCACCTTGGATACAAGTTTGGTGCACAACCCTGTCGTATAGACCACAATAGGTGGTTCCGACTCGTAGGTGACCCACGATCATTCGCACAGCCTTCACATGATCGTAGCACTTAAGCGTACATATGTACACCTAACCCTGTCGTATAGACCACATTAGGTGGTTCCGACTCGTGTGCAGGAATAGATTATGAGTTATAGGTTCAGCCGTACAGGTCACGTTAGGTGACTTCGACTGACATATCATTTTACATTGATTTATTCCACATGGCTTACATGTTTTCTTCAGAGGTACTTGACATGGCATATACTTGGATTTCCACCGCTTTGAGCATGATTCTTATATACATATATACTACTATTTTTTGGGAAATTATACGGATTTTACGGTGAAGGGCTATTACGTTTCTAAAAGAAATTTGTTTTCAAAACTTTGTTTTTGCCCACTCACATTTTCTATTTTGCGCCTCTCCAGGTTCTAGCTAGACATTCGGATTGGTGGCTCACGAGGACTTCACGGCGGTTCTGACAGCTTTACAAATATGTAGGAACTCTCTTTCGTGTTCTGCATGATTAATATTTGATGTTGGACTACTCCTAGGACATATGCTTTGACATGTGTATTACCACCTCCTTCACACACACTTATATATTTGTCCCTAGTATAAATTAGTTAGATTTGTTTTTATTTACTCATATTTTCATATCCCCATCACTTCCACATTGCGCATATGGCTACGTCACCCTCACGTGACGGCCAGCATGCCTCGATTTAGGTCGGGTGTGTTAATTATAATTTTCATTTTCATTTCATTTATCATAATATATTTTGTTGTGAACATTTAGATAAACTAATTTTTATTATACAATATATTTTGATGTACCTTGTTTTCTTCATTTAGGTACATTAAATTCATTATAATACATTTCAGTGCATACATTTAGGTACACACATTTTGGTACATACATTTCAATACAAACATTTAGGTACATTAATTCAATATAATACATTTCGGTACACATATTTAGGTACATTAATTTAATATAATACATTTCGGTGCATATATTTCGGTACATACATTTCGATAATAACATTTAAATACATTAGTTCAATATAATACATTTTGGTATTAACATTTAGGCACATTAATTGAGTCTTTCAAGTTTGAAGGATGTTAAATAAAATTAAGAAATTTAAAAACTCTTTTTTGGTCAAAAAATAAATTAAAATTTGTATATTAATAAACTTAAATATTTAATGAGAGACATTAAATAAAATACACATTAATTATTTTGAATTAAGGACACATCAATAGATTATAATCAATATGTAATCTAATACCAGGTTTATTTTAAATTGCAATCTTCTTGAATGATTAAAGTTAAAAAAATCCATTTTTTTCTTCTGAATAAACAATTGTCTATACTAAAGGGGTAGAGGGAGAGCGCTAAATTCAAAAAGGAATGATCATAATGTGGTTCAAATTTTCCTTTGGTAAGAATCAAACTTAAGACCTTTCATTTACAAGTAAAACACTACTACAAAAGGGACTTATAGTGTCAGTGGGTGGTGTCGGTTTAATATAATGTAGTGGCGCATAAGATAGTTGCGACACTAATTGAACATGACGTCGGATTTACTGTCGCTTATAAGCGTCATAAAATGTCTACGTCGCTTTTAAACCGACGTAAACATTTAATGTCGTTTTTAACCGACATATATTTTAATAATTTTAAATACTAGCGTCGCTTTAAACAAAACAGTGTCGCTTTTAAGCGACATAAAGTATTGGTGTCGCTTCTAGGCGACACTACTTATTGTTCTTAAATATTTTAAACCCTAAAAAATACTATAATAATTATATATATTAATTTAACAATTTTATACCCCTAAAAATATAATAATTATATATATATATATTAAATTAAATATTAACAATTGGTGACCATTGGATCGGCTTAAATATACATACCATTCAATTTCTTAAGTGTTATATTACAAAATAAATAAATTTAAATCTATTTAATAAATAAATATATATATATATATATACACACCATTGAACTTGATAGGATACGAATTCTAAGAAACTAATTTCAACGATCCAACCGTCAAACTTGTTTATATATGCTTCGAGATCGCAGCAGCAAAAAATCGCAAAAAAAAAACATTTAGAGATCAAGTAACGGGACAAAAATTTTCGACGGTTATCAACGAAAAATCACGATTTAACGGTTATTTTAACTCTGATTTTGATAATTTTTTACAGCTACACTCCTTGACCCTATATGAATACAATGAATGAACTCGATCTTCAATTTCAAATATTTACACTAGTGGATACCAATAAATCTTAGGTTATACTTAATGAAAGTATAAATAAACTCATAAGTGTCAGTGAATCTATTGTTTTGATGGGATACGCATTCTACAAAACTAGTTTCAACAATCCAACCGTCAAACATGTTTGTATATACTTCGAGATAGCATACGCCAAAAATTGCAAAAAACAAACATTCAGAGATCAAATAACGGGATAAAACTTTTCGACGGTTATAAACGAAAAATCACGATTTAACGGTTATTTGAACTCCGATTTTGATGATTTTTTACAGCTACACTCCTTGACTCTATATGAATACAATGAATGAATTCGATCTTCAATTTAAAATATTTACACTAGTGGATACCACAAAATCTTATGTTATACTTAATGAAAGTATAAATAAACTCTAAGTGTTAGTCAATCTATCGTTTTGATGGGATACGCATTCTATGAAACTAATTTCAACGATCCAACCGTCAAACATGTTTGTATATGCTTCGAAATCGCATACGTAAAAAATCGCAAAAAAATAATATTCAGAGATCAAGTAACGGGACAAAACTTTTCGACGATTATAAACGAAAAATCACAATTTAACGGTTATTTTAACTTCGATTTTGATGATTTTTTACAGCTACACTCCATGACTCTATATGAATACAATGAATGAATTTGATCTTCAATTTAATATATTTACACTAGTGGATACCACAAAATCTTATGTTATACTTAATGAAAGTATAAATAAACCTAAGTGTTAGTCAATCTATCGTTTTGATGGGATACGCATTCTATGAAACTAATTTCAACGATCCAACCGTCAAACATGTTTGTATATGCTTCGAGATCGCATACATAAAAAATCGCAAAAAAAAAAAAAAAACATTCCGAGATCAAGTAACGGGACAAAACTTTTCGACGGTTATAAACGAAAAATCACGATTTAACTGTTATTTTAACTCCGATTTTGATGATTTTTTACAACTACACTCCTTGACTCTATATGAATACAATGAATGAATTCGATTTTCAATTTAAAATATTTACACTAGTGAATCTTATGTTATACTTAATGAAAATATAAATAAACTCCAAGTATTAGTAAATCTTATCGTTTTGATGATTTGGAATAAATATATTAATTATTTTATATATTTTAAGTGTTAATTAGACTATGTTTCAATTAGTATGTGATGATATTTTATAATAAAATTATATTTATGTTTTTTATTACGTATTTTATTCAAGTTAAATTTTATTTATTAAAATCTTAAAATGTTATAAGAGATAATAACACACAAAAAAAAAGCTGGTTATGTTTTTGCTTTGGGTTAAATATTAGGCGGGAAATGGATTATATTGTTATTCAAATGAAGATTAAGGGAGAGGAATGTGGTACAACTGTACAAGAGATGGTGTTTAGAAATTTGATCAGCCATGCATGGCGTGCAGCTGCAGCACTTATAATTGACTTTTTGATGGACAAATGAGAAGCTCAATGAAAACATCAGGCGGGAAATGGATGAAAACATCCCGCTTGTTTTTTGGGTTAAACTTAGTGTCGGTTTTAACTGACATTATAATTCATTAAACCGACGTTATGTGAACTTTAAAAAGTGTATTAGAAGTTAGTGTCGTTAATTTAAACCAACGCCTTAATTTCAATAAAGAGTGTCAGAAAGTGACGTGAATATCAGTAAAGTGTGGCAGGTTGGCGTCAGATACCCATATTTAAACCTCTCTCTTTCCCATTTCATCCGTGCTTTCATTTCAACCCCAATTTCAGTCTTAAATTTCTGGCTGAAGATTGTTATCAAACTTGTTTGCATCTGTTTTTTTTTGCGGTGTTTAGAGCACAAGTATTCTGCTTTCTAAATTCTTGTCAGCTTTAATTGTTACTCAAAATTTGGTTTGTTATTGCATCCGTGCTTTCATTTCTCCCCCAAAATGTGATATTTTCTTACTTTGATTTTGAATTACGTTGTTGTGCAATATCCATGGGCAATGTGCTATTATCATGTTTGATGTTACTGCTCGGTTGACATACAAGAATGTTCCCACATGGTACAGGGATCTTTAAAGGTGTGCTTGCAAAGTTTTCTTTATTTGTTATCACATGTATTTCTCTCAATGAGGTTTTGGGTTTTGGTATTTGACTATTTGGGTTCTCGTGTTTTGAATTCCAGGGTGTGTGAAAATGGATACTGCAACTAGAAAATGGACCACACAAGGCACAACTTTGACACCGATCCCTCCACTTTTCAACATTTCGATAAATTTCAGTTCTAAATTTTATTTTCTGAAAAAATAAGGAAAGATTGAATCTTTTTTGTTTGTAGGAGGAGGCGAGGTCGATGGGGAGCTTGAGGAGCGAGAGGCTGGCGAGAGGTCGATGGGGAGTGGGAGGAGTGGCTACTCGTGGCAGAGTTCATGGCGCACGAGATGTTGGCGAAGCACTTGTTCCACTGGGAGAGCCAACTGATGAGGTGGGCGATGAGGCTGAGGGTGGGGTTGTATCTTGCTGAAGGTGGGGCTACTTTCACAAAACCAAGAGAAGAAACATGAAAACCGATGGCTACTTTCTTCCTTTTATTTGATTATTTTTAATAGGTCTAGTGTCGCTTATAAGCGACGTTAGTTTGAGTATTTTATTATTTAACTAAATTAGTGTCGGTTTAAAGCGACACTAAGTATGATATTTTAATTATTTTTTTGTACTTCACTGACATGAAGATTAGTAAATTTTTTATTTGTAATAGGTCTAGTGTCGCTTATAAGCGACGTTAGTTTGAGTTTGTTATTTATTTAACTAACTTAGTGTCGGTTTAAAGTGACACTAAGTTTGATATTTTAATTATTTATTTATTAGGTAATGTCGGTTTAAACCGACGTCTCTGTTAGTAGTGATGTCGCTTTTAAGTGACGCTGTTGTTCTTTTTTATTTTATAATACTTTCCTTCTTAGTAGCGGATTAAGGTGGATAAGTGACGCCAATACCCTTTAGTGACGGTAGTATTGGTGTCGGTTTCGCTATGCGATATTGCACGATTTAATGTCGGATTTGTACCAAAAATCCGACATTAAGTGATTTTTTATGTCGCTTTTATAGCGCCACTGATATGCCATTTTGTAGTAGTGAAAAAGAATACTATTAGATCATAGAATTAAGTGGCACAAAAGCTCTCATACTTCTGTAAGAAAAACTAAAAAACTCCCCAGCATTCATTAACTTCAATATCCATCTTCTCCATCAAAACTTATTTAAAAAAAATATCATGAATATGATCAACTGCAGAAGGTTATTCCATGAGACTTTTTTCCTATAGTTTGGGAATTTTTTTAAATATTTATTTTAGCTGCTTGTATAAGCTTTTATGTGAAAAACAGGTATAAGCTTTCATGGTTTATACGAAGACGACGAGGTATAGAGCCACCAATTTTTTTTAATGAACATAAGACTTTGTTGACTATTGTGCAAGTCTGCAAGAGGTTTTCTTTTAAAAGATTTGATAATTAAAGATGCCAATAAATTAAGACAATAAAAAAGAGTAAATATGGTAAAGATATTTATTTTCATTATTAAACTATATTTTCATATTTGGAGATTAAATGAAAATCTAAACCATAATTAAACTTTTATGCCACTTAGTATTACGATCTAGTGGTATTTCTCTTTACTTGTAAGTGAGAGGACTTAGGTTCGATTCTCGCCAAAGATGAATTTGAACCACATTATTGGTAACCCATTGTGAGGATATCACACATTCTCTTTTTTAATATAGATAATATTATTATTCTAAAAAAATAAATAAATAAACTTTTATACACCTGTCACAATTTTAGGAGGGTTAATGGTTACAATTTTTTTTTTGTCAACGGTTGCCTTGGATTAGGAAGAGTAATGAGCAAAAAGTGGACTAATTCCTCTATTAAGGGAAGATATTGTTAGGGAGACTAAAATTTTAAATCAAATAATGTGTCACCAATAAAAATCAAACACGTTAATTAACACTTAATTAATAATCTAACCTACAACTACATTATTTGGTTTGCAAATTTAATTTAAAAATTAGAAAAACTAATGAAAATAGTTTCAAAACTTTTAATTTTAACTAAATATAATCTAATAATTTTATTTAATGATAATGACAAGAGAAAGAAAAAAAAAAAAACAAATAAAACCTAACTAAAGGCGCGTGCAAGGAATTTCAGGCTAGGAAGACTTCTTCCACGCTGCTCCTTAGTTTTGTTCTTGTTGGCATCTTCATATTGGAAATTGGATATTTGCCTTCTCCGATTGTTGGCAGGTTGAGAGGACTTCTTGTTCTCTTCATTAATAACAATACCACACACCAACTGGGAGGACTTTTGGAGTTTTGGACTTTTGATGGATATTTTTGTATTCACATTTATTGATTTAATTTGCATTATTTTTCAATTTTGCCATGGAGAAGGTGATATTGTAGGTGAAGGAGAAGAGGAAGCCGTAGATGTGTAGTTAAAGGAAGAAAATTAAGTAATTGGTGTTAAAAAAAAAACTAAGAAATTGAAGATATTCAGAAAAAACTAATGAGAATTGAAGAAAATTAAAAGAAGAAAAGGTGTTTCGAAGGTGAGAAAGTGCCGATAAAATTCAAGATGACGAGAAAGAAGAATGATAGTTAGATTTATTGCAAAGATATCACATTCATTTTAAGAAATAGCTAGTGCACGCCAACTTTGTTTAGTTTCAGAAATAGTGTCCGCGTTTAGTTTTAGAAATAATATAGTACTGTTGATCCTAAAAAATACTTAGCCTACGTGGCACGCAGGCAGAATAGCTAATAAGCTAACTACGTCATTCGGGTTGAATACGGGGTATGCCAACTCATCGGCCGAGCTCGGCCAGATAGTGAATGAGTGTTAATGTGGCATTGGTGCGCTGATGACTTCTGAATCTTGCGACTATGACTAAGGAAGGAACACGTCTCGGCCTTCGGGTTTTAGAGCTTGAAGACAAGGCTGCTAGTTCTGCAAAGTTCAATATCAAATTCAGCTTTTAGTGTACCAAATGTCGTAACCTAGTAACACCTCACTTCACTGAGAAGGCTAATGAGATGACCTCTTCCAATAAGGACTCGAAAATCCTTGTTGACTGAGACTTGGATAGATAATCAGTTGGTCTCGAAGCAGTTCTGTTTATGTGACGATCCTTCCCAAATTAAAGTATATATTTTCTCCCCGAACGTGTAAAATGATGATAATGCCCTCGAGGTTTAGTGACGTGGATGTACATATTTAGATTTAAATTATTTTTCTCACTAGTGTAATTAAATTGTACTTGGCATCACGAGCGCATTGACGCGAATTAAGGCCAAATCAGGTTCGTAACGAAAATGTTACGAACGAATAGATGTAATGGGCGGAATTTTTATTTTGGGTTACCTATTTCAAACCCACCAATCATTTTCCTTCCTATTGTTTCTAGCCCAATTAGAATTGAGTTTGATTTGGTTTCATTGGGCCACATGATTCTCTCACTCTCCTTCTTTCTCATTTTCTCTCACAGAAGCCCAATCAAGGGCCTTAATATTTTCTTTGGCCAACCTGTGACTAAGTATACACACATACACACGTGCAAACTTGCATCTTCTCTCTCATTCTCGAGACTTCCTTCATCTCATTCCCTCCATCAGTACAAATGAGAGCACTCACCTTCAAACTAAACCAAATCGACATGGATCACACTCGAGGATTCCATATTCCTACTCCTCTCGAGCTCTAGAACTTCATAGTACCATTTGTTCAGTAACTTAAGTTCAAAAACTCCAGAACCCATAAGCTCCAATAGAAAACTAAAATGGCTCCGATGTGATCGTGGGTGATTCACTTGATTTTGAGACTCGGAATAGACTCCACTTGACTTCCCTAGCACTTTGGAGTCATTTTGGGGTGATTTGGACGTCGGGAGACATGGGTTTAGGTAGTTCCAGTTTTGGCTGGTTGTTCCAAGCCACTTCTCCTAGTTGAGAGCTTCAATTCCATATATAATTCGTGAATTTTGGTGTTAAAACGAAGAAGAAATTAAGGTTTAAAGTTTTTCCAAAATCCGGCAACACATACAGCGACCAACAATAGATTCTGGTGAGTCACTCGAAAAGGAAGGGGAATATTTTGTCAACTTTGATGGAATATATTGACGACGTCATGTAACTTTAATAAAATATTCTAAGATTTTAATGGAATTCCTTAACGCCGTTAGGGTTTCCGTCCGTGTGCCAGGCACGTGCTTGGTAGTGGCCGGCACGTATGGCCATGCCTTGGCCAAACCTTGAAGGCGAGTGAGACGTCCAAAAAATTATTTTAAAAATATGGGAATGTTCGTGGTGTTGAGTAGGCCACAATGGTATATTCAAACACCCCAATTGAGCAATGTATGAGAAGTTATTACACGGTTTTGTATTTGTGCTTAGTAATTAACGTTTAATCAGTTGTTTCACATATAAGTGAGATATATCTGGAGGACGAGCGTGACCAGTCGAGACTTAGGGGTTACGACCCTGCTACATACCAGTGAGTGGGCTTTTGTTTTCTATATATACGTATATATGCTTTACGATTCCCATAAACTATTTTTAAATAAAGTTACATTTAAAATGCCATGTCATACTTGCATTACATTTTATATATGAATTAGTATTGCTATGCATAATATTGCATGATGCTGCGGAGGCTCATGTAAGCTACATGTGAGTACTTTGTGATATTAGTGGTTGCATTGTGTACGGTTATGTGTGGATACATTTAGAGCTCATATCCTACACCCCAATGTTAGTGCTCCCGCCCGAGGCCAGGGCACAGCTTTCATGTGATCGTTCACCTCCCGCACCACACGTTCACCTTAGATCTAAGATAGGTGCCAGCCTGTTGTACAGACCACCTTAGGTGGTTTCGACTCGTAGGTGACCCGCGATACTTCGCACAGCCTTCATGTAATCGTAGCACTTGAGCGTACTTATTTACACCCAGCCTATCATACAGACCACATTAGGTGGTTCCAACTCATGTGCAGGAATAGATTTATGAGCTATAGGTTTAGCCGTACAGGTCACGTTAGGTGACTCCGACTGACACGTTATTTTACATTGATTTATATCACCTGACTTACATATTCATTGCTGAGATACCTAGCATGGCATATACTTGGTTTCCATTGCTCTTGAGCACGATTTCTATATACGTATGTATTATTATTTTCTGAGAAATTATACGGGTTTTACGGTGAGGGGTTACTATATTTGAAAAGAGAAATGTGTTTTCAAAAACTTTGTTTTTGCCCACTCATGTTTTCTGTATTGTGCCCCTCCAGGTTCTAGCTAGACGTTCGTATTGGTGGCTCAAGAGGACACTACAACAGTTTTGACAGCTCTACAATAAATGTAGGAATTTTCTTTCATGTCTTGTATAATTAATATTTAGCTTGCTGGATTGCACTTAGGTTACCTACGCTCTGAGTATTGTATCCTCACTTTAAACACTTTCACACACTTATATATTTCTCTAGTGTAAATTTGTTAGTTTGGTTTTTAATTACTCATATTTTCATATCACTATCACTTCCACACTGCGCACATGGCTACATCACCCTCACGTGACGGCCAACATGCCTCAATTCCGGTCGGGGTGTGTCAGTTTATCCTCGTCAGTTGGCTAATTATACTGCTCCAGTGCTATTTATCCAAATTGAAGATGTTGTTGGTTGCCACCACAGTGTTGTTTATAGATGTGTTGGGGGGAAAAATAAAATAAAATCTCAAGGTCTTTGAGAGGTTGTTTGCACAGGACAATTATGTGTTGATTTGGAAGGGACCTAAATGTTGCAAACACTTTCCTATTTATAAGAGTGACTTCTCAGGCGTGGAAACATTCACCATCCTGATGCAACATCATAACTCACGTGAATGACTGCAGAATGTATATAAACTTCTTCATAGTATCAGAGCAGGTTGTCCCACATGTGAAGCCAAATGGCCATACGCACTCCACGTCACCCCATTGTGTTATCCACGTGTTAGGCTTGAAAATTTGCCACACGTGAGGGGACATGTTGAGAATGAGTCCCACATTGATGGGAAGATGGACCTTGCATGGACTTATAAAAGGTTGGCTTACTCTCCATATTCCCAATTGGTTTTATGGTGGAACATCAACTTTCTTCGTGATATCAGAGCATGTTGTCCCATGTGTGAAGCCAAACGGCCACATGTGTTCCACGTCACCTCGTTGTGTTGTCACGTGTTAGGCTCGAAAATTCGTTACACGTGAGGGGACGTGTTGAGAATGAGTCTCATATTGTTGGGAAGAGGGACCTTGCATGAGCTTATAACAGATTAGACTACTCTTCGTATTGTCAATTGGTTTTATGGTAGAACCTTAACTTTCTTCACACCACCCTTAGCCAAGTAATTTTCCACGTGCTCTTCGTATAAGAAACTCAATTAGCATCAGTTTGAAATTCATTCAGTATATACTAAAACTCAAAACAAACGGTTTCACTGTTCATAAGAATAGTGTGCTTCCCATTTTACCCCTGCCAAATTTGTGTTATTACTTATCCTGCCACTGTCTCAGAAAATATATATATGCTTTAATTTTTTTTCTTCTTCCTTCTCTCTTCCTTCTCGTTGTTCTTCCCATCTTCGACTCATATTCGAACGAAAAACCCAAAATTCACCACTTTCAAATGTTTTCCGGTGGCGGCCGACCCGTAACCACAACTATTCAACTCAGGACAGTCCCAACAACAACATTCGAGCTTTGCATGCTCGAACCTACCCATCACAAAGAGTTCCATAAGCCCAACTTGCGGTGTTTTTTTCAAACAAAAAACAGAGTTTTTTCAACCAATTTTAGGCCTTTTCGACCTTTAATGGGTCCGGCGAAAGTAATTACTCTACACCCTCACATTAGCTTAGGTTGTGAGCTAATCGGAGTCTCTGTTTTCCAGCAAATACCCATTTTCGCAGTTCTTTTCTTGATTTTTGCATACCCCTTTCTCAATTGAATTTTTTTGTTTTGTCTTTGATCATTTTTTTCGTCAATGTTGATTTTGAAATTCAGTTTGAAGTTTTTATAAGTAATGTTTACTATCCCATTTAATTATATATATTTTTGGTGGATTTTTTTGACTAAATTTTTTATCTTTTCGTTTTGCAATGGGCATTGAAGTTGGGTGGATGATATCATTTTTCCTCCTCAGATCAAAACACCAAGCCTTTATCTTTGGGTAAAGCCATCATCTTTCACATGCTATTTAATTACATATCTGGGATTTAATTAGCAATGTAAATCGAAAAATTATTGATGGGTAAATTGGGGTTCTTGTAGGAATTACCGACATTGGAATTCACTTTCTTCAAATAGTTCACAGCAATTGGGGTTTACTTAGACCCTGAAATTGTGTGGAAGACCAAATAGGCAAATGAACTTGTAGAAGATGATGACTTCTTTGATGCTCTTATTTATGGTAAAGTTTCCATCTTTATCTATCATATTTCAATTGGCTAATAGCCTAATACCAATTTGATAAACGTGTGTCAGGCCAAATGGTCAAGATAGTGTCCATGTAGCTCCTGTTGAGAAACTATAGTAGTTTAAAATATCAGTCGAAATTTAAGTTAACCCAATTAGTTCATTGATCAAATTGTGTGTTGCATGTAGCCCCTGTTGAGAAATTCATTAGGGTTGTGGTGATCAAGGAGATCAAAGGGTCACAATAGGGAGTGCAGTGAGGGATATATTGGCAGCTGCTGACAAATATGAGGAAGAGGAGGAGGAGGCCTTGGAAAAAGTTGTTAGTTCTTACAATCAAAGTGCTTCAAGAAGGATTTCGTCATCACATTCCATTTTCCTACAACTTCTGTCATTGCCGAGGTAAAGAATCATCTTAATCAAAGGGTAGAAAGTAAAAAGTAACAATATTGTTGAACAATGTAAAGTCCAAATTGGAAACATGACAAAATCATGTGCGATATATAATTGTGTGGTGGGTGGTTCCACTACCGAGAAATTTTGTGATGAAATCTCACACATGTTATGCTAATAGGTTGTTAAACTTCACTGCACATTGAAGGTGATATCAGTGGTTATTAGTAATTAGTTGCTGATCCAACTCTAAAATCTTTTACAAACATTGTTACTTTGTACGTAAACTTTTGTGTTTATGCAGGTTGTGTTTACACATGTTCAATTTATTTTTTTCCGGCTTGCTTTTTTGTTACACTCTTTTTCTCGGAGGTATAAGATTTTGCTTCTCTCTACATATTTGGTTTGTATGTTAATTTTGGAAAAGTTCCCAGCCATTGTGTGTGAGTGTGTATTTTTTTATTAATTTAATTTCTGGATTAAATTGTATTTTGTTGTTAAGTATTTTTGGTTTAAAACTAAGAGCGATGATTTAAGTTTGCAGGTGTGTTCAAATTCAAGACAAGAAAAATTGTGATGATCCCCAAGAACATAGGAAGTAAAAAATTTTGATGATTAGATTTTGAAATTTCATTTTTCCCAAATCTAATGTGTTAAGTTTAGCAGGAATTTGGTTAGCTATGTGTTTCTTTAATGGGTTATGATCCCCAAGAACATAACCCATTAAAAATTGAGTGAATGGCTTTAGGTTAAGTTTAGGATGAATTTGGTTAGATCTGTGTTTCTTTACTGGATGGTTTGTAATTAAGTATTCATTGTTTATCTGTTCTATGCATGCCAGAAGATCTTAGGATCCTATTTGAGCGATTTGGCCAGGTAAATTATGTGTATCTTCCAAAGAATTACTACACGGGGTATGCCATTCTTGATTGTTATAGTGTTAATTATGCTAAAGATGTAATGTGATTCTTCTTTTTTGTTGTGGTTTAATGGTGTAAAACTTGCACTATTGAATAGATATTTCTATGAAAGTGGTCATATTTGTGAATTTTCTGGATAACACAAATTGAAGTTATTTTGACTTACTGTTTTTACTTTCAATTTGTAGGGAGCCACGGAATTTTGGGTTTGTGAAGTACCGTTTTGTTGAGGATGCAGCGGAAGCAAAGCAACAGTTAAATGATACAGTTATTGGTGAGTGTGAGATAAGAATTGTGTTTGCTGTGGAGAATAGAACTCCGCATGTTACCCTCAATGTAGGCATCGTATAACCATCATCTGAACTTCTCAACCATTTAAAGGACTCATTCCAACCAATGCCATTTGGTTGTAGAACAGCATTGCAAGTTCTTTTTGATCTCTATACTTTTTTTTTTGATCTCTTATATTATGATTAGCTTTTTTTTTCTCTCTCTCTCTCCTTTTTCTATGCATATGAGTTGTTTCTTAAATATTTTTTTTTATTAATCACTACAGAGCACTTCTTTCTGAAATTAGGTAATAAAATTACACAAGTTCTACCGTGAACATTACCATCCTAGCAATTCACAATTTTGGCTATGTAATACATTGTACAAACAAGTATCTTTTGTTCCTTATTGAACATAAAAATGTAAATAATATGGATGTAAATAGATTTTATTCTATCCTATACGTTGAACACAATTTTAAGACCCGCGACATCGGGTGGGGGGGGCTCAGTCACTTGTGAATCCTAAGCACCAAGACAATATTTTATGGGGTGTGCTATCCACACACCTCTTTTTAATTCTCACACACCTCTATTACTTTTTGTCCGTTAGATCTTCTTCAATTTATCCGATCCGAAGGTCGAAATCCAAAAAAAGTGTGAGAGAAGTAAAAAGGAGTGTGTGGATATCACACCCCTATTTTATATTTTTATATGTTTAACGTACCATTTTCAAAGGGATAATACTTGGGTACACACAACAGACTACCTAATTTACTGACCATCCAATAATTTTGAAACACTTGTCATTTTAAATCTTCTAATATTTTACTTTCTCTGTAACCAAACACCATCTGTACCCGAGACCAAACACCTCTCTTCTTCTCCATCTTCTTTCCTTGCCATGCCAGATCCTTCTGCTTCATCCCACCCACCCAACCACCCTCCTCCAACTTCTTTCCTCCAATCGTCGACTCCATCTCCGCTTCCTTCTCCAACCGTCAGCCCCACTCTTCCAACCGTCGACCATGACGGCACACCTCCACTCTATCCATCTCTCCCCCGTCAATCTGAACGCCGTCCTCTTCTCCATATTCTCTACAACATCAATCGGTAAGCGATTTAGACAAGAAAAATTAGTCAACCTACTAACAGGTTTGCCATGGATGTTGATGACAAGGGACAAGAGCCATGTGTGTGTGGTTGGGCAGATGGAGAATTTTCGGTGGATCTGCCATGGCATCAACAAAAGTGAAGCAAGAAGGCATGGAGATTGCCACCGGAGAAGGAGAGGGATTGGGCTGGGCAAGGAAAGAAGATGGAGAAGAAGAGAGGTGTTTGGTGTTGGGTACAAAATGTGTTTGGTTACAGGCATAGCAAAATATTGGATGAGAATTAAAATGCCGGATCCTGTAAAATTATTGGCCCAGATAAAATGGTCAGTAAGTTGGTCCTTCAGATGAGTGTTCAAGTATTATTCCTTTTTAAGGTGCTAATTAGCACCATTCTTAATCATTTTTTCAAAGAGTCATGTAATAATTTTACAATTAAAAATGACTATTTTACAGTGCCAATAACAACCACAAACAATATTGCGCCATTTTTAATGCTTGTTTCTATTTTCTCTTAGCACTAGGCATGGGCACGGTTCGGTACCGGGGTGGTACCGAAACGAATTCGTAGTAAAATTTTGGTACGATTCAGTTCGGTATGAATAGTTGTACAAATTTAATACCGAACCTTATAGGTTTGGTTCGGTTTGGTCTAAGTATATGTTCAGTTCGGTTTTGGACCTTTAAGGAACAAGACTTATTTTTCAGTTTTTGTAAAAAAAAAAAAGCCCAAATTGGTTTTTTGCCCAAAACTAATTTGGTACGATTCGGTACCGAACATAGAACCGAAACAGAACCGAACCAACTAAGTATCAAACCGAACTGATTTTGTACCGATACCAAATGAACCGAAAAAAAAAAACCGAACCGACCGGGTTCGGTTCGGTTCTCGGTATTTTTTGCCCAGGCCTACTTAGCACATAACATTGGTGGTAGGGTGTCACAAAATTACCAAACTTGGATGATAAGAGTATATAGGAGCCCATATAATTACTCCGAAAATATATTAAAGTCTGGATAATATATTTTAGATGCCAAACTTTGAATCTTGTATACGATAGGGTATAATAGACGGAAAAGGGAGGATCATTTCCTTCTAAACCATTAAATTCGGAGATTCATGCTATTGAAATTTGATCAAACGACTAAAATTATTATAACTTTTAATAGACGGAAAGGGGAGGATCCTTTCCTCCTAATCCATTAAATTCGGAGATTCTGGCCATTAAAATTTGATCCAACGACTAAAATTATTATAACTTTTAAAGTAGACTCATGTTTGTAGCCGTTAAATCAAATGTCAACGGCCCGTATTCTCAAACTTAGTAAATTAGAAGGAAGGGATCTGGAGAAGATCCCTTTCTGTCTATTAATTATATCCTATCATATACAAGATTCCAAGTTTGGCATCAAAAAATATATTATCCAGACTTTGATAATTTGTTTCAAAATTGAGAATTTCTCTCCCCCCCCTTTGTGCACTTAAAAATACCCTCGAAATGCATCTCTCAGTTTTTGCAAACGTTTGAGAGAGAAGATTTTGATTTGGAGTGGGAAATTTAGAGAAAAGGCAATCATAATTTTCTCCACCCAATCCATTTCCTCTATAGTTCCGAAGTATAGATTTTTGTTTTGAAAGAAAAGGATAGATTTAACGTCCATCACCCATTGTACTTGGCTAGAGATAAGCCAAGTGGAATTATTCCAACAGTCTATGCAACCACAATGAAGTTCACGTGTGCGAAGCCCTAGTGATGCATGGCAAACTGACTTCAAATAGAATTCTCTCACTAGTCACACGAAAGATAACTTTATGTTACTCCTTCGCCAATTACCAAGTGCAGGCGTTATCTGCATTCGTGCATGTGACGCAAATTGCAAAATAATTGCATCAATTCACTTGCATTATCCCATCTTTTTCCAATTAAATGCCAGCCAAGCATTGTCAAAGGGCTCAATCTAATCTATTCACACCTCCCACTTTTGCATGTTGTTATCCCTAAATCCTGATAAGTACTGATTTTCCGCGTTGGTCAAGCTGCGAACAAATCAAGCTGCACAACACGAAACAACATAGATCCCTTATTGCAATACAACCTTTTTTGTTTGTTTGACTCTCAAGATGTAACCATAAGATAAATCACTATATTAATATTATTAATATTATTATTATTAACTTTTGTCATTTCTCATTAAAGTTTAGGTTTTTCTCATTAAAATTTAACCTATTTTCATTAAAAAGTTATAGGATATTTTTTTATTAAAATAAACTTAGTTCAAACATTTTTCATTACAGTTTCCTAAATAATTTAGTCTTCGGGTTCCCAAATATTTATAACGCTATATTATGTTTTTGAAAAGTGAAAATAGAAGTAGAATTTAACACTTATGCAATATCAAACACGTTTTCATTTTTTTTTTCTTCTCAAAAATTGGTTTCGGATGACCTACCTTGATGCCTTCTCATGTTAAACGTAAAATTTTATATATTCTCTTTTCATTTTACAAAAATGCTTGAAAGACATTGCTAGATATGCCATTGTTGGGTTGATGCCTTGCTAAATTTGATAATTTATCTATAGCATTATTGTTTCCTCTAATAAGAAAAATCCATATTGGAGTTCACGGAATCATGCATGGCTTTGATTTTAGAGTGAATCTCAGCTATCCTCAAGTTTTGTGGTTTTCAATATTTGGTATATGAAGTTTTTTTTTTTGTCTTAGAGTCATATCTAAAGTGTTGATTTTGGGATAGTCTCATACAACCGTTAGTCTAACTGTTAAATCAGTCGTTAATTGATGATGTGTCGCTCACTTAGACAATAACTGGGCTCTATGTGTCAATATAGAACCCACGTGAATATTAAAAAAAAAAAAAAAAATCTGGGCGTTCACCTCTCCCGACCCCCTCCCTCATTCTCCCTTCTTCTCTTCCCTGCACCCATCATCCTACACACCCACCCATTCTCCTCCTTCTCCCTCCTTTCTCTCCTCTGCACTCACCCTCCCCGCACACCCAATCAATCCCCTCCACCTCCACTTTCCTAAACAGTGAGTTCCCGGTCACCACCAACACCGACACTGTCGCCAAGAAAACCACCATCGCCAACCGACTGGATAGGATCTCGAAATCCTGGCTCTTCTTCAAGCTCTTGATGTACTCCGACAGCGTCATGAAGAACGGCGATGTCGTTTCGTCCTTCGTCTTCATCACCTTGACCAGATCCGAGCTGTACGATCTCAGAATGCAGAGCCGAGGCTGAAGCACGATCTTCCCGGTCTTCGGATCTAAAGCCGCCGGTTTCGGAACCTGAATCGGAACAATCAGTTTGACGTCGCGGACCGCGGGGGTTTGGAACTTCCTCAGCTCACAGCGAATAACGCGTGCAGTCGTCGCCATGGTGGAAAAGTAAACGCGCTAAAACCGTGTGCGAGGTGGGTGGGTATGCGGGGAGGGTGAGTGCAGACGAGAGAAGAGAGGGAGAATGAGGAGAATGGGTGGGTGTGCGAGGAGGATGGGTGCAGGGAAGAGAAGGGAGATAAGGAGGGAGGGATCGACAGAGTGAAAGCCCAGAATTTTTTTTTAAATTTTAATTTTTAAATATTCGTGTGGGCCCATATTGACACGCAACGTCTAGTCATTGTCCACGTGTGTATGAGACTGTCCCAAAATTAACAATTTAGGTATAATTCTGGGACAAAAAAAACCCTTGATTTTAATTTTAAATCTCATGAAACATAATAATGCAATTTATTTCATGTTTCACGTTTTATGCTATCAACACATAGCAACCAGATGTATAAAATGAAAGATACATAAAGAGTAAAGACACATGATGTCTCTCAAAAAAAAAAAAGGCATCTAGTAATTGTACAAATTTCTAGTTACTAGTGAAGGAAATCGAAGTTTGAGCATAAAATCAATCAACAATAGAGAGAGGTTAAACTCCTAATATATATAAAATTTTAAAGGATCTAGATTCTCTCCCTTCTCATCCTCTTTCCTTCTTTTTTTTTATTTGAACGCTCAAGATTAAGCCGCATTATCATCTTGCTTTACCTTTTTTTGTAGAGAAAAGAAGAAGAGGCCGTTAAGAGAGGAGAGGGGGGAGGGGGAAGAGAAAAAGAGAGCGGAGAGAATCCAACTTCATTTTTATATGGTTTTCTTTTGTCTGATATGGGACGTTTTTACTTTCTCGTCCTCACAACTAAGACCATTTGTTATATCTCTATTAACGCGATTTTTATCATATCGATCCTTTCAAAATGAAGATTGATCATTTAGCTTGCTCACAAAACTTGGTCATGGCTTGAAGCTTCCCTTGTTGAAAATATATACAGAAAACTTGTCGCCGACATATGCAGTGTAAGACAAGAGACAATGTTGCAGAGGCAGCTAAGCTGAAGCAATGCAGTTGATCCATATGCGTAGCTTTGCGTTTTGCACGTTTTACTTCTACATAGGTTAAGAATGGTACAACACGTAATGGAAAAGCATTCGCGGGTACGTATGCATGCATGACAACATAGCATACGACCTTGTTGAATTGATTCCTTAGTTCACGTGCATGTTGGGACCATCCTCTAAACTCGACCTCAAGAAAAATCTAAAGAACCATGTCCTACCGCGGAAACTTGAAATAGTAAATTAGTAATTGCTAAATGAATGATTTTATTATTAGTACAAGAAGATGTAAACACACACATCTTTTAGTTTCTCAAACACCGTTTTGTCTGTTTCATTTAATTTTAATAAGCTGATGGACAAAAATAAAGAGAGATAAGTGAGAAGCTAAAAAGAAAGTGAAAATCACTTCCCTTAATAAAACATATATTTTAGATAAATATTGTTTTATCACTTCAAGTAATCATATTAATGCATCATATTGTGGGTTGGATCCTCACCGATTATGTTATTATGTTGTAAGATGCTATGGTTGCAGACAATAAATTTGTAAATTAGTGATATAAACCACTGACTCGTTTTTGGAAAAGTAAATTTGACATCCAGGCCAATTCAACCATTTGTTTAAATTACTCTCATGTAATTTTATCGCAAACTAGAAAAATGGAAAAATGTCTCCTGGTCAAAGAGAAATAGTTAATATGTTTGGTGCTTAATTATCAGTAAAGAGTCAAGACAGATTAGCAGCAAGAATATGGCAACCAATTAAACCTGTTACGTGACTATCTACCCTACGGCCACACAAACACAGCCGAGAAACCAATTAAACGTGTTACATGATGTGAGTTCAAAATAATTGAGAAGCGTCATTTTTGCTCCAGAAGGATCCTCTTCGGATTCTTTTTATGAGGATTTTGGAAATTCTCAAATTATGTTTTTTTATGTTTATTGTGTGGTCCAATTTTCTTCAGGTACTATTCATATTTAATATAAAATAAAATTATTCAAAATGATTTCTGACCGTACGATTTACGATAAACGTGGCCTATTCGCCTTGGCTGAAGATGGCCTTACGGTCTTCGCTCATCCTACTCTATATATAGGCTATAGTTCTAACATTATAGTTAAATTATTACACCCAATTAAGCTATATGGCAATGACTCTGGGTGCACTTGCTCATCGCAATCACATTTCAAAACCAATGGATATCATGTGGCATGCTAATTGTTACAAGCAATTTTCCACGGCCATTTTGTTTCCTTCAACAAAGAGAACTACATTCCGAGCGATGAGGAAGAAGAGGGCGGCATTCGCAGAAATAGTTCGTAACAAGTTATCCGCTGCAGTTGACGTAGAGAAACCTGCAGCAGCGACGATGTTGGAACTCACTGCGCTGGTGACCGTTCGGAAAAGTCAGAAAAAGATCATAAATGTCATGGACATGATGCTTCATTGGTTTGACAATCATGCTCTTGATCGTCATAATCAAGAGGGTGTTGTTCTACAACTTGTTAGTACTGAACTTGAATCAAGTAAGCTGCCTAATCGATTCTATTACTAACCATTGCCTAATTGATTCTATTACTACCAATATCATTATAGCAACGAACTGTTTGTTACGTACAGACCAAGTAAGTTGCCTAATTGATTCTATTACTAACGACTGCCTAATTGTTTCTATTACTACAGCTTGTTAGTACTGAAACTGAATCAAGTAAGCTGCCTAATTGATTCTATTACTAACGACTACCTAATTGATTCTAGCAACGAACTGTTTGTTACGTACATACCAAACTGTGATTTTTTATTTTTATTTTTTTGTAACTATAATTTCCGTAGCCTTTCTCCCATTGACGTGTTTACAATATTTGACTTAATTTTCCTTTGATTTTGTGTGTGTTGAAACAAATTAAGATCGGATGTCACCAAAGCGGAGCGATGAAGCTAGATTGGTTTGGACAAAGAACCTAAAGATGGGCTCTGATCAGAAGAGCGTTTACGAAGTCACATTTATGGTGGATCCAAAATTTGGGATGCCAGGAGCCATCACGGTGAGCAATGGATATGAAAATGAGTTCTACTTAGAGAGCGTCAACATTGAAGGTGTTGTTGATTTTCCATGCAATTCTTGGGTTCAACCACAGAAGGTGATGTCTGTACAAAGAATCTTCTTCTCTTCTAAGGTACTTGAGACACCAAACTTAAGTTGACGATCATGTATTTACATGTGCACACAATTTGGTATTTATTGTCAAACTGTGAATCTGAACCAAATTAGGTTAGTTGGTTAGAGTTGAAAAAAAATGAAAAGTAAATTTGGACCAAAGTATGTTAAGAGATAAAAATATTGCAGTAATACTTTTGATTTTTTTTCTTTTCATTTATGTAAAATTGTTTAGTACATGTGTTGCGAGATTGAAATCTGATTACCTACACGCTGATCATCACAACTTTGAGGCTTTGGGTTTTGCAGGCGTACTTACCTGGTGAGACACCCGAAGGGTTGAAAGAGCTAAGAGAAATGGAGCTAAGGCAGCTAAGAGGTGATGGGAGAGGACTTAGAACGCCGTCCGACAGAATATACGACTACGACACATACAACGACATTGGAAATCCAGATAAGGGAATTGAATTCGTAAGACCGACTCTTGGAGGCAACAAGAATCCACACCCTAGACGTTGTCAAACTGGCCGCCCTCCGACCAAGATAGACGAGAATATGGAGTCACCAGTGAACGAATCCACGACAATTTACGTGCCTAGAGACGAGGAGTTTGAGGAGGCCAAGCAAGAAGCTCTTGATGTTGGAAAGTTGAAGGGTATTCTGAGGCATATAATCCCTACAGTAACAGCCATTGTTAGGGACAGTAACTTTTTCAAGGGCTACTCAGACATCAACGGTCTGTATAGGGACGCGTCTTTGCTTGAAAACAAGAAACAAAAGATGAAGCTTCCGTTGCCAAAGATTTTTACTAAAGTCCAAGAGAACCTCAAATTTGACCCTCCAAAATTAATCTCAAGTAAGCATTTATATATCATTTTAATAAAGTAAAAATTAGTTATTTCGGATTAAACAGTTAAAGTTTCAGAGTGACGGGCTGCGTTCAGTAGCGGAGGGAAGGGGGGCGAATGAGTTCACATGACCCCAACAACTTTATATTATTCCACACAATTTTGCTATTGAACCCCATATACCCCAATAAGAACTCCAATAATTAGGTTCAGTATAAGTTTTGTCTGCATGCTTTTGATTTCTATTATTTATCAAAACACTATTAATCAACAGTATAGTGAGTTCAATCAATTGAAAGGACTGATCAATAATCTTTAAAAGTGGTGTACTTGCTTATGGGAGTCAAATTAAAGGTTGTGGCTGCTTAAGTGGAAAAACATCTAATATCATACATCAATATATGGTTATAATTGGTTGTATACGTTGAAATAATAATGACACTATTGATAATGACGTCATACAATGACTAGTCAAATTTTAAGAACCAATCATAAATTATAGGGAAATTTTATGAAAAAGGTTTGGACTAAGTTTATTTTAATAAAAAAAACTATGTTATAACTTTATTTAATTAAAAAGACTTAAATTTTAATGAAAACTCCTTAAATTTTAATAAAAAGGACAAAAGAACTTAAATTTTAATGCAAAAGGACATAATTTTAATATTAATTTTTTAAAAAAAAAATCTAACGCGCGGACTCATGTCCTCACACTGTTTATGAAACTTTTACACTGTTTATGAAATTTACGACACTGTTTATGAAACTTATTGCACTGTTTATAAAAATTTATGACACTATTTATGAAACTTAACAGTACTGCACCACTGTGTTGTGTTTGTAACCTGGCCCACTCTGTTTTCTTCCCCTTTTCTTTCTTCTTTTCCTTTTCCCCCGTGAACACTACAGAACTCTCTCTCTCTCTCTCTCTCTCTCTCTCTCTCTCTCTCTCTCTCTCTCTCTCTCTCTCTCTCTCTTCGAACTCTTTGCCTTCTCTCTAAACCACCATAGCAAAAAAGAACTCCAAGCACCATCACCACAAATTTCAATTTAATTGAGACCCCAAACCACCAAAATACAAGACCTGTGCAAGCTGGGGATCCCTATGGTACCATTGCATGTTAAATTCTGTAATGGGAAGTAGGATAATCCAAGCAGGGGTTCTCGGTGAGAGTTGCTCTAATGGAATCAAGCGGGGGTTCTCGGTGAGAGTTGCTCACCAACTTTCATTAGTTTTCCTTCAATTATATATCCTACCTATGCCACTAGCCGCGTTTTACCACTAATAACATCGATATTGTCCCCATGTAATCACCCGTTCAATCAATTGATATGGAGTTTTTATACAAAATGCCTTGATGCAATTAGAAATGGAACCATTTGATATAAGTGTATTTGTTTTTAAGTTGACCGATGTAAGACCATTTGCTTTATTTAACATGCCCCTCACGTCGGACCACTTTGGATTTGGTCACACGTAGAGCTACATCAGTCATGTTTGTAAGTGAACCCAATAATTTGGCCCCAAATCTAAAACCCTTTCTAATACCATGTTATAGTTTTAAAAGAGACAGGCTATAGTCTACCACTAATAGCATTGATACTGTGTTCCATGAACGGACTAAACATATAGATATCAACTGCCATCTTGTATGGGAAAAGGTCCAAAGTGGAATGATTATAAAACGGCTCACATATCAACTTCACAGCAACCTGCGGACAAGTTCACAAAGCCGTTGGGCCTATCAATTTGATAAGACTGATTTGGGATTGATTTTAAAACGGCTCACATAATTTACGATCTACTTGATAAGTTGAGAATTATCAACATACATTCTAATTTGAGGGGGAGTGTTGAGAATAAAGAATGATTTGGGATTGATTTTCCCAATCTGTATATTGTAATTTACCCTTGATTATAGGAGTGTAGGAAAGGAAAGATACTGTATAGGCTAATTTCTTGGATGTAAATTGTTTCCCGTCCAGTATAGTCAACGTGGTAATATACAGAAATGTTCCAGTTTAAATATATACAATCTCACTCCCATTTATTATTTCAGGGGATACATCATGTTGTTTAAGAGATGACGAATTCGGGCGTCAAGTAGTTGCAGGCATAAACCCTCTGAGCATAGAAAGGCTTACAGTTTTCCCACCCGTAAGCAAACTTGATTCATCCATCTATGGCTTACAAGAGTCAGCACTCGTGGAGGAACATTTAATAGGCCATCTTGATGGAATGTCCGTACAACAGGTATGTATATTGTATGCAAATATTCCGTTACATGTGCATAGTACAAGAGCGATCTCATCATACCAAAAGAACTAAATCCTAAACTCTAAATTTCATAACCATCAGATGCCAAAAGATATATATTTTATAATGATACAGATCATGATAGAATTCACTACAATAAATTGTGTTTAATTTGCAGGCATTGGAAGAAAACAAGCTGTTCATACTAGACTATCATGACATGTTTCTTCCATTTCTCAACCAAATAAGTACTTTGGATGACCGAAAAGCTTATGGAACACGTACAATTTTGTTCTTGACCTCATTGGGAACTTTAAAGCCAATTGCTATTGAGCTCAGTTTGCCTCCAACAAAGTCAGGTTCAGCATCCAATAAACAGGTTCTCACACCTCCAGTTGATGCTACAGCAAATTGGCTTTGGCAACTAGGAAAAGCCCATGTCTGCTCCAATGATGCAGGTGTTCATCAACTAATTCATCATTGGTATGCACAACAATTTCCATAATTCGGAGGATTAATTGACGTAATCGTAAACATTCATTTAAACTCATCAGATAACTTTCTACTCTGCTACCATTGATAAAATTTTGAATTTTAAAACAGGCTACGCGTTCATGCATGCATGGAACCACTTATAATAGCAGCTCATCGCCATTTGAGTGTAATGCACCCAATCTACAAGCTCCTCAAACCTCACATGAGATACACCTTGAAGGTAAATGCATTAGCTCGTCAGGAGCTCATCAACGCTGGAGGCATCATCGAGTCTAATTTCACTCCTGGCAAATATTCCATGGAGTTTAGTTGTGCCGCTTATCGAGATTGGTGGCGCTTTGACCTTGAAGGCCTTCCGGCAGATCTCATTAGAAGGTTGGACGTTATGTTTATTGCCAAACATATCCATCTATTCTGTTATTAGACTGAATTTAACATCATATTTGGACAAGTTTCATTAAATTAATTATTCGGATTGACAATATGACAACCTAATATATTACTTTGTCTTGCAAAAGATGCGTAAACTGTTCCTTGAGTTGATATCTTATTAACTTTATTGTCGTCTCTATATGTAGAGGAGTAGCAATACCAGACCCAACTCAACCCCATGGGCTAAGACTACTAATTGAAGACTACCCATATGCAACAGATGGACTCCTCGTATGGTCAGCAATTGAGAGATTGGTTCAAACCTATGTGAATTACTACTACTCTGATGCAAGTGTGGTTCAATCAGACACAGAACTCCATGCATGGTACCACGAGTCAATCAATTTAGGGCATGCAGATCTTTCCCATGCAAGCTGGTGGCCAAAACTCTCAACCCCAAATGACCTAATGGCAATTCTCACCACCATAATTTGGATCACAACCGCCCAACATGCTGCCCTAAACTTTGGCCAGTATCCATACGGTGGTTATGTCCCAACTCGCCCACCACACATGAGAAGACTAGTGCCAAATCAGCACGATGATCCCGATGAGTACGCCAATTTCATAAGGGAACCACAGCAATGTTTTCTGTCATCACTGCCTAGCTTTTTTGAAGCAACAAAGTATATGGCAGTTATCGACGTCATTTCGGCTCACTCGCCTGATGAGGAGTATATTGGAGAAAGGAAGGATTTGTTGTCTACGTGGTCAGCTGACACTGAGATTGTTGAAGCATTTTATAGGTTTTCAATGGAGATGAAGAAAATTGAGAAGGAGATTGAAGGAAGAAATGGTGATTCAAATCTGAGGAACAGATGCGGGGCTGGGGTCTCACCATATGAGCTGCTCATGCCAAGCTCGGAGCCTGGGGTTACATGCAGAGGAGTTCCTAATAGTATAACAATCTGAGGTTAATTCCAGACAGTTAAATTCTTGTATATAACTGTTGAGAATTAAGCTTCTCACTGGGTTGTTTTGTTAGCCTGCAGATGCTTGAAACCTGCAGATGGACCTGAAGGAAGTTGAAGTTGAAGTGACTGCCTTTATTTAGTAGTAACCGTTAGTTTTAAATATGCAACGGCTAGTTCAAGTTTCTGTTTTAAGAAAGATTAACAGTTGTATGCGTGCTTATCCCCTTCTTGTACTGTGTTACTGGATTGATTCCAAGTGGAAGGATCCCAATGACCGATGCACTAGAAGGCTGAGATTGATCCAGACCTCTATATTGTTAGGGTTTTTGTTGAATGAATTAATTAATAAAAAATATATGTATTCACTCTCTCCAAAAAAATCCCTCTATAATCTCATCCCTTTCAAATCTCAGATTTCTCAAAAGTTAACCAAAAATCGATCATGGCCTGGTACCATTTCAACAATAACTAATTTATAAGTATCAATCAGTTAATGTAATCTTCCTTATACAATACCATAATACTCGCATTTTAGGGATGCACGTATCCTTTCATTTAAAAATAACGTATCTTGATTGAATAAAATCGACGATCAAACTCTTCAACTTATTAATATTCATTTGGATATCACTTCTACAAAAATTCATTCGAATTAGAGATTGTTTAATCATCTAAACGAATCAAATAAATAGACGGTTCGTCATAAATATTTTTCGTGGTACTTACATTGTCAACTTGTTCTATACATTTGAATGAGTAAATCATCTCGATTGTAATAATTTTCTGTAAGGTTGATCTTCAAATGAAGATTAATAAATAGAACGATTTTGATCTTGAAATGTGTATGGTCAAGTTATATTATTTGCAAGAAGAATTAAGCTCATCCCTAAAAGAGGAATGCAAGTATTATTATCCGACCAAAAAGGGTTAATTTCAAAACAAATAGTTTGGAGTCTTTGGACCCTTTCCTTTTCCAACCAAATTGATTTTTTTTTTCTTTTTTCTATCAGATGATAAATTTTTTACCAACAAACTATAATTGCATAAAAAGAGGCCCAATCACATGAAAAGCACAAAAGAAGATATGGACCCCCAAAATAAAACCCAAAAGAAATTTGAGCCCAGAAACAGAAAAACCCTACAATCCTACTTGAGTTGCCGCCGCCGAAGCATCACAGAGATCCACATACAAATCAGCAAAAATGATGGAAGAAACGACTCAAACAACTTCCACAAAGCACTAGAGATTTTTCAGTGTGATTATTACAAGAAGTGGTACATCAAGTGTTCCTATATAAATAACAGGTTATGTTTGTTAAAAGGTTAATAGCTTCAAAATTAAAATTTGTCACCATTTACATAAAAACACGTCATGTATCATCCGTATTCCCGTCACAACTAAAAATTTCTCCACAAAGCACCACATAGATTGGAACAACAACCACAACCCAAAGAAAGCTAATGAGATATGACCAATCAACAACAAGGTCATTGAATGCAAAAAACCCACCGAGGACAATTCTATGGGAAATGGTGGTGTGAACACCCGAGCTGGAGCAAAACGAACTTCCAATTGATGGGAGGTGGTGGTGTGAACACCTACGCTAGAGCTTTATGCACTTCTGGGAAAATCGTGTCAAAACGCGTTAAAAGCGAGTGACTGCAGATTTGAGGATATGTAGGGTGGAGGAAAGCCGGAGAGAGGTGGGAAGGGTAGGGAGAGGAAGGAATAAAACCGTGTAGGTTGGGGAAGGGAAGGGGAATCGAAATTGAAGGCTTAGGTTTTGAAATTGATTGCTAAATACCCTGAAAACAAAGATTAGTGGAGCAAGATAAATTGAGCAAGTTACATGCCTTCTGGAGGGCCCTAGTGGTAGGTAGCATGATTGTGTGCACCAATCCTATTTTCATTTGCATTATGTTCTGTTTGAGCATTCTGAACTTTACCATGGCCTGAGAAGAATCAGAATAGTCCTTGGCTCATCCTGCCTTGTTGTTTTTTATTTTTTATTTTTTTTGCTTTTTTGCTATTCTAACATAGGTTGCTGTTGTATATCAGTCTGATACCCTTAAAATATGGTAGGTATGTCCCAACCTGCCTACCATACATGCGGAGATTATTGCCGCAAGAGCATGACCCAGAGTATGCGGCCTTCATAAGGGATCCACAGAAATACTTGCCAGGTTTATTTGAAGCAACGAAGTGTACATGGCTGTAATAGATGGACTAGGATTCTCTCCTCACCTCTTTCCATCTCCTTCCATCCCCTCCTCTCACATTCTCTATTTTGTCTTTCTCTTTCTATAAAAAATTAATAAAAGGTATTGACGTGGCTTAACCGAGACAGTTCAAATAGGAGGGAAGGGGAGGTAAAAAAAAGAGGGGAGAGAATCCTACTCCATAATAGATATCACTAGATAGTAATGCCCGCGCGTTGCTGCGGGATTAGAAATCAGCTGTAGTATATGAATTTGAGCTAATAATATATGTTGGGATAACATTGATTAATCTAAATAAAAATATCTTAGGATAGGAAAGAATTTTATTTGCTACAAAAAATTCTTTTTGTTATTTTACAAAGGTAATTCGCTCCAACTTCCTTGGTATGATTGCACATCTCTGTGACAACTCTTTGACATTCCAAAGAACAAAAAACGAATGCAAAATTACCTAATCAAAATTAGAAGCACACCGATTGAACAATGAAAACATTTGCAGACATGCCGTATAAGTATTAAATGCAAAGGGGGAATAAACCTTTTGCACGGTGGTCTTGAAGCAAGTTGTGTTTATCCATATATGCATTGACAAAATCATCAATGTGATCCTTCAAATCCTCCAAGAAAGTGGCTTGCTCGTTGTTCTTTCGGCATGAAGTGTGATGGAAAAATGCATACAGAAAAGAGGCAACAACATAGTGCAGGTTAATTATTTGGGTTGAAAATAAAAAACAAAGTGGCTGAAAAACTCAAAAACATCGTGAACTGGACATCAACTACTTAGAATTTTAAACGCAAAATTGTAATATATTGTTCATGCATTTGTATAACTCTGACATATCCAATAAAACACACCAAAACAAAGAATGCAATTTCACACAATACAACAAAACACATTAATCAAACAAACCCCAATACATAACGAAACAAAAATCAAATATCCAAAATTCAAATAATTTGTAAAACATGAAAAATTACTGGAATGAATGAAGGAGAAGGAGAAGCAACAAAACTTAACAGTCTGAGGGAAGCTGAGACAAAGGTAGGGCAATGGAAGTGTCTCTGAAAGTGTATAAATAAAATTTACCTTCTGGTTGGGGATTCAGTTTCAGTTTAGCTACAGTCTGATGCAGTTTCCATGTTCCTTCCTGGGATCTCTAAACTCTTCCTCTTTCTCCAATGACCCAAAATTCCAAAATTTTCGACAGAAAAAAGGGTAAATTTATTAGGGATTTTGAGGTAATTGCGAAGATATTTAAAATCCAAGCATGAAAACTGTACAGAGATAAATTTATAAATTAACTAATTAGGCTTTGAATAAATGAAGCTAATTCCTTTATTCTAACAAATTGTTGGTTAGAATACTACAATTTGATTAAATATATAATAAAAGAAAAATAGGAAAATGATGCTTACCAGTATGGACATATGGATTGCTTCAAAAGGATGTAAATGCAAGGTTATTATCCCAATGGTTTTGTCTGCAATAAGAAGAGTAACTAACTTAAAAAGAAGCATCAGTGCTACTTGCTAGTCTTCCTACACGATCTAAGAATATAATTAAATATATATGGAATCACATTGACCATAAACTATTACATGCAACTCAAAAAATAAAATGAAGATAGAGAAATTCACCGAAATACTCGAAAACACTTGCTGGAAAAACTCATTGATAAGCATTTAGAGATCTTTTAATAATTGCACAGTTAAAGCGTCATATAGCCATCAGAACCTGGAACACATAACTAATGAGTGTTATAGAAACTTACCACGAAATTGTCAAAAGAGAATATACGACCATAAGCTTCATCCAGTTTCATGGCATATCGTATCAGTTTATGAAAATCTTCTTGGAGTCTGTCGTTCAAAAAATCAAACTCACAGTAAAAATCAACAACAGTTACTCATAATAGCATACAGTATAACCATTAAATTAAATTCAACATAACACAGAAACAATTTCACTACCATACATAAAACTCCATAAATTCGTTACCAAATAAACCTTGAGATGTCCAATAGGCCTAGAAGTCTCAAAATCTTCTCCATATTTAGCTCCAGCCGCCTGAAAACACTGAAAAATAGAGGAAAAAAAAACATAAATTCATCAAAATTCCCTACCCAAAACTAAGCTAAAAATGAAAAATATTCAAACCTCATAAGCTCTGGTTTCCTAAACGCCACATGGATCTACATTAGAAAACATTGGAGTAGCAGTATAAAAGTGAAAGATTTAAGACATTTCGGTACAATGCAAGTGATAGACATGTCAAAATTAAGTTTTATTTGATAATTATCAAGAAATATCATCTACAAATGACAAAACCAAATTACAATTGTAGCAATGATTTCACTTTTGTTTATTTTTCTTTTACAATAGGTCCTACATGTGTCTTAATCTCTTATAAACGGTTATTTGATTGAGTCTAAAAGCTTCAGTCAAACATTTCAACAATAAAAAATCTTCAATCCATTCAAATTATGTATTAAATTTTATTCTTAAATATAGGAAACAATGAATAAAAGAAATCATATTCATACAGACACTATTCATAGATCCATGACTAAGAATTTCTTAGATCGCGGTTGAAATTAATTAAATGAAAAAAAATTCATGGAATCAATTTATACCTCTGATATTCTAAGCTCCGTGTCCCTTGATTCCTTCAACGGCTTGGTTCATCTTCTAATCCATTTATTGAGTCTTCACAGACTTCTCCAAGTACAACCTGCAGACAGAAACAATACCCATTAAACCTTGATCAGATGAATTTTAGAGAGAGGAGAGATAGATTCGGGTTCAAGGGAAAAATGCAAAACTAATTTTTTTAATGCAAGTGTAGCATGCCAATTTGTAAATATAACAACCCGTATTTTCCAGTATTCAAAATCCAAAGTAGTTCATTGGTCCACATTATGCAAGATTTGCGCCAAAAACGATATAGTATAGCATGAAAACTCAAGTCAAAGACTGAACCTAAACTCAAGTATCCACATTCATGCCAAAAGCGATAAATGAAAGACGTACAAAATAGCTAACCGTGACAAAGATTTAAAATTTATTCCTAATCCATCAAACTTTTGAAATTTTTACAAACTGGGTTCAATTTACTACATAGAAAATCCAACAATACAGAAAAATCCATACCTTTAAAGCCAAGAAAACCTTCACAATATGAGAGGTAAAGTCAATCTACAACACAATAAATTGATCACATCAAACGTAAGTAGATATAATCAAATCGAATTAGAGTTTTGATGAAGAAGAAATGAAAAGAAGACGGTTACTCTGCATTGGTAGCGGTTGTGTTGCAGGGGTATTTTCACGAATGGTGTTAATATAATTGTTGGATTTATCATCTGCTTGTATAGATGTTAATTTGCTGGTTTTTTCATGAATATTTGGATATGGCTCTCAGTTTCCTCCCTATTGTCAATTGTAATAATAGTTATCTTCTTATTCTTCTTCGAATCTTATAATTGTAGAATGCCTATTGGTTTTCGGTGGTGTTGTGCTCTGCGTTCAGTATCTTCTTGGAATCAAAAACCCCAAAAGACTAAAACGAAATTTGTGTGGAAAACCCATTTGGAATCCAAATTTACATCCCTGAATTAGTTGGAGCAATTCAATTGATAAACAACCAGAACACAGTAAACCAAAAATGAATATACAAACACAGAAAAATAAAAACGACCCAAAAAAAATTCAATTGAAAGAAATGATTTGAGATATACATACCTTGAGTGGAAGCAGCAGTGGGTGGTGGTTAGAGGCTGGCTGGAGATTATGTGGTATTTATGGCAACTGGTAAAGGCAAGAGGATCTGAGGAAAAATAGAGACGAAAAAAATACCAGGAGAAGGAGCGGAGGAGAAGCTCCCCAACAGAAGAGGACGGAGGGAGGAGCCCAGAGGGGAGATGGAGGAGGAGGGAGGAGATGCTGTGGTTCGCGGTTCTGCGAGAGAGAACTGAGAGATTCTTCTGGAAACCAATGGAAAAGCCGAGCGTTTCCCTTCCCACAATGACGAACACGTGTACATCAGGAGCTGTGGAACGCAGGGAGAAAGACTGAAGGTGGGCAGCATGGGCAAAACCGAGAATTTACTGCACACATAAGGAAATAGCACGGTAAAGCCAAGACAATCTGAGGGCATTTCCGCTATTTAACTGTTCACGAACAGTGAAAAATAGTGCCAAGAGAAACTCAGTTTTAGTATATGTATAATTTCAACGCACACATCGGATGAGGAGTATATTGGGGGGAGAAAAGACTTCTCAACCTGGTCAGCTGACATGGTGATCACTGAGGCATTCTACAGATTTTCAATGAGATGAAGCGGATTGAGAAAGAGACCTTCGGAACAGATGCGGGGCTGGAGTATCACCATACCAGCTGCTCGTGCCAAGCTCAGAACCAGGGGTTACGTGCAGAGGAGTGCCGAATAGCATATCAATGTGCAAGTTAATCAAACGAATAGTAATTTCTCAACTTGGCACAAACCCTACTCCTTTTCCATGATACTCAGCCAAAAAACAAAACTTAATTGAGGTGACGATCAGAAGCCAACTATCGCTCCACACCAGACGTACTGTACATCAAACAAAGTACTAACAGTGGACTGCTATTGTACAAGCTATAATGTTTTGGATGAAGCTATCAGCATAATCAACGCAAACCGAACAGAACAATAACCCAAATTAGATCAGAACTTCGCGGGGATGTGTTTTGTTCGTCAATGAGATAACATATCAGAAGTTTGCAAGCTAAAAACGAGATAGATAATGCGCACAGAAGGAAGATACACGGTTGATCAAATTAAGAGGTTAGAAACTCCGCAAATCAAACAAAAAAGCAAGAGTGAAGTGGGCAGAACTAGCATCATAGCCGTTCACTACTCCTTTCACGAGAAGAAGCAGATTTGCAATCCCAAATATTGCAACAAAAACTATAATATCATCATCACTTACAACCTTTTAAAATCCTATAAATCCAAATACCGATTTCTACACATTTTAACTGCCTTCAAGATTCAAGATGAACACCCCCTCACGATCATCAGCTGATAAAGTTCAAGCCTTTAAGGCAAGGGTTTATCACCCAGTCATTATGGTTTAATATAAACAAATACGGGCGACCTGAGCATAGCCAAATTAACTAGAGCAATGAACGCTCCTACCTCACACAAGCCTGAATCTCCCTCACCGTTTAGTTTAGTTTAGTTTAAAACATCGCTAGAATAAAAAAGGTATATGAACATAACCGACTACTGAGGATGATGTGTTTCAACTTTCATTATCCACAATAGTAAATATCTACAATAAAGATCGCCAAAATTCCACTAACATGTAACTGAACCAATAAGCAGACACCTTTTTTCTTTCTTAAAAAAAAAAAAAAAAAAAAAAAAAAAAACACCGAGAGACTCCCAACTTTCCACACTTTCTCAAATATCGACACATTACCCATTTATCCACAAGGCAAATTAACAACATACAACAAAACAACGGGCCGTAAATTACGAGGAAGAAGAGGGGCTTAGTCGTACTTTTCTCGCCAGGAGAAAATAATGAAGAAAACCCAAGACGCCGCCAGCACGACGTCGCCGACCGTCTGCCTCAGCCAGTCCCAGGCGAGGTCCTCCACCCGCCGCTCGAAGTAGCACCGCCACAGCGCCATGAAAACGTGGAGCAACGTGCACCCCTTGGCGAAGAAGCTCTGGAACTCGCGATCTTTCACGAAGGAGACCATGAGCAGCAGGAAGCCGATCGCGAAGAGGAGGAGGCCGGAGAAGGAGTCGCAGGTCCGAATCAGGAGCTGGTCATGGGGGGTGGACCCCAGCAGCTTCTGGGCAGTCTCGATCCCGTGCCCGAAGGCGTAGACTTCCGTCATGTAGAACATCATGAGTGCCCCGCAGGATATGGCGATTAGGGAGTGGAGGAGGCAGATGACGAAGAAGGCCGACGACGGCGCCGGCGACGACATTGATCAATCGGACGGCTGTGATTGATTTATCGCGGCGTCGGTGCGGTACGCATCGTTATGATGCTACCAAGAACCCTAGTTTCTGAGAATTGGGGAAGAAGGTGAAGCAAAAAGATAATTTTTATTTTATTTTTTGTTTTTGTTTTTTGGGTTCAATTTCTGAGTCAGCGAGAAAAAAATTCAAGAATGCGTTCTCGGTTTTCTACTTGTTTTTCGATACGGTGAGATTCCAGGATAAGGGTCCGGTGGGACCCAGAGGACGTCGATCGTCGGCATGCAGTGGACTAATTTGTCTTGGATGAACACGTGGCGAGATCATAGTAGTGCCGACAGATTCCACTGGGACCTACTGATTCCATAAGTATTCCGCAATCAAGAAGCTGCCCTCGTCTCCAAACACAAAAGCAGACACGGTGTTTGCGATACGACGTCGTCTGAAGCTGATGTGTGGATGCCAACCGGTTCAATTCGGTTGAGCAAAAGATCAAGGGCTTCTTGTCCTACTGACCGACCAAAAATATGAGAGCGTAATTGTAACAAAGTGGTTTAGAGCGTTTAATTTTGCATATGACGTCTTAATTGAAAAGATTTGGAGGTTCCTTGTTGCGGATAGACCTAGAAATCGTCAACTTTTAATTAAATTTTATAATGAAAACCGTTTATTTTTTTTTCGTTCTCACGTAAAGATTATCGCTGAAAAACAGACAAATAAAAAATTGATTAAACAATTTGATTACTCAATAACATATCTACTCATGACGTATGCCGTCTTACATTATTAAAACGATAGCGTTAATAAGTTAAATGTTAGATTAACCACCGACGGGGTTAGAACCCACGTCGTCATGCAAAGACACAACATTTTTCTACCATTGTGGTAAATGGCCACTAGCTTCAGATTAAGAATTAGAGACAAGAAAAAATGGTGGAAAGAATTTTTTTTTTTTTTTTTTTTTTTTACGAACGATAGCGTTAGTTGTTAGGAAAGAGAGATTCGGTAGAGATTAAACCCGCACCAGGGTTAATTCAGTAACTTTCTTTAACTTTACTGATTTTTCAAATTAAAAGACATGAGTGTGTAGATACTAGTAGGGGTGTGATATCCACACACCCCTTTTTACTTCTCTCACACCTTTTTGGATTTCGGTCGTCGGATTGGATGAATTGAAGAAGATCTAAAGGACAGAAAGTAATAGGGGTGTGTGAGAAGTAAAAAGGGGTGTGTGGAAAGCACACCCCATACTAGTATATAATTTTGGGTGGGTTGGGGTACAATGGTAATTGAAAGGACAAAGTGGGCCATTACATATGATATGAGGGGGTTTTGGTAGCAAACCTATATTATTTTTAATTTGGAAAAATTATATATAAAACTAATGAAAAAGACTTGAAAACTTTGAGTTTTAACGATAAGGACAAAATAAAAGGTAAAGTGAATAGTACCAGGATTGACTTTTCAGTGTAAAAATGTAGTTTTTCGTTAAAGTGAACAATACTGGAAGCTTTTCGTTAAAGTTCCTTATATACTAAAGCCCTACCCCCAAAACATTGTTCATAAGAGTAGTGTAATGATGGAATTGTCCCTGATTTACTATTCATTTTCCATTGCTTTTTTCTCACTTGCTAAGTGAAATGATGAAAAAGGGCATGGGGCACATGTTGCTTTTATATGATTGTGCGATGTCGTTCCTTTCTTACGTGTGCTTTCCTCCTCTTTCAACTCTTCTCAACGCTTTCAAACAGACCATTGCCACCGCTTGCTTCTCCAACAATTCACCCAGACCACCGTTTGCTTCTCCACGAGTTCACCCAGACCACCGCCAGCACAACAAACGTGTGAATCTTCCTGCACCACCAGTCTTCGCAACGTTTTCCAAAACTCGCTTGACCAAAGGTAAGCGAATTTGGTGTTCTGGATTATATTGGAATTGAAATATGTTTAATTAACTTTTTGGGTTATTAAATTTGTATGCTCTGCTTGTTTTGGAATTTGAGTTTGGATTGGAATTTAATTTTGATTTACAAAGTTCTGATTTTTTTGGGTTTTCATCTGGGTGTCGTCTCCATTTGAAGCAAGAATCACCCACCACACTGCTTTGAATATCTAAGGATTATTTTGCGAGAAAATTTCAACATTTTCTTTGCAACCAAACAGTGCATGCCAATCTGTTAATTTAATATCGACATTGCCGTTCTCGAGTTTCGTGTGGAATCATTCGATTTTGGATGTAGGATCGTTTCATTTTCATTCTAGATTTCTGAGGGTTTTTTTTTTTTTTTTGTGATCTCTCGATTGTGGATCCGGTACATTGTTAATCTTTGGATCGTGAATATGCGGGAATTTGAATATCTAAGGATTATTTTGATGTTTTTTTTGGATTTGTGCGGTAGCTGTTGGAATTTGAATTATATCATAGGAATATTACTATCTGATTTTGTTTATTGTATCTGGTTTGTGTTGTGATTTGATTAAATGTAGAAGATTTTGTTTTTCATGAAAGATTTGATTTCGTAATGCGAAACAATGGAGTTTTGAGATGGTTTGGATGTCTATCACATGAAGGAGCCTCATGAATCGCTTAGATTCAAGCATTTGTATTAATTCATAACTGCCTTTTGAATAAGTCAAGTTGATCAACATATATACAACAAGAAATGGAGTGTTTCTCGATTGAACCTTCGGTGTGGTTCTTTGTTTTCCGGTCATATATTATGTGGACTTATTCGGGCTTATTGAATTTGTATGCACTGTTTGGTATTGTGATTATTAGGCAGCAGAAGAGTCAATTTGGTATTTTGGTTTATTTAGCATTTGAGTTTGGATTGGAATTTGAATTGCTCATCTCTAAGTTATTAAAAAACTAATCCTATCGTATTGAATATCCAGTTTATTGAATGAACTATCAGGTTAGATTTATTGTTAGGTTAGATTTTCATTATTTCTGCCATTTGCATGTGCCCGCATGTACTGATTAAAGGGGGACAAGTTTTTTTTGAATTTTTTTAGTACTGTTAGGTCAAGTTTTGGGGCATGGTTGTTGTCTATTTATTTGTTATTTTCTCTCATTTTTAGTCCTCTTCTCACCGTCATGTGCGTCTATTCTTTATTTCAAGGTCAGTTGCCTATTCTTTTTGGTGTTTTTTTTTTTGGATTTTCAAGGCGTTAATCTTAATACCTGTAAAGTTAGGAACTTTCAGATTAACAGGATGAAATGTTTGTAGAAATTACTGGATACCATAATTAATTTATCAAAAGTACTTCCATTTATGGTTCAAATTTGGAATTTGTCACCCTTTGTTTTTGAAATCTGGGTCGTTGAAGTAATTTTGATATGTGGGGTTTTTGGTGGTGGCGAAAAAGGGCTCTTGGACTATCCGTTTAGCTACAGGAGGAAAACTTCCCAGATTTTGTAGTTGAAATTGTTTCTCTTTTCTTTCAAGATTTTGAGAAACTTCTCAACAATAGGGCCAGGGCTCTTTGAGTGATTTTGTCTTCACCTTGAGTGATATTCTTTGATTTGCTTCGCATTTGGACAATTTTTTTTTTGGTGATAGCTATGTGAAAACAATGTTAATTTGGGTTTCATTTGTTTTTCGTAGAGAACAGAACACTATAAATTTCAAGGGTAGCAGTGCCCGGTAACCCCTAGCTCTTTTCCTTACTTCTTATTTGATTGTCAATTCTATGTGTCACTTGCATGCCTAACTTGTTGTGAATGATAGTTCTTATTGTTCTGATATGGTATGCTAATTTTGAAGTTTCTAATTGGAAATTGATTTCGTTGGTTTGCAGGATAGGTGCATTGAGACCTAAAAATGTATGCGTCAACTTCATAAATTTTTGTGAGCCTCGTAACCTTGAAGTTTAAGCGTTTTTGCTTCATTGACAAAAATTTGGACTCTACAAACCTAGATGGATTTATGCTAGCTTGAGTAATTTTTTCATGTCGTGACTATCAATCTCTCGAACTGATGTCCATATGAAAAATGATTGATTTATATTAAACACCATCAATTGGAAATTTGTCAGTGCACTGTGCTAAGACTTGCTATCTGTTTTCTGTGTTATCTTTAAAGGAAAATAGGCAGAAGAGATAGAGCATGTAGTAGTCTATATAGGCAAAATCACTCGATTATGTATGTAAGAGAAGTAATAAAACCTACTGAGTTTTATGACAATAAAAATACAAAGAAATTGAGAAAAGTAGAAGTTGTGAGTTTTTAAAAATCACCTGCTTCAACCTCTCCAAAAGGTTTTATTCATGTATATTTGTAAGGAATAGCAGAATACGTGAATGTAATGTAATGTGTGAATGTAAACACTACTCCTTAACACATATTTTCTACCCTTCTAAACTGTTAATAATTTTACAAACCTCGCAGCAACGCGTGGGTGCCCTTGCTTGTTATACTTAATATATATACAACAAAAAATTGATTAAACTTTGACAATATTCCGAAAGGTAGAAAGAATGAGGAGAATGCCGCTCCATGTTGAAGCAGAGCTAGGACACTATCATCTTGCACGAAATCCTCCGTCCCCGCCGCCGTGAAAGAATTTCGAAAGGGGGAGGTTTAAAGAATGATGTAATTTTCTGGAACAAAACTTTTAACTTGAATCGATGTCTCTACCATCGGCAACAACTTTACGGTGACGTCTAGAGCCCGGCCTCCTATCTCTCCCGCGCCTTGGAGGCCTCTTTAGCTGGGGCATTTACAAACCTTTCGGGTGAAGTTTCGGTTGATGGTTTAACTGGTGGTTCGTTACTTAAAGCTGGGAGTGAGGGAGGTGGTGGTGGTAATAGCGGTGGTGGAGGAACGGCCTTATGAAGACGATGAGCCATGTGCTCTAATTCACCTCTATGATATTTCTGTAGACGGCGAAAAACATACATAAAATGCATCAACGAACATAAGAAAAAGATAGATAATTGAACTGCAATTGCACCCGATGACCACCACACATCCTTCCCAAAGGGGAAAAAAGGTGTTTCTTCGGAGTTCTTAAAAACGACCATTTATCTTCCAAAACATATGCATGCGTACCAGAACAACAAAATTGCGCCTTTCACAGTCGTAGAACATATTGATAGTCCAGTTTGTCTTTGCTCGAATGTGGTCTCTCACTCTGGAAAAACTAAGTTGATCCCTGGGAGTAAAACGATCGACTTCATGGAACCAAAGACAAGCGGCGAGGTTGCTGATGGGGACATGCTCCCTTATTATAACACATGATTCAGGAACGTCTGCAGCAAGGCAAAAACACGAAAACTTAGTAAAGTGAAACATGCACAATATGCTTTAACATAGTGAAGTTACACCTACCACTTATAATGGGAAGCTTTTCGTTAGAATATGGGGTCAAACCTTCCCTTTTGTAAAATTCAACCTGGAAGTCAATAGAGGCATTGTCGTATTTTCCAGCAGCTTTATTTGCCTCAGCTTCAAGAAACACGTCAAAGCGTTTATAATGTCTAGAAATTGCAAAAGTTGTATTCTTTCTCCACAAGAACCTGAAATAAATGTTTGTTTTCACGGAAGCGTACGCATGGATGCTGGTAAACCCGGCTGAACAAAGATAGCACGAAAGAGCAAAGACTCACTTTGGACTGGCTACAATTTGCTTTTCAATCTGATGTTTCGTATCCAAACAAAAGGAGTACATAAATGGACGGGATCCTAATATACATGTCAGAAGACTCAAATATCTTATCGTGTTTCTACAGATTTCATCCATACTGGAGCATTATTTTTATGTTGTTCACACAAAAGAAAACATAATGTCCCAGAAAAAGCAATATAGAACAGAAAGTTTAGCCATATATGACTAGAGTCAGACTAGTAAAAAATGTGCGAGTCAAAATATATGGAGGGGCAAACATAAAGGAAAGTGAAATAGGGGAAGCAGCATTTAGGACTCAAAGCACTGATTTTGTAAGTTGAGAAGCATATGATAATTCATCAACGTACCACAGTCAGACGTGGTTGTAAGATGCAAATTTACGTCAGAAACCAGGAAATTGAACAAAAGATATCATGTAGAAAAGGCACTTGTTTGGCAACATTACTATGATGGTTAGTATTTTGCATCTGGGCGTTTGGATGTTTCTTCTAAGAAAACTTGGCCAACATGTTCAACGAGATACTGATGATATTCCAAACTCATGGTAATTTCTGAAAACCAAAATTACCAAGACCTATTTATCATAATACTAAGCTTAAGCTATAAATTTTTTAATTTTGTTTTGGCGAAAAAAATAACCTATAAATAAATTGATCTAAGGCTAGACATATGTGAAACTTTCAATCAGATATACCTTTCAAGAATTTGATATGGATCCACGACAAGTTGAAGTTTCCCATCAATCCATAAAGAAAAGCGGGCATTAGGAAACATCCTATGCACTAGAAACTTGGGAATCTGCAAAAGATGTAATCTGCGTCAAAGTTATGTCAAGGTATAACACATGTATATAAAACACAGCATTCGGCAAAGAAAGCCCCATTATCCCAGTGACACATTTAAATGCATGGAAACAAAACCTTTCACACTAAACTCATTTGCTCCTCTTAGAGAAGCTTAAATGATATCTTATATGTTCCCAAATCATTTTACTGTTCACTTGTGATCAAATTTTGCACAACATGATAAACACCTGTCTACGGATTTTCATAACCAAGACAACTCAGCTCTAGAGTCGAAAAAAATTTGCTTGCAAAAAATTAGAAATCTTACCTTCGTATTGCGCCTTCCATCTGTGTAAGGAGGATTATGCACGACCACAGTTTTCCATATACCAACTTTCCGATCGCTGCCCATTTTTCCAGATGTCCTCATGTAAGCTTCTGTCACATTATCTATAAACAAGTAGAAGCAAACGGTCTCCTTGGAATAATCACTAATGTTCCTTGGCAGGTTTATCTCATCAAAATTTCCTGATGAAAACAAAATTTAATTGATAAGGAATCCACCATATATATCTAATAAAAAGTTGAGCTGAAATTGTACTGCATATTACCAAATATAGCCGATGCAACAACCACTCCATTACACTGCTCCATATCATTTAGGTCAACCTCATCCATATCATATCCTGTATTCCGCCCAAGTTTACTTCCTCTAACAAATCTGATTGATGTTCAAATCCGTCAAGCAAAATGCACAATAAACTTAGGGGTGTGATATCCACACACCCCTTTTTACTTCTCTCACATTTTTTTGGATTTCGGTCGTCGGATCAGATGAATTGAAGAAGATCTAACGGATAGAAAGTAATAGGGGTGTGTGAGAAGTAAAAAAGAGTGTGTGGAAAGCACACCCCTAAACTTAAATGAGTGCAGAGCCAATAGAAGCTCATTATTACAAGACTAACTAATTCAAAAATGGAAAAAGAAAAAGCAGGTATGAAAAAATAATATTAGAAAATGTGACGAAGGGAAAGCAAAAAGGGAGAAACATACCCGCAGTGCACACTCATTGACTCTCTTATATCATAAGAATCACTCCTTTGCTTCAATGTAGGGTATCCACCAAAATCTGAGCCTCCAAATTCTGTGTCTCTTGATAAATTCTCTTCATAAATGTATGTTAAATTCTTAAGAACCGGAGAATATGAAGGGACCTTCGGCATCAAGGCTATGGCTTCTTCCACAGGAAGGTAACATACTGGACAAGCTGAAACGTAAAGAAGGAAGAAACTCAGCAACATCACATGAGTTGCTAACTTATCTTAGTGCCAAATATGCTTGCCATCTTGAATTTTAAAAGAAAGTAATGCAGAATATTTTTCGAGAGAAGAGGAAGAGAGAGAGAAACGATAAATCTGGAATAACCAAAAACAAATATCAAAGAAAATGTAGAAACTTACGTCGTGATACAGTTCTTTTATCTGCTGGTGGGGGAGGCAAAGTGAATGTATTACATGGATGCCCAGGAGGAAGAGTGTAACCCAGAAAAACAGCAGGAAGAGGAGGGGGCAACACCAGCGGACAAGTCATGTTGATACTTTTAGCTCCATGTTGTCGTGAGGATTCAGAAAAACTTGAAGTGATGCTGTTGTTAACACTAATGTTTCCGACATTGACAACATCTTGTCCATCTTCACCTATAGATGAGCAGATAAGCATATATTACTTCCTTAAGCAAATCAAAGAGGTAATTTTGAGCTCAGAATCTCAGATACCGAACCTTTTCCAACGTACAAAACCCAGGCGAAAACTGATGCGGAGATGAGGCAGAACAGCAGCGTTCCAACCTTCTTCTGGCCGGTAAACTTGCAGATCCAACGGAACAACCTATCCGTCTCCTTGACCATTTTCGACGGCTTCCTTTACTGAATGAAATGAAATTTGAACAAATATGCTTCTGCGAATCGAGGATTGCAGAAAACAAGAACAAAATTCTGCTCCAATCACTGAAAGAAATGAAATTTGAACTCTGTGAAGGGTTTAGCATAAATCTAGGCTTTTATGAAATCTAGGTTTTTTTGTGTGAAGAGATCTGGGATCACAATTACAAACAAATAAAAGTTTTTATTTTATTTTAATATTATTCTGATAATTTTGAGGTGATGACGGTGAGAACAAAATCTTGGATTATTTATACTATTTAAGACGTGCTATCCGGCGCCATGCGCGTGATGATAACAGACAGACGACGTCCCCTTGTCTCACTCTGGTGGTATTTATCTTTCGTGCTACCGTAAGTTCAAATCGAGACGTCTGGCAACTTGGGGAATTTTTGTACTCTAATTTTTTATTTTGATTGTTTAAAGAAAAATTAATGAAAAGAGTTTGAAAATTTTGAGTTTTAACGATAACAACAAAGTAAATAGTACTATAATTGACTTTTTAGTATACAAATGTGATTTTTCGTTATAATAAACAGTACCGGGAGCTTTTCGTTAAAATTCTCATTGTTTAAGATGGTAAAATCATTGCTTACAGCTTAATCCTTTTGATTTCTGGTTTTTTATTGGTTAATCGCTTCGGTTCGTTTACAAATTTATTTTTATGTTTTCGAAGAAAGCCACAGATTTTATTTATGAAATGGACAAATACCATGTTCATTCAGATAAAAAACTGTTGGATTTAAATCCTTAGCAAATACAATGACCATTCTCTTTCTACTTGGTTTAGCTGGATTGCACTATGAAGTTGTTGGGAAAGTTGGAAAATCCTTTAACAATTACGTATATAGGATGAAAACTTGATCATACATGACAAACCTTGATCCATAATGTTCACTTGGACACCCGAATGGTGCTATGGAAATTGTAAATAAATTAAAAGTTAGAGTGCGCATGTGAGCGGGGTTCAGCTCGATTCTCGAATCCAAGTATACATTCATGGTTAGGGTGTGTCAAACTGTCAATACACTTCACTTATTCTTTTACTATATACAATGCAAGATCATAAAGTAAGTTTTGTATAAACATAATAATACACAATTTTTTTATTTTTGTGTGTACAAAAGCTCATATCTATAATATTTTCAATTAAGAACTTGTCTTGTACACTTTAGTTCATATAGATTGAATTGTTGATTTTATTTCATCTTTTTTTTTTCACGCAGCCAAGAATCAATCATCTCTCTCCAACAAACCCTAGCCGTCATCCCCTTCGCCGCCGGCCTCTAGCTATAGCTGGGGGCCGGTGGCAGCCTCTCCCCTCCTTTTCCTAGCTCTTCCTCCCTTCCTTCCCCTTATTCCCCTTCTCAGTCATCCTCCTCCCCTCGCCATTCTCGTTTTTCTTCCTACCACCCCACTCTGACACCTCCTTCCCGACCTTTCACTTCCTCATCTCCCCTCTGTTGCTCATCTCCCACCATTTTGGGTGAAGATATACATGGATCTATGCCCTATACCACGTCCCAAGCCTTGCCCGTTCAAGATTTCTTTGATTGGCACTCGTTTCCTTGTGTGGGGTTTAGATCTGTGATGCAAGTGGGCTGGATCCCCCCTCACTAACTCGGCTTCCATGGTGGTCTTTCCCTCCTCGATGGCTTCGGTGCTCTCCGCTCTTGAGGTTCGGCTTGGTCTGGGAGAGTGACGCGTTCATCTCGATGGGGCTCAGCTCGGCTTGAGCATCTTGGTGCGGCTCGACTCATTGCGGTTCATTTTGTTGTAGCTAGGCTCTTCTCGTTATGGCTTGGTCCGTCTCATTGTGGCGCCTCGGTCCCCCTACTTTTGAGTTGTTCAACGGATCTTTCTCAGTGTAGTTTAATTCTTGTCACCTTTGTGCACCGCGGTGATGCTGGTGTTTTGGCTAACTTGATCTTCGCCTTTGTGTGTTGTTATTGTGAGTCTCGTCTGCTAATGATGACTTTGTTGTGGTCTCGCACTTTTGTGGCCTTGTTATTCGGCTGTGACCGTTGTGTCTACCAGTATCTCTCTGTTGCTGCTATCGTTTATTGTGACAGATATGTACTGGTAGTCTTGTGCGCTTGGCGACTGTGTGATTGAGCTTGTGGGTGTCTACTAGGGGTTTAATATTTGTCTGCTCTGTGCAAATTCATTCCAGATCAATTTATTGATCATTGGAATTATGTACCCAATGACACTCTGTAATTGTTTGATGTTGATTAATGAAAGGCTATGCTATCGTTTTTGGTATAAAAAAAAACTCGTCTCGTACTTTTATTTATCGACAATAGAAATATTTTTGCAAGGCAATACGTTTCTCAATTTGTTATTCTTTGGAAACGTGGACAAAGTGCAAGAGGCTTCCAATTAATATAGAGCGTTTACCTTTACATTCAAAGGATGGTGTTTGATTCATTCTTCTTTCAGTATCATTGGTTTAAAAAATGATAAAAATAAAAATGAATATGGATCGCCATATACCAATTAAACGTGATAACTTTGTGTGCAGCTTATCAGGTCACTTGCCACGCTATTACTCAAGGGGAGCGCAACTTTCATTTGATGCAATCTATCCTCTTGTTTATTTTTGTTAGATTTGGAAAGTTTTGAATGCTCATAAATAAGTTAATTCAAATGAAATCTATCCTCTTGTTTATTTTTGTTAGATTTGGAAAGTTTTGAATGCTCATAAATAAGTTAATCAAAATCAATTCAAATTAAAACGTGCAAGTTGCACATTCATCAATTTGATGCAATATGGATAAGCATAATAACCAAGGTTTAAAACATTCGTCAAATTCATTGCTTCAAATTATTGAAGGGTTTTATCACAACTACGATATAATTTAGATGAGAAATGCTAATGAGACTTTATATAAACTCTCTATCATCTAATAGTTTAACGTCAATTATGTGTCATTATAAAACATTGTGCAAACAACATGATGTCACAGAGAGTCATACTTTTTCGAGAGTCTCCTTAAAAATTCTCGAATACTTTATATTTATATCTTTTATAGTGTTAATAGAATAACATATAAACAGATAAAGAGGGCTCGGGAGAATAAAAAAAGTGCAAAAATCTATTCTTCTTTTTTCGAATTACATGAGCTCCTGAGTTAGAAATTAAAATTCGGGACAAATAAAACGAGACTTCAAGGGGTTTCATGGGTCATATAATAACCATGCGCATGCAATCTCTAGCACCACCAAGCAAGTGGTCCACTCCACTGCCACTGCGGGCGTGGTGGTTCAGCCGCACGGGGAGGAGCAGCGTCGAGTAAAGGTGGTGAAGTCGTGGTAGCCTGGTCATCTTGGACGTTGACCTAATTGTCAATTGTGAAGCACGTTGGAAAGTTTAGGCACTGATTTTCAAATATTTAACAGTACAAAGCAATTATTTGTCGTAAAGGGATTGGAAGGATTTAGACGTGGTTTAATTTTAAAACCAAACATTATTTATTGAATATATAATATAGATAATTAGTAATTAGAGGTGGCCTTTTTCTAATTAATTATTCATGTCACCGTTATCTTTCTATAATTGTGGTAACAAATGAACGTGGCACATGCAGTTAGCATCATTTCTATAGTTAGAAGATACAGGGGTAGTTTGGGTATAAAAGTCCATCCTCGCACAAAATCATCCTGAACCGTGATTGAGCTGGTGAACGTGCGAGAGAGTCTGCAGACTGGGCAAAGAGAGCCACAGATATGAAGGGGGAGGTAGAATATACGGGGGTAGTTTGGGTATAAAAGTTGAATTCTTGGAAGAGCCTTCTCTCCAGAATTTAAATACCCCCTTCATCTAGGGGATCCGATTCCAAGAAATTTAGGGATCCAATTCCTGATTTTAAGTGGACCCCATCTTGTTTTTAATTCCGAAAATGTTAGTAAATGGCTTGAATGTCTGGAAAAGAATGCAATTTCATTTCTTGCCATTCCGTTCTGGTTTCGCAAACACACACCATTGGAGATAGATTACATTCCTTATAAAAGGAATGCTTTGAAGACTCTCTCAAAAGTAGGACTCTTCATAAGTTTTCTATCATCTTATATTTTTAACACAATTTATGTGCCAGCTTTATAAAATACTGTAAAAAAACCTGAAGTAACAAAGAGTTCATCAAGAGTCCCACTTTAAAAGAGTCTCCTTAGCATTTCTCTTCCTTCTTGTATAATCTTCATCCATCAGTTTAGTGAAATTGATGATATAAAAACCAGGGGGCAAGACGAAAGTCATGCATAGAGATATTGAACGACAAAGAAGACAAGAAATGGCCATCCTTTATGCATCTCTACGATCTCAACTCCCCCTTGAATGTATCAAGGTAAATTGGTTATGTTTTTCTTTGATAATTGAGCACATGAACTATGTTTCCTTAACCAGGTTGCAAGATAAATGCTTGAAACAGCAAACAAATTAAAAGCAGAATATAACCAATTCGAGAATGTAGATGCTTGAACAATATCATCTCATCATCAACAACTGGAATTGATGGAAAAGGCCTTGAACTGTGTGTGAATAATGTCGATTGAGGTTGAAGGAGAAGTGTAGGCTCGAGTTGAGACCGAGAGTCAAAGAGATTTTAATCATGTTACGATGTGATTGAATACATATTGACTAAATAACAACTTATAACCCAACATCTAATATGAGTAGTAAAGTAATTTTTTATTTTTTATTTTTTTGGTCAGGTTTGATCGGTTCAAATGTTTAGAACTGAAACCAAACTGTTTCTCTTCTCCTGCGGCTCGATTTCAACCGAAACCATTTCAAAACTATAAAAACCAAATCGTTTGATTCATGTTCTGATTTCGGTTTTCGAAAGTGCTCCCCCTACTTATAATGCTTCCTTGTTGACTGAACAACACGTATGATTGACTTTTCACTTTTCACTTCTCGACTTAGAGAAATTTTTTTATTGTGACCAGAATACGGATGATACACCACGTAATTTTATATAAATTGTAGAAAATTATATTTTTAAGTTATTAACTTTTTGAGACATATATTCTACCACTTGTATGGTAACGCGAAATGATCACATTGAAAAATTTCTCCTTGACTTAAAGTGCCTCTCTATTTTCAAACTTATTTACAGTCGCATGCATGCTCATGCTAACATATTGATAGGTGGCGGCCGCAGGTAAATTAAGGCACGTGGTAATTGAATTAATTCAGTTATAAAAATGTTTCATTACGTGTTAACTTTAATGATTAATCCCTAATGACTGAGCAATTCGGCGCGCTTGCTCACTGTTTGGTATAATTTGTTGGTGGAAGGAGAAAAATATAAAAATAAATAAATTATCGTCATATAGGGTGGTACGCACTCTGCAGCCGCCATATATCTGGATATTGGATTGTTGTTGCCGGACTTGGATTCTCTCCTGAGCCCAAGGAAATGATCCTCCTGACCAAGGATTTAAGGTCGTTGGATGAAAATCTAACGGCTATAATTATTATAACTTTAAATGGACCCTCCTATTTGTGGCCGTTGGATTTTCATCCAACGGCCTTGGATCGTTGGTTATGAGGATCCTCTCCTTGGGCTCAGGAGAGGATTCAGGTCCGTTGTTGCCAATTGGTTGTCAAAACCATGTGGTGCGTTGGTCGTGCACGCAAGTACCCGTTCACAGTTTTTATATCCGTAACATAATAATATGTCTTACTTTTAAAGTAAATTAATAAAAAAAAAATTCACGTTGGATTAATCACACTATATTGCTATATTTTAGTAAAAAATTACTCAGACTCGGGCTTCTTGCTAACACTAACAAACAAACCATGATAACCTTTTCTTATTTGCTTACCAGAATAAAAATTGGTGATGCTGATGAATCGGATTATGGTGTTGTTTAATCAAGCCAGCAACCTCCCAAAGGTAGCAAAGATTAGTCTGAAATGGTCACTTAAACCCGTTTTGGAAAACCAAATCTTCAAATTATTTAATCGGCCACTGATTATGATAGGCCTCCAACTGTTAAAGTCACCATCTGTTTTCCATTTAAGGTGCTTAAACCTTATTTTAATTATATTTTGAAAATTATTAATTTAATTCATTAAAATCTACTACATAATCATACAATTTATTTCTTTTTTAATATAGGAAAAATAAAAAATTATACATCTTCCTTATTCATATTCACACCTTATGTCACTAATTCATATTCTCTACCTGCAAAAATCAAGTAATTTGTTTGCATTAGTTTGTTGCAAAATGTTAATTTACCGGTCACTCAGTACTATAGTCTGGTAGTATTCCTCTTCACTTAGAAGTGAGAGGTCTTATGTTCGAGTCTCGAAGATGGCAAATTTGATACCAAATTAGGTTGTCTATTGTGTGGCTTAGCCAAACACCCCCTCCCCTTAATGTCAAATATCAATGTACTAAAAAAAATGTTAATTTACTGTATGTTCCAACTTGAGATTTCTACAAACATTGTGAAGAATGTTCTTGGAAAGTACTATTCACACACTCATTTTTACCTCCCACACATCCTTATTAATTTTTTTACCATTAACCTTCTTCAATTCATTTTATCTAACGACCAAAAATTGAGAGAGACATGTGAGAAGTAAAAATAGGTGTGTGGATAGCACTGCCCATATTCTATCTTTTATACTTTTTCAAGTTTTAGGTTGATTTTCATAATTAAATTGTCAAAAGATTCTTTTCCTTCACATTGCATTATGTATTATAAAATCGTATCATTTTATGTCTTTTATTTATAGGAAAACTAATGAAAATGACTTGAAAACTTTGAGTTTTAACGATAAGGACAAAATAAAAGGTAAAGTGAATAGTGCTAGAATTGACTTTTTAGTGTAAAAATATGGTTTTTCGTTAAACTGAACAGTACCAGGAGCTTTTTGTGACAGCCCGTCCCGAATTTATAATTCTCGTAATGGGAAATAACTTATATACCATTGAGTGACGGGTGTGTATTGTTTATTGGTTATGTTCTAGCCAATTATTTGACACCCTAAATTATAGGGACCTATGAGAAACTATAGATTTAGGTTACATTATTGGTGGCTTGTAAACCACACAATCTCACATCCTCTAGTCACCATCCCATGTCCCTGTCTCTCTCTCATTTCAAAAATTATCTCTCTCTCTCTCTCTCTCTCTCTCTCTCTCTCAACCTCACTCTCTCTTTATTCACTCTCGAAACCTCACTCTTTCTCCTCCCTCACGTACGGACCACACCCAAAGACCCTTAAATTCTCACAGATCGAAGGTGCTGGCACCATTGTATTCCTTGTGGTGTGGTGAGTCCAGTGACATCGATTTCTGGTAAGAAACCTTTCGTTTTCACATCGATATCTCGTGATCCGTTTTAGGCACTGTTCATCAACTTTCTTATGGTTGCGTTTTAGAGGAATCCAAGCTCACAGCGAGCCTTCGAACTCTCACACGAGTGTTGGAGACCCTCATTTGCAAAGTTTGGACGTCGGGACAGCACAAAACAAGATAGGCCGGTTTTTGTGATTTTTCCCGACGAGATTTCAGCCATTTTTCGAGGTTTTTGAAGGTATAGACTTCTTCCTCTCTTAAATTTGAGCATGTAGGAAGAAATTTCATGAGAAATGGTGAAGAAATGAAGTAGTTATAGCGATTTGAAAATAACCTAGAAACCGACGACTTTTTCCGTCATCGGCGAAGCCAATCCTGTGAACCCAGGAAGAAGACGACACGTGCCGTATGTGGGGACGCGTTGCACTATGCCCTGGCAGGCGAGTGGGGGCACGTGGGCCACCCTAAAATTATTTTAAAAATTTGTCGACGCTCGTGACGTCGTGTAGGCCGCGTTGGTATATTCGTATGCCAAAATTGAGCTATGTATGAGAAGTTATTTCCGTAGTTGCGTATATGTGCTTAAATAACGTATTTTCAGTAAATCCTCATATAGGTGAGACTTATCCCGAGGACGAGCGTAGCCAGGCTAGACGTGGGGGCTACGATCCGGCGACCTATCAGTGAGTGGACAGCTATTTTTCCGTATATACCTATATATTACTATTTTTCCCAGAAATTGAAAATGAACGTTTATGTGATTTGAAATGCCATGCAAAGTATTCATTTATTTTAGATGTTGCATTATTGATTCCATATGTGTATGATGGTGCTGCGGACGCACATGTAAGTATTAGGTAAGTTTAGATAATGGTTATAATGAGAATGAGAACGAATGATGTGATGTGATGTGATTAGAGCTCATATACCTGCACATTGATATTAGTGTTCCTACCCAGAGATATGGGCACAGTCTTTCACGTGTTGTTCACCTCACGCACCACATGCTCGCCTTGGATCCAAGTTAGGTTCACAATCCTGTCGTATAGACCACTATAAGTGGGTTTCGACTCGTAGGTGACCTGCGAATCCTTCGCACAGTCTTCACATGATTGTAGAACTAGAGCATACTTATATATATTCAGTGATGATGAGTAGACAACTAGTGGTGATATTGATATATGTGTATGATTGATATATATGATGTGATGAGTTGATTATGAGCTATTTGTGCAGCCAAGGGCTGAGTTTATTATTGATACTGATTATGAGATATTTATACGGCCGATGGCTGAGACGATTACCTGACATTTGATCACATCTTCAGAGTGATGATTGAGATATTAGTTATGATACTTTGGCATGACATACATACACTTTTCAGCATGATTTTGAGAATTATACATATACGAGTATATACTTTGATTCTGGGAATATATACAGGTTTTACAGAGATGGGTTATACTTTGGAGAAAAGAATGGTTTTGAAAAGATTTGTTTTGCTGACCTACTCAGTTTTGTTTTTCGCCCATCCAGGTACTAGGTAGCTAGAGTATCGTTGGTGGCTAACGAGGATCTTTCGGCAGTTCTGACAAACTTCTCCTTATGTATGACACCTTTGGTGTTATTCGAATTTGTTATTCATGCTTGACTGCATTTTAACTTAGTACGCTCTGGTTCTGTATAAGTACTATAATCTCTCTCTAGCACACTATCTCTTTTAGGTTGCTAGTGGTACTATTTTAATTAATTCGTATTCTTATTTTGATTCTTGCTTCCGCACTGTGCACATGGCTACGTCACGCTCACGTGACGGCCAGCATGCCCCACTTTCGGGTCGGCGTGTGTCACTTTTCGTTAAAGTTCCCCTCATATGACTGTTAAACTAATAAGAGCAAGTCCACCCTTAAAAAAATGCGCTGGCACCCAGCCCATTTAATTCACTCAGTAAACAGTGATAGACCCCATGAACAGTAAATTGGTCAAATGCATCTCTACCCCTAAAAATGCGCTGGCCCATTTAAAATATTATTAATTTTTTTTATAAAATAATAAATTTTAAATTTAGTTTTAATTTCAGATATGATTTTTAACCAATCTTGTCACGCCACGTGTCATTATTCGAAAGTACCATTTTGGTTGAAAGTGTTGAAAATATTAAAATCTGGTGTAAGTGAAAGATGATGGTATAGAAAATAATAAATTTTTTTTAAAAAAAAAATTCAGAATTTTTAAACAATTTTTAATAATTTTCATTAAGATAATTAATCTGGACCGTTGGATTTGAAAAAAGATTCAAATCCAATAGCCCATATTGCGCCACGTGGCTAGGTGTTGCATTTGAAATTTAAATTTTTTTATCTTTGGGAATCCAACGGCTCATAAAACAAGCCGTTGGAAATCCAACAGTCCTTAATGAGCCATGTGGCATCCGGACCCTTGCCTCTGTCACACCTGCAACGGTGGGCCCCACCATCTGTTTTTTGTCGGGAACGCGCGCCTACGCGGGCATATTTCCCACGCACCTGACGCAAAAAATTATTAGTGCACTGTGACGTCACGCTGACATGAGCATGACGTCACATAGGCTAGCTGATTGCTCAGCACATTTTAGGCCGGCCTATGGCTTGGCTTGGGCTGAAAGCCAGCCTATTAGGCTGGGGTGGAGTGGTTTTGGGGGGTGCCAGTCCATTTTCCACACTTTAAGCCAGCCCACCCCTTGGAGTGCTCTAATGTGACATATAGTTGACCGTTAATAGGTAGAAGCCACCCGCTTAAACCAATGGAACCAAACTATTCGTTTATCGTTTTAGAATTCGAAGCAGTGATTGAGGAAACGCTTAAGCTCCATGATGCCTAGTTATGGTTCATGTGCGCAGGTGGAAAGTAGATTTTTTCTTTTTTAATAAACGATAGCGTTAGTTTGTTAATCGTTAGTTGTTAGGAAGAGAGATTCAATGGAGATTAAACCCGCACCAAGGTTAATTCAGTAACTTTCTTTAGCTTTATTGATTTTTCACATTAAACTACATGAGTGTGTAGCTACTAGTATATAATTTTGGGTGGGTGGGTGGGTGGGGGTACAATGGTAATTGAAAGGACAAAACGGGCCACTACATATGAGGGGGTTTTGGTAGCAAACCCATATTATTTTTAATTTGGAAAAACTATACTTATATATATACAACAAAAAATTGATTAAACTTTGATAATATTCCGAAAGGCAAAAAGAATGAGGAGAAATCCGCTCCATGTTGAAGCAGAGCTAGGACACTATCATCTTGGACGAAATCCTCCGTCCCCGCCGCCGTGAACGAATTTCGAAAGGGGGAGGTTAAAGAATGATGTAATTTTCTTGAACAAAACTTTTAACTTCAATCTATGTCTACCACCGGCAACAACTTTGCGGTGACGTCAAGAGCTCGGCCTCCTATCTCTCCCGCGCCTTGGAGGCCTCTTAGCTGGGGCATTTACAACCCTTTCGGGTGAAGTTTCGGTTGATGGTTTAACTGGTGGTTCGTTACTTAAAGCTGGGAGTGAGGGAGGTGGTGGTGGTAATAGCGGTGGTGGAGGAACAGCCTTAGGAAGACGACGAGCCATGAGCTCCAATACATCTCTATGATATTTCTGTAGACGACGAAAAACATACATAAAATGCATCAACGAACATAAGAAAAAGATAAATAATTGAACTGCAATTGCACCCGATTACCACCACACATCCTTCCCAAAGGGAAAAAAGGTGTTTCTTCGGTGTTCTTAATAACGACCATTTATCTTCCAAAACATATGCATGCGTACCTGAACAACAAAATTGCGCCTTTCACAGTCGTAGAACATACTGATAGTCCAGTTTGTCTTTGCCCGAATGTGGTCTCTCACTACGGAAAAACTAATTTGATCCCTGGGAGTAAAACGATCAACTTCATGGAACCAAAGACAAGCGGCGAGGTTGCTGATGGGGACATGCTCCCTTATTATAACACATCCTTCAGGAACGTCTGCAGCAAGGCAAAAACACGAAAACTTAGTAAGGTGAAACACACACAAAATGTTTTAACATAGTGAAGTTCCACCTACCACTTGTAATGGGAAGCTTTTCCTCAGAATATGGGGTCAAACCTTCCCTTTTGTAAAATTCAACCTGGAAGTCAATAGAGGCATTGTCGTATTTTCGAGCAGCTTTATTTGCCTCAGCTTCAATAAACACATCAAAGCGTTTATAATGTCTTGAAATTGCAAAAGTTGCATTCTTTCTCCACAAGAACCTGAAATAAATGTTTGTTTTCACGGAAGCGTAAGCATGGATGCTGGTAAACCCGGCTGAATAAAGATAGCACGAAAGAGCAAAGACTCACTTTTCATAATACTAAGCTTAAGCTATAAAAATTTTAATTTTGTTTTGGTGAAAAAAATAACCTATAAATAAATTGATCTAAGGCTAGATATATGTGAAACTTTCAATCAGATATACCTTTCAAGAATTTGATATGGATCCACAACAAGTTGAAGTTTCCCATCAATCCATAAAGAAAAGCGGGCATTAGGAAACATCCTATGCACTAGAAGCTTGGGAATCTGCAAAAGATGTAATCTGCGTCAAAGTTATGTCAAGGTATAACACATGTATATAAAACACAGCATTCGGCAAAGAAAGCCCCATTATCCTAGTGACACATTTAAATGCATGGAAACAAAACCATTCATACTAAACACATTTGCTCCTTTTAGAGAAGCTTAAATGATATCTTATATGTTCCCAAATCCTTTTCACTTGTGACCAAATTTTGCACAACATGATAAACACCTGTCTACGGATTTTCATAACCAAGACAACTCCGCTCTAGAGTCGAAAAACATTTGCTTGCAAAAAATTAGAAATCTTAGGGCCTGTTTGGTATCATATTTGAAAAATTTTATCATTTCTCAAAACATTTTTTAAGAACATTTCTTGAAAACAATTTTCTTTAAGACTAAAAAACTTGATTGGTTTGCAATTTAAAATTTTTAAATCTTACGACTTAAACTTGATTGGATTGGAGTAGAGACGAAAAAAGTAAAAAAAAAAAGAGGAGAAAGAAAAAAGAAAAGAGAGATATATTTGGAGTGAGAGGGGAGGAGGGAGAGAAAAGAAATGAATGAGTTTAAGTTTAAAAACTCTAAAAAAACTCATTTTTTATGTTTTTAAGAAATAGACTATATTTTTAAGTTAGTCTTGAGTTCAGTTTTTAAAAATAGTCATACCAAACAAGTTTTTAAGACCTAAAACTTGAAAACTGTTTTTGAGTTTAAAAAGTTGGATTCAAGTACACTACCAAACAGACCCTTACCTTCCCAGTGCGCCTTCCATCTGTGTAAGGAGGATTATGCACAACCACAGTTCTCCATATACCGACTTTCCGATCGCTGCCCATTTTTCCAGATGTCCTCAAGTAAGCTTCTGTCACATTATCTATAAACATGTAGAAGCAAACGGTCTCCTTGGAATAATCACCAATGTTCCTTGGCTGGTTTATCTCATCAAAATTTCCTGATGAAAACAAAATTCAATTGATAAGGAATCCACCATATATATCTAATAAATAGTTGAACTGAAACTGTACTGCATATTACCAAATATAGCCGATGCAACAACCACTCCATTACACTGCTCCATATCAGTTAGGTCAACCTCATCCATATCATATCCTGTATTCCGCCCAGGTTTACTTCCTCTAACAAATCTGATTGATGCTCAAATCCGTCAAGCAAAATGCACAATAAACTTAAATGAGTGAAGAGCCAATAGAAGCTCATTATTACAAGACTAACTAATTCAAAAAAAGAAAAAACAGGTATGAAAAATTAATATTAGAAAATGTAACGAAGGGAAAGCAAAAAGGGAGAAACAGACCCGCAGTGCACACTCATTGACTCTCTTATATCATAAGAATCACTCCTTTGCTTCAATGTAGGGTATCCACCAAAATCTGAGCCTCCAAATTCTGTGTCTCTTGATAAATTTTCTTCATAAATGTATGTTAAATTCTTAAGAACCGGAGAATATGAAGGGACCTTCGGCATCAAGGCTATGGCTTCTTCCACAGGAAGGTAACATACTGGACAAGCTGAAACGTAAAGAAGGAAGAAACTCATCAACATCACATGAGTTGCTAACTTATCTTAGTGCCAAATATGCTTGCCATCTTGAATTTTAAAAGAAAGTAATGCAGAATATTTTTCGAGAGAAGAGGAAGAGAGAGAGAGAGAGAGAACGATAAATCTGGAATAACCAAAAACAAATATCAAAGAAAATGTAAAAACTTACGTCGTGGTATAGTTCTTTTTTTATCTGCTGGTGGGGGAGGCAAAGTGAATGTATTACATGGATGCCCAGGAGGAAGAGTGTAACCCAGAAAAACAGCAGGAGGACGAGGGGGCAATGCCAGCGGAAAAGTCGTGTTGATACTTTGAGCTCCATGTTGTCGTGAGGATTCAGAAAAACTTGAAGTGATGCTGTTGTTAACACCAATGTTTCCTACATTGACAACATCTTGTCCATCTTCACCTATAGATGAGCAGATAAGCATAATTACTTCCTTAAGCAAATCAAACAAGTAACTTTGAGCTCAGATACACGGATATCAAGTTAAATGCATACATAAAGCCCATGTTTATCAAGTAAACATCTTTCAGTCTAAGAAATGAGCTTAGGACTAAAAATTTCAACTAGAAGAAGCTTTTAATACCACCAGATAGGGAAGCCGACCCTAATGCAGATGAAATTCATTCTACACTGTCACTACTATAAGGATCTCTTGAACAAAATGGTAATCTAGTAATTCTCCCAGCATGATTCACAAAAGCCGTGCGAAATGCATTGCTCAAGTTTAATTAATGTGCTAAGACTAATCGTTTACTCTCAATTAAACCAGCATTCAATCCAATTCTCTTCCCCAGCTTCAAAATCGAACTCATTCAACTAAATTACGCTGAAGAATCAGTTCTATCAAAATCAGCTAGGATCAACTCAAACAATCAATACCCCCCAACTCAAACAATCAATACCCCCACATCAATACACACGACTAATACAGAACCAAATTAAATTCATAAAAATCAAACATGCACAGGAACACAAATACCGAACCTTTTCCAACGTACAAAACCCAGACGAAAACTGAGGCCAAGATGAGGCAGAACAGCAGCATTCCAACCTTCTTCCGGCCGGCAAACTTGCAGATCCAATGGAACAACCTATCCGTCTCCTTGAGCATTTTCGACGGCTTCCTTGCAGATTGGATTGGCAACACTCCATTGATGCTGTTGATGTTGTTGCTCATCCCCAATGACCCTCCAGTCATTGTTGATTCAAACCTTCATGTGCCCCTCTCATCTCCTCTTCCTCCCAATCCCGACCCAATCAGTCAAAAATCTCCCAAAAACCCAGATTTTTTTCTCGATCAAAAACCCAAACTTTCAACTACCCAACTCATCAAATCGGCCGCAGAATTAAGGGGCACTCCCAAATTTCACTGAATCACAAGCGGGCTGCCGCCCAATTGCACTTAAATAAACACTCAGAACTCAGCTTTTCCAAAAAATCTGTTTTTTCTCGAATCCGAAAACCAAAAAACAAAGTTCGGAAGTGACGAGCAAGAACAAAATTCTGCTCCAATCACTGAAAGAAATGAAAGTATGGAATTTATGACGTGCTAACCGTCGCCATGCGCGTGATGTTAACAGACAGACGACGTCCCCTTGTCTCACTCAGGTGGTATTTATCTTTCGTGCTACCGTAAGTTCAAATCGAGACGTCTGGCAACTTGGGGAATTTTTGTACTCTAATTTTTGAATAAATATTAGTTTATTAGTCTCATGTTTTCGTGATTTTCAACCTTTAGTAAATCAAGTTTTTTTTGTTTCAGAGTCATACCTAAAGTGTAAATTTTGGAGCAGTCTCATACATTCGTTAGTCAAACGGTTAAGTATTTTGTTAACTGATGCCTTTTGTGCTCACGTGAACAATGATTGGACACCACGTGTCAATAAGAGTCATATTAAAAATTTTAAAAATTACAAAATTAATTACATAAAAAAAAATTAGAGGTTCTTCCTCAACCCCAACCGTCCCTTCCTTTTCGGTCTCCACCCATATGTGCAAATCCAATCATTTCCCTCCCTCAACCCCAAACCTTCTTCCTCCTCAACTCCCGACCCACTCAATTTATAAAAAAAATAAAAAATAAAAAATAAAAAAGATGTGAAGTGGAGATGGTGTGCGGAGAGGGTGTGCAGAGGAGGAGAGGGAGGAGGGTTAGAGAGAGAAAGTGGAGATGGTGTGCGAGAAAACCCAAGAGGGACAGAGAAGCTCGCTCATCAAGTTCGGAGGCAGAGAGATGTCGAACGAGGAGCACCAGTTCGAATCCAGGGCCGACGTCGGTGCATCTAAGACCTATCCCCAGCAGGCTGGTACCATTCGCAAGAATGGTTACATCGTCATCAAGGCCAGACCTTGCAAGGTTTATTTCTTCCCTAATTTTCGAATTCGAGATGCAATTTTTCAGGGCTTTTGGGTCAAAATTCATCTGGGTTTTGTGGCTTCGCCAGATCTTTCTGTGCAGAGGAGGAGATAGATGAGGGTTAAAGAGAGAAAGCGGAGATGGTGTGCATAGGAGAAGAGAGATGAGGGTTAGAGAAGGGAGGGAGAAGAAGAAGAAGATGTTCGAAGGAGAAGAACATGTTTTTTTTTTTTTTTTTTTTTTTTTTTTTAATGGGGTGTGATATTTACACACCATTTTTACTTCTCCCACACTTTTTTGAATTTCGGCCGTTGAATCGGATGAATTGAACACGATCTAACAAACAGAAATTAACAGGGTGTGTGAGAAGTAAAAAAGGGTGTATAGATAGCACACCCAATTTTTAATACCACATGGGCGCCACATCATCAGTTAACGGATATATAAGACTATCCCAAAATTTACACTTTAGATAAAACTCTGTGACAAAAAAAATTTGATGTACTAAATGTTAAAAACTAAGAAACATGAGGTAGTAAATTGATATTTACCCCTAATTTTTTATTTTGATTGTTTAAAGAAAAATTAATGAAAATAACTTGAAAATTTTGAGTTTTAACAATAAAGACAAAATAAAGAATAAAGTGAATAATATTATAATTGGCTTTTTAGTATAAAAATATAATTTTTCTTTATAATGAACAGTACTGTGAGCTTTTCGTTAAAATTTTTATTGTTTAAGACGGTAAAATCATTGTTTACAGCTGGTTTATCGATTCGGTTCGTTTACAAATTTATTTTTATGTTTTCGAAGAAAGCCACAGATTTTATTTATGAAATGACAAATTCCATGTTCATTCAGATAAAAAACTATTGGATTTAAATCCTTAGCAAATACAATGACCACTCTCTTTCTACTTGGTTATGCTGGATTGCACTATGAAGTTGTTGGGAAAGTTGGAAAATCCTTTAACAATTATGGATATAGGATGAAAACTTGATCCATAATGTTCACTTGGACACCCGAATGGTGCTATGGAAATTGTAAATAAATTAAAAGTTAGAGTGCGCATGTGAGCAGGGTTCAGCTCGATTCTCGGGTCCAAGTATACATTCATGGTTAGGGTGTGTCAAACTGTCAATACACTTCACTCATCCTTTTACTATATACAATGCAAGATCATAAGATAAGTTTTCTATAAACATAATAACATATTTTTGCGTGTACAAAACCTCATATCTATAATATTTTCAATTAAAAACTTCTCTCGTACACACTAGTTCATATAGTTTGAATTGTTGATTTTATTTCATCTTTTTTTTTTCACACAGCCAAGAATCAATCATCTCTCTCTAACAAACCTTAGCCGTCATCCCCTTCGCTGTTGGCCTCTGGCTATGGTTGGGGGCCGATGGCAGCCTCTCCCCTCAATTTCCTAGTTATTCCTCCCTTCTTTCCCCTATTCCTCTTCTCAGTCATCCTCATCCCCTCGCCATTCTTGTTTTTCTTCCTACCACCCCACTCCGACACCTCATTCCCGACCTATCACTTCCTCATCTCCCACCATTTTGGGTGCAGATATACATGGATCTATGCCCTATACCCCGTCTCGGGCCTTGCCCGTTCAAGATTTCTTCGATTGACGCTCGTTTCCTTGTGTGGAGTTTAATTTTGTGCTGCAAGTGGGCTGGATCCCACCTCACTAACTCGACTTCCATGATTGTCTATCCCTCTTCGACGGCTTCGGTGCTCTCTGCTCTTGAGGTTCGGCTTGGTCTCGGAGAGTGATGCATTCATCTTGATGGGGCTCGGCTCGGCTTGAGCGTCTTGGTGCGGCTCGGCTCATTACGGTTCATTTTGTTGCAGCTCGGCTCTTCTCGTTATGGCTTGGTCCGTCTTGTTGTGGCGCCTCGGTCCCCCTGCTTTTGAGTTGTTCAGCAGATCTTTCTCGATGTAGTTTAATTCCTGTTTCCGTTGTGCACCGCGATTAAGCTGGTGTTTTGGCTAACTTGATCTTCGCCTTTGTGCGTTGTTATTGTGAGTCTCGTTTGCTAACGATGACTTTGTGGTGGTCTCGCACTTTTGTGATGACTTTTGTGGCCTCGCTATTCGGCGGTGACCGTTGTGTCTACTAGTATCTCTCTGTTGCTGCTATTATTTATTGTGACAGATATGTACTGGTAGTCCTGTGCGCTTGGCGACTGTGTGATTGAGCTTGTGGGTGTCTACTAGGGGTTTAATATTATTTGTCTGCTGTGTGCAAATTCATTCCAGATCAATTTATTGATCATTGGAATTATGTACCCAATGACACTCTGTAATTGTTTGATGTTGATTAATGAAAGGCTATGCTATCGTTTCTGCTATAAAAAAAATTAAAAAAAACTCGTCTCGTACTTTTATTTATCGACAATAGAAGTATTTTTGCAAGGCAATACGTTTCTCAATTTGTTATTCTTTGCAAACGTGGACAAAGTGCAAGAGACTTCCAATTAATATAGAGCGTTTACCTTTACATTCAAAGTATGGTGTTTGATTCATTCTTCTTTCAGTATCATTGGTTTAAAAAATGATAAAAATAAAAATGAATATGGGTCGCCATATACCAATTAAACGTGATAACTTTGTGTACAGCTTTTCAGGTCACTTGCCACGCTATTACTCAAGGGGAGCATAACTTTCATTTGATGCACTCTATCCTCTTGTTTATTTTTGTTAGATTTGGAAAGTTTTGAATGCTCATAAATAAGTTAATCAAAATCAATTCAAATTAAAACGTGCAAGTTGCAAATTCATCAATTTGATGCAATATGGATAAGCACAATAGCCAAGGTTTAAAACATTCGTCAAATTCATTGGTTCAAATTATAGAAGGGTTTTATCACAACTACGGTATAATTTGAATGAGAAATGCTAATGAGACTTTATATGAACTCTCTATCACCTAATAGTTTAACATCAATTATGTGTCATTATAAAACATTGTGCAAACAACATGAGGTCACAGAGAGTTATACTTTTTCGAGAGTCTTCTTAAAAATTCACGAATACTTTATATTTATATCTTTCATAGTGTTAATAGAATAACATATAAACAGATAAAGAGTGCTCGGGAGAATAAAAAAAAGTGCAAAAACCTCTTTTTTTTCTTTTTATCGAATTACAAGAGCTCTTGAGTTAGAAATTAGAATTTGGGACAGATAAAACGAGACTTCAAGGGATTTCATGGGTCATAACCAAGGATTTAAATATCGGTAATATCGGAAATATCGGTAGTCCGAAAACACGGAAATATCGACGGAAATATCGATAAAATATCGATATCGATAAAAATTACATGGAAACCACGGAAATTGTAAGAAAAACTTGGAAATTTTTATTGAAACTTTGTAGGATGTTTATTTAGTCAATTATCTATTAGTTTATCACAAAAAATTGGAAGGAAATGCATTGCATGATGGATTTAACTGATTTAAGTTGATTATATAGCGAGCTGGCAAACATTGTGAGTGTAGAAAATATGTAGTAATTAATGAAAGAGGTTTAAACACACCATAATCATTTATATATAATGAATTAGTACAATATTTTACACTCATTTAAACAAGAGATTAAGCAATGTGAGCTGTTGCTCCGAACCAATAACAATTGCGCCGAACCAATTACAATAATTTATATATAATGAATTAGTAAATAATTATTGAATAATATGTTATTTCTTATAAAAAAAACATACATATGTGAATGTTTTATGTACATATCTAATATGCTTGCATAAAAAAAAATCTAATAATTTATAATTATATAACATTTATAATTATAACTTAAAACAAAGAGAGAAATGGATGTTTATCCAAAACCCTAATCAATGTTTAACGCGCTTAATTGAAACTTAGTAACTCATGTTCATCATAATTGAAAAGCAAATTAAGTGATCCAAACATGAAAGGGAGAAAGAACCCAGAAAAGCAAACATGAAAGAGGCGGTGCTCGTCGGAAAACTGGGTTTGGGGCCGAAGGTTTGGGCAATTTTCAAAGCTTTGTAACTTCTTTGTTTCTTAACCAAATTAAGTGATTCAAAAGCTAAAATGTAGTTAGGAATGTGGAGAAGAGGTTCATACCAAGTGAGGACCGAGTGGTGGCCGGTGTTGACCGGAAAATGACCTGAAAGATGGCCAAACGACTACGGTTTATGAGTTCGGCCGGAATTCTACCCTAACTTTGAACGTCCATAACTTCTTCGTTTCTTAACCAAATTGAGTGATTCAAAAGCTAACATGTAGTTAGGAATGTGGATAAGAGGTTAATATCAAGTGAGGACCGAGTGGTGGTCGGTGTTGACCGGAAAATGACCTGAAAGATGGCCAAACGACCACGGTTTATGAGTTCGGCCGGAATTCTACCCTAACTTTGAACGTCCATAACTTCTTCGTTACTCAACCAAATTAAGTGATCCAAACATGAAAGTTGTAGTACTCGACGAGATGAAGAGATTGATACCCTGCACGCCGGCCAACTCGCCGTGGTTTGGCCGGAAAACGCCTCGAAAGGGGCGGTGGTCGTCGGAAAACTGGGTTTGCTTCTTGGAGTTTGTCCCACATCGGCTGTGGGAATGAAGTTTGGATGGTAACAGGCCTATAAATATAAGGCCACGTTCTGATGTTTATTGGGTTAAGCCATTCTCGCCCTTTTGGCTGAGATGAGGCTTAGTATATTTTTTTATTAATTTATTATGTCGATATTTTAAGAAATATCTCGATATTTTAAAAAATATCGCGATATTAACGAAAATATCGATATTATCGCGATATTATAACGAAATCTTAATGGATAACAAAAAAATATCGCTTAGTGATAAAAACGATATTATCGGCGATATTTCGCCGATAATATCGATATTTTATTCTTTGGTCATGGTGGGCGTGGTGGTTCAGCCGCACGGGCAGGGAGCAGCATCGAGTAAAGGTGGTGAAGTCGTGGTAGCCTGGTCCTCTTGGACGTTGACCTAATTGCCAATTGCGAAGCACATTGGAAAGTTTAGGCACTGATTTTCAAATATTTAATAATACAAAGCAATTATTTATCGTAAAGGGATTGGAAGGATTTAGACGTGGTTTAATTTTAAAACCAAACATTATTTATTGAATATATAATATAGATAATTAGTAATTAGAGGTGGCCTTTTTTTAATTAATTATTCATGTCACCGTTATCTTTCTACAATTGATAACAAATGAACGTGGCACATGCAGGTAGCATCGTTTCTATCGTTTGTACCATGAACAAAACAAAACCAAATCCCAAACCTCTCCTCCTTGTAATTCTACTACCTTCGATCCTATCCTGCCAACCAGCTTTTGCCGTCGACTTTGTCTTCAACGGCTTCAACTCCTCCGACATGTTGCTCCTCTACAGCAACGCCACCGTCGAATCTCGAACCCTAACGCTCACAAACAACACCAACTTTTCCATCGGTCGAGCTCTCTACAAATCCAAGATCCCCACCAAAAAACTTAACTCATCGCACGTATACCCTTTCTCAACTTCTTTCACACTATGTTTGGATGAGGGAAATAAACTTGGAATTTGAATAAAAGTTAGAATTTGTAAAATGACATACACCAATTCCTTTGTTTGGATTCATAAACATATGAATTTAGAATTTCCGCGTGGAAAAAAACTTGGAATTTGAGACCTCCAATTCCCAAGTTTAAATTCCATGTAAATAGGTGTCATTTCCCAATTTCTATAATTGAGAGCTTAAAAATAACAAATTTCATATTCAATTCCATTGTTCTTTTAGGTTAACCAAACAAGAAAATTCACAAATTCTATAAAATAAAATTCCGTCTATTCAATTTCCGTCATTTTAAAATTCCTTAATAATCTTAAATTTCTTCATCCAAACATAGTGTCATTCTCTCAATTGCCCCTTACAAGAACACACTTGCCGATCACGGCATGGTCTTCATTTTTGTGCCGCAAACTGGCATCAAGGGGACGAGCGCGAGCGAGCATCTCGGACTCTTCAACTTCACCAACGGCGATAGTTCTGACAACCATGTTTTCGGTGTTGAATTTGATGTGTTTAAGAATGAGGAGTTTACGGATATTAATGTTAACCATGTCGGCATCGATCTGAATTCTCTTCAATCTGTCAAGGCACACGAGGCAGGGTTTTGGCCGGAAAATAGTGATGGAAGTGATGAAAAAAGTTTCAAGAAATTGAAGCTTAATAGTGGGGAAAATTACCAGGTTTGGATTGATTACAAAGATCTTTTGATCAATGTTACAATGGTGCGGGCCAGCGCAAAAAGGCCGAAAACACCGTTGTTGAGTTTTGGCTACAATTTGTCTGATGTATTGTTGGATGAAATGTTTATTTGGGTTCACAAGTTCAACGGGGCAGTGATAGGAGCACTTCTGGTTTACCTTCTTTTGTGCTTCCAAAGAGTTCGATTTTCGCATCAAAAGGTTTCATTGCAGGGATCACAGTGGGTGGATTTTTTGTGATTTGTATACTTGCTCTGCTTTCTCTGTTTTTGGTCAAGAGGCATAGGAGGCTAGCAAGGGAGAGGGAGGAAATGGAAGATTGGGAATTGGAGTACTGGCCGCATAGAATTACTTATCAGGAAATCGAGAAGTCGACGAAGGGTTTCGATGAAGAGAATGTGATCGGAGTTGGAGGCAGTGGAAAGGTTTATAAGGGTGTTTTAGCAGGAGGGGCGAAGATCGCGGTGAAGCACATCTTGCACGAAAATGATGGGATGAGGGTATTCTTGGCTGAGATTTCAAGCATTGGGAGGTTGAAGCACAGAAATTGGTAGGGTTGAGAGGTTGGTGCAAGCGAGAGAAAGGTAGATTCATGTTACTGTATAATTACATGGAAAATGGGAGTTTGGACAAAAGGGTTTTTGATTGTGATGAGAATAAGATGTTGAATTTTGAAGATAGAATTAGGGTTTTGAAAGATGTGGCTTCAGGGGTGTTGTACTTGCATGAGGGTTGGGAATCCAAAGTCCTACATAGGGACATTAAGGCAAGTAATGTGTTACTTGATAAGGAAATGAATGGGAGGCTTGGGGATTTTGGGTTGGCAAGGATGCATGGACATGGTGAAGTGCTCGGCGCCACTAGGGTTGTCGGAACAGTAGGTTACTTGGCCCCGGAAGTGATCCAGATGGGGCGAGCATCAGAGCAAACAGATATATTTGGGTTCGGGATCTTGATTTTAGAAGTGATGTGTGGGAGGAGGCCTCTAGAGGATGGGAGGCCACCTTTGGTGGAATGGGTGTGGAAACTTATGGTGCAAGGAAACTTGTTACAAGCCTTTGATGAGAGGCTAAGGGCTAGGGGAAAGTTTGATGAGGAGGAAGTAGAAAGGGTTTTGCATTTGGGATTGTTGTGTGCATATCCTGACCCAAATGCTAGACCGTCGATACGACAAGTGGTTAAAGTCTTGGAGGGGAAGAACAATGATCAGTCGGACGAGTTAGAAACTGAGGACATGGATGCATATTTGCTCCGAAAGTTGCAGTCCAAGGAGATGTGGTCGGATTTTCACAAACTTTTGGGTATGGATCACATTCACACCCAACTTTTGAAGACATCAAGCAGTCCATATCCACTTCAATGTCTCTTTCTTGGTCCAATACTAGCATAGTGGAAGGTAGGTGAATCTCCATCGTTCACTAAATGGAAAGGGAAACTCTTGGGTACATATGTATTGTAGCACACTTTACCACATAATATGAATCTCCATCTTGGGATTGCTCTCGTCCGAACTCGCTTAACTTCAGAATTCCGATAAACTTCAAAGCCAGTGAGCTCTCAAAAGGCCTCGTGCTAATTGGAGGTGGGCATATACATATAAAGCTTACAGGATCCTCACCCCTGGGCGATGTGGGATCTTACATTATATATCTAACTAACAAAATGTTAAAACATCTACTTCTTTATCATGACCTAAATGAGTTCAAATCTTACCTACCCGCTAGCTGCGTTCCACCACTAATAACATTGATATTGTCCCCACTGTGCAATCAATTGGTATGCAGTTTTTTATACAAAATGGCTTCATGCAATTAGAAATGGAACCATTTGATATAAGGGTATTTGCTTTTAAGTTGAACAATGTAAGACCATTTGCTTTATTCAACATGCCCCTCACGTCGGACCACTTTAAATTTGATCACACGTAAAACTACATCAGTCATGTTTGTAAGTGAACCTAGTAATTTGGCCCCAAATCTAAAACCCTTTCTAATACCATGTTAAAGTCTCTACTAGAAAATAGGCTAGACCACACCGTTCCCATTGGTGTCCATTGATTTCACTGCACACCGTTTTCGGTGTCAAGACCTAATAGCCACCAGACAGCCACGAAATCATGGTCGGTGGTCTATGTAGCAGTCTCCAATGCCACAATCGCCACCGTTTACAAATCGGTGGTAGAAATTTTAAATTATTTAATAGAGTCAGTTCCTAATTAATTTAATCTTGATGTGACTGTCATAAAAGATGCTATTTGTCATCGGTGTCCAAATTCCAAGTTACTTTTTTTTTAATGGGCGCCATCCTGAGCACCCAAATTCTGAGTTCAAATTCATAATTTATGTTTTTAGAGATTACAAATCTTGGATAATAATTTGAAGCCTTGGTCAGTTTTAATTGTTTCTATCCAAGAAAATGAGGAGTACCGCCACATAATTCATAATCAACACCTGCACCGCGTAACAAAAACAAACAAAAAAAACAATTTGATTTCAGGACAAATTAAAATGGAAGATTAATATAATAAGTTCAGTAAAAGTAGAAATGGAAATTTATCTCAGCAATTTCATGTGATTTGAGAGAGAGAGAGAGAAAAAAAAATCCTTACGGAGGGTGTTTTATTTCAACACTTTCTAGGCTTCTCCCAGTTTTTGTGAACCAATATCTTCTGGGACTTCGGACCTTTCGTTACTTCGCAAACTCTGTATACAAACAACAAAGAGAACAAGATTTAGTTGTTAAAAAAAATTAGAGAGGGAGAGAACTAACTTAATGAATTAATTACCTGAACTGAGTTTGATTCACCATCATGCACATCTCATATAGACAACCAACCCCTTGTACAACTTCAACTTATCTACTATCAGAACAAAATTAATATAAAAGAAATCAGAAAAAAGAGTCCACTCAACAAACCATTCTTCTAGTCTTAGACGCCCTAGTATGTTACACATCTACATGCACCAGCATCCAAACTTCACCGCATGACACCAGCCTCCGAGCCGCAAACCGTCAACACAAATAGAAATAGAAAGTTAATAATTCAGAAAAAATATATAATGGAGATTATGTATCAACGAGTTCATCTCCTAGTTGTAACAACTCCTAATCCCCATCAAATCGGATCCAAAACTACCAAGATCTAATGTTTGATTTAGAGAAAGGAAGGGTGGTGGGGAATAAAATGGGAGAAAAGGAAGTAGATGCAGAAAACTGATGGGAATATGGAAAGTATGGGGTTGAAAGCAAGGAGCTTCAAGGTTCAGATTGAAAGCAAAATCCTATGGCCTGTTTTCTAGTAGTGAGTTTCAGAGAGACAGGCCGCAGTACACCACTAATAGCATCGATACTGTGTTCCATGAACGGACTAAACATATAGATATCGACTGCCATCTTGTACGGGGAAAGGTCCAAAGTGGAATGAATATAAAACGGCTCACATATCAACTTCATAGCAACCGGCGGACAAGTTTACAAAGCCGTTGGGCCTATCAGTTTGATAAGACTAATTTGGGATTGATTTTAAAATGGCTCACATAATTTACGATCTACTTGGCAAGTTGAGAATTATCAACATGCATTCCAACTTGAGGGGGAGTGTTGAGAATAAAGAATGATTTGGGATTGATTTTCCCTATCTGTATATTGTAATTTACCCTTGATTATAGGAGTGTAGGAAAGGAAAGATATTGTATAGGCTAATTTCTGGGATGTAAATTGTTTCCTGTCCGGTATATTCAACGTGGTAATATACAGAAATGTTCCAGTTTAAATATATACAATCTCACTCCCATTTATTATTTCAGGGGATACATCTTGTTATTTAAGAGATGACGAATTCGGGCGTCAAGCAGTTGCAGGCATAAACTCTCTGAGCATAGACAGGCTTACAGTTTTCCCACCCGTAAGCAAACTTGATTCATCCATCTATGGCACACAAGAGTCGGCACTCGAGGAGGAACATTTAATAGGCCATCTTGATGGAATGTCCGTACAGCAGGTATGTATATTGTATGCAAATTTTCCGTCACATGCGCATAGTACAAGAGCGAACTCATCATGCCAAAAGAACTAAATCCTAAACTCTAAATTTCATCACCATCAGATGCCAAAAGATATATATTTTATAATTGTGGAAACTTAGAACCCAGAAATGGTTTTTATATTTCATAATTCATATATTACAAGAACAAGGAAAACATATATATAGAAAGCTCTCGGAAGAGAGCTCATGACACCCTACAAAACATTGAGAATCAATCCCACTTATTATACCTAAAGTAAACAATAAACAAAGAATGAATGATTAACAACAGCTAGGATTGCATGTAGGAAAAGCTGCAATCCAGCAAGACTTGGCCGAAAGGCTTCCAACCTAGAACATGCTGTGACTGTACACCCACCACCTTGCATTATTCATCCAATCTGTATTATTCTTCCAACATGTACAGCATGCAGTGAGCATGCAGTTGTAGTATGATGGTTTCAATACTCCCCCTCAAGCTGGATCAAGAAGGTTGATTGATCCGAGCTTGCTCAACAGTCTTTGAAGATGAGTAGAGTCCAACGCCTTTGTGAACAAGTCAGCAAGCTGATCTTGACTGCGAGTGTAGATGGTGTTGATAACTTTGGATTGAACTTGAGCACGAATGAAGTGACAATCCACTTCAATATGCTTGGTGCGCTCGTGAAACACCGGGTTAGAAGCAATATGCATGGCTGCTTGGTTATCACAAAATAAGGACATAGGTTCCTCGTTGATGTAACTAATGTCAGCTAGGAGACTCTTCAACCAAATCAATTCACAAGCTGTGGCTGCCATGACTCTATACTCTGCCTCTGCACTTGATCGTGCAATCACATTCTGCTTTTTACTCTTCCATGTCACAAGATTTCCACCAACAAACGTGCAAAAACCAGTAGTGGACTTTCGATCGAGTGCATTACCAGCCCAGTCAGCATCTGTGTATGCTATAATGTGGTTTGAGCCATGGTTCTTCATGAGCAAGCCTCTGCCAATTGATCCTTTCAAGTATCTGAGTATCCTTTTGACAATCTCCCAATGCAGTAGAGTAGGAGAGTGCATGAATTGACTGATAAGGCTTACTGAATAAGCAATGTCAGGTCGAGTAATTGTAAGGTATATCAATTTTCCCACCATTCGTTGATATACACTAGGGTTTGACATAAATTCACTAGATGCATCAAGTTGGAGCTTGCTTACAAAAGGAGTGGGAGCAGCTTTGCAGTCCAACATGTGAGCTTCCTCCAATAAGTCCAGCACATATTTGCGTTGGCTTAAGAACAAACCCTTGGCAGATGTAGCCATCTCAATGCCAAGGAAATACTTTAGAGTTCCCAGGTCCTTGATTGAAAATTGTTGATGAAGGGCAGATTTAAGAGTATCAATCTCTTCTATATTGTCCCCCGTGATAATGAGGTCATCCACATATATAAGAACAATTAATTTTCCATTTGTACCACTGCGTACAAACAAGGAAGAATCTGCATGACTCATCTTAAACCCCTTAGCCTCAAGAACTGAGCTTAACTTCGAATACCAGGCTCGGGGGGATTGTTTAAGTCCATAGATGGCTTTGTGGAGCTTGCATACTTTGTTTGCTTCACTTTCTTGTGGATGTCCAGGGGGGAGCTTCATGTAAACCTCCTCTTCAAGATCTCCGTGAAGAAATGCATTCTTCACATCCATTTGGAATAGAGACCAGTTATGATTAACTGCCACAGACAATAGCACTCGAACTGTGCTCATTTTAGCTACAGGAGCAAATGTCTCCTTGTAGTCGATCCCATAAGTTTGAGTGAATCCACGAGCAACAAGTCGGGCCTTGTGTCTTTCAATGTTGCCATTGGAATGGAACTTGATCTTATATATCCATCTACTCCCTACTGCCTTCTTTCCTTGTGGTAGGTCAACTACGCTCCATGTTTGATTGTCACTTAAAGCCTTGATCTCTTCTTGCATAGCATCCTTCCATATTTGAATGTGTGCAGCTTCATGGAAGTTCCTTGGTTCAATATTTGAAGATAACTTATTTAAGAAGACAGCATATGGTTCTGAAAAATTGCGATATGTTAGAGCTTCCGAAATAGGATGTCTTGCATTGTAAGTAATGTATTCTTGAAGCCTTGAAGGAGGATGCCTGTCCCGAGTAGGATTTCTCCGAGGAGCCACATAAGGTTGTGGAGTAGTGGTTGAGCTGTGTTCACTTGTAGTTGTTTCTTCACTCTCAAGTTGATCCGAGTGAATTTCCATAGAATCATTTTGAGAATGAGATTCAAGCAGATTTGCTGGAGTAGGTAATGGGAATGAATCCATAAGGTCTTCTCTTTTCGACTCCTCACTGCAGTCATTCTGAAAGAAAGGAGCAGACTCATCAAATCTGATATCTCTAGAGACACCAACCTTACCGTTTTGAGGATTCAAATATTTATAACCTTTTTGGGAGCTTGAGTATCCCATAAAGACACATTTGACTGCCCGTGGATCAAGCTTATCTCGATGTGCTGCTTGAATGTGAACATAGCAAATGCACCCGAATGTTCTGAGATGAGAGATGTCAATGTTTCTTCCTTTCATTACTTCAATAGGGGACTTTGAGTTTAAAACTCGAGTAGGTAGCCTGTTGATGATGTATGCTGCAGTGAGAAGTGCTTGTGACCAAAATCTTTTAGGCACATTCATTTGAAACATAAGAGATCTTGTTTTCTCCAACAAGTCACGGTTCTTTCTCTCCGCTACTCCATTTTGTTGTGGAGTACCAACACAACTGGTTTGATGCAAAATTCCATGATCACTTAAGTAATTAGACATGTTATTGGATGTGTACTCAGTGCCATTGTCCGATTGCAATATGCTTAACTTAGATGTGAATTGATTTATGATGAGTTTATGAAAATCTTTAAAGACATCAAAAAAATCACTTTTGGATTTCAAGAGGTATACCCAGGTAACCCGAGAGTAGTCATCAATGAAGGTGGCATAATATTTAAATCCATCAAAAGAGTTTACACGAGAGGGACCCCAGAGATCTGAGTGTACAACCTCAAACAGTTTACATGTTCTAGACTTGGAAGAAACAAAAGGTAGTCTAGCAGCTTTCGACTTTTGACAGATTTCACAAGCAAGTGTAGGTTTACAGAAATTGGGAAAAAGTTTGTTCATCACAGGTTCTGAGGGATGAGCCAATCGAAGATGCCATAACTGGTATTCTTGAGAGAGACTGAGACTAGCAATGGGGTGCTTAAGAGATTTGAAGGTGTTTGAGATGTAATAGAGTCCATTTAGAAGGTATCCTTCACCAATCTTCTTCCGTGTAACCCGATCCTGAAATACAACATTGTAAGGAGAGAATATGGCAAGACAATCTAGGGTGTGCGTGATTTTACTTATGGACAACAGTTGGAAGGGAAAGGAAGGCACATATAAAGCTGTTGACTCAATCTTGTCACTTAATAATTTAAGGTTTCCTTTTCCCAGAATAGGCTCTCCATCCCCATTTGCTACAGACACCCGTGTAGACTCAGGCATTTTTTGAAATTTTTTTAAGTAAGAAGACTGATTTGTTATGTGGTCAGTGGCACCTGAGTCTATAATCCAACAATCATGACTAATTCTATTAAGTGCAGTGTTGAGAGCAGCAATGATACCTGAGACATTGTCATGAGTTGAATTCTCAGCCAAGAAACCGGCAAATTTCCCCAGCATGGCAGTAGGAGTTGAAGTGGTTGCTTCCTTGAATTCAGTGTCGCCTCCTCGTCTTTGAAGGAAGTTTGCAAACTCATTTATCAGATCTATTGGATTTGCAGTGAGTTTTGAGATTTCACTAGTCGAAGTATTGGATGAATGTAGGGCTTTGGCGTTGATTCCTTTCCCATCTTTGATCATTCTTCCTTCCTTGTCAAATTTTGGTTTTAGCTCCGGATGCAAGATCCAACATTTGTCTCTTAGATGTCCTTTCATGTTGCAGTATGTGCATCTCCAGTCTGCCCTTTTATTGGCAAAAGATTTTTCACCGTTGTTTTTGTGATAGCTTGAGAACACCCTAGCCTCAGAGTTTGTTTTTGGCTCAATATGCATGACTTTTCTTCGGGTTTCCTCCCTTTGAACAGCTTGGCAGACAGCATTAATCGAGGGCAACTCCGGGTTCATCAACAAGTGACTTCGAAGGTCTTCATATTCAGCTCCTAGACTTGCTAGAAGTTGAAACACCTTGTCCTCATCAGCTCTTTTAAGAAGCACAGCGGAGTCGGTTGAGTGTGGACGATACATGTCAAGTTCATTCCATATGGACCTCATACTTCCGAGGTGTTGCACAAAGGAATGATCATCTTGCCGTAGCCCAGCAAGATCCTTCTTGAGCTGAAAAATGCGAGCTGCATTATTTTGACTGCCATACATTTCTCTAATGGATTCCCAGAGAATGGAAGAAGACTCTGAGTAGCTGAAGAGTTCAGATAACTTGGGTTCCATGGAGTTGAGAATCCAGGACATAACCAACTGGTCATTTGCATGCCATGCATCGTATGTCGTAGATGATTGCTCAGGTGGGTTGATACTTCCATTGATGTATCCGAGCTTTGATCTTCCTCCTAGGGCAAGTGAAATGGCTCGGGACCAAGGTAGATAGTTGAACTCGTTTAATAACACTGAGCAGAGACGCAAATTGGGATTGATTTCTCCCTGAACAATTCTGGGGGAAGATGTGCTTGAAGATCCTTCTTCTGTCATTGTGGAAAAATAAAGCACGACAGCAACAAGGTTTTGAAAGGGATGATCAAACAGAGACAGGACCCTATGGTTCCTGCTCTGATACCATGTGGAAACTTAGAACCCAGAAATGGTTTTTATATTTCATAATTCATATATTACAAGAACAAGGAAAACATATATATAGAAAGCTCTCGGAAGAGAGCTCATGACACCCTACAAAACATTGAGAATCAATCCCACTTATTATACCTAAAGTAAACAATAAACAAAGAATGAATGATTAACAACAGCTAGGATTGCATGTAGGAAAAGCTGCAATCCAGCAAGACTTGGCCGAAAGGCTTCCAACCTAGAACATGCTGTGACTGTACACCCACCACCTTGCATTATTCATCCAATCTGTATTATTCTTCCAACATGTACATCATGCAGTGAGCATGCAGTTGTAGTATGATGGTTTCAATAATAATGATACACATCATGATGGAATTCACTACAATAAATTGTGTTTAATTTGCAGGCATTGGAAGAAAACAAGCTGTTCATCATACTAGACTATCATGACATGTTTCTTCCATTTCTCAACCAAATAAATACTTTGGATGACCGAAAAGCTTATGGAACATGTACAATTTTGTTCTTGACCTCATTGGGAAATTTAAAGCCAATTGCTATTGAGCTCAGTTTGCCTCCAACAAAGTCAGGCTCAGCATTCAATAAGCAGGTTCTCACACCTCCAGCTGACTACAGAAAATTGGCTTTGACAACTAGGAAAAGCCCATGTCTGCTCCAATGATGCCGCTGTTCATCAACTAATTCATCATTGGTATGCACAACAATTTCCATAATTTGGAGGATTGACGTAATCGTAAACATTCATTTAAACTCATCAGATAACTTTCTACTCTGCTAACATTGATAAAATTTTGAATTTTAAAACAGGCTACGCGTTCATGCATGCATGGAACCACTTATAATAGCAGCTCATCGCCATTTGAGTGTAATGCACCCAGTCTACAAGCTCCTCAAACCTCACATGCGATACACCTTGAAGGTAAATGCATTAGCTCGTTAGGAGCTCATCAACGCTGGAGGCATCATCGAGTCTAATTTCACTCCTGGCAAATATTCCGTGGAGTTTAGTTGTGCCGCTTATCGAGATTGGTGGCGCTTTGACCTTGAAGGCCTTCCGGCAGATCTCATTAGAAGGTTCGGACGTTATGTTTATTGTCAAACATATCCATCTATTCTGTTATTAGACTGAATTTAACATCATATTTGGACAAGTTTCACCAAATTAATTATTAAGATTGACAATCTGACAACCTAATATATTACTTTGTCTTGCAAAAGATGCGTAAACTGTTCCTTGAGTTGATATCTTGTTAACTTTATTGTAGTCTCTATATGTAGAGGAGTAGCAATACCAGACCCAACTCAACCCCATGGGCTAAGACTACTAATTGAAGACTACCCATATGCAACAGATGGACTCCTCGTATGGTCAGCAATTGAGAGATTGGTTCAAACCTATGTGAATTACTACTACTCTGATGCAAGTGTGGTTCAATCAGACACAGAACTCCATGCATGGTACCACGAGTCAATCAATTTAGGGCATGCAGATCTTTCCCATGCAAGCTGGTGGCCAAAACTCTCAACCCCAAATGACCTAATCGCAATTCTCACCACCATAATTTGGATCACAACCGCCCAACATGCTGCCCTAAACTTTGGCCAGTATCCATACGGTGGTTATGTCCCAACTCGCCCACCACACATGAGAAGACTAGTGCCAAATCCACACGACGATCCCGATGAGTACACCAATTTCATAAGGGAACCACAACAATATTTTCTGTCATCACTGCCTAGCTTTTTTGAAGCAACAAAGTATATGGCAGTTATCGACATCATTTCGGCTCACTCGCCTGATGAGGAGTATATTGGAGAAAGGAAGGATTTGTCGTCGACGTGGTCTGCTGACACTGAGATTGTTGAAGCATTTTATAGGTTTTCAATGGAGATGAAGAAAATTGAGAAGGAGATTGAAGGAAGAAATGGTGATTTAAATCTGAGGAACAGATGTGGGGCTGGGGTCTCACCATATGAGCTGCTCATGCCAAGCTCGGAGCCTGGGGTTACATGCAGAGGAGTTCCTAATAGTATAACAGTCTGAGGTTAATTCGAGACAATTATATTCTTGAATATAATAACTTCTTTTATGGTGCTATAAGTATCAACTAGTTAAATAATGTAATCTCATATTCCTCAATTTACGAATAACATATGTTGCCTGAATAAAATCAACGATTAGAACCCTTATTGCAATACAACTTTTTTTCTCTCAAGATGTAACCATAAGATAAATCACTATATTAAAATTACTAATAAAATAATAATATCTAATATAGTTTCATTCATCCAATGGCTTTAAATATACGGACCGAGTACGTGCAAGATCACAGCTGTTAATGTTTAGAGTTATCCGACGATTTAGAATCTTTGCTCATTCAACAACCTCGATTGCTTGGTCCGATGATTTAAATTTGGGTCCAAACAAGTACCTGTGTTCAATTTCAAAAATAATTTAGTATTCGTGCTTAGTTTCAGAAATAATTAGTAGGGTAAATTACACAAAATTATCTTAACTATGGGTCGAACCACAATGTCATACCTCGTGTTTTAAACATTGCAATATCATACCTCAACTTATAAATTCGTTGCAATGTCAGGCCTCCGTTAATTTTTTTTGTCAATTTAGTTGTTAAATGATGATGTGGCAAGAACATGGTCCACTCTTTTGCCAACTAGACTAAAAAATTAATTAATTAATAGTAAATCATTAATTTTTTTATTTAACTTAATTGAATTTTTAATCCCATGAAGTTTATTCCGGCCATATTTCGAGGTTGTTCAGGAAGGAGAGAGGAAGGGAAAAAGGGTTGCAACGAGAACCATGTAAAATTGAATGTAGAAGGAATTGATTCAAAATTGATTCTCTTTCCTTTTCAGGTTACAGCGAGAGAAACCAAAGAATGAGAGAGTGAGAGAGTGTGTGGTGACCGACGACATGACGGCGGCCGGCGAGGATGGGTTGGAGGCTTTTAGCGACAGCAACATCATACATCCTCTATTTTCTCATTCACCAATTGGCTTCCATGACATAAGCGACCGTTGCAACCAACTCATTCACTGGTTTAGTAATTCAATAATTTTAGTTCTACAACTATTTTTTGGTGCTTATCGAGCAGGTTATCATATAGCACATCCACACAACACGAGTATAGATGTCTATGGCCATAGGACACAGGAGATGAGGAGGAGTGAGATATGATATATGTTATACTCGCTGCTTCACTGTCAAAAGCAGTGTCGGACAGCTTCACTAGCCACTGCTAGTGTTGGTGTGTGATGTTATATATTTCTTCCCCGGCATAACCTGGAGTCGTACAGCTTCACCTTCGGGTAATGGGGCCTACCATGATTCTTCACTGGCGTGACCCAGTGTCATACAGCTTCACCTTTGAGTGATGGACAGGTACTATCTTCGGGCGACTATGATACCCCTAGTTGAATACCTTACTAATGAGATTTACGGATTTACCTTCGGGCGTTATTACCATTTCTAAGCACTGGTTTTACATACATGTCTTACGAATGTTTTACAAGACATGCTAGGGTTTCTTAAAAACTATTATGTAGTATTATATATGTGTTTTCAAAATAGGGGGTTATTATGTTCAGAAATAAAATGGTTTTCGTAGTATTAGTAGTATTATAAACTTTGGTCCACTCACCTTTCTGTTTTGCGCCCCCTCAGGAATTAGGATCGAGGCACATGATTCCCGGCACCACGGTACTTCCGCATACGCATCCTCGAGTCTTCTCCGGGTAGGACTCATTCTTTGGTTCGTACCTTTTCATAATAATTCTTCATATTATATTTGGTTAGTTGTATGCTCTGAACATGATTCTTCTTTTGGTTTAATTCATTCTAATTACATATTTTTGTTTGCCTGCGTGTTTTTTAAATGGCTTCATCACCCTTGGGTGTCAGCCAGCACGTGCATACCCTGGTATGTGGGGATATCGAGGTTAGGGCATGTCAGGAAGAGTAATGAGCGAAAATGGACTAATTCCTCTATTAAGGGAAGATATTGCTAGGGAGATCAAAATTTTATATTAAATGATGTGTCACTAATAAAAAATAAGCACGTCAATTGACACTTAATTAATAATCTAATCATCTTCAACAGCATTATTTGGTTTGCAAATTTAATTTAAAAGTTAGGAAAACTAATGAAAATAGTTTGAAAACTTTGAATTTTAATCAATTATAATCTAATAACTTTATTTAATGATAAGAACAAGAGAAAGAAAAAAAAACAAATAAAACCTAACTAAAGGCGAGTTAGGCGCGTGCAAGGAACTTCAGGCTAGGAAGACTTCTTCCACGCTGCTGCTTAGTTTTGTTCTTGTTGGCATCTTTAAATTGGATGGATATTTGCCTTCTCTGATTGTTTGCAGGTTGAGAGGACTTGATGTTCTCTTCATTACTAACAATACCACAAACCAGCTGGGAGGACTTTTGATGGATATTTTTGTATTCACTTTTATTGATTTAATTTGCATTATTTTTCAATTTTGCCATGGAGAAGGTGATATTGTAGGTGGAGGAAGGAAGCAGTAGATGTGCGGATAATGGAAGAAAATTAAGTCATTGGTGTAAAAAAAAATGAAGAGATAGAAAAAAAACTGATGACAATTGAAGAAAATTAAAAGAAGAAAAGGTGTTTGGAATGTGAGAAAGTACCGAGAAAATTCAAGAAGAGGAGAAAGAAGAATGATATTGTTAGACTTCTTGCAAAGATATCACATTCAGTTTAAGAAATAGCCAGTGCACACCATCTTTGTTTAGTTTCAAAAATAGTGTCCGTGTTCAGTTTCAGAAATAGTATGGTATTGTTGACCCTAAGAACTACTTAGCTTACGCGGTGCGCAGGTCGAGTAGCTAATAAGCTAACTACGTCATTCAGTTGAATGCGGGGCGTGCCAACTCGTCGGCCGGAGAGTGAATGAGTGTTGATGTGGTGTTGGGTGCACTGATGACTTCTGAATTTTGTGACTACAGCCAAGGAAGAAACATGTCTCGGCCTTCGGGTTCTAGAGCCTGAAGACAAGGCTCCTAGTTCTGCGAAGTTCAATATCAAATTTAGCTTTCAGTGTGTCAAATGTCGTAACCTGGTATGAGATGACATCTTCCAATAACGACTTGGAAATCTTTGTTGACCGAGACTTGAATAGATAACCAGTCAATCTCGAAGCAGTGTTGTTTATCCTCCTCGATCCGCTGATTCTACGGCTCCAGTGCTGTTTATAGAAATTGAAGATGTTGTTGGTTGCCACCATAATGCTATTTATCCAAACTAAAGATGTACTAGTGAAAAATAAAGATAAAAATCTCAAAATCTTTGAGAGGTTGTTTGTGTGTTGATTTGGAGGGGACCTAAATGTTGCAAACGGTTTCCTATTTATAAGAATGACTTCTCAAGCACGGAAACATTCACCATCTTGATGCAACATCATAACTCATGTGAATGACTACGGAATGATTATCACACTCTCGTGATAAACATTCACCACCAGCCAAGTAATTTTCCACGTGCTCTTCGTATAAGAAACTTAATTAGCATCAGTCTGAAATACTTGGCTAGAGATAAGCCTAAGTGGAATTATTCAAACAGCCTATGCAACCACATTGAAGTTCACGTGTGCGAAGCCTACTGATGAAATCGTGCAAGGCCGGAGTTCACAGACGGTACCCCAGCGCCCAACTCCATCCAGGCCATCTGCTCCAAGCGCGGCTCCCTTCAGCTACTCGATCAGGTCTCTCTCTTTTTAAGAATTCAATTGTATTCAATTGTTAATTTTTTATGAGATTAAGCTCTCTCAGTGAAAAAATGGTAGAATTTAACTCTTAGGTTTGTGGGTTTTGAATAGACGAAGCTCCCATTGCAAAGTACATATTTGGATATCCGGGACTCCCTCCAGGCCATCTGTTCCAAGTGCGGCTCCGTTCAGCTACTCGATCAGGTCTCTCTCTTTCTAAGAATTCAATTGTATTTATTTGTTAATTTTTTTAATAGGATTAAGCTCTCTCTCAGTGAAAAAATGGAAGAATTTAACTATTAGGTTTGTGGGTTTTCAACAGACGAAGCTTCCATTGCAAAGTACATATTTCGATATCCAGGACTCCACAGACGGATGGTGAAAGACTGAAGGTTTGCTTTTCGCAAGTTCCATGAACTCTTTAGTTTTCCAATTTTATGAATTGGGTTTTTGTTTTTCTTTTCAGTCACACAAAAAGATATGGTGGTGTGCGAATTACCTAGAAACTAAGGTATGTGTAGCCATCAAAGGGTTTATAACAGCCAGAAGACTATCAAAAACAGGCTTCCGACTGAGGTAGTGATCAATACTTCCCAATATTGCTCTTCTTTGCTAATTTGGGTTGACATTATCAATATGATTTACTTTTAAATTTTTTTTCGCTACAAATTTGGTTTCAAATTTTGTGTTTGCCTGGATATGTAGGAAAATATATGCATTTTAGAATGTTGGGGACTCACAAGTGTTGTGGGTACTGAATTTTGTCAACCGTGTGTTAATTTGGATTCATATTGGGATATTCATGTTTTGAAGAATTAATTAGTGGTATGAGTGATTAATAAGCACTGAACCCAGCAAAAATCTTTGCTTTTCAGCAAAATTGGGAAAGCCTATAAAAATGGTTGTTGGGAATGAAAAGCTATTTCATTAGTATATTTCAATGTTTTAAAAAACTAGTCTCGGAGCGTGCCTAGGGTGCTTTTGAGACTGGGTGCGAAGGCTAACAACTTTATTTTGATGGAGTGTGGTGTCACCGGAATTTAATATGCATCCGATCCAACCAAACATGAGGCCACAAACGAAACAAAATTTGGCAGACAAACAAAACCCTTGGTATTTGAGATTTGACTATACAAAGCTTAAAACCACCCAAACCCATCATTTTAAATACAGATTACTTAACATAACTATTTATAAATACATATATATGTATATATCGTTATGAAGCAAAATACACTCCTAAACATAGCTAGCCATGCACAAGACTGGCTAAACTTGCATGCTTTTGTATGTGTGTGTGCATGTGTGTGTGTGTGTGTGTGAGAGAGAGAGAGAGAGAGAGAGAGATGAATTACTTACAGAGAGAACTGGGAGAGGGAGGAGTATGGAAGTGAGAGACGCTTGCACGAGCGGTGCAGCTTCAAAATATATTTATGAGAGAAAGAGAAGACAATGGGGGTCGGCAGCTGTTTGCAAATTGATACTTTTAACCCCATCCCACGGGCAAACCGTGAGGGCTAACAAAAACATATCCTTTACAAAACCAGTCATTGAAGGCATAAAAAAATGAAATGAAAACGAGAATGCAAACCTCATGATTGTCACTTCTGTTTTTGGCATTGATCAGAGTTGATTGCTTTTGGTTTTGACTACTTTTAAAAAAATGGACAAACCAAAATGTTGTAAGATTGATGCACATGTAACTCAAGTTTTGAAATTTTTCCTATTTGTATCTCAGGTTTCCGGAAAATGAGGTGGGCAGCCTCTTCAGTTGCAGTTAACTCCTCTGCCTCTCTTTTACTTTGTTGAAGCAAATCTAGAGGTTTGTAATTCAATGCACGTGTTTATTTATATGTTTTTCTTCACATGATTTGATGCAAGACTTCCCTGGCTGCTAATTTGCTAATCCTTTTGTCCAATTTCTGTATATATCATCATAAACTACAGATTTGCAGTTTGTTCTTCAATCCTTTATCACCAGAAGCAGTATGTCTGTAATATAAGTTTGATTAGCTAATTGAATTTGAAAAACTTAGATCACTTTTTGATTAGCTAATTGAATTTAGAAAACTTATAACTTTTGTTTTTTGTGACCGTCAATTTAGTTTTGTTGTATCACACAATTCTTCTATCACTAATCGCCTTGCAAAATATGATTAAGGGAGAACATGACATGCTTCACCCTTTCGATAGTCTTTGGCGAAAAGCACTACTGTAATCATTCGTATTGATGCTTTGTTTGGCATGTTATAATACAGAAGTATTACTCAATTCTTCGCCAAGACTTTAACAACTTCTATTAATGAACTTGCAAATCTATTAATGAACTTGCAGATACACTTGGCCCCTGAGTTTTCTATGTATTTCTTTGGACATGCCAATTGACGGAAGGTGTGTGCTAAGACACAGACGCATGCGACTTTGATTATTTTTTAATTTGCATACTTTCTGGGTCTGATTTTGAAATGCAGGAGATAGATTGAGTCCTCAGCATCAGAAGACTGTTCTCCAAAGACTGCTTCCGTTTCATCCTGAAACTAAGAATAAGATCGGTTTAGGGATCCATTATATTACGGTAAATTCTGTTTTTTTGTTCAATTCTTGCAGATTAAGCTGCTTTTGGATTAAGCTGTTTTTGAATTAAGCTGGCTTACAATTCTGGGGTTTAGTGTTTTGGTGCCAATTTTGGTTATTGGATGTTGGTCTTTAATCTTTATTGCCCATTTAAGTGTTTTAGCGTTTTGGATTTTTTGTATGATCTCTGTTGCTGGATAGCTTCTGCTAGCTGGTTGTAATGTGTTGCCAAAATTTGACATTTATGTTAAATGTTGCTTTTGATATATATATTTTTTGTTTTTTTTTTTTGGGTTGTGCTTGCTATTTTGATTGTCACAATTCATCGTAAAGGTAGAGTACAACCATGTTATTTTGATACATTTTCTACAAATTTCGGGTTTAGACAGAGTAATGGTTGAGATAAAGGAAGGATGTGGCTCAAGATTTCTTAAGTTTATTTTAAATGCTGCATTTCGTATTTTAGATTTTATTTTTTTGGGCTATATTGATTATTGTCACCGTTTGCAGGAACAATGTTCTGATTGCAAGATATGTTCGTAAAGGTACAGTACATTTAGGACCCCACAATCCGTGTGTTCAGCTTCTGGACTTCCAATCCATACTTGGGAAAGAACAAATTTTCAAAAGATCAAAGTTTGGAATTTTTATTTGGCCATCATTGACGATGTAAAGATAACTCCATTCTAGATTTCAACATTTGGGGTTTCATTTATATTTATGGATCTTCATTGCCAAAGGGCATTGTTCTTGAAAAAGTGTAAGTGAAATTTACCTAAATACCTTTTCCATTAAAAATCCTAACCAATCTTTTTTAGCTAATGACTTTCAATTTTCATTCTACATTAGTATGGTTTAGTCATCTTTATAAAAAAACACTTTGCCACTCAGACAATAATATAGAAGTCTTAGACCTAAACATGTACAAAGTTTTTGTCTTCCATTTTAATGATGTGTTTCGTAGTAAAAATATCATTATCTATCCACAAATATAAATGGGAAAAACTCTGTATGTCATATGATGTGACTCCCAAATCCCTATTACTCAAAGTTGCTTTCAAGTGGAACAAAAGCATGGACATTTAATATTTTGTCAAATAAATTGACCAAACTAAAGGAAAATATTCGTAACTCTAGAACGTACACATAAATGGTACTATATAAAATATTCTACATTGTTGTAGGCCTAATTGAGTGAGCGATCTAGGAAGAGAGAGAGAGGGGTGGTGCGGCAAGCTTTAGAGAGAAGAGAGATTGATTTGATTGTGAGGTGTGTTATAATTCACCCCATTGTGCCTCTATTTATAGTGGTAGAAAGGCAAAACCTTTCCCATAAGGATTACAACATAGAATAGGTAATTAACTCCTAATAGGACTATAAGATACATTCCTATATCTCATAGGATTTACACAATCATATTCCTATCATAATTAATACTACAACATACATGAATTTTTATTATTAACATCACTTTCATATGTTACTTAACTATTTGATAATTGATAATCCTCATGTTCTCTTTTCTTTTCTCAAAAATAAATTATCATGTTCTTTTTTTTGTTCATGTAGGAATACGAAAAATTCGGAGTTGACTTCAACAAATCAAGTATGGAGGGAAATGATAGGAGCAATATATCACAGGTTGTCATCTTAATTGCATTTGAATTCTTTTTTATTAATTGATCTTTCAATGTTTTGTTGCTTAATGTTTGATTTTTGATTTTTTTTTTCTCTTACATTAGTAGGGTTTATTTACCATCACACAAAAAAACTTTTTTTTTTCCTCCCGAATCAAAATACATAAGACTTAACCATGTATTTTAGTTAGAGATTTTACAATTCACCTACTATGATTTTTTTCCCTTTTTTTAAAGAACTAAAATTCATTCTCTTTTCCAATTTCTTTGTATAGGTCAGCAACGATGAAGTTCGATTGAGACAAATAAATGTTCACAATTGTCAAGAACAATCACAGCAAAGGTTTCATAGAAGCAATCAACAAAGACAAAGACGTCGAGTTGCGAATTCATCACAAATGGCTCAAAATTCAATGCAACGGCGTGCCTATTATCAAGCTCGATTGAACTCTGTAAATATAGTACAAAATCAAATGGAAGAAAACCAAGAAACAATAGGATCAACATCAGCGGGTAACTATGATTTCTTTCTTTTTTTCAACCCTAATAGTTATATATTTGTAAATTCATCTAATGTATGAATATTTTTTTATGAATTTTTAAAATCATCTTACTAAGATTGAACAAACCATAATTTTACATCGTCATCCATTTAATATTTGTGTTATCTATACAAAAAATTTCTAATTTCTGTACATACTTATATAATAATATATGCTAACTACATTTTTCATGCATCATTACATTTCTTGCTTTAGAGGAACAAAATGCACATGTTATTGATGAGAGAGAGCGTCAACGAGAACAATGGCGGGATCATCAACGTAACAGGCGAAATTTAATGACTACAAGGCAAAGGCACGAATGTTTAGCACAACGAAGATCCAGTTACTAGGTTCAACAAATTCAATGCTCAAGCATAATGTCATTTGCTGAAGGTGATACCAATGAAGTTCAATGCCCTAACATAGTGCAATTTGGTGACGACAGTAGCAATCATGTTCAACGTCTCAACATAGTGCCATTTGGAGAAGGCTGTAGTAGTCCAGTTCCAAGAACAACACGGTTAACTCATATAAGGCAACTTGCTCGGTCGAATTGGAGACACTTGCCTGTGCGTGGATTTAACCAGAATTTTATTAATAATGGTAATCTTGCAAACTATCCTACTCCAACTTCTAAGATAAATACTCTATATTATCATTACTATAAAGACAATTTATTACATTTCTTCAATTCTATTTGATTATTATATAATATATAACAGAGCAATCATTCTGCTCGAATGCTGCAGTGAATCATGCTTATCCACCCATCATCAATGAAGGTATTAGTTTTTGGATACTAATAGATACAAATTCAATTTCGCTCTATAATTCATAACACACATTTATTTTTTCTTTCGAAGTAGATGATTTTCTTCTCATCAATGAAAATGAGATCCAGCCTAACAACGACGTTCCACCTCAACATCATACTATGGGAGCAAGGGCAGGTCATAATCAGGCTAGAAACTTTAATGAAAACATGGGAGTCCCAAGATTTTACATGCCAAATCCAACCACATGTCCAGATTGTCATGCCCGTTTGTTCTTTCATGAAACCTCTGAAATGTGTTGCTTGCGAGGAAAGCTTGCCTTACCAGCAATACCATCCCCTCCCGAAATGACTGAGCTTTTTTGCAACCAATCTACTGAGGGAAAACATTTTCGACAGAATATACGAGCTTACAACCACATTTTTTCCTTCACTTCAATGGGAGTTCATCTTGATGAAAGCCTAGCAACATGAAGACATGGTATTTATACCTTTCGTGCTCAAGGTTCCATATATCATAAGATAGGAAGTCTCTTGCTTGTTGGAGATAGTAGACTGAGATTCCTACAAATGTATATATATGACACATCTCATGAAATAAACAACCGGATGAGAGAAAGTGAAGCACTGAACAGAGATGTCGTTCAAAAAATTCAAGAAATCTTGAATCAATATAATCCATTTGTGCAAACATTTCATCACCTAGCACAACATCAAGATTTGCAAAATTGCAAATTAATTATCAAGGAACAGCCTGCAAATCAACAACAATATTGTTTACTGTCTGCATCTCAAGTTGCTGCAATCATAGTAGGTGGTGAAGGATCAGAAAACATTAGAGGTCGGGATATCATTGTGCAAACTAGAGATGGTCAACTTAAGAATATCAAAGATTGTGTCGGCTACTATGACCCTTTACAATATCCATTGTTATTACCTTATGGAACATATGGATGGGATGTGAATACTCGAAGTAACAACCGCAGAAAAATGTCATGTTGTGACTATTATTCTTATGTTCTTTAGGTAACAGAAGACCTTTATCTCTATACACATAATATTAATTTTTTAAATTATATTATGTTGAGCAAAGTTTTTTTTATCATTTTAGATCCGTGAACGCGACGAATCGCTTCTACTTCGTGGTGGTCGTCTGTTGCAGCAATATGTAGTTGATAACTACGTAAAGATCGAATCACAAAAGCTTAGATGGATGAGTGATAATCAACACACAATTCGATCTGAATTTTATCGAGGACTACAAGACTCATTAATTGTAGGACAAAATAATGCAGGTATAAATCTTATCACTTTATATAATAACATATACTCTTCATTTTCATGTTCTATCATATTAAATGAGATTTATTAATAAGTTATAACAAAACAAATACAATCAGACTTATTAATGATTTATAACAAAACAAATATAGGAAACATCGGTCGTTGTAAGACTATATTACCATCATCTTTTGTTGGTAGTCCCCGTGATATGTATAAAAGGTACCAAGATGCAATGACTTTGGTTCAAAAGTATGGAAGACCATATATTTTCCTAACAATGACATGTAATCCAACTTGGGAAGAAATAAGTGATGAGCTTCTACCTGGCCAAGCACCACAAGATCGACCAGATTTGCTTACAAGAGTTTTTCGTGCAAAATTTGAAGAGTTGAAAAATGATGTTATAAAAAAAAGTTTTTTGGGTAGAGTTCTTGCATATGTATATGTAATCGAGTTTCAAAAGCGTGGTCTTCCTCATGTCCACATGCTTCTCATGTTAGAAGAAAATGACAAGCTTAATAGTCTAGATGATTATGACCAGATGGTACGGGCTGAAATACCAAATCCAAATGAAGAGCCTGAACTGTATAATGTTGTGTTAAAGCATATGATACATGGTCCGTGTGGAAGGCACAATTCACAATCACCCTGTATGAAAAACGGGAGCTGTAAACGAAATTATCCCAAGCCATTTGCACCAACTACAGTTCAAGGAAATGATTCTTATCCAGTTTATCGTAGAAGAGACAATCATGATCATGTTCCATTAAATCATAATGCACGTATAATGGTGGACAATCGGTGGGTCATTCCGTATAACTCATGGTTGCTTCTCAAATATGATTGTCATATTAATGTTGAGATTTGTTGCAGCATTAAAAGCGTTAAGTATTTGTACAAATATGTTTACAAAGGTCCTGACATAGTAGCTTTCAAAGTTCATTCAGAACCTATTCAAGATGAAATAAAGCAGTTTGTTGATGCAAGATGGGTTTGTGCGCCTGAAGCTTTATGGAGAACATTCAAATTTGTAACTAATCGACTTTATCCATCGGTCGAACGATTACAGATTCATCTTCCCAAAAGACAAACTGTTCACTTTTACCCTCACCAAAGAGTATCAGATATTTTGGCAGATGACAGAAACTCGAAGACTATGTTGATAGGGTTTTTTACCAAGAATGCCACTTGCACGAAAGCACGACAATACTTATACCGAGAGTTCCCTGAACGATTCAGATGGAGTCAAAAAGATAAAATCTGGATTGAAAGGAACAATAACAAAAAAGTTACTGGCCGAATATATGCAGTCTCTCCAAATGAAGGTGAAAAATTCTACTTACGCATCCTTCTTAATCACCTTAAAGGACCAACATCATTTGAGAATTTAAGAACAGTCAATGACATCATTCAATCAACATTTAAGAAAGCAGTGCAACAACGAGGTTTGCTAGAAGATGATGATAGCATCAGACAGTGTCTTCGTGAAGCCTCTAACATTCGGATGCCGTTAGCTTTACGAAGGTTGTTTGTTACCATATTGGTTTATTGTGAGCCACACGGAGTAAGAAGATTGTGGGATGAGTTTAATTCATTTATGGTAGAAGATTATTCTGTTTCAAGTACCACAAGTAATAGTTCTATCTTGAACAAGCTTTTGCGAGACTTAAACGAGCTGTTAGTACAACATGGTAAGTCTGTGTCTGATTACGATATACCACAAATAACACAAGATTGTGTTAGAGAGAACACACTTGCAAAGATTATACAGGATGAACTTTCACTTGACATCTCTGAAGAAGACCTCAATGCAGTGCATAGTCTAAATGAAGATCAAATGGCGGCATATGACTCAATTATATCAGCAATTCAACATCGAGACAAGACCATATTTTTTGTCGATGGTCCTAGAGGGACGAGAAAGACATACTTATATCGTGCATTGTTAGCAACTTTAAGGAGCAATGGTCATATTATATTGGCAACAACATCATCTGGAATTGCAGCAACAATATTGCCAGGAGGAAGGACATCACACTCAAGATTTAAAATTCCTCTTAATCCAGATGCATCTTCCACATGCTCTATTAGTATCCATTCAGATTTGGCAAAATTAATAAGAAGAACATCAGCTGTTATTTGGGATGAAGCAACAATGACACGCCGATTTGCATTTGAAGCTCTTAATCGAACATTTAAAGATATAACAGGAGTTGACTTGCCATATGGAGGAAAGGTTATGATTTTTGGAGGAGATTTCCGACAAATTCTTCCTGTTGTTCCGAATGGTACAAGATCTGAATTGATACAAGCAAGTATTATTAATGCTTCATTTTGGGGACATGTGAAAATCCTTCGCCTTCGGCAAAACATGAGATCCATCAATGATCAAGATTTTTTAGAATTCTTACTTCGTGTTGGTAATGGGGAACAAGAAATAGTGATTGACGACATGATACAATTACCATCATCTATAGTCATACCATGGAATGGCGAAGAATCCATTTTTCAATTGGTTAATCAAGTGTTTCCCGATTTGGAATGTCATGTAAATGATGCAAAATACTTGGTGGAAAGAGCACTTATAACTCCAAAAATTGAAGATGCTGACAAACTCAATCAAATGATCATTGATAAATTTTCAGGGTCTGAACACATCTTATACTCTTTCGATTTAGTTGAGGACGATGTGAGAAATTTGTATCAACAAGAATTCTTGAATTCTATTTCACTTGGTGGCATGCCCCCTCATAAATTAACTTTAAAAAAAGGTGCTCCCATAATGCTTTTAAGAAATATTGATCCAAAGATGGGGTTGTGCAATGGTACAAGACTAGCTTGCCATGGAGCTTATAATAATCTAATTGATGCTGAAATCTTATTTGGCCAATTTGCTGGAACTAGAGTGTTTTTACCAAGAATCTCTTTAAAGACCACAGAAACCGCTGGACTCCCATTTGAACTAACGAGAAAACAATTTCCTGTGAAATTGAGTTTTGCACTAACCATAAATAAATCACAAGGGCAAACATTACCAAATGTGGGTATTTATCTACCAGACCACGTCTTCAGCCATGGACAATTGTATGTAGCTTTATCAAGGGGAGTATCATCGTCTTCAACAAAAATCTTGGTGAAGAAATGAGCATTACATAGTCATCAAGGAGTCTTCACAAGAAATGTTGTGTACAAAGATATTTTGCTTCCATCAAATATATGATAAGGTTACATTTATTCCTTTAATGTTTAATTCACTTTTCAAATCCATGTAGATAAATATATTTAAATTGTATAAGTTGCGTGTAGAACAACGTTATTATAAAAGAGCCTTCCGCACGCACGTATTCGCGTGCAAGAAGGCTAGTTATATATAAAGAGAATGAAAAAGGTGAATAGTGATTTGGTGTCACTATGCTTCAACAAAAAAATTGGACAAAAATGCCCCCAACATAAAAAATTTCAAAGGCATTCCAAAATAATGCATCAAATAAGGTAGAGACATTTTCGTCATTTTAACAGTATTTCTTTAATAATTTACTTTTTGGTGCTTTGTTTTTTTTTTTTTTTTTAAATTAGTACCTCATAATAAGCTAGCATTAATGTGATTCAATTTCTTTATTTTTAAACACGTTCAAAACATCTTAAGAGGCGTGTAAGGCCGATTATAAAAGAAAGTTTTTCGCACATGGATAACAATGTGATTAAATAAGTTATCAAATGATTTTTTTTAACAAACGATATTATCTACACTAAGGGGGTGGGGGTGGGCTTAGCCTCCTAATGGGCTAACAATAATGTGATTCAATCAGTTATTTATTAAATACTATTTTCTCTATTTTTAAACATGTTTAAAACATCTTAAGAGGCGTGTAATACCGGTTATAAAAAAGGTTTTTAGCACACGGATAATAATGTGATTAAATTAATTGTCAAATGATTTTTTTTAATAAACGAAATTATCTACACTAAGGGTGAGGGAGTGGGCTTAGCCTCACAATAGGCTAGCAATAATATGATTCAATCAATTTGTTTATTAAATATAATTTTCTCTATTCTTAATGTAAATTCTATAGAGACTGATTTTATTATATGAATTCAGCTGCTTTAATTGGTTTACGAGAGATTTTTTCTAGCATAATCTAAAATTATTCATTTACTTCAAATATTTGACTTTCCTTTTGTCAATTTACGCATTTAAATACATTTAAAACATATAAGTCGCAAATAGCACGTCGTGATTCAAAAAATACCTTCTACACGCGCGTGAGCTAGTGCATGAAGGCTAATTTTATTTAAAACAAAAAGATTTCACTCCTCCCCATCATATAACTCTCTTTTTTCTTTTCTTTTTTTGTTCTCTCACACTGTTTCATCAGAGCAGCAATTACAAGAGCATGAACTCCAATCTTCACATGTTCTCATCTTTAATTCTTTGGAATTTGTCAATTTTATATAGATTGTCATCTCTATATGTAAAAATATTTGTTTTGTAGATTAGAAGATTAATTCCATTATTCCAACAAAGAAAAAGAAATTGAAGTTTAGTTAGTTGGCCTACAACCCAAATAAATTTTTTTTCTAACATTTGTGGAAGGCTCTTCCTAAGTCGAAATCCTAGCTCCGCCACTAATCACACCTCCCACTTTTACATGTTGTTATCCCTAAATCTTGATAAGTACTGATTTTCCGCGTTGGTCAAGCCCTGAGTAAACCAAACTGCACAACACGAAACCATATAGAGCCCTCATTGCAATACAACTTTTTTTTTTCTCTCAAGTTGTAACCATAAGATAAAACACTATATTAAAATTACTAATAAAATAATAATATCTAATGTAGTTTCATTCATCCAATGGCTTTAAATATACGGGCCGAGTGCGTGCAAGATCACAGTTCTTAGTGTTCAGAGTCATCCGACGGTTTAGAATCATGCTCATTTAACGACCTCGATTGCTCGGGCGGACGATTTAAATTTGGGTCCAAACAAGTACCTGTGTTCAATTTCAGAAATAATGTAGTATTCGTGTTTAGTTTCCGAAATAATTAGTAGGGTAAATTACACAAAATTTCCTTAACTCTGTGTCGAACCACAATGTCATACCTCATGTTTTAAACATTGTAATGTTATACCTCAACTTATAAATTTGTTGCAATGTCAAGCCTCCGTTAATTTTTTTTGTCAACTTAGTTGTTTAATGATGACATGACAAGAACATGGTCCATTCTTTTGCCAACTAGACTAAAAAATTAATTAATTAGTAGTAAATTATTAATTTTTTATTTAACTTAATTGAATTTTTTTTCCATAAAGTTGATTCCGGCCATATTTCGAGGTTGTTCGAGAAAGAGAAAGGAAAGGAAAGAAGGGATGCAACGAGAACCATGTAAAATTGGATGAAGAAGGAATTGATTCAAAATTGATTCTCTTTCCTTTTCAGGTTACAACGAGAGAAACCAAAGAATGAGAGAGTGAGAGAGTGTGTGGTGACCGACGACATGACGACGGTCGGCGATGATAGGTTGGAGGCTTTTAGCGACGACAGCATCATAGATCCTCTATTTTCTCAGAACCCAATCCAACTTTAGGGTACTTTCACCTGATGTTGTCGTATGCCACAATCCCTCATCTTCTCTTTATCGTTCTCATTCCCCCTCCCATTATCCCTCTTTTCGATTTCCGACGACCAACCAATCGCCAATTGGCTTCCATGACATAGGCGACCGTTGCAACCAACTCATTCACTGGTTTAGTTATTCAATAATTGTAGCTCTACACTCATTTTTCGGTGCTTATCTACCGGGTTATCATACAACACGTCCACACAACACGGGTATAGATGTCTATGGCCATAGGACATAGGAGATGAGGAGGAGTGAGATATGATATATGTTATACCCGCTGCTTCACTATCAAAAGCAGTGTCGGACAGCTTCACTAGCCACTGCTAGTGTTGGTGTGTGATGTTATATATTTCTTCCCCGGCATAACCTGGAGTCGTACAGCTTCACCTTCGGGTAATGGGGCCTACCATGATTCTTCACTGGCGTGACCCAGTGTCGTACAGCTTCACCTTTGAGTGATGGACAGGTACTATCTTCGGGCAACTATGATACCCCTAGTTGAATACCTTACTAATGAGATTTATGGATTTACCTTCGGGCGTTATTACCATTTCTAAGCACTGGTTTTACATACATGTCTTACGAATGTTTTACAAGACATGCTAGGGTTTCTTAAAAACTATTATGTAGTATTATATATGTGTTTTCAAAATAGGGGGTTATTATGTTCAGAAATAAAATGGTTTTCATATTATTAGTAGCATTATAAACTTTGGTCCACTCACCTTTCCGTTTTGCGCCTCCTCAGGAGTTAGGATCGAGGCACATGATTCCCGGCGCCAGAGTACTTCCGCTTAGGCATCCTGAAGTCTTCTCTAGGTAGGACTCATTCTTTGGTTCGTACATTTTTCATAATAATTCATCATATTATATTTGGTTAGTTGTATGCTCTAAACACGATTCTGCTTTGGTTTAATTCATTCTAATTACATATTTTTGTTTGCCTGTGTGTTTTTTAAATGGCTTCATCACCTTTGAGTGTCGGCCAGCGCGTGCATACCCTGATATGTGGGGATATCGAGGGTAGAGCATGTCAGGAAGAGTAATGAACGAAAAATGGACTAATTCCTCTATTAAGAGAAGATATTGTTAGGGAGATCAAAATTTTAATTTAAATGATGTGTCACTAATAAAAAATAAGCACGTTAATTGACACTTAATTAATAATCTAATCATCTACAACAATATTATTTGGTTTGCAAATTTAATTTAAAAATTAGGAAAACTAATGAAAATAGTTTAGAAACTTTCAATTTTAACCAAATATAATCTAATAACTTTGTTTAATGATAAGAATGATCGGATCATAATTATATATATTTTACATCAAATTCTCTAGTCTTTTCTTAATTAGTTCTTTATATTTTTGAGCTATTTACTTTGTTTTTGTGTTTTATAAGATTTATCATGCAAATAAAATAAAAATAGAATAAGTGCAATTTTAAGTGTCAAATTCGTAAAAACTGCCTTGCTCACTTATTTGATTTTTTTCATACCATAAGAAAAGTCATGCAGAAAAATAAAAGCCACACATCAAAACACAGCTACACGGAGCAACATTTTAAAAAGAGGAAGTGGAAAGGCAGCTGCACTGTAATTAAAAGAGAAGGCCAGCGCACTGGGGTGGGGGTCGGTGAGAAAAAGCAAGAAAAAGCCTTGACAGTGGGATGGCACTCTTCTGTTATGATGGAGAGAGGAGCCCATGGAGAAACGGTGGAAAAACAAATAAGAAAATAAAGGAGATGCCATTTGCTGGCACACGGGAGAGAAGAAAGAAATAAATAAGGCCATTTCAGAAGTCAGAAGGAGGGAGGATAGAACGGAGGCGTGAACCTCGGGGGGAGAAGCTGCCTCGCGCAGCCAACCAGCGCCAGAAGGGAGAAGCTGCTTTGCAGCGTGGAGACACGGGGCATAAGGCAGACCAAAGCTGCCTTGTCAATCTGCCAGCGCAGAAGCATACGGAGGCCAATCAGAAGCTGCCTTGGCAGCAGAAGAAGGCCAGCATCACACGGGTCAGGCGCACAAAACGTTGCACAGGCACAGGGCGCACGGGACAGAAGTTGCACACAAATAAAACAGGAGCAACAGGGAGCTCGGGAGAGGAAGAAACTCCTCATTCCGTTTTATCTCTCAAACTTATGTTTTAATTTAAGAATAATGTGTAACTAAATTTGTTTTGGCTAGAGGTTAATTCAAAGCCATGAATATATTTGTAATATGAATTGATTACTTTCAGTTGTGATTTCTGAGTTGTGAATTTAATTTGCTTAACTGCTTGATTAATAACTTATTTGTGTATGTCGATTAAGAATGCATACTTAATTTACATGCATGAATTTGATGCTAGAATATAAGTGAATTTCACCTAATCGTTATCAACTTATATTCATGAGTAGTGAAGGTTGATATCCACAATCGTGTTAAGTGAATTCTTGGCAAGAGTATCATGTTTTTCATAGTTACGAATGTCTCGTCAACGCTTATAGTTTTCATAAAGTTTAATGATCTTTGATTGTATCTCTATTGTGCTTTTCACGTAGGGGACTTTTGAGGAATGTTTTGAATTGTTGTATGCGTTTTTCTGTCCAATTCAATAACTTAAGGAAAACTTGAAGATTAAAAAAGTGTTGTTCACGGTTAATCTGGAGTGTTGAGATTTACAATTTATTGAAAGAACAACTGAAAATCAATTTAGGTTGCATATGTGTCATGTGTGGAGAAAAACCCTCTAGCCAGTCCGTCGCCTATCCATTCACCTTAATTTTATGTTTTTGTCAATTCTATAATTTATTTAGGTTTAAATCACTTCTCGTCAAAACCAAACCCCCCCCCATTGTTAAATTGTATTATTTAATAAGATTTCATTGTTTTTAGTCTTTTAATTCAATTTCCGTCCATTTCAGTTCTTAGTGTCTAATTTGTGTGTTTCCATTGTTTTGAATTATTAGAGTTTTTAGCCTAGTTTTGTGTCCTTGAGTCTTATTTAATATTTTTAAATCAATTTAGAGTAGATTAGCAATCCCTCCTAATCCCCGGCCTAGAACGATACCCTACTTACATCTCTACTATAACTGTCAAAAAGAGGTTAAATTTGTGTGTGGTTTTACAACCCATCAAAAACAAGAGAAAGAAAAAAAAAACAAATAAAACCTAACTAAAGGCGAGTTAGGCGCGTGCAAGGAACTTCAGGCTAGGAAGACTTCTTCCACGCTGCTGGTTTGTTTTGTTCTTGTTGGCATCTTTAAATTGGAGATTGGAAATTTGCCTTCTCTGATTGTTTGCAGGTTGAGAGGACTTGATGTTCTCTTCATTAATAACAATGCCACAAAGCAACTGGGAGAACTTTTGGACTTTTGGACTTTTATTTTTGTATTCACTTTTATTGATTTAATTTGCATTATTTTTTAATTTTGCCATGGAGAAGGTGATATTGTAGGTGGAGGAAGGAAGCAGTAGATGCGCGGATTCTACGGCTCCAGTGCTGTTTATAGAAATTAAAGATGTTGTTGGTTGCCAACTTGCCACCATAATACTGTTTATCCAAACTAAAGATGTGCTGGTAAAAAAATAAAGATAAAAATCTCAAAGTCTTTGAGAGGTTGTTTGTGTGTTGATTTGGAGGGGACCTAAATGTTGCAAACGTTTTCCTATTTATAAGAATGACTTCTCAGGCACGGAAACATTCACCATCCTGATGCAACATCATAACTCATGTTAATGACTACGAAATGATTATCACACACTTTCATGATAAACATTCACCACCCTTAGCCAAGTAATTTTCCACGTGCTCTTCGTATAACAAACTCAATTAGCATCAGTTTGAAATACTTGGCTAGAGATAAGCATAAGTGGAATTATTCCAACAAACTATGCAACCACATTGAAGTTCACGTGTGCGAAGCCCACTGATGCATGGCAAACTGACTTCAAATAGAACTCTCCCACTAGTCACACGGAACATAACTTTATGTTCCTCCTCCGCCAATTATCAAGTGCATGCGTCATCTCTATTTGTCCAGATGCATTCATTCATGTATGCTCCGCCAATTAATTGATATATACTTCTACTCAATTAGCCCATTTTCAATATTAAAATATTTAATTAATATAGACTTATACACAATCTAATCACCTCCATTCCGCTTCACAATAATAAAATAAATATCTATTATATATAAAGAGAATGGAAATGGTGAATAGTGATTTGGTATCACCATGGTTCAACAAACAAATTGGACAAAAATGCCCCCAAAATAAAACAAAATCCAAAGGCATTCCAAAATAATGCATCAAATAAGGTAGAGGCAATTTCGTCATTTTAACAATATTTCTTTAATAATTTACTTTTTGATGCTTTGTTTTTTTTATAAATTAGTACCTTATAATAAGCTAGCAATACTGTGATTCAATTTCTTTATTTTTAAACACGTTCAAAACATCTTAAGAGGCATATAATGCCGGTTATAAAAGAAGGTTTTTCGCACGCGGATAACAATGTTATTAAATAATTTATCAAATGATTTTTTTAACAAACGATATTATCTACACTAAGGGAGAGCAGGTGGGCTTAGCCTCCCAATGGGCTAACAATAATATGATTCAATCAGTTATTTATTAAATATTATTTTCTCTATTTTTAAACACGTTTAAAACATCTTAAGAGGCAAGTAATGCCGGTTATAAAAAGGTTTTCTGCACACGAATAATAATGTGATTAAATTACTTGTCAAATGGATTTTTTAAATAAACGATATTATCTACACTAAGGGGGGGTGGGCTTAACCTCACAATAGGCTAGCAATAATATGATTCAATCAATTATTTATTAAATATTATTTTCTCTATTCTTAATGTAAATTATATAGAGACTGATTTTATTATGTGAATTCAACTGCTTTAATTGGTTTATGAGGGATTTCTTCTAGCATGATCTAAAATTATTCATTTACTTCAAATATTTGACTTTCCTTTTGTCAATTTACGCATATAAATACATTTAAAACATATAAGTCGCAAATAGCACATCGTGATTCAAAAAATACTTTCTGCACGCGCGTGAGCTCGTGCATGAAGGCTAGTTTTATTTAAAACAAAAAGAGTTCACTCCTCCACATCATATAACTCTCTTTTTTTTGTTCTCTCACACTGTTTCATCGGAGCAGCAATTACAAGAGCATGAACTCCAAATCTTCACATGTTCTCATCTTTAATTCTTTGGAATTTGTCAATTTTATATAGATTGTCATCTCTATATGTAAAAATATTTGTTTTGTAGATTAGAAGGTTAATTCCATTATTCCAACAAAGAAAAAGAAATTGAAGTTTAGTTAGTTGGCCTACAACCCAAATAATTTTTTTTCTAACATTTGTGGAAGGCTCTTCCTAAGTCGAAATCTTGGCTCTGCCACTAATCACACCTCCCACTTTTACATGTTGTCATCCCTAAATCTTGATAAGTTCTGATTTTCCGCGTTGATCAAGCCCTGAGTAAACCAAGCTGCACAACACGAAACCACATAGCCCTTATTGCAGTACAACTTTTTTTTCTCTCAAGATGTAACCATAAGATAAAACACTATATTAAAATTACTAATAAAATAATAATGTCTAATATAGTTTCATTCATCCAATGGCTTTAAATATACGGGCCGAGTGCGTGCAAGATCACGGTTCTTAGTGTTCAAAGTCATCTGATGGTTTAAAATCTTGCTCATTTAACGACCTCGATTGCTCAGGCGGACGATTTAAATTTGGGTCCAAACAAGTACCCGTGTTCAATTTCAGAAATAATGTAGTATTCGTGTTTAGTTTCCGAAATAATTAGTAGGGTAAATTACACAAAATTACCTTAATTATGGGTCGAACTACAATGTCATACCTCATATTTTAAACATTGCAATGTCATACCTCAACTTATAAATTCGTTGCAATGTCAGGCATCCGTTATTTTTTTTGTCAATTTAGTTGTTAAATGATGACATGACAAGAACATGGTCCACTCTTTTGCCAACTAGACTAAAAAATTAATTAATTAATAGTAAATTATTAATTCTTTATTTAACTTAATTGAATTTTTTTTCTTTCCATGGAGTTGATTTCGGCTATATTTCGAGGTTGTTCGAGAAAGATAAAGGGAAGGTAAGAAGGGATGCAATGAGAACCATGTAAAATTGGATGAAGGAATTGATTCAAAATTGATTCTCTTTTCTTTTCAGGTTACAGCGAGAGAAACCAAAGAATGAGAGAGTGAGAGAGTGTGTGTTGACCGATGACATGACGGCGGCCGGCGAGGATGGGTTGGAGGCTTTTAGCGACAACAACATCATAGATCCTCTATTTTCTCAAAACCCAATTCAACTTTAGGGTACTTTCACCTGATGCCGTCGTATGCCACAATCCCCCATCCTCTTTTTATCGTTCTCCTTCCCCCTCCCGTTATCCCTCTTTTCGATTTCAAAAGACCAACCAATCGCCAATTGGCTTCCATGACATAGGCGACCGTTGCAACCAACTCATTCACTGGTTTAGTAATTCAATAATTTTAGCTCTACACCAATTTTCTTTTCGAACATAATTGGAATATAAGATCTACCAAACAAATTATGGGTGTAGAAAACCCTTAAAAAAACCTCTCTCTCTCTTTTCTCCCCAGATTGCCTATCGTCTCCTCCCTCCACTCCCTCCACTCCCTCCTCCTGCGTCACTCCCTCCCCTCACTACCTCTTCATTCCCTACAATTTGAATGGACTTTCTCCCTCCCAGTTTCGTGAGCTTTCGCGCCTCGTTTCCTGTAAAATTAGAATTTCAAATCCACATCCAAAGATGACTATCCCGACCCGAGTACCAGTCATAGCGGTGGCGGTGCATTCGGCCCTGATATGGACTCTACCGTCAAACGACTTCTTCATAGAATCGAACTCGGCCTTGATCTGGCGTCGTCTTTGGGGTTGAATAGGATAAAGACGATATCAAGGCTGTTGCCACATGAGAGCCTTTTTGGGTTAAGGGTGAGAAAGGGTTGGCGCTGGGCTCGAGTAATTTGTCAAGGCTGGGCGTCGGCGATCGGAGTTTAGTGTCGGGAGTTGGGGGAAGAAGGAGGAGGCTGCAAGTCAGAGTAGGATTAGGTTTGGGATGGGACGGTATAAGGAGGATGCAGTGAGGGGAGGAAGTGATGGAGGAGGAGAAAGTGGAGGGAATAGACGATTGATGATCTGGGAGAAATGGGAGATTGATGGGTTATTAAATAAAAATTAATAATTGATTAATTTTTCAATTAATTATTAATTATTATAATAATTAATTAATTTTTTATTTCAATTGGCAAAGAAGTGGGCTCCTCTTGCCACATCATCATTTAACAGCAAAATTAACATAAAATTTAACGGAGGTTGCAACTAATTTATAAGTTGAGGTATGACATTGCAATGTTTAAAACATAAAGTATGAAATTGTGGTTCGACTTATAGTTGATGTAATTTTGTGTAATTTACCCTAATTAGTATTCAATTTTTTGAAATAATGTTCAGTTTCAAGAATAGTATAGTACCCGTGTTCAATTTCAGATATATATGTAGCATTCGTGTTTAGTTTCAAAAATAATTAGTATTCAATTTTCAAGAATAGTATAGTACCGTTCAGTTTCATAAATAGTGCAGTACCGTTCAGTTTTATAAATAGTGTGTGTGACAGACGCGCGCGAATCTGTGCATCAGTTTTTTTAATTACTTTTTATTATTATTATATTAAACTTTTGTCATTTTTCTTTAAAGTATAGGTCTTTTTCATTAAAATTTAAGTCATTTTCATTTAAAAAGTTATAAGATAATTTTTTGTTACAATAAACTTAGTTCAAACTCTTTTCATTAAAGTATTTTTAAAAAAAATTGGTCTTCGGCGTTCCTAAATATTTATAACGCTATATTACGTTTTTGAAAAGTGAAAATACAAGTAGAATTTAACACTTATGCAATATCAAACACGTTTTCATTTTTTTCTTCTCAAAAATTGGTTTCGGATGACCTGCCGGCTGCCTTCTCATGTTAAACGTAAAATTTTATATTTTATATTTTCTCTTTTCATTTTACAAAAATGCTTTTGAAAAACATTGCCAGACATGCCATTGTTGGGTTGATGCCTCGCTAAGTTTCATAATTGATCTATAGCATTTGTTTCCTCTAATAAGAAAAATCCATGTTGGAGTTCACTGAATCATGCATGGCTTTGATTTTAATTTTAAATCTCGTGAAACATAATAATGCAATTTAACTCACGTTTCACGTTTTATGCTATCAACACACAGGAACCAAATGTAGAAAATGAAAGATACATAAAGAGTAAAGACACATGCACTACTACAATATTAGCTTTAGGTGTCGGATGATGGTAACGGTTAATAAGTCATTATGACTATTAAAAGATATCCGACACATAATTAATTTAGTGTCGGATAAAATCTAATTTCTGTCAGATATATCCGACATAAATTCATGTCCCCTCTCAAAAAAAGACATGTAATAATTGTACAAATGACTAGTTACTAGTGAAGGAAATCTAAGTTTGAGCATAAAATTAATCAACAATAACGAAGTGGTCAAACTTTTAATATATATAAATTTTTTAAAGGATCTGGATTCTCTCTCCTCCCATCCTATTCCATCATTCCCTTTTTATTTCAAAGCTCAAAATTAAGTCGCATTATCATCTTATTTTACCTTTTTTGTAGAGAAAAAAAGAAGAGGCCACTGAGAGAGGAGAGGGGGGAGGGGAAGAAAAGAAGAGAGGGGAGAGAATCCAACTTCATTTTTATATGATTTTTCTTTTGTCTGATATGGGAAGTTTTTACTTTCTCGTCCTCACAACTAAGACCATTTGTTATATATCTCTATTAACGCGATCTTTATCATATCGATCCCACATTTCAAAATGAAGACTGATCATTTAGCCAGCTCACAAAACTTGGTCATGGGCTTAAAGCTTCCCTAGTTGAAAATATATACAGAAAACTTGTCGCCGACATATGCATAAGACAAGAGACAATGTTGCAGAGGCAGCTGAGCTGAAGCAATGCAGTTGATCTAGATGCGTAGCTTTGCGTTTTGCACGTTTTACTTCTGCATAGGTTAAGACTGGTACAACACGTAATGGAAAAGCATTCGTGGTTACGTATGCATGCATGACAACATAGCATACGACCTTGTTGAATTGACTCCTCCTTAGTTCACGTGCATGTCCGGACCATCCTCTAACTCGACCTCAAGAAAAATCTACAGAACCATGTCCTACCGCGGAAACTTGACATAGTAAATTAGTAATTGCTAAATGAATGATTTTATTATTAGTACAAGAAGATGTAAACACACACACATCTTTTAGTTTCTCAAATACCGTTTGTCTGTTTCATTTGATTTTAATAAGCTGATAGACAAAAATAAAGAGAAATAAGTGAGGAACTAAAAAGAAAGTGAAAATCATTTCCCTTAATAAAACATATATTTTAGATAAATAACGTTTTATCACGACAAGTAATCATATTAATGCATTATGTTGTAGGTTAGATCCTCACCTATTATGTTAGGATGTGGTAAGATGTTATGGTTGCAGACAATAAATGTGTAAATTATTAATATAAAACACTGACTCGTTTTGGGAAAAGTAAATTTAACATCCAGGCCAATTCAACCATTTTTGTTTAAATTAATCTCATGTAATTTTCTCGCAGGACCAGAAAAATGGAAAATTGTCTTTTGGTCAAAGAGAAATAATTCATATGTTTGGTGCTTATCAGTAAAGACAGACTAGCAGCAAGAATATGGCAACCAATTAAACCTGTTACGTGATTATGTTCCCTACGGCCACTCAGACACAGCCGAGAAACCAATTAATCGTGTTACATGATTATCTTGTCTAATAATTAAGAATTGTGTAAGTTACTCTTTACTCCGTGAAAATAAATTGAATTGAGAAGCGTCATTTTTGCTAGCTGTTGGTTTGATAGTTTATACATGTGGGTCATATTACTTTATGTTCGCGAAACAAGCGACACTCGCTCTCTCACTTCTCATCATTTTCTATTTGAACGGTCACGGTTAAGTCATGTAAACATTTTATATTCATATTGCTTTTTGTTGTATTATTTTTATAAAATAATCAATATAAAATATTAACTTGATTTAACAATAACCGTTCAAATAAGAGGGGATGGGAAGGGAATGAGAAGTGGGAGGGCAGACAATCATCATTCTAAATTCAGACCATTTTTTGCCATGGAGGGCTACGAAGCATTTGACTAGGTTTTAGCTTTTTACAAATTAAGAATTTAAAGACTACTTTAGGACTGAATTTTTTTTTTATAATGGTCTACACACTTTTTTTTACTTCTGCATACTTTTTTAAATTTTCGGTCGTCGAATGAATTGAAAAAGTGTGTGGATAGCACCAATTCTTCTAGGGGCCTATATTTTATTCTCCATATTTTATGAGTAATGTTATTCATATCATGTTTTTATACCACATTTCTATATCACCTTAGGTGACATCTGATGTGAACAGCCACATCATTTGAAAAATTTACAAAACCCAAGGAAAGAAAGGAGAAAGACTCTTCGTATACCACAATCATCATTTAATTAACTAGTTTTTCTTAATTATTAGTTTATTAAATAATGAACTAAATTTAAAAATCTGATTAATTCAAATGATGTGGATGTCTACATCTAATGTCACCTAAAGTGATATGAAAATGTGGTACAAAAATATGGTATGAATAGCATGAATAGCATTACTCATATTTTATTACTTCTTGAGGTCAAACTTAGCATGCCTTGGGCGAGAGGATCATCGCCGAATCCTCTTTGGGAGGATCTCGGAGATTCTCAAATCACATCTGTTCATCGTACATCGTGCAGTTAGAAATCATTGTAATTTTTTATTATCTACAATTGAATATAAACAATACTTGACGAAAACTGACAGCACGATGCATGATGAACGGATATGATTAGAGGATCCAACAAGGATCCTCTCTCCTAATTAAGGCAAACAAGGATCCTCTCTCCTAATTAAGGCAAACTTAGCTTAATTATTTTAGCCCGATTATCTTAATTAAGGCCTTTAGCTCGAGATTGATTTTGTCAATTTTAGTGCAAAATGTGGCCTATTCGCCTTGGCGGAAGATGGCCTTACTGTCCTCGCTCATCCTACTCTATATATAGGCTATAGATCTAACATTATAGTTAATTTTTACACCCAATTAAGCTATATGGCAATGACTCTGGGTGCACTTACCCATCCCAATCACATTTCAAAACCAATGGATATCATGTGGCATGCTAATTGTTACAAGCAATTTTCCTCGGCCATTTTGTTTCCTTCAACAAAGAGAACTACATTCCGAGCGAAGAGGAAGAAGAGAGCCGCATTCGCAGAAATTGTTAGTAACAAGTTCTCCGCTGCAGTTGATGTAGAGAAACCTGCAGCAGCGACGATGTTGGAACTCACTGCGATGGTGACTGTTCGGAAAAGTCAGAAAAAGATCATCACACTACTACAATACAGGCTATCACTGTCAGATCTAAAACCGACATTAAATAGTGATTGCGTCGGAAAATTGGCAAAAATCCGACGTTAAATCATGTAATGTCGGGTAACCATAGCGACACATTTGCTAGCGTCACTAAAGGCCTTCAGCGTCGGATTGTATAATTAATCCGCCACAAACTAGCGTCGGTTCAAAGCGACACTTAAACCAACGTCGGTTTAAACCGACGTAATATAATTAAATAAACATTATAATATTCAAACCAGTGTCGCATTAAAGCGACGCAAACTAATAAAATATTACACGTAATGTCGGAGCAAACCGACGTTGTTTAATAAAATAATTATAAAATTTTAAATATGCGTCAGATTCCACCGACGTTATATAAATAAAATACTTATATAATAATAACCTATATAATTAAACCGACGTTATATAAATAAATAACTATATAATTAAACCACTAGTGTCGGCTAAAACCGACGTTGTAGAATAAAATACTATATATAATAATAACGTATTTTCCGTTAAACCGACGTTACATAAATAAATAACTATATAATAATAAGGCTAGTGTCGGCTAAAACCGACGTTATTCAACACCGACGTTAAAAAAAAATAAAATAAAAAAAAAACGTTTTCAATATTATAATCATTATATCACCAAAAACATTCATAAAAATACTTAACAAAAAAAATACTTAACAAAACATTCATAATATAAAAAAACTTGTCCGTCGCAATAAACGTTAAATCCGACATCACAAACATAACAAACAAAAAATAAAATATATAAAACGATTAAAGTGTCATATTTATCCGACAAGAACCACATAAACTACTCAACCTCATTTGACCCTGAATGTGGCCCAGATTCCTCCCTTCCTCGACTTCCTTCACTTCGATGAACACCTCGGCTTCCTTCTTGCCCTAGAGATCCCCCATTCGATCCAAGAACCCCTGCAAAGTCCACGTCAAATCCAACACCCGCTTCAATTCCAGCACCTGCAAGCATTCGAGAAAACTCCCCAGTTGGAGCTTCAGGACAAAATCCACCAGGAGCAGCCATCTCAGGTCGATATACTGGCATTTGATATGAAGGCTGCTGCATATATGACATGGGGTGTTGCTGCATATAAGGCATGGAAGGCTGCTGCATATATGGCATGGGAGGCGGCTGCATAGGCATCGAATACATAGGATATGGCCCCTGCTGATTATGGCCTACATAAGGATATGTAGGTGGCTGACTTTGGCCAGACCGTTGAGTAGGTTGACTCGGGCCCGACCGTTGAAGAGGTTGATTCGGGCCCGACTGTTGGCTGCCCGGGCTATTCGGCTGCTGTGTCGGAAACCTTTGCATAAACATTTCAAACAACTGATTCTGCCGCATATCATATTGTTCAATCCTACCCTCTAAGTAGGAAATCCGTTTTTCACTTTTTTCCTCCCTCATTTTCAACTGATTATTTTCAGTCATCAACACTGCCATTACGCTGTTAGATGACCTCCTAGAGGAATTAGGATTACAAGATGAAGAAGATGCATAGGTCACCATATCAGGAGTCACCCCATGACCATATCCCCTAACTCTATTACGAGTCTCGGGACCCATTATATCAACATAAACACGCGTTCTCAGTTCTTCACTATCCACTTCGCCCGACTCAAGCATAGTTTGCAGACTACTCTCCATTGTTGCCTTGCATTACAGTTTAAAAAAAAAATTGTTAAAAAAATAAATAAGCTATAGACAATAAAAGTTAATAACAGCTAAACACGAAAACGAAAAAATCATTTACCCCAGTGCGCTCCGATGATTCATCGACCCAACTCTTATCTTTTCTAGTGTGACATTCACGAAAAAAAGTTACTGGATCTGCCTCTTTACCGTGTGTCTTCCGCTTTATCAAAAAAAATTTATTCATACAAACAAATTTTTAAAACAATATATAATATATAAACAATTATTAAAAATAAATTTTTAAAACAATATATAATTTATAAACAAATAACATATTTTTATAATGTACAATCCATACAAAATCTTCCCGCCTTCTTGCAAATGATGTGGTTCCAGTAGTATGGTTCATCGTTTTCATTTGCCTATTAATTTTGTTTTGTTCTGCAATTTCCTGAAGAAAAAAATGTTAGGACAATTTTAAACCGGTAATAAAAACAAACCATAACAATTACCATTGTTCTTTTACTATTCCAGTGATCCACCAATAGACTCCACTGTTCGGGATCCACATTAGGTGGAGGGTGGATGCGGTCCTCCTCTGCTCGTTTAGTGTAATATTTTTTTTCAACGTGTTTCTATATTCCTTATGGGCATGTTCCGCACATTTAAGCGTCATATAACGGATGACGGGCATTTTTACTATATCTTCATCTTCAAAAAAGATATTTCCCTACATCCCAAAAAAAAACCAAGCTAATCAATTATTTTTTAAATCATTTACATGTCCTATTTTCAGATAAAAATACAAATATTTATACCTTTATTCTCTCCCAAAAACGTTCCTTCGTTGGTTTATCAATCCTTCGCCAACTACTCACCAGCGGGAGAACATGGTGGTCTCTAACCTCCCCAGCCACATATCTCGCAAAAGCACCAGAGTTCTCACTAACACATTTTCCCGAAGCATCAAAAGAGCAGAGTTGCTTCGTCCACTTGGGAACTGAGGGACCTCGCGTCCTTTGAGTTGTTCCTAATTAAAATAACAACCACCAAAAAAAAATTAAAAACGACGAAAGACATGTCATTTTTCATTTTAAGCATAATAAATAAAAAATACAAAACAAAAAATGAATTAACTAATATATCAAAAATTACCGTCTTGGAGCTCCTCTTCTTGAACATGAGGTTGATCGTCATGAAGATTATCCATATCTCAAGTTAGTACGTGAGGAGGAGAGAGCGAGAGAGCGAGAGAGGGAAACGGGAGAGAAATGGGAAACGGGAGGACGAAATGGGAGAGAAATGGGAGAGCTAAGTGAAATGGAATTGGGAGAGAAGTCGGAAAGGGCTTAAGGAACAAAACTGAAATGGGAGATAAGTGAAATGGAAGAAGAATTGCGTCGGATTAAATGCCCCAATTTCCTAGGTGATTAAATCGTAGGGATTGTGTCGGATTAATAGCTGTTGCGTCGGATTAATAGGTATTGCGTCGGATTAAGAGGTGTTGCGTCGGAATAAATCCCCAATTTCCGAGACAAACTCATTATGACAACGTTGACTGGCATGCAGCATTGCGTCGGAATATGCTAATATAGTGTCGGATTAAATCGACGCTATCCCTGCGCCCACTGACAGATGTGTCAGTAGCGTCGGAATAGGTCATTTAGTGTCGGATTAAACCGACGCTATATCTGGCATTGAAACCTGCTACGCTTTGACTGACGCACCACTGACAGATGTGTCAGTAGCGTCGGAATAGGTCATATAGTGTCGGATTAAACCGACGCTATATCTGGCATTGAAACCTGCTACGCTTTGACTGACGCGCCACTGACAGATGTGTCAGTAGCGTCGGAATTTGCTCATATAGTGTCGGATTAATCCGACGCTATCTCTGGCATCGAAATCTGCTACTCTTCGACTGATGCGCCCACTGACAGATTTGTCAGTAGCGTCGGAATAGGTTGAAACCGACGCTATCTTATTGTTAAAAAAATGGAAATTTCCCGCCCAACTATATTTAAACTAAACCGACGCATATGACCTATGCCGTCGGCTTAAACCGACAGGAAACGTTGAAAAAAAAAAAAAAAAAATCCAACGTTATAAAATTAGTGGTTTTATTATCTTATATAATATTTTAACTTATATAAAAATTAAACCCAAATTTATATAAAAAATAAAAATAAACCCAAATTTAACTTATATATAATACTTAATAAAAAACAAAAATATAATTTTTTTTATAAGATATCATCACACACAAATTGAAACATCCTCTAATTAATACATAAAATAACTACTATGATTATTCCATGTCATCATCTGTTAGCTCGTCGTCCGCATTGGCATGATTAACGAAACCAGTAGGCAACGGTAGTGATTCCAGAAAAGGAGTTTCTTCCACGCCAATCCTTGTATGGAAATCTTCATTATCAAGAATTCGATCATCCAAGTTAGGTATGGCATAATCATCAATTGCATCACCATCTTCTAATATGTCAAACAAATCTCTCGGCTGGGTTCGAACAACTACATGCCAATTCTTTTCAATTGTGTCCTCCACGTAAAATGCTTGTGATGCTTGTGATGCTAATATGAAAGGATCATCGTTAAATCCCAATTGATTGAAATTCACCATAGTAAATCCATATTGATCGGTCTTCATTCCTCGTGCACTTTCACTATTAACCCATTCACACTTAAATAACATCACAGCTCGACCCCTATCTCCTGCCTCAGTAGGCCCACAATATTTAATCTCGAACATTTCTACAACTCTGCCATAACAATTTACTTGCCCAATTGCTCCAGGAATATTTGCAGGTACAAAAACACCACAATTCTGATTCTTATGCCTATCATCCACAGATTTTATACGAAATCTAAACCCATGAACTATGTGACTTTTGTATCTACTCACAATCCTACTAGGATAATTAGCTAGCCAATACAAGTCTTGAGATATCAACGTGTCATTAGCATGACATTTTGAATTCATCTGTAATAAGTATAAAGATAAAAATTGACATAATAACTATAAATAAATAATGTGATAATTAAAATGCAAAACAATAAATAAATAATGTGATTGTTATACTCACATGTTGCTTGAACCATTCTGGAAATTCTTTCTTGCTTAGCTCCTTAATTTGTCTCATAGTTAACCTTTCTCGACGATATTTAGTTTTCAAGAATTCCTCGTGTTGCCTAGACAATTATGTCCAAATTTAGATAATTAATTTTTCAAAGTTAAGAAAATCAATAAAACATTAAGATGTATGATTAAACGTTTTTACCTTCTAAATGGGCTAACTTCATCACAATTATTTAGAATGTATTTATGGCACTGATCAAGAACATCTAGATCGAGCTCCACATTTTCTCCTGAACCCATATAACATCCTTTTGAGTCAAAAATTGATAACCCACCAGATACTCCACGTCCAATACCATCTTCATTTCGGCCTCTATGGGTACGACGAGACTCAATGTCTCTAAGATACATGGAACAGAAGGATAAACACTCATCCACCAAATATGCTTCAGCAATGGAACCTTCAGGACGACCTTTATTACGAACATAGCGCTTCAGTGTTTGCAAATACCTACAATTATAAAACAAAATATAAATGATTATAATTATTAATTAAAGTTATGACTACAATTGTAAAAAAATTATAAAAAATTATTAATTACCGTTCAATTGGATACATCCATCTATATTGTACAGGCCCTGCAAGAGCTGCTTCATCTGCCAAGTGAACTGGGAGGTGCACCATTATATCAAAAAATGCAGGAGGGAATATTTTTTCAAGTTGACATAATGTCAAGGCAATTCTAGAATTCAGTTGCTTGAATCCTTCCTCAGACTCCTTCTTACTACACAACTGTCTGAAAATTGCACTCAACTCTAATAATACCATAGTAACAGCTTTGGGCAAAACCGGGCGAATTGCAAGTGGGAGTAACTGCTGCATTAAAACATGACAATCATGACTTTTCAACCCATGTATTTTTCGTTCATTCACGTGCACACACCGTGACAAATTTGATGAATATCCATCGGGGACCCGAATAGTAGACAAGACTTTGCAAAACGCAGTTTTTTCTTCTCTGTTCAGCGTGAACAATGCTGGAGGTCGAAATGTTCTATTTCCTTCTCTACGTGGGTGTTGGCTACGTCTTATGTTCAAGAATTCAAGATCTGCACGTGCAGCCAATCCATCTTTAGACTTTTCTATATCTAGCAATGTTCCCACCACACTATCACATATATTCTTCTCGATATGCATAACATCAAGATTGTGTCTAATCAACAGATGCCTCCAATAAGGTAGTTCATAAAAAATAGATTTCTTCTTCCACTGACTGTTACTACTTGTACTGCTCGAAGTTCTTCTTCTGCGTTGCCCAACTGAAGCATCTTTGTTTGGTTTTCCAAAAGTAAATCTCAATGTAGAAAGTTCTTCGAGACATTGTAACCCAGTCCACTGCCTTGGTGCACTACGATGCTCTCGGCGACCATTAAAAGTTGTAGTTTGCCTTCGAAATCTATGATTATCTTCAAGAAAGCGTCGATGCCCCATATAACAAATCTTACGACTCGCCGGCAAGTAAATAGATTCTTTATCATGCATGCAATGTGGACAAGCTTTATAGCCATGCGTACTCCATCCTGACAACATTCCATAAGCTGGAAAATCACTTATAGTCCATAAGACAGCAGCCTTCATCGTAAAACTTTGGTTGGAATAAGCATCATAAGTGGGAGTGCCCACATCCCATAACTCATTCAACTCGTCAATCAATGGACGCATGTATACATCAATCTCTTTACCAGGACTGCGCGGTCCTGGTATTAACAGAGACAACAACAAATTTGGTTGCTTCATGCACATCCAAGGCGGCAAATTGTACACAGAAAGCACCACAGGCCATGTGCTATGGTCATTCCTCATTTTCCCAAAAGGATTAAATCCATCACTGGCCAACCCTAATCGGACATTTCGAATTTCTGACGCAAAATCCGGATATAAATTATCCAAATGCTTCCATGCTGGAGAATCTGAAGGATGTCTCATAAACTCATCCTTAGGACATTCAGTTGCGTGCCACCTCATATGTTCAGCTGTATGCTTCGACATAAAAAATCGTTTTAATCGGGGTTTTAAAGGAAAATACCACATAACCTTAGCTGCAATCTTTTTTCTCGAGCTATCCTCTGTGTTGGTAATTTTATATCTTGATTTACCACAAACTGAGCACGCGGTCAAATCTGAAGTATCTTTCCAATAGATCATGCAGTCATTGGGACATGCATCAATTTTCACATACGTCAGACCCAAGTCATTTATAAGTTTTTTTGCCTTATAACATGATTCAGGCAAACAATCCCCTTCAGGCAACATTCTTTTAATTAACTCCAACAAAGTTGTGAAGATTTCGTCTGGCATTCCTGCTAAACACTTGATCTGATACAGTCTGATAACTGCTTCCAATTTCTTAAACTCCTTACAACCTGGCCACAAATCTTTATCTGCCTCTTCAAGCAACCTAAAAAAAGTCTCCACCTCTTCTGGACGCTCTTCCCCAATAGGGGGTTCAGTAGACGGCCCAACACCTTCTTCTGTTAATGGTTGGACAAATACATCATTAAGAAAATCATGCATGCCAGTCACCTCATCTCCTGTTTCTTCTTCTCCAATTGACACATTTTGCTCTCCAATGTTTTGCTCGCCATGATGTCGCCAACAAGCGTTTTTATACTCTTTATCCATATCATACAATATAAGATGTTCAACAATAGTGCTCCTAACAAAAGTATATCGATTACAACATCTTTTGCACGGACATCTAAACTTATCAGGACCAACACCATTTGAAATTGCTTGATCCAAAAACAAATTAATTCCAGCTGTATACGCTTCAAAATTTCGGGGTATCGTCAACCAACTCTTGTCCATGTTTTACCACTTTGCGAGGGCAAAATATTATGTTCACACTAAAATGCCTACAATCTTTCAATCCCTATCATGTAGGCATAACTATCAGAATTTTCAAATTCTATCTTTCAACCCTCGAACTCTATCACGATTGTAATATTTCAATTTTCAACACCTATTATAGTAAAAACAAATTAATATAACAACAAAAAGTTATCAAAATTATGCTCATCTAATCCATTCTAGATAATAACAACCAAAAGTTAACAAAGTTATCAAAATAACAATAAAAACAAATTAAAATAACAATTATAATGCAAAACAAATTAATTTAGCATAATATATTCTTATATTACTAAATATTAAAAGTTTATATTATATTTAATATTGTTAATTTCACATAAATGCTAATAAATATTATTCATTTCCATTTTCTCATAACAATTCAAGTGACAAAATTAACATCTATATTAACTACTTAAACAAAAATAATAGAGATTTATCTAACTACTTAAACTAGAACTTTTAAACAAATAAATTTATATATTAAACAATTTTAAATTAAAGAATGTTGTAAAAAAACCTGGATTATAGAAGAATTCCGTCCTCGATCAATTTATTATGTACTCAATCAATTCAAATGAATTTCCTACAAAAATAAATTGTAATTAAAAATTAAACATAAATAGAGAAAATAAAAATATTAAAAGTAAGAAATACTTACTGTTGCAAATCAAGAAAACGAAGTAGGAAGTACAAGAAGTGCAAGAGGAAAACACGGGAAGGTTTGTGAATTGGAAGAAACAATAAGAAAAATGCAGAACAGAAAGAAGTGAACACGGGTAGAGAGTATATAAAGACAATCTATATGTCGCTTAGAACCGACACTAGGTTTCAAAATAATTTAAAAATTAAAATTTATGTCGCTCAAAACCGACGCAGGTTTAAAAAAAATTAAAAAATAAACTCTGCGTCGGTTTTAAAGCGACGCTAAATATTTGCGTCGGTTTTAAACCGACGCTAATAATTAAAAATATTTAAATCTGTGTCGGTTAAAAGCGACACTAAGTCTTTGCGTCGGTTTAAATCCGACGTTATATCTAATAAGTGTCGGAACTGTCTAATCCGCCACTATATTATATTAAACCGACACAAGCCACCGACATTATAAGGCTCTTTTGTAGTAGTGTCAATGCCATGGACATGATGCTTCATTGGTTTGACAAGCATGCTCTTGATCGTCATAATCAAGAGGGTGTTGTTCTACAGCTTGTTAGTACTGAAACTGAATCAAGTAAGCTGCCTAATTGATTATATTACTAACGATTGCCTAATTGATTCTATTACTACCAATATTGTTATAGCTAGCTAGCAACGAACTGTTAGTTACGTACATACCAAACTGTGATTTTTTTGTAACTATAATTTCCGAAGTCTTTCTCCCGTTGACGTGTCTACAATATTTGACTTAATTTTCCTTTGATTTTGTGTGCCGAAACAAATTAAGATCGGATGTCGCCAAAGCGGAGCGATGAAGCTAGATTGGTTTGGACGAAGAACCTAGAGATGGGCTCTGATCAGAAGAGGTTTGGACGAAGAACCTAGAGATGGGCTCTGATCAGAAGAGCGTTTATGAAGTCAAATTTATGGTGGATCCAAAATTTGGGATGCCAGGAGCCATCACGGTGAGCAATGGATATGAAAACGAGTTCTACTTAGAGAGCATCAACATTGAAGGTGTTGTTGATTTTCCGTGCAATTCTTGGGTTCAACCACAGAAGGTGATGTCCGTACAAAGAATCTTCTTCTCTTCTAAGGTACTTGAGACACCAAACTTAAGTTGACGATCATGTATTTACATGCACACAGTTTGGCATTTATTGTCAAACTGTGAATCTGGATCAAGTTAGATTAGTTGGTTAGGGTTGTATGCTCTTTGCAAAAAAATGAAAAGTAAATCTGGACCAAAGTAGGGGTGGTTTTGGTACATTACCGTACCAAAACCTCTGTACCGATTACCATACCAAATATTTGGTACAACAAAATCTATTACCATTACCGTACCAAACTTTTGGTATACCAAATAGTTTGGTTGGTATGGTATGTCAATGGTAATTACCACTTTGTTTTACGCTACTTAATTTGCCCAAAATCTAATATTTTTCTAACCTAATTCAAAGCCCAAAAAATATACACAATTTGACATATATACACAATTTAACCTAATTCAATACCATCTTCATTCCAAAACAATAAAAGGGATGCAATTTCACAAATGGATGCAGTTTCAAATGTGTTGAGCGGCACCGAGAGTCAGAGCATTTGGTTTGTGGGAAATTTTAGGAATAATAGGATATAAATGAGTGTCAAAACGGCATCGTATTATATTAACATAATACATAATTCTATTTATATATATATATATATATATATGAATAAATATATAATATAATATTAATAATATTAGTAATCGGTAGGTACGGTATACTACCGGTACTAGTTTTGAGTACCAGTACCGTACCGAAACAGTATGGTATGGTACAAATACCGTACCATTACCAGTGGTACAAAATTTTTGACACAACTTTGGTATGGTACGGTTGGTAATACGATAGGTATGGTAATATGGTAAAAAATTCCACCCTAGACCAAAGTATGTTAAGAGATTAAAAAATTGCAGTAATACTTTGATTTTTTTTTCTTTTCATTTATGTAAAATTGTTTAGTACATGTGTTGCGAGATTGAAATCTGATTACCTACACGCTGATCATCACGACTTTCAGGCTTTGGATTTTGCAGGCATACTTACCTGGTGAGACACCCGAAGGGTTGAAAGAACTGAGAGAAATGGAGCTAAGGCAGCTAAGAAGTGATGGGAAAGGACTTAGAACGCCGTCCGATAGAATATACGACTACGACACATACAATGACATTGGAAATCCAGATAAGGGAATTGAATTCGTAAGACCGACTCTTGGAGGCAACAAGAATCCACACCCTAAACGTTGTCGAACTGGCCGCCCTCCGACCAAGACAGACGAGAATATGGAGTCACCTGTGAACGAATCCACGACAATTTACGTGCCTAGAGACGATGAGTTTGAGGAGGCCAAGCAAGAAGCTCTTGATGTTGGAAAGTTGAAGGGTATTCTGAGGCATATAATACCTACAGTAACAGCCATTGTTAGGGACAGAAACTTTTCAAGGGCTACTCAGACATCAACGGTCTGTATAGCGACACGTCTTTGCTTGAAAACAAGAAACAAAAGATGAAGCTTCCATTGCCAAAGATTTTTTACGAATTCTGAGGCATATAATACCTACAGTAACAGCCATTGTTAGGGACAGAAACTTTTCAAGGGCTACTCAGACATCAACGGTCTGTATAGCGACACGTCTTTGCTTGAAAACAAGAAACAAAAGATGAAGCTTCCATTGCCAAAGATTTTTTACGAAGTCCAAGAGAACCTCAAATTTGACCATCCAAAATTAATCTCAAGTAAGCATTTATATATTATCTTAATAAAGTACAAATTAGTTAATTCGGATTAAACAGTTAAAGATTCAGAGTGAAGGGCCACGTTCCACCACTAATAACATTAATACTGTCTCTACTTAATCACCTATACAATCAATTGGTATAGAATTTTTATACAAAATGCCTTGATGTAATTAGAAATGAAACCATTTGATATAAGTTGTATTTGTTTTTAAGTTGACCGATGTAAGACCATTTGCTTTATTCAACATGCCCTCTCACAAAGGACCACTTTGGATTTGGTCACACGTAGAGCTTCATCGGCCATGTTTGTAAGTAAACCCAGTAATTTGGCCCCAAATCTAAAACCCTTTATAATACTGTTGACTACAAAAATCACCTAGCCTACGTGGCGCGCATGCCGAGTAATTAGTAAGCTAACTACGTCCTTCAAATGTGTGTGGGGCGTGCCAACTCGTCGGTCGAGCTCGGCCGAGGAGTAAAATGTGTTGATATTGCGTTGAGCGCGCTGCTGACTTCTATGTCTTGCGATTGCGGCCGAGGAAGGAACACGTCTCGGCCTTTGGGTTCTAGAGCCTGAAGACAAGGCTGCTAATTACAAAGTTCACTGTTCGTCGTCGTCTGATTCGGCGACAGTCACCGTGTTGGTGAAGGTAAAATCACGCCGAATCGACACTACAGTATAAGGGCACAAATACTCAAAGCGAATGAAGGTCTTGACAATGAACGTGGTTCGGCCGTCTAAGTGCCGAACTCTGAAACTCACTTGAGAATATGCGATCATAAAATCACTCGGCGTTGAAGCGCCGAGCCTAAGTATTAGTAACACCTCACTTCGCCGAGATGGCTGGTGAGATGACCTCTGTCAACGGGGATCCGAAAACCCTCGTCGGCCGAGACTTGGATAGATAACCCGTCGACCCTGTCGCAGTGCTGTTTATCCAAACTGAAGGTGCTTCACGGACGGCTGGTTCTACGGCAAAAGTGCTGTTTATCCAAACTGAAGGTGTTTACCAGTTGCCTTCACAGTGCTGTTTATCCAAACTGAAGATGTGAAGGCGGAAAGGAAAATAAAAATCTCAAGGGTGTTGAGAGGTTTCGCGTAGAGCGGGAAATTGCGCAGGGCAGGTTTGTTTGTTGAGTTGAAGGTCCTTTGAATTGTTGTACTTCCCTTCTATTTATAGCAGCAAGAACCTCCACGGACGGGCTAGAAATACATTTCGATTAGAACTCCTCAACCCAATCAGATTAAACTTCGACCAATCCTAATCTCCATAGAACTTTGAATCAAACCTCCAAAACAAACCAGGTTCATCTTTATGTCTTAGTATCCATATCTCATTTAAGAATATGCCAAGATAATTCATATTAAAAGATAATTATTATGATAAAAACCACAATATTATCCTTTAAAAAGTAAAATTATCTTTATTTCTTATCCAACGGTTAGGAATTATGCTCATTCAATGGTCTTGATTGCGCGGGCCGATATTGTAAAATCGGGTCCAAACATTGCCCCCCAGTTTTCTTGAGCTTCGGCTCGCAAGCCGAATGGTTAAGGAAACTAAGCATTTTGCATTTGAACTTGGCCACCACTGAATACTTCCGCCGAATCGATAACTAATCATTTTGCCCAGCGAATGAGTAAATGGCAAGTAAACAAATTATTTGCTACAACCATTTCTGGCAGCTCAGCTTGCCACCAATGTCGATAAACGTTGAAATTGGGCCGAGGTTGATGATCTAGTCGACATTCCCACTTGCACTTATGTTGAAATTGGGCTGAGGTCGAGAAAAAATCTTCCTTTTATTCATCTCTGCCGAGGCCGAGGCTTACCCTCATGGTCGACTGGTCGACTTCGGCCTAATCTTCTCGACCTCGGCCTGTAAAGTAGCCGAGAGTTACCCTCATGGTCGACTGGTCGATTTCGGCCTAATCTTCTCGACCTCGGCCTAACAATTAGTCAAGCACACCATCTTGTTGCCCCCCTTATTTTCTCATGCATCGGCCCATAAAGCCGAATGATCAAGAAAATAATTTATTCCTTTTGTTTTAATAAAAGAAAACGAAGGTGACTAATAAAGAGGAGGAGGCCAACGGTGTTTTATCCCAAGCCGAGATAAGTTTATATCAAGATTTTCAAATTGATTTTGCTCTCGGTAGAATAAAGGATTTTCTCCAAATATTTTTAATTTGGTGAAAAATTTATTGTCGGTCGCCGAATGTGTTGAACAATTATTATGCCCCCCAGGCATAATTTCGGCTTTTAACTCGAACAACTTAGCCGAACAAGATTTTTCCATATCGGCTTTATCACCAATAATCATATCAATTGGCGTGGATTTTGTAGCTAGGCCTATGTCTCGGCCTTGTTCGTCATTAGAGCACTTCTTTGACGAATCTTTTTCGGAGTCAATTTTTGGCTCAGAAATTTGAACATTTTCTTCTAGGCCTACCACACTTTCGATCTCGACCGAAATAATTGGTGGCGCAGGTGTTTCTTCGGCCGTGTTAATAGTTTTCTTAGGCCGAATTATGGTCACGGCCAGAGCGAAAAATTGCCTCCTGGCCTCTAGCCTTTTTCCAATTTGATGCAATCTCTCATTGGATGCTTTTTGCTCCTCTAATAGGCGATAAATCTCGTCCAATGATGCCTGATCGAGATATATCATGTGAACTTCGTAGTTTCAGCACTGGGTCCCACCGGGCGTGCCAAAATGTTGACTATAAAAATCACCTAGCCTACGTGGCGCGCATGCCGAGTAATTAGTAAGCTAACTACATCCTTCAAATGTGTGTGGGGCGTGCCAACTCGTCGGCCGAGGAGTAAAATGTGTTGATGTTGCGTTGAGCGCGCTGCTGACTTCTACGTCTTGCGATTGCGGCCGAGGAAGGAACACGTCTTGGCCTTTGGGTTCTAGAGCCTGAAGACAAGGCTGCTAATTACAAAGTTCACTATTCGTCGTCGTCTGATTCGGCGACAGTCACCGTGTTGGTGAAGGTAAAATCACGCAGAATCGACATTACAGTATAAGGGCACAAATACTCAAAGCGAATAAAGGTCTTGACAATGAACGTGGTTCGGCCGTCTAAGTGCCGAACTTTGAAACTCACTTGAGAATATGCGATCATAAAATCACTCGGCGTTGAAGCGCCGAGCCTAAGTATTAGTAACACCTCACTTCGCCGAGATGGCTGGTGAAATGACCTCTGTCGACGGGGATCCGAAAACCCTCGTCGGCCGAGACTTGGATAGATAACCCGTCGACCCTGTCGCAGTGCTGTTTATCCAAACTGAAGGTGCTTCACGGACGGCTGGTTCTACGACAACAGTGTTATTTATCCAAACTGAAGGTGTTTACCGGTTCCCTTCACAGTGCTGTTTATCCAAACTGAAGATGTGAAGGTGGAAAGGAAAATAAAAATCTCAAGGGTGTTGAGAGGTTTCGCGTAGAGCGAGAAATTGCGCAGGGCAAGTTTGTTTGTTGAGTTGAAGGTCCTTTGAATTGTTGTACTTCCCCTCTATTTATAACAGCAAGAATCTCCACGGACGGGCTAGAAATACATTTCGATTAGAACTCCTCAACCCAATCAGATTAAACTTCGACCAATCCTAATCTCCATAGAACTTTGAATCAAACTTCCAAAACAAACCAGGTTCATCTTTATGTCTTAGTATCCTTATCTCGTTTAAGAATATGCCAAGATAATTCATATTAAAAGATAATTATTATGATAAAAACCACAATATTATCCTTTAAAAAGTAAAATTATCTTTACTTCTTATCCAACGATTGGGAATTATGCTCATTCAATGGTCTTGATTGCGCGGGCCGATATTGTAAAATCGGGTCCAAACAAATACCATGTTAAAGTTTCAGAGAGACAAGCCGCAATCCACCACTAATAGCATTGTTACTGTGTTCCATGAACGAAGAAATCGACTACCATCTTGTATGGGAAAAAGTCCAAAGTGGAATGATCAAAACGGCTCACATATCAACTTCATAGCAACCAGTGGACATGTTCACAAAGCCGTTGGGCCTATCATAATTTACAATCTACTTGGCAAGTTGGGAATTATCAACATACATTCCAACTTGAGAGAGAGTGTTGAGAATAAAGAAAGATTTGGGATTGATTTTCCCAATCCGTATATTTTAATTTATCCTTGATCATAGGGGTGTAGAAAAGGAAACATATTGTATAGGCTAATTTCTGCGATGTAAATTGTTTCCTATCCAGTATATTCAACGTGGTAATATACAGAAATGTTCTAGTTTAAGTATATACAATCTCACTCCCATAATTATTTCAGGGGATACATCTTGTTGTTTAAGAGACGACGAATTCGGGTGTCAAGCAGTTGCAGGCATAAACTCTCTGAGCATAGAAAGGCTTACAGTTTTCCCACCCGCAAGCAAACTTGATTCATCCATCTATGGCTCACAAGAGTCAGCACTCGAGGAGGAACATTTAATAGGCCATCTGGATGGAATGTCGGTACAACAGGTGTGTATGTTGTATGCAAATCTTCCGTTACATGCGCATAGTACAAGAGCGATCTCATCATACCAAAAGAACTAAATCCTAAACTCTAAATTTCACGCATCGTCATGATGCTACCAAGAACCCTAGTTTCTGAGAATTGGGGAAGAAGGTGAAGCAGAAAGATAATTATTTTTTTTAATTTGTTTTTTTTTTTGGGTTCAATTTCTGAATCAGGGAGAAAAAATTCAAGAATGCGTTCTCGGTTTTCTACTTGTTTTTCGATACGGCGAGATTCCAGGATAAGGGTCCGGTGGGACCCAGAGGACGTCGATCGTCGGCATGCAGTGGACTAATTTGTCTTGGATGAACACGTGGCGAGATCATAGTAGTCCCGACAGATTCCATTGGGACCTACTGATTCCATAAGTATTCGAGATCAAATCTTCTGCATTCAAAATGTGTGTGACCTTTCTGTGGCTCCAATAAGTGTTTGACACGTATTCAATATCTTTAAATTTTCTTAATTTTATTGTCATAAATTTAATACTTGTCAAACACTTATTAAGACCACACCCATTTTGAGTACAGAAAATTTGATTTCTAAGTATTCCGCAATCCAGAAGCTGCCCTGGTCTCCAAACACAAAAGCAGACGGGGTGTTTGCGATACGACGTCGTCTGAAGCTGATGTGTGGATACCTACCTATTCAATTCGGTTGAGCAAAAGATCAAGGGCTTCTCGTTCTCAAAAAAAAAAAAAGATCAACGGCTTCTTGTCCTACTAACTGACCAAAAATATGAGAGCGTAATTGTAATAAAATGATTAACAACGTTTAATTTTGCATATGAGGTCTTAATTAAAAAAAACTGGAGGTTCCTTGTTGCGGATAGACCTAGAAATCGTCTATTTTTAATTAAATTTTATAATCAAAATCATTTATTTTTTTCATTCTCACTAAAGATCATCGCTAAAAAACAGACAAATAAAAAATTGATTGAACAATTTGATTACTCAATAACATATCTACTCATGACGTATGCCGACTTACCTTACTAACTGATGTACTCATGTTTGATTGACAATATGCAAACACAACGATTTTTTGTTTTTTCAGATTAAGAATTAAGAGACAAGAAAAAATGGTGGAAAGTAGACTTTTTTTTTGACAAACGATAGCGTTAATTTGTTAATCGTCAGTTGTTAAGATGGAGAGATTCGGTGGAGATTAAACCCGCACCAAAGTTAATTCAGTAACTTTCTTTAACTTTATTGATATTTCAAATTAAACGACATGAGGGTGTAGGTACTAGTATATAATTTAGGGTGGGTGGGGGTACAATGGTAATTGAAAGGACAAAATGGGCCACTACATATGAGGGGGTTTTGGTAGCAAACCCATATTATTTTCAATTTGGGAAAATTATACTTATGTTATAAATATGGATGTCTATTGTTGTTAGTGTGGTTGATGCAGTAAGTAAATATTTAATGGATGTAGTAGATGAAAGCATTAACTGACTGTGGTAGGTTTTGATTTAACATCTTGCCTATTCATTTGACTATATAAGGAAGACTAAAGTTTAAGAAGAGGTTACACACATCAAGAATAGAGGAAATTATGAGGACAACATCAAAGAGAATAAGAGATGAGAGAATTGAGAGAGCTATCTTTGTACTCCTATTATTCCAGATTATAAATGAAAGCACTACTGCTGCACCGATGATGCACTTCAGTCACACTGACTGTAGAGGAACCTCGTAAATTTTGTGTCTTGTTTATTTATTCCACTACACACATCATCGATTTTACAACACGTTAACAGCACGAGAAGCTCTCGTGTCGGTGGAAAGCACAACGCCACAAATCTTGTTCACCTCTGTCCCCTGGAATTTCCTTGGTCAGATCAAAACCTGCAATTTCTTGATCCTCATCATATAAAAATGATTGGACCTGAAGTTTCATCATGCAAAAAGATCGGGCATGAAGTCCCTTGATCCTCAAGATCAGACATGAAGTTCCTTGATGACTACCTTAAGTTTGAAGAGCCGAAGTGCCACAACTTAATTGTAATAAAAGTCATGAGAGTCCCAATCCATAAGCTATTAAATAAGGACTAGAAGTTCCTTGATGTATGTAAATGATAATATAATACATGTTTGCTGGAAAGCTTACATCTCGAAGTTTTGATGATTATTGCATGACATTGGGCATTCATGTTGAACACCATATTTCTCATGTCCGTACTCAAAATGGTTTAACAGAAGCATTTATTAAGCGGATGAAATTGATTACCCGTGCTCTACTCATGAAAACGAAATTGCCCAAGTTTTCTACATAGGGACATGCCATGTTACATAGTGCGTCATTAGTTTGGTTTAGACCAGTTGCCAACCATCAATATTTCTCAATACAACTCGTGTTTGGACACCAGTTAAACATTACACATTTACGAGTTTTTGGTTATGTTATCTATGTGCCTATTGCAATGCCACAAATGTACTAAAATGAGGCCTGAAGGCAAACTGGGAATTTATGTTGGATTTGATTCACCATTTATCATTCAATATTTAAACCCCTTGACTGGGGATATATTTACCGCATGATTTGCGGACTATGATTTTGATAAGACAGTTTTTCAGCCATTAGGGGGGAGAAAATAACATCGTTCCAGAAGAACGATGAGAAAATATCATTCCAAAAGAATGATGAGAAAAGACCGTTCTAAAAAAACGAAGAGAATTTGTCTTATTTTGATTCACGAAGCAATCAATGAGAAAATGAAGTAAGAATAATTGAATGATGTAACGAAAGTGATGAAATCACATATATTTGCTGCAAATGTGCCTACAAGAATTAATGTCCCTATTAGACAAAATAATGTGGCAGCAAATGATTTATTTGTTACACACCTGAAGCGTGGCAGACCCTCAGACTTAAAAGGTTCAGTCCTTTGAAAGAAGAAGAATATGGCACTACTGAATTATTGCATTCCCGGAGCATAACTGTTACATGCCAGAAGCATGGCAGTCGCCGCATAGATAAATGTCCCAGAAGGACAATCCGCGGACATGGGAATGTTGGTGTCTCATGCATGAAGCATGATAGACGTATAGATTCCAATGACTCAATTCCCCGAAGTGGAGATTAAAATTCAAGCTCTATAACGCTCAAGAAGAGGTTATGATCCGCATTCTCTAAATTATGGCTATCCTAGAAGAGATAGTGTAATACCCTTGAAGAGGCAATAGATATCCAAAGAAATGAAAAGCTTTTTATGCATGCGCATGCACATGAGAATATGGGATCACAAATTAATGATAACCAATGATAATTTTAGATTTTACAAGTAGCTACTAAATTAATTAATAAGCTGTGTTGATATTGAATCCCGTTCTTTTGTTCGTCGACGAAAGAAAATATTATTTGCCAAAAATGGAGAAAGGCAATTCCATTACAATCTTGTAAGAACGTGAAAAAATAGATCTATATATTTGAATATAATACAAATAACCAAAAGATGTTGAACCAAAGAGGTTACATATGGGCATTTGTAATACAGTGAAATACACTCACATGATATAACACAAGGTTGTAAACGAGTTCATATGAATGGAGAATTATATACGAAGGGTTGTGAGTAGCCCACATTATATCTCTATAAGTAAATCCCTCAAGTATACATGGGAGCAAAATTGCTCTGTATAAATTTCAAAAGAAAATGTGTCATGAAGTGTAGAAAATCCTTGAAGGATTCAGATTGCTTGAAGTAAGTCCTGGAAGGACAAAGCGTAAATTATGTACTCAATATCAATGGATGGTATAATTACCTTAGTGAGTACTATCATTATGATATTATTGCAACATACTAAAATCTCTTGTAAGAGTCGATGACATTAAACTAGAAATCCTGAAGAGTTGATGATATTAAATTGGGACTCTTGAAGAGTTAAGAAAGATTATAAAGTGTTGAGAGAAATATTGTCTTGAACTACATAATCGAACAATATGTCAACACGAATCTTATCCAAGATATTTATGATATTAAAGAATCATATGGATTGAAGATTATGAGTTGAATACTCAAATGATTTAGACACCGAGAATGATCATTTATCTTCGAGAGGGTAAAGATAAATTGATATTTGATCCAGAAGTACCACATCTTAGTGAAGAATATGCTTTATTGTATTTGGCACAATACACTGAATGAAATAAAGTTTATTTATTGATATCTCAAAGAAATTATAGATAGGTGCATACACACATGAGCTACAATTATGGGGAAAAAAAGAATATATACAAAATGTAGATAAACATGAGGGAGCCTTCATTGCTCACGTGGAGCCTCAGTACTCGACGGAGCTGCAGAAAGACGAAGCACCAGAAGTTGATTATCCAGAGCCTCAACACTCGGTGAAGCCCCAGACAACGAAGGCAAAAGTTGCCTCTGTAATAAAGCCACAAACCTCTGATGGTCACTCTGAATTCGACTTTCAAACTCTTGCAGCTGGTCAAGCTTTCTCTTCATGCTCGTTGCGTAACTATTGGCAAGCATGTGTAACTCCCTATTTTCATGTTTGAGCCCTCAGATCTCTTGTCTAAGGCTCGCCACCTCAGCCATCAGTGACTTAACTTGACGAGTTCGAGCAAAAAGGCGTTGGCCCATGTTTGATACAGAGTCTGCACACTGGATACTGAAGGTCAAAGAGTCCTGAACAGCCAACTCGTCGGACCGCTTGGAAAGAATCCTGTTATCCTTAAGGGTGAGAAGATTCTTCGTTACCACCGTAGCGATTATGTCGTTCTTTATCACAGAATCTTTAATTGTAAGAGGACCGTTGAGGCATAAGAAATATGGGTGTCATATGTTATCTGGAGAAGACATGTCAGCATCTTCCCCGACATTCAAATCAAGACGACGGTCAGATGGGCAAGCCATTTTCAGAAATAATGAAGGAAAAATGAGGTTAGATAAAATCTCAGAAGTGCAAGAAGGAAAATTTCTGCAGGCAGCAATTTTCTTAGTGTATCTGAACAAAATTGATATCTCTATAAAAGAAGAGGCAACAGGGTCATATGTTCAAAAATTGAAGAGACCGATTTTCAAATTTCAAAAACTGGATTTCCCTGCATGGCGTCGTCAACATTTCTCAGACACAACATCAGCTTTTGGATATTACATGCAACTTTGTCAAAAGATTTCTGATAAAGTTGAAAACGCATGAATCTTACTGTTTTAATTACACCACAATTGCTGACAAGAGTAAAGGCACATCACTACTACCTGCTATTGGAAAATTCCTATATATGTCAACCTTCATCTTCTATGGTAAGGCAGACTTGAAAAATAACTAACTCTTCCTCATCTCTGAGAATGCATCTCCAACAAAACATCTCAAAATACTCAATTTTCTTTATCTCTGAGAATACCTCGTTAAACAAGTCACACTAGAGTAAGAGTACCTCGTATCATCAGGGTTGAAAGTAAAAGTATCTCATATCATGTTTTCTCCTTGTCTTTTTCTTTGTCTTTGTTATCACCTGCAGGACAAGGAGAAAGAGAGCAATTAGTCGCCACTTGGAGTCAAGCTTCCGATGTGGAACTGATTGTCTAAAATCATTTCCTGATTGCTTACCTAGCATTGCTCTCGAGTAGTTATCTTCAACTGATGTTGGAAGCTGCCATGCATGATCAGTCGATGAGAAGTGATGTTTTGAAAGACCATTCAAATGCAAGGTTTGCATTCCACTCTTGCATCAGTGGACAAATACAACAAGAGAAGATGGTACACAAGCATGAAGGGAAACCAGGAAAAATACCACTTGTGCAAGGGGAACAGATAAGGCAAGTGAAAATGATACATTGAAGCATGTGGAGACAAGCACAGCAAAACACATGTCAATTCATCCCCGACAAAGCCGAAAATCACTTGCTACGTGAAGCTCCTCATTGTCCAATTTCATTCAAGATCAAGCCTCGACGGCCCTTGAAGAAATCACAAGTCCGATTCAAGATCAAGTGTCCGCCACCCTTGAATCAAATTCAACTCCAAATAAAAGGAGTAAATTCTGACTTTTGGAGGAAGTCTAGCAGAAGGTCATCCAGCCCAGTTCAAGAACAAGACTGTGGGAAGTTAACTACCAGTAAAGCACCTTTGTTGGCAACTATTCTTGCTAAGAAACCGAAACAGAATGATCAACGATCAGCCTAAATGATTTGAAATCAGGGGGATATACTCATCAGAGGAGCATCCAAAAACAGATCAAGATTTTAACGAGTCAATCGAAGACTTGTGGCCATCCAAGGGGGAGTGTTGTAAATATGGATGTCCATTGTTGTTAGTGTGGTTGGTGTAGTAAGTAAATGTTTAATGGGTGTAGTAGGTGAAAGCATTAAGTGAGTGTGGTAGGTTTTGACTTAACATCTTGCCTATTCATTTGCCTATATAAGGAAGGCCAAAGTTTAAGAAGAGGTTACACACATCAAGAATAGAGGGAATTATGATGACAACATCAAAGAGAATAAGAGATGAGAGAATTGAGAGAGCTATCTTTGTACTCCTATTATTCCAGATTATAAATGAAAGCATTACTGCTGCCCCGAGGATGTACTCCAGTCACACTGACTGTAGAGAAACCTCGAAAATTTTGTGTCTTATTTATTTATTCTACTACACACATCATTGATTTTACAACAACTTACATATATACAACAAAAAATTGATTAAACTTTGACAATATTCCGAAAGGTAGAAAGAATGAGGAGAAAGCCGCTCCATGTTGAAGCAGAGCTAGGACACTATCATCTTGCACGATATCCTCCGTCCCCGCCGCCGTGAACGAATTTCGAAAGGGGGAGGGAATGATGTAATTTTCTTGAACAAAACATTTAACTTGAATCAATGTCTCTAGCACCGGCAACAACTTTGCGGTGACGTCTAGAGCCCGGCCTCCTATCTCTCCCCCGCCTTGGAGGCCTCTTAAGCTGGGGTATTTACAACCCTTTCGGGTGAAGTTTCGGTTGATGGTGTAATTGGTGGTTTGTTACTTAACTTGGGAGTGAGGGAGGTGGTGGTGGTAAGAGCAGTGGTGGAGGAACATAAAATGCACCTCTATGATGTTTCTGTAGACGACGAAAAACATACATAAAATGCATCAAGGAACATAAGAAAAAGATAAATAATTGAACTGCAATTGCACCCGATGACCACCACACATCCTTCCCAAAGGGAAAAAAAAGGTGTTTCTTCGGTGTTCTTAATAACGACCATTTATCTTCCAAAACATATGCATGCGTACCAGAACAACAAAATTGTGCCTTTCACAGTTGTAGAACATATTGATAGTCCAGTTTGTCTTTGCTCGAATGTGGTCTCTCACTGTGGAAAAACTAATTTGATCCCTGGGAGTAAAAAGATCAACTTCATGGAACCAAAGACAAGCGGCGAGGTTGCTGATGGGGACATGCTCCCTTATTATAACACATGATTCAGGAACGTCTGCAGCAAGGCAAAAACATGAAAACTTAGTAAAGTGAAACATGCACAATATGTTTTAACATAGTGAAGTTCCACCTACCACTTGTAATGGGAAGCTTTTCCTCAGAATATGGGGTCAAACCTTCCCTTTTGTAAAATTCAACCTGGAAGTCAATAGAGGTATTGTCGTATTTTCCAGCAGCTTTATTTGCCTCAGCTTCCATAAACACGTCAAAGCGTTTATAATGTCTAGAAATTGCAAAAGTTGCATTCTTTCTCCACAAGAACCTGAAATAAATGTTTGTTTTCACGGAAGCGTAAGCATGGATGCTAGAATAAAGATAGCACGAAAGAGCAAAGACTCACTTTGGACTGGCTACAATTTGCTTTTCAATATGATGTTTCGTATCCAAACGAAAGGAGTACATAAATGGACGGGATCCTAATATAAATGTCAAAAGACTCAAATATCTTATCGTGTTTCTACAGATTTCATCCATACTGGAGCATTATTTTTATTTTGTTCACACAAAAGAAAACATAATGTCCCATAAAAAGCACTATAGAACAGAAAGTTTAGCCATATATGACTAGAGTCAGACTAGTAAAAAATGTGCGAGTCAAAATATGTGGAGGGGCAAACATAAAGGAAAGTTAAATAGGGGAAGCAGCTTTTAGGACTCAAAGCACTGATTTTGTATGTTGAGAAGCATATGATAGTTCATCAACGTACCACAGTCAGACGTGGTTGTAAGATGCAAATTTACGTCAGAAAGAGGTAACCAGGAAATTGAACAAAAGATATCATGTAGAAAATACACTTGTTTGGCAACATTATTATGATGGTTAGTATTTTGCATCTGGGCGTTTGGATGTTTCTTCTAAGAAAACTTGGCTAAAATGTTGAACGAGATACTAATGATATTCCAAACTCATGGTAATTTCTGAAAAACAAAATTACGAAGACCTATTTATCATAATACTAAGCTTAAGCTATAAAAAAAATTAATTTTGTTTTGGCGAAAAAAATAACCTATAAATAAATTGATAAAGGCTAGATATATGTGAAACTTTCAATCAGATATACCTTTCAAGAATTTGATATGGATCCCCGACAAGTTCAAGTTTCCCATCAATCCATAAAGAAAAGCCGGCATTAGGAAACATCCTATGCACTAGAAGCTTGGGAATCTGCAAAAGATGTAATCTGCGTCAAAGTTATGTCAAGGTATAACACATGTATATAAAACACAGCATTCGGCAAAGAATGCCCCATTATCCTAGTGACACATTTAAATGCATGGAAACAAGACCTTTCACACTAAACTCATTTGCTCCTCTTAGAGAAGCTTAAATGATATCTTATATGTTCCCAAATCATTATACTGTTCACTCGTGATCAAATTTTGCACAACATGATAAACACCTGTCTATGGATTTTCATAACCAAAGAGCCAAATGTAAGAAACTATAACCAAGACAACTCAGCTCTAGAGTCGAAAAAAATTTGCTTGCAAAAAATTAGAAATCTTACCTTCGCATTGCGCCTTCCATTTGTGTAAGGAAGATTATGCACAACCACAGTTCTCCATATACCAACTTTCCGATCGCTGCCCATTTTTCCAGATGTCCTCAAGTAAGCTTCTGTCACATTATCTATAAACATGTAGAAGCAAACGGTCTCCTTGGAATAATCACTAATGTTCCTTGGCAGGTTTATCTCATCATAATTTCCTGATGAAACAAAATTTAATTGATAAGGAATCCACCATATATATCTAATAAAAAGTTGAGCTGGAATTGTACTGCATATTACCAAATACAGCCGATACAACAACGACTCCATTACACTGCTCCATATCATTTAGGTCAACCTCATCCATATCATATCCTGTATTCCTCCCAGGTTTACTTCCTCTAACAAATCTGATTGATGCTCAAATCCGTCAAGCAAAATGCACAATAAACTTAAATGAGTGAAGAGCCAATAGAAGCTCATTATTACAAGACTAACTAATTGTTGACTCTAAAAACTACCTAGCCTACATGGCGCGCAGGCCGAGTAATTAGTAAGCTAACTACATCCTTCGGTTGTGTGCGAGGCATGCCAACTCGTCGGCCGAACTCGACCAGTGAGTAAAATGTGTTGATGTTGTGTTGGGTTGCACTGCTGACTTCTTCGTCTTGCGATTGCGGCCGAGGAAGGAACACGTATCGGCTTTCAATGTGCCGAATGTAGTAACCTGGTAACACCTCACTTCGCCGAGAAGGCTAATGAGATGACCTCTGCCAAAAAAGACTCGAAAATCCTTCTTGACCGAGACTTGGATAGATAATCAATCGGCCTCGACGCATTGCTGTTTATCCAAACTGAAGGTGCTCCGAGGTCGGCTGATTCTACGGCGATAGTGTTGTTTATCCAAACTGAAGATATCACCGGTTGCCTTCACAGTGCTGTTTATCCAAACTGAAAGTGTGTCGGCGAAAAAGAAAATAAAAATCTCAAGGTTGTTGAGAGGTTTCGCGTAGAGCGAGAAATTGCGTAGGGCAGATTTGTGTGTTGAATTGGAGGTCCCTTGAATGTTGCCACCAAGGTCTAAAATATCGATGATATCGGAAATATCGGTAGTCCAAAAACACGGAAATTTCGATGGAAATATCGGGATATTATCGATATCGATAAAAATTGAATAAAAACCACGAAAATTGTAAGAAAAACTTAGAAATTTATATTGAAACTTTGCAGGATGTTTATTTAGTCAATTATCTATTAGGTTATCACAAAAAATTGGAAGGAAATGCATTGCATGATGGATTTAACTAATTTAAGTTGATTATATAGCGAGCTGGCAAACATTGTGAGTGTAGAAAATATGAAAATATTTTAGCATATTTTCACAAAAACATAAGTGATATAGTGGTCAAGGTGTTGAAGGAGTAAAATGGGAGGGGTTTGAATCCCCTTGGTTTTTTTTTAAATATAGAAATTTAAAAAACACAGAAATTTCGATGAAAATATCGATGACATCGGAAATATCGGTAGTCCAAAAACACGAAAATTTCGATGAAAATATCAAGATATTTTAGACCTTGGTTGCCACTGCCTCTATATTTATAGCAGTCATCTGTTTCCCTGATAATTATGCGGACTCCAATTATGACTCTACCACCTCCTGCTAATATTTATCACGAATTGACCTAATGCTAGCCAATAAAAAAAACTAGACCACGTGTAAGCATGACAACAACTCCATCCAGCAATTCCTATAATTCCATGGTATTATATTATGCCATCCTTATCTTTTGCTTTTCCCATCGTGACTTTCTCATCTTGTCATAACTCCTTCACCCATCCATGCATCATGATCCCCAAATCAATTTGAATTGTACCACTTGCTTAGGGATATAGTCTACATCATATCTTCTGTTTAAGAATATGTCAAGATAATTCATATCAAAAGATAATTATTATGATAAAGACCATAATATTATCTTTTAACAATTATTAAAAGTATCTTCACTTTTTCATCTAACGGTGTGAAACTATGTTCATTCAACGGCCTTGATTGCACGGGCCGATAGTGTAAATTTAGGTCCAAACACTAATTCAAAAAAAGAAAAAGAAAAACCAGGTATGAAAAACTAATATTAGAAAATGTGACGAAGGGAAAGCAAAAAGGGAGAAACATACCCGCAGTGCACACTCATTGACTCCCTTATATCATAAGAATCACTCCTTTGCTTCAATGTAGGGTATCCACCAAAATCTGAGCCTCCAAATTCTGTGTCTCTTGATAAATTCTCTTCATAAATGTATGTTAAATTCTTAAGAACCGGAGAATATGAAGGGACCTTCGGCATCAAGGCTATGGCTTCTTCCACAGGAAGGTAACATACTGGACAAGCTGAAACTAAAGAACGAAGAAACTCAGCAACATCACATGAGTTGCTAACTTATCTTAGTGCCAAATATGCTTGCCATCTTGACTTTTAAAAGAACGTAACGCAGAATATTTTTCGAGAGAAGAGGAAGAGAGAGAGAACGATAAATCTGGAATAACCAAAAACAAATATCAAAGAAAACGTAGAAACTTACGAAGTGATACAGTTCTTTTATCTGCTGGTGGGGGAGGCAAAGTGAATGTATTACATGGATGCCCAGGAGGGAGAGTGTAACCCAGAAAAACAGCAGGAAGAGGAGGGGGCAACGCCAGCGGAAAAGTCATGTTGATACTTTGAGCTCCATGTTGTCGTGAGGATTCAGAAAAACTTGAAGTGATGCTGTTGTTAACACTAATGTTTCCGACATTGACAACATCTTGTCCATCTTCACCTATAGATAGCAGATAAGCATATATTACTTCCTTAAGCAAATCAAAGAGGTAACTTTGCGCTCAGAATCTCAGATACACGGATATCAAGCTAAATACATACATAAAGCCCATGTTTATCAAGTAAACATCTTTCAGTCTAAGAAATGAACTTAGTACTAAAAATTTCAAACATGCACAGGAACACGAATACCGAACCTTTTCCAACGTACAAAACCCAGACGAAAACTGAGGCGGAGAGGAGGCAGAACAGCAGCGTTCCAACCTTCTTCCGGCCGGCAAACTTGCAGATCCAAATATGCATTTTCGACGGCAACCTTGCACTGAAAGAAATGAAATTTGAACAAATATGCTTCTGCGCGAATCGAGGATTGCAGAAAACAAGAATCGAGGATAGCATATATATCAAATATGCTTCACACCCACCAGCGGAAAACCCACAAAGAAAAAGATAAGACTTTCTCTTTTTCTTTATGTCGTCCCTCAATTATTTTACAAATAGAGCTCCATCTTGCCCCAATTGCAGAGAATAAAAGTTGCTTATTTGATATATATGCTATTATTGCAGCAACCAGTGGAAGATAAGATATCTTTTTCACATTATATTATTACTATGTCTGCCACCTCCTCTTAAGGGTGCGTTTCGTCCCGTCCCGCGTTTGGTACGCCTAAAACGAGTGGGACGAGGCGTTCCACGGGACAAGTTTTGAATGATTTTTGGTTCCACCTCCCCCCCATGGAACGGGGTTGTTCCACGTCTGTGGGACAGAAATTTTTAACATTTTAGGACAACAATGCCCCTTGTCTTTTTCAAAATTTACAACATCCGTCCCGTCATGTTCCGTCCCGTCCCGTCCTGTCCCGTCCCGTCCCGTCTGCGTACCAAACGCACCCAAAGTAACATAGTTTTAATAATTTGTTGAGTATTATATTTATTTGTTTTTTTTTTTTTTGTAAAAAGTTTTTTTTTTTTTGAAGAGCCATACAGACCAGGCCAAACCCGGAGCCTACAAGGAGGCAAACACCACCAAACCCAACAAAATTATGTGAATATAAAGTGTTGCGAGTTATTGTCACCAGGCCAAACCCGGAGCCTACAAGAAGGCAAACACCACCAAACCCAACAAAATTATGTGAATATAAAGTGTTGGGAGTTATTGTCGTTGGTGACTTAGATGTTAAATGGAATATAGACTTTGATATATCTGACTTATTTGTCCACCACCAAATATCCCAATACATGCGTGATTAGGCCTGCCGACATTTCCACCTTTATGGGTCCATTCAAAAAGTCAGTTTTGAGTAATCAAATTACGGCCACTCTCAAAAGCGTGATCACTGTCCATTACACAAAGTTATGCATTACCCTATTTTCTATTATTATTTTTACCTTACCACATGATCACTGTCCAAAACGTGATCACTGTCAAAACACCTTTTCTCTCTTCTCTGCCATTACGTGACAACTGTCATTACCCTATTCTCTCTTCTCAGCCAAAAGAAATAAAACACCTTTACTTTTCCTTTTCAACAAACATCATTGTGACATTTCACACAAGGGATATATATTATACATATGCACATTATCGCGACAGTCATCGTGTGTAAGATTATTATGCTAAGAATGCTTCTCAAATCCATAACTCGGATTTCACTAATCCTAGATAAATCACACATGTTTAAATAGACATTTATTTGTATAATCTTAACATGCTGTCTAGTGTCATGTGACTACCCTTAACAAATGTCACATGTGATACACATCATTTACCACACAAGAAAATTATTTATGTATAATAGGCACATGGTACAATATTTTACCTTGCCAAATTGTCAGTTTGATTTATAACTTTATCAATTGATTTATTCATTATACGCTCATAATTATATTGTCATTTATTGTCAGGAATTATCGAGCAACTAGCTCTATTGATCAACACTGCTGCGGATTAAAAAAGTCTACCAACTTACAAACCCAGTATGCATAAGCCAACCGAGCTTCAAAATGGTTCACTATACCTTAAAATTATTCGTCAAACTCGCCACTCTTACCACCAACCAGGTGATGAAGGAATTCACCTTCGTGCTACCAACCAGGTGAAGCTTCACTTTCAAAGCTTCACCTTCAAAGCTTCACCATACAAAGCTTCACTTACAAATCTTCACCTACAAAGCTTCACCTTCAAAGCTTCAAAGCTTCACCTACAAAGCTTCACTTTCAAAGCTTCACATACAAAGCTTCACCTTCAAAGCTTCAAAACTTCACCTACAAAGCTTCACTTTCAAAGCTTCACCTTCAAAGCTTCAAAGCTTCACCCACAAAGCTTCAAAGCTTCACCCACAAAGCTTCACTTTCAAAGTTTCACCTACAAAGCTTCACCTTCAAAGCTTCAAAGCTTCAAAGCTTCACCTACAATGCTTCACCCTACAAAGCTTCACCTACAAAGCTTCAATCAACATAAATATTCATGAGCGTCACTCATGTCAATCAACATCATATATAAACATTCATGAGCATCACTCATGTCAATCATACATAAACATTCATGAGCATCACTTATGTCAATCAACATTTCAACACATTCATACATAACCCAACTGAGCTTCGAAATGGTACAACCCATATCATTCGGCAACTTGCCATTATTATCAACAATGGTTTCAGTGCATGGTATACAAAAAATTGCCTCCAGCCGAACAACCGCCACTTCGGCCCATACATGGATTGAATTTAAAGTCTCCAGCCAAAAGACTCTCTTGACTGAAGACTTGGGGGACTACTATTCATACCATATATTGGGCCTCCGCATTTGGGCTTCATGAAAGTATTTGGGACACTTAGCCCATCATTTATGTATTGAGGAACCCTTATTCTATAAAAGGGACTCCCTCACCTTCAGTAAAGAAAGGCACTTAGCCCATTATTCATGTATTGAGAAGCCCTTATTCTATAAAAGGGATTCCGTCACCTTCATTAAAGAGAGGCACTTAGCCCATTAATCATGTATTGAGGAGGAAGCTCTTATTCTATAAAAGGGACTCCCTCACCTTCATTATAGAGAGGCTCTTAGCCCATTATTCATGTATTGAGGAACGAGCCCTTATTCTATAAAAGGGACTCCCTCACCTTCATTAGAGAGCACCACCGCTAGCTGAGCAACCACCTCGCCGCGAGCATCACCTCTAGCCAAGCAGGCTCGCAACGTGTGCTACTTCTAGTTAAGCATCGCTTCATGTTGAGCACCACCTTATATCAAATACCAATTCTAGACGACATCTAGTTACTTCGGCCCACACATGGACTGGATTTGAAGTCTCTAACCAAAAGACTCTCTTGACTGAAGACTTGGGGGACTACTGTTGGTACCACGTATTTGGGCCTCGTATAAATACTCGGGGGACTTAAGGGCAATTATGTAATTAAGGAGGGAGCCCTTATTCTATAAAAGAACTCCATCCTTCTTCATTTGAGGGGAGGCATCCACAGGAGCCTAAGGGAAAGTCTGAGAGAGGCATCTAAAAGCCAAGATGAGGCAAGTGAAGAGGCCATCAGGAGCCACACATAATAGGCCAAACCAAGGCCAAGAGAGAAATATTATAGAGAGGGGAAACATAACAGAAAATAGGCTAGAGAGCACACATCGCCTCTAGTCTTCATGTATATTCACCATTCATAGTGAAACTAAATCAACATCAGTGTGGACGTAGCCCAAACATTGGGGTGAACCACAATACATCTTTGTGTTCTTGGGCATTTTTGCAGATTCACGGTCGGATTTACGTTGTTCCAAGACCCACCCAGTTTTGTGCATCAACAAAATTTATCCTCTTGTTTATTTTTGTTAGATTTGGAAAGTTTTGAATGCTCATAAATAAGTTAATCAAAATCAATTCAAATTAAAACGTGCAAGTTGCAAATTCATCAATTTGATGCAATATGGATATAAGCACAATAGCCAAGGTTTAAAACATTCGTCAAATTCATTGCTTCAAATTATAGAAGGGTTTTATCACAACTACGATATAATTTGGATAAGAAATGCTAATGAGACTTTATATGAACTCTCTATCACCTAATAGTTTAACGTCAATTTTGTGTCATTATAAAACATTGTGCAAACAACATGAGATCACAGAGAGTCATACTTTTTCGAGTCTCTTTAAAAATTCTCGAATACTTTATATTTATATCTTTATAGTGTTAATAAAATAACATATAAACAGATAAAGAGCGCTCGGGAGAATTAAAAAAAAGTGCAAAAATCTCTTCTTTCTTTTTTTCGAATTACATGAGCTCCTGAGTTAGAAATTAAAATTTGAAACAGCTAAAACAAGACTTCAAGGGGTTTCATGGGTCATAACCAAGCGCGTGCAATCTCTAGCACCACGAAGCAAGTGGTCCACTCCACTGCCACTGTGGGCTTGACGTTGACCTAATTGCCAATTGCGAAGCACATTGAAAAGTTTAGGCACTGATTTTCAAATATTTAACAATACAAAGCAATTATTTGTCGTATAGGGATTGGAAGGATTTAGACGTGGTTTAATTTTAAAACCAAACATTATTTATTGAATATATAATATAGATAATTAGTAATTAGAGGTGGCCTTTTTCTAATTAATTATTCATGTCACCGTTATCTTTCTATAATTGTGGTAACAAATGAACGTGGCACATGCAGGTAGCATCATTTCTATAGTTAGAAGATACAGGGGTAGTTTGGGTATAAAAGTCCATCTTGGCACAAAATCATCCCGAACCGTGATTGAGCTGGGGAACGTGCAAGGGAGTCGGAAGACTGGGCAAAGAGAGCCACAGATATGAAGGGGGAGGTAGAAGATACGGGGGTAGTTTGGGTATAAAAGTTGGATTTCTGGAAGAGCCTTCTTCTCAAAATTTAAATACCACCTTCATCTAGGGGATCTGATTCCGGAAAATTTAGGGATCCAATTCCTAATTTTAAGTGGACCCCATCTTGTTTTTTGGAAATGTTAGTAAATGGCTTGAATGCCTGGAAAAGAATGCAATTTCGTTTCTTGCCATTCCGTTCTGGTGTCGTAAACACACACCATTGGAGATAGATTACATTCCTTATAGAAGGAATGCTTTGAAAACTCTCTCAAAAGTAGGACTCTTCATAAGCTTTCTATCATCTTATATTTCTAACACAATTTATGTGCCAACTTTATAAAATACTGTAAAAAAACCTGAAACAAAAAAGAATTCATGAAGAGTCCTACTTTAAAAGAGTTTCCTTAGCATTTCTCTTCCTTCTTATATAATCTTCATCCATCAGTTTAGTGAAATTGATGATATAAAAACCAGAGGGCAAGACGAAACTCATGCATAGAGATATTGAACGACAAAGAAGACAAGAAATGGCCATCCTTTATGCATCTCTACGATCTCAACTCCCCCTTGAATATATCAAGGTAAATTGGTTAAGTTTTTCTTTGATAATTGAGCACATGAACTATGTTTCCTTAACAAGGTTGCAAGATAAATGCTTGAAACAGCAAACAAATTAAAAGCAGAATATAACCAATTCGAGAATGTAGATGCTTGAATAATATCATCTCATCATCAACAACTGGAACTGATGGGAAAGGCCTTGAACTGTGTGAGAATAATGTTGATTGGGGTTGAAGGAGAAGTGTAGACTCGAGTTGAGACCGAGAGTCCAAATAGTCAAAGAGATTTTAATCATGTTACGATGTGATTGAATCCATATCGACTAAATAACAACTTATAACCCAACATCTAATATGAGTAGTAAAGTAAATTTTTATTTTTTATTTTTTTGGTCGAGTTTGATCGGTTCAAATGTTTAGAGCTGAAACCAAACTGTTTCTATTCTCTTGCGACTCGATTTCAACCAAAACCATTTTAAAACTGTAAAAACCAAATCGTTTGATTCGTGTTCCGATTTCGGTTTTCAAAAGTGCTCCCCCTACTTATAATGCTTCCTTGCTGACTGAACAGCACATTTGATTGACTTTTCACTTTTCACTTCTCAACTTAGAGAAATTTTTTTATTGTTACCGGAATACGGATGATACACCACGTATTTTTATATAAATTGTGGAAAATTGTATTTTTAAGTTATTAACTTTTTAACACACATATTCTACTTGTTGGTACCACGTATTTGGGCCTAGTATAAATACTCGAGGGACTTAAGAGCAATTATGTAATTAAAGAGGGAACCTTTATTCTATAAAAGGACCCCCTCCCCCTTCATTTGAGGGAGGCCAACATGAGGCAAGTTATAAGCCTAAGTGAGAGAGAGCTATCAAGAGCCCAGAGAGAAATAGGGAGAAGGCCAACAGAGCCAAACACGGAAAATAAGCTAGAGAGCACACTGCCTCTAGCCTCCATGTATATTCACCATTCATAGTGAAACCAAACCGACAATAGTGTGGACGTAGCCTCGATCTAGAGGTGAACCATGATACATCTTTGTGTTTTTGAGCGTTTTGCAGATTCACGATCGAATTTACATTGTTCCAAGACCCACCTAATTTTGTGCATCAACACTACCATTTGTATAGTAATGCGGAATAATCACATTGAAAAATTTCTCCTCGACTTAGTGCAGAGGCGGATCCACAGAGGGACCTGGGAGGTCCTAGGACCCCTCGGCGATCCTAAAATGTTGCTACAAATTTTCCGGAGGACCCCTCAACAAGAACACGAGGTATGTATCTGTGCCGCGGCTTGCAGCTTGCAACAGAGAAGAAGACAGGCTGCGCCTGCGGGGAAGAAGAAAGAAAACAGGGGTTTTTAAAAAGTTGGTCCAAAACGCAGTGTTTTGGCCAATTTGTTTATTTTTTATTTTTTAAACCAAAAGACAAACGATGTCGTTTGTCAATTGCCCATGATTCCATATATGCCTTGGCCCTACATGGGCCATCTTTCCCCAGAGTCCCTTTCCTTTTCCCGTTCCGTTCCTCTGCTTTCCCCCTAATCCCCATCTTTCTTATATTCACCCAAAACCCTAATATCTAATCCCACCAAATCCCATATTATAATTACATTACTCCAAATATCATACCTCCACTTATTTCAATTCTTCAAGCCACCACTATTTGGTTCAAAATTCAAGAAAATTTTTTGGTATTCTAATTTAATTTCAATTAAATTATATTCGATATTGGTGGAGATTTTTAGTCTATTATTGATATGATTGTTGATATGTTTTATGTTTGTATACTCATTTTATAATTGAAATTTAGATAGAATTTTTGTTTATTAGTTGATTGGTATATGATTTGTGTTTTTGGTTAAATGTGTAGTTTAGAAATAAAAAAATATGGAAAGATTTTTCAAGCCAAAGCCAATAGCACCATTTACTTGTTCGGGTAGTTCGATATCAAGACAAAATGAGTGTGACATTGATTTTAATAATCTTGAGAGAGACTTGGGAAAAAGAATTCGAATGAAGGACTATCCTCCTAATATTCAAGATGAGGTCTGAAGAGCATTTTCAGACTATGAAACCTCGTCGTGGACGTTTGAATTAGGATTTTATAGCTTGTAATGTTGTTTTGCACATGATTTTTGAATGAAATGTATTATATTTAACTTTTCAATGTTATTTTTATTTATAAATTTTTTGACCTTTATTATTGGGACCCCCCGAGTCTAAAATCCTGGATCCGTCACTGACTTAGTGCCTCTCCATTTTCAAACTTATTTACAGTCGCATGCATGCACATGCTAACATATTGCTAGGTGGCTGCCGCAGGTAAATTAAGGCACGTGGTAATTGATTTAATTCAGTTATAAAAATGTTTCATTACGTGTTAACTTTAATGATTAATCCCTAATCACAGATTCACAGAGCAATTCCGGCGCTTGCTCACTGTTTGGCATAATTTGTTGGTGGAAAGAAAAATATAAAAATAAATAAATTACCGTCATATATGGTGGTATGCACTCTGCAGCCGCCATATATCTGGATATTGGATTGTTGTTGCCAATTGGTTGTCAAAACCAAAGTCTAAAATATTCATAATATCCCGATATTTCCGATGTCATTGATATTTCCATTGATATTTTCATGTTTTTTTAATTTCTATATTTAAAAAAAAACACCAAGGGGATTCGAACCCCTCCCACTTTACTCCTTCAACACCTTGACCATCATATCACTTATGATTTTGTGAAAATATGCTAAAATATTTACATATTTTCTACACTCATAATGTTTGCCAGCTCGCTATATAATCAACTTAAATCAGTTAAATCCATCATGCAATGCATTTCCTTCCAATGTTTTGTGATAAACTAATAGATAATTGACTAAATTAACATCCTGCAAAGTTTCAATAAAAATTTCCAAGTTTTTCTTACAATTTCCGTGGTTTTTATTCAATTTTTATCGATATCGATAATATCTCGATATTTCCATCGAAATTTCCGTGTTTTTTGACTACCGATATTTCTGATATCGTCGATATTTTAGATCTTGATCAAAACCATGTGGTGCGTTGGTCGTGCACGCAAGTCTCCGTTCACAGTTTTTATATCCGTAACATAATAATATGTCTTACTTTTAAAGTAAATTAATAAAAATAAATTCACGTTGGATTAATCACACTGTACTGCTATATTTTAGTAAAAAATTACTCAGACTCGGGCTTCTTGCTAACACTAACAAACAAACCATGATAACCATTTTTTATTGGAGAAACTTAATATAAGTCCAATTTTTTGAGCCAATAGTAGGAATAGTCCAATTTATTAAAACAAGTCCAATTCCTTAAATTTATTTATTTTTATTATCAATAATTATCTCTTTAATGATAAGATTTATTATAAAAATCAAATTTGTCACATCCCGACCCGGGTGGGACCACTTCCCGGGCCCGCTCCACCACCGTAGCACGATATTGTCTGCTTTGGGCCCCGACCACGCCCTCACGGTTTTGTTTCTGGGAACTCACGAGCAACTTCCCAAGAGGTCACCCATCCTGGGATTGCTCTAGCCCCCTTCTCGCTTAACTTCGGAGTTCCTACGGAACCCGAAGCCAGTGAGCTCCCAAAAGGCCTCGTGCTAGGTAGGGATGGGAATATACATTTAAGGATCACTTCCTGGGCGATGTGGGATATCACAAATTTCTTCCTAATTATCTCTTTGATTATTTTTTTTTCTTTATTTTTTGTTCTTTTTTGTTTTTCTTCCTGCTTTAAACCTCTATAGATTTTATTTTTAAATTTTATAATCAACCTATATCACAAGTTAATTATATTTATCTACCTATATGATAGATTTTTTTATAATCAACCAAGACTAATGTGTCTTGCTTGTAGGTATCTATTTTTTTTCTACCTTTTAGTTAGGTTTCATATCTTACTTATAGGTATAATATTCATTCATATATTTGTTACTTGAGTTAGAGTAGAATGTTTTACAGATAGATTTATGTTAGTATATTATTTTTTTTGTTATAAGATATTAATTATATTTTTTGGAGTTGGAAAATGCATAATATTAGAATATTTTAATTGATTTTAATATTTTTAGAAAAAAAATATCAAATGAGTATAAAAAAAATAAAAATATGTAATTAGATAACTGGACTCACTCCTAAAAACCATCTATATTTTTGGACCTGAATCTAAAAGCCCCTTTCTTATTTGCTTACCAGAATAAAAATTGGTGATGATGATGATGAATCGGATTATGGTGTTATTTAATCAAGTTATGGCATCGGATTATGGTGTTGTTTAATCAAGCCAGCAACCTCCCAAAGGTAGCAAAGATTAGTCTGAAATGGTCACTTAAACCCGTTTTGGAAAACCAAATCTTCAAATTATTTAATCGGCCACTGATTTGTTTTTTTGTTTTTTGAAAGTAATCGGCCACTGATTATGATAGGCCACCAACTGTTAAAGTCGCCATCTCTTTTACCCGTTTTGGAAAACCAAATCTTCAAATTATTTAATCGGCCACTGATTTGTTTTTTTTTTTAAAGTAATCGGCCACTGATTATGATAGGCCACCAACTGTTAAAGTCGCCATCTCTTTTACCCGTTTTGGAAAACCAAATCTTCAAATTATTTAATCGGCCACTGATTTGTTTTTTTTTTTTTTGAAAGTAATCGGCCACTGATTATGATAGGCCACCAACTGTTAAAGTCGCCATCTCTTTTCTATTTAAGGTGCTTAAACCTTATTTTAATTATATTTTGAAAGTTATTAATTTAATTCATTAAAATCTACTAAATAATCATACAATTTATTTCTTTTTTAATATAGGAAAAATAAAAAAATTATACATCTCCCTTATTCATATTCACACCTTATATCACTAATTCATATTCTCTACCTGCAAAAATCAAGTAATTTGTTGGCATTAGTTTGTTGCAAAATGTTAATTACCGGTCACTCAGTACTATAGTCAGGAAGTATTTCTCTTCACTTAGAAGTGAGAAGTCTTATGTTCGAGTCTCGAACATGGTGAATTCGATACTAAATTAGGTTGTCCATTGTGTGGCTTAGCCGAACACCCCCTCCCCTTAATGTAAAATATCAATGTACTAAAAAAATGTTAATTTACCGTACGTTCCAACTTGAGATTTCTACAAACATTGTGAAGAATGTTCTAGGAAAGTACTATTCACACTCATTTTTACCTCTCACACATCTTTATTAATTTTTTACCATTAACCTTTGTTTGTACCATATATTGGGCCTCCGTATTTGGGCCTCGTATAAATACTCCGGGGACTTAAGGGCAAATATGTAATAAATGAGGAGCCCTTATTCTATAAAAGGACTCATCATCCTTTCATTTGGGAGAGGCCGCCAAGGGAAGGGGAGAAACATTACAGAGAGAGGAAACACAACAGAAAATAGGCTAGAGAGCACACTGCCTCTAGCCTTCATGTATATTCACCATTCGTAGTGAAACCAAATCAACATCAGTGTGGACGTAGCCCAAACATTGGGGTGAACCACGATACATCTTTGTGTTCTTTACATTCTTGAGCGTTTTACAGATTCACGGTCAAATTTACGTTGTTCCAAGACCTACCCGATTTTGTACATCAACATTTGGCGCCGTTTGTGGGAATCGATGTTGTACCTTGGCCCGTTCGTTAGTGCGGAAACGAGATTCAAATTACAGCTTCACCAAAATCACACAAAGTTGAACAAAATAAAATACAAGAAATAAAGACACCGAGAAATTTACGAGGTTCGGAAAAAACATGCCTATGTCCTCGGAGAGATATTGCTCTTCACTATGAGAATAACAGTACAAGTATACATGAGTTAAATCACCATAACCCAATCCCGAATCCCTTGTACACCCATTCATAGAATTTTTCCAAGAGCCTCACTCTACCCCAAGAATTCTTTCACTTAGATTTTGTCTAGTTATGCTAAAGTGTCTCTCCATTTGGGTGTATAAGGGCTCTTGTGACAGAATTCTCTTTGATATTTTCTATAGCGATTAATATGATAAGTTACTTATTCTTATGCTCGGCCATCTGCTTGGTTGATGAAGATTACTATGACTTATGAATGGTTCGGTTTAGTAGTTTGATTGTTGTTCTTCAAACTGGTTCCTTGTGGTGGCTAGGGGACGACGGATTCATTGTAATTTGGGTTCGATTCGGCAGACGGTGCTGTGTCGTTGGTTCGGTCGAAATCAATTTTCCTCGCATCGCTCATTGGTTGCTGTTTGATTTCACCTCGACAACACAAGCCAAATACGAGGATTTCTCCAAAGTGCACGTTTAATTTACTCATTACGACAAGAGCAGTTAGATCAAATACATACGACAAAAAGATTTCGGAGCCGTCAATAAATTGAACTTCTGTATAATAATATATTGGTGATATCCTTCTTCGAAGGACTTCGCTGATTCCAGGATTTATTTTAAGAACCAACTCATTCTCTCAACTCAATGACATAGACACAGAGAACCAACTCAATAATGTCTCTCTATTCAAAACTACCTCCCCGTACATCTTCATATTTGGGACGAAATTCATACCAAAATTCTGTCAATATTCCATCACCGACGCGGCGAACTCGAGCAGAGGCCCCAATGCCGTTGGAGCAAACTTCCTAGCAAATAGGTAACAAATGGATGTCATCTCCACATTGTACTGACACAGCGCTCCATTGTTCCTTATAGACCGTACGAAATCTTCCGTAATATTGTCTCCTCCGTACGTTGCAGGGTGCGGACCTCCCAGTGACCAGTCTACCCACGTCACAGTCCTATTCGAATTCAGCCATCCATGGAACATGTTGAAGTAAGTAGGCAGGTAATGCTCATCCGGGCAGCACGCAGGCAAACAATATTTGCTGAAGATTGTGTAATACTTTGTTTCCGACACTCAGGGCCGGTTCAAAGATTTTTGAGGCCCGGGGCGAAGCCAAAAAATGTGCCCTAACTTCTTATAAGAAAATTATTTATTTTCATACGTAAGACATCAATAAAATTATACTTAAAAAAACACTTCAAACTCAATAATTTAGAAATACATAAAGACTAATTTATTTTGTATTGGGAGAAGGAAACCAAAAAACTCTGGGCTTACAAGTAGATAGATGATGAGTTTTATTTTCCATGTGAACTTTGAAAGTGTTTTTGTATAAATCATGAGGTGTTTTTTCTTATTTACTAACCTTGTCAATATGGAGCTAAAAAAATAATGATGTTTTCGAGTCTTTAATTGATATGTATTAGTAATGAATGGACATTAAATTAAATATTTTGATAACACGTCATATAATTTGTCAATGCCAGACCCAACTCAATCCCATAGGCTAAGACTACTAATTGAAGACTACCCATATGCAACAGATGGACTCCTCATATGGTCAGCAGTTGAGAGATTGGTTCAAACCTATGTGAATTACTACTACTCTGATGCAAGTGCGGTTCAATCAGACACAGAACTCCATGCATGGTACCACGAGTCAATCAATTTAGGGCATGCAGATCTTTCCCATGCAAGCTGGCGGCCAAAACTCTCAACCCCAAATGACCTAATCGCAATTCTCACCACCATAATTTGGATCACAACCGCCCAACATGCTGCCCTAAACTTTGGCCGGTATCCATACGGTGGTTATGTCCCAACTCGCCCACCGCACATGAGAAGACCAGTGCCAAATCAGCACGATGATCCCGATGAGTACGCCAATTTCATAAGGGAGCCACAGCAATATTTTCTGTCATCACTGCCTAGCTTTTTTGAAGCAACAAAGTATATGGCAGTTATCGACATCATTTCGGCTCACTCGCCTGATGAGGAGTATATTGGGGAAAGGAAGGATTTGTTGTCGACGTGGTCAGCTGACACTGAGATTGTTGAAGCATTTGATAGGTTTTCAATGGAGATGAAGAAAATTGAGAAGGAGATTGAAGGAAGAAATGGTGATTCAAATCTGAGGAACAGATGTGGGGCTGGGGTCTCACCATATGAGCTGCTCATGCCAAGCTCGGAGCCTGGGGTTACATGCAGAGGAGTTCCTAATAGTATAACGGTCTGAGGTTAATTCGAGACAATTCGAATGAATTTTTGTAGAAGTGAGATCCAAATGAGTATTTTACTTGGTACCTACATTATCAATTTGTTTTATACATTTGAATAACTAAATTATGTCGATTGTAATTATTTTATGTAAGGTTGATCTTTAAATGAAGATTAAGAAATTGAACGGTTCTAATAATTAAATTTGTATGATCAAGATGCATTGTTCGTAAGAAGGAATAAGCTCATCCCCAAAAGAGGAATGCAAGTATTATTATCCGACCAAAAAAGGGTTAAATTCAAAACAAATAGTTTGAACCCTTTCCCTTGACAACCAAATTGATTTTTATTCTTTCTGGCAGATGGTAAATTTATTACCAACAAACTATAATTGCATAAGAAGAGGCCCAATTACATGAAAACCACAAAATAAAATATGGACCCCAAAACAAAACCCAAAAGTAATTTGAGCCTAGAAACGAAACAACCTACAATCCCGCTTGAGTTGCCACCGCCGAAGCATCGCTGAGAAACAGAGATCCAGCCATACAAATCAGCTAAAAACGAGATAGATACTGCGCACGGAAGGAAGATACACGGCTGATCAAAAGAGGTTAGAAACTCCACAAATCAAACAACAAAGCAACAGTGAAGTAGGCAGAACTAGCATTATAACCCCTTTAAATATTGCAACAAAAACTATAATATCATCACCACTTACAACCCCTTTAAATTCCTATAAATCCAAATTCCGATTTCTACACATTTTAACTGCCTTCAAGATTCAAGATAAACACCCTTACAATCATCAGCTAATAAAGTTCAAGCCTTTAAGGCAATGGTTTGTCACCCAGTCACTATGGTTTAATATAAACAAACACGGGCGACCTGGGCATAGCCAAATTAGCTAGAACAATGCACGCTCCTACCTCACACAGGTCTGAATCTCCCTCACAGTAAAAAAAAAGGTATATGAACATAAACGACTACTAAGGATGATGTGTTTCAACTTTCATTATCCACAAAAGTAAATATCTACAATAGAACCAATAAGCAAATACCTTTTTTCTTTCTTACAAAAAAAAAAAAAAAAAAGAAAAAAAAACACTCAACTCCCAACTTTCCACACTTTCTCAAATATCGACATATTACCCGTTAAATTAACAACATACAACAAAACAACAGGCCGTAAATTGCGAGGAAGAAGAGGGGCTTAGTCGTACTTTTCTCGCCAGGAGAAAATAAGGAAGAAAACCCAAGACGCCGCCAGCACGACGTCGCCGACCGTCTGCCTCAGCCAGTCCCAGGCGAGGTCCTCCACCCGCCGCTCGAAGTAGCACCGCCACAGCGCCATGAAAACGTGGAGCAACGTGCACCCCTTGGCGAAGAAGCTCTGGAACTCGCAATCTTTCACGAAGGAGACCATGAGCAGCAGGAAGCCGATCGCGAAGAGGAGGAGGCCGGAGAAGGAGTCGCAGGTCCGAATCAGGAGCTGGTCGTGGGGGGTGGACCCCAGCAGCTTCTGGGCGGTCTCGATCCCGTGCCCGAAGGTGTAGACTTCCGTCATGTAGAACATCATGAGTGCCCCGCAGGATATGGCGATTAGGGAGTGGAGGAGGCAGATGACGAAGAAGGCCGACGACGGCGCCGGCGACGACATTGATCAATCAGATGGCTGTGATTGATTTATCGCGGCGTCGGTGCGGCACGCATCGTTATGATGCTACCAAGAACCCTAGTTTCTGAGAATTGGGGAAGAAGGTGAAGCAGAAAGATTTTTTTTTTTTTTTTTTTTTGGGTTCAATTTTTTAATCAGGGAGTAAAAATTCAAGAATGCGTTCTCGGTTTTCTACTTGTTTTTCGATACGGTGCCATTCCAGGATAAGGGTCCGGTGGACCCAGAGGGCGTCGATCGTCGGCATGCAGTGGACTAATTTGTCTTGGATGAACACGTGGCGAGATCGTAGTAGTGCCGACAGATTCCATTGGGACCTACTGATTCCATAAGTATTCCGCAATCAAGAAGCTGCGCTCGTCTCCAAACACAACAATTTTTTGGTTTTTTTTTTCAGATTGAATTAGAGACAAGAAAAAAATGGTGGAAAATATATTTTTGACAAATGATAGCGTTAGTTTGTTAATCGTTAGTTGTTAGGAATGAGAGATTCGGTGAAAATTAAACCAGCACCAGAGTTAATTCAGTAATTTTCTTTAACTTTATTGATTTTTCAAAATAAAATACATGAGGGTGTAGCTACTTGTATATAATTTTGTGTGGGTAGGGGTACAATGGTAATTGAAAAGACAAAATGGGCCACTACATATGAGGGGGTTTTGGTAGCAAACCCAATATTATTTTTAATTTGGGAAAATTATACTTATATATATACAACAAAAAATTGATTAAACTTTGACAATATTCCGAAAGATAGAAAGAATGAGGAGAAAGCCGCTCCATGTTGAAGCAGAGCTAGGACACTATCATCTTGCGCGAAATCCTCCGTCCCCGCCGCCGTGAACGAATTTCGAAAGGAGGAGGTTTAAAGAATGATGTAATTTTCTTGAATAAAACTTTTAACTTGAATCAATGTCTCTACCACCGGCAACAACTTTGCGGTGACGTCTAGAGCCCAGCCTCCTCTCTCTCTCGCGCCTTGGAGGCCTTATAGCTGGGGCGTTTACAACCCCTTCGGGTGAAGTTTCGGTTGATGGTTTAACTGGTGGTTCGTTACTTAAAGCTGGGAGTGAGGGAGGTGGTGGTGGTAATAGCGGTGGTGGAGGAACAGCCTTAGGAAGAGGAGGAGCCATGTGCTCCAATACATCTCTATGATATTTCTGTAGACGACGAAAAACATACATAAAATGCATCAAGGAACGTAAGAAAAAGATAAATAATTGAACTGCAATTGCACCCGATGACCACCACACATCCTTCCCATGGGGAAAAAAAGGTGTTTCTTCGGTGTTCTTAATAACGACCATTTATCTTCCAAAACATATGCATGCGTACCTGAACAACAAAATTGCGCCTTTCACAGTCGTAGAACATATTGATAGTCCAGTTTGTCTTTGCCCGAATGTGGTCTCTCACTATGGAAAAACTAATTTGATCCCTGGAAGTAAAACGATCAACTTCATGGAACCAAAGACAAGCGGCGAGGTTGCTGATGGGGACATGCTCCCTTATTATAACACATCCTTCAGGAACATCTGCAGCAAGGCAAAAACACGAAAACTTAGTAAAGTGAAACATAGACAATATGTTTTAACATAGTGAAGTTCCACCTACCACTTGTAATGGGAAGCTTTTCCTCAGAATATGGGGCCAAACCTTCCCTTTTGTAAAATTCAACCTGGAAGTCAATAGAGGCATTGGCGTATTTTCCAGCAGCCTTATTTGCTTCAGCTTCAACAAACACGTCAAAGCGTTTATAATGTCTAGAAATTGCAAAAGTTTCATTCTTTCTCCACAAGAACCTGAAATAAATGTTTGTTTTCACGGAAGCGTAAGCATGGATGCTGGTAAACCCGGCTGAATAAAGATAGCACGAAAGAGCAAAGACTCACTTTGGACTGGCTACAATTTGCTTTTAAATCTGATGTTTCGTATCCAAACGAAAGGAGTACATAAATGGACGGGATCCCAATATAAATGTCAGAAGACTCAATTATCTTGTCGTGTTTCTACAGATTTCATCTCTACTGGAGCATTATTTTTATTTTGTTCACACAAAAGAAAACATAATGTCCCAGAAAAAAGCAATATAGAACAGAAAGTTTAGTAGAGTCAGACTAGTCAACAATGTGAGAGTTCAAATATATGGAGGGAAAAACATAAAGGAAAGTGAAATAGGGGAAGCAGCTTTTAGGACTCAAAGCACTGACTTTGTAAGTTGAGAAGCATATGATAATTCATCAACGTGCCACAGTCAGACGCGGTTGTAAGATGCAAAATTACGACAGAAAGAGGTAACCAGGAAATTGAACAAAAGATATCATGTAGAAAATGCACTTGTTTGGCAACATTACTATGATGGTTAGTATTTTGCATCTGGGCATTTGGATGTTTCTTCTAAGAAAACTTGGCCAAAATGTTGAACAAGATACTGCTGATATTCCAAACTCATGGTAATTTCTGAAAAATAAAATTACGAAGACCTATTTATCATAATACTAAGCGTAAGCTATAAATTTTTTAATTTTGTTTTGGCGAAAAAAATAACCTATAAATAAATTGATCTAAGGCTAGATATATGTGAAACTTTCAATCAGATATACCTTTCAAGTATTTGATATGGATCCACAACAAGTTCAAGTTTCCCATCAATCCATAAAGAAAAGCGGGCATTAGGAAACATCCTATGCACTAGAAGCTTGGGAATCTGCAAAAGATGTAATCTGCGTCAAAGTTATGTCAAGGTATAACACATGTATATAAAACACAGCATTCGGCAAAGAAAGCCCCATTATCCTAGTGACACATTTAAATGCATGGAAACAAAACCATTCATACTAAACACATTTGCTCTTTTTAGAGAAGCTTAAATGATATCTTATATGTTCCCAAATCATTTTCACTTGTGATCAAATTTTAACACCTGTCTACGGATTTTCATAACCAAGACAACCCCGCTCTAGAGTCAAAAAAAATTTGCTTGCAAAAAATTTGAAATCTTACCTTCCCAGTGCGCCTTCCATCTGTGTAAGGAGGATTATGCACAACCACAGTTCTCCATATACCGACTTTCCGATCGCTGCCCATTTTTCCAGATGTCCTCAAGTAAGCTTCTGTCACATTATCTATAAACATGTAGAAGCAAACGGTCTCCTTGGAATAATCACTAATGTTACTTGGCTGGTTTATCTCATCAAAATTTCCTGATGAAAACAAAATTCAATTGATAAGGAATCCACCATATATATCTAATAAAAAGTTGAACTGAAACTGTACTGCATATTACCAAATATAGCCGATGCAACAACCACTCCATTACACTGCTCCATATCATTTAGGTCAACCTCATCCATATCATATCCTGTATTCCGCCCAGGTTTACTTCCTCTAACAAATCTGATTGATGCTCAAATCCGTCAAGCAAAATGCACAATAAACTTAAGTGAGTGAAGAGCCAATAGAAGCTCATTATTACAAGACTAACTAATTCAAAAAAAAAGAAAAAACAGGTATGAAAAAATAATATTAGAAAATGTAACGAAGGGAAAGCAAAAAGGGAGAAACATACCCGCAGTGCACACTCATTGACTCTCTTATATCATAAGAATCACTCCTTTGCTTCAATGTAGGGTATCCACCAAAATCTGAGCCTCCAAATTCTGTGTCTCTTGATAAATTCTCTTCATAAATGTATGTTAAATTCTTAAGAACTGGAGAATATGAAGGGACCTTCGGCATCAAGGCTATGGCTTCTTCCACAGGAAGGTAACATACTGGACAAGCTGAAACGTAAAGAAGGAAGAAACTCAGCAACATCACATCAGTTGCTAACTTATCTTAGTGCCAAATATGCTTGCCATCTTGAATTTTAAAAGAACGTAATGCAGAATATTTTTCGAGAGAAGAGGAAGAGAGAGAGAACGATAAATCTGGAATAACCAAAAACAAATATCAAAGAATATGTAGAAACTTACGTCGTGGTCCAGTTCTTTTTTTATCTGCTGGTGGGGGAGGCAAAGTGAATGTATTACATGGGTGCCCAGGAGGAAGAGTGTAACCGAGAAAAACAGCAGGAGGAGGAGGGGGCAATGCCAGCGGAAAAGTCATGTTGATACTTTGAGCTCCATGTTGTCGTGAGGATTCAAAAAAACTTGAAGTGATGCTGTTGTTAACACTAATGTTTCCTACATTGACAACATCTTGTCCATCTTCACCTATAGATGAGCAGATAAGCATATATTACTTCCTTAAGCAAATCAAAGAAGTAACTTTGAGCTCAGATACATACATACATAAAGCCCATGTTTATCAAGTAAACATCTTTTAGTCTAAGAAATGAACTTAGTACTAAAAATTTCAACTAGAAGAAGATTTTCATACCACCAGATAGGGAAGCCGACACTAATGCAGATGAAATTCATTCTACACTGTCACTAATATAAGCATCTCTTGAACAAAATGGTAAACTAGTAATTCTCCAAGCATGATTCACAAAAGCCGTACGAAATGCATTGTTCAAGTTTAATTAATGTGCTAAGACTAATCGTTTACTCTCAATTAAACTAGCATTCAAAATCGAACTCAATCAACTAAATTACACTGAAGAATCAGTTCTATCAAAATCAGCTAGGATCAACTCAAACAATCAATACCCCACATCAACACACACAACTAATACAGAACCAAATTAAATTCATAAAAATCAAACATGCACAGGAACACGAATACCGAACCTTTTCCAACGTACAAAACCCAGACGAAAACTGCGGCGGAGATGAGGCAGAGCAGCAGCATTCCAACCTTCTTCCGGCCGGCAAACTTGCAGATCCAATGGAACAACCTATCCTTCTCCTTGAGCATTTTCGACGGCTTCCTTGCAGACTGGATTGGCAACACTCCGTTGATGCTGTTGATGTTGTTGTTCAGTAGCTGCTTATCCAAAGACCCATAACTCCCTGAGCGAATCCCCAATGACCCTCCAGTCATTGTTGATTCAAACCTTCATGCGCCCCTCTCATCTCCTCTTCCTCCCAATCGCAACCCAATCAGTCAAAAATCTCCCAAAACCCAGATTTTTTTCTCGATCAAAAACCCAAACTTTCAACTACCCAACTCAACAAATCGGCCGCAGAATTAAGGGCCACTCCCAAATTTCACTGAATCACTAGCTCCCCTGCTGCCCAATTGCACTAAAAAAAACACTCAGAACTCAGCTTTTCCAAAAAATCTGTTTTTTCTCGAATCCGAAAACCAAAAAACAAAGTTGGGAAGTGACAAGCAAGAACAAATATGCTTCTGCGAATCGAGGATTGCAGAAAACAAGAACAAAATTCTGCTCCAATCACTGAAATAAATGAAATTTGAACTCTGTGAAGGGGCGGAAAATTAAAAATTGGTGATGGGTTTGTAGGGTTTATAGCATAAATCTAGGTTTTTATGAAATCTAGGTTTTTTTGTGTAAAGAAATCTGGGATCACAATTACAAACAAATTTTTAAAAAAATTATTTTAATATTATTCTGATAATTTTGAGGTGATGACGGTGAGAACAAAATCTTGGATTATTTATACTGTCCAAATTTGTGGAAATATTTCAAATGAAAGTACGGAATTTATGACGTGCTAACCCGCGCCATGTGCGTGATGTTAACAAACAGACGACGTCCCCTTGTTTCACTCAGGTGGTATTTATCTTTCGTGCTACCGTAAGTTCAAATCGAGACGTCTGGCAACTTGGGGGTAATTTTTGTACTCTAATTTTTTATTTTGATTGTTCAAAATAAAATTAATGAAAATGGCTTAAAATTAATGATAAAGATAAAATAAATGATAAAGTGAATAATACTAGTATTAACTTTTTAGTGTAAAAATGTGAAATTTCGTTAAAATGAACAATACCGAGAGTTTTTCGTTAAAATTTTTTATTGTTAAAATTTCAATTGTTTAAGAGGGTAAAATCATTGCTTACAGCTTAATCCTTTTGGTTTCTGGTTTTTTTATTGGTTAATCGCTTCGGTTCGTTTACAAATTTATTTTTATGTTTTCGAACAAAACCACATATTTTATTTATGAAGGGGTGTGATATCCACACACCCATTTTTATTTCTCACACACCCTTTTGATTTTCGGTCATTGGATCGGATGAATTGAAAAAAATCAATGAACAAAAATTAACAAGGGGTGTGTGAACAGCACACCCCTTTATGAAATGGACAAAGACCATGTTCATGCAGATCAAAAACTGTTGGATTTAAATCCTTAGCAAATACAATGACCACTATCTTTCTACTTGGTTATGCTGGATTGCACTATGAAGCTGTTGGGAAAGTTGGAAAATCCTTCAACAATTATGGATATAGGATGAAAACTTGACCATACATGACAAACCTTGATCCATAATGTTCGCTTGGACACCCAAATGCTGCTATGAAAATTGCAAATAAATTAAAAGTTAGAGTAACTAAAGTTAGAGTGCGCATGTGAGCGGAGTTCAGCTCGATTTTTGAGTCCAAGTGTATATTCATGATCAGGGTGTGTCAAACTGTCAATACACTTCACTTCATCCTTTTACTATATACAATGCAAGATCATAAGATAAGTTTTCTATAAACATAATAACACACGATTTTTTGTTTTTGTGTGTACAAAAGCTCATATCTATAATATTTTCAATTAAGAACTCGTCTCGTACTTTTATTTATCAACAATAGAAGTATTTGTGCAAGGCAATACGTTTCTCAATTTGTTATTCTTTGGAAACATGAACAAAGTGCAAGAGGCTTCCAATTAATATAGAGTGTTTACCTTTACATTCAAAGTACCGTGTTTGATTCATTCTTCCTTCAATATCATTGATTTAAAAAATGATAAAAATAAAAATGAATATGGGTCGCCATATACCAATTAAACGTGATAACTTTGCGTGCAGCTTTTCAGGTCACTTGCCACGCTATTACTCAAGGGGAGCATAACTTTCATTTGATGCAATCTATCCTCTTGTTTTGTTAGATTTGGAAAGTTTTGAATGCTCATAAATAAGTTAATCAAAATCAATTCAAATTAAAACGTGCAAGTTGCAAATTCATCAATTTGATGCAACATGGATATGCACAATAGCCAAGGTTTAAAACATTCGTCAAATTCATTGCTTCAAATTATAGAAGGGTTTTATCACAACTACGATATAATTTGGATGAGAAATGCTAATGAGACTTTATATGAACTCTCTATCACCTAATAGTTTAACGTCAATTCTGTGTCATTATAAAACATTGTGCAAACAACATGAGATTACAGAGAGTCATACTTTTGCGAAAGTCTCCTTAAAAATTATCAAATACTTTATATTTATATTTTTTATAGTGTTAATAGAATAACATATAAAAAGATAAAGAGTGCTCGGGAGAATAAAAAAAGTGCAAAAATCTCTTCTTTTTCTTTTTTTTGAATTACATGAGCTCTTGAGTTAGAAATTAGAATTTGGGACAGAGAAAACGAGACTTCAAGAGGTTTCATGGGTCATAACCATACCATGCGCATGCAATCTCTAGCACCACCAAGCAAGTGGTCCACTCCACTGCCACTGTGGGCGTGGTGGTTCAGCCGCACGGGGAGGAGCAGCATCGAGTAAAGGTGGTGAAGTCGTGGTAGCCTGGTCCTCTTGGACGTTGACCTAATTGCCAATTGCGAAGCACATTGGAAAGTTTAGGGCACTGATTTTCAAATATTTAACAATACAAAGCAATTATTTATCGTAAAGGGATTGGAAGGATTTAGACGTGGTTTAATTTTAAAACCAAACATTATTTATTGAATATATAATATAGATAATTAGTAATTAGAGGTGGCCTTTTTTAATTAATTATTCATGTCACCGTTATCTTTCTACAATTGGTAACAAATGAACGTGGCACATGCAGGTAGCATCGTTTCTATCGTTACAGAAAGAGAGTCAGAGGCTTAGAGCTTTATACATATATTACATTCCTTATAAGATGAATGCTAAGAAGATTTTCTCAAAAGTAAATTTTTTAAGTTCTCTGTCATTTTATATTTTTTGCACAATTTATGTGTCAGCTTTATAAAATAATGTGTGAAAGCGTGAGGTAACAAAGAATTTATAAAAAGTCTAACTTTAAAATAATCTCTTTTAACATTTCTCTTCCTTCTTATATAATCTTCATCCATCAAGTGAAATTGATGATAGAAAACCAAAAGGCAAGACGAAAGTCATGCATAGAGATATTGAACGACAAAGAAGACAAGAAATGGCCGTCCTTTATGCATCTCTACGATCTCAACTTGTTGGAATCCAAATTGTCCCACATCGGACAGAGGGAGAAAAGAAGAGTGCTTTAAATAGAATTATCTCACTCTAACTAACACCGAGGCCTTTTGTGATAAAACCCCACACCTGAAGATTGTACATATGGTTAAGTGGGGACAGTATCGGTGTTGTTAGAGTGGTCCCTCGGCCCGTCGACCTGAAAATTTCCACACAACTCCCCCTTGAATATATCAAACTATAAAAACCAAACTGTTTGATCCGTGTTCCAATTTCGGTTTTCGAAAGTGCTCCCCCTGCTTATAATTCTTCCTTGCTGACCGAACAGAACGTAAGATTGACTTTTCACTTTTCACTTCTCGACTTAGAGAAATTTTTTTATTGTGACCGGAATACAGATGATGATACACCACGTGTTTTTATATAAATTGTAGAAAATTGTATTTTTTTTAGTTATTAACTTTTTAACACACATATCTCACCATTTGTATAGTGACACGAGATAGTCACATTGAAAAATTTATCCTCCACTTAAAATGCCTCTCCATTTTCAAACTTATTTACAGTCGCATGCATGCACATGCTAACATATTGCTAGATGGCTGCCGCAGGTAAATTAAGGCACGTGGTAATTGAATTAATTCAGTTATAAAAATGTTTCATTACGTGTTAACTTTAATGATTAATCCCTAATCATAGAGCAATTCCGCGCGATCACTGTTTGGTATAATTTGTTGGTGGAAGGAGAAAAATATAAAAATAAATAAATTATCGTCATATAAGCTGGTATGCACTCTGCAGCCGCCGTATATCTGGATATTGGATTGTTGTTGCCAATTGGTTGTCAAAACCATGTGGTGCATTGGTCGTGCACGCAAGTCTTCGTTCACATTTTTTATATCCGTAACATAATAATGTCTTACTTTTAAAGTAAATAAAAATAAATTCACGTTGGATTAATCACACTATACTGCTATATTTTAGTTAAAAATTACTCAGACTCGGGCTTCTTGCTAACACTAACAAACAAACCATGATAACCATTTCATATTTGCTTACCAGAATAAAAATTGGTGATGATGATGAATCGGATTATGGTGTTGTTTAATCAAGCCAGCAACCTCCCAAAGGTAGCAAACATTAGTCAGTAGAGAGATTATATTCACACACCCCAAATTACTTTTCCCACACCTTTTTAATTTTTTAATATTTTCTATCCACCACAAACACTTGATAGAAAAATATTAAAAAATTAAAAGGGTGTGAGAGAAGTAATTTGGGGTGTGTGAATATAATCTCCCTAGTCTGAAATGGTCACTTAAACCCGTTTTGGAAAACCAAATCTTCAAATTATTTAATCGGCCACTGATTATGATAGGCCACCAACTGTTAAAGTCACCATCTCTTTTCGATTTAAGGTGCTTAAACCTTATTTTAATTATATTTTGAAAATTATTAATTTAATTCATTAAACTCTACTGTTAGATCCCACATCGCTCAGGTGAGTGATATATATATATATATATATATATATATATATATATATTCTCATCCCTACCTAGCACAAGGCTTTTTGAAAACTCACTGGCTCCGAAGTTAAGCGAGTGGTGCGCGAGAGCATTCCCATGATGGGTGACCCACTGGGAAGTTCGCGTGTGAGTTCCCAGAAACAAAACCGTGAGGGCGTAGTCGGGGCCCAAAGCCTACAATATTGTGCTACGGTGGTCGAGCGGGCCCAAGATGTGGTGGACCCCAGGCTAGGATGTGACAATTTGGTATCAGAGCCTAACCCTGGTCGTGGTGTGCCGACGAAGACGTCGGGCCCCTAAGGGGGTGGATTGTTAGATCCCACATCGCCCAGGTGAGTGATCCTTATATGTATATTCACATCCCTACCTAGCACGAGGCCTTTTGGGAGCTCACTGGCTTCGGAGTTCGACGAGTAGTGCGCGAGAGCACTCCTATGATGGGTGACCCACTGGGAAGTTCTCATGTGAGTTCCCAGAAACAAAATCATGAGGACGTAGTCGGGGCCCAAAGCGGACAATATCGTGCTATGGTGGTGGAGCGGGCCCGGGATGTGGTGGACCTCGGGCCCAAATGTGACATCTACTACATAATCATACAATTTATTTCTTTTTTAATATAGGAAAAATAAAAAATTATACATCTCCCTTATTCATATTCACACCTTATATCACTAATTCATATTCTCTAACTGCAAAAATCAAGTAATTTGTTGGCATTAGTTTGTTGCAAAATGTTAATTTATCGGTCACTCAATACTACAGTCTAGTGGTATTCCTCTTCACTTAGAAGTAAGAGGTCTTAGGTTCGAGTCTCGAACATGGCGAATTCGATACCAAATCAGTTTACCCATTGTGTGGCTTAGCCGAACACCCCCTCCCCTTAATATAAAATATCAATGTGCTAAAAAAATGTTAATTTACCGTACGTTCCAACTTGAGATTTTTACAAACATTGTAAAGAATGTTCTAGGAATGTACTATTCACACACTCATTTTTACCTCCCAAACATCCTTATTAATTTTTTACCATTAACCTTCTTCAATTCATTTTATCCGACGACCAAAAATTGAGAGAGGCGCGTGAGAAGTAAAAATGGTTGTGTGGATAGCACTACCCATATTCTATCTTTTATACTTTTTCAAGTTTTAGGTTGATTTTCATAATTAAATTGTCAAAAGATTCTTTTCCCTCACATTGCATTATGTATTAAAAAATCGTATCATTTTATGTCTTTTATTTATTTGTCCATATGACTGTTAAACTAATAAGAGTAAGTCAACTCCTAAAAAATGCACTGGCACCCAGCTCATTTAATCTACTCAGTAAACGGTGATAGACCTCATGAACAGTAATTCGGTCAAATGCATCTCCACCCCTAATAAATGTGCTGGCACCCAGCCCATTTAAAATATTATTAATTTTTTTATAAAATAATAAATTTTAAATTTAGTGTTAATTTCATATATGATTTTTAACCAATCTTGTCACGACATGTGTCGTTATTCGAAAGTACTATTTTGGTTGAAATTGTTGAAAATATTAAAATCTGGTGTAAGTGGAAGATGATGGTATAGAAAATAATAATAATTTTTTTTGAATTTTTATTAAGATAATTAATCTAGACTATTGGATTTGAAAAAGATTCAAATCCAATAGCCCATATCACGCCACGTGGCTAGGCGTTGGATTTGATTTTTTTTTAAATCTTTGGGAATCCAACGGCTCAGAAAACAAGCTGTTGAAAATAAAGCAGTCCTTAATGAGCCACGTGGCATTCGGACCCTCGCCACTATCGCTCCTGCAACAACGGGCCCCAGCGTCTTTTTTTTTTTTTGGGAACGCGCAAAAATATTAGTGCACTATGACATCACGCTGACATGAGCATGACGTCACATAGGCCAACTAATTGCTTAGCACATTTTGGGCGGGCCTATGGCCTGGCTTGGGCTGAAGGTCAGCCTATTAGGCCTGTGTGGAGTGGTTTTGGGGGGTGGCAGTCCATTTTTCACACTTTGAGACAGCCTACCCTTGGAGTGGAGTTACTCTAATGTGACATATAGTTGACCGTTTATAGGTAGCAGCCACACGCTTAAACTAATGGAACCAAACTATTCGTTTATCGTTTTAGAATTCAAAGCAGTGATTGAGGAAAAGCTTAAGCTCCATGATGCCTAGTTATGGTTCATGTGCGCAGTGTGCCTCAACATAAACTCATAAAACAGTCACCCACTTTTTCACGTTATCAACTTAAAAATGATTATATTAACATCATAAAATAGAAATTAATACAATTTTAAATTCGCATAATACAAGATAAAAGAAATTTAAATTCGTAAACATTTTAAAAAACACTTCAAACTTGAAAAGTGTAAAATGTATTCAATCCTAAAAATAATAATCAAATGTTTAATTATTTTTCTTTCTGACTTTTCTTTGTGTTCAACTTGAGAGGTATTATTCTAAAAAAAGAATTTGTGAGGTAATAACTTGGCCAACCAAAACTAATTATCCCCAAAATAAAAAACAACTCATTTTCCGTTCTCATTGTACGGTAGCATATGGATTTTTCTGGAATGTCCGTTATATTTCAGCCAACTAGGGTTAATAATTTGTCCCTTTCTCTTCAACGGAGATGATAAGTTTTTCAGTACGACGAAAATACAATTTTATATATTAAGCGCTGAAATCACTTACATTATTACATTTTGTGTATTTGTCTATGTTTCAAATGTATTGAAAAAATTGTTGACGAGAGAGTCCAACGGCTGCTAGAAAAAGGCATCCGTTCCATTATGTTTTGTGTACATTTTACTTTATTTATTTGATGGCGGCGGTTCTGGTTCGTACGAAGGAGGCATCCATTGACTCTTCAACCTCAATTCTAGATTTTTAATCTGGATTTTTCCTGGAAAATGGCCAACGTTTCTACCGAAATAACCAATAGCCATTTTGGTATTCATGGCAAGCGATGTTATCATCAATATCAAAGCTTAGGTTTTGAATTTTGTCTTATGACTATTTTTATTTTAGTTTGGTGTCAGACTTGAGGTTTTGAAATTAATTTTACAATATTGTGCTTATGCCAGTTTGACGATGGATAGATGCTGTTTTTTTTTTTTACTAAATTTTGTTTAGTAAAGTGATAGAATATATAGAAAGATCGAAGAATTAACTCATTGTATTTTCCTTTCAAACAAAAATTCTTTTAATCTAAATAAAAAAAGAAATGCAAGACCAAAAAAATGGCAACACTAAAATGTGATTAAGAATCCGAATAAACAAAAGAACAATTAATTTTTTCAATTCTTAGACGAAATAAAAAAAATTTTGGTCGAACTCAGACCAAATAAGTTGACTTAAATAAAATCACATTTGTGAGGACTTTTATTCGATCAGCCGATGGCTTCTTTTGCCCTTTGAAATTTCAACTCTCAAGAAAGAATGCTGCTGTTTTGCATGTTCATGGTGGTCTTTTGAGTCGGCAGGTGTGCCTTCAGCAAGACAGCAAATCCCACCTCCAAACCCTACCATTTTCGTAATTAAACACATCTCCTGAACTGGAGTACTTGACCATGCATACTCACACACACCTTATCAGCTAATGCGAAAAGGACAAACACTTCTCTGCGTCCCCAACAATTCTCCTGTTTCATTCTCTTCCCGAAACTCCATGTGTGACCCTTTCCCTCCTCCTCCTCCTTTTTTCAGCTTCTGCCCTTTTACTTTGGAGATTCTGAACTGCCCCAATCTTCACGGCCGGACATTCAGCATCAGTTATAGTCGAGCAACTCCACTAACTGGTCATCTGACCTAACTCACGTCTTCTGCTTCCTTAGTTTCTCTACAATGAACAAAACAAAACCAAATCCCAAGCCTCTCCTCCTCGTAATTCTACTAACTTCGATCTTATCCTGCCAACCAGCTTTTGCCGTCGACTTTGTCTTCAACGGCTTCAACTCCCCCGACATGTTGCTTCTCTACGGCAACGCCACCGTTGAATCTCGAACCCTAACGCTCACAAACAACACCAACTTCTCCATCGGTCGAGCTCTCTACAAATCCAAGATCCCCACCAAAAAACCTAACTCATCGTACGTATACCCTTTCTCAACTTCTTTCATTCTCTCAATTGCCCCTTACAAGAACACACTTGCCGGTCACGGCATGGTCTTCATTTTTGTGCCGCAAACTGGCATCAAGGGGACGAGCTCGAGCGAGCATCTCGGACTCTTCAACTTCACCAACGGCGGTAGCTCCGACAACCATGTTTTCGGTGTTGAATTTGATGTGTTTAAGAACGAGGAGTTTACGGATATTAGTGACAACCATGTCGGCATCGATCTGAATTCTCTTCAATCTGTCAAGGCACACGAGGCAGGGTTTTGGCCGGAAAATAGTGATGGAAGTGATGAAAAAAGTTTCAAGAAATTGAAGCTTAATAGTGGGGAAAATTACCAGGTTTGGATTGATTACAAGGATCTCTTGATCAATGTTACAATGGTGCGGGCCGGCGCAAAAAGGCCGAAAACACCGTTGTTGAGTTTTGGCTACAATTTTTCTGATGTATTGTCGGATGAAATGTTTATTGGGTTCACAAGTTCAACGGGGCAGTTAGTTGAGAGCCACAGGGTTTTGGCATGGAGTTTTAGCAATTCCAACTTTTCGTTGAGTGAGAGTTTGATCACTTCTGGTTTACCTTCTTTTGTGCTTCCAAAGAGTTCGATTTTCGCATCAAACGGTTTCATTGCAGGGATCACAGTGGGTGGGTTTTTTGTGATTTGTATACTTGCTCTGTTTTCTCTGTTTTTGGTCAAGAGGCATAGGAGGCTAGCAAGGGAGAGGGAGGAAATGGAAGATTGGGAATTGGAGTACTGGCCGCATAGAATTACTTATCAGGAAATCGAGAAGTCGACAAAGGGTTTTGATGAAGAGAATGTGATCGGAGTTGGAGGCAATGGGAAGGTTTATAAGGGTGTTTTAGCAGGAGGGGCGAAGGTCGCGGTGAAGCACATCTCGCACGAAAATGATGGGATGAGGGAATTCTTGGCTGAGATTTCAAGCATTGGGAGGTTGAAGCACAGAAATTTGGTAGGGTTGAGAGGTTGGTGCAAGCGAGAGAAAGGTAGATTCATGTTAGTGTATAATTACATGGAAAATGGGAGTTTGGACAAAAGGGTTTTTGATTGTGATGAGAATAAGATGTTGAATTATGAAGACAGAATTAGGGTTTTGAAAGATGTGGCTTCAGGGGTGTTGTACTTGCATGAGGGTTGGGAATCCAAAGTCCTACATAGGGACATTAAGGCAAGTAATGTGTTACTTGATAAGGAAATGAATGGGAGGCTTGGGGATTTTGGGTTGGCAAGGATGCATGGACATGGTGAAGTGCTCGGCACCACTAGGGTTGTCGGAACAATAGGTTACTTGGCCCCGGAAGTGATCCAGATGGGGCGAGCATCAGAGCAAACCGATATATTTGGGTTCGGGATCTTGATTTTGGAAGTGATGTGTGGAAGGAGGCCTCTAGAGGATGGGAGGCCACCTTTGGTGGAATGGGTGTGGAAACTTATGGTGCAAGGAAACTTGTTACAAGCCTTTGATGAGAGGCTAAGGGCTAGGGGAGAGTTTGATGAGGAGGAAGTAGAAAGGGTTCTGCATTTGGGATTGTTGTGTGCATATCCTGACCCAAATGCCAGACCGTCGATGCGACAAGTGGTTAAAGTGTTGGAGGGGAAGAACAACGATCAGCCGGACGAGTCGGAAACTGAGGACATGGATGCATATTTGCTCCGAAAGCTGCAATCCAAGGAGATGTGGTCGGATTTTTCACAAACTTTTGGATATGGATCACATTCACACCCAACTTTTGAAGACATCAAGCAGTCCATATCCACTTCAATGTCTCTTTCTTGGTCTAATACTAGCATATTGGAAGGTAGGTGAATCTCCATCGTTCACTAAATGGAAAGGGAAACTCTTGGGTACATATGTATTGTAGCACACTTTACCACATAATATGAATGAGTTTGCACAAAGATCCCTTCTTTTGCAATCTATTTATCTATTCACAATCTTTGAACTTAGGTCTCGATTCGTATAACATTATGAGAAGGATAATCAAAAAAGTAGAACAAGAAAGTCAACTCGGAAGATCGGTAGCATCCCAATTGTAAAAAGCATGTTCACTCCGCAAGCGTAGAACTTGGAGAGATTTTTGCTATGAGAGAGGCTCTTTATCTTTCTATTTAAAGACACAATTGGACCATCATTACTAGGACCATCCATGTATCGTGGGCTAACCATATTTGCACTGCCCCTTTGAAAGGCAGGTAATGATGTTCTATTCTAAACATGAGTGTTTTCCATCTTAACAATATTTGATCAACTACCATATTATTAATCAAAATTTGAGAGTTTTTCTTAATAATAATGTTATTCTTATCATATTATTATTATCACAACTTTATATCATCTTATGCAACGACTGAGTTGGACATGCCACGTCATTTAATTATAGTATACTTAAATTTCTATACAGGTTTTACTAATTTTTATTAGTTTTTAGTGGAAACAGATATTCATTTGAAGGTTTTATAATCAAAATGGCCTATGAGATTGACATAACTCCTCATTATTGGTCCTATAAATTTGCAATCGATAAAAGTAGTCCTTAAATTTGTCGACCATCAATTATTTTGGTGAATCTGTGAAAGATCTCTGTTAAATAAAGAGACCAAAATGACAAAAATATCCTCAATTTAATAAACTATGGGACTCAATGATATGATAAAAATCAAGGATTTTTTTGTCATTTTTTCTTTATTTATTATAAATTTTCACAAAAGGGCAAAAAAACTAATAGTGGACAAATTTAGAGAGCAGTTCTATTGATTTTGAAATGATTAAAGTGAGGAGTTATGTCAATCTCATAAACCATTTTGCCTATAAAACCTAGTTTGAATAGAATGGAGCTCAAAATTCAAGCGAACCACAATCTACCAGAAGCTCAACATTAGGCTCAACAACAAAACAAAACCGATTTCATTCTTACTTACATGCAATTTTCCTGCAAAATAAGCAGAATTTCTTGGAAAATACTCGGAATGGAGCTCAAATTCAATGAATTCTACGATCTACCAGAAGCTCGACAAAAAACAGAATCGATCGCATTATGCTAGCTACTTGCATTCAGGAAAGGTCACACATCCTAGTTAATTTTTGTCATTTGATTTTCTTTTTCATCTAATTTGACGGTCGAAAATTAAAATATAATGTGAGAAGTGAAAATGGATGTACAGATAACATACCTCTTCAGGAAAATACACGATTAAGTAAGTATATATATAAAGATATGCTTATTTCCAACAAAAAAAAAAAAAAAAACAATTTGGTTGACAAATTGCCAAGGGATTATGGTCAAATCAGACGGATATATATAATAGTTCTGACCTTAGCCAGAGTCCATCAAACTTGTGCAATTCTCTTGCTCTCTCAAACAAAGCCATGAAAAACCAACGACGCAATCGCAATCTCAGGCGAGGAGTGAACCCAACCCTAGCGCAGATGAGCGGTATGCTTTTATTTTATTTTTTGGTTTTTGGTTTTTGTTTTTAGGGTTCACGAGTGAAGGAGGAAGATTATTTGTAATTCCGAATTAAACAAAACTTTGAATTTGATTTAATTTCATACCTGTTTCCTTAGTTTCGATAAAAAAAATCCTTTTTCATATTGAAAATATGAGAATTCTTTTGATGTATAGGCTTGATTTTCATTCACATTCAGTCGCAATTAATTATATTGAAAATATGTATGCTTTTATGGTTTTTGTGTTTAGGGTTTGTGACGATGAAGATTAAATTATTTGTAATTTTGAATTTGAGGCTTCCTTTGCAATCTGCATATGTACTTGAACAACCATGTTAAGCAATAAATTTTTGCTTCTGCTTACTGTGCTTGAATTTAATTAAAATTAATTTCGTTCCCAATTATTTTCTTTGTGTTGATAAAATTCCGGTTTTATGTCGAAAATATATATTTTTTTATAGGTTTATGTAATGGCTTGATATTCATTCACAGTCAAATAGCAGTTTTGTTTTACTACTTGCAGATTTGATAATTGATATATTGCTTGGCTACTGGTATTATTCCAAATGTGTTTCTTCTTATAATATATATGTATATATTTTTTTTCAGAAACTGAGAGAGAACAAAAGTATATTGAGGGGTACAACGCCTACAGTGAGTTTCTCATTGCCTGTCCTCGGCCTTTTGCCGATCTAACCAATGCATATGAATTTATCAACGTTTTTTTATTTTTATCATTCTAATTCTTTTTCTTGTCTTGAGATTTTCAGTGCGCGAGCTAGAGCGTCAGAGCTTAGAAAGGTTCTATGCCACCACATCTTGTGAAATTATCTCCGTTTCTTCTAATGGTAATTTCCACGCGCACACCTTTTCTTTTCCTAATAATTAAGGGTCTTTAATTAGTTAAACATGCGTTTCTTCCATATGGCTTACTTAACTTACCAACAGATGAGGAGGAAGAAGAACAAGCTTTAGAAGATCACTTAATACCAATATGTCCAATTTGTGCTGAGGGTTGCCACGTTCCTGACTATTGCCCCTGGCGGGAAAGTCTCCCGAAGGGTATAACTGAAGTTCCCAAGGGTTATGCAATTGGTTGTGTGCTTTGTGGTAACGTGCATAACAAGTGCAAACATAATTGGGGGGTTGTTATTGACGTTGAATGCTATATTTGTGATACGGAGGGAGACCACTTGACTTTGGAATGCCCCAAGATACAGGCCAAATGCTTAGCTAGAATCGATGCCAGAGCCAGGGAGGTAGAGGAAGCCGAAAAAGGGAAGGAAGGAGCTGCCAAAGACGGGGCAAGAGCCGGAGCCGGAGCCAATGGTACCCTTGAATGCTTACCTTGTCATGAGAAAGGAGACCACTTGTATTGGGAGTGTCCGAGGCTAATAACAGCGGGGCTGACCAAAGTTAATAGTGAGGAAGCCAAAGGGAAAGATGGAAAGCAGAGGACCGAACCAGTATTGAAACCTCACTTGGTGGTTTGGGACATTTGAGAGTTTGGAGTTCTTTTCAATGTTGGTATGTTAATATAGAAGGTGTTTGTTCATTTCAACTCAGTTTTCGAGTGCACTTGATATCGATGCGTCGGTATGGTATTTTCGTATCCGTTAATATTAATAGATAGAGGTTTGGAAAGATATCCCTTCCGCACACAACTCAACCGTAGAGGACCGAGGACCGAATCAAACTCGTGACCCTTATGAAGCATGTCATGGAAAACTCTTCAACTTCCCCCATTCTGCCTCCCACATCACAGAAGGACTAGTTATAACCGGGTCATGATATGAAATTTGGAGAGCAGCCCATTTGTGGCATCTGCTTTGCAAGCGTGACTGCCCTTGGAGGTCCGCACTGAAGCATAAAACGCTTGGCTCGGTCTAAGCTTCTCATCCTCATTTCCTTCAAGTGAGAAATCATCGCTCCGACGTCCCGGATTCTGTTGGAGCGGAAAAATTCGGTTCCTCCAAGAAGTAAATCTTGTTAACCGTGTTGAGAAGCTTTAGACGTCATCATACACTTTGCCACACTAAATGGCCTTCTCAAACACAAACAATGAATTAAGGCATTGCAAGTAAACAGATGATTGAGGCTCGCCGCCTTGCTTGACCATCTCAATCAAACACTCCATTGCCTCGTTGAACTCGCCTTCCTTCCAATATGCATAAAACGGACGTGTAACGAGCTTTAGGTCAATGACTCCAAATCACAAAGGGCTTTAAGGCACTGGGTGTAAAAACACCCCTAAGGACTTATTAACTAGAGCTGAAAAGGCTACGAAACCGAACTAACCACCATGTCCCAAGCCAAGACTCTACCTTTGACGCGAGAACCACTGTTGATCAGCCAGGACTGGCCCAGTTACTAAGCAAAGTTTCGGGTGGAACAATTATTACTTTATTTGTAACACATACTAAACTTCACTTTTCTTAGAACAAAAATTAAAATACACTTAGACGAAAAAGTAAGTGTTTCAATCTCACTCCCCACAAATCATGTTGGTGTGAATGTGCAATTTTCAAAGTTCTCCAAATTCTTCTCTAGAGTGTAAAAATTGAGTTCTTACAATGTTTGATTCAGCTTCAAAGGGCATTTTCGTAATTTCACATTTTAAATTATAAAACCCGTAATTTTTGGAGACGGGTCGCTACAACTTCAACCTAAGAAGAATGAAAGAAATAAGAACATAATATCAAACAAAAAGCACATGCTAATAAGCAATCGTTAATGAAATTGGAGCTAATAATTATTATTTATACCTGATCGACTTTGATTTGTAACTTCATCTGCACCTTCCCTTCACTGTGGGTTAAATTTTCTCAAATTTTAAATTTTAACCCAAAACTTATTTTAGGTCCCTTCATTAAATAAAGATTTGGATTAATTTAAAAAGGGAACTTTAACGAAAAGCTCCCGGTACTGTTCACTTTAACGAAAAACCACATTTTTACACTAAAAAGTCAATCATGACACTATTTACTTTACCCTTTATTTTGTCCTTATCATTAAAACTCAAAGTTTTCAAGCCCTTTTCATTAGGTTTCCTTAATTTAAAACCCGAGAGATGAAAATAGCACGAAAAGCCCTCCAAGCCCGATCTGTGTCCTTTTTATTGGCCATCATTTTAAAATTTCAACCATCGAGTTTTGCCGCGCATCTTTAGCAACACGTCAACCGTTGGATTTGATCCAACGCCTCACGTAAAGTTCCGGACGCAAGAGAGGACAACACTCGTGTAGTTTTTCCAATTTTTCCGGGTGTCAAGTCCAAACCTTTACATCGGCCCAATCCTAATCTACGTTTTGTTCGGCTTTGGTATGACAATCCTAGCCTTGAGTACGCAATATTTTAATTCGGAAACCTCCCGCCTAAGCCCCAAGCCCGAAGGTATTTTTCACAATATTCTGGAAAAAAATTTATACGAACTCATGCAACTTCATTTTACACTCAGTTTATTTTGATGAATTATTTGTGAAAATTTCTCTCCAATCAAGGATTTGATCATTGTAGAATATGTACCTAATATGGGCACCCTTTTGTATTGTTTAGTTGTTATTAATGAAATTACTCTATCGTTGCTCTTCAAAAAAAAAAATGCGATTAAAATGGACAAGCGTCAATGACGTTAACAATGACGAGATTGAACCTCTTAATTTGACAACACAACTCGTTACACACTTGCATGTAAATTACATTTTACCCCTCAAATTTGGATGCTATTGAAACCTCGTATATTATTTTTTAAACATTTTAATCTCATATATTTACTCGTATTTGGTTACAATTTCATACATCCATTAGTCAAATCGTCAATTTGATCGTTAAATGATAACGTAACAATTGCAGAGACCATATTTGTTTTTATACAGGTTAATACTCCTGAACTTTTGAGGCACGTGTAAGCTATCCAAGTCCTTATTCCTCACAGCCTAATTTCACAAACAAATAGTTTTCTTCGTGATTAATCAAATTCTCTAATTTCATAAACAATTAAATCACCACCAACGAAAACTGAGAAAGTTTAGAGCAAATAGCAAAAGGGGTACAGCAAGTGCCGAATTTTGAGATTGAACAAATAATGGGTTTTTTTTATTTATCTACATGAAAGTTAATTGTAAATAACTCAACTAACTCAACTATGAGTCATATGAAATGACTAGCCTTACAAAGTACACACCCTAAGTTCTTTTAACAGCAAAACCTAATAATAATTCAAGAGTAAACATTTTGAGATTTTTCTTGTTTTCGAGTTGCAGTCTAAGAGTTCACATTTGAAAACATTTTATGCGATTCCGGTACTAGTTTTTCAAAGAAAATTTTCAAAAGCTGAGGGTGTGATCGTGATCGTGAAAATTTTCAAAAGCTGAGGGTGTGATCGTGATCGTGATTGCAATCGCAATTGCAAATGCTGCAAGGAACCCATTGAATTTTTCGTAAGGAAAATATAATGATGTTCTTTATTCTCCAGGACGCAGAAAATATGTTCGGTACCTATTTATTCAATTTTGTATTGCCCGCCCTGTGGTATTTCCAATATGGTCGGGCCCTTCCAATTTTAGGCGAGTCTGGACGAGCCGGAAACTAAGAACATGGATGCATATTTGCTCCGAAAGTTGCAATCCAAGGAGATGTGGTCGGATTTTCCACAAACTTTTGGGTATGGGTCACATTCATACCCAACTTTTGAAGGCATCGAGCGGTCCGTATCCACTTCAATTTCTTGGTCCAATACTAGCATGGTGGAAGGCAGGTGTATCTACATCATGCACCAAATGTGAAGGGAAACTCTTTTGGGTACATATGTATTATAGCACACTTTTACCACATAATATGAATGAGTTTGCACAAAGATCCGTTGTGTTTTTGCAATCTTTTGATCTGTTCACAATCTTTGACCTTGAATCTCTACTAATCGAAAAAAGTAAAACGAGAAAGTAACTCAGAAGATCGATAGCACTCCGCAAGGGTATAGGACTCCGAGAGATTTTTGCTATGAGAGAAGCTCTCGTCTTTCGATTTAAAGATACAACTAGACCATCATTACCAGGACCATCCATATTTGCATTGCCTCAAGGAAGGGCAGGTTTTTATACTACTTTTCGTTCAGCCCTCTTTTGAATTTAAGAGGGAGAATCGGTGTATTTATACTACTTTCGTTGTGAATCACGCGAAACTTTGTTTGTACTTTCGTATGAATGCATTGCCGCATTTTGCATTAGTTTCATGTGTTTTCCCCAAGTGTAGTTCGATTGTCGATGAAGTCGTATAAGTTTGCTAATGCTGTAGTGGTCCCCCTTTTAAGAGAATGGAGGAAAGCTTGGGGTTTTAACCATCGTTTAAGGTATTACTCATTAGAATAAAACTAAATCCGAATCAAAATTGCTGCACTTTTTTTTTTTTTTTTTTGGAAAGTTGCTGCACTTTATTGTTTTTATATATGTTGTTTGGCTATAAAATTTCACATGGAGAACAAAAATTCACCTTGTAAAACATACGTAAGTTATATAGTTTTCGGATACAAACTGACCATGTCAAGTCTTTCTTTCTTAGTAATTCTGGTACAAATAATTGACATGTCTTAAGTCCAAGTCTGCTACTACTAAGGTACTTTAACATCTTCATATTATCCGAGTTTAGCTGCTTGAAATATTGAATGCACGGTCTAGTTCTTCATATCATCGGAGTTTACGTTTTGGAAGCTTTTCAATAAGCTCAAATTTTTGCTCACCAACCGCAATGCCCAAGCTAGAAAAGAAATTCAAAGCCCCCTATTGCACCGTGAAAGGAAATTTGTCCTAGTTCAACACTAAGTTTGTTAATTGGACACCATTTTAGCACGAGTCAAATTGTGAAGACAATCATCAAAGAAAGACACCCGAAGACAAAAAAATTATCCACGAAGAGACTTGGATAACCCTATAAATCATGTCAGAGAGAAAATATCATCTTGTGTAACGCCAAATCATGAGATTTTCAAATTAAATTACGTGCAATCAGATCAAGTTGTAAAAAAATTTCCAAGGCATGATATGATACTACTTTTCTTCTATACACCTAACTTGGAGAATGGCAATTGTAATCCAATCAATCTTTACCAAAAGGAAACAAATATATAAAATTGCTCAAGAAGAATAATCGACAATATACGAATGATATGTACCGCCAAGCGCCTCATTCAACTGCTCGTACCTCTCTCTCCTAAAGCATAGATAGTATATGGCGAAAGGAACCTGACTGGAATTCAAAAATCTATATATCCCACATAAAGTCTGTAGATTTATCCGTCTGCCAGCCTATTGAAATAACACTACACAATTATATAACCACATAAATTTGCAGGTCAGTTGTGAACAGCTCGTTGCAGACCAAAATATGTCGCTGTGGGGATCTATATGAATCCTTTCTCTTGATTGAAGATAAAGAAGGAAAATGGAGCAATAATCGTGTTGTAAGAGCCTGCAAAGATTTCAACAAGCATCAAAAGTGCCGCAGAGGGTATTCATGTTATGTTTGCACCGGCCCTGGAGAAGCACATTTGGTATATTATAATGCCCTTCTACGTCACTAGGGAATAAAAGGGTCAGAAGACTTGCAGGTCAATGAGGAGGAAGCCATAGAGGCGGTGTGTGGAGCCCTATACCTTGCAGGTCTTAAGAGCATGAAAGCTGAACCACCATACGAGGTGCATGTGTTTCGTAGACCAAATTACGAACGGATTGTGCTATTAAAAGACGTTTGTTGGAAGCAGTGGGATATAACAAAGAAGTTGGTACGTGGAAAGAGAAATATGGCAATTTTTTATTTGAAGGCGTTACTCAGAGAGAACCTTTGGAAAATGGTCACAACAAAGTACCCTTTTGCAGATGTTCGTAGGCATGGACACCCTCTTGTGCTTCTGGAAGGAGGATACATCCTACACGTGGTTAAACTTGGGAGCGCTGGTAGCATCGAGAAAATGATGCAACATGCGGCGACATCTAGTGTAACTGTACTTGCCGAGTTTGTGACCATAAACTCCAAAAGTACAGTTACACTAGATGTCGCCGCATGTTGCATCGTTTTCTTGATGCTACCAACGCTCCCAAGTTTAACCAGGTGTAAGACGTATCCTCCTTCCAGAACCACAAGAGGAAATCTGTGCCTACAAACATCTACAAAAAGATACTTTGTTGTGAACATTTTTCAAATGTTCTCTCTAAGTAACGCCTTCGAATAAAAGACTGCCATATTTTTCTTTCCACAAACCAACTTCTTTGTTATATCCCATTGTTTCCAACAAACGTCTGTTAATAGCACAATCCGTTCGTAATTTGGTCTACGGAACACATGCACCTCGTATGGTGGTCCAGCTTTCATGCTCTTAAGACCTGCAAGGTATAGGGCTCCACACACCGCCTCTATGGCTTCCTCCTCACTGACCTGCAAGTCTTGACGTAGAAGGGCATTATAATATACCAAATGTGCTTCTCCAAGGCCAGTACAAACATAACATGAATACCCTCTGCAGCACTTTTGATGCTTGTTGAAATCTTTGTAGGCTCTTACGACACGATTATGGCTCCTCTTCTGCTCCATTTTTCTTATTTATCTTCAATAAAGAGAAAGGATTCATATAGATCCCCACAGCGACATATTTTGGTCTGCAACGAGCTGTTCACAACTGAGATATTTGCTACTGTTAACATGTCAGAGCCGGTGACCCTTGAATCAACAGCCAACAAGGCAAAGCCTGGGAAGGGGAAGGAGAAGCAGAGGCATGTAGTGCCCTCCTGTCTTCGAAGTTCGTCTTCGAAGTTCTTTAACAATTTCATCAACAGACTCCTTTAAATGGCCCGTTGCAACGCAAAGATATTGATACTCATTTATAATTGAGTCAACCTGGTTATAACAACATGACCATAAAAAATAAAAAAATAAAAAAGTATGCAACTACTTAAACAAAATAGACATCTGATGTTCAGTTTCTTAGCTACAACTCGTCATTCAGCTTCTAGGCTTAAATTACCGATGCATAATCATACAGAATGGCGCTATCTGCTCAAATTATGGGCAGAAGATAATGATGCCTTGCAGTCCTAATTTCTCTTTATAATTTATATGAATTCATTTTTTAGGTGTTTGAATTTTTTAATTATAATGCACACACATTGTCACCATAAAAGAAGTGGTAATTTACTCACATCTTCAAGCTCCTTGTCCATGGCGTACTCTAAAACAATTCCATCGTTTTCCATTACTGAAGGAATATCAAGTTCCATCACGTAGATCGCGCAAGGACTACCAAATCCAGAGGTCGGATGGCCATCAAAAGTGCTGTTAGACTTGCTTTCCACACTTGAGGCTCCCGCCTAATTCACTTGAGATACACTTAGCAGTCGTTATAAATCATTAATTCTATTGAGTTAGTTGAGAACCTGTTCTGAAACAACTTTTGAAGGTTCATTGAAATTTCCGCAGGTCTTTCTGGAAGCATTCGATGAAACTTTACTGCCTCCAATACTCCTACATTTAGAAACATCAAGACATTCAAAATCACAACCAAAACATTTCCGCACAGAAAAGAACTGAAACATAGGAATAATTACACTAGCACCATACTTTGAAATGTTCAAGGTAGAAAGCTTGGTTTTCTTCTTGGCAGGTTTATCAGGACAAAGTTTACTCCCTTCGACTGTAATGATCTTTGAGTTCATCATAGACTCCAGGCTTGAAAGCATGGATTTAGGATTTACACACTTCTGAGCACTAGGTTTAATAGTCTTCTCGATTAAGCTGGAAGGATTTGCTTGACTGCTAGAAATCTCCACATGCCTGAGTACATATATTGACAATCAGGTGTTTCACTAGAAGGTCCACTCGACCATTGATTATGTTGCTCAACAATGTACGAAATAAATTGTCAAGTGCATGAGAAATAAGCAGAGTCACATCTTTGGATAAGAACATTCAGTCAAAAGAGCCACATTCTTAATGATAAGATATGCAAAGTACAAGATGGAACAAGGTCTTTTATAAATGCCTTAGCCGAGATCATGAAGACTTTTTCTCGTTCCACTTCCCAGGACAGGTTCCCTTTCTGTTACTTCTTTTTCAGACAGCCGTGAATTCCCAACCAGTTTGGCCTTTCTGGGTACACTGTCAGAATTGAAATCCTCTCTGTTGATGATTACGAAGGATGGGGCACTGCTGTTTAGCATCGTCAGTATCTTTATTGTATTATCTATGAAATAAAATGAAGTCCTTTTTTTCTTGAGCGATTCAAAATAATATGATGTCAGTGTAAAAACTTTACAAATCTGTTTATTTAAAACAATAAGGCTACTGGAATATGTTGCCTCGAGTCATCAGCTGATACTACTTGGATTTTAACATCACCTTCCCGATATGACATGTTTGGCTTTTGTTTCTTTTATCAACTAACGCAGGAGTCTCAGGCAATTTGCTTCCAATTTGTGCATCATTATCATTAGTAACCACCCTGTTGAAGATTAAACAAAACAGTTTATAACTTAAATTCCTACTATTCAATTGTTACAGGAAAGTATTACTGTATCCCTCACCCTTGCTCAATTGCACGACGTAGACGCATGGTATCAATCCTTTTGATTCCAGATGAGAGATATTTTACTCCTATCAATGATGGCTGACACATTTGAGATCGAACTTGCTCCAATCTCTTAGAAATCTTTGAGTGGAATTCTCCACTTTTGCTTTCATTGTCAGCGTAACTTTATCAACTGCAGATTCACTGCATCAAGAGGGAAAAATGTAAATGACGCATTGATACTAAGGCCCCATTTGGCAGTTCGGACTGTACTGACTAAATTAGTATGGCATTTGGTGCAGTATTGGACTAATGACCGTATTATTTATGCTATATTTGGTACTGTTAAACATCGAACAATTTGAAGAGCAGAGTAGCACGGACTTTATCCTAATTTCTTTCAAACCCAACATATATTTTCTAGCATCTGGGATATCTTGTGTTCGGGTTTGGATGGTGGGTTTGATGCGCTGCGATTCAGAGAACACACCAGCCGTGCAAGACACAAAAATGCATTAATGACCTCTTCAAAAAAGTTAAAACAATGAAAGGTGGCATCTGATGAAGAAAAACCCAGAACAGCACATAACCTCTGATCACTCATATATTTATTGCATTTATACCATCCATTTCTAAAGTCTTTGTGATGTTTTTGTATTAGAATGGTTGCATTTTACCTTACTTTGTGTTAGTGTGCAGTTACATTTACTTTAAGTTTAATTTCAAGAAATTGTGAAAGAAAAGCAGAAAATAATGAGAAGAAAAGCAGTGGGAGCTAGCTGGCGTGGGTGAGGAGCAGAAAAGAAAAATAAAATAAAAGCTGAATGATGAAAGGATAGAGAGAAAGAGATAGGCAAGGAGAGTAGTGGGGGAGGAGCACTCACGGGATGAAAGGCTGGGAAGAAAAGAAGAACAAAAAAATAATAAAAAGGATATTAGAAAAGTGGGGCGGTGATGGAAAGGCAGAAAAAGAAAGAAAAAAAATAGAGAAGGCGTGGAGACTAAGGGGGGTGAGATCGGTGGAAGAAAAGGGGGGAGAGAGAGACTGACGAAGGAGAAACGGAAAAATGGGGGAATAAGGGGAGAGAGTCACGGTGAGAACAGAAAAGAAGAAGACAGAGGGCAGGGGACTCACGAAATAGAGAGGGAGGATAGGAGAGACTCTGGAAGACTGGGAAGAGAGTTAGAAAAATAGAGGGGGAGCTCTCGGGAGCAGAGAGACAGAGAGGAAGAAAGCAGCGTGAGGCTGCGAGGGAGAAGGCAGAGTCTCTCGCGGAAAGAAAAAAAAAGAAAAAAACAAAAGGCAGCAGAGGCTGCCTTGCAGAGGCAGACTCGGGACGATTGGAAGAAAGGAAGGGGGGCTTGTCTCGTCAAGTCAGGCTGCACAGAGCATGCAGGTTGCACATCGGAGAGCTTCTTTGTAATAAAGGGTTGTCTCTTTCCTTAGTCTTCATGAATAAATTTTTATGTATTCAAATAATTATGTGTAACTAATTTGTTTTCGCTAGAGTGAGGCCATGAGCCACAACATGATTATGTAGATGTCTATTTTAATTGCTTAAGTGTTGTAATATGCTTGCTTTGATATTTTCAATTACCGAATTAAACTATCTATGTGCCTTGATGCTTAATCACCATTAGGATGCTTAGAAAAGTCATTGGATGCAATTTTGAACGAATATCACGTTAAAATTGGTTGTGCTTCTTGTGATTGAGGATTGTAATTTCTCCTAAGGTAAATATCATACTCTTAGGGATTGCATGGTTTAACAAAAGGATTTTCACCAAGATTAATGAATCACTCATGTTTATATTTAATCCAAATGTCATGGATAAATTACATGTAGTGGTATGCGTTTTAGCTTGAATATCACAAGTAAAATATACATAAGGAAAATCCAACCTTCAAAGCATGTGTGTTTTCGATTACTTAAGCAATTAGATGAGCTACGTATGAATGTTGTTGGTAAAGGTTGAACTCTAGCGTTTTGTCAATCTAATTTTCTTCAATCATTTATTTTACCTTGAATTTCTATATTTACTTGTTCTGTTTAGTTCGATCACTACTTCTATAAGCAAATCCCATTTTAGATAATTGTTTTAATCACTTCCTATAGTATTTAATTTTGTTAAATTAGTGAAGTTCTTAGAGTTAAATAAGCAAAATACTCCAAAAACTCGTAAATTGTTCATATCAGTCCCTGAGGAGATTCGACCTTGCTTGAGCCATTCTATACTACAAACGACTTGTTCTCTTGCAAGAATTTTCTAACGGTTTTACCCTTGATTTTACAGGTGGTAAAATCGCTATCAACCTCCCTCCAGACAAAAATTCAAGAGGAAATTAAGTAAAAAATCGTAATATTTTGTTTTGAATGCACTATATAATCATCCCATCCCAACAACAAAAAATAAAGGGAAAAAAGGAGGGCGGATAGTCTTCTTACGGTGGTAATTTTTCTAGATGCAAAGTCTATACATATCACAGATGCAACGAACTATAAATATCACAGATGCAACGAACTATAAATATCACAGATGCAACGAACTATACATATCACAGATGCAACGAACTATACATATCACAGATTAAAGGGCCCAACAACAAACCCTAAAATTCTAAAATTCTAAAATTCTAATTAAAAGAAAAAATTATATTATCAATTGCAAAATTAGAGAGAAAACAATGACTAAATTCAATCAATTGAAAGAAAGTGCAGGAAAAATAGAAGGATAAGGGAAGACCAGAAGAAGGGGGCGGAACCGTGAGAAGAAGAAGAAGAAGAAGATGAAGGAGGAGGAGAAGAAAACATGGGATTCGGACGAAGAAGAAGAAGGAGTAAGAGAAACAAACCTGGGATTCAGGCGAGATATCACGCGAGAGGCAGAGAGAAAGTGCGACGTGAGGAGGACGGGGAAGCGAGAGCGACTAAATAACGGAGGACCAAAGACAGAGAAAGAAATCTGGGTTTTTGATGCGTTAACGGTTAAATTACGTTAATATTTTATATTTTTATTATTTTTTATCTTATTATTTTTATTAAAAAATTAATATAAAATATTAACGTACCTCACAAATAAGAAAAAATAGAAAGAGTATTTCCTTTTTATTTATACGGTCACGGTTAAGCTACGTTAATATTTTATATTTTTATTACTTTTTGTCTTATTATCTCTATTAAAAAATTAATATAAAATATTAACGTACTTTAACCGTCCGCACAAATAAGAAGAAATAGAAAAAGCATGGAAAAAAAAGTACAGACAGTCTGTCTCCCTAAATTATCTGTGTTATCGGAGACTTAGAGTATAAATAATCAGGCGTTTAGCGTATAAAAAATGTGGGGCCGAATTATTTAATTTGGTGAGTATTTAATGCAAAGAAGCACCAAACATCTGGCTCTATATTATTAATTCTATCCAGTGAGTTATATGGCGTACCAAGTCCTTCTTACCTTTGAAGGACATTGATTTATATATCCCTTAATGATCCAGAAGAGAAAGCGCATTCGTCTCTTATTAATTGATCATCTCCCATATGAGCACTTAGTTCTCCCACAAATCCATCAAATTACTTGCCATCACCTTCACGTTTGTCCTAAAGCATCTAAAGCCCGTTACGTAAACAGAATGCTACAAATCACAGTAGCCATTATGAGAAGTGTTAAAGAGACTCTCTTAAAGTGAGACTCTTTATGAACTTTTTGCTACTTCACGATTAAACATCAAGTTACGTGCCAACATTATAAAACATTGTGCTAAAAACAAAAATGACAAAGAGTTCATAAATAGTTCTATTTTTAAGAGGACTTACTTAGCATTCCTCTAATATTATTAATTGGGAATGTAATTGTATAAACTTAAGTAGAATCCCGATAGAATCTAGACATCAAATCCTCATACTTTATATTACTAATTTACTAGTAAAGCAAGAAAGCTATTATGATTCGTATAAATAAAGATACATATTAACCTCTCTCCCTGCTGTCTCCTCTCTCTCACCCACTCTTAAAATTTAGTTTACAACAGTTAGGCCATCTCCAACCGATGGCTGGCCAGAGGGCTTGTTTTAGCCCTCTGGCCCTCCAAGATTCTCCAAGATATTAATATTTTAATGAACAATACAGGGTCATATTTGCCTCCGTCTCCAACCGAGGGCCAGATGGCTTGTTTTAGCCCTGTCACAAAAAACCGCCTCCAACCGAGGGCCAAAGGGCCATACATAATTTATTATTTAAAAATTACAACTTAAATTCAAATCCAACGGCTAAGTAATGTTGTTTCATGTTACTTAATTTAATTTAATGTTGTATAATGGCTTAGGAAGTTATAGGAAAAAAATATAATTTAAAAAAAATATGAAACAAATTTTGTGAAATAGAAGTTATAGGAAAAAAAATAGAATTTAAAATAAAATGAAACAAATTTTGTGAAATAGAAGTTATAGGAAAAAAAAGAATTTAAAATAAAATGAAATAAATTTTCTGAAATAGAAGTTATAGGAAAAAATAGAATTTTAAAAAAATATGAAACAAATTTTGTAAAATAAAAGTTATAGGAAAAAATAGAAGCTATATAAAAAATTTTGTAAATAAAAAATAATAATAAAACTGTAAAAAAAAAAATTCAAATGCAGTACTAGACGTTGCATTTGAATTATTTCTTAAGAATTACTGTCGGTTAATTAATAGAAATGTATTACTGTCGGTTATTCCGACAGATTTAAAAATAAAAAAAAGCCAGCCCTCTTCGATTCCGTGGGGCCCTCTGGCCTAGCCCTCTGTTGGAGACCGTTTTTGGGCTATTTTCGGCCATCTGGACCCTTCGGTTGGAGATGGCCTTACAGATATATGCCCACTTAACACTCTGGTCTATACGTATACATACTTACTCAGTTACATATATACATTACATTTACATTTGTATATTTGTATTTAGAATGGATGGTACATTGTGCGACAGCAAACAAACTCTGGACTGGATCTTCCCTTTTTTCCCAAGGGATATGGGGATTTGGGTGTTGTTGCTGAAGCTATTGATACTATCTTATATCTCTAGCTATATGCATTTAACAAATTACCTCTCGAGAAATGCTGGGGAACTCTCTTAAAAGTGGGACTCTTCATGAATTTTTTGTCACCTCACAGTTTAATGTTAATTTTCATACCAACATTATAAAACATTGTACTTAAAATATGAGGTAGCAGAGTCCATGGAAGTCCCACTTTTGAGATGATCTTTTTAGCAGTACTCTTTGTCTCAATATTTATCTTGATGTTCACAAGTAGTACTTAAGTAATTCTTCTTTTATTCTAACTAACAAGCGACTTTGAGTTCAAGCCAGTTTTGCAGAGTCTCACTCCTCTCGAATGTGTCCTTGTAAGGCAGACAAATGATATGTTTGATTATCTTCGGATGCAATAAGTCGAGTCTCAGGATGTTTAACTGTTCTCAGATGAAAAAAGTCGAGTCTCAGTATTTGGAAGTTCACCAACTAATGGCCATAACATAACGATGACCTAATTGAAAAACAGACTAAAGAAGAGACTTGTGAAAAGTGTGATAACGCTATCTGCAATGTATTATAATTAAGCAGACAATGAAAGTATTGCCCTTACATATTGATGAGTCAATTTCATATTGTATATTTTACCCAATTCTTAGTATGTTTTGGTAATTAGTTTGGTAAAATTTTGATACTTTGATTTATATTTTTAATATAGGACATTCGACTTCCTCTGGAGCAAAAGATGGTCAAACGGACGAATTTTGGAGTGATTCAAATTGGAGGATGTTCGTGTGTCACTTGGCAGATGGGTGTCAAAATTTGGGATTTTTCTACAGAGCGGTTATTTTCTGGCGATGGAATAAAGAAGCAGTGCGCAGTGCTGAAAAATGACGTTTCTGGGTTTAAATGGTGTTTTTGGAGCCCAAGACGACTTCTGATGGGTTCGGGGCCTTCTGGAAAAGTGTTCAGAATATTTCAAACCTTAAATCCAGTCTCTATGGGCCGGTTTTGGAGTAGTTTAGGGATCCAAAACGTGGCTGTTCAGATTTTAAGCGAATTTTACCATTTAATTTAGGGTTTTGTTTCCTATTTTATTTTAGTTATTTTGTCACATCCCTGCCCGGGTGGGACCACTTCCCGGGCCTGCTCCACCATCATAGTACGATATTGTCCGCTTTGGGCCCCGACCACGCCTTCACGGTTTTGTTTTTGGGAACTCACGAGCAACTTCCCAGGAGGTCACCCATCCTGGGATTGCTCTAGCCCCCTTCTCGCTTAACTTCGGAGTTCCTACGGAACTCGAAGCCAGTGAGCTCCCAAAAGGCCTCGTGCTAGGTAGGGATGTGAATATACATTTAAGGATCACTCCCCTGGGCGATGTGGGATGTCACATATTTAGTTTCCTAATTGGATTGGAAGACCTTTGATTAGGGTGATTTAATTAGGTTAAATAAGGTTGGCCGTTTATGATTACTTTTTCTTCTTCCCAGTGTGTTTTTGGAGGAGGAAAAATTGGTCAAACATAGAGATTTTCAGACTTTTTCCATTCAAGGTGTTTTCGATCTTTTATTATTTTAATGAAAAATTTTATGATTTTTATTATGAATATGCGTAACTAATTCTCTTTTGCTAGGGTGAGGCCATGAGCCTTAGCAAGAATATGTAGTTTCTCTCTAATTTGCTTGTGATTATATGCATGCAGGTTTTCGAATTATTAATCACTGGGTTAAACTATCTAATTGTCTTGATGCTTGATCACCATTAGGATGTTTAGAAAAATAATTTGATGCAATTTTGATCAGAGGTCGGTCCCTAAAATTGACGAAGGTTTCTTGTGATTAATATGTGCAAGTTCACTTAGGATGAATACCACGTCTTAAGGGTTGCATGGTTTTTCAAAAGGTTTCACAAAACTTAATGAGTCATGCATGTTTAGATTTGATCTGAATACCACAGACGGATTGCATGTTTGATATACGCTCTATGTTGGGGTCCAAGTAGGCATATGCATGTATGGAATATGCATGTGTGGGTCATAAGTAATTGGAAGAACTACATAGGATTGTTAAGGTGATGGCGGATCCCTAGTGTTTTCTTAATTTGATTGTTACAAAACTGTTTTTCTGTCTTCATCTTTAATTTTGCAGATTGTCTAATTTTATTAGTTAAATTCGTTTTAATTTAAGTAGGTTATAAAATCAATCATCTCACTTTCTATTTTACAATAATTAATTGGATTTTGATTTGTTTCGAATTATTTAGTAATCCATGTGGAGAACGACATTGCGAGATTCGTTTATATTACAATATCCTTATCATTCTTGCAAGTAAACTAAGAGTTTTTAACCCATTTGCGTGTGTGGTAAAATCTCTATCACATATCAACATGGTATATGAGACATATATGACATGCAGATGCAGCTCAGCTCGTCGTATCATCTAGGCATGCAGATGCAGCTCAGCTCGTCGTATCATCTTCTCATTATTTTCTGAATAGCTAGCTTATACTTGCACCACAAATCTTTGGCTTGTCGTATATATTTACTTCCAACTCATTTATCACTAAGGTCTTACGAGTGTACTAGAAACACGTCTGATACACCAAGTATTATAATACAAATTATTGAAAGAAAAAAAAATTCTTCAAGTATACTCAACCACTAGTCTTATAACACTAATCACTCCATGTATGTTGCCGATAATGCTGATAGTTGTCTTTCAAATGACATTGCTCGAAAGAAAGAAAAACAATGACGCAGATAATTGGTGCTACTGTAAAGGAAGAAACCTTCATTGTTTGTAGTGCTGATCCTTTGATCAAGCATGTTAAATAGGATATTCCTAAGTTTTGCTTTGTGTGTCATTTATCAAACATCGACGTTCTATTATAAAACTAATTAGCAATATAGAGAAGATCATATAAGTACATAGCAAACATTGTCCCTCACCACTGTGGGACAACTCTCAACACGCCCCGCACGTGTGGCAGATTTTCAAGCCTACATGTGGACAACAACTGGGTGACGTGGAGCGCGTGTGACCGTTGGGCTTCACATGTGGACAACCTTGCTCTGATATCATGATGAAAGTTGAGGTTTCACCATAAAACCAGTTAGCAATATAGGAAATAGACCAAGATCATATAAGTACATAGCAAACCCTATCCCTCACCGATGTTACTCTCAATAGTAACTAATTCCGTTTCAAATATATATATATATATATAATTTTTTTTTTTGGGTTTGGTCAATTGGTGATTCATTCATCAAGGAAGTTAAAAGGACAGCCAACAAAGATCACGTTGAAGCATGCAAACAAAAGCCGCAAAGAACTCGTTTACAGATACAACGCCACTTATACAAGTATTGTGCGCAACGTACATCTCAAATATATATTTAAGTGAACACCAATTTGATCCTCAATTTTTTTCTCTTAATTAAGCTGTTACTGTAGACCAAATTGGACTAGCTAGGTCTTTCTCATCATCGTATCCAATCTGATCAAGGCTAGAAGAGAAAACGATCCAATCTAGCAACCGAGCTGATCAAATCTGGTCAAATCATAAACCCTAATCATGACACTAAAGAATTCAGATAAACACTACACCTGCATGTTTTTTTATAATCTCAGTACAGATCGATATGGGACATGACAGGTTCACAAAAACATCACTACACCAAAACTGGTCAGAGGGCATGAAAGCAAAAGCGTTTCGTTGGGCATCAACAGGGACGATTAGTTGTGGCCATAAGCTTACCAACATATCACTTTCCCTTTCTGTTATCTTCTATCGTTGTTCTTACCCCTTTTAGAGCCAGTCTTTTTATCCAGACGTTCCATATGCGTGTTCAATTTTTTATCATACAATCAAACCAAAAAAATAAATAAGTATAACTCTTAGAGTTTGAGAAAAAAACTATACATGTTAAAATATGAAACGCTCTTTATATTTTAGTCTCACTCATAAGAGTTGCCATGCTTATGCAACCCTACCAAATATATCTTCTTCTAAACGAGACGGTTCAATCTTGTTGTCTATATACCAGCCAAAAAACCTGGATTTATCACCCCGTTTCCAAATGATCAAACTTGCTATCATCAAAGGTGGAATCGATCTGTTCAAATTTGACTCAAAACAAAGCAGCAAGCTATATAGTATACATTTTGAAGGAAAACAGTGACAGTCTAGATATACATAAAACTAAGGGTTTGGGAGATCATTACAAGATCGCCAATGTTGACCTACATTATTAATCAAAGCATGCACATTAGGTATCTGCATTTTTATTGAATTTGATTCTTATTTTTTTTTTCCTGCGTTTTAGGTAGCCAACTGTAAATATGATAAAAATCAAGGTTTGATTAATTAATTATAAGATGATATTATGGGGAGTAGTCCAATTACTTATAATCAACCTGCATATGCCTAGCTAATACAATGTGGGCAATTAATTTATACATAGTATAAGTAGGCACATGTTAGAAACACAAAAAAAAGTGTAAATATTAATTTAGGTGTGTTTCAAGTTTTATAGTCAATTTATGCAACTTATATTCCCAAGTACAGATACAAATTCACAATGCATACAAGATGTTTGACAAAATATCTCATATTAATATACTTAATAGAGAAAGAATAAAAAAAACTAACCAAAGTAACTAGCATGCTTCATCTTTGACTTCAAGAAGATAAATTTCAAACTCCACAATGACACCTGAATTTAGGTACAAAGAATCAAAACAACTAACTAAAGTAACTAGCATGCTTCATCTTTGACTTCAAGAAGATAAATTTTAAATTCCACAATGACACCTGAATTTAGGTCTATATAGGTTACCCGTAATTTTCATGAAAATGGAAAGAGATCATCTCCAGATGTCTTCCTCCAAAGCCCATTGATCAAGTGATTTGGGCTCTTGAAATTTGATCAAACGGTAAAAAATTATTATAACTTTTAAAAGTTTTTATTAACTTCTTTGTTTTTAGCCGTTAGATCGAATTTTAAGAGTCCAGATCACTTGATCCGTGGGTTTTGAAAGAAAGAGATTTGAGAGGATCTCTTTCCATGAAAATTAAGACATGCTAAACACGAAAATTAAAAAAAGAATTCAGTCACATCCATTCTAAAATATCAAATATTTTGTTTTATTATCCTAATAAAACATGTGATAGCAAAGACGTGGACAAATTGAACGCACATAGACGCATTCACTGGCATGCTTCAAAAGTATTGGCCATCAAAATGACAAAAATACCCTTAAGTTGTTCTTCTACTCACGTCACTAAAAAGGGTAATGTTAAGTAGGCTAAATTTTCAAATTAAATTTTGTAAATTAAATAATGTGGTGTTAATGATTATTCTATTACTGAAGTGTTGCTTAACGCACTTATTTTTTATTAATAACATATCATTTTATTTATAAATTTAATTTAAAATTTTAATCTGTCTAATATTATCACACTAAAAACTCCCTGTCCTTATGCGGAAACCCAGATGATTTACGGTGTCGAGACGCCGCGTATTCGTAACATTTGTGAATCAAATCCTAATCTTTTCACTATTACGATATCAACAAAAATGTACGAAATAATGCGTTGGTTGGACGACAGTGGGCCCCTTAATCGGATAGAGCTACAGCATCAACGGCTAAGATTGAACATTATTACAGAATTTAGGCTGGATATCCGAGTGTATGACCGTGCTGCAATAATTGGACCAAACTGACGTGGATCCTGGCTGTCCAGTCCAATCTTCAGACATCTCGGATCATGTGCGCCGCGGCTTGTTTGTCCACGATGTCTTGGTGGTGAGTCCGACTCTCAGGCCCCACGCTGATCCAAACTGTGGGTTTGGTATATAAATCCGATCCCATCTCTCACATTGTTCATGCCCATCGAGTCACACCATTTGTGTAGCAACTAGAAATATTTACTAGCAGTTAACGTGAATGGGTAGAGAAACTCCGGCCACCGCTCGAGAATTATTGGCGGCGAGTTTTTCCGGCATGGTTTTCGGGTTCCTCGAAGACTGCAGCGAGTTCCCAGAAAGTTACGGCAGCCAAGAAAATGAAGCCTACTTGTTAGATGAAGAGGAAGAAGCTGGAGATCAGGAGGAGAAGGACATGAGGTTTTGGGATAACCAGCACCAACTTTTACAAGTAATTGATCTTACTTAAGTTATCAGTAGATGAATTTTAATTTACGGTATTTATTAAACAAAATATATGAGCACGATTTTAATGGTTATGTAAATATGGTCTGCAGGCTACGTTATGCAGGACTAGTTCTCTAGAGACGAGGATTAGGAGTTTGACAAGGGAGGCGGTGAAGGAGATTCAGCGGTCGGGGATGGAGTGCGGTTGCGGGAAAACGATGGCGGGCGGTTGCCGGAGCTGCCTCATGAGAGAAGTTTCCGGCAGACTTTGCAATGCTGGTCACAACAGTGCCATCTGCAAGTCTAGGTGGAGGAGTTCACCGGATATTCCTTCAGGTACCATTGTTGTAATTCTGAAGCATTATCTGTAATATATATAATTAAGTAATCAGATAAATTTTGTGTTTAATAAGAGAACATTTCTCATTGACTATTTTCTTTGTTCTCCAGGAGAGCACGCATTTTTGGATGTGGTGGACAATTCAAGCCTAAAGAAAGGAGAGGTGAGAGTGATCATAGAGCTGAACTTCAGAGCCGAATTCGAGATGGCTCGAGCAGGCGACCAATACAACAATCTGGTTCAAAAACTCCCCGAAGTGTTTGTTGGCAAAGTTGAGAGACTCCAAAGCCTGATTAAAATTTTATGTTCTGCTGCAAAGAAATGCATGAAGGATAAGAAAATGCACATGGGGCCATGGAGGAAGCAGAAGTACATGCAAGCAAAGTGGCTTAGCTCCTGCAAAAGAACAACATTGACACCTGTTTTGGCCGTGGGAGACTCCGCCCGGCTGCGACCGAAGCCTAAGGAGTCGATGTTAACCGTAGATTTGCTAGAGATGATGCCTAACAGGCATTGCATGACAGCAGTTCAAGTTGTGTGATTTTAAGCAAACTTTTGTTCGTGTTCTTGCTTTGATCCTAAGTAAAATACTTTGCAATATATACTTTTGAAGTTAGGCTATGTGTATATATGTAAACGAAAAAAATAATCTCATCAGTAATGATATGAAATAACAAAATAAGTTCCAAGAGTACTGTAACACTTTTCAAACATTTTCTTGCTGGTCGGTTTCAAGTTTGCTAAAACTATATCACGAGTGTGATCTATCTTACAAGAACTCTGTTACGTTGGCATTCGTTCAAATATAATAAAGATATATGTAAGCTTTTGTTCATATGTTTTTATTTCATTAGCCGCAATAGCACTTGTTTTTATATCTATTGGCTTTATCTTTTTTTAAAGTGAACTTTAATAAATAAAAACTCTAAATATTGTTCACTTTAACGAAAATTCATATTTTTTACACTAAAAAATTAATTACTATTTATTTTACCATTTATTTTGTCCTTATCGTTAAAACTCAAAGTTTTCAATTCATTTTTATTAGTTTTCATTTTTTTTAAAAGTATGTAAGTCTGTAGTTCAAATTTTCAAGTCATTTTCATTATTTTTGGCTAATTGTTTACCACTGGGCATACGATGTAGACGTAGATGTATCACATAAAATTATTTTGGTTTATAGGGACCGCCCACTTCCAAGTGGCAGCACCGTGACCATGGACATATAACACAAGCCTCGTGTCCTTTAACGCAAAGAGCACAAATAAGAATTGTGCATGAAGCAATATACAGCAATAGTGATGCATTTTGTTAGAGCCACGTCAGTGACGAGACATTCTCCATACCTAAACGTCTTAATTGAGTTTGTCGTTTACAAATAAAAGCAAATGGATTACAAAACAGACTCGAAAACTCGGTAAAATCTTATACACGACGTGACAGGGTTTGTTTCCTCAAAATCTTGATAAATGGGCATGGTTATCAGTCACACAGATGGATGAACCTCCCGCAAATGCAAATAAGAATAAAATAAACATCAGTTGTAATCATCCTCATCATCGCCATCATAACTACAGTCATAACTATTCTCTTGATAGTCAGCTTGTGATTTGTAATCTGCTGCTCCTACATCACTTCTCGCGGTAACATTTCCTTGCTGCTACATCATTTCGAAGTCACTATCATGCCGTATGGTAATATGATTTTGTCAATTTGCATCACAATCACGAATATCGTGGCCCTTGGACTTTTGCTTTCAACTACGGATATGGAGTGCCACATTATATTTTGATAGTAGGCAAAATATAATTTTGTCACAAATAGGAAAATGAGGGCCATGAGGCCCGTATCTTTCATTGTATGAGAACACGAGGACAATATAGAAAAGAGTAGGAGTGGGCATAATTCAGTTTAGTTCTTCTTGCTCTCTTAATTGTCAGTCGAATCACTCTTATCCGGTTGGTTTGATTATGCTTACTAAAATGAAAACTTCACGATTGTTTCAAAAAATTCAGTTTTTAAAATGAAAATCGAACCAAATCAGTCTGATCAGTCTAGTTTGGTAGGTTTTCTGGGTTCCTTGGTTTTTTTGTCTGCTACACAAGAGGTTAATGCCTTGAGTAGGATGTTGTGCTTTGTGTGTGTGGTTGAACGAGCCCCTAAGAACTTCTCCACTATACATGCCAACTATTGTCACATATATAAGACTTGGAGCTTTCAGCAAATATATCAGATACTAACCTTCTTGAGTATTTTGTGGGCTGCTACTGCATATGACTTTGACATGAACCCTAGTTTCAATAAAAACACGGGAGACGGAGAGGAGAAGAAAAAGGTTTGAGAATGGTTTTTGATAAATTAAAACCAACATTGTAGAAACTAGTAAATGGAGATGTGCAAATTATATTTTGTATAACAACACAATCGCAAACCCTTATTTAAAGTCCTTTTAGATGATTGTGAATGGTTACTTGAGAAGGATTTTACAATTACACAAGAACCTGCCTTCCTGTTCTGCAAAGTACAAATTTAACAGATGGTTTAGAAACAAATCGAGAATACTACAATGACGAGACATTCGTCATGTGATGAGTTTAGTAAGGACACAAGGATGTATTCTCAGTTGCATGCAAGAATCTCTCACCAATAAGCGGAATATTACCTTTGTTCCGCGGCTTTTGACAAGAGCTGCAGGTTCAGTACTAATGACACTTTGATAGAGAACTTTTCCACAAACACTACAAGATCTGATCAAGAGAAAACACAGTTAAGTAAGCAGTGATTAATACAAGAACAATCTAATATCTGGTAATTCTTTGAACTGATTCAATTGAATTATGTAGATTAACATAATAATAAGGTGTTTAGTTTCTTACGTAAAGTAGTTATCTCGTGTTAGAGGAATAAGACCTCTGCAATGCGCGCACCACAACGTATTTTGTGAAGCCTCCATTTATATGTACTCAAAATTTGTCTGGAAACAAAAACATATGCCAATATTAATGTATAATCAGCATCCAAAGTATGAGCTTGATTTCTCTAACCAATATCGCTTAAAAAAACACGTAATTTTCGGACAAATTGCAGATACTTAGAAAAAAAATTCTTTACAACTTGAAGATTGACCTCAAAGAATAAATCAAAATATGGGAAAAAGAATAAAATTTGAAGTGCACACAAGTAGATAATTAAAAGGTATGACCATCTCATGGAGAGGTCCAAATTCGAAAATTTCCCCTACCCAATCCTAAATCCCAAATAAAAACCAAAGTTACACTAAAATTTAGGTTAACCTAAATCCGGTGAGAATCAGAGGCGTGATCATGCACATGGATACGCTAATTTAGTGACCATTGGATGATTCAAATGTTGTAGTTTGAATTTCTTTTTTCTTTCGGTTAATTTTTTTTGGTACTAAATCCAACAACTAAAAAAATAATCCAAATAACTCATATTCCAGCCCTAAATAAATATACTTTGTTTGTTTAGCAACATATAGAAGTGTCCTTGGTGTGCGCTAGAAGCATTGATTGTGTGTTTTTTCATACTTTATTGGAATTCGAATATTTTAAAATTAATACGTTTATAAAGATCCCTCTTTAAGATAACACAGAAAATATCGTTTAAACAAAGTTTAATTGGAAAAAACCATGATTCGAGCACTTGAGAGCCTAAGGCTAAATCTAACTTGGAGTGTGGGCGAAATAAATATACTTTTTAAGTATAAATCATAAATTTCAGATCCTAAATAGCCATTGAAACTCACTATTGAAGATAGTCTAAGAATTTCACATGAAAATAGCACAAAAAGACTAATTCAAAATACATTAAGAAGGTGCAAACCTGAGTTATGCAAGTTGGCTCGTGTGCTTGCCCTATTGCGCGCAAGTTTGAATCACGGAGACAAAGTAGGGTGAAGAAAAAACACACGCAGAAGATCACTAGTTCAGATTTAACTGGGATAGAAAACAATTCTGCTTTAGAATTACGTGCTCAAATAGTGGACTTTATATAAGAGAGTAGGGTTCTCTCTTCTTTCCTTGTTTTTGTTTTCCTTCTGTTTTTTGCTTTCCTTTTTTTTTGTTTTCCTTCTGTATATTCCTTTCCTTTTGCCTAATTTTTATTTTGAGAATTTTAATGAAAAACTTTTGGTACTGTTCACTTTAATGAAAAATCACATTTTTATACTGAAATTTCAATCCTAATACTATTTACTTTATCATTTATTTTGTCTTTATCATTAAAATTTAAAATTTTCAAACTCTTTTTCATTAGTTTTCTTTTTTATTTACGGTACACGTTTAGTATATTACATTAATCTCTGATTAGTCGAAATAAAACACGCGCAATAAAATTTTGACACGCCCATCGATACGGTCCAGCTCAAGCTTGGAATGTTCATTGGGTTGGAACTAATTGGGCCTACTCCTAAGAATTGATCAAATCCAGCTAAATCCAGTTGGGTTTGATCATGTGGGTCGTTGGGCCTTTTTCTTTTATTTTATATATTTTTTCCTCTTTTTTTGCCAAAGGCCTTTTCTTTATTTTCACTTTTCCTTTTCGTGAAAGTAAGAAAAACCATGTTTCCCTTTCCTATTTATTCAACGATCAAAATCTACAAATATTGTTTATTTTCCAACCAAACCTAGTCGTAAATTTCTACTTCCACGCCTAGGTTTTTAATTGATTTAGAAAGTAATAGCCTGGTTGATAAATGAAATTTTTAGCTTAGATTAATCATTTGGAGCCACGTACAGATTGTATTTTTTCGAAAAATATTATCAATTTTAATCTCTTAACAAGGTTTAGTTGAATAAAGATAAAAGAAAGAATTTATATCAGTATTGAGATTCAAAGTAATTATTAATGCTAATTAGAAAATATAGTTCACTTTTAAGTAGAATTCGATAATTGTACATGTATATGTGAGATGGCTTATGGATTCAATAATAAAGTATGGAGTGTGTTATTTACATACATTTTTTTACTTCTCACATACTTCTTATTAATTTCTATAATTTTATCTTCTTCAATTATTCGTTCGACGACCGAAAATTAAAACAGTGTGTAAGAAGTAATTATGTGAATGTCATATCCATAGAGTATTAACCCGTATGCACGTGTTAGGTTCTGACTCAAATTACCTCTTTCTTAAGTTGAGCATGCATCATGTATAAACAATACATACAAGGTAATACATGTATTTTTTATTTTTTATAATATTTTTTATATGATAAAGTACAGATGCGTTATCTATTCTGAACTCTATCATCTACACACAAACACACAGCCAATTTATCCTCATATTCAGATAAAAAATTGATTCCAATTATCCTTTTTAAAGGGAATTTTAATAAAAAAAAACTCTTTGGTACTGTTTACTTTAATGAAAAATCACATTTTTAAACAAAAAAGTTAATTCTGATACTATTTACTCCACTCTTTATTTTGTTCTTATCGTTAAAACTCAAAATTTTCAAATTATTTTCATTAGTTTTTCTTTTTAACTAACTCTAGATGCAAAACTCTATAATCCCAAGATTAGCCTCAAAACTCCATAACCCAACATGAAACACATACCAATAACAAAGGGGCAATTAGTAATTCCACAAACATGTCTCACCTCACACGTACACAGAGATGGCGTCCGTGCGACCCGTACCAGGAACCGTGGAGAGCCGGGCTTTTTCCTCCTTTTAAAAAACCATATCCCTACCTCATTCTCTCGATAACGACACATGGAATCCCACATTTCTCTTCTTTTTTTTTAATCAAACGAGTTCCTCTTCCTCCTCGCTCTCTCTCTCCCTCTCTCCCTCACCTCACCTCACCTCACCTCTTCCTCTCTCGCCGTCTTTTCTGACTTCCGCTGCCCCTGCCTCTGCCCCCGGTGGTCCCCACCTACCCCCCGCCGCCCCATTAACCAAAAGTATCCGGGTCCCATGGAATCTACGCCCCAACTTACATGATACGTATAGCAATCCTCAGAATTTTTGGGAATTTTTTTTAATTTTTTTTAATTTAAATCTGCCCTTCTGTATAAAAATCATTAGCGTCTCTCATATCAGATGGTGAAATACCATTGAAGCTCGTGATGATTTGTCGCCGTGATGTAGAAGCCATTTCCGTTATGGTTACCCTTTGTTTAAAATATGATATTTTTGACTTTTTCTGGTGATATTATGTGTGATTTATTGATTATTTTTTGTTTCTGGTATTTTTTTATTCTGCATTATTTTAGTGGATTTATGATTGTTTTGACACCATGATTATTTTTATTAGCTTTTTCTTCCGTGCTTGATGGGTTGTAGTCATGGGTCTTTCTTCGATTTCAATTTAATTGAACACACTTTTGTTTTCGGGGGGCTCTAATTTTTTATTTTTTTTATTGGGTTGTTTGTGTATGAATTTCCAGGCTTTTACGGAAGGTGGTGTTTGACTTTGAAACAATAACCAGTTTTTATTTTTTTTATTTATTGTTTTTTATATTTATTTAGAGAGCTTAAGGGGGTTTGGTGGTGCTGAGGAGGGTGTCCAAGTTATTTGATTGGAAGGGCCTGCTGATTGATGGGATTTGGTGGGTTTGCGGGAATTTTGGTTCTGATGGAGATGAGCTTATCAGGATTTGATACAGCTTCATTCTTCCAAAAGGGTTCAAAAAAGTTTGTTTCTTTTTCTTCTACTAGTTTTTATAAGGTTAGAGGTTGTTGTTGATAGGCTTAAAGAACTTCGGATTTTCGAGTTTTTCGAGCTTGTTTGTAGCTGAATTCAGATTGTTTGAGGATTTCCCAGTTGGATTTAGGCCTTCTTCTCGGCTCAAGGAGAAGGAGGAGGTGATTAGGGAGGTTTTTGGGGTATAACGCTGGTTGGGATTTGAGTGAATTACTGGGGAAGATGGAGGAGGAGGCGTATTCTTGGATTCGGAGAACGAAGTTTTCGCATCGGTTTGATTCGTCAAGGTTGGCCTCCCTTCCGTTAGCCCTGCAGGACGACCGGATTGCCGGATTAAAATCAAGGCCTGCGGCAGCAGCGTTGGCAGAAGCGGAAGCAGCTGCTTTGAAGCAGAAATCGAGTCCCAGTAATTCAAAGATACAGAGGAATTCTGTTCGTACACCGGTTAAGCGAAATCTCCTTACCAACAAGCAGAGATCCTTGTCCCCTCTGCCTCATACCAACCTCTCTGATGCGTTCAAGGAAGCCAAGTCTGATACGAAGAGGTTTTCAACACCACACCCTAAGAGAAAGGGGATGGGAAGGTTGTTCAGTAAGGATTCACATAGTAAGTCCTCGAATTCGATGAATACGAGCCCCCTCAGGCACTTGGCTTCTATGAAAGTCAATGACAAGACGAAGAGCCGGAAGGAGTCGCATTGGGCCAAGTACTTTGATCATGCTGGCGGGAGAGTTAATGCTTTGGAAGCTGCCGATGAATTTTGTGTTGATTTGTCGAAGCTGTTTCTCGGGCTTAAATTTGCTCATGGGGCGCATAGCAGGCTTTACCATGGTATTTACAAAGACGAAGCTGTTGCTGTTAAGATTATCAGGGTGCCAGAGGATGACGATAGCGGAGTCTTGGCAGCTCGATTGGAGAAGCAGTTTAATAGAGAAGTCACTCTTCTATCTCGTCTCCACCATCCAAATGTCATAAAGGTATGTCAATTCTTCCTTTTTTCCGCCTTGTATGCATTTGGATTGTTAAATTTCGTATAATGGTGAACAAATTATCGTTCCTAGTTTGGAGATTTTAGACACCAGATATGTTTAAGTTTAGGGAGTTTTAATAAAACATTCCGGTACTGTTTACTTTTAACGAAAAATCATATTTTTACCTTTCTCTGATACTATTTATTATATCATTAAAAATGACTTTTCATTAAAAGTCTTTTTGAACTTTTCGTTAGTTTTTCTTTAAGTTTAACCATGTTTGGAACTTTTGTGATTGCAAATCATGAACTTCAGGTTGCAGAATAGTGTGCATCCTTTGTTACTGATATTTTGTTTCCTTGAAACAGTTCATCGCAGCGTGCAGAAAGCCACCCGTTTATTGTGTAGTCACGGAATATCTGTCAGAGGGTTCCTTGAGGGCATATCTCCACAAACTTGAGGAAAAGTCTCTTCCTCTGGAGAAACTGGTTGCCATTGCGTTGGACATTGCTCGGGGAATGGAATACATACACTCACAAGGAGTCATTCATCGGGACCTTAAGCCCGAAAATGTTCTTGTTGATGCAGAATTCCACCTGAAAATTGCTGATTTTGGTATAGCTTGTGAGGAGGCGTACTGTGATTCGTTGTCTGATGACCCTGGGACATACCGTTGGATGGCCCCAGAGATGATCAAGCGTAAATCCTATGGGCGTAAGGTTGACGTGTACAGTTTTGGACTCGTCTTGTGGGAAATGGTGGCCGGAGCAATCCCCTACGAGGATATGAATCCCATTCAGGCTGCTTTTGCTGTTGTAAACAAGGTACTTTCATAACTTTTGTTTTCCTGGCCTATAGTTAGAAGTGTGCATACTAGGCTTCTTCTTCCATACTTTTGTTAATTCCTTAGTTCTAGCTTTTGTCTTCTCTATGACGGCTAAGCTTCGAGAAGTAGCCAATGAGGATCACAATGAAGTGAATTTGCAAATGATTCGGGTGTTTTGTTTCTAAAATTCTTGCGCTGAACTAATATTTCCGCCATTTACTCTTTCTCGTGAAGCTCAGCCTCCAAATGAAAGTTAATTATCAGAGAAAAATTTTGAGTTAAGGCTACATATAAACCATATTCTAAGAAATGGTGGGTTGCTTTTTCAGAATTTGAGGCCTGTTATCCCGAAGGGTTGCCCGTCTGCAATGCAAGCGTTGATCGAGCATTGTTGGTCCTTGCATCCGGACAAAAGGCCCGAGTTTCCGCAGGTTGTAAAAGCATTGGAGCAATTCGAGTCTTCCCTCGCCCTCGACGGAACCTTGACTCATGTAACAAGTCCAATCTGCCAAGATCACAAGAAGGGGAAGCTCCTTCACCGGATTCAGAAGCTTGGTCCTGCGCATCCTCATGGTACACCAACGCCTAAACCCAAGTTCTCTTGAACCCTCATCTTTCTTGTGAGACCTCCTGGCTTTTGTAGTGTCACCAGGTCAAAATTGTAATTAAAGGAAAGGGTTCGTCTTCTTTAATTCTCATCTTCTTTGATGTCACTCATGTGGAACAAGTGGAAGTGAACCAATTGATTGACAGGCATGCATCGGAGTGAAGCAAATATATCTTGTCTATATTTTACACGTACACTACAAATGCTTATCAATTTTGCATATTTTAATCTCTCATTCACTAACCAGAGCATTTGTAAATCTTCAGTTCACGTGTCCAAACCATGTTAACTAATTTTCTCTCATCTTACCTTCTATGTTCATGAAATCATGAATTGGGGGTTCTTTTTCACATGTCATTATCACAACCAAAATGATTGGTGTAGTCTTACAATTTCTTTCCCTGGATCCTTTTTCTGGGGATCCTAGGGATTCCATGATCTAGACTGTTCATCGTACATCATGCGGTCAGAAATCTTTTTAAAATAAAATGTAAAAAGTATCCAACGAAAATTGTCCGCACGATGTACGACGAATGATCGCGATCACAGAATTTCTAAAATCCCCAGGAAAATGATCCAGTGAGGATCCTTTTCCTCGTTCCCTCATCTTCTCAAGCATTTAAATAATTTTGAGTGACTCCTCCAATTAGGCAATTACCTTAGACCATCTCCAACCGATTCGGCCAGAGGGCCATAGGGTCCAAAATAGCTTGAAATGACACAAAAACCGTCTCTAACCGAGAGCTAGGCCAAAGAGCTTGTGGACCTCACCGGACCAAAACCAACCAATCAGGCCAGTGGGCTGGGCATCTCCAGCTAGCCAGCTAACCTGATGAGCCAGCCAAGTTTTTTTTTTCCTAGCCCACTTTTTTTTTTTGGACAATTTTTTTCTACACCATTTCATATTATCTTACCTCATTTTATTTTAATTCTTCACGTTTCGTACTATGACCCTTTGGCCCCCTTGGTTAGAGATGATATTTTTGTCACAGGGCTGTGTTTGTCTTATAACTCTTTGGCCCCTTGGTTGGAGAAGGTATGAAATATAGTCTGACACTGTTCATTAAAATATTAATTTCTTAGAGGGCTATATGACTAAAACAAACCCTTTAACCCTCCTTTGATTGAAGATGACCTTACAGCCCCCAACTCCTTCCTTTGGTTTGTTGTTCTAACCACCCAGTCATCCACCCCTTTGTATATTTGTCTCCTTCCGTGTTGTCAAGCTTTGGGAACTCTCGATGCAAAACATAAATGTCTGTTTATGAAGCAGCCATGGATGCCTGGCCTACCATCTTTGCACCATGTTTCATCACTTGTATGGAAATTTAGGTGCACAAAAATCCTGTGGTCTTTAATTAGGTAGGTGAAGGACACATTCACATTAGTTCTCACAATGTTCTTGTGTGTTTTATTGTTAAGAACTCAACTTGAATTGTCCTGTCAATTAAAAGGAAAAACCCTTTATAAATTATAAAGTTTTTTGCAGAAGTAGTTCTTCTTGAAATTTTGACAGTAAACTCGTTTTGCTATTCATTCAAGCATACTCATTCTTCAATTTTTTTTCTTGATTTATTCAATTCGAAGACATGGAATAAGAAATTAAGAGTCTGCAAGGCAAAAAATGAAATGTGCATAAATGACTTCCCTTCTAACAAAAGCGGACTATAGGCATGAGTATTTACTTGGACCCTTTATAACGCTGCATGATATTTTGTTAGATAGTTTCTCATGTGCTTCTCTTGAAAGACTTTCATATTGTTATGTTTTTAATAAAAGTGTTTACAACAAAAGCACTTATTATTTAAAATCCACTCCTAAATAGAACCTTTATGTCCCCACATATGACATTTCGCTACCAAATTCGATTGCAGAATTTATTTAGATGCATTGCATATTTGCATGTAACGGCCCTTCTTATTTATTTTGCCACCTATACCTTTCAACCTAAGTCCGTGATGTTTGAAATTTCTCACGCCTTCGACGTTTTCTTTTCTACAAAAGCATAAAAACCAATTGCAATAAGCAACACCAGCACAACCAACAAAAATATCCCAATCTCTTGCAATGATTTGTAGTTTTTCACGTGCACTGGACTTGTCAACTGTATATAAATCTAACCACTCCAAAGTCGTACAGTAACTTACATGAAACAAATGTATCGTAGTTGTGATGTCTTGGTCTAATTATACATTATCATTTGGAGTAAAATTTATACAATAATACATCAGAGTAAATTACATTTTACTATCTTAACTTTACGTTACATAACAATCTCATACTTCGTATAATTAGTCCAAAACATCACAACAACGATGTTGGATTGGGTGAAGAGTGAGGCCCGCCTATACCACGTCAACATTTAATAACCAAAAAATGACAGCAAAGTTGATAAAGATTTGACATTGCAATGAATTTATAAGTTAATGTATGACATTGTAATGTTTAAAAAATGAAATATGAGATTGCTATGCGATCTAAAATTAAGGTAATAAAATGTAATTTACCTAATATATTATTAAGACGGTAAAACGTTTCAAATAGTGTTCTTATCCTAAACTTGAATCAATTTTTTTAATTGTGGCGTGTGAGTGTGACAATGCCTGTTGCCGTGGGGTGCATGTTTGGAGGTACAATATAATTAAGTGACAGTTGTGATTCATAAATTAAGTGACGTAATTTAAATGCCTAATTATTTCCTTTTTGACCAGAATAACCAATGATAAAGCAAGCAAATTCCCTTGAGCAAATGGTGGATGTATGTTTCCCATTAGGGCGGAGAATGCCTGGTTTTTTCTCCTTTTAGAAGTTAGAAGGTAGGCTGATAGGATTTTTTACCACCTGTAAAAGTGGAAAAAAAATTAATTTTTGTAAGAGTACAAGGGTATCGTAGTATAACAGTTTAAGTAAGATCGTTCTCCACAAGAATTGAGTGAATAATTTGTATTTAAACTAATTCTTAATTAACTATTTGAAAACAAAGTTTGGAAAGAATTAATTTTATGACCTAAAATATTAAAAACGAATTTAATTAAAAAGATAAAAGAAATCGACAAGAGCAAAGAAAACGGTTTTGAAATTAAAGTTAAGCCCTAGGGTTCCGCCGTCACCTTAACAATCCTATGTAATTTTACCAATTATTTATGAATTACACATGCAACTTTGAAGGTTAAGTTTTGCTAATGCATATTCTCCTCGTGATATTCAAGCAAGAACATATATCTAACATGCAACCCGTATGTGATATTCATATCAAATGTGAAGATGCAAGACTTATTAAGTTTTGTGAAAACCCTTTAAAAACCATGCAATCCCTAAGAGCACGATATTCGCCTTAGGTGATATTACAATTATTAACCACAAGAAGGAATATTCAATCCTACCGAATTGCATCTGATTACTTATCTAAACATCTTAATGGTAGCTAAGCATTAAAACATAGAGACAGTTTAAACATAGTGATTATTAATTCATGTATGCATGCATAATATCATAAGCAATTGAATAAAGACTACATATTCATGTTAAGGCTCTTGGTTTCGCCCTAGCAAACTGAAATTAGTTACGAACGACCAACAAACAAAATGAATTTTATTAAAAGAGAAAAAGGATAGAAAACACCTTGAAAGAAAAATACAAATCGTCAAACCCTAGCCAAGTTCTTCAATGTCCTTAATAAAAGGTCTTAAAATAAAACTAGGAAACATAATAAAATAATAAACTAGCAAATAAAAGGTTTCCTATTTTAACTGAAATTTGGACTTCTCATAAAATATGACTTTGGACCAACCAAATCAACTCCGATTTGGTCCCAAATGGTCTCCTTTGAAAGCTTAAGTTGTCCCCACCAAATCATCAGAAGGAATCTTCCTCAAAATATGTAATCTTGACCTCCAAAATATCCAAAACATCCAAGAACGTAAATCTAAAAAAGTTGCGTGTTGGGCCTTTATTTCATTGCCACAGTCAAATGGCTTAGTAGAAAAATTTGATATTTTGACACAATCATCTTGAAAGACTCATGAACATCATCTAATTGGAATCATTCTAAAATTTGTCTGTTTGATTACTTTATGCTCAAGTCAAATGTCCTACATTAAAAATATAATTTTAAGTATCAAATTCACACAAAATAACTAATAAATTAATACTAAGATTAGGGTAAAATATATAGTATAAAATCAACTCATCACAAGCCACAATTTTATCAAGAATTCACGTTCAATAGATAGACAAGCAAACTACAAATTGGTTTACTATTTTATCAAGACTCACTTTGCTAAAAGAGGTTTTAGGTTCAAATTCTATATCCGCTTGATTAATAACAAGAGAGCAAAAGTACAGAGATAAGAATAGTGAAAAAACTTCCCCATTTATGGAATGCAAAGGAATTTGGAATGCGAATACTTCAATCAGACACTAACAATAAAATCTGCCTCACAACTTAGTTACGTAATATGTGTTGCATACACAAAATAATGGATCGTCAGTAACACAATAGTTTTCTCCAACCCTAATCCCCAACCCATAATATGTACCGAAAGAAAAGGAACCAAAGAAAAGCAGAAAGAGGACTCTATACCATTAACACCAGCAAATTGGCTCATCCAAGTTAGGGTCAATATTTGATCCAATAAATTGTCTTGATTGGAGAATTGGGGTAGGGAATTTTACCATATGATTTGAGTCTTGTGGTTTACTTCATGGAAAGTTGGAAAGTGTCTACCAACCAATAATAATAATACTTCGAATTTTTGTGGAAGTGCTTATGTATGAGTCTTGGTCATTATATTTTAGTGGCAGATGCCGCAGAACCGAGATCGTCTCCAGATCTTTGTGCTCGAAATTTAAGGACTTAGAGATTCAGATTGTTAAAGAAAAAGAGATTTGGACTCTTGATTTATGAGATATGAGCCGATGAGAATAGGCTCATAAGAACTAGAAGATTTAAAATGAGTGTTTGTATCTCTAAATTTAAAGAGCATCATAATTCGACGCCGCAGACCGATTCAATCAACTTTAGTGTATGGCAGAAGTCCACAAGGATGGGGACCCTTTTTGGTCCTTTTGCACGACTCCATGGCGTACCAAACAAATCGCAGAATCGCCCAGAAAAGCCACTATGGCAAATATGAATCATGATGCCAAGCCAACTAATTATTGGAGTTTTATTTTATTCGAGGTGAATATTTATTTTTGAAATTAGGGTTTGGTCAATTACTATTCAACGCTTTTTAGCTGCTTGTTTAATCTTGTGCCAGCCTGGGCCAAGTTCTAACTTACTTAAGCAAGATCTTTGTGTTTAATTTTGATTCTAATTATCATATTCTAAACGATGCTTAATTTTAATGAAATTGACAGGTTTTGTTATAGTGGAACAATCTTGTTACCAAGGTATCGATTATAAAGGTAGGACTTCTGGTTCTAAAACCAGGGTTAGGGTTCAAAGGTAGGACTTCTGGTTCTAAAACTAGGGTTAGGGTTCAGGAATAAAATACATACTAAAAGTCATGATATACATATATATAGTTTTAGTACCATAAATATAACCACTGAAACTGTAAGGGAGAAACTTGTTCGCGTCACACAGTGTGTTATAGTTGTGTTACGTACATATACTCGAGTTATTTGCAAAGAAATCTTATGTTAAATATCTATCATTTCGATCGGTTTGTAATGCTCACTACAAGAAAACCAACTTTGAAGCCTAGATACTCCAAAAAAATCATCCCTACTATAATTTACCTAGAAACGTGCTGGCTAGTTACGAATTTGTGGGAAGAAATGAGACACGTAGAGAAAGATTTGAACACTAAAAGGATCGAATCAAACAACAAGATGATCCAGAGAGACTATGTGTCTCCACCTTTTGTGCATGAAGAAAGCAACAATGGCCGGTTGTATGAGAATATTGGAGAGCAAGACGACCCTCAAAATATAAAGTAACACATACTGGTAACTTTAGTTTCATAAATCTCTAGAAACATATGTGGCTGTGGTAGTAACACCTAAAGCTACTTTGAATAATATTTCTCTGCGGTACTGTTTCTGATAAACATATAGTGCTCTTAAAGTTTTCTGTCGGAAAAGACGAACAAAAAAACACATGTACACCAGGTTTTAATATGTGAATGCAGATTAAAGCTGCAGCAGTATATCATCTTTAATTATTGGTTTGCTCATCTTTATCACATGCTTAATTGAAAGGGGAAACAGTATCCCTTTGCCTGATCGACCCTCTTCGAGCATGTGTAAAGTTTACTGGAATATTTAGCCTACCAACCAATCGATTCACATTATCCTCTAGAATTGGTCGTCAGTTCAGATAAGGTTTGATCGGGAGTGGATTATCAATTAATTTCCTAGAGAATGCAAAAACCTGGGAAAAAGAAAAGGAACAAAATTGTAATGTTGTTTTAAGCTTAAACACACGTTTCTGACTCATCATATAGTTCATCTCGTCTTCTTGTTTAATTTGCTTTCGCTGTTTGTTGTTTCTTAAGATTAGTGAAGAAAGTTGAAGGGTATTCACTCCCTTTTTTAATGTGAGATTTACTCTGAACATGTATATTTCTTGTTTGATAATATATTCTCCAATTTTCAAATTGAATGCTTTATTCACGAGAGGTGGAAGTTAAAAATGAGTATTAAAATTACTAGGTCTTGAATAGAAAATGAATGATGAGTGGCCCCTTGCATTTGTATGGCAATGAGTGTTAACGAATGGTCCCTTGCATTTGTATGGCAGAAATTTAGTCGTTGGAATTTCAAGTCTCCGGAGTCTTCTTTAGGATAAAGGGTGTAATTAATATGACATGGACTTATCAGTTTCACACAACTAAATCGACACAATTTAAACGCAAAATAAATGGTCTAGGTTTCACACAACATACCTGCCGATTAATGACATTGGCACTAATCTGTTAAATTTCGTTTTCATCGTGCTTTTATTCAAAGTACCTCTACGACTTTGAAACTGCACGATTTTACATGTGTTTTCATTTGTCAAAGGGACGGTCAAAAACAGTGGTGCGTTCATAGGACCTTGTTAGATGATACATATTAAATGTGAAATGTTATGTATACAACTATATGTCTATCATATGATGAGAGAAATAAATACGATCAATTATACACAATCGGTTATAAGACAAATTTAACTTTTTCCTGACAAACGAGAGCGAAGGGTCCCACCGCCTTCTGAAATCTGTAAACTTTTTTCAGTGGCATCTAATGATAGAGTACTGCTCTTCAGAATAAAAGCGCGCATTATAATTTATACCTTAGTATTTGTATAATATAATAATCAAGTATTTCAATTTGCTGGTGGATATTGTTTGACATCTTTCTAGCTTGGAATACATTGATGGAGAGTTCATCTACAACTGATAGGAAAACCCTAGAAAAGAACAGAAGAAATCAAATGAAAGCCCTGTTCTCCAAGCTCAATTCTCTTGTTCCCCTCCAACGCTCAGGGGTCTCTCTCTTTCAATCTTCTTTGTTGGTTTGTTTTTGCATTAATCATAGATCATGTTTTCTTGTCAGACTGTGAGTCTGTTTATGTAATTGTTAAGATTATAATCCAGACTCACAGTTTGACGCCATATATATTTGACTGCCAATACAAGCCTGCTAAAAGAAATGTGTATTTTGTTCATGGGATTATTGTTGCAGGAAGGGGCATCGCTGCCGGATCAACTAGATGATGCTGTAAACTACATTAAACAACTACAGACAAACTTGGAGAAGATGAGGGAGAAGAAAGACAGGCTAATGGGGGGAATCGAGACCGGGGGATCACCATTCGTTGAGATTCATGAAACGGGTTCAGCTCTACAGGTTCAGATGATAACTGGGTTGGAATACCAGTTCATGTTCAATGAGTCGATTCGCGTGCTTCATGAAGAGGGAGCTGACGTTGTAAATGCCGGTTTCTCAGTTGTTGAAGATACAGTTTTTCATACAATACATTCCAAGGTAAGGAAATAATTAATTACTACACAACTCATCACCATTTTGTTAGAGATATTTATGTTCTTCTGAATGTAATGTAGATTGAAGAGTTGGCACCAGGCTGTGCAGCTGCAAGGATTTCGGAGAGACTTAATAAGAAGTTTGTGAATGATGCACTTGGAAGCATATAAGCACTCATTTTTCAGCTATTGTCACCATTTGGGCACCGTGACCAATGCCCATTTTTCTTGTAGTGATTTTTTAATTTGGTCATCTTTTCAGGTTGTCTTCGGCCGGAAACTTTGTCAATCAAGCTCAAATGTCCTTGTGATGATCTGAAGCTAATATTTTCTATTTTCTAAGCATTCTGAAGCTTACCGCAGTTTACTAATGAAATTGAAATACATGTTTAAGTCGATCTTAGCATGAATGAGCTAACAGCATAGCACGTGTGTGCGCACACACACACAAATAAAATTTGTACGTTGTTATCATATGTACTACTGTTTCGACAAAAATGATAGACGATTTCATGCGAAAAGATAGACGATTCCCTACTTCCAAACCAAGTGATCTCCATAGTGACATGACAAGAAAGAGCAAGGAGAAGTGTACAGTAAGTTTTAAGAACTAGGTCATTGGCATGAAGAATAACATATAGTAAAAGGTTCTAAAATTCATATAATTAGGTTCTCATCCTTCTTTTTTCAACTTCATTGATTGAAACTTTATTCTTTTTCAAATTTTAATCAAGGTCCCTTGGTTTTAATAAACATCATTAATTGTTTCAATAATAAAATATTTAACATATCAAGATAATTAAATTTTATTTCTAAATTATTCATTTAGTGTTAGAATCGTTACATTTGATATATTTATATTTATGGCTAAATTTTGTATCATATATTTTTATTTTTAGTTTGTACCCATTTTAATTTGCAATTTTTTTTTTAAATTGTGCCAATTTTCTATTCAGTTTTAGTTTATACCCATATATTAATTTTTTTATATGTAAAATGTCATTAATATTATAAGTATTGACAAATCATGGGTTTTATTTAAGTATAATTTCTTTTAATATTTTCAACAAATTATGAATTTTATTTAAAATCTTATTAATATAAATAACTACAAATATCAAATTTTAATTTAAAAATTATAATAACCTACATTGAAATGCATTATTACATTAATTTCAGGAACTTCAATCAAAAATAAAACCAACAAGGTTTTAATCAAAGAACGTTGATAAATAGGAACTGCATCCAAAGTCACCCTTTAAAATTTAATGAATATTTCTTGTAACCTGAACTTAACCTTTCCGTGAAGCTCACAGCATTCTCCAGTCTCTTTGTATATGGAAATTAATGATTCTCGAGGATGATTAATAGGGTTCAAAATAGCTTAATAAATAATTAATTAGTATTGTTTAAGGAATCAAATGGGATTATTTCAAAAAACGAATCAAAGCTTCATAAAAAAATGCCGGAATCGGATTGATTTAGACAGTAGATACATGTGGGATATAACTTAAAACAATTCATCCTGTATGTTTTTAGTTAGAGTTACACATATTGCCGATTAAAATAACAGTCGCCGATGATATTTGAATTTACAATCTCCTCTAATAAAGTAGAAACAAGAAGCCATTAGACCAAACGATGGCTTAAGACATACTGCGTACTCGACAAGTTGCTAATTTGACAGTATTGTTTTCGAATGCAGCATATGACAGCACAAGTAGAAAAAGTTGGTTTTTTTTTTTTTTTTTTTTTTTTTTTTTTTGTAACCAGCTATTGAAATCCACAGATGAATTTAGAAGAATCGAATGAATCGATCCCGCCCATGCCAATGCTGTATGGCTGTCCTCAGGAGTCATAAGTGAAAATGTACAAGAGTCATAAGTGAAAACGTTTGGTCAACTCTTATAACGCGCAAAACTATCATTTTATGTTGCTGAGGCATATGCGCCTAAGGAGAAAGTCTTTGCAACTGAAGTGAGAGAGAACTAATTAATACATCAAGAGTCATAAGTGATGCATAGGACTATAGGAAACCGTTAAAGCGGATAAGATTTGAAGAGAGTGATTTCAAAACTGAAAAGAAACTACGAAGTACAGATAATTAGCGCTCGACCATCAAATACGTCATAAAAATGTACAAGGTAAAGGATTCGAACTCAAGCGCAAATAGACGAATATATTGCTTTACCCAAACTCACCTAATTCACACCTATTTGATTATGATTTATTTTATGTTTCAATTTCAGTATTAATAAAAAAATTAACTCTGGACTATGATTTTCAATTTCTATTAGAACTTAGATTACAGGCTTGACGAATTACTTATTTTCCAAAACAATCTTAAAAGCCCAATACAATTTAATTGGGCTAGAAACGAAGCCCCATAAATACAAACACGGGCTCAGTGGTATAACGGTAAATTACCCATAGTATAAAAAAACAGTACGAAAACTAGGGTTTTAAGCACAAACCCAATCCACCGTCAGCACAGCCAAAAGCTTCCCTCTCCCTCAGAATCTCACAAATCCAGCGATCAACGATGGTCGAAGGTTTCGAAGTCGGCGGCGTACCGTTCAACCCCGACGGGTGGGGCCCACCGGACAGCGCCACCGCCCCAACTACCTCTTCCAATTTGCCCCAAAACGTCCCCTTCGCCCCCTTCTCCCGCTCTGAGAAGCTTGGCCGGATCGCCGACTGGACCCGCACCTTCAACAATCCTGGCCGCTCCAAGAACCCATCTGACGCCGTCTTCGACTTCTCCAACGACGAGTCCTTCCCCGCCTCTGCCGATGACGACGCTTCGTTCCGTCTTGTCGATGGAAAGCCCCCTCCGCGCCCCAGATTCGGCCCCAAGTGGCGGTTCCAGCAGCAGCGACAGCTCCCCCACCGCCGCGACGAGGAGGTCGAGGCCAAGAAGCGCGAGGCTGAGAAGGAGCGGGCCCGCCGCGACCGCCAGTACAACATGAACCGGTCCAACGTCAACGCCCCTCGCCGAGAAGCCGCGGTTTTCAAATCTTCCGTCGATATCCAGCCGGAGTGGAACATGCTGGAACAGATCCCCTTCTCCACATTCTCGAAGCTCTCGTTTTCTGTACCAGAACCCGAGGACCTCCTCCTCTGCGGCGGACTCGAGTTCTACGATCGCTCCGTCGATCGAATCACCCCCAAAAACGAGAGGCGGCTCGAGCGGTTCAAGAACAGGAACTTCTTCAAAGTCACCACCACCGACGACCCTGTCATCCGCCGCCTCGCAAACGAGGATAAAGCCACAGTCTTTGCTACCGATACGATTCTCTCGACTCTCATGTGTGCACCCAGGTCAGTTTACTCTTGGGATATTGTGGTTCAGAAAGTTGGGAACAAATTGTTCTTTGATAAACGTGATGGGTCGCAATTGGATTTGCTTTCGGTCCACGAGACCTCTCAGGAGCCCTTGCCTGAAGCTAAGGATGATATCAATTCAGCTTACTCGTTGAGTGTCGAGGCTGCTTATATCAATCAGAACTTTTCACAGCAGGTTTTGGTTAGGGATGGAAATAAGGTCACGTTCGAGGAGCCTAACCCCTTTGCGAATGAAGGAGAGGAGGTTGCTTCCGTTGCTTATCGCTACCGGAGGTGGAAGCTTGAGGAGGGAATGTATCTGGTTGCGAGGTGTGAGGTGCAGAGTGTTATGGAGGTGAATAACCTGAGGTCGTTTTTGACCCTGAATGCGCTTAATGAATTTGATCCGAAATATTCGGGTGTCGATTGGAGGCAGAAGTTGGAGACTCAGAGGGGAGCTGTATTGGCAACTGAGCTGAAGAACAATGCCAACAAGTTGGCTAAATGGACTGCACAAGCGCTCCTGGCCAGTGCTGATTTGATGAAGTTGGGTTACGTTTCAAGGGTTCATCCTCGTGATCACTTTAACCATGTGATTTTGGCTGTGGTTGGATACAAGCCCAAGGAGTTTGCCTCGCAGATTAATCTGAACCAAAACAGTATGTGGGGGATTGTGAAGTCGATTGTGGACTTGTGTATGAAATTGAATGAGGGCAAGTATGTGCTTGTTAAGGACCCATCGAAGCCCCAAGTTAGGATCTATGAGGTGCCTCCAGATGCTTTTGAGAATGACTATGTGGAGGAGCCACTGCCCGAGGATGAGCAAGTTCAGCCACCCACGGAGGAAGGGCAAGGTGCTGAGCCAAATGTTGCCGCTAATGATGTTGAGGATAAGCCGGTTGATGCTGTTGAAGCTTGAAGGGTAATGTTTCTTGCTGCATTGTCTACTGTAATATGTGTTCCTTATTGTTTTGGTTATTTTGAAAAATTTGGTATATGTTTAAGCATTTTAGTTACTTTCATTGTTGCTTGTTGGTCTTTGTCTACTTGATTTCCCTGTGAATATGTATTAGTTCTAGTTTGTTAAAGTTTTTGATGATGAATGTAATGGTTTACTTTAGTCATTGAAACTTCAACTGACTGGACAGTGCCAAGTTCACAGATCACTTCTTGCCGAGTCGATTCTAGGCCCATTCTTCATCAGATATAGATTCCATTGTTCCTGTATCATGGATTAAACGGTGAGAGAGCGGGGATCAGTGTATGATGCTTGGAGTTATTATATTAGTGACAAATTGGATGGTGTTAGGATTTATCTTTTTGTTGGGATACTCTGTGTATTTCCAGAATCGCTCTGCCAAATTGTAGAGTAGTTGATTGAACTCTTCTCGTTACTGATCTTGAAATGAAATCCTGGGTTCTGGGATGAATGTGTTTAACTTGTCGATGTCACTAATCGATTTTTCACATGTGTTACCTGTTGTATGATGCGTTCAGACTTTTGGTCATAATAACATTGGATATCTCTTATCATATATAATTGATTGATTCGTCGTCGATTGGTGACTGCAGATTTAAATCGTTTTTCACAACTGCCGAGAATGGGAAACCTGGCTACATCTCTTAATAGTTGCGAAGCAAGAGAAGATTATAAGGCCATCAGAGACTTGTATCTGAGGTTAATCCAACTTTTATTGCATCGTTGGCATGTAGTTTTTTCGAGCATTTTGTAGCTTTTCCATCTTTTAAACTGGCTAGAGGAAACTAGCAGATGATGGGAATGGTTTAGTGGTTTTGCTTCTTCTCTCTTTTTTTAACCTTGAGCTTTGTGATATGTCATGCTATTTTATAAAAACTTGAATTTTGCCTTAATATTCGGTATCGAAGTCGTTTACCTTCTTCAATTTTGCGATACCACTATCCTTAATGAACTTGCTTGGTTTCTTGGCCATGTTATTCGGATGTTTTGTTTTGAGTGTGAAGTTAGTAGGATTGCTTGTGCTTGCTTACCAGCTGTGGAGCAGCTCTAATTGCTCAATAATTCCATCCCTTCACCCAGCCAAACCATAACAACTTACACTTAACATGTTAAATAGCTCGTTAAAAAGTGCTTTCAAAATGGCTTAAAAGCGCTTTTGAAAAAAATGTTTTTGGAACTAATATTTAGTAAAATTTCAACTAAATTGTGGAAAAGTACTTGGTGTTTTTTAAAAGAAACACATATTTGATGCTTCTCACATAAAGCATTTAAATGCTTCATAAACTTGAAACTATTTTTTTTTAAAAGCGTTTTCAGTATTTGTAAAGCATTTTCCAACGAGTCTTTAAGCGCTACTGTGATATCTGATTGAATAATGCAATACCGCGTGTGATATAAGGATTTCTGGGCTTCAGCCTCATTTTTCCCGTAGAAATGTACTGTAATTGCAAATTCATGCTATGGGAAAGTGGGGCAACAGCAAGAACATGAGAAAATCAGATTGGGGTTGAAAAATTTTAGATATTACATCCCGTCCCAAAATTCGTTGTATTTTATTGCCCTACACATGGACATTTCGCATTGGGGTGTGTCATTATACGGATTTAGGAGGTTCAATTCTGGGCCTGGCTCGTAGTTACAGCAAAGAAATATAGTTCCACAGCCCTTTATGCAATGGTTGTAACCCAACTGTTATGTTATGCTCTAAGATGGACACAATCATGTATGTTGGTTACGTTGAAAGGAATCGTACCCAAACCTATCCGAATCATTTCCTCACCATTTCTCATTGGTTTGTATGGGCGGGAATGAATAGGAATTTGATCGTGACGATTTCCTTCCATTCTCTCCCTTCCTTTACCACTTGGATTAATTGCAAGAGCTTAACACGAACTCTCAAAATGTTGGTAGGAGTTGAGAAGTCCAATATCTATAAGATTGGACAGTAGGTGCTCCCTGCTTGACAAACCATGCTAGCCATGGCATGCCAAGCACCCCGCACCTATGTCCTCAGGGGTGACAAGCCCGCCACACCCATCACGTGTTACTCCAGTATAAATGGTGTGTCGAGCTTGGGACATTCCCTCCCATTGTAAAACCGTAGTACTCCAACGCCTCATAAAGCAGAAATGTCTCACAAATTACCGACGGGAATGAGGAACACTAGCTTGGATTTATGACATACAAAATTGCTGTTAAATTCCCAAGTGTCAACTAAAATCATATGGATTTTGTGACTTGAATCCTATTAGCCAGATATGCATTAATTTTCAACTAATTCGATGGTATTAAGTTCAACCTATACATGTCCATTGAGAAGACACATGATAGTCGGCATGCATTAGTACTAATAATAATGTCTTATAAACAGAACCACTATCGGCGCTGCCAAATCATAGAGTTAAAAATGAATTTTCCTGAAACATTTCACCATCACGTGACATTTTTCTCTGCGATTATATATTAAATGGAATATTACAATAACGATAAATTCATTTTATTTCCTGTTCTGCAACAGTGAAACTGAGCAGTCATCCTATTTCCTGTTCATCTGTTTAATTCTCGATATACTATTACTTGAGAGGGTGTGGGTGCCACTTATTATTTCGTGTTATAATAATTTTCACATTTTTCTCTCATGCATTTTAGTTTTTGAAAATATTGCAGAAAAAAAAAACGAGAGTGAAATCACTGACTTAAAAAGTTTAACAACCCTTTTCCATAAATCATAATTGAGTTCATGGAAAAAAAAATTTCAATGTTCTCGGAATATAAGGCCGTACATTAAATTTGAAAATATAAATTGATGTATGATATATTTTTTCAATTATTCCTCTATTTATATTATGCCCGCGTAATATACTGTCTTTTATTCCGGTTACATTCTAGAGCTTGTGAAATATGTCTAAGAATATATATGCCGCCCAACAGGCTCTCAAAAGCTCGATTCAACCACAACGAGTGCCTTGTAAAACATAAAAAGGAGTTTGAGCAGTTTCGTATGTGATATGATCGAGTTAAGGGGAAAATCGAGTCTCTACTTTTAGGTTTTTTTAATGAAAAGAAACACACTTTTAGTTTCGGATTTTGATGCAATGGCCTAATACAATGCAATCATGGAAATGTAGAAAAATCGTTGTTTAAGAAACTACTACTAAGAAAAGGGCACGAAATCATCAGCATACGTATGTGTAGTCATCACAGCAATAGATAATGTACCCAATCATCATCACTATACTGCATTTGGAATTAAAATGTTAGGAGCCTGGCGACTTGGCTAGCCACGGTCGTATGGACATTTCAACAATAATGTTACAAGTGTGAGTTCAATACTACGTACGAAACACTTAACAATTACAAGTGTGTTAGCCGTTAAATTTGATTTACACAACTATTAAATCTCTTATTTTCAATCTTACCCATTTATTTTTTGTATCACTCAATACGCATTATCAAAGAAAAACTGATTGTTCTGTGTCAATCCTCCTAATGATAACATACGTGCCCGAGAGAAATTTACAAACACTTGAATACATAAGGGAAACGTAAACTTGCAAATACCTACTCCATTAGGCGTTTGACACACAAGATTTTGCCCTAGCCATGCATAATGACCAATCACGAAACCTAACTTGTTTGTGCGTGCACATAGTTCAGAGCCAATAGACGACCACACAGAAACTGCAGTTAAATCCACACATCCGCCAACTTATGCATGTATGTATAGTATAATCCAGGAAATTCGATGGTTGAAACCACACGTAACATTTTCTCTGTTTTCAGTTCAACCCTAAATATTCTACTCCACCACGATATTGCTTGATCAGGTCCCACTATACACATGATTTGATCTGACTTATAATTCTCTCACATGTCCAAAATTTTAAAGCAAACTGTTGATCTACGATGATGGTGTGTTCTGACTCCTCATCCGTTACGAGAAGGACCTTTACATCTGTTTGGTAAAAAGGCCAATTTTTCAAACACCAAAGGGGCCGAACTGCAGTTCCATTTTAGGGTTCTTCGATGTGATTTGACGGACACTTCAAAGAATCCAATGGCTCAAGGAGCTCAGTGCACTAGACCGCATGCATGCCGCGAGGTTCAAATTTTTGGCCTCGTTCTTTATTTTATTTATATATTTATTCAAAACGAAAGCTACTATCACGTCTGCCATAGGACAAGCAGTACCACATCTGATCGTGGAAAATATATCATTTTTTACTACAAGTTAAACTAACTCAGTATATGCACGTAAGTTGAACCAAAATCTAGATCAATTACCATTCATTATTGTAACCCAAATAACAAAGCAGTATTATTTCGAAACAGCCATTCCTTCAAGTTCAAACCATGCAGGGGCAGGGGGAAACCCTAACAATGGCACATTAATCTGGTATTAAGACTTAAGTGACAACAGAAAGCCCCATTAATTAACACAAGCTGTAATAAACTGTAAAATAAATTAACGAGGACATGTTGGCTCAAAGGCGAATGGACCAACATTGTAGAGAAGGAATGGGAGCTTCTGGGACATAAATGGCTTCGCAGGCTTCAGGAGAGCACCGCTCAGTCCACCATGCATATCGGACGGCTTGGAGCAGGCGGCGGAGAGAGAAGAGACGAGTGACACCTTGCACTTGTGAGCTCCAAAGGTGGTGACGGTCTTGGGTGCCGTGATAAAAAAGTAGCCATTTTTATCTGTGGTTTCCTTCACAACCAATGGGAACTTTCTGTTGTTGCACTGTAGCTTTACTGTAGCACCTGCCCAAAAAAAGAAAAAGAAAACAATTCAAACAAATTATTAGAAAAATGAGTAAAATCAAACCATGTAATGTATGTAATTTTTATAAAATGGCTCTTATGGTTATGGACATGAAGAGAACACTATTTTTAGGTGCATAATGTAAAAAGTAGACTGATTTGGACTAACCAAGAACACTATTATTTTGTTTATTTATATGTGCAAAATATGTACATTTTTTTGTTTTGAAATGTATGTAAAAAGTAAACAAAGTTTAGACTAACCAAGAACTGGCTTGGCGCCGTTAAGGGTGTCGACGCCGGTGTAGTTGCAAGATTTGCAGTAAACGACGCCTTGAACCGCAACAAAGCTCCTTGGGAAAGGTTTCTTAGGTGGGTACATAGGAGGGTGGACCGGGCTGTGAGCCGGAGGGTGAGGCGGTGGTGCATGGTGGGTTGGAGGGAGGCTCGGTGGCTTAACCGGGACGTGGGTGGGAGGGTGAGCCGGAGAATGGGCTGGTGGGTGAACCGGAGAGTGGGCAGGTGGGTGTACCGGAGAGTGGGCTGGAGGGTGAACTGGGGAGGCAGTGGGTGGGTGTGGGTGGGGGTGGCGATGGTGCTGGCCGTGGGTGGGTGGGTGAGCCGGTGGGTGGGTTGGGGAAGCTACTGGGTGGGAATAGTGAACGCTGTGGTGCGGAGGAAAGGCGGGTAAAGTGGTAATTAGATTACCGAAGACAGTGAAGCAGCTCAGTAGTGGGACTAAGAGCTGCACAAACACTGCAGGAGAACCCATGTTTTGTTTCTTTCTCTCGTCTTTTTTCTAGAGAGAGAGAGATGGAGTGAATGGCTCAAGAGAGTGAGATTTATAGGAATTTAAGCCAGGATTCCCTGCGGGTTTTCTTGGTAAATTTGGTTTCAAATTTTTTATTCGTCTGGGCTGGTATTTGAAGGGGATATAAGTAAAAGAATTTTAAAAAATGTGAGAATTGGAAAAATAATAAGTAAAAGAAAAAAATATGTTATTTGTGGAGGAAAATAATTGACTCCTTAGGTCGAAAAGTCTTTAGGCTCTATTTGGACGAGAGTTTTTCAAGTTTTAATAGATTGATGTCTAAGTTAAGTTATGAGGTAATAGATCGATCATAAAATGTTGTGTAGAGAAGATTAGAAAAGTTTTTTAGAATGATTTATAGATAACACCTTCTACGTAAAGATTAACAAATTCCTCTCATATACCTTTGTAATGCACATGGAGGGTTTTTTTTCTAGCCCCTTTTATATTTGCATTTTGCGATCCATTCCTTCATAGTTTGGCATCAATCTATTGAAACTAGCAAAACCCTCATCCACATGGCGTTAACCTTTAGAGTTAAATTGTAGTTTGACATTTGTATATACAATGTTTTCTTATTACTTTTGAAGAAAAACTGTGAAGACACCATATTAGTTACTATCCAGACTCATGTTTTAGTGTAAATGTATCACCTAACTTCTTCATAGAAGATGTTGCCTCACGTGTGAAGCTAAACAGCCACATGTGTTTCACATCACTCATTCTTGTAATCCATGTGTTTGGCTTAAATTCGTCGCACGTGATGGGGAGTGGAAGGATGTGAAGGTAAAAGAGCTTTCACATCGATAAAATGAGAAATTTTGTAAGAACTTATAAAAAGGTTAAGCTGCTCTCTGTAATGCCAATTAATTTTATAGTGAAACCTTAATTTTTTTCATAAAGTAACTTTCGATAAAAATTTAGTCAAAAAGTATCATTTGTTTCACATGTATTCGTGAGTCATTTTCCAAAGGATAAAGATTTAGTTGATTGGGATGATAATTGTGAAGAACATTACGTTAATAAGCTCTTCTTGTTTAACAGGGAAGGCCAACTAGGGTTTGGTTTAAAATTTGGGTAGTGATCTTCACATACTTCTTGTTCGTTATTTTTTATTGACTTTCTTCAATTCATTCGATTCATCCATCAAAAATTTTAAAAAAAATGTGTTAAAAATAAAAATAAATATGTAATTAGCATTACCTAAAATTTTCTCGTGATATTGACCAAAATAAAAGTTTTTATTTAGAAAAAAAATGAGTGCGGTTTCAATTTAAATACATTCTAATTAGCATAATATTCATGTGTATTAGAATTGTGGACAAGCTGCACAGAGGATCACGTGGCCAGCAACGAGTGCCGAATGTTGAAGTTTCCAAGGCCTTCGAGGGTTGACCTAAACTCTGTATTATCTTAGTAATTAAATGGTGCTTTAGGTCTTGGTTCTCGAGTTAATTTCCCATCCATGTTGCATATATAGCCTTGGTTAAACGTATTGACAACAGAGATTTTGTAGTGTGCTGGTAACACGATTTAGTACAATAAATGTAATATTATATTCGATGGAAAACTTAAAAAATAGAGTTGTGAGAATACCTACACTCTCAATCTCAACGGCAAACTTCTTGTGGGAGGTTGTGTGTTGGGGTGCCACCAGACAAAACGCCTCGCCGTTTTCTTGATTAGGGTGGCCACTGGTTAGAATGTATAATGGCCGACCTCGGCCCTCTAATTCAGATTTGACCCGATTTTTCGGTTTCAAATTAAATGTGGCACATGAAGCAATTGAACAATAAAGTGACATACACTTACAATTTACTCAATCATAATTTTTTCTCGAGTTTTGGGGCATCATGAAGTGACTTCAGAAGTCATATAGCCCAATAGTTTTAGTTTACTCCAATGCGGCGTTTACTAGCCCCTCTTATTTTTAAAATAATTTTAGCGAAAAGCTTGCAATACAATTTATTTTAACGAAAAATTATATTTTTATATTAAAATATTAATTTTGATACTATTCATTTTATTATTTATTTTTTCTCTGTCGTAAAAAATTTTAAGTCATTTTCATTAGTTTTCTTTATTTTTAATTGATTCAAACAATTTGAATCACATAAATGACGATTACATATATTGTGTAGCGATAAGAATGCTTTGATGGATATGTCGGCACATGAGTAAGGATATGATTAAGAATGAGAATATCCGAGGTTAAGTAGGAATAGTCGGAATTGAAGATAAGATGAAAGAAAATCGGTTAAGGTGGTTTGGAAACAAGAACTGAAGACCTACAAGTGCTTTGGTTAGAAAATGTGATTATGAGACAGAGACTCAGTGCAAAATGGATAGAGGAAAAGCTAGGAAGACTTAGAAAAAGACTCTAAGAAAAAACATGGAGTACTTGAAGCTAATGAAAGTCTTGACACAAAATCGAGCGCAATGCCGTTTTAAGATCCATACAGCTGAACCCACTTAATGAGATAAGGTTTTGTTATTATTGTTGTTGTTGTTGTTGTATCGTTTAATAATCATTTCATTTGTAGATGTTAGTTTTTGGCTTTTAGTTTCCACTTTTAGTTAACTCTGTTTCGATGGCCTAGTTTTGTTGTGGCATTACGGGTGCATTGTGGATGTTGTGGTAAATGTTCAATTTGTGATGTGTAATGGTGTCCTACATCGCAAAGCTAAAAGGCCTTACACTGCATGTTATTATAAGAAGTTGAACTATCTTATATATTGCAGATTGGTTAAAATTTTAACTTTTCTCATGATACTACAACACAGTTTACTCGTATGTAAAAGTTCAAAAACCACATATATTCAATATCACTTATATGAATTGCCGACGTACTTATATTGAGTATCGTCACACATAAGTAATACCCGGAAGAAGCTCAACTTCCTTCCCCAGTCTCTACGTAACTAATCACTTTTTATAGGAGAAATCATTTAATTCTCAGACCAGCTGGGCAGGGGCTTCCAATGCATGAATAAAAAAGTGCAGCGCAGGGGATCCGAGGTTTGATATATTATCAACCGACACGTCCGATGTATAGTGTACCTGGCCCAGTCAATGCGTTTGTAAATGATTTGCAGACTTACACAGAGACATAGAGCTCTGGATTTTAAAAATCCAGTTAAGTTTCTGAATTGTTTAGCCCCACAATCCAACGTATAGATATTTGATTATTGTGGTTTGAAGCTTCTACTTTGGATCCTAACCTAATTTCGTAACTGGATTGCTCATATTCTCAACTAGTTTGTTTGTCCTATAGACTTTAAGAGCGGTTAGTGATATCCAAAAAAAAAAATTTGTTCTGGTTAAATATTTTATTTTCCACTTACCTATATGGGAAATGGGGTTAGGCTGAGTCAAACAATGATTATTGGGTACGAACTTCTGTGTTATGTGATCGTCGTATGCAATTAAAAGTTAGAAATAATTTTATGGGAATTTTAACAAAAATACTCTTGATACTATTCACCTTAACGAAAAATCACATTTTTACACTAAAAAGTTAATTATGATACTATTCACTTTACCTTTTATTTTGTCTTTATCGTTAAAACTCAAAATTTTCAAATCATTTTCATTAGTTTTCCTTAATTTTATAGGACGGCAATAAGGCCATCAACTTTTTATGGCACGGAATTATGGGCAGAAAAAAAAAAACGTGTGCAAAAAAGGAGTGGTAGATATGAGAATGTTTCAATGGATGTGAATGCACACGAGAAATAATAAAATAAAGAACAAAGATATCCGAAGTAAAGTAAGAGTGGTCGCAATAGAAGATAAGATGAGAGAAAATCGGTTAAGCAGACTTAGACATGTGAACTAAAGACTTATAGATACTTCAGTTAGAAAATGAGACTCTAAGACAGAGGCTTAGGTCAAAATGAGTAGATGAATACTTGAAAAGAAATTTTAAGAAAAGATATGAAATACTTAGAGCTAATGGAAGACTTGACGTAAAATAGAGTGCAATAGCGTTCTAATATATGTAACCAATTTCACTTAATTAATGGGATAAGACTTCGAGGTGGTTGGTTGTTTGTGGCGGATGCATGACAATCACCGACGAGGAGTATGTAACATGTATGCAGAGTCTCTTGTGCCCAAGGTCAGTCTGAAAAATGTTAAGCCCACAGTGCACCGGGGTTCTCAAACCATTTACATGATAGCCAAAAACAAATTAACGGGTCATTTGATGAGCCCAGTCCAAGTCAACTATGCACCCGAACCACCAAACCTGTAAAAAAAACTAGCCCAAAAACTAGTTCTTGCGTTGCTGCTTAATAACTGAAAATTGTAGCCACAATCTTTAAATTAAGTATTGAAGTCCTAAGACGGAAATGTTACTCTTTTATAATCGAAAAGTCACAAATTTGAATTGTAGAAATAACTTCTTTGTAAAGTAAGAGTAAGGCTACGTACTATAGACGTTCATCCGGGTCCTCGCTCCTTATTGGCTTGGGATTGAAGTCCCAAGACAAGCAAGGTACGAAGTGCCCCTTTCATGCATGTGCACTGGATTCTCAGCTTCTGTCCCAATCAAAATTGTGGCTTGTATTGTAATGGCATTCAAATCTAACTTCCCCAAGTTGTGCTATATGCCGAAATGTTGTGGTTTTAAAACACAAATGTCTGCATCCTTACAAATTCAATTCCTAAACGTGCACAATGGATGCATCTACAATTTTCACAAATAATTGGACATGCCTAATAGGCCAAATCAGGACAAGGGTCGAAATGTTCGTCCATGTTCCCTATAAAAGAAGACACAATAAACGAGGACTTAAAAAAGGTTATAGTAGTTTCTCAAATTAATGTGACGTTATATGATAAAGTTATTATATTTGACGACGCGTGATAAATTTGTGACACCATCACATTGATAAATCTATTTCATATAAGCCTTTCTCCTCTATATATAGGTTTGAAACACAACAACATTGAGATATCTGTTTTTTGAAAGATTTTATTCTTAACATAACAAGAATTTCGCCACACTTTGGATGCCATTTCGATAATATTCCAAAGTCAATGAATGCACAATTAACCATTAATGTCGTTTTAGCGATATCTCAAATCAATCAATACACGATTAGCTTGAGATAATGCAACAACAGTTGAATCTGATAGTAAGTTTTCTCCCTCTAACACCACGTAATAAATGAAATCGTGGCATGCATGCAATCGAGAATATGATAAGGGTCTTGGCATGCATGAAAGATTTTATTCTTAACATAACAAGAATTTCTCCACACTTCTGATGCCATTTCGATAATATTCCAAAGCCAATGAATGCACAATTAACCATTAATGTCATTTTAGCGATATCTCAAATCAATCAAAACACGATTAGCTTGAGATAATGCAACAACAGTTGAATCTGATAGTAAGTTTTCTCCCTCTAACACCACGTAATAAATGAAATCGTGGCATGCATGCAATCGAGAATATGATAAGGGTCTTGGCAGACGAGAGTGATGTAAAGGAGATTTTGGAGAAATTTTTCAATTTATCAAGAACACAATTCGGTATATTACATGTCAAGTCATTGAATACTTAAAAAATAGTTCAATCATGTATACGGTGACACATAATAACTATGCCGTGTTTCAAGCACATTAAAAAAATCTATCGAGATTGTCGTCCCTTGTTTCGACCTTTTGCACTTTTATAGTACAGGTAGGTTAGCTTTTAGTCCGTGATGTAAATGAGAACTGGATTCACCTATCCTTTTCACTTTTGCCCTCATTTGGATCCTTCATTTAAGTATCAACGTCACTCTGTCTGACTTTGTAGTAAAGGCAAAGGCTACTTTTTCTCCAAAGACTGTAAACTGTCATCCGCCCAAATTTGAAGGCTAAAAATTTGGATTCCAAATAACCTCAATCAGATTGTATGTATGGTTCTTTCTGTCTATTGATCACTTGCATAATGTGCCTAATACTAGGGCTTTGCTTGGAGTCTGGTATTGACAACAATGGACAAGTGTTGAATCGACCTCGCTCAGGTGAGAATTCACAATAAAAACTTAAGTTGGATGCTTGATCGTGTCATTTGTATATCCATTTCATAAAAGCATGTGACCCCTTACATATTATTCTCACTTGACTTATATAATGTGAGAGCCAGCCTTGCCAAAGTTTTTTTTTTCAACCAAAGACAAGTGAATCTGATTGTTTCAAAATACAGTCCGACATCATAATCCAATCCAAACCACAACTACAATCGTTATTGATGCACATTGCCGATAATATTAGTGAGGACACTAGTGCAAATTTAATTGTAACAGTATCTCAAACCACTTTTTAATCCCTACATCCAATACTTTATTAATTCGGCGCATTCTATACACTGCAGCATAGTAGAATTTTGGAATTATGAGGCCATGAAACATAAGAAAAGAAAAGAAAAATTCTAATTGCTTAAGAAGGTTCAATGTGTTTGAGAAAATGAAGGGGTGGTTGTTGTGTGTACTCTCACGTACTTAATAATTCTCATGTGTCAAACACATTGTGCAGTTAATTCTGCAGATGTTAGCATTATCCACTGGCCATGGATCTGCCAGGATTAAACTTGCATTCATGTTAATGTTGTGGGTAAAATGATAATTTACCAGGCTAAGCGAGTCGACCTTATTTTATTTTATTTTTGAAAGCGATATTGAGAAAGGAGGAGTCAAACGAGAAAATATATACTCAACAAGTCGGTGAACTCTCATAAAGAGCGGACTCGTTCAAAGAAAGTTATAGCAACAAGATGTATACAAATACAATAAGGCCCGTTCATTTGTGACAGTGCTTGACTGATTAGCTAGTGAGATTGCATGGCTCAGTTTTTCTCAAAGTTGAACACGTATTTTCAATCTTCTTTTCTCTTGTGCAAGAATGAATACTTCTAACCAACTGAGCCAAAACGATATTTTAGAGAAGTTGGACCTAGTTTGCATCTAAATCCAAAGATAATTTAGTTAAGACTTAAAGAGAAATTTAATCCTCGTGTTATAATAAATGAGTTGGCTTTGTGTTGTGGGGTAATCTGCAGATTAAGTGCACTATGTATGTATGTATGTATGTCTTTGGGCCCAAAATGTTGGTTTGGGCCGAATGAAGAATGTTTCTCGGCCCAAAGGCTTAGAGGGTACTGAGAGATGTTCGGTTGGTGAGCCGGATAGTTAAGGTCGGCCAAGTCTTTATAGGAAAAAGAGTTGTCTGGATAAGGGTTAGGAAGGCAAAGTCCTAACGCGAGACGGATGTAGGATCCTAGTGCAATGAGAAGTCTCACCGAGACTGAGATACAGGGACTTGAAGGGACGTGGCCGGATAGAAAGTTAGGTTCAGAATCCTGGTGGAAGTATGAGTGGTCGAGATAAGGTTGGATCAAGGTGAGGAGTCTTGATTCGGATGGAGTTCCAATTCGATTAGAGGGGATTTGCTACTATAAATAGAGGAGTGAGAGCACCATTCAAGAGACCTCCAACTCAACACACAAATCTGCCATGCGCAAACTCTCGCTCTACGCGAAACCTCTCAACAACCTTGAGATTTTTATTTTCTTTTTCCACCTTCATATCTTCAGTTTGGATAAACAACATTGTTGCCGTAGAATCAGTCGACCTTGGAGCACCTTCAGTTTGGATAAATAGCATTGCGTCAAGACCGACTGTTTATCTATCTAAGTCTCGGTTGGCAAGGATTTTCGGATCCCAATCGATAGAGGTCATCTCATCAGCCTTCTCTGCGAAGTGAGGTGTTACTGATTGTTAGGCTCGGCGCGTCAAACACCGAGTTGTTTTATGATCGCATACTAAGTGGGGTTTAGAGTTCGGCATTCGGACGGTCGAACCACATTTACCATCAAGACTTATATCCGCTTTGAGTATTTGTGCCTTATACTTTGGTGTCAATTTGGCGTGAGTTTACTCTGATGAATACTGTCACCGTGACCGAAGCCAGCGACGACGGCTTGTGAAATTCGTAATTAGTAGCCTTGTCTTCAGACTTGAGAATTTAGAGGCCGAGATGTGTTCCTTCCTCGGCCGTAATCGCAGGACATAGAAGTCAGCCGCGTGTATCAACACAGCACATCAGCATATTTTTACTCCTCGGTCGAGCTCGGCCGACAAATTAGCACGTCCCGCACACATTTTAAGAACATAGTTAGCTTATTAATTACTCGGCCTGCGCGCCGTGTAGGTTAAGTAATTTTTAAAGTCAACAGTATGATATGATATTTGACTGATTGAATAATTTGTTTAAGACTTAATCCACTCGAAGGGACTCTCTCTCTCTCTCTCTCTCTCTCTCTCTCTCTCTCTCTCTCTCTCTCTCTCTCTCTCTCTCTCTCTCTCTGCGCAAGTCGATGACAACTTTGAAGCTCTATTGATGATTTCATTTTTCTGCGCAAGTCGATGACAACTTTGAAGCTCTTTTGATGATTTCATTTTTCTTTATAGATTTGTCTTTCTTTCTTACGGACTCACAATCATTAGCCCCACTTTTCGGTGAGATTTTTTACGCTGCTAAAAATACTAACTGTTACAGTACAAATAGTTAGATATTTGAAGAAAAATATTCAATCACTTGTATTATGACACTTAGTGTATCGAGTTGTGTTGTCGGTATACTAAAAATTTCTACACCTTCCACCCTATGAGATGAGAGATAAGTGTTATAATACATTTGGTGTGTCAAGTTTTTTTTTTTTTTTTTTATTTGGTTGTCAAGTTGTGTTTCCAATAATTGTAAATTCGTCAATCATATAATGAGAGTTGTAGACACATCTACTGTGTGATTAAAAAGAATTAGAATGATAATTGCCTTAATTCGTCAATCACTTAATGATTATTTACAAGTTATAAAAATAATTGTTTATAATTTGGTTTATTATTATTAATTTTTAATTGCCTCAGTTTATTACATTAATTAGTGGAATTAGTGAAAATGAATTGATCATAATGATGATATGGAACATGTACGCACCACACTCTCCCCAAAGCGCGTGAGGAGACTCCCACTAAAACATTTCTTAGCAAACAAAAGAAAAGTAAACCGAAGTCTCATCTCAACAGAACTCCAGTCCCTCTCTTCCTCCCACCGCCCCTCTCAATTTTCTCTCATTTTCTTGCACTTTCTCAGCAACCAAACAGAAAAAAAAGAAAAAAAAAATCAGAGAACCCATCAATGGAATCCTCACCCAGGCACCACCAGCAGGATAACCCAACTCCATCCTTGCTTCCCTCCCCAAACAGCCACAGCTCTCACAGCAGCACAAGCACCTCCAACAACAACCGTCACCTCAACGGCGGAGCTTCGCCAACAACCCCGAATCCCCATCCTCCAATACCCTACACCAGATCCGAACCCGCCAATCCGTACCCGACCACCTTTGTCCAAGCTGACACCTCCTCCTTCAAACAAGTCGTCCAAATGCTCACTGGCTCCTCTGAAACCGCTAAGCAAGCCTCTTCGAAACCCGCGTCCGACCCGCACCCTAAAACCCATTTCCCACCCATCAAATCCACGCCCACAAAGCAACAATCCGGATCCGGGTTCAAGCTCTACGAGCGCCGGAACTCCCTCAAGAACCTCCGGATTAACCCGTTAATCCCTGTCTCCAGCTCCGCAGCTTCCGGATTCTCGCCGCGGAATCCCGATATTTTATCTCCGAGCATCCTCGATTTTCCTGCTCTGGTTCTCAGCCCGGTCACGCCGCTAATACCCGACCCGTTTGACCGGTCCGGGACGGCGAGTTACGGCCCGAATCCAAATGGGTGTTCGAATTTGAACAGGGAGGCGGAAGAGAAGGCGATTAAAGAAAAGGGTTTTTACTTGCACCCGTCGCCGAGCACGACGCCACGGGAATCTGAGCCCCGACTGCTGCCTCTGTTCCCGACGACGTCGCCGAGAGCTGCTTCAGGTTCATCATCTTCTTGAATTAAACGTGATTTTTTTTTTTAATTTTTAGTTTTGTGTAATTTTAATGTGTTATTAATGTTGACATTGATTATTATGACGATGAAGGAGGTAAATTGTAATGGAATATTTGCAGAGAAATGAAGAGAGCCTTTAATCGATTGTAAAATTTCATGTATGCCTTTTCTTTTTTAAATGAGAAATGCTAAGGATCTTTTAAAAGTGGGATTGTCGTATTTTTTATACAATATTTTATAATATTATTTTAAAAATTTACGTAGAACGGTGAGTTAGTGAGGTAATATAAAGTTTAGGAAATATCTCACTTTGAGAGTAGGATTATCTCTCGTTCTATTACTATCGCCTCCTCTCATAGCCCTTTTTTTTGTTTTATTTTCTATATAAAAAATTTAAAACAAAATGTAAACTTGGTGTAATCGCAACCGTTTTAATAGAAAGAAATCAAATGAGAGAGATTAAAAGGGGAGAGAATTCTACTCCCTCACTTTGAGAGAGTTTCCTTAACATTTCTTTTCGAATTTACTTTAACTAATGCTTGTATGGATGAAGAGAAAGTAAAGGGAGAAGAGAGAATTTTTGTTTTTAGTTTTGTGTTCCAATTTTTATATGGATATTATGCCAATCGGGTGAAAAAAAAGTAGAATTTTATTTTTATAAAATGATGTATATTTTAAAATACTATAGGAACTTACATGAAAGGGAGCCGCTTTGGCGGTAAAATAAGGAACATATCAAATACATTGTGTTTTAATCTCTTAACATAGTGTTGCATTATTGTTTTGAAACACAAGTCACTCTGAATTCCTTATTTTTTAGGGAGGTTTAATAAAACACTCCCGGTACTGTTTACTTTTAACGAAAATCGTTTTTTTACCTTTAACTGTCACTATTCACTATACCTTTAAAAGTGGCTTTTCGTTAAAAGGAAAGTTTTCAAGCCTTTTTCGTTAGTTTTCTTTTTTTTTAATCCCCTCGCGTAATCTATATAAGAGGAGAATTCAAATTGTAGTGATAGCGGTGGATATTTTGTCATAATTAACTGACTTAACAATTTGCGAAGAAGGAAAAATATTTAGAATTTGAATTGGGAGTGAATAAGTCAAAATGTGGGGGTGTGAATTAAATTCAATGGAATTATGAACCACCATGCACTGCACGAGAGGTTGAATTATGCTGTTCTGAATTCTGATATGGTCTCTGCCAACTCTATTTTCTTCAATAAATGGGGAAGTAAATAGCAAGATCTAATTTTACTTCCAAAACATTTTGACATTAATTGTGAACGTGTGAGAAGTGGAGATTAATATGAGGATTGATTGAGTAAAGGATCGTGTTGTCCACACTTATTTTTATTTTTCACGCATTTTTGTCATGTTAAATTTTAACTGTTGAATCAAACAAATTGAAAAAAATTAAAAGACAAAAATTAACAAAAATGATTCTAACATAAAAAAAAAAGTGCGTGAATTGTAATACCCTTGAGTAAAATAGGGTAAAAGAGCATAGGGATAGCTCAATTAAAGAGTAGAAGAATGGGCAAGGAATCTTGACTCCTTGTGTAAGATCCCACATCGCCCAGGGGTGAGGTGGGCGAGGATCTTGTAAGCCTTATATGTATATTCTCAACTCCAATTAGAACTGGGCCTTTTGGGAGCTCACTGGCTTCGGAGTTCAAGTCCGATGAACTTAAGCGAGTTCGCGCGAGAGCAATCTCAGGACGGGTGACCCACTGACAATATCATACTATGGCAGAGTCGAGCCCGGACCGAAAAGTGACACCTTGGTTTTCTCAGTGAGATGAAGATGCCAAGCAAACTAGGGCAGCATGCATACTGTGTGCAGTGTCTTATTTATGTTTTTATCTGGTTGATCTTTGAAATTGGATATTTCAATCAAAATAATTTATGAAATAGGAAATTTCATCAATTTGGTCTCTAAAAACAACTTCCGCAAGTTAATTTGTTCATTCGGTTAACTTCCCGCTGTTAATGTGTTGATTTGGCCCACGAATGGGTTTCACCTATCTAGTCATATTTTGCAATTATATGATCAATTTGTTTGGAGTTCTTTTTTTGTGATGGGTAGCATGAATTAGGCCTTTTTTTTTTTCAGTGGGTTTAAAATCGAGGGTGTGGTGGGAGAAGAGGAGTGGGTTGAAGACTGAAGAGTTAGTCAGAGGGAGATTTTTATACATTTCTATTTTAGGGATTACTAGAAACTTGTGCCCGCACGTTGTTGCGGGATTGCAACTGAATAAAAAATTATGCAACTTCATTAGCTTCATGATCTACGCTTGAGTCACGACTTGAGGATTACAAATGCCAAAGCAAGCACAGTTGAAGTACGTTGTTGACCCTAGTTGTTTTCCGATTGTACATTTACAGTGCCAAACAACAAATTGGTAGCTGGCGGGGGAAAAAATAATAAACATCAGTATTATTTCAATTCATCCTATACCCCAACCAAGCAAAACCAAATGCATACTAACAATATCTATAACTATAGAAATAAAGAACCAAACAAATATAACAAATGTAGAGAGACCTCAATGATCTGACTCAATTCATCGTTGAAGACTTGGTCGAATTATGATTCGCTCACTCCATACCTAAATTAAAGAAAAGCAAACCAAGTTCAGCAAGAATTATGCACGAACTTTGTGAAATTATATAATGATACAACATTGTTAAGCAAACATGGATTGGAGTTGATTTTAAAGTTATTTAAAAGGGAACGGTAAATATTATGCATGCCAAAGAAGATTGAGAGCAAAATATTACGAAACATTTCCAACTCGTTTACTTTTGGAGTGTATATAAGAGTGTGTGTGTGTGTGTGTGTGTGTGTGTGTGTGTGTGGGTGTGTATGTATATTGTTCTTAAACTAATATATTGTACAAAATTTGGGTCAATTTTCTGATTTTCACCAACCTAGTAAACTTTAGTTCTTCAACAATCGACATTCACATATCAAAAGAAGAAAAAAATTTAAAAACAGAACTTGATTACTCATGAATGAAATCACCTTAAATTGCATATGAATCACCATAGGTTCAGGTTCTTGCATCAATAGTTTTTGTATGTTAATCAAATGAGATTAAAAACAGAACTTGAAAATGAAAGCTCCACTATAACAAAAAGTGAAAACATTATCTAATCCTTCTCAACAACACATAACAATTATTATCTTGGACATGGCCAGATGCTTTATGTTCAATATTAAGTTACATAATCATATATCCCTGAGTATCATGACATAATGACGTTAACATCCTCTTTGGTTCTCTTAGGACCAATTTTCCCATTTATTGCCATTAAAAAAAACCCCTCATTTTACCAGTTATGCCACAACCAATGTTTTGAGCATGCAATACTTTTAACTTGATTATCATATGATGAGAATTGGGATAATATAATAAAGATATTGACAGCGGTATACAATAGCTCAGATTAAAATATTTGTAAGGAAATTCCATACCTACCAGCATGGAAGAAATAAGGAAAAATAAATGCATATTCTACTTTACCTTCTGAGTAGTACTTGAAAGATCTTTTTGAACTCTCCTGTGCTCATTCGAGTGGGAATGTTGTGATCACCCAAGTGCCTACAAAAATAAACATCCCATAAAATCATACAAAAGAAAAATCTAAAACAAAAGCAGTAATAACAAAAATGTTAAAAACTCTTAAAAGTTTCAATTAATAGTTCAAGACTTAATTCACATGAAGCTCTGTGAGTAAATTTGTCAGGCAAAAAATTTCCATCAACGCATTCTCTTACAAAATATTCTTTAAATACTGATTTCATGCAATCCAGTAGCTAAATGTTTAAACCAGAAAAACTTCTTTAACCCAATTAGGAAAGGAAGAAAAATTCCCTTCCCATATGAAACTACATCTCTAAATAATGAAACAGTCCTTATAAAATTCAAGGCTTGAAAATAAAATAAAAAAGAAATTCAAAAGAAATCAAAACAACTAAAAAAATCTAACATTTCTCAACAACCATTCAATAAAGGATCAAAAAATCATGCCGTCAAACAAATTTGAGAACTTGTATATTCCAAATTTAATTTCTATATGAAAAACTACTCTCCAATGATTTTTCTAACCAAAGGAAAAGAAGTCTCCAATGATTAGGTGATGTGACTCAATTAACATTTTTGGGATATATTTCTTGATTAGTGTATGTTTTATTAGCTATTGAGAATTGTAATAGAATCTTACCCTCATTTGTGGTTGAATTTGGTAGATGATTTCCTTGGCACAACCTGCATTGCAGTAACGAACTCTGAAAACCCCAAAAATCCCTGTCATTTCGTGTCAGCAATCGCCCAAAGCTTGAATGATAAATGAGAAAACAAAAGGTGAGTTCCAAACAATCATACCTAATCCCCAACACAAACAAATTAACTTCCAATAAATATCGATATAAGGGTAAAACCATACAATCATACTTTCCTAGTCCAACATAATAGTTTTGGTACTACTTACGGAAGAGAGAGAAGCATTTTCATTTCTCACAACCAAAACCACTTTTGACTGCAATTGACACAACATATAGAAGTGCTTCTGAGCACCTGTAATGTGCTTTCAATTAAGTATTTGGACTTTTATAAAAATTTCAAAGTGTTTTTACTAAATGCACTTATAAGCAATAGTGACTTCTACATAAGCAATCCCTATAAACAAAGAAAACTATAAGCCTGCTATCGCAAAAGAATGAAAACCTGCTTGACACCAAAACTTTTCCACTTAGGAAGCACATCAACCAAGGTGCCGTTTACTGTATCTTTTTCAGGCATTGAAAGACTCGTCATGCCAGATGCAGACTGCTGCAGCCCAACTTGGACATCAAAATTCATACCCTTTACATCAGAAATCACTGCTTCACTTCCAGAACTTGTATCAGCATCCGATGGAACACGACCATTCTGCAATGAGTCCACTTGCTTCACCAGCGTGGGGTTGTCATGAGAGGCACCACTTGTATGATCATCACCAGCTGCCGGTTCGAGTTCTGGAACCTCTGATTCCTTAATTACCTGCTGGTGCATCAATAGTTTACCCTTCTCCTTCTGTTGAGCTGCAAGTTCAGCATGCAACATACAAATAAATACCTTAGATGAAATACCAATTTAAAAGAAAAAATGGAACACTTTAGTGTTGCATGTAACTATAAATAATTATGGAATGACATGGAAGAGGAAAAAGAATGTGGCATCAATAACAGAACAAATCCAAGAACGAAAGAAGGTTCTCTTGAGAAAATACAGAATACCTGCTTGTACTGGTGGAGTCCCAGGACTCTGAACCTACACAGTCTGTTAAAGCAGCCCAGATTTCAAGTTTCCTGCCATAAATATAAAGTTGGTCTTTTTATTAAGATAAGGATAATACATACAGCCTGTATATACTCCTTAACTCTTTTCGGGTAACCATTTTTTTTCTCCTTTGCAAAAAAAAGAAACATGCTTCGAGTGAGTGAGGCTGTATAATCTGTATGTGGATGCAAATGTCATACAAATTATAATATATAGACACACACACACACACATTGGTAAGAGAGAATTGCCTAGCAATTGAAAAAGGACTGGAATTTCTGGGGTATTTTGGGATTTCAGGAAATGGGCAGGTGTTGGTTTAGTGGGGTTTTAATGGATGTGAAAGCTGGGAGGAGCTTGTTTTCCAATTCAGCCATAACCTTCAAATGAAAAATCTATTTAACTAAAAACATTTTGCAGATGGTCTAAGAGCAGTCTCTACTAATCAAGTTTTCTACACACCATTATCGCTCAGTCGATTAAAATCTTCAAGAAAAAAGGTGGGTTGCTAGATTCATACCTCCCCACCATTTTTAAGTGAAGCCACAATGTAAAACATTTTCTGTAATTAAGTTCACTATATTATTCAAAAAAATCTATTTAACTAAAAACATTTTGTAGATGGTCTAAGAGCAGTCTGTACTAATCAAGTTTTCTACACACCATTATCGCTCAGTCGATTAAAATCTTCAAGAAAAAAGGTGGGTTGCTAGATTCATACCTCCCCACCATTTTTAAGTGAATCCACAATGTAAAACATTTTCTGTAATTAAGTTCACTATATTATTCAATCATCTTGTACTTCTACAAATTCTACTAAAAAAAATAGGCAAAACATCTTCTTCTGTGCAAAGAGCAGGGAGAAATAAGGAGGAGCCCTCCAGATGCGCAAAAAAAAAAAAAAAAACGATTTATGGGGTTGGATGGAGTGTGCAGGCTGCCAAACTTGCTGGGGATTTTTTTGGTTCGAATTAGAGTCTAGCAAGAACATAGAGGGGGAGGAAATGGAGTTTTCTCGATGTGCTGTCAAATTCGAAATTACAGATAATCGTCTTCCTCCTCGCAAACAATAAAACCAAAACAAACATGCAAAAAAACACATCAAGATAAGAAGGATGAGTCCGGATCTCACCTGCAAGCTTTGTCGCTCGGATCCAGGTCGTAGTCTGGCGAGGGACTTCGTCTGAACACCAAAACATTCAGATCCAATTAGCAAAAATAATAAAAAAAGGCATACCCAGATCAAAAAAATTCAAGTTACAATAACAGATCATGCTTATTGAGGACAAAAATCTTACCAGGCAAAGGTGCTATCCACCTCGTCGATGTCGGAGTCGTAGAAGACACAGCAGCTACCAAACCTTGGATACACTGGAAAAGGAGAATTCATAAGATTTGCTATGGTATAAGATTCACAAATTTGCAATAATCAAGTATTAAAAGACTATGCAACATGCTATTTAATAATGCTTCAAAACACTAACAAACATAACATGCAATGAATCTCTAACTATTAGACTAATCAACTACATACAAAACTGCAATACAGTTAGTGGCTTATTGCCAAAAGAATGGTTATATATTAATATTGAATTTTAATCCAAGACCAGTTCAATTAATTAGTAGTTACAACGAAGTCTTTACCTGCTTCTAAAAATTAATCCAAGTGTTTATCTGCTTCGATTATTGAGAGGGAAAATCCAAGACCATTTGATTATCAGTGTATCTTGCAAATCTATAAATACAGAAATGTCCCCATACATAATTTTCATTCATCTCAAAGCAACTGATCATCTAATACTACTTCAGTTACACGGTATGGCTTGCTGTCAAATAGTACCCCCATGCTCTTTCAGTTCCCAATATAAATGTCTGTGCATGTTGATTTTCCAAAGGTGGAAGAGGAAATTGTATAGCAGACTAACAATTGTTCATATGTTTGAAGAAAAAACCACATGCATGGGACATCTACAAAGGTTTCTGAGCTTACCCAAAGGGCCCAAATACAACATAATTAACAAAACATCAAAAACTCCCACCAAATTCATTCATCAAACCCCTCAAAAAAATTAAATAAAAAAAACCAGAAACAAAAAGAAAAAAACGCAGAAAAAATTGATCAAAACAACAACTAAAGACACCCAAAGAAACCAAATTGGAAAATATGAGGGCAAGTATCTAGCAAGAACTCACCTAAATAGAATCCTATGAGATGAATGAATCAGCGAGAGGTAAGGAAAGCGAGAAACCAAGGAGAGGGGCGACGTGATTCTTGGGTTATGGGTCTCAGGTTTCTCGTTCAAGGGAAAAAGGGAGGGAATTGAATTCAAGTCATATATCTTTGACTTGACAATGGAGCAGGAAGAAGAGATATATCTGGAGCTGGTTTAGTCCGATTCCAGCTGTTGAAAGTTGCCGCAAGGTTGCTGGTGAAGAAATCACGGAGGAAAATTGTGATTTTGAATGGATTATTGTGATGCATGTGGCATTTAAAACCTTAAGAAAAAATTAGGGTTCTTAATTTCTTACCCAAATCCGCAAATTTCAATCAAATCTCTGCAACCCAGTTTGAAATAACCTACACGGACACAGATCTTACATGCAGAACATTTTATATGAAGTTGTGAGAAGGGTTGATGGAAATTGAGGAAACAACCAAATTCCAATCAAAGTTTAGACATGCATTCAGAAATTCACACACTTAAAAACGTTTCAAAGCTTACCGATGATGTTGGGGTGGAACCGTGAAAGCGGAGGGGAAAGAACCGCAAGGTTGCTGGTGAAGAATGGAGATATTCAAAGTTTAGACATGCATTCAGAAATTCACACACTTAAAAACGTTTCAAAGCTTACCGATGATGTTGGGGTGGAACCGTGAAAGCAGAGGGGAAAGAACCGCAAGGTTGCTGGTGAAGAATGGAGATATTACCATCCAAAGAAAGGCAGAAAAAGCGGAAGGTATATATTGTCAGCGGCAGAAACGAAATAAACAAAACCAAGTAGGGACAAAATTGGGAGAACACTGTAGAAGGAACAGTGATCTGAGTCTAAAAGGATACAAAGGGAATTAATTAGAATGTTAGGCGTTTAGTATATATATAATTTTGGTTGAAAGGTCCAATTTTATGGACCAAGACCAACCTTGATTAAAATTTGTTATATTCATGACATTGGTGTCTTTCTCTACAAAAAAATAAAATTAAAAATTAAAAAATTAAAAAATTGTGCTTTAATTTTCATTCAATTTTTTTTTTCTTTTCACCCAGCTTGATATGATTTACTGAAAATCGCTCGCTTCAGAGTTGTTTCATCAACAAAAGAGATATAACCAATAAATATGATACAAATAATTATTTTCAGAAGTCCAAATTCATGTGATATTTATCTTGAATAATGTCAAAGTATGAGCCTAGGGTGAAAGTTGAATAAGAGGTTGAATGATTAGTAGGCCCCAAATGCTTGAAGAGTGAAACAATAAGCCCCAAATCTTGGGGATATGGCCCCGTCGGGACGGAGATGACGGAGATGATGGCTCCGATCGATGCGGTTCCCAGCTTTTGTAGAAATCTAACATTGTTTGTTTTCAGGTGCGCTTTTCAACTAAAAAAAGAAGACCAAAAACCGCGTGTAATGGGGTCCGGACATGAGATAGTGAAAGAGGAGGAGGAGGAATGTGGGACTTGTGAGCAAAACGGGGAAAGCCAGAAGACATGGCAAGTGTTGTGCAGGTAAACAAAAGACTGCTTGGCCTCTTGTGCTTTTTGTTTGTTTGCTTTGCTTGCTTTTGCGGGCGATATTTTTGTAGATTGCTTTGTTTTGCACTTTTGCTAGTATTGCTGTCGAGGGATTGATTGCGAATTTGAAAGTTTCCCATGTGCGCACTATTTTGGAAACTCATTTGGCCTTTCCTCTCTTCAATCAATATCCACCACCCCGCTTCAACTTTGATAAAAAAAAAAAACACTTGTATTTATTCCTTACTATTATACTAAGGTCCGTGAAACACCAACCATGTTATGCCTACGATGCTGTGAATATTTTTAAGACGGAAAATGATTATGAAAAAAGTTAAAAGCGTTTTCTAATTAAATTAAAAGCACTTTTGTGTACGTTTGACATAAAATATTTCAAAGTAATTTTAGGTGTTGAAGCACTTAAGGGCTTCAACTAGAATTTAAATGTTTGCTTTTCCTAAAAGCACTTCAAGCATTTCTTAAGAATAAGTAATAATACTAAATAAAAAGTGAGTGCTTTTGTATAAAAGCTCTTTTAATATATAACGCCTAACAAGTATTTATTATAAAAACGTTTTCAAACGAGTCTTTAAAAATATTCGCCTTTATCGACTGTTCACCTAGATTCAAGCTTGGGCCAATAGATTGGATAGTCAACGAGTAGAGTTTGGGAATGGGATCGAGCCAAGCACTACTATTTTGACCTAGGTTCATCTTCATCCATTGGGTCAATTCATCATATTATTTTTCAACCTAATCTATTTTATATATGTTGTGACATTTAAGTGTATTATAATATACACTACAAGACTAATTGGTTAGATTTGAGATTGGGATCGAGCCAAGCACTACTAAAATGTCACGCCTCCTAGCCAACTCTTACTTGCAAAATGACATCACCATGCACTCTCGATCTCACTACTTTGTTTTTAGTTTCACGAACGGCCTTTGATCTTAATCGACAGCTTGTTGCATATAGCAAATTTACCAACTATAAATTTTATTTTACTAAACGAAAAGATAAGAATTTTGTTGGTGTATGTGCGTCTCATTAATTAATCTTACCATATTATTTCTTAAGGGGTAATCGAGATATATTTATAGCAGGAAATTGATTTCCGCTTTTTTTTTTTTTTTTTTTTTTTTTCTGATTTTGATTTCATTCCATCAACTCAATCTAAACGCAAAAAAAAAGAAAAGAAAGTGCAGGAAGAAAACAAAAGGAGGGCAATTCATTTTCTTTGTACAACTGCAGCAATACTATTTTTCCAGATGCAAGTAGAGAAGAACTAAGCCAATGTGGAAAAGGACGCAATACAATTAATTATCAAAGGCTATATATTGGCCTCATTGGTTCTACGTAATTTGCATGCATGCATGCTATTCCCAAGAACACTGGAAAATTATTAAGCACCAGAAGAAAAATAAATAAATAAATAAAAGAAATCCTGATTCCTCATTTTATTTTAAAACATACGTACCGAATTATATATATCTTGATTTTCATTTCTTCCTTAATAATAATAATAATAGGCATATAAACAAACACATTCATCTTAATATTTTTCTTTTAAATTAAAACACCAAAGGAGGAAATTAATTATATAAATCTTACAAGCATAAATGATGATGATGATCATGGTGATGATCGATGAGTGATCCCACTTTCATTCTCTCTTCGCTATATATCCTTGTACGTACGTACCCTTTATGGCCATGTTAATTAACTGGATAGAATCGATCATCGATCAGATTTAGCGTCTGGCGCAGCGGGTGATGTACCGGCAACCGCGCTGGTAAGGGTTAGCCCTCTGCCTTCCTTGGCAGTTGTAGTAGGAACGACCGCGGCGTCCGCATGGAACAGCATTGCGTCTCAGGGCACCATAGCCAACGTACCTCCTGCCGCGACCTCTGAGTGTCCTACGAGTGCTCTCTGTCTCCATCATCATCTCATTCTCCTCTCCAATCAAGTCGCCGACTTTGCTGTTGGCGCTGTCGAGCAATGACTCGTCATCGTGATTGCCGAAGTGGCTGAGAATCCACGAGGCATCGTGGACCTTGGCAGATGACCTAGCGACCATGGCCAAGACCACCATGAGGGCGATCAGGTAGAGCTTGAATCCCATCGTTGGTGTTTGTTTAATTAGGGTTAGGGTATGTACGTACACAAACAAATTAAAAACACAATTTGTTTGTATGGGGAGAAGAAAAGAGAGGGCTTTATTAATTGGCCTCTGTCTCTGCCCTTCCTGACGGAAGGAAGGACAATGAAGTATATAGAGGAAAATGTCCACCTGATTCGTTGGGATAATAAAAAGGGGGTCAAATTTAGTTTGTTGGGTTTGTGTTTTTGGTGATTGAACGCATATTTTGGGTGCCCCCTGCCCGTTTCTTTCTCCTCGTTTATCTGTCACATTGTTAATATAGAGGGACATAGTGTTAACATCAGTCGCGCATAGACAAGTGAATGATTTTCTGTCTGTCTATGAACGCAATCTCATACTCATTAACGACTGAAAATATTTCAAATACTCACGCGCGACTGACGGTAACATTTTGTATATGGTTGTAGAGTTTTTGTGTTGCATGTAAATATTGTTTAAACGTATAGAACAACTGTTTTTCTACCCGCCGTTTGTTGTAATTGGAAGATAAATCCGACCATTTCTCTAAGGTCCTCAATTTTTATGGCTATTTTATGTGGTTGACTGATATGGTTAACCTCTTCTGATTTTTTTTTATTATAATTATTATTATTTTTTGTGTAAACGGTCGATTTGCCTCCTAAACTTTTTAATTAGAAAATTAAGGACTTAAACTTTTTTTTTGGCCGATTTGCCCACTATTGTTAATTTTACATTCATTCTATCCAAATTTCTGTTAAATGGAAGTATGTGCACAACGTGTAAGGGTAGTTTAGTCGCTTCACTCTTAAAATAATTGAAAACTTTAGATTTCTAAAATATAAACCTATACAAATATGTGTGATTCTATAGCTTTTGTGTCCAAAAGTCTAGTAAAGTGACGCTTTTGTTTACAAAGGAGAGTCACGTGATGTACAAGTGATAAGAGTTAACGTTAATTTGGATGAAATCTATGAAAAAACTAACGGTAGGGAGAAAAATGGCCAAAAAACCATAGTTTAAGTCCTTAATTTTTCAATTAAAAAGTTTAGGAGAAAAATCGAAAGTCAAGTTATAATTCAGGATGCAAATTAGCAGTTTAGCCTTATTTTTTTGCATTTGCATAATTTTGACACCTCTTTATGAAATATGGCACATTGGGTTTGAGCTTGAATGTAAGAATGGGCTTATATATACGTAGCCGATATCATAGTTTGCATTCCGTTTTGCACTAGTCCCAATGTATTTACTAGGATTGGCCCAGGATAGGCATGCTTATTAGAGCGGCTTTCACACTGTGTGAGTAGATTAACTCTCATACTGTATAGAATCAACATTCGTTCAGGCGAGACTAAATTAAGAGAAGCCTTACAGATGTTAGAGGTGTTCAACATATGACTTGGTCGGACACTTTTACTAGAATTATTCTCAATCAGCAGAATTAAAACTTAATCATAGCGTAACCTTGCATGTTATATGTTACCATTCGTACTTATTTTTCTCGTGACATAGAAGTATACGCTACAAGTAAGTTTATCTCAACGTAAGAAAATAAAATGAGGGGTAAATTGATGGTAATTCCTTCCAAATTGCGAATCACTCACTTGAAGTTTCCGAAGGTTTTCAAGCCAAGACATGAGGATCTTGATTTATGATGGGGGTGGAGTCTGGACCCCGTGAAGTAGAGTGCAGATCAAAATGGGACAATCCAGAACTTTCCAGAAAATTGAATTCTTAATCTTCTCTTTTCAACATTTAATTGCAATAGAAAGACATTTCATCAAACATTTTAAGTTGAACTTAATAAAAGTAAAATCATAGCTCTTGTCATCGTTTGAAGCATGGTCTAAAATATCGATGATATCGGTAGTCCAAAAACATGGAAATTTCGATGAAAATATCGGGATATTATCGATATCGATAAAAACTGAATAAAAACCACGGAAATTGTAAGAAAAATTTGGAAATTTTTATTGAAACTTTGGAGAATGTTTATTTAGTCAATTATCTATTAGTTTATCAAAAATAATTAGAAGAAAATGCATTTATTTAGTCAATTATCTATTAGTTTATCAAAAATAATTAGAAGAAAATGCATTACATGATGGATTTAACTGATATAAGTTGATTATACAGCGAGCTGGCAAACACTGTGAGTGTAGAAAATATGCAGTAATTAATGAAAAAAAGATCAAACACACCATAATCATTTATATATAATTATTTACTACAGTATTTTACACTTTATACATTGCATGATAAGATACATGAGTGATTTAGTACCACATAAATTTTCTATGAGGTTCAAAATTTTCACTATCTTCATCATCTCTATGTGTAAAGTAAGTTTATTGTGAAGAGTATTCATCAAATGATAAATCCCCAAAATAGTTTTGCATGTAATTGTTAACATGCCACTCATATAAATATAAATATTTTAGCATATTATCACTAAAACATAAGTGATATATGGTGGTTAAGGTGTTGGAGGAGTAAAATGGGAGGTGTTAAAATCCCCTTTTTGTTTTTTTTCCTCCCTTTTTTCCTTATTTTTTTCTTCTTCTTTTTCCTTTTTTTTTTCCCTTCATTTACATCGATATTTTTGATATTTTAGCGATATTACACCGATATTTTGACAAAATATTGCTGAAGTGTGAGCGAAATTATCGACATCGATATTATCGTCGATATTTGTACGATATGTACATGAATATGTTTCGAAATATCCGTGATTTGAAAAAACCGAAATATCCTCGATATTATCGATATTTCAGACTATGGTTTGAAGCCATTAATGTTCTTTTATAATTGGGTTGATTGAACAGTTAAACACATTTGTCTTCATATTGTATCCTCTATTGCTGATAAGCGAGAAATGCTAAAGGGATTGTGTAAATGTATGCAATAATGCATAAACTTTCGTGTAAACGTATTTGGGTCCAGTCAAATCTCATAAACGATATCTGATATAAAAAAAAAAAGAAAAAAAAAACAATGTTTGCACTACCCACACAAAGGTTTCATCAATGACTTTGAGATCTTCAATTCAACAATTGCTGAATGAAGATCCACATTCAATCATTGCTTCCAAGTTTTGCAGCTCACCAAATTCATATTATGCAAATTGAGTAAGGTTGAAAATATTGCTTAAAGTGGTCCTAATCAGCATACCTAACAACTACTATACGTGGACCCGCTTTGATGATGTGGCCATACATTATCCACACTCATCATATTTTTTTGGATGTTTCCTTGTAATTTCGTTAAAGTTTCCTTATAATTATTCCCCTTTAGATATTTTTTTCCCTTGTTTTTATTCTCCTGAGTCAAAGAGGATAATATTAATTAAATTGACGGCTAAGATATCCTTATCACGACGATCTTAACGTCAAAAAAATGGACTTTCCCGTGGGACCAATAGTCATTTTGCCTTGTGTTCTCCTCCATGCGTATATGACCTATTGGTAATGTTTTTAATCCTGAAAACCCACAAAATATAAATGTTTGTTATATTAGCATTCCACAAAATGTTGAATCACATTAAAATTTAATATTAAATAATTTATTTAACCTACTACGCAATGATAATTGTGACCTTATTAGGCTTTTAAAAAATAAAATAAAAATTCTAAATACATCCAAAATCACTTTTAATGTATTATTTATTTTCTTCAACTATCAAAACCCCTCTCACCCTCCATTGTTGAACAAAACCCTAACAAATGAAGCTACAAACATGTTGATTGAGACAAATTATTTTTTACGAATGGAACACGAACTCGATGTTTCGAAAGCTTTACATGAGGTAAGACTTTATATTTTTCATTGTTTTAGTGATTTGGACAACATCGATAATTATTTAATCTTGTTTTTGCTGCGTTATTTAAGCTTCGATGTTCGTATTCATCTTTTAAGGATCACATGGATTACATGAAGAATTAAACACCTAAATTACCACCAAATATTAGAAACACATGCACGTGGGTTTTACTAGTAGAATTGAAAACAAACCCACATATGCTTTTAAATCCCAACCGGCATCTTTTGTCAAAATTTCAGGCAGCATCTTTTGTCAATCTCATTATTCAAGACTTAGCACTTATGAATCTCATAATTCAAAAGCCATGGCCCCCGAATTGATTGCAGAGTGAGTCAATGTCATTCATAATTAAGATGCTTTCTTGCACTATACTAAGATGCTTTCTTGCAGGTCGATTTGGTTCAACCAAAATATGCACAAGAAAATGAAAACAACAAGTTAGCTTTGAAATTATTATTGAAAGACGTTCAAAGGAATCTAAACATTTTTCATATCATTCAATTTGAAATCATTCAGCAAACTAAACGTTCAAATGTTTAGATTCAATCCTTGAAAATTACAAATGAGTGTTATAAGATTTGAGAAATGGGGGGTGTATAGAAAATGTGGGGTGTGAGGGTATTATAGAAAAGTATGTATGGGTGTATTAAAATAATTTTTAATTGAAAAAGAAAATATGGATTGTATTAAGTATGTGGGGTTCATTCAATAATTTGTGTGGTGTTAATATCATAAGCCAATATAAAAGAATAATGTTAGAGAGAGCCTAGATTTTTAGACACGATTTGCAAACTAAATGATATGTCATTAATAGGAATAAGCACATTTATCAACGTTTAAGTCATAATCCACCTATCAACTTCCATATCATTTAGTTTACAAAATTTTATCTATATATTTAGCCCCCTAGCATTATCCAATATAAAAACACCCTAAAATATTACAATTCAAATTAAATATAGTAAATGACATAAATACGTTTGGGCTTGTTGTTTAATAAGTCTCACAGATCTCGCATTTCCTTAGAATTCATATATCACGAGCCCATAACAGATATGCCAAATCAAAGTTGCTTCAATCCAGACAACACGAAAAATCTAAAACATCAATTTTCGAGATATGACAACAACAAATAGCCTCTTAACAAGTGAATTATCAATTCTCTAATTACTTTTTTTAATAGATCATTGCTTCCTTCTTTTAATTTTATTAGCATTAACATGGTGTCTCACGACAATGTATCATGTTAATCCTAAGAAGAAGTTGGACTTCTTACTACCTTGGCTTGAACTACAAGTCATCCTTTCTAAATCTAGTCCAATGAAATTGATGACATGAATCACATGATGATAAGTCACTTTAATTAGGAAAGGGATCCTCTCTGAATTCCTTTCTCTTAATTCATCAAATAAAGAAATTCGTGCTGTTGAAATTTGATTAAATTACTGAAGTTATTATAACTTTTAAAGAGAGTTCTTGTTTATAGCCATTAAATCAATTTTTAAACTATACGAATTTTCTGATTGGAAAGATTAGAAGAATGATTCCTTTCCCTTTAATCATTCCCCATTTTCTAACATTGGGTAATCAATTATTTTATTACCAAACATAGACCAAAGAATTTGGAAAATTGAAAGACAAATAAAAGCACTTTTGTCTGTTTCACAACTGAAACCTCTTGTCCCTCTCTCTCTCTCTCTCTCTCTCTCTCTCTCTCTCTCTCTCCATTTGTGTGCTTTTCTGATTGGTTTCTGCAGCATCAGTTAAGTACTCAAACTCTGGCTGCTGAGTTTATTAACTCTAGAGTTTGTTTATGCTCTCAGGAGGACTTACTTTTAGCTCCCTGGTAAAATTCTCCTCCTTTTCAACATGTTCAGATGAAAAAAATTGTTTCTTGATGTTGTTTTACTGAATTTTACTGGGTTTTTTTTTTCCTTTCCTCTGTAATTTCTATATTTGTGTTCCATTTGCTGCTTTACTCTGAATTTGATATGGGTTTCTTCTGATTTTTTTTTGTATAATTAAATGTATTTATAATCTAATTAACGTTGAGGCCCTTGAGGGTAGAGTTTAGGTTTGAAAGACTCTTGCCTTTAGGACAGTTTCCACATCCATTTGTTTGGATGATGATCATTATCTTCTGATTGTCTAAAACCCTAAAAGTCAATAGCTGCCTACTTTCTTTCCTTTTTCTTTATGGAGTTTTTTATCTTTGAGCAATTTAGTGGATTTCAGCTTCAACTTTTCACTACTTATCATATTAGGAATCCATCCCTCCCTAAATTTCCATGAAATTGGTTAGTGGTTTTCGGTTTCGGTTCAGTTTAGGGTTTTTATTCCCACCTTTAATTGTCCAATTATGCTCAAGATATCGTTAAAATGCGATTTTCTTTGCAATCTGGTACTGCCCGTTGCAGATGCTCCTCATACTTTGTTTTTGCACTAATTTGTGATGTCTACTAACAGATGAGTTATGCCATAAGCATTTTGCAGCTTGCACAAGGGAGATAAAGAACACCTGAAGAAGTTTTTCCAGTTAAACATGAAGGCGAATTCACTGCCCCTCAAGGATCAGAGAGAAAGACAGAAGTTTTTGATTGAGGTAAATTCTGCAGCTACATTTGGTACCACTTAATACTAACTCAAAGATCTCAGATAATTGTTGTACAATTTTTCTTTGTGAGTCTCGAAAATGTTGAAACATTTGTCATCTCAGGTTGCAATCAAGGAAAACCAGTTGTGGGGTATGGTCCATTCCAAAGGTCTTTTGAACTCTGAGGTTCAGGACTTGTACCGCAAAGTGCGATCTAGTTATGAGAATCTCATACTGAGTGGTTGTGAGCAGTTGGACCTTCAAGACATCGAGTATTCTTTGTGGAAGCTTCACTACAAGCATATTGATGAGTTTCGCAAAAGAATAAAGGGAAGTTCAGTGAATGCAGAAAGCAATAATAAGGTGGTGCTACGAAATGATATTCATATAGAAGGGTTTAAAGTCTTTCTATCCGAAGCAATTGAATTTTACCAGAATGTGATTGTGAAATTAGGAAAATGTAAGAGGCTCCCAGAAGAGTCAGTGATAAATAGAAAGGAAGGCGACCTTACTTTTGCAGAACAGGAAAAGATGCATAAGTGCCAGTTTTTGTCCCATCGCTTCTTGGTATGTCTCGGGGATCTGGCTAGGTACAGAGAACAATATGAAAAGCCTGATGTGCAAACCCGAAATTGGTCAGTTTCAGCCACTCACTACTTGGAAGCGGCAGCAACTTGGTCAGATAGTGGAAATCCCCACAATCAGGTAGATTACTACTTCCCTGATGATTACTATTACAAGAACTAAATTTCTTTATGATATTTGCATGTGTTATCTTGAACAATACTGAGTTGAAAGTTACATGTGAGTTTGTTTGCAGTTGGCTGTATTGGCAATATATATTGGTGACGAATTCCTCGCTTTGTACCATTGTATAAGAAGTTTAGCTGTTAAAGAACCTTTCCCTGACGCCCAAGATAACCTCATCCTACTGTTTGAAAGGGTAAAATTGAACAAATTACATGAACATCTATTTTTTTTAGTCATTATATTCATATCATCTTCTGATACTCATACTTCGGCAGTTCTCATTTGCTCCTTACGATATTGCAGAGCAGGTCATCTCATGTATATTCTCTTTCAAGCGAGGTCCACTTTAATTTCTTAAACCCATCTGAAAGAAGCGGTGGTCAGACTATTTCACAGTCGAGCGATGATAATATGGTGAAAGCTGGGAATGTTTGCTTCATGGATACAAAGTTATGGTCTCTTATTATTGGAATGCTAAGTTTCTTTCACATTAAATCAAGGTACTCACTTAACCACTATGGAGTGATGAGTGATCTATGCTCGTTTTTCCAATTCTTCATTTACGTATCAAATTCTATATTGTTTAAATTCTGATGTTCTCTGCGGAACTTTTTATGTGAGCAGTGTAGATGAATTCCCCTGTGCTTTTGCATCTACCATGAGAGAGTTGGATGCACTGATTGCACTAGATGATACAGAGCTAAAAGCCACATTGGAGTCATATCAGCATATGGATTCGGTTAGAAGAGGTCCATTTCGAGCACTCCAAGTTGTTTCTGTACTAATCTTTACCGTACAGAATCTAATCAAGACCCCTGAAATAAAAGAATCAACAGACAAAGTCGACATCCAGCAAAAAGAGCTGACACAGTTGGCACTGAATGCAGCATTCATTTTCATGGGGCGCTTTGTTGAAAGATGTTCAGAGGTTGGTCTAGTAGAGACTTGCCCCCTTCTACCAGCTGTGCTTGTTTTTGTGGAGTGGCTAGTCGTCGTGCTGGGTGGAGCAGAAACGTATGGGGTCGATGAAAAAAGCAGAAGTGCGATGTCTTACTTTTTTGGTGCATTTGTTGATCTTCTGAAGCGATTCAACCTCAGCGAGGATGAGGCCAAGTATCCAGAAGGTACTCCTTTGTGGGAAGACTATGAGCTGAGGGGATTTGCTCCGGTAGCTTGTGTTCATGCATCACTAGATTTCTCGTTTAATCAGGAACATATAGACAATTATGACAGCAGAATTGATTGTCGTGCTCAGAGAATCATCATGGCTGCAATGAAAATTGCAGACAGATCAACTGGTTCTCAAAAGTGGATTGTCTACGACAAATCTCAAAGAAAATTTTCCAAGGCCAATATGGCAGAGTTAAATGAATATGCTGACGGGAAAGAACTAGGAGGACTTGAGTCCAAGAACTCTGATGGTAAACTGAAAGTGCATAGTCAGCATATCCACGAAGCGCTGAAAAAATGCGAGAAACAGGTGATTGGGGAAAACCCAAGTTCGACTGGACAATCTGTTGACACGGAAGAGGAAGAAGTTATTCTCTTCAGGCCTCTTACAAGACATAACTCAGCACCACTCAAGATTTCCTCTCCTTTAAAGGATCCTAACTCTACGAAAGATATGGCAGATAAAAGTGTACCTTCTGATGAGTGCTTGCGCCGTGCCACATCACTTCTTATAGTGCAAAACGAGGCGAAGACTGATCCTTTATCTTCTCATGCCAACATCGCTAATTTTTGGCGCAACATGCCATTTAATCAGCAGGAGCCTTCTGTGAAGGAACAGCCACCAATCACCGCCGGGCCTCCCTCTCTTAATGCTTGGGTCCTGGACGGAGGAAATTTGAACAGCAACAAGGAGAAAAGCACAAGCGGTATTAGTAAATGTGGCTCGAGCTTGAGCCCCATTGAGGAAATAGCTTCGGAATTTGTGGATGTTCTGTCCATCGGTGAAAATGAATATTCTATCAGCAGTAACGAAATTTCGAGCACTCAATCCTCTTCCTCTACTTATACAACTCCTGTGCCTTCTGCTCCTTTATTGCCAGATGATGCTGTTTGGTTTAATGGTGGAACCGAATCTAGTTTCATTGACTGCAAAAGCTCCGCAGGGATCAGCATGACCAACAATCTCTGTGACACTGACACGACACATTCACAGGCAGGCAGCTATGCAAACTGGACTGCAACTCAAGGACTACCAGATTATAGTTCCGGCATTCCAAATTTTGTGGATAAGTACCCGCCTTGGCATCAAATGACATCATCAGAATGGCTGCGTCAGTACAGAGAAAGTCTCAACCTTGGCCATAATGCTTTGCCAAATTCTCTTTATCCGCCCAGGAACCTCGGAAACTTGTCCGATTATGATGCTACCAGGTTAAATCATTTCAACCGATGGGGACATCACGTGGCTTCTAATCCGCCAATGTGTACAAACAATCCTCCGCCATTGATTCCTCCTTTTCCTCTAGATTATGGTGATGCAGATGGGCAAAGAAGGGAGAAGCTTTTTCCTGGCTATCAAAGAGCAAGCCCCTACGGGTGTGGCGCTGTGAGGGATGTAAGAAACGAGCAGCGGCCGCTTCTGCAGTACCTTAAGGAGTTAGAAAGGAAACTGCAGCATGATCCCACTTTCAGAGGTCCTGGTTATTTGGACAATTGAGATATTTTTCACATGTAGAGTTGATGATAGTCGCAAAACATGCACGTCATTGTCTGCATTTTTGTATATATGTAAGCAGATGAAGAAGTTGTGAAATCCTGCAGTCCACAATGTGAAAATGCATGTCTAATATGTTGTATCGCTAATTGGACTTGAGCCGATAGATCGATGCCTAAGCAAAGAGCCTGCATACACATACAAACCAAATCATAGTGCCACTTACGTGGTGTTACATTTTCTAATCCGAACATCATCACGCGTAAGAACCTGCCTATGAAAGCGGAACAGCAGCTGGAAACGACTGTTAATACCCTCAAGACTGAGAAGTTGAAGGAGAAATCCCCCAAGCAAGCAGTGCAGCATACAACGCTACATGAGTTCAATACGACCGAAATTGCCACATTTCTTCATCATATTGAACGAGATCGAAATTAATGTAATTGACGTGTTTTTACCGTACATAAGTTTTAATCAAAATTGCTCAGTTTTTATCGTTATTTGGAGATCGTCTTACAAAAATTCTATCAAATTGCATGTCGCTAAAAAATACATTTTCAATTGTAAAACATGTGAGTTAGAAAATCCGTTAATTTAGAGTGAGGTTCTAAGAATGCATTTAAGTAAAAAAAAAAAATTTAGTATACAAAAAACACGGTCTAATATACTAAGTGTTATAAAACAATTGATTGTAAAAATTTTTTTTTCGTGTTTTAACTAGCATCGAGCCGTGTACCTGACATACGAAGAATCTCTTCAGGTAAAGGTCAAACTTCTAACTTTCAATTCAAAGCAAAGAAAAATCCAGTACAAAAATAAATAAATAAAAATGTTCTCCCTCCAGTTAACTACCAGTGAAGTCACTGCTCCAGCTTTCCCACACCTCCCCCGCACTCAGATCCTCTCCGCTCGCAAATCGCAGATCCAAACCGCCGCACGATGGCCAAAAAGCAATCAGAACCCGAACAGATTTCGCCGGCGAACGCAGTCTTTCTCGGCGCTCTAGCTCCCGGCGTTAACGTACGCACACTTTCCCCCTTCTTTCTGTATTTACTACGATTCCGAACAGTTCTTGCCAAAAATCAAAAGGGGTAATCGAAATTTTGCTTCTTTTTAATTTGGGTGATTGAATTTTGCAGCGTCCGACATGGACGACGCTGCGATTTGCGTTTGTGATGCTGGGTGTGTGCCTTGCTGTGATGCTGGGTTTGGCATTCTCTTCCAGTGACTCTTGGTTGGTGTTTCACGTTGCGTTCCTTGTACTTATCACTGCGACCCTCTTCCTGCTTCTTAGCTGGTAAGTTCATTGAATTTGTATCTCCAGTAAAATACTCACAATTTGTTTTCCCCTTATAAGTTTTGCAGTTTGGTAAATCTGGACGTGGGTTTTTGTGTGTGGTTTCTCTTTTGATTAATTTTTATGTTTTTCTGGATCAATATGTTTTGTATTTTGATTAATTTATTGCCTTTGTGTTATGCATTTTGATGTTTTGACTCGAAATCACTTTCAGTCACCGTGATTTCAATTTTACCGTCAGCGTACTTGTGCTCATTGATGCTTTAAGTCCAATTGTTAACTTATGTGTATGCATATAGCTCACATTGCAACCTATTCTTTCTGTTTGATGGGTTGTGCTGCTGAACATATTTTAGTTACTTTGTGAATACCCCAGAAATGGATTTGTGCTCGTTGATTGGTTAACTGTGAATAAACAATAGGGGTTACCGTGTTATGTTATTAGATTGCGCATTGCGCTCCTTGATTTGGAGGCATAGTTAGTAATTTGGTTGCAATACACCGAGGGGAAAAGCGTGCTTAATGTATGGGCTGGTACTTTCTCATATCTTTAGCCTTTACAGTTTACACTTGTAACGTCAGTTAACTAAAACCTACGTCTATTTATAAGAATTTCAGTAGTCATTACCAGGGGGCCGGCTGACTACCCCACCTATTGTCTGTTCACGATTATGTGTTTTCTAATATATATGCAGAAACATATGTTGTATCTTCGTTGTTGGATGAAGAAAATATAGCATGGTGTGTGAAAATGTGAATGAAATGTTGTCTGTAGAGTAGGTTGTAGCTTTTCCAACCTTTTGTCTACCTGAGCCCTGCGCTTAAATTTCAATGGTTCTGAACAACCAACAGAACGATTGTTGTGACTTGTGAGGGAGGAGACGACTAAATTATATTTTTGGAGCATGGGATGTGAATCATGGGAACTTGTTATACATATCCCTATGGAATTAGCGGAAAATCTAAGGGTACTCTGATCAACAATAACAGTGTTATTTGTCGTTACAATGCTAGACCCGTACAAGTGAGCACAGGGATAATTGTTGCAGACATTGTTTTATCAATTTTATGACCTAAGACTGATTTGATATTTGACTTATATAATCTGGAAGGTGGAGATACATTTAGCCTGGCAAGTTAACCGTATTATGTTGGCTAATGCCAGTGTTTTGGTGTTTCATTCTATTTATGGTTAACCTAGACTGTTTTAATCAAATTAGCCATTGATGGCATAATTACTTGAATTTAGACAGTAGAAGAAAGAGATAAGAAAACCCGAGTGGTTCAAGCAAACTTGTTGGAGACATGTCACATGTTTGATTTTGTCATTTTTGTTGAAATGCAATGGTGTGGATGATAAAATTTGCACAAATAGCTGAAATTTAGTATTTCTTGACTCCTTGATGATTTGTGGATTGATTTTATGCTGCAGGTTTCTTGCACAGATTGGTTTGGTTTCTGTTGAACATCAAATCCGTGAGATGGGCTTAGCACCAAATGATCAAGAGGAGAGTAGAGAAGGCGTTGCAAAAAACGAGGTTAAATCCCTTTAAAAGGGTTGCTTATGCTTCATTTAAAGACAATTACATTTATGATACAATCCTTTCGAGAGGCATGAGAAGACAAGAAAGTTGTCTCGAAACATCAAGCAGGTTGCTGTAGAGTTCTGCACTGTTTCATGAGAAACATTGACGAGAGGATTCGCATCTTTCAGTCAGACCGGGCCTCTTTCTCCTTGTGTTTGCTACTTTTGGGCTTCATGAAGCAGAAGCACGAGCAACAAGGGAACTGAAGCAAAAATTTCATCTCTCTGATGGTGTGGGGATCAGATTGTCTGGAGATTGGTATATATACCGTACCCCGGCGTTGGCTTTCCTTTATTCGTATGAAGATGCTTTTCCTTTTCCCTTCTGTTCTTATTTTTCTAAGATGCCTAGCTTTGCTTCTCCATTTGTGTCATCATTGCCCTTTGGTGTATTATGCTTCTGGTATTCTTGCAATTTCTTCCCTGTGTGAGGAAAGGAAAGAATATGTGAGGCACATAAGCAACGAAAGTAAACAAATTATAGTGAAATTTAATAAAGTAGGTTGATCTTTCTGGTGGCTTCTTGGAGAAATTTATGCATACAGCGACGTGATGTTACGGTTTTACGAGTATTTACTAGAAGATATCTATTTTCTCTCTCTTTTTTTTTAAAAAAAAATAAAAATTTCCGAGTTCTTTTCTTTGAGCCCACTAAAGGAGCCTGCTAAACACCTTGAGCTCAATTCGAAGGGTGTATTTTTGTGCACAGATCTTGAAATTTAAATTCATTTAACGGTAATAAATAGGGTGGTAAACGGAAATATTCCCCAACTCGAGTTTAGACATTGAGCGTGGAGAAGAAGCACCTTTACCGCTAGGCCACAACGTTTGGTGGTAGTAGATATCCATTTTATTGCTTTAATTTGGCATCCTATTCTAGTCTTTTCATTTTGTATTTTATACAAGCGATATTTTACACTAAATTAAATTATATCGAAAAAAATATATAAAATGGTGATCGAATGTTGTTAATGAGATTTGAATTTAGAACTGTTTTTGTCAAGACCTAACCTAATTGTCATATGGGCATACCCTTTTTACTTTCTACACTCTTCTTAATTTTCGGTTGTCGGATCGAATGAATTGAAGAAAATAAAAAAAAACAAAAATTAACAAGAAGTGTATGAAAAGTAAAAATAAATGTGTTGATAGCAGTTAGTGCCACCCTAAACATGAAATGTCATTAATGTAGGAGTGTGATATCCGCACACCCCATTTTACTTATCGCACACATTTTTAACTTTCGGCCATCGAATCGGGTGAATTGAAGAAGATTAATGGACATAAATTATCAAAGAGTGTGTGAGAAGTAAAATGGAGTACGTGGATAGCATATCCCTGAATGTATTGTATATGATAAGAGTCAAAGTTAATAGTGGTTGCCACATTTGAGCATTCACTGAATCCTCTGCTTCCATTCACAATTCAATTTTGGTAACCATGTTGATTTATGATTCATTTGGTAATGACTTAGGTTGGCAAAGTTTTGACCTTGAATGGGATGCACCTTCGGCCCCGGAGTCCGTACAGTTATCATGTGTTTGTAAACTTGCTATAAAAGTAAGGCATGCCTCAAATAACTATGGAGCTTTTACTCGCACCTTGCAATCCAATTGACTTAGCAAAATATTTGCACTAAATGAATAGTGTTTGGCAAAAAGGAGAAACTCTACGATCAAACAAGTAAAAATCTCACCAATTCCTCTTGCATTTCGACCTCACTCAGCCCCCGTCAGTTGAGCGATTCTTTTGTCCAATGGTCAGACAACGGTGAAAGAGAGAGTCGTGGGAGTTAGGGCCAAAGAAGAAGTTGAGGGCCTTAAAATGGGGCCGGGGAAAAGGGTGGTTAGGGTGGGGCCGGCCTGATTTATTGGATGTGATGTCATATTGCCGACAGGATCTAACGACCAGACCCTAAAATTTCTCTTTTTGGTCTCACTGAATGAATAGTTTGGCGGGATAATCAATGTACTATGCACGCTTATATCATGTAATTTATCTTCAATATTAAAGACTGACAACTCAAATGGTTAATAACGACGACTTCCTAGTTCCTACACGAAGTCACAGTTCTCCTCTACTATTATGGTGTGTATCAAGCAAAAATAGTGTTTGTCACCTTACATAGAAAATGCAAGGAGGGAATCACAATATGAATTTTCGTTTCCTTCTGATTTTCTTATGATTCTATGGATAACAAAAGAAGGGAGTTTGATGGATCTCAAAATCAAGGTGGAGAGGGGGAGGGGGGTGTTGGGGGCCGAGGCTGGTTTATTCGGCGTCGTGTCGTACTACTGACGGGGTCTAGCGGTCAAACCATAAAATTTGGACGAGGTTGGTTTATTGGATGTGGTGTCTTACTATTGATGGGTCTAACAGTTGGATTCTAAATTTTTTATTTTTGGTCTCACTAAACGAGTAATTTGACGGGATAATTTAAACCAAAAAATTTATGTTAAACGTTATGAATTGACAACTCAAATGGTTAATAACAACTACTTCCTCCTACATGAAATCACAATTCTCCTATACTATTATGGTTTGTATCAAGCAAAAAAAGTGTTTGTCACCTTACATAGAAAATGCAAAAGGCAATCACAATATGAAAAATTTTTCCTCTTGATTTTCTTGTGATTCTATGAATAACAAAAGAAGGAGTTTGGTGAGCCTTACTGACGGGACTAAGGGTCGGACCTCAAAATTTCTCTTTTAGTTTCACCAAACGATTAATTCGACGAGAGAATTAATGTAGTATGCTCGCTTAAACCAAATAACTCGCAACTCAAATAGTTACTAACAACCACGACTTCGTAGTTTCCACACGAAATCACAATTCTTCTCTACATAGAAAAAGTGACGAGGCAATAACAACATGAAATTTTTTTCCTTATGATTTTCTTACGGTTCTATGAACAGTCTCCCTATATTTTCTTCTGTTTCCTGCAAAAATTGTGATAGGTTAAAATTGGCCCAGGTGGCAACTCCGAGTCAGTGAGTCACCAACCCGGGAGTTGCCAGTGTACATATAAAACCTCGCGAGTCGGTGACTCACCAAACTCTCTATCTCTATCTCTCTCTCTCTCTCTCTCTCTCTCTCTCTCTCTCTCTCTGAAATTCTCAATAGAAAAATCCAAATTTGTTGCTTGTCCCTTTTCTTTGGGTTCCCTATTTGCATGGCGCTGTTACAACTTTCTTAGCTCACTCAAGTTCTCTCTCTCTCTCTCTCTCTCTCTCTCTCTCTCTCTCTCTCTCTCTCTCTCTCCGGCCGTTTCTTCTTCTTCTTCTTCTTCTTCTTCCTCAATGATCTCAACTGGGTTTACACTAATTTCTCCAAGTCACTGACTTTCCATCTGGGTTTTTACTTTACTCCAAAACGCAACTGGGTTTTTACTGAGAGGTGATCATGGGTTCAGGTCTGCACTGGGATGCTGAAAAAATGTGGGTATTATTTGCTCTATTTTCTCTGTTCTTATCAAGTTTGAAATAATAAATATTGGTTTTTTATTTTCCCATTCTCTCTTTTGGTTTTTAATTTGTAATCTGTGTGTATTTTGATATGTGGGTTATAGGTTTAATCTGTATTTACACGACTATATGGTGAAAAAAAATATGCACGAGACTGCTGCAATTTTCAGGGAGGAGGCTGATGTTTTCAACCATCCTGTTGGTTAGTCCTTTTTTGCTCAAATTCCCCTGCTTTTATGCTTATAAGTTTTGTATGAATGAGTGTGTTGATTTAGTTGGAATTGCAATGAAATACTACCCACAATTTTGTTGATTATATTGTTGATCATACATTGTTTGAAAAAAGCAAAAATCGAGTTAATCGTGGCTGTATCGAATGTAGCATTAGGATTTCGCTTTAAAATTATGGTTTTCGATTGTGTTGAACGGTCTAGGGAAATATGTGCTCGATTTTTCTTTCAATCATGATTTCATGACCCAAAATTTGGTTGATTAGAGTTGCAAATTGTAACTGTGAGGCTCTTGCATTTTCAGTCATTAATAGTCCAGACGGATTCTTGCACGAATGGTGGTCTTTGTTTCACGATGTGTATGCCTTTCGGCACTTAGAGGCTCAAGAGGCCGAGGCAGGACCTTCTGCAACTGAGGTATAATTTTGCTGAATTAATTTGAAGTCTTGTTTTCCAAGTTTTGTGTGAGATGGTGCATCATTTTATATACCTATATTTTTGTTCCAATTTTCAGGCTATGCAAATGAGAGAGAATGAAGGACAGAATAAGCGTCCAAGAGCGGCACGTGAAGCAACCACCCCACCGAAGCCTCCACAATTTTATGAGGGTACTAGTTCAAGGTCTGTTGCAACCAGGTCAAGGTATACCTTAGTCCATTTCGTAACTCTGCATTAACTATATCAGAAGCTGATTTCGTTTTGAAATCATTTGTACAATTCATTTGAACATTTTTGCAATTCCTTAATACCGTGTCCTCTTTACTGTTAGTTGGCTTTGTCTAAATCCAGAGCATTATTTTTCTCTTTTATTGACATTCTCCCTTCTTGTGTTAGCCATATGCAGCCACAACTTCCCAATCACGCTCAGCAGCAGGTACTTGGAAATTTTGTGTACTCCGTCAACTCAAACGAATAAGAACCCCAATTGCTAGAGTTACATAGATAAACTTAAATGTTCAGGCACAGGACAACAGAAGCTCGGGCAGGGTTGTCACTGAGGACCCTAGGCTTTATGGATTGCGTTGTACCACATTGCCAGTAACTGAAGATCTGGATTCAGGTTTGTTAGTGTTATTGGGTTTCATTTTTTGGAATTACAGTGCTCAGAGCACTGTGAAATTGCAGATATATCATATAACATACTGAGAAGAAGATATCTCTTCTATACCTGCACGTATCTACTACCTCCTGCTATTGTTTGATTCGGGACCAATCTTGCACTCTCTGACCATGTTTTGTGATACTTTTGGGAGTGGTCAAACATTATATCTATCATGTCCATCACTTTGAATGTTTGTTTGTATACCAGTATTACATTATATGGTTATGTTGAAGTAATCGTTTGATCCTCTATCATACAAAGAGAAGTGTTATATTTGATTTACATTATGTAGGTGTGTGATTGCTTTCTGTTTATGTTTCCAGGTATGCTTGCAGTCAATCCTGGAACACATCATGGGAGGCCTTTAGGAGTAAGTGGTTTATAAGTACTTGTCCATTGGAACTCTTTTAGCATCATTTTGATTCAATTTTCTTAATATTTTATCTGAAGTTGATCAAACTCCCTGGTGGGTAACCAGGTATTAAACTCAGCCTTGCAGGCTCCAAACCATAAGCAACAACAGGCTTTGAACCATCAGAAACAACAGGCTCCGAATGATCAGCAAAAACAGGGTCTAAGCCATCAGCAACAGATTCAGACGTTGACAACAGAACATCAGTATCCGCGTTTGGATCAGGTACGCTTCACCATCACTTACAAAGTTCTCCCTCAAATACAACAAGCATAAGCTTTTGGCATACTTGTCTTTGTACACTACTTCCCGATTTATTTGATGCTATCATTGACTAAAAGATATGAAAATGAATATTGGCAACCAGAGAGCAAGCTACAAGTTAGTAAGTTTCAGTAGATGTTGAAAATCCTTTTCCTGTTGAAAACTGATTGGTGATGATGACTCAGATGATTGGTCAAGGAAAAGAAGCACAAGTTTCTAGAAGTTTAGCAGTAACCTTGATTAACACGCTTGATTAGAAACTTGGTTATTAGAAGTTTCTTGACTTGGAAACTTGACTTGGTTGAAGGTGAATCAGAATGGCAGACAGAGGAGGACAGCACCCTATTTGAGAGCTGGAGGCAGCGCTTTGGTAGGTCTTACACCTTGCAATACATGAAGATGTTCCCTTTATCACATGACATCGATATTTGTGGAAGTTAATGAATGCTTTGATTTGGGGGAGTCTCATCATTTCTGATGGATACTTCTCCTAAAACTTATTATTTCTTGGGCTTCTATTATCCAACATTGTGCTTAATTTCTTCTTGGGATCAAACCATAGGACGAAATGAATGCTAATGAAGAAATACCTGTGGAAGAAAATGCTGAATCTTTCTTGTCCACTGGTGATGACAACGTTGATGGTACACACACTCCTTTCAGATTTTTAAGACGTCGTGCTACAGCTTGCAACAAAAATGAACAAAAAGGTAATTCGTTGAGATTTAGAAAAATAATAATGCTTTGTACTTTGTACTATCTAAATTTGTTATACTGAGTGTCAATGCAGTTCCCATCCATGTTTTGCTCCCCATAATGAGAAGCTTTCATTAACTTTACTTTGTTACCAACTGCTAGGCTTCACATTTGAAGAAGTTGGTTCCCTCCACTCAAGCAAGTCCAAGGTTGTATGCTGCCATTTTTCATCAGAAGGGAACTTGTTAGCTAGTGCAGGGCATGAGAAAAAGGTCACTTGATGAAAACCATCTATCATTTTCAGTTTATTACATTCTTAGTCAGTGCTAGTAGTCTTTTTTATGAGTTTATCGCTGATTTTGTAGTCCGGTGGCAGGTTCTGATTTGGAATATGGAAACTTTTGATTTTGTTAAAACTTCAGAAGGGCATTCTCTTCTCATTACAGATGTACGGTTTCAACCAAGCACAACCGTTTTTGCAACTTCTTCATTTGATAAAACTGTGAAGATATGGGATGCATCAAACGTAAGTTTTTTCCATTCTCACTAATTTAAAACCTAGTCTTCGTATGTGAGTTGAACATACGAGTGCTGCTCCAAGTCCAAGCCTGTTGGGTCTGGCTAGTCTTATGTTGTCTCCATGCTTGTATCTTCTGGACTCACACGTGCTTGCAATTCACCCTTTTGAAGTAATGATTGACAAAAGATCCTTCAACATAGATAAATGATATTTGTTACACTCTTGTGCCATTGTAGTCGAGCAAATCATTGTCCCAGCTTGTAGGGCACTCTGAGCAAGTAATGTCAGTGGATTTCCACCCAAGGCAGGTCAATCTCCTTTGCTCATGTGATAGTAACAATGAAGTTCGACTTTGGAATGCCATCCAATGTACTTGCACCCGCTTGTTTAAGGTACTAATATATACTGATAGTTGCATTTGTTATTGTTTAATGGTAGCATTATGCTAAAACTTGAAATCCCACATTGAGAGAGAGTTTTAAGAAATAAATTCTAGAAACTTGTCTTTTTTATGTTGCATATCATTCAACCCTTTAGAACTCTGAGTCAATTATATGGCAATTTGTTCTCCCAACGTATAAGTTGGAGATAACTTGGTAGACAAGTTTCTCTTGGAACTTCATCCCAAGGCCTTACCTAAATCTCTGATGCAGGACAGAGTAGGCAGCGGAAATTAGGTAGTTTAGCGGAAGCGAAAACACATAAAATCTTAATCCTTATAAAAGTAGGAAATTAGAAGACTAATCCCCTAGATATTAAAATAATAAAACCCTAGAGACTAAAAGACTAAAACACCCTTTAATTTAGGAGGCCACCACTTATGTTCCTCATCAATCTCCCCATTGAGTACCTGCAGGGAGCAACTAAACAAGTCAGATTCCAGCCTCAATTTGGAAAGTTTTTGGCTACTGCTTCAGGAAAAGATATCAATATATTTGATCTTGAGACCGGACGAATTGAGTTTTTCTTGACGGTAATCCTTGAGACCATTCATGCTTTTTACATGCTAGCGTAGCTCTTATTAATGCATCTAGGTTCCAAGTTCTTGCTCATTTTAGTTGACAGAAAGAAAACTTTTTTCAGGGATCCGGACACGCCAAAGATGTTCTCTCACTTTGCTGGGATCCCACCGGGAAGTATCTTGCCTCTGTTAGTGAAGACAGTGCAAGAGTTTGGTCTGCTACGTCAAATGGGAAATGCATATATGAACTGAAATCAAATGGCAACAAATTCCAATCTTGCACATTTCATCCCGGATATTCACTGCTCTTGATCATCGGTGGTTACCAGGTAACTATTAATATTTAGCTTTCATTGTGGCCAATAATTTGGCTACGCTGTTTGTGATTATACTCCTCCCTTTATACGAAAATGGAGTTCTGCACTTACAATTTTTTTGGTGGGTTTCTTAATACTATGCAGAATACGTTTAGTGTTTGAAAATGTTGGTGTTCAGGAGTCATAGGGTAATTAGTTTCTCAGTTATGTCCGTAAGAACTTAAATTTGTTCGTCTGAACTATCCATTTGTTCTTGGCAGTCCCTTGAGTTGTGGAGTCCAAGCGAGAGCAGTAAGACACTGACAGTTCCAGCGCACCAGGGGATAGTTTCTGCTCTGTCAGCATCCGCGAAGACTGAAATGGTTGCCTCAGTGAGCCATGATCAGTGTGTGAAGCTATGGAAATAAGACCTTTCACTGTGAAAGTGCAGCTGCAAGAGAAACTATGGAGAATTGGGAAATGAAGAACAAAGCCAAATGGTATACACAGGAGTTTTAAAGCGTTGGATTCTGTGAAATTTTTGAACAAATTTGTCTGAGACTGGATCTTCAACCCTTCGTTGTCCGGTGCATGCCATACACCGGAGTGGTTGAATTTTTGCATAGGAGGGAGAAGATACTAATTTCTGCCCTCTGGTCTTCGATACAGGCACATTTGCACTCTCAAAGTTACAAATTCAATGTACATGTTTTGGACCAACATGGCGAGTGTAAAATAGAAATCCGCCATGGTTGCTTATATTATATTATATTATGTAGTTTCTGAGTTTAAACAAGTTCATAATTTTCAAGGGAGAAACGCTAAGGAGACTCTCAAAAGGGACTCTCTGTGGACTCGTCAACTTATATTTTTGGGACGGAAATTGACGTTAAATTTTGAGGTGGCAAAGGGTCCATAGAGAATCCCACTTTGAAAGTCTCCTTAGCATTTCTCTGAGTATTTTATTTTTGTTACATTGCAAAAATGTAGAGATATATATTGATGTAGCATGCATGAGATTTTCGGAGAAATTTGGGAAAAGATATTAAATTGATGGTCTATGGAGCAATTGAGAAGGCAACTGCATGCAAGCTAAATGAGATTTTTAGAGTGCTAATAACAATTCTAAAAAACAAAGCCTCTAATGTTTGCGGTTAATAATTTGCAAGCTTTGGAGTATGAATTTTTCTCTAGACCCATTTTGATGAAGGTATAATTATGTATCGGGTAAATTCATTTCTTTAAATCTCACCTGTTCATTTCACATTGAACGCAACGTGGTATTGTAGATTCTCTGAAAACATGATAAGGCTAAGCCAAGTTCAAAAAACATCAAAAGCTTCAAATGAAGACAAAATTGAAAAAAAAGGCTCTTATAAGTTTACAACAAGAAGCCTGCACTACAAGAATTAATCTACAATGCAGAACAGCTGCTTTTGCTTAGTTCTGTTCTATCACTTCCAAAGCTCTTCCATCGGGATACCACGCTCACGAGCGACATCCCGGAACTGCCTCATTTTCTGTACGGCAACCACAGTGGCTCTAGCATTGTTGAGAGCATTCTTGCTTCCAAGTTGCTTCCCAAGAGCATTCTCGACACCTGCCATTTCGAGAACTATTCTCACAGACCCTCCGGCGATAACTCCAGTACCAGGAGAAGCAGGCCTCAGCATCACCTTTGCTGCTCCATAATCTCCCTCGGATCTGCGATTTATTAGAGTAAACAAAACAGGAGATGCAAAACTCAGAAGAATAGGAAGGCACTTGCTTTTGTCCCCTCACCAATAATTGCATTCAACTTTTAGGACCATGATAAGGATATAAACAGTCCTTACCAAAGAAAAGAACGAGGATAACCTTTTACTACCCAATACGTTCCAAACAATGGATCAACTTCTGTTTGGATTGAACAAAGTAACGAAAATCCAATTGGGACTCGCCCAGTGTAATGACAATATTGCTAGTAGTCTACATTAACCTCACAATTAAACCTAGTTCGATACTCCTGAATATGAATTTCCACTTCCCGAGTAATTAAAGATTACAATTAATCAAAAGTTTAATAGTTCAATGTCATATTTAACAAAACTTTGCAATTCTTATGATCCCATTTAAATTTGCGTATTGTTTGCACCAGAAGACCATTCTGTCAGGTTGAAAGAGAATCCACAGAATTTCATTACATGTTTTACACCTTGTGATGTCAATCACTTCCTAGGATACATGTCGATGCTGCCAAGGACGTGACTTTGTACCTCTATGGTCTTTCCCATACAACTGCAACAACCTACTGATTCACTAGTCATTGATAAATATGTACTTCATCCATCCCAATTGGATTGTCAATATTAGAAGACACTGTTCCACGAGAAAACGTAAGCTGAACAGACTACTTGAAGTATAAATGACTCGGAGAAGCATGCAATGTGATCAAACCACAGACACAACCAATTTCACCTCCCCATGCTGTATCAGACCTAAGACTCCAAGTTTAACCAAGCACCATCCTGTCTCAAATATTTCAAACTCTCATAGGCAGTCTTGTACTAAAAAGCACGGGCGCACCCCAAAAGTGCAATTACGTTCGATTCAAATTCTACGAAATTCATACACGCAGAACTTTCAACACCATTAGATGACCAAAAGTATCATTCTGACACACTGTCATTGAAATAAACCGAACTGAAATGCAGAAATGACCAGAACTACGCAGATAGCCAAAAGCGAAATGCAATGACATTCAATTCCACATTCTAAACAAAACCCTTAAAATGCAGTATTTTACACACCATCAGAAGATTAAACACAAACAAGTCAAGCACAATTCAAACAAAAATTAATCGAACCCAGAAACCGAAATGGCAATACCTGTGAGGAAAAGTCAGGTACTTGGTCATGGGCACACTGATAATGTTCCTTCTAGCATTCACCGCAGACTTCTGCACCGCCCCAATAACCTCCTTGGCCTTCCCGACGCCGACACCCACATTGCCCTGCTTGTCGCCGACCACCACAATCGCCCGAAAATGCAGCTGCTTCCCTCCTTTCACCACCTTCGTCACCCTCCTCACCTGCACCACCCTCTCCTCGAAACCATCTCTAACCTTCTCCTTCTTCAGCTTCCCAAAAGCCCCAAGCTTTTTCACCTTCGAGTCCATCACGTAAATGTCATTCCCCAGCATGGTCACGCCGCTGTACGCCGGGCCGTACAGCTCCTCGTACGCGACGGCAATTTCGTCCTCGGTCTCGGTCGAATCCTCATCGAAGGAAGGCGGGGGGACGAAGTCTTCGGGGGCCTCCGGGGGCTCGAACACGCCGTCGAATTCGGGGTCCTCGTTGTCGAAGAAGGAGGTCTCGACGTCGGACGCGGCGGCATTGAAGAGAACGGTGGTGGGTCGGGAAGAGGAGAGGAGGAGGGAAATGGGTTTTCTGGGTTTGGTTGCGGGGGTGGCTGCGGCGGTGAATGGGAGGAGGGAGAGGCGGGGAGAGGGGTGGAGAGAGAGGGAAGAGAGAGAGGAGAGAGAGGAGGAGGTTGTGGACATGGCCATGGCAGGAGGAGGAGTGAGGGGTTGGAGTTCAGTGTGGGGGTTTTGGATGAGAGAGACTTATCCCCAAAAAGGCAGAAGCTTGGAGGATGGATGAGTCATCGCCTCATCGTCAAGACGATGATGATGTGTAATATATATGCAATTGTCAGTCGAGGATTATACGTCTAGTCGTTTTTTCCTTTATACGACTTGTCATTTGAGTGCGGACGATTGAACCGTTAACGAGTGGGGTCATTATCGAGTCACTTATTGGAAACGCGTTAATAAATAAATTTGTTATCGGGTCAAGTGTTAAGATAACAAGTATGACACATAAACAACACGAACACGATCTGTTTGTAAGGCTTAGACATTAGACATGATAATTTTTTGCATGATTCATTAACCCGACATGAAACAACACAACTCGTTAACGAGTCGGGTCGTTATCAGGTCGCCTGCTAAGAATATGTTGAGATAACAGAACTGACACAACACGATTCATTAAGATAAGATATGACACATACACGACAAATATGATCTCTTTACCAACCGACTGCACACACAAAACACCTACTCCCTCTATATATTTTGATGGAATTAGACCCCATCCAGATCCAAATTGTGGGGATCCTAAGAATCCTCATATCTTAGCTATTCATCGTGTATCATACAGTAAAAAATCATTTGACTTTTTTTATTTAAAATTAAACCCAAATAGTACCTGACGAAAACCAATCCCACGATATACGATGAAAGGTCAAGATGTGAGTATCCTTATGATCCCTACAAAGTGATTTCGGAGAAAATCCTCTTCCTGCACTCACTCAACACGTTCTATCCCACCTTTAGTATATATCTCGCTTATATAAAAGAAATGTGGTCTCAATTAAAATTTTGAGCCAACTAGCTTTTAGTTTTGTTGCAATGTACTATCCCATCTCTTGTCCTCCTGTGTTTTTTTTTTTTTTTTTTTGGTGAACGTCTTCCTTCGTTTTGGAACAAGGCATCAGGTGGAACCCATCCTAACTTTAGCTCAGCCCAACTCTCCGGCCCAGTCCATTTCAAGTCTTGGGAAGCAAGGAAGACGTGCAAGAAGATGCCAATTCAAGCGCAAAAATACTTTAATATTATTCCATTAGCGAATACAATTGACATCAGAATGTAAAAATTAACAAGACATAAATAATTTGCTTTTCCTATATATCTTCTCAAGCACATGAAACAATTGATGATATATCCTGTGCCAGAAAAAAAGTACTCAACCACGCAGTCACATTTTTATGCATACGGTCCTTGCTGATCCCCGGCTAAGTCATGTCATTGTCCGCTGTGGCCTCGTCCTGTTGTGATCAAAGAGACGATAGTCATATGTATTTGTAGCGGTTGACTTCTGGGAGCGTTCCAAGGCCTTTGTAGCAGTCATCGAGCTCAAAGTGATCGTCATCTACCATCCTCATCGTTGCTCTAGTCTGCGATGATGGTGATGAAAATGAAGGATCGATTCCTGCAGCCAGTGTGGATGGTGGCTGGGTAGATGTCTCAATATGGCTAGCAGCGATGTTGGACAAAGTAGTAGCTTCCTCATGTTCCCTATAGTCTCTAGAGACCATAGACAAAGCATCCGAGAAGATGTTAGCTTCTTGATCTTGCTTCAGTTGTTCCACAAGTTGTTCTAGAGAGAATTCGTCTTCTTCGTCACCAGCTACATAGGTATATGGTGAAGGTGAAGATAAGTTTGAGGCCACATAGGGGTTACTTCTAAGGGTTTTGGCATCGGTCTTGGGAGTTTCAGCTTTGGTGTTGGTGTTGGTGTTAGTTTTGTTGTTGTCGGTGGTGTTGGCTTTGAGGCTAGTGTTGATGTTGGGGACGATCTTGATGGCTTGATCTGTAAGGTTAGTTGTAGTATTACGCTGTTGAGAAGAGGAGGGCTCAGCTACATGTACTGGTCTTGGCACCTTTTCTATGGAGATGTACTGTTTCCTCACATGGACGAAAAAAGCAGCTTAGTTAAGATAACATCATATTAAGAGAAGCAAAATAGTCTAATGCATAAACTGAAATTTATATCCAACAATGCAGAATTTAATATACAGCAAACAATGACAGTTCAAAATCTATGCAAGATATGACTCCGAGTAATGGTCTTTCCGTAAACTCCAGATTTTCTCATTAGGAAATATTATCATCTTCAGGGGATTATTATGGCCCACTTAACTGAAATTGTACACTAATACAAGCCTAAAATGCCCGTTTCAGTCTTCCTGCCAACTAATTAGAGCTGTTTCTAAATGCTCGTGTCAATTGCAAAATACTCGTGCCACACCCGTGCTTTCCAACGCATAATCTACTAGGCGCTCATCAATGGCCATCCTATTCTATCCATACATGCACCTTATTATGTACCTTCACACTATCCTCCAGAGGATATCGTTGTCATAACGTAAAAAGTTAATGTCACCAGGCATGCAGCTCAGACTCTTTAATTTGTATTCAACTTTCAAAATCCTACTTTAATTTGCAACAGATTCTGTAGTAATTAAGGAAGAAAAGAGGACTCACGAGGTTCTTGCATTCATCCTCGTACAGATAAATGCAATCTCCCGCCTGCAGCCTTTTTTTCCTAACAAAAGCGCCTGTTACATTGAAAATATGGATACTCTAAGTCAGTAAACATGATATATCGCGTGTTTGTCAATGAACATTAAGAGCAATTCCATTGGTTTTTACCAGTATATTCGAACACATACATTCTGCTTCTGTTATTTGACCAGAACCTGTGTAAAATTAACCAAGCAGAAAAAAATGGCTTCAATTAATTGGCAGAAAACTCTTGCACGGTTTGCCATTAAACTATAAAATTAATAGTACTGTCCATACGCTTACTTGTATTTAAATTCCCAAAGCCGGTTGGAATGTACATCTCTGACAGTCAGCTGGATGCCTTCTCTGTCGGAGAGCATTGGAAGGTTATTTTCCGCTTCTTTCTGTGAATGAGGAGAAAACGCATAAAGAGAAGCAATGTTGGTGCAAAATTTTATAAATGAGGAAGGGATTTGTTACTAGGCAGTCTAAATCAGAAACTTTTTGCAATTGTCAATACAAGTGAAAGAAATCAAACTAAGAAGTTGGTGGGTTCGCCTTTTTATTTCTTTCTCTTCCATCATCGTTTCTCAGAAAAGGAAAAACAAAAAGTAAAAGGGACTGAAAGTGCCAAAACAAACAAAGACCTCACCTTTGGTAGTATAATCCTGCCCAAAGGTCCAACATCACTATTCTTTAACTCCTTCTGAAAAAGCAGTCTCAATTTCTGTTAATAAAAATACACAGAATTAGAAGTTTAAAGAAAAACTCATTTGAAAGTCAGATTTGAGGAGATAAAAAACAAACCCATACCTTGTTATCTGGCGTGCAGAACGAGTAGAGCTGTTCTTTGGTGTTCTGCAGATCAGCACCATTTCCAGATGATGACATGGAAATGATACCACAAGAAAAATCATCACCATCATTCCCATGAAATGGAGGATGGCTGCTCAATGGGGGAGAATAAGTACAGGAAACTGCAGCGTTGGCTGCGTTTCTGCTCAAACTGAGACTCCTCTGTCTCGCCATCTTTCTCTCGTTTCTTGCAGACTTGGACATAAGTGCATCCAATATCCATCCTGATTGTTCTCGGCTGGCCTGTTCTCTGGAAAGAACCATATTCGGTTGGGCACTGACCAGGAATGGATACATATGGAGACCGGCCTGATGGTACGGGTAATGATTATTTGCATGCGGGAATTGCAGGCCTGGATTTGGTGCTAGATACTGTGCCGGGTAATACCTGTAGTGAGTGGCCGAAGGACTACAAGTAGTTGAAGGCAAACAACTCACTGGTTCACAAGTGGACTGAGAGTTATTTGTCTTGTGAGTAGAGGTTATGGGGGTTGTAGAGGGGATAGATGGTGGGTTGAAGTTCTCCATTGTCTATGAACACAGCGAACTTGTTGATAGCGAGGGTTGGTCTTCAGAGAAGTTAGGGGATGGTTTTATGTTGATGTGTGTGAGTGAGGGTGAGGGTGGGGTTGTATAAGCTGCAGGCCATGGGCAATTTGGTAAACTTGGGATGCTGCCAGTGGAGAGAGCACAGGTGTGGACAAAGCAAGAGGAACACGTAAGGGGTGCAAAGAAGTGGGGAAAAGCACGTGAGGGAAGGGAAGCAAGACGAACGAAATTAAAGTAAAGGCTGAGGAGGAGTGCCAGATAGAGAAAATTGGGGTGAACGAGAGAGTATACTGGAAGTGTTATGGAAAGTTTGACGAGGTGAGGAGCGAATGACAAGTAGCCGGAGGGTGGTGGTTTTGGAATAGCCATCTGACCAGTGTGTAAAAGACGAACAGAATCAGAGAGAAGAGTTAGAGAGACGCAGCGAGGAGAGCGACATTTTCTGGTGCCTCTTTTAGTTCAAATGTGGTAGACTTGGGCTATGAGAGTCTGACTGTATGGACATATGTGGAGCCATACTCCTCCATCCTTTTCTTGCACAGAACACCATGGAAAACCAAGGCAAGCCCATACAGTCATTGCCTTCTGTCAAACCACATTTTCTCGCTCCTTTGCCTCCCTCACTCTCAAGACTCACACTCTTTCTCTCTCTAAATCCAGCATCCCAAAAGCAACTGGTGGAGGTGGATTGGCCTGTCAGCATTAGCCTATATATGTTATAAAAGGAAGAAGTAGAAGGACTGCTATCTCCAGGGATGATTTCCTATCTCTGCAACTGAGCCCGACAACGCCTCGAATGACAAGTACCAGAAACGCCTTCCGAGACAAATTGAAGCCCAAGATTGCAAATTAACGCCTCCTCCTGAAATAGCAAACCCAGAACTTCCCCTCTTAAGTTGTTATATTTAAAATTTTATATTAAGTTTTTCTAGCTAGAGGGTTAGAGGTTGTAATGTTAGGAATGTGAGTAAACGATTGTTATAATGTTGGGAATGTGAGTAAAAGGGGTAGCACAACCTGATGAACTCAATGGAACTTGTGCTTTTATTTTTGTCGTGCACTGAATCACTTCAAGTTCATGGTTTGATGCCACGTCTCGCTTGCTTGGTATTTCTTCATTAACAAAGCGAGAGTCAAAACTGCTTTTGAATCCATCCTACATCAAAATAAAATCTCCTTAGCCCTTTCGTGGTTGCATTAGCATAATCTGTTCAACAACAGAAAAGTATTGGATGGAGTCCCTTCCATTATTATTTTCTATTCCCACCGGTTGCCATATCTGTATCCACTAAAGAGGCTACCATCTTTGGTTTTGGACAAAATTAGAAGCAAATTAAACTTAAAATTTTGCTATTCATGATCTTCCTTTTTAGAATACATTTAGATATCTTTCAACTCCATCCATCAGGTAATGGATTCAAATTTATCTGGGAGATCCATAAGGTAAAGGTAATAAAAATTTATATACAAAATTTAAGCATAGAAGGTAATCCAAAGAGCACATAAGCAAGCTGGAAAACCTAACAGAGGCCTGATAACTTAAACTGTAAATACAAAGTCACACATGGTACCTGCTGAAAAAAAAGAAATTCATGTATAATAATATCATAATAACAGAGCTGAAAATGAAAAGCGATATGAGTGCAGTATTGCTGCCTAGTACTTACAAAGTTAGCCACAGAATAACTGTGGTAATCACATCAACTAGGAAGCTCCAGGACAACGATTTGCTCGTGTATTCATCACCAGGACAGCGAAAATTTCAACTGCTTGTATAAGAAAGAAGGTACGGCAGATTTATAGCAATAACAGGGAAGAAAAACCTTGAATACCGAATTGTGATGAGACCACAGGATAACTAGGATTTATATAGAGGTGATAAAGCGGCTCAACAAAAATGCATGCAAACCAAACATGCTTAGGTGATTACACCCGCCCCAGACAGTTATATAGATATGTCAATCATGCAGAAAAAAGCTCAAGTTGTGGAACGTGGATGCATAAAGGTTCGAAAAGGAACATGCAAACCAACACCTGCCCTAGAAGGTTTTATAGATGTTGATCATGGAGAAAACGCTCAACCTATTCAAAGCAGATTCATATCGAGTTGAGAAAGTTATTGAGAAGCTGCATGCAAGCCAACACCTGCCCAGGCGGTTATATATATATGTCGATCATGGAGAAAAACGCTCAAGCTGTTCAACGTGGAATGAACTCATGGTTGAAAAAGACAAATTGGTAAGTAAATCAGTTTATCATGGGAAATGATAAACACACTTTTTTTTTCTCCTGCTACAACCCCTGTTTAATCTTGTCCATTGTTTCCGTTTGAGTTATTCAATCCAACGACCAGTAATAAAGAGGGGTGTGTGAGAGGCTAAAAAGAGTGTGTGAAAATCAGCTCCCTTTATCCTTTATGTACGTTCCTCTTCTAATTCATTTCATTCTACTGTTCAAAACTAAAGAGTTTTAAAGAGTTTTAGGCTGCATTAGTAAGAAAGTTTCCAAAATTAAAAAGACAGGCTGAATATGGGACGATTTCAAACATGAGTGGAGAGACATGTATAATCAATCTTCATTAATGATGTTATATGGATTATGGAATAGGATTTCCCGAAAACCAGAGTAAGACGTCAAAAACATCCAGGACCTACAAAAAACCTAGCATCCTAACACTACATAATTCATGTTTTGCGAAACTTATCAAAGTTAACAAGGGTTAGCCAAACAAAAGAAGGACTTCTAATTTGGATTCTAGTAATTCATATCTTTGTGAAGATGAACTTGAGTTTAATTTGTTTCAGAGTAGAAAAGATCTGCATATATGTTATATATGCTAAATACTCAATAGAGCTAACATGAGTAAATTATCAGGATAAATGGAAGAACATAAATTAGCATTTTATCAATCTCCCGCAAATAGACCTCTATGATAGATGGAACTGCAGTAAATACATTCATGTATTCAAGTAAGTGAATTAACAGGAAGGATTTCATTAGGTTCTCGACTATCTGTTAGAGATTAGTTCTTATACGGTATGAATATGAAGTGAGGTCTAATTCCTTTCAGAGAGAGAGAACAATAAAGAAGGAAAGCGACACATCGATATATTTTTACTTGAAAGTAGAATAAGACTTCTGTTCTTTCTTAAGGATTGTTTTAATCAAGGTTCGGACAAAATTCTAATCTAGGCGAGTGTAATGCTAAACTTGGTCTTCTCCCTTGCCTCCTAAGATACTTGTTTGTCAAATTTATATGACAATGCTCTACTTAACTGAATAATGTAACCATAAGGAAATGACATTGGTCAAATCTAAGGCATCCTTCTTGGATTCCTAATTCATTCTTGAACAATAACTTTTCCGGAGAAAAGTGCGGAATGACTATTTTGGAGTGCAAATAACAGTTCCCGCGAATGACTTAGCTTAAGAAATCTAATAAATTGAAGCTTCACAGCCTCATAGATTGCACATACAAACCTAAACATGGAAGAGAAACACCAATTAACAACATACAATGATCAGCTTCCAAAACCAAATGAAACTATACTTTTCTATGAAAAAAATAAAATAAAATACCCATCAACTCCCAAAACGTAAAGAACAAATCTCCCCTCAGTTCCCAATTCAATCCAGTTCTAGGGATTTGAATATGAACTTGTTAATTGACATATACGTAATAAAAAACAAGAAGAGAGGAGCTTTTATCAGTACCTGAAGACGGTGGGCTTCCGAAACTAGCCTCGGCGGCAGCCGTACCGGAGCTGGGGAAGAATGCTCCCCAATTGGCACTATTTCGCCGGACTGAAATCGTCCGAGCAGTAAAGACCCGAATAGTTTGGGCTCCAAAAAGTAAATTGATGGGCTTTTAAATCCCTGGTGAACAGGGCCCATTTCTTTTCCATACTTCTTGCTCTGGGCCACAAATCAATCAAAACGATATGGGCTTTTAGCCCTAGAGCCCATATTAAGATTGAGGATTGAGAGTCGACAATTGAGACAAAATTGAGAGTCGGCTTATGAGACAAAAGTGATGATCTACAGGTGTAACCATCTGAGCTCCCCAGCAGATGACAGTCACACGTGTCAAGCGCCAAAGCTGCCACCTTGCTCTTCCTAATCTCGTTATAACATGCAAACCCTAGAAGCGGTCATAGGATAACACAAACCAACAGAAAGAAAGGAGAAAAACAGAGCAAGTAAACATGGCAGTGTTTTCCGTAGCAAATAATGCTATGTTCAACCTCTCCAGATCTTTTCCTCGATCCTCTCAGTCATTCTCTCTCAGATATTCATCTCGGAAAGTCTCCCGCGTCTGCTTCACCTCCGCCTCCAAATCCGAGGTAACATTTACAGATATGGGTTAGGCTAGTTAGTTAGGACAGTATGCTCGTATTGTCAAAACTTGTAGTTAACATAATTGTGTCGATTGATTTCAGGGACGAAATGCGGCCGAAGAGAACAAGGGATATGACAACAAGAACTGGAAGAATAAGGAACGAGAGTCCGGGTCGCTGGACGTAAACAGCAGAGTGAAAGAAACCATGGAAGAAGGCTTAGAAAAGACGAAGCGAAAAGCCGAGGAAATGAAAGAGACGACGAAGGATTACGCGCGGGAAGCAGAGGAGAAGACGAAGAGCGCAGCTGAGACTATGGAGCAGAAGACGAAAGAGGGAACGAACAAAGCAGCGGAGACGGTGGAGAGCACCAAGGAGAAAGCTAAAGAGTACGGTTCCGAGACAAAGGAGAAGACCAAGGAGATGGCGGACACTGTGACAGAAAAAGTGGAGGAGGGGACCCAGAGGGCAGCCGAGACAGCGGAGAGCGCGAAGGAGAAGACCAAAGAGAATATGTGGGGGATGGGGGAGAAAGCAGAGGATGCGGTGGGAACTGTGGCGGAGAAGTTGGAGGAGGGAAGTAGTAAGGCGGCGGAGATGGCAAAGGACACAGTGGAAGGGGCGTGGGGGGCGGTGAAGGAGACAGGGCAGAAGATGAAAGGAGACGGTGGTAGCTCCTGATGAGGAAGTGCGAGGTGGTGGCCATTGATGATGACTCTACTAGTGAGAGTGATGTGGATGGCGTGGCGGAAGGGAAGGTGATGGATGCGAACTAAGGTTGCTTGCCGGCAAGGGCCTTGAGAAGTAATATTGAGACTTACAGTTTTTCATTTTTAATTTGCAGCTGTTTTATCGATGAATTATGTTATGAGTAATGTATTCATCCCTATATTTTTCTACCATATTTATTTCTATATTTCATCTTACGTGGACAACTACGTCATTTGAAAAATTTATAAAACCAAAGGAAATGAATGAAAATAATTATTTAATTAACTAGTTTTTTTAATTATTAATTTATTAAAAAAATAAATTAAATTTAAAATTTTAATTAATTTAAATTATGTGATTGTTTATATTAAATGTTACTTAAAGTAATATGAAAATGTGGTAAAAACATAACATGAATATCATTGTTCTTAGGTTATTTGCTTTTGCAAAATGTGCATTCTAGTAATAAATCTAAACCATTGAAATAACCCGTGTTTTGAGATGCATCGACATACTTCATTTTGTAAAAAGGAATTATGTATTTATCTAAAATCAGAAGAAAAAAAAATTAGAATTTTGATTGTCACACCCATAATATTTCATCTCCGTTCAGGCCTTTAGATTAATTACTTGGTCAAGTAAAATTGCAGTAATCACATCGATAATCAGAACCAATTAATCAAAATTAATGATGGTATTTGAAGTGTTAAACGGTGTTTGTAAAGTAAGTCCACACAAGCTTCATATTGTGTTACAATTTAGCAATTATCCGAGTTTTATTCTTGCGAATGTACTTACGACTTTGAAATATGATTAGTGTGACGCTACATGATTAGTGTGAGTGTAGATCACCAAAAGGATGTGACATATATCATGCTAATTACGCCTGATTCGATTCTTAACCGACCTTGCATTTTGAAACTCTTATACATTATGTGGCTTGAAATCAACTGCCATGGTTTGTTCTTGAGATCACCCATGGCATGGCAGCTTGATACTTATTATCCCGCTCGCTGTGCGGCTTGTGCCTCTTTTACTAACGTAGGTCAATAAGAATTTCGAGGGGACACGAACCAAAAATATTGAAATGATTTATGAAATAGTTTAAGATATTGGCGAAAACTAAATAATACTCACAATTGTGCACTACTATCTACAAAATTTCAGCTACGAGTGGGTTTGTAGGTTAACCACCCTCCTGACTCCTTCTCCCCTCCCTTAAAGTTATCAATTTGGTGATGTCTGAAATCTTGTGTACTCGTCACAAGACTTGAATTGTCAGTTTCAACACGAATGTCAACATTTATGTTTCAAAAAATTCTAACCGACGGTTGTGATTAAAAAAGTTCTACCTTGAAATGGAACCACATTGATACTTCCAGGTTAAAGAGATTCTTGTAAATGGTGAAATCACTATTAAGAATTAAAAGAGGGTAGATGGCGGATGCATGTTCAAGAGTTATAAGCTTTTAAATAGACGGGAGGTAGAACATGATTTAGATGCATAAGTGAAGAGACTTCAACAACAGGATTTAGATGCATAAGTGAAGAGACTTCAACAATTTTATATTTGGATCGGAGAAACCAAGTTTTTGATGGCTTCCATGATAGAGGGTTAGAGGCTCTTCTGCTTTTGTTAACATGGTGAATTATGGTGATGACAAATATTGGAAAAAAAATGTGAACAACAATTATTTTGTGTGAAAATTTTTTTTAGGTAAGATTAAGATTATAAATTGTCTTTCTAATTATATGTTGATAAGTGTATCGTGAATACTTTTGTGCCATGTACGTGTTAAAAAGGAAAACTTTTGGACATGACATTTATGATTTAAAGTTGTACAACAATCGCATTGTTAAGTAATCTTCGTAAATTACATGTTAGATAATAGTTGTTGAAAGCACCACTAGAAACATTTTTTTGGAAAAAATTTATAATCATCGCTTTCTTTTTTTCGAATGATTGATTTTATTTATTTTAAAAAGAATGAAATCAGAGTAAGTTATCCAATTACAAGTTATATGCAAATGACCTTTTATTACTATAGTAAAAAAAATGTTAAGCGTTTACATAACAACATAAGTTCGAATCATGTCGGTAACTAATATAACATTTAATTTAACAATATTATCATTTGTTAAAAAAATGACAAGCTATAATATACAAGTACTTAATTTCCAGTCTACAAATTTCGTATGTAACACCTTGAATAAATACCATCACAAAACTGAGTGACAAAAAGCATAAAATGATTTCAATATGAATTTCACTAGAGTAGAAATGTTATTAGAATTAAACTAAATAGCTGCTTTTCCATCTCGCACATACTTTAATAAAGAGATTTTTCAGTGAAACCGTCATACGAAGTAATACATTACATGTTCTTATATAAATAGTGAAACATATATGTTAAAAGATTAATAATTTAAAAATTAAAATTTTCTAATATTTATATAAAAACAAGTGGCGTGTTCCCGTCAAAGTTAAACATTTCTCGCCTAAGATAATATAATAGTATATTTGACTTGTGAGTCAAAGATCATGTGTAAGTATGTAGAGCCCCCACCCGAATACCAGTACACGCGTCGAGCAACAGGGCTGCCACCTTATCTCCCCAAACAACGAGCAAACCCAGAAAACGGTGCCCGATATAATACCACAACGGAAACCAAAATTTAATAGGGAAACAGAAAGAAAGAAAGAAAGAACAGAAAGAGGAAACGGAGAACAATCAGAGCAGCGAAGATGGTAGTAATTTCCATGGCAAAAAATATCATCTTCAACCTCTCCAAGTCTTTCGCTCAAACCCCTTCATCACTCTCTCTCAGAAATTCCCCTCGCAAAGTCTCGAGAGTCTGCTTCGCCTCCGCCTCCAAATCCTCCGAGGTAATGAGTTAATTTAAGTACGTGATTAGCAGTAATACTTGTCGGCGAATGTAAGAATTCGACATCGAAAAATTGACCACATAAAATACAATATATAATGGATGGTTCCACCCCAGTTTTCACAAGGTATGTGCAAGTTAGGGATAACATCGGTGCAGTTAGTAGTAGACAATTGGTCCGTCTCTCTTAAATTTTCTTGATGGATTCATAATTTAATTTGATCCGGTATACGCTTGAACTTCAGGGTCGAAATGCACCGGAAGGGGATAGAGATTCGAGGGCCGACTGGGCATATGATGACAAGAAGTGGAGGAATGAGAACGTGAATTACAAAGGAAGGGATCCAGCAGATGAACTCAAGAATAAGACGAAGAGCGCAGCGGAGACCACGGCGGAGAAGGCTAAAGAGGGAGTGAACAGAGCAGCGGAGACGGCAGTGAGAACCAAGGAGAAAGCAAAACAGTACGGTTATGAAACAAAGGAGAAAACGAAAGAAATGGCCGACACTGCGGCTGAGAAGGCAAAAGAGGGAACTTATGAGGCCGCGGAGACGGTGGAGCAGGCCAAGGAGAAGGCAAAAGAGAATGTTTGGAGCAAAAAGGAGAAAACAGTGGACGTGGCAGAAACGGTGGCGGAGAAGGTGAAAGAGGGGACGAGCAAGGCAGCAGAGACGGCGAAGGACACAGTGAAGGGGGCGTGGGGGGCCGTGAAGGAGACGGGGCATAAGATCAAGGAAACAGTGGTTGGGACTTCATCGGACTCTGACGATGAGGTGGCGGTGGGGGAGAATGTTGTGGGGGTTTTGGATGATGATGAGGTGGTGGCGGAAATATTGGACGAGGAGGGGAATGTTGTGGATGTTAGGAGGGGGATTCGGAGGCCTGAAGACGATGAGGTGGCGGTGAAGGAGAACATTGTGGACGTTCTGGATGAGAAGGGGAATGTTGTGGATGTTAGGAGGCGGATGAGGAAGCCCGAAGATGATGTGAAGAAATAGTGATGTTTTGGCGAAGGAAACTTTGCTCGGTTGTTGCATTGCATATCATGAAGGAGTTGAAGCTTAATGTTTGGTACTTGTAGTTAATAAATCAGAGGTGGTATGTTTGAAGTGGCATTAATTTTTCATCTCTTCTTCTTTCTTTGCTTTTCAAATGTATATTTTACAACTTTATGTTAGTATTTTTTTTTCTTTTGAACAAACCATATCTTTATAGAAATAACCATATCTTTATGGAAATAGATTGAGCTTTGTAATAGGCTAGCAATAATGTGGTCAGCCTTCGTGTCCTATTATGAGCCTCACTAGCACTCTAAACCATATGTTTTCTTTGAGGCTATTTAGTGAGAATGAAGTTTAAGACCTCTTATTTATTAGTGAAGAGTAGTACTGAGTGGCTCATTTAGTATTATTATTAAAGAACAGTGTAGAAATTCTGCGCGCATTTCACTTCTTGGTGCATATGTTTAGGCAGGGACTTCCAACCTTGTGAGATTCAGACAATGTGACGAAAGATGGATCACAAAAACGCAAATCAATGGCCTTCGGATGAATTGAACAGTGCACCACTCGACCCAACAGAATTAACAGCCAGGCCCAAATCGAACCAGTCCGACATTGCTATCGAAATCAGAATTGCAATGTTTTGCATGGCATAGATACAAATAACCTCGTTCCCACCCCACCACCCAGAGAGCTTTGAGAAGGACGATGTGGAGTGAGGATAAATTTTTTATTGTGACAGGAATACAGATGGTATATCACGTGTTTTTATAAAAGTAATGAAAATATTTATTTTTTAAGTTATAAATTTTTAATACACATTTCTCATCATTTGTATAATGATACGTAGTGTATCATTTTGTGTATTAGTAGTGTATCATTTTGTGTATTAGTCATATTGAAAAGTCTCTCGTGGAGTGAGGGAAGACGAAAACGGTATGAATGTGGGGGTTTGGGGGAGCAGTTGCAACCCCTGACGGACGCTACCATCACCAACTGGTCCATCTGCTAACTCCTCTTCTTCTTCTGCCGTCTGCCGTTACGTAACTACGTTGGTTGGGGCTTACGTGCCACTATCATCCTAGTCCAATCTTATCAGTGTTAAGATGTGTATCAAAAACATCTCGACACACATCAAATCCAAATATCCATTTCACACACTTCAATTTATATTTTAAGCCTATAAAATGTGAATTTCAGCAGTCAGCACCCATTTTCATAGCTTCAAACTGAATTGCCCAAATTGCCACTCCTTAGTCCTATATATATCAAGTAATTTCCATTACCAAACGTAAAGCCAATGAGTTTAAAAAAAAAAAACATCATGCTAATGAGACCATCTCCAATGCAATCTTTATATTCTAATAATTGGATATTTATGAAGTACATGGTTACGGTGCTTCTTGCGTGTGCAATTTAAAATGAATTAGCGAAGATCAGTGCTCTGCATAAGACTTACATCTTATATATAACTAAAATTTGAATATAAGTTTTGATGTGAATATAAACTTATATAGAGGTATTAACTTTCTGTTGCATAAATGTGAAGTATGGACTCACAGATAATATCTTAGTCCAAATTATTTGGTGCATAAGAGATGGCTTAACATACAAAACCCAATAAAATCTAAGAGCCTGTTTGGTAGTGTACTTGAATCCAACTTTTTAAACTTAAAAACAATTTTCAAGTTTAGATCTTAAAAACTTGTTTGGTATGACTATTTTTAAAAACTGAATTCAAGACTAACTCAAAAATATAGTCTATTCCTTAAAAACATAAAAAGTGAGTTTTTAGAGTTTTTAAACTTAAACTCACTCATTTCTTTTCTCTCCCTCCTCCCCTCTCACTCCAAATATATCTCTCTCTTTTCTTCTTTCTTTCTCCTTTTTTTTTTTTACTTTTTTCGTCTCTACTCCAATCCAATCAAGTTTAAGTCGTAAGATTTAAAATTTTTAAATCACAAACCAATCAAGTTTTTGAGTCTTAAAGAAAATTGTTTTCAAGAAATGTTCTTAAGAAATGTTTTGAGAAATGATAAAAAATTTCAAATAAGATACCAAACATGCTCTAAGTTTTGTTGTGGTAGATAAGTCATTACCAGCGTAATCTCTTCAACATTGATACGTAATTAATTTTCAATCCTATTGCATAACAGACTTGGCGTTCCATCAACTCTAGTTACGAATTACCACGTGGCGTTATATTGTTGCGCATACATTTTTTAATCATCCAGAAACGAGAGATTTGATTATCTGACACACATACTTTTGATCAAAGAGGCAGATTCGAATCTATGTTAATGTGAATATCTTTGACGTTATCATTTTTAACGGTGACGGCTTTAGGTAAACGAGATAAGAGAGATTCGAGAAAAGAGATTATATTCACACTTTAAATTACTTTTTCTATACTCTTTTAATTTTTTAATATTTTCTACACAACACTAACACTTGATAGAAAAATATTAAAAAATTAAAAAGATGTGAGAAAAACAATTTGGAGTATGTGAATATAATCTCCAATTCGAGAATACTTTAACATGCGCTGACATTTTTTTAGAGAGATTTAAATGTGAAGTTTTTATATGGAAACTATTACCTTTTTTTAGCACACACATACATTTTTATTTTTAAATGAGAAACAGAACAGTGTTTTCATTCTCCTACACTTAAATTTAAATTTTTTTGTTTGCATTTTAAATAAATTTAGCGTAGATTATTACTTGTATAAAATAAATATAGGTTACAACCAAATTTGAATTCTTCTAGACAAAGTTAGTTTGTTGAAGAATGACAATGGACTTTGACTAATCCAATACTTGAGTGGTATGCAAGAAAATATGAGAGAGAGAGAGAGAGAGAGAGAGAGAGAGAGAGAATGTCACCGTGGAAATGTTCTTATCAACGGGGACACGATTGTCATTCTGAGTAGAATTGGCGTCCAATTAGCATGGTGATGTCAGATAGAAGAGAAGAAATCTGTCAAACAAGAGTACAGATCCTCTCCAGATTTTAAAAAGATGAACTCAATGATCAAATGATTCGGATCGTTAAAATTTAATTCAAAGATTACATTATTATAATTTTAAAATAATTTTTTTTTATAACTGTTAAATTAAATTTTAACGATCCGAATAATTTGATATTGAATTTCTTTTTTTAAATCTGGAGAAGATCCGTTGTCGACCAACAAAAACACCACAGAATAAATTTTTAAATAAGGAAATGGAAAATTGTTGTGAATACAAGACTCGAGAGTATGTATGATTGTAGTAGATAGGCAGAGGAGAGAGAAAGAGAGGAGAGAGAAAGAGAGAGAGAGAAGAAATAGTGGTTGCTGAAGTCTGAGTGTCTGACACAGCAACCAAAAACCCATTGACGACCGCCAATAGCCAGTAGCCACCCTCTTTTGCCCTTACCCGCCGCCTCTGCAGGCTCTGGTGTCTCTTATTCCCGTTCCTGTGGTCCATCTACTACCCTACACCTTCATATATGTAGAAACCCAATACAGCTAAAAGCCTAAAACTCTAATCTTTTTCTTCTCATAATATTTCTGCGGTTTTTTTCTTGTGGTGATATTGATCATTGCGTCTGGAAATTTTAGCATATCGGAACGGAAAGGCCGACTCTTTGGACCGATTTCCGGTAAAGTCTGAATTTTTCTGTACTGGGTTTCCTGTATTTGATGGATCAAAAGCAAATGGATTGGGAATTTTTTATCAGTTCTAACTTTTTCTGAGCTGGGTTGGTGAGATAGATGCTGTTATGTGACGGAAAATCGTTTCCGGTATTGTCTCTAGCTCCCACAGATTACTACAACCTCTCCCTCTCCCTCTCCCTCCCTCCCTCTCCCTCTCCTTTTTCTGGGTTTTCTGCATATCCGGCACCCGTCCAAAGTTCCAGAAAAAAAGAAGAAGCAAGTCAAACCGATTCGTCTGAAACTCTTGACATTTCTAGAAGGAGAAAAAGAAATCCTCGCGGATATCACTCGATTTCAAGATCAGATTTTCCATAAATTTCAATTATCACTTGTTCTTTAATTGTTTCATTATTCAATGTGAATGATGAAATGAATGGCCGATGGGTTTGGATGTAACCCTGGTAGGTGGATGGGAACAAGAAGGAAGGAACAATCGGCATGCAGAGAGAGAGCAAGATAACGATCGCCGTTAGTTTTGGCAGTTTTGGGTGTCGAGCTCGAGAGTAGATTATCTAGGACTAGCGACGGACACGTTTAGCACGCCCTCGCAACGATACAATTTCCTCCTCTTTATAAACCTCTGCATGTCGCTTGAAGCCCCACATCAATCCATCAAACAATTTCAAACCATCACAAGAGAGAAAGCAACATGCAGCAACAGCAGCAGGAGGGGGGTGAGCAGAAGGAGCAGCAGAACCAGGATCAGCGGTTGAAGGGGGCGGAGCAGCTGAACCAGCAGCCGCGCAGGTGCCCGCGGTGCCAGTCCATGAACACTAAGTTCTGCTACTACAACAACTACAGCCTCTCTCAGCCACGGTACTTTTGCAAGGCGTGTAGGAGGTACTGGACTCAGGGCGGGACGCTTCGGAATGTCCCCGTCGGCGGCGGATGCCGGAAGGGGAAGCGCGCCAAGGAGGGTTCCTCCTCGGCGTCCGCATCTCGGACCGTGCAGCCGCAGCAACCGCAGAAAGAGCAGGACATGCAGACCAATTTGGGAATTGGCGGCGGGTCCGTGGGGATGTCTACGGCGAACCCGAGCGGTGGATTGGCCATTCACCATCAGTACTACCCTGGTTCTTCTCATGGGTACTTGTCATCTTTTGCAGGGCTTCAATCTCTGAGTCAATCTCAGCCGTTCAATGTTGGGGGTGTTCATGATCCTGCCTCGAACATGAGCCTGCTGCAGGGGTTCAATCTCTCAGTTCCTATGGTGGCGTTGCAGCCGCAGCAGCGTCAGCAGTTTTTTCAGATGGGCGGCGCTAGGAGCAACAATATGTTGGATCAAGCTGCTCTGTACCCATCCGAGCATGATCAGTGGGCCCCCCAGAGCGTCGTCAACAGATCATCTGTGAATCCTTCTTCTTCTGCAGCAGCAGCCTCGGACAGCGCTTTGTGGACCATGGGCAATAACAACCCCATCATCATCACCACCACCACCACTACCACCAGCAGCAGCGGCGGCCCATCTCTGAACCCAAAGCAGTGGCCTGATCTGCCCGGATCATATGGCTCTCCTAATTGAGAGACTTTCAAGGCATGCGCATCCCTACAGAGCGTGCAAATTAATCATATATTTACTTTTGTATACCAAAGGGAGATTACCATATGGATCTCAAAGTGTCACCCATTAATTTTCAGTTCTTATAATTATTTACTAAATTGGTTAATTGTACTTGGTGGTTAAGGTATGTATGATCTTTGTTTCTCATGGAACAAAACTATATGTCATGTTGTAAATGAAAGGACGGTATTCGGGTCATAAGCATATATAGCCTTTTCTTCAATTCCATGAGTTTGGGTTATTTAGGTAGTGGTATTTTGAACTTGAAATTCATCGAAAGCTATTGAGCTAAATATTTGTGCTTTTGTTTTTGGTATTTTATGCCTTTATTGTTTGCTCTCATACTCCAAAATTAACACTATCTATATCATATTTGTTGACAACGTTGTTGAAGATTGACCTAATAACATTATAACACAAGTGCATTCCAATTGTACGTGGGATTTAGACAAGTGCATTCGGATTGTACGTGGGACTCGTCATAGAAAAATGGTCAGTATGTGATTAGTCACCGTATTTACTGAACACATTGTTGAAGATAGATCTAAATAACGAAGATGATGTGTTCAACTCGTGAATGCATGTATGCAGAACTCGTACCGGTTATGTGGTCAATATCTAATCAATTATCTGTCCGTTAGATCTTCTTCAATTCATCCGATCCGACAGCCGAAATTCAAAAAGGTGTGAGAGAAGTAAAAAGAGGTGTGTGGATATCACACCCCTATTTACTAATCACCCTGTTGAAGACGTGTAATAAATATAAGTGAGTTTGACTCATTTTTATGCGGGACTTGTACTAGATAAATGATGAATATCTGATCAGTTATTTATACAGCATATATATATATTTACTGACTACATTGTTGAAGATCAATGTAATAAAAAGAATTTAATTCTATCTATGTATACGAAACTCTTACTAAATAGGCAATTAGTAATGTGATCGATAAATGTTAAGGTTGTATGAAAATTATGTCAAAGTGATGACTTGTACTTGGAGGAGGATTCTCTCCTCTTTTTTTCCATACATTTCCATTATCTTCTTATTTGTGTGGTCACAGTTAAGTCACGTTTTTTGGTCCTATTATCTCTATAAAAAATTAATATAAAATGTTGACTTAGCTTAACCGTGACAACACAAATAGAAAGATGATGGAAGTGTATAGGAAAAAATGAGTAGATAATCCTACTCCCTTGTACTTAATTCAAGGTCTTGAAGGAAAGGATGAAAAGCAAGAAGACAGTACTTGAACAGAAAGCTAGATGTAAATGTAATGCAAGCACAGAGGAAGGTTTAGCTAAATGTGTAGAATAGTTGACGAACAAGAGTCATATAGATGGGTCTTGTTGCATGTGGTGGTTGACTGCAAATGCTTTTGATGGAAAAGGAGTCCTCTTCGGATCTATTTTTTTTAATTCACCAAATCAGAAAATTCGTACCGTTAAAATTTAATCAAACGACTGAAGTTATTATAATTTTTAAATAGACTCTTATTTGTAGTCGTTTGATCAAATTTTAATAACACGAATTTTCTAATTTGATGTATTAGAAGAAATGAATCTGAAGACAATTCCTTTCTCTTTTGATGAATCACTTGAGACAGACTTCCAAATTGCTTTATGATTTTTTTTTGGTTGGTAATTTGCTTTATGATTTATCATTGCACTTGGCGGGTTAAAGCCTGCCTGCCACAGCTACAAGCTCTCTTTATTTGCTTTAATTTTTGTTAAAAATACTAATAATTCATATCAATGAATAAGTATTGGAAGAGAATGTGTCGTCTGCAAATGCAGGCATAGCTGTTGGAACCATTGTGTTGATTGTAATCGGGTGTGTGATTTAATCTTCAACATATATTTTAAAATTTAAACGCATTTGATGACAAAATAATATGGTAGTATTACTCATCACTTCTTAAGTGCGGTGAGCTTAAATGCTCGTCGGAGATATAAGTTACTTGTATACATTGTACTATTGTGATATGTGATATTTTTTACCAATCACACGATACAATCTAATCGCACTACTGGGCCCCTGAATTTGTGATGCCATGATGGAATATTGTAGATAAGTCTCTCTTCACAGATTTACAACAATGTCAAATGAATTATAGATTAGAGCCTAAAGGAAGGGAGAAAAAGCCGGCATGGTTTGATTCCATTTGAAACAACACCGTCCACGTTCTATGGGACGGTGAGACCAAATCCATCAGTGAATCTTACTCTGCAAGGACCACCACTGGCACAGTTGATTAGCACTACATTTATTAATTAATTATTTCATAAACAATGATGTATTAGGGCTTGCAATCGCATGATGAATTAACATATAATAATCAATGCATTAATTTAAGACTAAAAGCAAAGATCCATATGGGATTAGGAGGGATTATTCTACCAATACAAAATGTTGAGAGTGTGAAGGTAAACGAGTCTTACATTGGTAACCTGTAAGATTTCTCCTTTCACTGATGTTTTCTCCTATGTGGCTGTCGGGACTATACACATGAATCAACTTACTCTGATACCGTAAAAAAAAATTAAGGTTCCATAAAAAGCTAAATAGCAATATAAAAAACAGTATAACTTACTTATAAGCTATTTTAAAGTTTATCTATCAACTTGAGATTCTTTGTCAGCAGGGAGGGCGTGAAGTTGGGTATTGTGGTTTCGGACTAAAAGCAAATCTTTGGTCTGCCACAGAGATATCTCTGTCGCACAACAAAAAAGGGAATACCCGATTTTCTTTTCTACAGCAAGTGACTCAAAATTTCTTGTTATTTAAACCATAAACTCTAAAAGTGAATACTATTTAAATTTCCAAAGCAAGTTTGAGTGGGAATTGTTGAGACATGTAGACTGTAGTATTCTTTATTTAGTATCATTAGTACAAATTTTACGTCAAGAAAACAATGAATATTGCATTTATTTATAAGTAATTTGGCTATTTTTTTTTATATATATTCTCAATTGATTTTATAGTAGAATTTTAATTTTTTTAATTGTAATGAGCTTAAGCTATGAAATATTTTTTACCTCAAACATTACAGGTTTCATCAAGTTTCGTTTGAATTTGCTTTTGAGAAAGGCTGAATATCAACAAACAATTTTCCAGTTTTGTGATTAAATTTTGATGTATATTGGCTTAGTATTTCTTTAAGAGTAAAATCTGCAATGGATAGTTTGTTAATTGGAATTTAAATATTGGCCTTAACTAGTAGAATCTTAGGTGCATTATTATGCTTGTAGTTGCTACCTTATCTTTGCTTATGTAGTGTTTGAGTATTACCCACTTATTAAGGACTTAAACTTAGTGTAAATGTCTTCTTCTTTTTTCAGCATCAGGAACTAATCCAAAGTACAAATATTACATGGGAAATGAATTCTCGATGCAGATGGTACATGGTTAGTTCTTATCCTTCAGAGACTACAAGTGGAAAAAGAGCATTCATCGAAAAAGAATCACCCTAAGATGATCATCTCATGTCTATTTATTGTGTCGAAACAAAGTAAAATATGCTCTTGGAGTTTTGATGTGTAATAAATAAAAAATGGATTAAGGAATGACAAGCCACTGCAATTTGCATATGATGAGGATGTGTAAGACGATAAATACGAATAACTTAAAAACAGTATTAGAAAATCTCCAACATAATTTAAAAAAATAAAGAAATAGGTAAATATTCCTTTGAAATCCATCACCATCTTAGCCAAGAACTATTCGTTGGAAAAAAATTCCAGTCCCCACATCCATCCATTCTTAATTGAACAGCAAAAGCACATTGGAGGTCGCCATCTTCGGTTGCTTGTGCCCCAAGAGACTTCTATAAATAATGGGAATGATTGAATATTTCAACCTAAAGAGGTCTGGCTTGAAACGGGAAGGGGCATGATGGTAAATACAGCTTTCAGGACAAAGTATGATGAGAGTACCAAGTGGGGAACCTTCCACCACCCTTTGCATGGAGGAACAACCCAGTGTCTATCTTTAGCTCCGCATCGAACATTTACATATGATTTTGATGTGTGATGTATATTTTTCTATAAGATCGAAGCATGCAGAAGTGGTGGTGACCCACTTGGCCAAAATACAAAAACTCCGGTGGAAATTAAGTGGACTTTCCATCAAATTAACATCCCATCGATGTGGGACTCAAAGCCCCAGTGCACCAGCATTTGGTCAAGCTTTGCAGGTATCTACTATCTTGTGGTTCATTAGACAGTTTTGTGGATTAGCTGGCCACTTAAACCATATGATCGTTTGAGACAATTACGTGTGCTAATCTAGGACAATAGTGTGTGTGCATATAATTATTAAGGAGTTCATTTGTAATTAGATTTTCAATCAAAATGGTTAGAAAGTAAATATGTATCCTCACTCCTCAGCCAATCAACATATACACTGTTTAATGGTATTATTCTACGATCCCATTAAGCAACGCTGATACTTTAAAATGTGCATGATGAATACGCACTTTTTTACTCAGATATATTCTAAATTCACAAAATTCTTGATACAATATAAATATTGTCAATGATCCATAAAATGAAAGTTTAGACCATATTGTGGTATTGAGACTTTGTGTCTTAGAAAGTGTAGGTGGATAAAGTAATGATGGATTCACAAAAGGTAGTTAATTTGCAAAATATTCCTATTTTTATATTAGAAACTTCGGTTGCAGCACTACTAGAGTAGCTTTCACAACCATATTATTCAATTAGATTAGATGAAACCAAAAGACATAGAGTCACATACTTCTGTGAGAAGTATCATAAGAATAATGTGATCAAATTTCCTGTTAAGTTTTTGTCCAACGCTTAGGATTTGTTTTTTGTTATACACTTAAACTTTAGTGGGAATATAGACTGAAAGAGAGAAGGGGACCAATGTAGAAGATGGGGTTGGACTAACCAAGAAAGGAAGTTAAAAATTCTTTTTGTCATGGCAAAGGGTTGCTTTGGAGCAAAGGTTTGACGTAGGCCATTATCAAAGTGAAGGAGTTGTGAAAATAGCGTGGAGAAGGGGGTACTTCTAAGGAAGGAAGGAAGGGGTTACAATTGCACTGCATGCCATCAGTCATCACCAATCTAATTATTAAATCCCTCACACACAACTGCCCATTGTCTCATGTTTGCACCCATATTTCCTCGCATTGGTCTACTTGTCCTCTTCTAGCTGGCTCCTTCATATACCTGTCGTAAGGCTTGCAACTGAATGTTTATAAAATAAAATTAACATAATGTATTTGGTAGGGAATTGTATTAGAAATTTCTAAGATTACATGAGCTTCGTCTTGTATTTCTCTTATTAATTATGGAAAATGATTTTCATACTCTATTTTTAGCTTCTTGCAGACATTTGTTCAATTTGTTATTAATTTTCATTAATTTATTTGATTTGATGATCATAAATAAAGAGCAGTGTGTGAGAAACTAAAAAGAGTGTGAAAATCACTTCCCATTAGTTATATAATGTGATTATATATTGAATTAAAACCATATTTCAAACGAATTCCATCCTCTACAATTGGATTCATATGATAAGTGATGTATGATAAACCCAATTTTACGATCAAAGGGTCTTTTGATTTGGGCCCAATCAATATAGTAATTTTTTTGTTTAACCCAACATTTATGGGGTTACAATTTAAACCTAATTTGTCCATTCATTTCTTATTGTATGATTATTTTATGACATTGATATTAAATATATAATTAAATTGAAATTCCTAATTGTATGCAATTGTTTACCTATGATAGTGATATCTATAATAATTTTTTAAATCATATATATAATACAATTATATATATGAAAAATAAACATCTTCATTTACATAAAAGAGATACGAAATAATTCTACGTACGAAAAATATCACCATCTACATTCAATAAAGATACCAAAACAATTATATACCTAATGCAAATTTCAAGACATGTAGAAGCAAAAGGAATATATATTACCCATAGTTAAGGTTTTCACCAATTCACCATGACAAATTTCAATACAAACTATGCCTCCATATAAGGTAGAATAACACGGGCAAAAAGAAAAAGAAAAAAAAAAGAGTTGAAGAAGATGAATAAGAACTTAGCATGAAAGTGACAATTAACAAAAAGTGCCAATCAAATATAAGTTTTGCCGTTTGAAATCATAATAATTAATGTATAGGTGTTGCCCAAATCATGTTTGTATCCATTTTTAAACTTAGGGGCAGGCTGGGACCGAAAAATAAAAATATTTGTTTGTATCTTACACAAAAGAAAGGTTATCTATGGTTGTATAGTAGTCAAAGGATTTGCATCAAAAGTGATTTATTTTGGAGGAGGAGTTACCTAAAACTTGCTTAAGGAATTGGTTTTAAATCTAATTGTCTATTTTTCAAATGATATTTATGACCGTGCTGTGAGTAAAGTGGGAAGAATACTTCTTCAACGTTGCCCTTCTTTCAGCAGCGAAGCATAGTTGTTATAAAATAAAAATTGTTGTTGCTAAGGTTGTTATCTTATTAATTAGAGTAAATGACAAAAAACTATCTCAAGTATTGGTGTCACGACACTTTTATACCTCATCTTTTAAAGTTGACAATGTCATACCTCATCTTACGAATTTGTGCCAATGTTATACCTTCCGTTAATTGGCCATGAATTTTTCAGTTAAATGCTGACGTGGCTTGATTCGGGACCCACTTTTTATTAAAAAATAAAAAAAAATCATATAATATTTTTTAAATATTAAAATAATAAAGAAAAAAAAATTTGATCGTCCCGTTCCCCCCTTCTTTCTTCTCTCTCTTCTCCCCCATTTCTTATTCCCCTTTCTGGAAACCCAGAAAACAGAAGAACCAAAAAAAAAAAAAAAAAAAAACAAACTGATTCATCTCGTTCCCCCCCTTTCTTTCTTCTCTCTCTTCTCCCCCATTTCTTCTTCCCCTTTCTAGAAACCCAGAAAACAGAAGAACAAAAAAAAAAAGAAAAAAAAAACAAATGCATTTTGTCTTCCCCCCTCCCCCCCTCTTCTCACCCCCTCTTCTTCCCCCTTCTGCAACCGAGAAAAAAGAACAAAAAAAAAAAAAACACACCTAGATCCCCGATTCCGAGAGTGGAGAACTGGGCGCGGAGAAAAGGGGGAATGGGTGTGGAGGGAAGAGTGTGGGTGCGGGGAGAAGAGTGGGTGGAGGAGGTGGGGAGGGGGGAAGACAAAATGCATTTGTTTTTTTTTTTTTTTTTTTTGTTCTTCTGTTTTCTGGGTTTCTAGAAAGGGGAAGAAGAAATGGGGGAGAAGAGAGAAGAAAGAAAGGGGGGGTGAACGGGACGAATTAGTTTTTTTTTTTTTTTCTGTTTTCTGGGTTTCCAGAAAGGGGAAGAAGAAATGGGGGAGAAGAGAGAGAAGAAAGAAAGGGAGGGAACAGGACGATCAGTTTTTTTTATATATTTGTTTATTATTTTAATATTTAAAAAATATTATATGATTTTTTTTAGTTTTTAATAATATTTTATTAATTTTTTAATAAAAAAGTGGGTCCTGAATCAAGCCACGTCAGCATTTAACTGAAAAATTCACGACCAATTAACGGAAGGTATAATATTGACACAAATTCGTAAGATGAGATATGACATTGTCAACTTTAAAAAATGAGGTATGAAAGTATCGTGACCCCAATAGTTGAGGTAGTTTTTTGTAATTTACCCTATTAATTATCATTAGATCAATAAATTTTGAGATATTTTCAAATTTTTAGTGAATTTGGATTGCTAATGAATTCTGACTCAGAGATATCGTTCGATTTATCTATTTAATTACTATGTCTCGATGCGAGCTTCACCATGTTCCCGATATCGCAAGTTTGTATGAAAAGCCAGAACTAAATTAAATGCAGGAATGACTAAAGAAATGAGGCAGGAGCTAGGAGGACCAGCATGTGTTTAGATGATGATCTGTCCATTTAGAGAGGAGGAGAAGGAGGGGGGTGGGGACTGGGGGGACTGCATCTGCATCCTCCAAAAACTGGATTTGTTGGGGATACAGACAAGGAGAAAATATAAGAGACTGAACCTGAAACCAAGCCCACTGGGCTAAGGTGGCATCTAGGACCCCACTACATCTGTAGAGATTGCAATTGCAAGGGGTCTGTCAACGATGTCAGTAATTTCTTACACAAGCAGACTAGACACCATCACATGCAGCTTGGAAAGCTAATTTCACCCGACACTAATTTCAGCCCCAGAGGATCAGCTTTCTGCAGAATTTGATCCCTGTCCAGGCTTAATTTACAACATGTTGCCTAAACACCATCTTAATTACTCGACGCCCTAAAAACAAAATAGTTGTGTTTTGTTTTGATTTCTAGACAAGTTACCCCTTATAAAAGATATAAAACAGGTTCTATACCATTTAATTTCTTCCATTTATTGCCTTTCCAATATCGACCTAGAAGAACTAATTGTGATATATAATCTGGTCTTGTAATCTGCAGAGAAACGGTGGCACTACGTTATACATGTTGATGTGATAACACAAATCAATTGTCTAATGTTTTATTTTTTCCATGAGATAGTCTGACATGTTATATTGTTACATTATTAACGAAAATTATAGAATGTATTACTGCTTGGTGCTCCACAACCGTAGTCTTCTTTCTTCGTATTGTTATAAGTATCACATAGTTGAAATCATATCACATGGTTGTTCTTTGATATATTGACATATGGATCATCGATACCAACGCATGCCCTCTTCACCAAACAATGTTCAATCCAGACAAATTAACATGTATTTAATCATATTTTATAAATCACATGACGTGGTTATTAATGATTGGATTAAGTGTTAACAATATTATTTTATATTAGTGATATATCATATAATTTGTAAATGTAGTCTAAAAAGTTGGTCTACATAACATTACTCTATAAGAAAAAAAACATCGCGGTGCTCAGGTTGTTATATCTTATAGGCGTTTCAGCCAAAATAGTCCCTGAGATTTGCATAACACTTCAGGATGTGTTATGCAAATCTCATGGACTATTTTGGCTAAAAAACCTATCTTACATTATCATTCAATCAATACTTTTTAAAATGTTTTAAATTTTCTTGTTAATTTTGGATTGCTAATGAATTCTGAGTCAAGGTTATTGTTCGATTTATCTCTTTAATTACTATACCACGATGCCGATGCGACCATGTTCCGATATGGCTAGCTTGTACGAAAAGCCAGAACTAAATTAAATGCAGGAATGAGAGGCAGGAGCTAGGAGAACCTGAACCAGCATGTGTTAAGAAGCTGATCATCTTTCCTCTGTCAATTGTTGGGGGGGGGGGGGGGGGGGGGGGGCTGCATTCCCCCAAAAATTGGATTTCTTAGGGATAGACAAGAAGACAATATAAGAGACTGAACCTGAAACCAAGCCCACTGGACTAATTTGGCATCTAGTACCCCACTTCTGTAGAGGTTTCAATTGCAGAGGTCTATCAATGACACGCCTCAGTAATTTCTTACAAAAGTGAACTGTAGACACCACCATCACGTGCAGCTTGGAACCCTAATTTCAACGACACAAATTTCAGCCCTAGAGGATCAGCTTTCTGCAGAATTTGATCCCTGTACAGGTTTAATTTACAACATTCTGCTTAACACTCCCTTTCTTAATTACTGAACGCCCTAAAATCTAATTGTGTTTTGAATTTCTGGACAAGTTACCCCTTGTAAAAGATACAAAACTGGTTTCTATGTTATTTTGGTTTCTTCCCTTTATTGCCCTGCAAATATCAACCTAGAATTAATTTTGATGTATAATCTGACCTCGTAATCTGCAGTAAAACGTTGGTACTACATTATACATGTTGATATGGTAACACAAATCAATCGTCTAAATGTTTTATTTTTCTACAAGATAATCTGACATGTTATATTGTTAAATTATTAACGAAAATTATTGAATGTAGTATGGCTTTGTGCTCCACAACCATGGTCTTATTTCTTCGTAATGTTGTAAATATGCAATGAGGCTACAATCATCACATCGTTGAAATCATATCACACGGTTGTTCTTTGATATATTGATATATCAGATCATCGATGTAAAGGCACATGCCCCATCACCAAACGATGTTCAATCCAGACAACATGCATGTAAACATGCATGCATGCAATATACAAATTAACTCAGGACATGTTGGCATCGTCACTTGCCTAGCTACTTCTCAGTACATGTACATGGCACGGATATCATAATTAATGAAGGCTTCCAAGTTCCATCTTGGAGGCAAGTTTAGATCGTGATCAGTACTTGCAGATCAGCCAATATAAATTGGGACCAGCAGCACTACCACCACAGAGAACCACTATATATTACCTTATTTCATACAATCCTATCTTCATTAGGAAAAAAACGCACATTTTAACTAATCTAGTTTTCTTGCTACTAATTTGCCAATTCTAAACCCACAAACCCTTGCAAAAAGACCCAAAAGAACACAAGGCCGAATTTCATCCTACGCACGAATTATGTAATGTCACTCAAATCCCAAAAACCTAGGCCAAAACCCTAGAACTCAGAGAAAATTTGCAAAGTAGCCACATTGTTGGAGGGGACTCAACTGGATATATCTGAATCTTAAAAAAGCTAAATTTCTAAATTAACAGCTCCCATTTTATTGTATGCCACATAAAATAAGAAATTAGTAAGTCGGTTGGAGAGCTGGCAAGGATAGATGATGAATTGTCAGCTTTTGAAGGAGTGCGCTACCAGTTGTCTACCACTAAAGTCTAGAATATCATATCTGTGTACTGAATATTATTACTGTGACAACAAAACGTAAATTTCATCAGATGATTAGCTAACTAGTTCAACGAGAATTTGCGTACAAGTTAACAAGTCCTTATAAACATATTTTCAAACTAAATTAATCATCTAAATCTGCATATACATGCACGCATAAGTCAAAGAATCTCCACTGATATCTCATAGGTAGATATCCTATGGCTTGTCCGTTTCAATATATAAATTAATTCATTCACCTTAACTTAGTTATTCCCATGTGAAACCTTCATCACGTACGTGCATAATGAACCTCCACCACCATCTCTCTCTCTCTCTCTCTCTCTCCAAGCTAGTAGTACTATAAATTGGGAGAATAAACAGTTCCCTACGGCCAGCATACTATTGTCCAAGGGCATAAATCTCACGTACCTTCAAATCCATAAATTTTTTGTCTCCCGTAGAATAATTTAAAGATATGAAAACTGTGGCTTTGACTCGAACCATCTACTTTTCTTGAGGTTTACATTAGTTTCCACAAACACCTCACTCAATCTCAGTGGTAGCCTAAATGCATATATGCTCACTACATGCAACAACTGACAATAGCTAGCTACTGACATTAGTTGTTACGAGTCAGGAAAATGCGTGTTAGTAGCTAATTGCATGAGTTAAAAGGCATATCAATAGCTAATGACAATGAGGTTATTGGCCACAATTAGGCGTTTTACCCACCCCATACTCTGTACAGCTAACCTTATAGTACGTAGCTTCGTGGAACATCATGTACAGACAGTATCATGTCATACAGTATATGTTCAGCTTTTAATGTGAATGGTTTGAAAATATCAGCATTCTTCTAAAAACATACTCAAATTCAAAACCAGTTAATGATGCTCCTGAACAATATCGTCAACTACAAAGTTCAAATTAAGTTGAAACGTACATCATATAAATGAAAAACCAACATATATATTACCCACATTGCAACAACAATCGTCTCCCATCTCTTGTATACCATTATACCAAGTTAACCCCTTTTTTTCCCTCTAAACACACCATCCCCAAGAACAAAATAAGAAGAAAAAAAATCAGTTCTTCTGATCATAGATAAAGTAAACCCACCAACCCCAACCTAGCTAATTATAACCAATACATATGGGAATTAGGAAACATTGTCATGCACATATATACATATACCAAATAAACACACCAACTTACTGAACTAGAGAGGAAGCTGTTTGCACCAAAGGAGGAGGAGACTTCAGCTCTGTGTTGAAGACGATGATTACGATTATGATCATAATGATCGTTGATAGTACTCGAGGCAGTGAGACGAAGAAGATCCGAGGTTCCTCTCAGCGCAAATTAGGGGGGATTGTCAACCCTTGATTAATAAAACTTATCAAGAGGCTGATTCTCTTATTGCTGCTGACATGATCACTCCGATCCCAGCTCCTGCCATCTTCTTTCCAATACTGTACCAATGAACTTTCTTTTTCCAATTTTTTGTTTTTCAAGTTTTTTTGTTTTTTTTTTCTTTAAGTTTTCTAAAACCACACTCCAATTCACTAAAAACCAATAACCAACCAACTAAAAAAAACCCTAAAAATTACTCTAATTAAGGTAAAAGGAAGATTTGAGATCGAAAAATAAAGTTGAGGATGAAGTTGGGTCTTTGCTAGATCAGTGAAGAGACCGAGGACCCAAGATTTGCTGGATCATGCCAATTAGAACCGAGAGTCGATGAGTTCCAGTAAGGAGTAGGATCGGATAGCCCCATTTGCTCCGAGATCTGATTCTGGCAATTCATATTACCATTCACATTACTGCTACCATTGTTATTATTCCACTGTAACCTGTTTTGGCCATTATGATCTTCTATTTTCACGTCTTTCGGGGGACCACCAGCCTCGCCGTTGTTTCCTGCCGCTATTTGAAGATCTTCGAAGGGTAGTAAGGACTGGAAGTACTGGTTTTGCTGATGAGGCCCTCTAGCTTGAATATCTTTGAAAGCACCGCCATTAATGAATTTAGAAGCAAGCACAGAAGCCATAGTTGGAACTGTGGTGGATGGGGAAGTACTAAACATGGAACTATAATTGGAAGGAAGTGATGAACTCGAACCAGGATTAAACCGGTTTCGATAATTATCACTGGACATCATATTAGTACCTGAGGATGATGAAAACCCTAATCCCAGCTGAGCGTGATGATTCAACTGATGAAGATCAAACCCTGAAGCAGTATCCATAAAAGGGTTACTAGACAACCCATAAAACAGCGGATTGATTTGATCGATGTGGGATGGTTGTGAATTAGGGTTTGAATTATTATTAGCAGCAGCAGTAGTGCTAGGAACTGAAGAGGAAGAAGAAGTAGCTCCTCCATCCATGGCTGATGATGTTGAAGATGTTGATCCGGGCCTCTTTACGCGCTTGTTCTTTCGGCACCCTCCACCGACCGGAACGTTGCGGAGGGTCCCACCTCGGGTCCAGTAGCGCTTGCAGGCCTTGCAGAAGTGCCTCGGCTGAGACAAGCTGTAGTTGTTGTAGTAACAGAACTTGGTGTTTGACGAATCGCAGCGAGGGCACTTTTGAGCTTGCTGTTGGAGCTGGAGTTGTTCTTGACCTGGTTTCTCCATTATACGATTCGCCGGCGAAGACGTGGATGAAGACCTAACGTTATTGTTGTTGTTGTTGTTCAAGCCCTTTTGATGATGAATATCATCGATTTGAATGTCCTGCTGCAACTACAAATATCGAAAGGGAAGGAAGGAAAAGGGAAAGAAAGAAAGAGGGTTAAGGCGGTGGTACTAGGTTAAAAATAACTACATTACAGGAGAAATATTCTGTTCCAAGAGCTAAGCAACAAAAGTTGTGTCATGGTTTGCCTAATAATTGAACTCTAGAGAGAGAGAGAGAGAGAAGGGAACCTGTGGCCATTCGTTAGTAGTTGAAGAGATGAGTAGAGCCATCTTCTCATGATCACAGTTGCTCAACATGTTTTTTCTCTTTGAGAAGAGAATCGTTGAAACAAAGAGTATGCGGACAAAGAGCAGGTGGCGACGTGAGTCTTTCTTGATGGAGTTGAAATATTATGAGTGAGAGAGAGAGAGAGAGGAGATCGAGAGGGAATGAATGTGTTGTCTGAATAATATTAGATGATAATTAGTTAAAAAATTGCAATTAGTTAAGGGTTAATTACTTGGAATCTAATTTCACGTGATGGTTGTGGTGTAAAATCGGTTTTGATTATTATAATTGGAATTAAAAAATGGGAAAGAATATTGAGGACATTCGAAATCCGAGAAGCGGACAGGAAGGTAATGTGACATTAGAGATGAATCTTTGGGAGGTTCAAGAAAGAGAATTTTACTAAGGAGTTGAAGCTAATCACATTTAAATAACACATTCCTATGATTAACAACATACATTCCTTTAATTTGCATAGAGATAGCAGCAAGCAAACTAGATAAGAGTTGAGGGAATCCCTAGAGCCCCAATATTCGATGCAGTCTTCGCAGCAAATCCCACTTCCTCTTTTTCTTTTACTCTGTTTATTTAATGAAATTAATTGTACACTATACCACATGTATGGCCCTCAACTCCCATGTATCAACATGTTACTTATCCCCATTTCCACAACAATGTAATCTAATAAGGGGAGTGCTACTATATATTTATGAGGAAGGGATAGAGTTCAGAGAGTTCAATACTATTACAATAATTTAGAAGAAATGGAATTTTCGAATTTGGAACACATGGGTAGCAACCCAACACCTCATTTACTAGGATATTGGATCATATACAATAAAAGTAGCTTTATGCACACACTTAACTTTATTCAATTAAACGGCTGAAAATTAAGAAAGTATGTAAGAAGTAAAGTTAAGTGTGTGCATAGGACCACCCTCTAATAATAATCCGAACTAAATTGTGTAACTGTTAATTTGGTTGGACATCATATATATTGTGGAAAATGATTTCTCTTTAAATATGTTAATGATCTTGTTATAGAAAGTGGCAAGTAGTACTTGTACTTTATATTAATTGCAATTTTTTTTTTCAGTTTGTAGGTTTTTTTCATGAATAATTGTTGACTATAACTATATTGATGAATCCGTAAATTGCACTGTAAAATTCAACATAATCAGTTGACCATATATACAGTCTAACAACTCTAAATTGTGGAGGCATGTGTTGAACTAATGGTAGGTAGGGTAGGGTAGGATATTATATGCAATAGAAAGGATGATTATAATTAATAAGCACAACATATATATATATATAGGAGGGAAGTATTCATTTGAAATAGGAATTGGTGAAAACTCCAAAAAGAAAGAGACAAGAGGGCACAATGTGGTGGTCTACATCCCAGAGACTACTGAAACACACAGACGAAAGACCACCACGCTTTATTCTCGAGGGCTCTTGCTTTGCTGTTGCAGTTGCAGTTCTTGTTCCTCCTCCTCATCTCTCTCTCTCAATTTGGTAAAATATTACCGAGAAAAATAAAAATAGAAATAAAAAAAGCAAAGAAAAACCGCTAATGGTTTCACAAAGGAAGAGAAAGAAAGAGATAAAACTGGAAATCAAACCAAAGCTAGCATATAGAGAGCTGCAGTTTCTATCAAAAAAGAAAAGAAAAAAAAAAGAGAGCCGCAGAGAAACAGAAGTGAATTGCATGTGGAGGGCAGCTCATCGGCTCCGAAAAAGAAAAAGGCGTTCGAGGAGGGAACAAATGGATTTTTTAGTCTCCCAAGGGATCTTCTCCTCTTCCCTACAACCCATCATTATTCTTCCTTCCCCCGGTGACCACGTCCATCTCTCTCTCTCTCTCTCTCTCTCTCTCTCTCTCTCTGTTATACTGTTACTCTACTTAATTATACCTTTAATTGGAAATTAAAATAGGGCTCTCATTAAAATATTACTATCATGCATGTTGCTGTTCTTTACTAGATTGAGATCATGTATATTCTATCAGCAGGTGTAAGACTATTTGACTACAGATAATTAAAGTAGCTACCGCGGGAAAACAAATGTATACTATACACTAAGCATGTTAGGGTGCTTTAGATCCTACAACTACAACTTGGTTAATTTAATTGCAACACCCAATTTACTATATTTATTAACTAAAATTGAAGCCACCCACCTCATGGACAATTGTTATCCAAAACATGGATATCATCTTTAATCTACTTTGGTTGGTGTTTGTTAATAGTTTTTTTTGGGTTTGAATTATGACGATGATGCAGGTAGCTGTACCTCATGCACAATTGGACTATACTGGAGGTCCACTGATTATAGCCCTGGTGGGCACCCATATGGATATTGGTGGTTAATTGTAAATCAATATGAATGCTCTCTAATATATATATATATATATATATTGAAAGTGGAGGGATTTTTCGATATTAAGATAAAAGGGTCGGAAGAGTGTCAAAGAGCTTTTGAGGCCCAGAACAAAGACCCATTTTTGGGAAGATGACATGTTGAGGGGTTGGAAAAAGCTTGAAAAAGCGCATTCGCTTGCCCTTTGTTGAGTTTGGGTTGGGGGCCAATACACACGGTATGCTTGACAGAGAGAATTACGAAATTTTTCTCCGTCGGGAACAGCTTTTTTCTTCCTATGTCCGAGTTATATATATATAGTAATGGTATACTTGGATACTTATATATAAGAAATTATTTCTTGTAAAACTCGAGTAAGAGTATCCTACCACGTCATTTTTATACTTTTCATAAAATTGTAAGACAATTATACTTGATTTTAGTTTAACTCTAGTGGCGGAGTTAGAATGTTATAATAATTGGGTCATAATTAATTTTGGCAAAAAAACTTTATTGGATCATTTTGTCGATCGAGCTTTTGGTGGATATCCGTCAAGTTATGCCGCATTCTATTGATTTTTTTGGAGGCCGATCGAGTGAGGCTTTTTATCGAACACATCTACAAATAATTATACATGGAGTTGTACAAAAGAAGCATCAGCTTGTGATTCAATGTTTTTTTATTCATTCTTTCAGTTTGCCGCAATTAATGCATGTGTCATAGACAAATACACAGATAAATATACATTAGGTTTATGAAGCTATGAGAGTCATAAGTAGCTAACTAATGAACTCATTTGGCTCCGCCACTAGTTATAAGCAGTGTTTGAAATATCTTGGATATACGTGGAAATATCCAAAAATTAAGGGAACGATATGGAAAGACTTCACCCCATATTCGTGATATTTCCGGAAATCAGTCAAATTTCCTTGATATTTTAAGGAAATATCCAGGGTTTGCAGATAGTTTGCAAAAAGTCTGCAAGAAATATCCATGAGCCTATGCATTCTTTATTTTTTTTAATTTCTTTCTTTATGGTATTAGTTTACTTCAATAAAACTTGTGCTGCTTTCGTGAAAATTTCAATTAAGTTATGTATAATTTATTATCCCTAGTGAAATGCTTTATTTTATTACTTATCATTAAAAGAAAGTTTTTCTTCTCATATATCATATACTTATTGTTTACATAATATCTAATCATTAATTCTTGATTCATACGTGTGTTGTGGCTTTATATGACATTCCCTAAAAAATAATTTAAATTTTCATGTTTTTGAGCAAATTTCCATCATTTCTATTGAAGGCAATTGATATCGATATTCGACATATCCCTTGATATTTCTACAAATTTGCTTATCGATATTTCCACCGATACCGATATTTTAAACACTGATTATAAGTTTATAACTCCATTTTGATATTTTCCGGTTTGAGAGTTGCTAGTTATATAACCCTATCTAACCAAATTTTTCTCCTGCAACAATGTGTAGAAATTTTATTTTCATGCGATTTCTTACATGTAAAAGTGATATACAGTAAACAAAAGAAATATACAGTTGTGAGTGTGAGGGAAAGCAAGATGACAGGAGTGGAGACTGGTTTGAGTAGTCAAAGAAGGGATAGACGTGGAGGTGAGGCTGGGTCCTACTTACCCACACCAATTGTCACAGACCAGTGATGAGGCAATGACCACACCCAGCAGGGCACACCCCACCACCATCGGACAACACAAGAGATTCCAATTTGAAAGAACATGAAAGAAACCCAACAGGCACGTTAAAGCTTTAGAAAGAAAGAAGCCTCCTGTTTCAGTTTCAGTTGAGAGAGAGAGAGAGAGAGAGAGAGAGAGAGAGAGAGAGGATTACGGGGACCAGCTGAGCATCAAATCCAAGCCAACTATATCCATCACAGGCTGACCACCATTGCACCCCATACAATTTTGCAGTCGACAGACAAAGATCTTACTCTCCATTTCAATCGTCTTGCAATGGATTTTCTCTCAATTTAGTTAATTTATTAAACCATTTATATGAGCACCCATTTCGATTGAGGCTATGCCTCAAAAACTTAATTAGTGAAGAGATGAGATACGTTAGGGTTTCAAGAGTCAGAACTCTTAAAAAAAGATTCTAATACCATATTAGACAACCATTAAATTCAGCTAAAAAGTTTATTAGAGAATGCACAAGAACATATGTCAAGCTAACTCGACTTATAACTCCAAATATATATATATATATATATAAATGTGTATATTTTCTTTCTATTTTCCGTATGATTCTAGGCATATTAATTTGACTGGTTGCTTCCATTTTTTGTTGTTCGTATACGGAAAGGGGTGCTGGATCGAATCAATGGCCTACTTTTGGAATTTAATCTTTAATCTTGAAATATACCACACAGAATATATACATATAGATAATGATGTGGAAGGAAGAATGAGAATGGAGTTTTTCTAGAACTACATATTCCATTTGGCGACTGCAGATATATCCATCATGTACCTGCAGCTGTACTGATACTAATGTGTGATTCAATGACAATTTGGCCACTATTTTACACAGAAGTCAGAAGATTAGGTCATCTCCATAGACATGAACTCGCGTGGAACAATTACAAAAACACATGATGATGATTGACGACCCAGGTAGGGCTAGCTAGGGCATATTCTGCTGGGAGATCGATGACCTAATCACATCATAATCCCATTTCCACTAACTGATAAAATAGATGAATGCCAAACTTAATTACTAATCAACTCATGCAGCATGTGATTCTAAAGATGCAGTAGTCAAACTACTATGCTGCCTAATAAAGTGATTCTCGGATTTAAAATGTATTAGTTCCAATTATGTCGTTGTTTTCAAGCATATAATCCCATTCAGCTCGATTTTAAGCATCACTCTGTGGATTTGATCAAAACCATTGTACTTCACATCACCTTATTTTTGCTTCAATGTGTGGCATTGATTTATATTATTATTAAAGTGGAAGTTTCACGAGAAAATTCAAATTTGAGAATAAATGAATTTCTAAACTCAAATATTTATGATACATTCAAATTTGAGAAAAGGAGATAGATAAACTTTGTTTTAATCAATTAGTCTAACTCACAGATGCTCATTAGAAGAATTAACCATTAAAAATGGTATGCAGCTCACAAGAATGAAGATGATTAGCGAATCTAATACCATTATTATAATGTTATAATTATATTGTTTAGGATTAAGCTGGGCTGGAAGGACTAATTGCTATATATCTAGAAGTTTCAAGTGCCGCCGGTCCCGTGGGGCCTTCAGAATGTTGGGGATTAATAAGGACAATAATCAAATTGGGTGTGCCCTAAAACTATATGATTTAATTGCTAATCTATTCATGAGAGAGAGAGAGAGAGAGAGAGAGAGAGAGAGAGACCACATGTTTCACGTATGTTGGTAGACTGATCAAATCCAACGATGCATTAATAGACATGGATTAGGGCAGCGATGTTGATGGAGGTTTCTTCCACTTTGTGAAATGTAATTTAGTTTTTTTTTATTTAACAAAGAATAGTATTAGTTAGTTAAATTTTTAAATATTATGAGGGAGAGAGATTTGGTTAAATTGTTAAACGTTAAGAGGGAGGAGAATTGATGGTGATCAAACACAAACCCAGGTGCATATACAGAGAAATGTAATTTAGTTGATGATTATACTTCATAGTATATGTCAATGTTGGATAAAAAATTGTTAATTAAGAGCATAATGGTAGTGAGAACCGTCCATCACTCATTCCATGTACCAAGCTGTCAACGAAATTTTTTTCCTTATTATCGGAACACGGATGGTATACCACATGTTTTTATACAAGTGGTGGGAAATTGTATTTTTTAGGTTATTAACTTTTTAACACACATATCTAACAATTTGTATAATAACACGTGATGTACCACTTCGTGTTCCTGTCACACAGAAAAATCTCTCGGTATCAACAGATCATGCTCTTCATCTTATATATATATAGGGATGCACAAGAATTAATGATCATCGAGGGATTTGTAAATCATAAATTATCATTCCTTCATAATTATATGTCTGGTTTGGTAATCTTACATTGATATGATTACGTTGCCCGATCTTGAATTCTTTTGTCCATTACCAACAGTATTGTTTAAGGAACACCAAAGGCAAATGAAAAACATTTATTTTTAAGGTGGTGTGTTCAATTGGAATTTTGAGGAATTTTAATTCTTTTAACGAATTTAGGGGTATTCAATCAGGAATTTAAGTGATTCTCTGAAATTCAATGTGTATTCAATCAGGATTTTAAGATAGTTTATTAAAATCCTTAAAAAATCAGGGTGTATTCAATTAGAATTTTAAAGAAGTTTATAACATTCCAAGTGTATTCAATTAGAATTTGACTTTAAAGAATTTGAAAAAGTTGAGGAATTAGAGGGAATTAGAGAGATTTTGTAGTGTATTTTAAGCATCCACAAATCTCACCCCTCCCCAAGAGATTTTGAGGGAATTGAATCAAAATTTTACATGAAATCTCTAAAAATCAACTAGACTCTATAAAAATCCATGGATTTATAAATTCAATAAAATCTCTCAAATTCCCAAATTGAATACACCCCGTTAGAGTAATGTTACTCATATTATGTTTTTATATCACATTTCTATACCTCCTTAGTGGCATCTGATGTGGACAACTACATTATTTGAAAAATTTGCAAAATCCAAGAAAAGGAATAAGAAAGACTCATCGTATACCACAATCATCATTTAATTAACTATTTTTTCTTAATTATTAGTTTATTAAATAATGAACTAAATTTAAAAATCTATATTCAAATAATGTAGCTATTCACATCAAATGCCACCTAAGGTGGTAAGAAAATGTGGTACAAAACATAGTATGAATAGTATTACTCTTATTTTTGGGTTAATCTTATTAACTGTAATAATATAAACCTCTTCATCAATTGGACCTTAGTGCTGGTTAATCATATATGTTAATGGAACATATATATTGTTCGGACTTGAAATCTCTTACCAAATTAAAAAGAAAAGTACTGCTAGATTGAAAGTCCGTGGGTTATTTAACCTACCTTTCACCATCACTATTACATTATGCAACATGTACATTTCCTTTTTAGTTTTTGTTGCAAGACACGGTTCATTTTCATGGCCAACTCCCCACAACTATATGTATGTGGCTTGACTTTGTTCGGAATGGGCAAATGATTTATGGCATGTGATTATGATAGTGAGGGTGGTACTATTTCACCTCAAGGTCACCCCCAACATTCCCTCATTTTCTCCTGATTAATTGGCATATATCATATTTAACTAATATGTTGTGGAATGTGATTAGTGGATATGCATTGCATGGTGATAAGAAGTAATTATGATGAGAGAGGTAATTATGCCAAACATTGGCATTAGGTGTGATTAACCCTCTCTTCAACCTTCGTGACATGAAAAGGTTGGACATTTGGTCGGGTATATATTTACGTCAAATATTAAGACAATCATCCTTGGTCGGTATGAAATGCCATAATTTTTTTAACATTAAGTAAATTAAATAATAAAACCAGAAGTTATGGGTAAGTGGTAATTTAAGGTTTGCCTCTTCAATTCACTGTATTTCGAATTCCAACACTCTTATTAATGTAGAATATTGTTTGTACTAAAAAAACGATTTTTATAGCTAAAAAAATAGTTAAAATGATTAATATGACAACTAAGCAACTATTTACCGCAAACTCTTTCTTAGAAAGAAGTTTATGGCTGTGTTGGTTAAGATTAAGAACACATTCCATGCATCGAAATCCTGACTTCAACAACTAGCCAACTTTTTCTCTACCTATTAAAAAAATTGGAGTAACTTTCAACACATACATATAAAATATATTTGTATGTGTTGGTAGTTATAGTATTACTATTAAGCTATATGATCATTTTTGTATATGGTCAAGTCAAACAATATTATCATTACTTAACCCCCAATCACTCAAAGAAAAGCCAATAATCAAGCCTTGTAATTAGTGGTTACTCTACTAGTGTAGTCCACATTGTGTGGTCCTCGACCTCTAAGTAGATGCAAATTCAATCTAAATTAAAACTCGAATTTTTTAAGTATATTGTAGTTTTAATTTTTCTCTTGCTTAATTTATATTATTCTAATATTGTCCTCCCTGAAAAACTAATGTGAATTTGAGTTATCCATTTTTTGAGGGAACTGTGCTAGAGATGTCCATTTCATCTTCTTCTCTCCTCTCTCTACAGAACATTGTTCTCTCTCTTCCAACATCACTCTTCTGCTCGATATCGCTCTCTCCTTTCTGGAGCTACGCAAGTTCCCCACATACCCCCATCCGCACCACCGGTTGGGCATTTTGCTACATGTATATAAGTAACATCTCTATTTTTTGTAGCATAAAGATCTTTGGAACAATGAACAGTTGAAAATTGCCAATTTTTTTTATAACTCTGAACTTGTGTATAGGACCTGGATCCTCTCCTGAGCCCAAGAAGAGAATCCTCCTGACCAAGGATCCAAGATCGTTGGATGAAAATCCAACGGCTATAATTATTATAACTTTAAATAGACCTCCCTGTTTGTAGCCGTTGGATTTTCATCCAACGGCATTGGATCTTTGGTCAGGAGGATCCTCTCCTTGGGCTCAGGAGAGAATCCAGGTCCTTGTGTATATAAATCAGCTTCTATAACCTCCCCTGTATGCATATATATCAAAAAACACTTTAAACACCTACAGCATCTCACATGCACTTTTCTACTATGCATGAAAATATCTGATAATTAGGGCCAATCGTGAAACAAATTTTTCCCAATATATTAAGGGCTCAATAACTACTGGCTTCAATGTCGAACAACTTTTGCCTACTAAGAAGGGCTTAATGACTCCGGCCACCATTTGGTTGCACTGTGTGTAAGATTGTAACCCACAAAAAAATGGGCTAAAATTGCAGCCCAAACAAAAATGGGTCAAGGATCTAGATCCAAGATTGTAATTAGGTTAAGCTTCTTGGGCCTAGTGGGCTAGTTGGGGTCCAAATTAAATTAGGGTTGAATTTGGCCGTCATAAATGTCGCATCTGGAGTTTGGAGAGAGACTTACATACATTTTAGTACAACATCATGCCATTTACATTAACAATGCAATATCACGTGTTAATAAAAAATGCACAATATTATATTATTTGTTCGGAATGTCACGGTGCTGTACCGAGAGCCACAGACAGAGAAGTCATTCTCAGTTTCTCATGCCATGCTATAGACGAGTCCAAAAACAAGAAAAAATAAAATTCAGGGGAAAAAGCTGTGATGGGATGTGTGAATCATGGTGCATGCATGCTGTGAATGTGTCCTTCCTTCCCCTTCCTTCTCTATCAAACTCAATTATTTAGGTCTACGTTTATTAAGAAATTCAAAAAACGTTTCCATTTTTCCTCGCTATATTAAGTTCACTAATTTTATTTAACACGTCAAGTGGCTCTTTATTACAGTAGTAAAAAGTTGTTGAGTATTTACATGACGGCGTAGATTCAAATTCTGTCGGTGACTAATTTAACATCTAATTTAACAAAATCTATTATTTGACAAAAAAATAAAATTTTATTTCACACGCTATACACATCTTGTATTTGAACTCAATTGAACCTAATTTTCTTAATCGATAAGCAACTGTTAAGTTATGCGTTGCCTCATTTGGCAATTAAAATAAGAAATCATAGTTTGTCGTTGCAAGGCTCATCTTCTATTTGTTTGTTTAATGTTCATAATAAAAAAAACTACCAACTAGCTAGTACTATAATTTAGTGGTGTTTATCTTCACTGATAATAAATGAGAGATCTCATATGTTTGACTCACACAGATGATGAGGATATATTATTTTTTTGTTACATTTGATACCTAGTTTGTGCTCGCCCATTATAATGTCTAACCCAATCAATTTGAATATGCCATTCTCTTCAGAGTACAATTGAATATGTTACACTAATTAATCCAAATCAATTAGAATATGCTACGTTGCACATGAACCTGCTAATTGGTTGGATCGTATATATGGGGACCAAACCCTATTTATAAGTGACAGTATATGGTAACATATGTGTCAAAGCACGATAATGCACTGTTGCCACCTCATTCGTCTTTCGCCTTCCACCTTTGACTTTTCAATAATTATAATAAATTGTGAATGGAGGAATCGTCACACTCTCTATGAAAAGGACTGTCAATATCTATATATGTATATATTCATATAGTTAAACTTAACCCTATAAATTATAACATATCTATAATTTTTAAGGAAAACTAACGAAAAGGGCTTGAAAACTTTGAGTTTTAATAATAAGGACAAAATAAAGGGTAAAGTGAATAGTACCAGGATTGACTTTTTAGTGTAAAAATGTGGTTTTTCGTTAAAGTAAACAGTATCGGGAGCTTTTCGTTAAAGTTCCCTAATTTTTATAGGGCTTTAGGTTAAAGAAGGTTAAGGTTTCAACATAAAATTAATTGGTAATATGCAAAATAACTCAACTTATTTATAAGCCCATGTAAGATCCTTCTTCTCATCAATGCGAGACTCATTCTCAACACACTCCCTCATATGTGACGAATTTTCAAGTCCAACACAGAACAACATAACGGAGTTACGTGGAGTACGTGTGGCTGTTTGGCTTCACACGTGGGACAGCTTGCTTTGAGACTATGAAGAAAATTGAGATTCCATCATAAAACCAAGGGAACTTTAACGAAAAGCTCCCGGTACTGTTCACTTTAACGAAAAACCATATTTTTACACTAAAAAGTCAATCTTGGTACTATTCACTTTACTCTTTATTTTGTCCTTATCATTAAAACTCAAAGTTTTTAAGCCATTTTCATTAATTTTCCTTAAAACCAATTGGCAATGTGGGGAGTAGCTCAACTTTCTTATAAGCCCATATAAGATTCTTCCTCCCATTAATGTGAGACTCGTTCTAAACATAGGCTTGTAACGAATTGACAGATGTACAAATCAAATTCATTTTTGCAACAATTGAGTTGTTGATTACCATGATTGGATTAGACATAAGCTCTATGCTTTATATAAAAATTATACGGCGTAATAATCACACATGCATGAACGCGTTAAAGTATCCTCCAGTTCATCTCAAATTACAAAAAAGAAAAAGAAGAAAAAAAAGGGAACTTGAACAAAAAACTCTCAGTACTGTTCATTTTAACGAAAAATCACATTTTTACACTAAAAAGTCTATCTTGTTACTATTTACTTTACCATTTATTTTGTCTTTATCGTTAAAACTCAAAGTTTTCAAGCTTTTTTCATAAGTTTTTCTACAAAAAAGTCCTTCGAAATAACCTAGATCTAGCTCACCCTAGCTTGGCTTAGCTGTACCCAAATTTAGTTACTAAATAAGAGCTCATTTGGAAGTAATTTTGAGAGAACTAACATCACTTATGAGGAGAAACACATAAAAAGCGTTCATTCATAAAATCACTTAAAGTGATTTTCCAAATAGTTTGATAGAACAGTGCCTCTAAACGAGCACTAATTAAGTCTAAAATTGAGGTTAGATATTAATTAGCGAAGATGAGTTTGAACTGTGTTATGTTGTTGTAGTGTAAAAATCATATGTAGATGATGTGTTGTTTGAGTAAATAATTCTAGGGTTTATGGTCCTCTCTCTCACACACACACACTTCTCTTCCTTTTTCTACACCTTTGCTGTTTGATCAATGTTTTCATTTTAGCCTACGTCTCCTTTAAATATAACATCTTCATTCTCTTCTCATTTCGTTGCTTCTCTCCTTTTGTCGGAAAATTATGGAATCATGCAGAGCTCATGGAAAGAGGACCTTGGTGAGATACGAGGAAGAGGAAGAGGAGGAAGAAAGTAGGAGTGGGACACCATCAATAGTGGACGGTGAGGATGAGAGGAGAGATACAGTGGTGGTGATGAATAGTACTGCTCCTCCTCCTACAGGGAGAAGATCTGGTGCAGGAGGGTCTACAGCAGGGCCATGTTGTAAGGTAGATAGTTGCAATGCTTATTTGAGTGATTTAAAGCAATACTACCGCCGCCACAAGGTCTGTGATGTTCATGCCAAGGCTCCGGCGGTGCTCATGGGTGGATTCCAGCAGCGCTTTTGCCAGCAGTGTAGCAGGTAACAATTTTAGAACCGTTTTTTCAACTACCACAGTTTTGCAAATAGTAACTCTCTTCCATTAAACATTTAGATAACCTTCAAACTTTTTTATCTATGAAGTTCTTCTCTCATGTGATGCCTAATGATCAAGCAAAAAATAAATAAAATGCCCTCTTTCAGAAAGCTCTTTTGCTGGGAAATTTAGGGTTTACCTTTTCCCTTAAACTCTTTTTAAAAGAAAAGGTTCCCGGGCAGTTTATAGTATGAATTAAACTTGCAAGAACCCCACACCTACAGTTTCATGCCATATCTTATGTAGAGTGCAATATTAGTGAGTATGCCTAGCTAAACGGTTTTTCTTAATTGTTGTCTAATTACTATTCATGTAGACACATAATTTTTATTAATTTCTTGCACCATTAAATATATCTCGACATGACGCAGCACGAAACAAGAGAGATACAGACGTAAACCGTCGAAAAACAAGATTTTTGGAGTCCATCAGAGTTTGAGAGAAAGTCCAAAAGTTGTTTTGGTTAATTGATCATTGATAATCACAATGAAACAGTCAAAAGGCTTATATAAACGGATTACAACTCCTAAAACAACTCATGGGACTCTAGACTTTAAAATGACAATAATTCAACACTAATCGGACGACAACTCAAATGTTTGATTTTTATAACGAAAATTAAAACTACTTTTGGAGGCTAAAATAATCTCGGATGGTCAAAATTCATTGTGTGTTGAACTGTGGCATCGTTCCCTTTTTAAAAATGTATCATGGGCCTAAATTGGACCTCGAATGCCAAATTTGTAAATTCTCGCTGCATTCTTTTGCCTTCCGACAGTCCATTTCCTCTGCAATCCATTTGGCCTTTTGTTCTACATCAACATAAATTGTAGATACACACTAACACATATTTTTCTAATGTGTGATTAATTGCCCTTTTTTTATAGTACATCGATATTTTTACACTAAGGTGAGGGGGAGTTCGGCTAAGCCACACAATGGGTAACCTAATTTGGTATCGAATTCGCCATGCACGAGATTCGAACCTAAGACCTCTCACTTCAAAGTAAAGAAAAGTACCACCAGACCGTAGTACTCGTGGTTGATCTGCCTTTTTAAAAATGCGAATTGTCATCAATTTTGTTGATATTGTTGATTCTTTAACTTTATAGTTTATTAACAGACCATAAAATTGTCAATAAATGTCCCTAATAAACTTGACTGTGCATTCAACTGCACTGTAGGAAAGACACTCATGAGTCGAATAATGAATGAATGGTGGTGAATTGACAGGTTTCACAGCCTATCGGAGTTTGATGACCGTAAAAGGAGTTGTCGCCGGGGATTAGCTGGACACAATGAGCGGCGTCGGAAAACCTCCCTACAATAACATGGACATGGAGGTGGCATTTCTAATTAATTTATTAGTTTCCACCTGGCATATGATAAGCTCTCTATCTTGTGTCAACCCTCAGCCCCACTGACACTCTCTCTCTCCCTCTCTCTATGCTCCCCCCCCCCCCTCTCTCTCTCTCTCTCTCTCTCTCTCTCTCTTAATTGTATGCAACTATGAACCGTCACACTATTCGTTAAAATTACCAATCTAAATTATGTTTAGTATGTATTTTACTTGTTGATACCAGTAGCCACAAATATGAACACATTCACTCATATTACAACACGTATATCTACATCATCACATTTTTGGTGTGACGGGACGGAGTGGGCTATCAAATTTACCATATGAATTACCATGTCCAGACCTTTCTCTCTAATCTTTCAAAAAATTGTAATATCAAGAACAGAAAAACACCAACCAAAACTTCTTGGCTGCTTTGTTAGAAAAACTTCTATTTCAGCTGACAGAAATTACAATAAAACATGTGAAATCCTTGATACAAACTTTCCAACAATCATTACAAAAAAAATCTCACAACAAACCACTCCAATCTCTGATATATTCTTGTAGAAAAAAAATGTTAGAGCTTCTTAAATCAAGAAAACAATGCATAGTAACGCCCTTGGAGTTCGTCTGAGTGAAAGAATTTTTCTCTTGCTGAATGCGGTTTAAAAGTTGCCAAACAGGTTGGAAGCATTTGGTTATTGTAGAGAAATCCTTAGTTGCGCTTGATGCCTAACAGATACACAATATCTTTATAGAAGTCGTATCGATAAAGTCACTAAACTGGTTCGCTTTTATGCATCTAACAGATGCCATTATCCAGATCATTACAAAATAAAATAAACAAAGATTGTCCACTTTATTTTCGTTCAAACCTGCATTGACTGTTTGATCTGGGAATACATGCCGAAAACAAGTTAACTCTCGAAAGCCATCCCCACAAAAGATGATGTTGCCCCTCTGTAAAGTCCCTTAATCTGTTAAGGACCCAATATCAGTCAGCTCTCCTGGAAAAGATGATGCGGAAACTCAAATTCTATAACATTGGCACCCTTTCCGAAAGAAAATGGTTCTAGATCGTTACGTTAGAGATATTTAGCTAGATAAAGTTCAGAATCATACCCCTTCAGTCCTTAGTATCCTTGCAGTGCAATGCAAACTATTCCTGTGCGTAATCCCGTGTGCTGAAGTGTTGTGTTTTTGCATCTTAACCTAATTCAACATCCTTAGTTACTAATATTCTTTGTTTGAAACCTTAATTATTAATTTTTAGATTTTGATTAAGGTCCCTAACATTAATGCAATAATGAATTTACATGTTAGTTACATAATTTTTAAAATAAAAATTAATAATTGATTTAGAATTTTAATACTCAGACCTTTACATTGATATGATTTACATTGATATGATTACGTTGGTGGATCTTTGAATTCTTTTGTCCATTACCAACAATATTGTTTAAGGAACATCAACGACAAATGAAAAACATTTATTTTTAGGTTAATCTTATTAATTGTAATAATATAAAACTCTTCGTCAATTGGACCTTAGTGCTGGTTAATCATATATGTTGATGGAACATATATGTTGTTCGAACTTGAAATCTCTTACAAGATTAAAAAGAAAAGTACTGCTAGATTAAAAGTCCGTGAGTTATTTAACCTACCTTACACCATCATTATTACATTATTATGCAACATGTACATTTCCTTTTTATTTTTTGTTATTACAAGACATGGTTCATTTTCATGGCCAACTCCCCACAACTACATGTATGTATGTGGCTTGACTTTGTTCGGAATGGGCAAATGATTTGTGTTATGTGAGTATGATAGTGAGGGTAGTACTATTCCACTTCAAGGTGTCTCACCCTCAACCTTCCCTCATTTTCTCCTGATTAATTGGCATATATCATATTTAACTAATATGTTGTGGAATGTGATTAGTGGATATGCATTGCATGGTGATAAGAAGTAATTATGATGAGAGAGAGGTAATTATGCCAAACATTGGCAGTAGGTGTAGCCCTCTCTTCAACCTTCGTGACATGAAAAGGTTGGACATTTGGTCGGGTATATATTTACGTCAAATATTAAGATAATCATCCTTTATTCGGTATGAAATGCTATAACTTTTTTTTAACATTAAGTAAATTGAATAATAAAACTAGAAGTTATGGGTAAGTGATAATTTAATTTTAAGGTTTGTCTCTTCAACTCACTGTATTTCGAATTCAAACACTTTTGTTAGTGTAGAATATTATTTGTACTAAAAAATTATTTTTAGCTAAAAAAAGCTAAAATAATTAATATGACAACTAAACAACTATTCACTACAAACTATTTCTTAGAAAGAAGTTTATAACTGAGTTGGTTAAGAACACATTCTGTGCACCGAAATCCTGACTTCAACAACTAGCGAACATTTTCTCTACCTATTTAAAAAATTGGAGTAACTTTCAACACATACATATAAAATATATTTGTATGTGTTGGTAGTTATAGTATTACTATTAAGCTATATGATCATTTTTGTATATGGTGATCAAGTCAAACAATATTATCATTACTTAACCCCGAATCACTCAAAGAAAAGCCAATAATCAAGCCTTGTAATTAGTTGTTACTCTACTAGTGTAGTCCACATTGTGTGGTCCTCGACCTCTAAGTAGATGCAAATTCAATCTAAATTAAAACTCGAAATTTTTAAGTATATTGTAGTTTTAATTTTTCTCTTGCTTAATTTATATTATTCTAATATTGTCCTCCCTGAAAAACTAATGTGAATTTGAGTTATCCATTTTTTGGGAGCTGTGCTAAAATTCAGTATGTCAATCCATTTCATCTTCTTCTCTCCTCTCTCTACTGAACATTGTTCTCTCCCTAACAACATTACTCTTCTCCTCGTAACCATGCCATCGATCGTGTTGTTATTTACATCCTCCGAGGTACGTACGTCTTCTACATATATAATTCTCTCTTTTTCTGTTTCCCTTTTCATGTTATAATTATCTTTATTTTTTAGCGTGAATTAATTTAGGGTGTGAGTTGCATAATCAGTAATAGCTCCACAGACCTTCTCCTCCGTCTGAATTTCCCGGCGAGTCATCATAATCAGACGGTGGATAGTCGTTCATTCTCGGCAGAGAGACCAGCATTCCCTCTGCCATGTCCACCAGCAAATTCGGCATTTTGAAAAGCTCTTCCTCGTCCATAAAGTATCCAACAGACGAGGCCAAACTTGTACTACTCATCATCATATCATCAACCTCGTGTTTCTGCATCTGTCCCATTTTTGGACTCTCCATCGGGTCACTATTCTTTCGTAGCATCGCTGCTACAGTAGTGGCGGCAGTACGAATATCAAGTGCCGATGTGGACGGTGGCACTGGATACGATCCAATTAAACTAGGAAAGTTGAGAGCAACATCGGTACCTTTGAGTGCAAGTGCGGCCACATCATAGGCGGCTGCAGCCATCTCCGGAGTTGGAAAAGTGCCAAGCCAAATACGCTTGGTCTTCCGTGGCTCTCGGATTTCAGATACCCATTTTCGTCCCCTACACCGGATGCCGCGGTACCGGGGGTGCTTCCCGGAAGAGCTTGAGGTCATGGTGGCAGGTTTTGGTAGTGTTTGAACTTGTAGTGGTGCCCTAGCGGAGGGAGAGGGTATTTCAGTAGTTTCACACGTCTGGTGGTGGAGAGGAAGAAGAGAATGTGGGAGGACTTGGTGCGGTGGAGGAGGGTGAAAGTCAAGGGGGGACACTACTAGATGTGGATAGGTGGGTTGGATCGTACAAAATGAGGACCAAAGCCTATTTATAATTAAGTGACAATTTATGGTACCGTATGTGTCAAAGCATGATAATGCACTGTTGCTACCTCGTTGGACCATTTGAGGTTTTCTTTCGCCTTCGACCTTTCACCTTCCAATAATTATAATACATTGTGAATGGAGGAGTCGTCACACTCTCTATGAAAAGTACTGTCAGCACCTATATATGTATATATTCATATAGTTAAACCTACCCCTATAAATTATAACATATCTATAATTTTTATAGGGTTTTACACTGAAGAAAATTAAAGTTTCACTATAAAACCAATTGACAATATGGGAAGTAACTCAACTTACTTATAAGCCCATGCAAGATCCCTCATCCCATCAATGTGAGACTCATTTTCAATACGCCCCTTCACGTGTGACAAATTTTCAAGCCCAACACCTAATCAACACAACGGAGTGACGTGGAGCACGTTTGGTTGTTTGGCTTCACACGTGAGACAACCTGCTTTGAGACCATGAAGAAAGTTGAGGTTCTACCATAAAACCAAGGGGTGTGTTATCCACACACCCCTTTTTACTTCTCACACTGTCACACATCCCTTACTAATTTATGTCCGTTGATCTTCTTCAATTCATCCAATTTGACGGCCAAAAACTAAAAACGTATGGGAGAAGTAAAAAAGGGTGTGTGGATATCACACCCCAAAACCAATTGACAATGTGGAGAGTAGCCAAACTTACTTATAAATCTATGTAAAGTATTTATTTTCATCAATGTGAGACTTATTCTCAACATAAGTTTGTAACGAATTGACAGATGTACAAATCAAATTCTTTTTTACAACAATTGAGTTGTTGATTAGGTTGATCCATGATTGGATTAGACATAAGCTCTGTGCTCTATATAAAAATTATATGGGGTAATAATCACACATGCATGAACGCGTTTCAGTGTCCAGTCCATCTCAAATTACAAAAAAGTGTCCTTCGAAATAACCTAGCTCTAGCTCACCCCTTGGCTTAGCCGAACCCAAATTTAGTTACTAAATTCGTGCCTGTACCCAATATAAGTAGTGATTAAGGGCTCGTTTAGAAGTAATTTTAAGAGAGCCAACATCACTTATGAGGAGAAACACATAAAAAGTGTTCGATCCTTCATAAAATCACTTAATGCGCACTAATTAAGTCTAAAATTGAGGTTAGATATTAATTAGTGAAGATGAGTTTGAACTGTGTTATGTTGTTTTAGTGTAAAAATCATATGTAGATGATGTGTTGTTGGAGTAAATAATTCTAGGGTATGGAGGTACCATTCACTATTTATACTTTGTGCTCACAAAGGAACAAATGGAACTTGTGGTCCTCTCTCTCTCTCTCTCTCTCTCTCTCTCTCTCTCTCTCTCTCTCTCTCTCTCACGCGCACACACACACACACACTTCTCTTCCTTTTTCTACACCTTTGCTGTTTGATCAATGTTTTCATTTTAGCCTACTTCTCCTTTAAAAATAACATCTTCCTTCTCCTCTCATTTCATTGCTTCTCTCCTTTTGTCGGAAAAATATGGAATCAGGCAGAGCTCATGGAAAGAGGACCTTGGTGAGATACGAGGAAGAGGAAGAGGAAGATGAGGAAGAAAGTAGGAGTGGGACACCATCAATAGTGGATGGTGAGGATGAGAGGAGAGATACAGTGATGATGAAGAATAGTACTGCTCCTCCTCCTACAGGGAGAAGATGTGTAGGAGGGTCTACAGCAGGGCCATGTTGTAAGGTGGATAGTTGCAATGCTGATTTGAGTGATTTAAAGCATTACTGCCGCCGCCACAAGGTCTGTGATGTTCATGCCAAGGCTCCGGCGGTGCTCATGGGTGGATTCCGGCAGCGCTTTTGCCAGCAGTGTAGTAGGTAACAATTTTAGAACCGTTTTTTCAACTACCACAGTTTTGCAAATAATAACTCTCTTCCATTAAACATTTAGATAACCTTCAAACTTTTTTATCTATGAAGTTCTTCTCTCATGTGATGCCTAATGATCAAGCAAAAAATAAATAAAATGCCCTCTTTCAGAAAGCTCTTTTGCTGGGAAATTTAGGGTTTACCTTTTCCCTTAAACTCTTTCAAAAGAAAAGGTTCCCGGGCAGTTTATAGTATGAATTAAACTTGCAAGAACCCCACACCTACAGTTTCATGCCATATCTTATGGAGAGAATGCAATATTAGTGAGTATTCCTAGCTAAACGGTTTTTCTTAATTGTTGCCTAATTACTATTCATGTAGACACATAATTTTATTAATTTCTTGCACCATTAAATATGATATTGTTGACTACAAAAATTACCTAGCCTACATGGCGCGTAGGCCGAGCAATTAATAAGCTAACTATGCCCTTCAAGTGTGTGCGGGGCGTGCCAACTCGCCGGCCGAGCTCGACCGATGAGTAAAAATGTATTGATGTTGTGTGGATGCGCGCGGCTGACTTCTGTGTCTTGCAACTGCGGCCGAGAAAGGAACACGTCTCGGCCTCTGGGTCCTCAAGCCTGAAGACAAGGCTACCAATTACAAAGTTCACAGCTCATCGTCGTTGAATTCGGCCACAGTCACTGTATTTGTGAAGGTGAAACCACGCCGAATCGATACTAGAGTATAAGGGCATAAATACTCAAAACGGATGAAGGTCTTGATAATAAACGTGGTTCGGCCGTTCGAATGCCGAACTCTGAAACCCACTTGCGAATATGCGATCATAAAACAACTCCGCGTTTGAGGCACCGAGCCTAAGTATCAGTAACACCTCACTTCGCCGAGATGGCTGGTGAGATGACCTATGTCGACGGGGATCTGAAAACCCTCGTCGGCCGAGACTTGGATAGATAACCAGTCGACCCTGTCGCAGTACTGTTTATCCAAACTGAAGGTGCTTCACGGACGACTGATTCTACGGCAACAGTGCTGTTTATCCAAACTGAAGGTGTTTACCGGTTGCCTTCACAGTGCTGTTTATCCAAACTGAAGATGTGTTGGTGAAAAAGAAAATAAAATTTCAAGGTTGTTGAGAAGTTTCGCGTATAGCGAGAAATTGCGCAGGGCAGATTTGTGTGCTGAGTTGGAGGTCCTCTGAATGGTGCCACTGCCTCTGTATTTATAGTAGCCAGACCCCCATCAACCGAATCACAATTCTACTCAGACTGGGAATCTCTACCTTGATCAAGCCTTATCTCGGCCACTCCTTCTCCTAGTAGGACTTTGAACCTAGTCCCCTTTCCTGGCCATATTCTTCCTTGCTTTTGTATCCTGGCCTCACCGAGACTCCTTATCGCACTGGGACTCTTCATCCGTCTCACAGATGGATTCTAATTTCTTCGTCTGGACAAGTCCTTCTCCCATTGGGACTTGGCCGACCTAGTCTAGCTGGCCCACGAACTGAATAACCCACATCATTTTCCTAACTAAGTCTCTGGGCCGAGGCCGAGAAACACTTCACGCTCGGCCCAAACTGTCATTTTGAGCCTAAACAGATATATATATATATATATATATATATATATATATATAGAGAGAGAGAGAGAGAGAGAGAGAGAGAGAGAGAGAGAGAGATGACGCAGCATGAAACAAGAAAGATACATACGTAAACCGTCGAAAAACAAGAATTTTGGAGTCCATCAGAGTTTGAGAGAAAGTCCAACAGTTGTTTTGTTTAATTGATAATTGATAATCACATTGAAACAGTCAAAAGGGTTAAATAAACGGATTACAACCCCTAAAACAACTCAAGGGACTCTGGACTTTAAAATGACAATAATTCAACATTAATCAGACGACAACTCAAATGTTCGATTTTTATAACGGAAATTAAAAGTACGTTTGGAGGCTGAAACAATATCGGATGGTCAAAATCCATTGTGTTTGAACTGTGGCATGGTTCCCTTTTTTAAAATGTATCATGGGCCTAAATCAAAGCTCGAACGCCAAATTTGCAAATTCTCATCGTATCATTTTGCCTTCCGACGGTCCATTTTCACTTTAATTCATTCGGCTTTTTATTCTACACCAGCATAAATTGTAGATACACACTAACACATATTTTTCTAAAGTGTGATTAATTGCCCTTTTTTTGTACATCGATATTTTTACACTAAGGGGAGGAAAAGTTCGGCTAAGCCACACAATGAGTAGCCTAATTTGGAATCAAATTCGCCATCCACGAGATTTGAACCTAAAACATCTCACTTCCAAGTAAGAAAAAAGTATTACTAGGCCATAGAACTCGTGGCTAATTAACTTTCTTTTTTAAAAATACGAATTGTCATCAATTTTGTTGATATTGTTGATTCTTTAACCTTATAGTTTATTTACAGACCGTAAAATTGTCAATATGTCCCTAATAAACTTGACTGTGCATTTAAAAAAGTGCATTCAACTGCATTGTAGGAAAGACACTCATGAGTCATGAGTCGAATAATGAATGAATGGTGGTGAATTGACAGGTTTCACAGCCTATCGGAGTTTGATGACCGTAAAAGGAGTTGTCGCCGGGGATTAGCTGGACACAATGAGCGGCGTCGGAAAACCTCCCTACAATAACATGGACATGGAGGTGGCATTTCTTATTAGTTTATTAGTTTCCAAAATTATGTTTAATATGTATTTTACTTGTTGATACCAGTATAGCCACAAATATGAACACGTTCACTCATATTACAACACGTATATCTACATCATTACATTTCTGGTGTGACGGAACGAAGTGGGCTATCAAATTTACCATATGAATTACCATGCCCAGACCTTTCTCTCTAATCTTTCAAAAAATTGTAATATCAAGAACAGATAAACACCAACCAAAACTTCTTGGCTGCTTTGTTAGAAAACCTTCTATTTCAGCTGACAGAAATTACAATAAAACATGTGAAATCCTTGATACAAGCTTTCCAACAATCATTACAAAAAAAATCTCACAACAAACCACTCCAATCTCTGATATTTTCTGGTAGAAAAAAAAAATGTTCGAGCTCCTTAAATCAAGAAAACAATGCATAGTAACACCCTTGGAGTTCGTCTGAGTGAAAGAAATTTCTCTTGCTGAACGCGGTTTAAAAGTTGCCAAACAGATTGGAAGCATTTGGTTATTGTAGAGAAATCCTTAGTTGCGCTTGATGCCTAACAGTTTTATGGCCACCTCCCAGGTGACGATTGCTGCTGCATTAGCAGGAAAAGCCCGAACAATAGTAGGACCTAAGCCAATATAGCATCCCTTCAATCCAGCCCTTCTGTAAATCTACAGAGGAAAAAAGAACAAAGGCCAATTTAAACATTTTCTGGGGGATGGGTGAGAGAGAGAGAGAGAGAGAGAGAGAGAGAGAGAGAGAGAGAGAGAGAGAGAGGTGACCTTACCGAGCTCAAGATTTGAAATGGATTTCTTGTAGCGTTCTTATCTGGAGTCGTCTGAATTATGGTTTTTGCCACGTCCAAGGGTAGAACAGCCAACCAAAACTGGACGTAGGGTGGGAACATCAGAATTTATAAGTCTAGTGGAATAAGAATGTGAGCTTGTGTACTAGAGAACGTTAAATTGTGAAGATGCATACTGCTATACCACCAAGGCCACCACTAGCAATCCCAATTCCCACGTCAATCAAGTTTCTGTGGTCGGTCCAAGCAGATTTCAATTGTAAATGCATGTGATAGCGGACATACTCATAAACGCTGAAGAAGACCGCATTTCCAATACATTCTCTTATCAATGTCGTAAAACCTCCTCGAAAAATTCCTCTAACCTGAAAAGCTTTCAATCACCTAAAATGATAATAAAAAGTTATGCTCGCCACTGTCGCCAGAAATAACAGTATTTTCTTACCCCATCATTTTTCACAGTTGTAAGGACACAATCAAGAGGATTGCCGTATCTTCTAGACATTGGGACCACAGAGTCTGTGCCTTGAATTTGCATCCTACACTGGAAAAACGCAGTGTGATAAGTATACCGTGAGAAGCAACGGAACAATCTAAAAACCATCCAATTCCTCTTACCTTCACCAGCTCCGATGGGCATAATATAAAACTGATGACTGATCCACTAAAAGCTGCAGATGGAATTATGACTTGGGGCTGTGGACCTGCACCTTGGGCACTTCCCTTCAAGTGTCATTGCAATTCAGAAGAACGTCACATAAGAACCATAACAGATACATAATATCTTTATAGAAGTCGTATCGATAAAGTCACTAAACTGGTTCGCTATTATGCATCTAACAGAAGCCATTATCCAGATCATTACAAAATAAAATAAACAAAGATTGTCCACTTTATTTTCGTTCAAACCTGCAGTGACTGTTTGATCTGGGAATACATGCCGAAAACAAGTGAACTCTCAAAAGCCATCCCCACAAAAGATGATGTTGCCCCTCTGTAAAGTCCCTTAATCTGTTAAGGACCCAATATCAGTCAGCTCTCCTGGAAAAGATGATGCGGAAACTCAAATTCTATAACATTGGCACCCTTTCCGAAAGAAAAATGGTTCTAGATCATTACGTTAGAGATATTTAGCTAGATAAAGTTCAGAATCATACCCCTTCAGTCCTTAGTATCCTTGCAGTGCAATGCAAACTATTCCTGTACGTAATCCCATGTGCTGAAGTGTTGTGTTTTTGCATCTTAACCTAATTCAACACCCAGAGACAACCTTAACTGGAAGCACAATTTACACATAAAGAGTAATTTTCCATCCATTCTCACAGTTCACAAAAGATAATCTTAGAGGTAAACAATATCCTGAAATCATCAACTACAGATGTGACAAGACGACGAATGGATAGAAAGATTACAGCTTGGCCAAGGTAAATTTACAGAATATCAAGCTGATAAGAAAACAGGCCAACAATGTATATCTACCTAAAGGAAAATTAAGCTCTGTAAGTTGCTACTAAAACCAAGTTTAGTATATCATCAAAATTTTGATTCTTTCCACTAATATCATACCAAACCAAACATTTTCCAATCAAAATTTAAACTACCCAGATTCCAAAAACTAATCTTTGGCATTGTTTAACACATTTTACTTCCAAATTCTATCAAATTACACTTGAAAATATAATTTAAAGTAACACCCATTAAAGTAAACCTCACCATCATTAAACCCACTGAAAGTTAACAAAATCAAAGAGATGTGACTCTACCTTGACGGTGTCAAAGGGATGGCCGATTCCAACGGTGGCCACTCCGGCGATCAAGCCCGCAACGTACTCCTTGTAACCGGAGCTGTCCGCCATATCTCTCCCTTTCTCTCTGTGCGAATTGGCTTGTATTATTTCTGGGATTTTATCATGTTGTCCTTGTCCGTACTACCCTGCGTCTCTCTGGAGTTTTGTTGAAATAGCTAAGACCAGAAAGGCTGCGGCCAGTCTCCGGGTCAGGACCGCCGCATACAATATTTATAGGGCTGTTTTGGGAAAATCGCAAATATTGAGCGATTGGTATTGGCTAGTGCGGTGTGAATTCAGACCCACTGTGTAAAGGTAACATGTACGAGCCTCAAAATTGAAAACAAAGTTTTGTTTCGTTTTTAATGAATCGATATTTTTATACTAAAGAGACGGAGAGTTCAGCTAAACTACACAATAAGTAACTTAATTTGATATCGAATTCGTCATTCACGATATTCGAACTTAAGACCTCTCACTTTCAAGTGAAGAGGAATATCCCCAGACTATAGTACTGAGTAACAAAAAAAATTTTTGCTCAACAAAATTTATCTACTCAAATTGAAGTTTAAGCATTTGTGAGGAGAAATTTTTTAATATATCGAAAACATAACTCAGTACATTTCGTAATACAATTAATTGAATTTTTTTTTTTAAATTTTAACCAATTGTATAACAGTTAATACCAAGTTATGTTTTCGCCACGCTGAATAAGCATAAGCCTTCAATAGCCGTGAGACTCACTTAACAACAAAAACTCTGGAACCAAGAAAATAAGGGTGTGCTATCCACACACCCCTTTTTACTTCTCACACACCCCTATTACTTTCTGTCCGTTAGATCTTCTTTAATTCATCTGATCCGACGGCCGAAATCTAAAAATGTGTGAGAGAAATAAAAAGGGGTGTGTGGATATCACACTCCGAAAAATATTGGTAGAAAGAGGAGGACGAGGCATTTTTCACAAGAAGCTAAAGCATTGTTGGTACTTTTCAACTGACAAGGATGCATTTTTCACAAGAAACTAAAGCATTGTTGGTACTTTTTCTTCACTCCCTTACTCCTTACTGTAAATATATCTTTGTATAAAAAAAGGCGGGGAAAGAATAGCTAAAAGGTGGAACAAGAAGACGATTGAGAAATTTATCATACGGATTGCATGGGATCGTTGATGCATTGGTTTAAAAGCATTCACATCTATACCAAAAACCGAGGTCATTCCCACAATATTGAACACAAAACAGGGTAGAATTAAAATCGTACAGTTTTTACTGCATGTTTCATATATGATATACTACAGTAGATATAAGACTGTTGTTCGGAACCGAGAACATTATTTCGCATTGCACAATGCTTTTCCTATAAATTACAAGATTCAATCCCTAATCGTGTTGTTTTACCCCTATACGCGAAGTCAGTCAAGCACAGCAAACACTACGAGAGGTACGAAACCTGATCTCGGTTTTCTACAGACGACGCCTTTCAGTTTTGGTACTAGAACATTGCAGGCTGGCACCTCATAACTTGCTACGAACAACATTGTTAGGAAGTTTTCTTGCCTCGCCAAGTTGGGCTGGCATTTCAAACACATCTTTTCTTTCGGCGACAAATCTTGCAAACGATAGCCTTTTGATTCTTTGTTGTTATCTTGTAGTAAAGAGCGTGGAATATGAGGCGGCAAAGGAGGGGGCTTGGCGGACAGAGGTGGCATCAACGCCCATACAGAAGAAAGATAACGGTTTGGTTGGTCAAGAACTTGGAGAAGTGAAAGATCATGCATGTCTGTGCAAGAAAAACTGCAGTAGTCAGTGATCACTAATGTAAACCAGTAATCCATAGCTATGCAATAAGAGTATACAAAGAAGAAGAAGAAGAACTGAAGAAAGAAATGAATCAGAAAAATAGAGAGAAAACACTGATTGTATTGAATGAATGATGAAAAAGGGTTTACAAAGCTTTTATAGACTACACATTTCTTAATGACTAATCTACCCTTCCTTATCCACTAACAGATTCTAACTAACTTTATCCAATGGCTAATCTACCATTCCTTATCCACTAACAAATTCTAACCAATAGATTCTAACTAACTTTAACCAATTACAACCATTCCCAACCATATATAAGCTGACATGGCAACAACCATTGTAATATTGCCATGTGTCTTCAGTCATCATCCCTCCTCAATCTCGGTTAGGGAACCAAGTCGAAGATTGCAACAATGTTTGAAAAATATTAGACTGTGTAACCCTTTGGTTAGAATATCAGTTGTTTGCTCCTCAATTGGTATGTACTGAACCAGTAAGTCCTTCTTTTGAACATTTTCTTGAATAAAATGGAAGTCAGTGTCGAGATGTTTAATTATGGTGTGGAACATAGGATTGGAACACAAAGCTAGTGCTGACAAGTTATCACATTGTGTAAGAGGAGGTTCAGACACAAACTGATGTAAGTCCCTCAACAAGTTTCGAATCCAAGTAATATCAGCAGCACAGTGAGCAAGGAATTTATATTCTGATTCAGTTGAACTTCTAGAAATTGAAGGTTGTTTCTCAAATTGCCACAAGATTGAATTATGCACCAAATAAACAACAAATTCAGTGACTGATCTCCTAAATCCTTTTGACCAAGTTAGACCATAGTTGATAGTGCCTTGCACATATCTCAAAATCCTTTTGACCAAATCATAGTGTACATCAGTGGGATTATTCATATATTGACAAGCAGCATTGACATCATATGCTAAATCGGGTCTCGTAAATGTAAGATATTGCAGCGCTTCTACCAAACTCCGATATAAAGTAGGATTAGATATAGGTGTTCCTTCTTAATCAAGAAACTTAGTGTGTGGTCGACAAGGTGTATTCACCGGCTTGCAACTATCCATACTTGCCTTGTGCAACAAGTCTTTATCATATTTAGACTAATTGAGAAATATATCCCTATTTGCTTTGTATGTGACATGTAGTCCCAAGAAATATGACAGTTTGCCCATATCCTTGAGATCAAACACATCCCATAGTGACACCAGATAACGGAGATCAAAGAGAAACCACAAGTGAACACTCAAAGATAAACAACTCACCACTCTAAGGAATCTACCAAAGAGATAAAAGTTTATGGATAGGAAGAAAAACACTCTTCACCATGAGTAGTGGTTTTAAATAGCTAGGCATGGAACAACTTTCTACCTTCCATGAAAAGGTTACTAAGTATAAACTTAATGAGAACATGAACCATCTTTGAATTAAATTACTAAGCTACAACCTTTAACCTTCCAGATTCTATTTGATGTCCCATAGCTCTTTAATGACTGCTTGCACCTTCTCTGAATTAGAACCAATTAGGATTATATCATCCACATAGAGTAGTAATACAACAACATCAACTCCATCATACTTCACAAATAGACTTGTGTCAGATTGAGACATTATGAATCCCATTGCAGGTAAATAGCTAGTGAATTTGGCATTCCATGCTCGAGGTGTCTGTTTTAAACCATAGAGGAACTTTATCAACTTGCAGATATGATGTGGATGTTGTGAATCAATAAACCCTTGTGGTTGTTTCATATAAACTTCTTCTTCTAAATCACCATGCAATAATGCATTTTTAATATCAAGCTGTCTTAATTCCCATTTGTGTTGTGGTGCAAGTGAAATAATAAGTCTCACAGTGGTATGCCTAACCACAGGACTGAAGGTCTCAAAATAATCCAGACCATGTTCTTGAGAGTACCATTGAGCAACCAGTCATGCCTTGTATCTTGAAATTGAGCCATCTAAGTTCTTCTTCAGTTTATACACCCACTTACTTCCAATAACTGCTCGATGACTAGGTGGAGGAACTAAGATCCAAGTACTTTGACTTCGAAGTGCATCATATTCTTCCTGCATTGCATTCTGCCAGTTTGAATTTGTTGCAGCACTTCAAAATGATGTTGGTTCAACAATATCATGGATGGAAGCCAAAAAATAAAAACCATTTTGACACTTATCCATCACTTCTACTCTTAAAGTAGATAATTCTGGTAAAGATGCAATATAACTAGAATAATCTTTTCTAGAAATAGTCCCAGTTTGTAACCTGGTTTGTATCCTATATAAGTATGAGTATCACAATGTGAAGAATTACTAATATCAGAGGTAGGGAAAAATTACCTCCAATTGTGCAGGATGAAGGACATGTAACACAAAGGCTGGATTTGGAGATGGGAGAGTTGTTTCATGTTGTTGAGATGAAGAAGTACTTTCAACTATAGAACTTGAGTCTTGATGATGTAACTGTAACACTTGAGTTGCAGATTCAGAGTTTAAAACTTGCACTTCATTGCTTGGAGACAAATTCACAATGTCTGGTACTGAAATATCAATTCTAGGATTCACCGGAAGAACAAATGTTGCAGATGAGTGGTTGTTTGTAATCTCTGGAATATATGTTACAACCTGAGATTGAATTTTTGAAACTCCATAACTTGATTTGCAAGGAAACAGATCTTCATTGTGTATAACATAGAGGATGAAAACAGATAACACCTTTATATCCAATTACATATCTAAGAAAAATACATAGCACAACTCTTGGTTGTAACTTATTATAATTATATGGTCAAACATATAGATACATTGCACTACCAAAAACCTTCAACTCTTGCAATTGAGGATCAACACCAAACATCATTTGATAAGGAGATTGCCAGTTCAAAACCTTACATGGCATTCTATTAATTAAAAATACAGAATCAGCATATGCATGAAACCACAACTCTTGAGATAAACCAGCAGCAGTGATTAGGGTTATAGTAGTCTCTACAGCATTTCCATTTTGTTGAGGAGTATAAGGACATGAGACTTTATGAAGTATACCTTTGTCATAAAATCCTGAAATCTCTTACTCATGTATTCTTCTCCTCCATCTGTTTGAATGCATTTAATACCAACATTGAATTGAGTATACACAAAATTGTAGAACTTGAGAAAGACATTAAATACTTTTGATTTATTAATCAATGGAAATATCCAAACATATCTAGATAACCCATTCACAAAGCTGATATAATATTTGAATCCTTCAACAGACTTAGTGGGTGAAAGACCCCAAAGATCAGAATGAATATTTTGAAAAGGAAATGTACATTTGTCTTTCTTATCTAGAAAAGGTAATTTACTCATTTTTTCCTGAAATACAATGTGAACACATATGTTGTATATCATCATCAGTACTAGCTATATGAGATTGCTTTAACATTGCAGACAAGACTTCATTGCTTGGATGTCCACATCTCTGGTGCCAAACCACATGCTTTACTTTCTGACCAATTAACCCAATATGCTTATTCTTAGATTTCACTGTAGCACTTATAATCAACTTGGTAGGAATCTTAAACAACTCTCCATCATTGCTCCTTCCTTGATAAATCACAACCTTGGTTACCTTGTCCTGCACACAAAAATTATGTTCATCATATATGAATCAACAAAAGTTATCTTTACACAATTATTCAACAGATGGTAAGCTAACTGCAATAGTGGGAAAATGTAACACATTTCACAAAATTAAAGAATGAGCTAATGTGTGTAATTTTGCAGATCCAATGTGCTGAATTGGCAAACCTTCCCCATTGCCAATTATAATTTGATTGGTACCCTCATAAGGAGTAGCTTGTTGAAGAGCATTCACATCTGCAGTCATGTGATGTGACGCACCCGTATCAACAATCTAGGAGTCATTTGGCAAAAAAGTTGGCTGAACTTGAGCTTGCATTGCAGTTAAGGATACAAATGGTGGATTGCCCTGATAAGCAAAAGTATTCATGTGATAACAGTCTAATGCACTATGACCCTTTTTCCCACATATCTAGCACTCAACCACTGGACCACTTGAACTTGCATTTATAGATATTTTCCAACAAATTGGAGTTGTATAACCCATTTTTGAGCAAATCTGGCACTCTAGAACAATGTGTGATTTTGTTTCAGTACTACCAGACCAAGAATTTCAATTACTAGGCATCTGCTTGTTACTAGAAAATTGACCTATGCCAGTGCTTTCGTTGTTCCCACCTTGTGAAAAATGAAACCCATATTTTCATTGTTATTGTTGGACCTGAAAGACCTCGAACCAGGATTGTGATTTGAGAACTGCCTTGCAACACCAATATTTTCCACAAAACCATATGCATTTGGAAATTCAGAATATCCCGGGAATACAGGTGGTGAAGCAGTAAAAGAAGATCCATGAAACTGAGGATATATCATTGGTATATTAGAGGGAATTGGCATGGAAAAAGACTAAAATGGCAAAGAACCATTAAAAGCAATACTCTGTGATGAGCCAGAAGAATGCATTCCAAATGATGAAGCTCCAGGTTGCATTTGAGTTAAAACACCACCAGTTGTGAAGGGAAATCCCCTATAATAGCTAGTAGATCCTTGAGATGAACCGTGTGACGATTCTTGCATATATAGGCCCGAAAAGTTATGAGACAAACTATTCATAACAGATTCAGTTTCTCTTTCAGCACACAACAACTGTTCACGAAATTCTCTCAAAGTGAGTGGTGTATCTCTAGTAATAATCACAGTTCTAATAGTAGAAAACTCCCTAGGTAATCCAGATAAAGTAGCCAAGATAAAATCATTATTTGAAACAACTTCACTAGCAGTGAGAAGTTGTTCTTTTAATATTCTTAAGTTTTGCCAAGAACTGATCTATTGAATCCCCACCTTTTTGCAAAGTCTGAAATTCAGTTTTCAGAGTATTTACTCGAGCTTTGGATACTAAAGCATATATATCTTAGAGACTAGACCAAGCTTCATGTGCAGTACTGCACCCAAGGACATGCTCAATTGCTTTATCAGACAAAGTAGCCAGAAGTAAGCTGAATAATGCCATATCAACTGATTCCCATTCCAAGACAGCTTTTGTGATTTCCGTAGTAACCCCATTATCTGTATGTATGACATACTTTAGAGAACACATAACAGACCCATTGAAATGATCAAACAACTTATACCATTTAAATATTGACTTGAATTGAAACGCCCACTTCGAAAAATTCGTATCATTTAGCTTTATTGTCAACATTCCTAAAACTCCCTCAATTTTCACACCAGGAACAGTCATCTTCACAATCAGAATACTACATAGAAATAGCTACAAACATAAACAACCAAGAAAAGTGGAAAATCTTCTTGAGTATTTCCTGGTTGGTTCGGTTGATATGAGAGCGGAAACTTTCACTTTAAAATTTTTGTGACAACACCAGAACAAGTTGATGGGGAGAAACCTAATGTGATTAAACTCAATCAGGATTAAGGACATGAAGCATAAGAGGACTTATTGCACAACAGAGGGAAGGACATATGTAGAGTTCCTCCCTCCCAACTGTGGCACTAAGATTCAACATCCATTTTTCAGAACCATATGCATCAGTAATGCAGCGCGAGTACACGAAGAAAACTTAAAGCTTAGGATCTGCATAAACTGTATCTATGCATACAGTTCTTTTTCAGGTTCAACATTGTCATGCTATTTGTTAAACCCCTTACGTACATTAAATCTTGACTGGATTGTATAGAAGGCCAAAAGAAATGACTTGCAGACACAATCAAGTCATCATTCATTTCCAAGGGGCACCCGAATTCCAGCAAACAGAAACAAGTGGATACTTTTACCAAATTCCCCTCTGTATGATTGTTTAGGAGAGTATTGGCGTATATATGGTGCTCTCTTTTGAAAAATAAGCATATACAGACGTCAAACATGGAATAATAAGTCACAATTTACTTCTATAACACTCTCTCCAAATTCAATATCTTCCAATGAATGTCAGACGTGTTACTTTGGCAAGTCTCTAGCCATACTTTCATTTAACGTAATAAATTCTTAAAAATTTCAATTTTAAATGTGGTTTTTCTTTAAAGTGAATAGTATCGAGAGCTTTTCATTAAAGTTTCCAATTATCAATGAAGTATTTGGCGAAAAAGGTTCAAAAACCAAAACAAAAATGTTAAGAAAACATGAAACTCCAAATCTAATAGATTGATAATGGACTTATATCGGTTTAGGGATAGTTTAGTAAGAACAAATTAAACAATAACAAGTCGGTGGCAATAGAGAGAAATTAAGGAGAAAATAAGATTCAGGTGCATGTTAGTTAATCAATCCATATTCTCCTTTCTATATTTTCAACGATAGTATCATTAAATGGTATAGGTTTTAGGCAAAATTTAATCCTTATAAAAATTTATTATATTTCTACACACAAAATTAATCGATAAATTTTTCAGATCACTAAGTAGTACGTGTAATGAAAGAATAGCTGTTCTAGTAGAGAGTTTTTATTTTGTTAATTTATAATTTTTATGATTTTATTTTTACTACAAATCCAGGAATTGCCAACAACTCAACGTAAACCCAAAGATAAAAAAAGCAAAAAAAAAAATAGAAAAGTAAAGCAAAAAAGTAAGATATGTTTACCATATTACCCCTGTATATACACGTGTTGACTGAAAACCCAAGCTTGAATTGTCTCCATTTATTTATTTATAATTAGAAGAATTTTCGGTAAGACCACGAGCCTCTACCCCTCCGCCTCTCTCTGGTTAGCCACACTCCACCACCCACCACCCACCACCGCCCACCACCGCCACCTTCATACCTCTCTATCTCCTCTCTCCGAGAGCAGCAGAATCAGCTAACAATTTTACCTCACACACAACGGTTCCGTTCCTTGCTAAAGTTCCGCTGCAAACCAGAGCAATGCCGGCACAGAAGCGCACCCATGAGGCCATGGAAGATGATCCTCCGCAGAACCACAACGAAAACAGCCACGAAACGCCGCAAGACGAAGAGGGTACGTCTTATTTCTCCCAACGCCCAAGCCCAACTCCAGATTTTTCCAACCCACCGCATATACAAACACCGTACACGCACGTTTCTTCCCCCTCACATGGTTTTTGGATTTTCGTTTTCTCTGATTCTCTGTGCTGTTGCTTCATCTGTCCTCTCTCTTCCTTTTTGCTCCTCAGAGTCCGATCGAAGCCCGTCGCAGAGCACCGAAGAGAAAGACGAGTGAGCTTTTTCTCTCTTTTTTTTCTTCATTGCTTTTCTCGTTCTTCTGTTTTTGGTGGTTGTTTCCTTTTATTGTGTAACTGTTTGATGTTCGAATGCTCGGTGTGATTTGGGATCTGCATGCTTATCTTCGTGCTGGGTTTTGTTTTGTTTGTGGTAATCGAGCGGCTGCTGGGTTTGAGCTGGGTGGATTGACGTGTGTATGCGACTGTGAAAGCAATGGCTTTTGGGTTGATGTGGGTTTTCTCTTCTGTTTTTCTGGGATGGATTGCTGTGTTTGTGTTGGAAAGAAGGTTGGTGGAGTTGGGTTTTGGATCTTTTGAATTCGAGCTTCAAATTCCATCGTGCATGGGTGGTTCAAGCATGTTGCCCAATCTGGTTTGCTCATTAGCTGCAGATTCTGATCATTTTCCTTTCGCTTCTTGTCAAAATTTTCGATGATTATTGGGTCCTTTCGAGCAGAAATTCTCACTCTCTCAGTCTTGTTGGTTCTTGGCTGAAGGAACAAACAATCTGCTTACTCTACTGGTTTCTCATTGTTCTGCTAAACTTCCACTTAGAAGTGTTTTACTTACAGAATATTTACCACGCCAAGCTTGCTGGTTTTTACTCGTTAGATAGAATTGTTGCCATGTTTATAAAAGAAAGCAACTAACGTTCTTATTTTCGTTTTGGGATATGGTAAACAATGTTGACAATAACGTCAATATGCATGCTGAATTGGGCATTTGTATGCTGCTTGCAAAATGCAACCCCACAACATGCAGCAGTTTATGTTTTAGTTTCGATGTGCATTTGTGTTGTCCAGGCTGATAGAAATGGTATGAAAAGTTCCATGTAATGATGGATTTATGCTTGAGGACGAAATCAATATTATAAAATGATCAATGATTTATTTCATCTGATCATGGCTCGAGGTGGGGTTGGCTATGCTTACAGATGTTCTTTCTGCAGAAAATCTGTACTTTCATATTTTTCTCTCTTTTGTGCTAGGTTCTGTATTTCCCTCTGAGAAATTGAAGTGCACACATTTTTCATTCTTTATATAATTATAAAGTGTGCAAAAATAAAAGCTTGCACATTGGGCAACCTACATATTATACATTACATCTGCTCTATGCTAATTTTTCTTTTTATTGGTAATATACACAGATTTGTCATAGTGAAATTGGCAGAAATTCGGAAAGAAGTCCAGTGCCCCATCTGTTTAGGTATGTCTTGGCCTACTAAATTTTGGATTATAACTGAATCAAGACGACAGGTAAGCATTTTGATCTCCTGGTTCTCTTTTTTTGTAAAAGGTAATATTGTTGGGTACCAGCATAGAGTAAAGCTAATTATCAATTATCAAAGGGAAGTTGATAGTTCAGTTCTAGAACATCATAGTCGCTTCGCATGCTTATGTCGTTTGTTGTGTCGCAGCATTGATATTAGAATATCTTGAAATGCCTTTGTCTAAAAAATTTCTTGCATACACGTCAGAAATATTGGTTTTGTTAGCTTGTCCGAAACCATATATTGTATGTACCACTTTGTCAGTGCTGAAACATCAGCTACCAATACAGGGTAGTGAATCTAGTGATCTTTGGTTCCGCTGTTTTCTGTTTCAACTCTATCCATATACCCTTATGAGAAATCCCATGCCCCACTATCAATGTGTTTGCTCTGCTGACGTAGACATGAAAATTTTTGCTTTTAACGTTTTTATACTGCATAAATTTTGTAGTTGGGTATAGTAGAGAGCTCAATATTTGTCTCATTTTCTCAGAAGTTTGTGGTTGTTTCTTTTTACAAGAATATAATTTAAAGAGAGAATTTTTTTGTGTAATTTGTAAAATATTTTATCCAAAATATATCTAAGAGTTATATTTGCAAATTTTGTGGCGACTCTGAGTTGGTACTTACATCTTCTTCCCTAAAATTGCTGCTGCTAGGTTTTTTTTTATAGATGTTAGGATTTATGGATTACATTCTTCAACAGAATTACTCTGTTTACATGCAGAGTCATATTTTCATGATAGTAGCTCATAGGTAGTTACATACTAATTGAAAGACAGTCATCTCAGTTCAACAAAGCATCAATGCTATCAATCTTATTATTTTCTCTTCTTTTTTTTTTGGCCCATAACTCTGTTAACTGAAGTACGTAAGTTTCTATGTCATGGTAAATTCATTGGAAGAAATAGAATTATATCCTCAGGTTTATATTTAAAGCCTTAAAATTTTATATTATGTTTTGAATATCTTCCTCTGATAAACACAAGCAGCCTTATAGATGTGCCAATATAACTTGAAACCATTTGGACGGTCTAAATCTATGTTAATTATGCAGGCTGAAATTAATGTCCAAAGATTCAGAATTTTCACATCCAAGAGTTCTTTGTTCATATTAGAATTTTTCTAAATATTGAGACAATTAATCAGACTATAGAAAGCAAAGTATTCATTGGTCCCTTTTACATTCGTGCATTGGAAAAGAAAAGAAATTCATTTACCGTTTGGTATCTATAGGGATCATTCGGAAAACAAGGACAGTGATGGAATGCCTGCATCGCTTCTGCAGGGAATGCATTGACAAGTCCATGCGCCTGGGGTATGTCTTCAAACTATTACTTTTTCCTTTTAATTCAAATGAACATTCAAGTTATTTTTGTCATACAGATTTTGTTTCGAGGATGTCACAAAGTATTAGAAAGTTTGAGTTTGTGGCTTTACTTCTCAATACTGGTAACTGGGTTTTGCTGCAGGAACAACGAATGCCCTGCCTGCCGCACCCATTGTGCAAGTCGTCGCTCTTTGAGAGATGACCCAAATTACGATTCCTTAATTGCAGCTATATATCCGGATATTGACAAGTATGAGGAAGAGGTACTACGATGCTGATTTACAACATCTCAACTGTAAATTTTATTTTTTGTAAGTTATATTATGACTGAGAGAACTGATGGTTGATTACCTCCTGTAGGAATTGGCTTTTCATGAAGAGGAGAAGGCTCGCAATAAGCAGGTGACTATTCAAGTTTCAAGTTTCTTTTAGGGGTAATAAGTATATGGTTTAATTGGAAGTTAACCCTAAATAAAGAAAAATAACAAACTGCGAATTATACTAGTTTTCTCATGCAATTGATGAGTTCTCTGGTTTTGTAAAACCCTGGAACTGTAATTCCTTGAAACTTTTAGTTAAGACTTGATTATCTACTTGTATGTGGGTCTTATCTGTGTCCCATTACCGAAAAGAATGCAGTTTCTACATAATAAGGTATTACACTAGAATCATCGCATTTTCATCATTTAGGTGTTACTTGTCACCATGAAGTTAGTGGAACTATATAGAGATTTCTTTTTGTTCTTAGTTTGTTGCTTCGGGCCCTTGATCTTTGAGCTTATTTGCACAGATCCAAGCTTCCATTGCCCAGACATTTCGACGACAAACCGAGGCACTAGGAAGGAAACGAACAACAGCTAAAGCCACTGCAGCTGCATTTATGAGGAGATCACGGGGTAGCTATCGAAATGCGAGGGGGAGAAGGAGCTATAGAAATGTTGCTGAACATCAAGTGTCCAATGACAATGAGGATGTAAATGGTGATGATGGCGGTAGAGATTTATCTTCGGGTGATGAGCGCACAGAACCAAGACCGAAGAGATCCAAAAGATGGAGGGGAGATCGATATTATCAGCCCTCATCGGCAGCTGCTAATGCAGATAGTGATGATGAAAATGATTATGAAATGAACAAATCAGAGATTCTGGGCGCATCTCTGGGGCGTGTTGGCAGCTCAGAGAGGCTTTCCTGGGGAAAGGGTGGCATGCGGAGTCATACACGGTATGGCAGTACAAGTGGTGGCAGTGGTAAAAATGCCAGGAACATCCGTCTCTCTAAGTTGGTGGAGTATCTTCGGAACCCAGGAGATAATGATGACGAGGTAATTTAGAGTTTTGGCTGACGATCTTGTCATGACTCTTCCGTGATAGGGGACTGTGAGCAGTGCCTTTTGAGATCATTCCTTCACACACGCTATGTATATATGTTGTGTATTTAGACTTTTTATCTGGCAATCTGCTTCAGTAGCGAGATGGTTGGATCAAATGTTTTCTCATTTTTTTTTTCAGTTGGACATCCACCTCCTGCTTGTATCTTTAGATGAGCAAAGAATACCAAGTTTGCAGCGGCCATATCTTTGCTGCAGGTCTACTCTGTCAGTTGGACAACTATGTCAGGTGATCCTTCAGCTGTTTGCTGCATTTTTCACCATCTCGGATCTCTGAATCTTTCATCACCATACCGAAACTGGTTTTATTTGTACACAGTATGTAGCTCTCCGAACCGCGTGTCAAGCTGGAGAAGTTGAAATATACTTGGTGAAAGAGCTGCAAGCCGAATTCAGTCATTCAACTGCCACCAATATTCAAATTTCCAAGTCTCTTGTTCTAGATTCAAGCAAAGAAAACCTGCAACTTTTAAAAGAAGAAGAAACTTTGGCAGAACTCAGAACTCACAATCTCATTCCTGGCTATCTGGTGAGCAGTGAGCACTTCTTTCAAAGTTCACACTATCAATAGAGCTCGCGGAAACTTGTGCGGGACGAAGGCTTGCGCGTCAAGAAAGAGAGTCTCGAAGTTTTTAAAAATTTCCTCTCCTTTCTTAATATTGTGCTTATTTGTATGTATGATTTTTGCAGATTTTGGCATATCAGAAGAAGTGGAACTGAAGCCCACGATGACGAGAAATCTGAAAACAAGTGGTTCTGCCTTCTCCTTCTCCTTCTCCTTTTATACTTATTGTGATCACCCAGCTGCTGGCGTATGTTGTTGAATAGAAGAGTGTCTGTTTTAGAAAGTCGCCGCCAAGTACAGAGCAATTTGGATGCAGATGCAAATCGCCGTGCCATGCTCCGAGCTTGTTACCAACTCAACTGTTATATTATATGTACTTATACAATATGAATTGGGTAGTGCTATTTATAATCTCATTTTTATCTCTCACGCACCCTTGTTAAATGTTTTTTTTTCTTTCATTTCATTCAATCTTAAGATCGAAAATTGAGAAGAGTGTGAGAGAATGAATAATGGGTGTGGACAACACAACCCTACGAATTTTCTTCCTGTCTTTTCAATCAGGCAGTATACCAAAGTTGAAAGTTTAACTCTCTCCCTCTCTCTCTCTCTCTCTCTCAAGATTCATTTTCGTATAATCCAATCTAATCGCACTCAACAACGACACAGATTTGGACGCCACCAATAATACAATGTGCGGGGTGTTAAAAAGTGTTGTATTATTGACAAGAAATGTTACAGTAGCTTTTCGATGATTCCACCAATAATGAAATGTTGTGTTATTTCACTTTATTATTTACAAGAGACGTTACAATGTGCCGGGTTTGTAAATTGCTTTGCAAGCAACATTTCAATTCAATCCAACGCACCAAAACAAGGACTAGAATTATCTATCATCCTCTTTCCATTCCTTTTCATCCTCTCCTCTTACATACTTTATTTTGTCTCTCTTCTTTCCATCCCCTTTCATCCTCTCCGCTTACATTCTCTATTTTGTCCTTTTTTTTTATAAAAAATTAATATAAAATGTTAACATTACTTAATCGTGTGACCGTTCTAATAAAATGAGAGAGAAGAGAAGGAAAGAAGGGAGAGGATCCTACTCCCCAAAACGAAGCCTAGCCCCCACCTAATTTGTCCTTGCACAAGAATGAAATAGGTGAACCTCCCATTTCCATGATTCCATTTTATAATGGACTATAAACTATAGTGATTAGTGACTCCATTATTGATTCTGATCAAAGATAATGTATCATAATTTGCCCCTTTCCAATGGGCCCCACTCACCAACCACACGTAACGTCTCAATTACAATCCTATCTCCTTATCCATAAACATGTGGGCCCCTTTACATGGACAGACTGACTTATTACAAATAAGTTGCAATATTCCACATATTATATAATATATGAAAAAATTAAAATATCTAATATCTTTTTTATAATGAGCTATTAATTTGAAATACTTTCACGATGACGTATTTATGTATTTAAGCGTATAAAGTCGTCCTCAATCCTCAATGGATTACAATCTCGTTTAGATAGATACAACCAAATGTTTAAGGGACGTTCAATAACATACAAAAGACATTTATTTATCTAAATATAGTAAAAACACGACAGCAACTCCTCACAACCATCCAACGGTAGATCTGACCAACAAAGATTCATCATCACCGCACAAGTGTTCATACGATATTCTCACACGTCATAATTCCAAGACACTGAGCTCTCTTGGAAGAAAGCCCTAGACACAAAATCCAACAGGATACCTAATCGCATTGCCATCTGAAAACCCTCGTCGGGGCGCGTGGCAAACACGGAGAGGAAAAGGTACGCTATTTACATGCAGCCCCTGGCGGCTGCTGGTCAGCTCAGTGGTTTCTTCACCACCTTAACGATGATGGATGCTCCTGGTCTCCCCACTGTAGAGCCTGCGAGATCAGATCACACACAAAAGGGTTAAACCCATGATCGCAACAAGAAACCATATAGATCTAAACCCGACAAACAGATCCTCGATCTACTGCTCTGATCTATTTACGTCAATATTAGAAATACGCACAAACAAAACTAGTCACAAACTTTTACTCAAAAATAGATATTAAACAGACAATAAGCCGTACGTATATAATCACGGTACTTATAGTACCCATATTTGTATCTTTCGGTTTTTTTTTCGATTAAAAATTTGTAACCAGTTCTATGCGTACGTTATTAGGGTTAGGCTAGGTATACATACCAGTCGTAGACAGTGGGAGAGTTGGGCTGTGGCTTGTCGAAAACCTGGTTGCCCATGGATTTGGTGGCAAGGTTGCTACCTGGGTGGAACACACTCCTCCAAACGTTGTCTTTAGCACGAGCAGAAGCTGGTGTGCCCGGGGTGCCTGGGGTGCCTGGTGTTCCGGGGCTCATCGGCATCGCCAACTTGCTCGACTCTCCCTCCACTTCTACACATCACCGAGTTAATAATGATTAAAACCCAAAAGTTAAAACCTCTAAATCCACAGCAAATAACATATTAAAAAGGGCTGACGATCGACGAAGAAAGAACGAACGTCTTGCTCAGAGAATAATTGTAGTACCTTTGATATTCAAGGGCTTAGGCTTAGGAGTCGGCTTCCTAAGCATGCCAAGGCCGCGTTCAGGCTGAGGTCCGGCAACAATATCATCCCAAAGCTTTTCAAGCAGAACCATTTTTGCTCTCCCTCTCTCTCTTCCTTCTTTTCTTCTCTCTCTCTCTCTCTCTCTAAAGGTCTTGGGTCCAGATGGTTCTATTTATAATACAACTTGAAGCGAAAATATCTCCTCTCATTAAAATTTTGTTAAAAAATTATGTTGTTCATACACTCAATTTTATTTTCGTATATTTTTTTAATTTTTAATTGTCGAATGCAATAAATAAAAATAGATTAATTAACAAAAATTAAAAAAAAATACATATATAACACTATCTCTTGTTTTGCTACTTCCACGTGGGGTGGCGACATTGATATTGGATCAGGAATTATGAAAATAATCTAAGAGAACTAAATTTATAAACAAAATTTATAATTTAAGTATTATGTCACCAATAAAAAATGATCATATTATTAACATTTAATAATTCAATCATGAGTTTCTATATCCTTTAGTTTATAAATTTTATATGCAAATTTAATCGCTGCATTACGTTTACTATATGTCGTGTAATTGTGAAGGTGAGTGGCTATAGGAAAAACGAGAGTGGAGAAAAGGACGAAGGAAATGGATAAGACTGAAGACTTGCTAAAATTGGGTCCCGCCATAAAATATCCACGTAAGATCTAAATGTAAGTTACATGGGGATTTGCTTTACTATTGTACACTCAGTGTAAAAATGTTTGTCCTATTCCACAGAGCAATGTGGGGCCCACAGAGTGATGGAGACATGGGTCAGGCCGACATGTGGGAAACTCTGATTGGGTTCGTATTTTACAACAAGTCCCTCAATTCTGGTCAGTGGCTCGTTTAGGACGATAAATTTATCAGTATGTCAAAAACACGTTTAATAAATCAAGCGTAATAATATAATTGATTAAACTTTTTTTTAAAACTTTCTACTAATATTATTATACTTAACGTACCTATTTATATTCTCGACACACTAAAAATTACTTATTTGGTACATAGAATTCAACTGGATTGCATAAATCCCAAGTTTCAAGATACTTTCCGAGAAAATTAATAAAAAAAATTACAATGAAATAGAGAGTAGAAGATTAATTACTCAAAAATGAAACTTATCGGTTTTAATTCTCTCCAAACTCATAATAGGATTAGAAGCATAAGTTTACTTTCATCCTCTTTATTATTGAAATGTGTTCTCTCTCCAAACTAAACCTAAGGCCCAAAACCCACCTTCAGAATCCGAATCCGAATCCGAATCCACCTCTCAAATCCAGAAAATGGACTCGATTTCAAGGCCCAACAATCAACCTAAGTTTTTAACGAAATAGTCAAATCCGTTTAAGTTGTAGTAAGCAATTAGACAAAGACCAGTCCACCAACAAAATCAGTCCTCTAGTTCGCAAGTAGGTGATTTAATTAGAGAAATTCTAAGAAGACTCTCTCAAAAGTGGAGCTCTCTATAGACTCTATGACGCCTCATGTTTTTAGCATAATGCTTTATAATGTTGGCATAGAAATTGACGTTAAACTGTGAGATGCCAGAGAGTTCATGAAGAATTCCACTTTGAGAGAATCCCTTAGCATTTCTTCTTTCTTTTTCTTTTTTTTTCTTTAAAAGGGACCAACTTGTTGTTTCGCCATGACAATCCACTCTCCTGAGGGCTAAGAAAATTCACATAATCATTTCAACCTCCCCTTAGCCACCATCGTGCGAATCACGAGCGTTAAGAATCGAATTCAGGACAAGCCTTGTGAAATACAAGTATGAAATTCATTTCTAATTACTGGCCCCGTGGTGGTTAGTCCCTTAGCATTTCTATTTTATTAACATTGCTAATGCCATCCTCGATAACATCAGCTTCTTAAAGCAAAGTTTTGTAATTAATGTAGAGATCAAAAGCACCAGACAAAAGTTCCTTGGAATTTCGAATCCATTTTGTTTTTAAGGTTTTGTAGATGAACAACAGATTTGGTGGGAGTCGGCGTCCGGCCACACCCACAACCATTCCACAAAAATTATAATTTCCACAAACCCGATCCAAACCTTGTTATTACTTTACCGTTTTAACACCAGTTAATTCTTTGGTATCATCCACGCCCATACCAAAAAAAAACACCTACAAGGCTACAAGTTGCCTGCCGACGAGGTTAGCCACACCCACGACCATGTATCAGACTCATCACTAATATATATACATCATTCTCAAAATCTACGTGAGTCAAACTTTGCCAATACCCCAACAGAACTTGCCGCGAGTCGCAAATAGGGATAGTAACTCATCACAAGTATAAATCATCATTGCCATCTATGTAAGTCGAACTTGAAACCTTCTCAAACCTAGTGAAAGACGGATACCAATAGATCAAAGGCTAGTTTCAAATTTCACGCGTTTAATGAATCACAAAAACTATATTGAATATTCGAAATATTCTCATCATATCTGTTGTTTCCAACCTGCCTATACCATCCAAAATAATATAAGGAGAAGAGGATCATGGTTGACACAATACGGCAAAAGCAGCAGAAGTGAAAAATAAACAAACCAGACAAAAAAGAAATAGTTCAAAACTACAAATCCACACCTGCTCCCTCCCCTTATCCAGAAGTGTATATATAGAACCTGGAAAGCCTGTAACCATGAAAGCATCATCATCGAAGCAATGGCAGCCAGCCTGCAAAACAAGATCGCTGTGGATGCTGCAGCCGATAGCAATTCAAACGATTCATTATCATTTGCGGGCCTCATCTGTGTTCAGGATCAGCAATCCAAGTGCCTTCCTCCTAGTAACAAAGCTAATCAAATTCACAAACAAGACAGAGAGTTCGAGTTCAGTCACACAGAGTCCATTGTCACCGACCCAATCAAGCATTACCCAGCAGACCTGTTGATCTCGAATGGTCAGATCGTACCAAAAGCAACTGCGTTTGAATCGACACAACGTCTCAAGACTGACCAGCTTCGCATCAATGGTCCAGTACGAGCAACACGTGCCAGAAATAAGAGATCAACTGAAACCACCGGTGGCACAGAAGTATATGCTAAGCCAATTCCAGAATCCAGAAACCAAGAGAAAAAGGAGAAGCCTGAGCCAAGATCATCATTTGGCAAGAAAATATTCAAATCATTTTTCTTCCCTTGCAAGGAATGCCAAGTTGCTAAGCCACTCGAGGGAGCACATAGAGCGTCAGAACAAAATGGGAAGTCACGTTGACATGAAGCTCCTTTTCTTTTCAATTCTTTCTATTTCAGCTAATCAGAAGTCCATTCAATTAGTAGAGAAGAAACTTAGATTTCGAAGTGAGGCTTCAATATAACCTGAGTTTGTTTCAGTTAGCAACAATCAATAAATTTCAGATATGAATTTCTTTTCTGAAGCTCTGATCAATAAACAACTCGATGGTAGATTCTCAACAGTCTCAGGTCACTTAAAGTCACTAATACAAATCTGTTTTGCAGCAGTCAATGCCATAAACCGATAAACAGTCCCAACTTCTTTATAATCTATATCAACGCTTCATCATACAGCGCAGTGCATTGTATAGTAGAGAACTACGAAAAGTATAATTCAACCTACCAGGATCAGATGAAGTTATCTGATATCCTACAGGATTCACGGCCCCTCAGTATCGTTTCTAACGTACTGAAGTCATTCATCGCGTAAAGCTGCCTGGATCTAACACTAAAACTAACACTACAGATCATTTCCCAAGCCCTGCGTTTGCCTTTTCTTTTACTTAATCCTAATCTTGATCATACCAAAACTAAGCTACTTTTTGAAACTTGTTAGGCCTTTGTGATAACAAATTTTGACTCGGGTTGAGAAACCATACATCTGGTCAAACCCAACTTATTCTAGAGATGGGAAAATGGAAAACTATTACAGCATGATTAATTTTACAGCTTTTGTAGTTGCAGCTATCAGACCTCACCAACAATCCCATATGTAAGTTATTTTCGGAAAGAAAATCTGAGTTTTAGGACTCCATGACAATAAACTGCTTTTTTGAAGGAGAAATAAAGTAACAAGGTACTAGGACATCGATCTTTTTTCCATAAAAAAGAAAGAAAAGAAACTGCCTTAGCTCAAAGATTTGGGCCCTTATAGGCAACATGGGAATGGAACTGTCAAAAACATTTCACATCAAACGGGAGAGTAAATTACCAAAGTATGAAATAACAGCATGCCATAGGAAAATAAGAGTACCTCAATCCACACATCTTCACATAATGAAACACTACCCAGAAGAATCTGAACAATTACAGATCATGATAACAAAAAAAGAGGATGGAGGAGGAAGAGTAAAACTTCAAATTACACTGCTAGCAATTATATGTCAACTTGAATTTTATAAATTTAAATCAAGCATCTTTAAGTATTTACAATTTCTGAACCATACACTTTGCTATCCTAAAGTAAAACTGCCGCTCTCCAAGTGCTTTGTAGGCAGTATAAAGGTATACGTAAACTCAATCAATTACATATCCATCCTAACTCATGGAAGACTAATGTACAAACTGTAAGTTCAACTTCAAAGGGTCCAATATCAGTATCATTAATTCCCAACCCAAACCAAAAGGTTTCATTTAACCTTGTCACTCCACAGCACCTAAGAATTGAAGACTGGCCTTAGAAAGACTAAGAACCAGCATTTAGACACTTGATAAAATTTGCAAAGACCCTCAACCTGAGTTAATTCAAGCCTAAGGGAATCTTCCTTGCATAAAAACAAAATGAATGATAACCGTTTTCTTATAACACAGACTAAGATAAGTCCTAGTTATGACACCATTTACCTCACAATCTATGAATTGTCTTGTCAGTAACATAAATAATTTATGAATAAAACTTTCTACAAAAACTCAGTTTTGATTATATAAAACAGGGGATACTAAACCAACCGTCCATGACCTCTGATTAGTAAATTGTGTAGGAAAATTTGCAGAAGAAAAATCACTTGGTCTAACATCTCAAGATTTTCCATATTTTACAACATATCCCTGCAATGAAACAAGTGACTGTCAGATTCCATGAACAATTGTATACTCAAAACCCAATATCTGCTTCATCACACTATCACCTAAAATTAAAGAAAAAGAAAAGGCTAACCTCAACAAGCTTTGAGATTTTTGGACGGCATACAGACAAGTATTGCATAACTGTTTCTATGGTTGGTGGGATTTGATGGGGCTGAAAAGCACTGATAATCTTCTCTACTGCTCTCTTGACTATCATGTTATGTGCATCCTTGCTGAGACTACCTTCACGCCATTTTGGTTTTAACAATTCTTTTACTAAATCTACAAGAGCTGCACGGAAATTCCTCACAGCTTTTGATTCTTGCTGTACATCCCCGTCTGTCAAATGTTCACCATCCACTTCATTCTTATCTCTAAATCTATCTACTTTTATGTCTTCTTGGTGTCCAGAACCGTCACTTTCATGTCTAGAATCACCATACGCCGTACTGGCTTTGTTTTGTTTTGTACTACCTTTGAGATGAGACGAGCCCAAGGGATTTTCTTCTCCAGTCATGGTTCCTTTTTGGCATACAGCAGAAGTCCCCACTGTCTCTGCTTCCGTGCCAGGTGAATTATGGTCACGTATATAGCAGCTATTATCTAATACCTTCTCATGATATGTATTATGTGAAGACAGAGAGTTTGTATCAACAACACAAGCTGGCCGCGTGGTCCCACTAGCAGATTCACCATGTATTTGCTGATGCAATTTATTCACAACAGTTGCCCCTTCAGGATAGAAAGAAGTTTCAACAGAGACGTTTGCTAACTTTGGTAACTCAATGCTGTCACGCAGAGGGTCATACTGCCTCCCTGAAGATGATAGAAATGCACAAGGAAGAATAAAAGATGGCCGGAAAGGCACAGATGGCTCCCAGTCATTTGAAGAAATTTCTGTTTTAATTTCAGCAGAGCGCAATGACACGCTGGTCACAGGAAAACTTTTCAACTCAGAACTAGAGAAGGGAGAAGAGCTTTTCAGCAAGGGAGGTAAACTAGTACAAGACCGGTAATCCCTACTTCGATCAAAAAGCTTAAGAGTATCATGAGGACTTGCATCGAGATTGGAAGAACTAGAAGGCAACAAAAATCCAGTCCAAGATGAAATACGGCTAGTTGGAAACAAGCCAGTAGTTGAAAGATTTCTTGAGCTTGAATTCAAAGTAAGGTTCACAAGCGGGGAACTATGAACACGGTGCACATGCTGGCTCCAAATTCCATCTGGTTCCCCCATACCGCTCATATGTGAAGAGTTCTTCCCTATAAAGTACTTGCCCGATGGTGAAATAGATCCATTTGAAAAAAAACCAGGTTCAGGATGTAAACAGCTCATAAATATAGATTTATCTTTATCAGCAGGCCAATTTCGTGTCTGGTCATCCCTTTCTATATCCTTAAGCGAAGAGAGAATGCCTGGATCATCTTTGGATGAATGCAATTTCTTTGCATCAGTGGCCCCGCCCACATTTGATTCCTCTCCTATAACTGTTGGAAACTTGCGCTTTTCATGAAACTGGTGCTGTCTTCCTATGTGTTCCAAAAATCGGATCTTTTCAGACGTGAGATGTGAAGAAAGTGCAAAATCACTTCCACTTGAAGAGACCAGAGGGTCACGAAAACCAGGTGACCTTGATCTCTCAGTAATGTCTCTTAGACCTGTTACAGTAGAAGGCTGTTAGTAAGAAAGTCATAGGAGAGCACTTTTTTGACATCCATACCCAAGAAGATACAACGTACCTTCATCAAGCTGGACTTCTCTAGTAGAATTAGCAACATCTCCCTCAGGTTGTGGTTGAGAACTATTGGGATTATCTTTTACATGGACGAACTTACAAGAACTACCTCTAATGCACCAACCCTTCGCATGGAAATCACATACAATAGCTGGGTGCTTGTTTCGATCACTAGTCTCAACCGCAGGAGACGTAATTGTGGTCCCTATCTCAAAAGTACCCGACCTGAAAAACCTGATAGTTAGTGGGATGGGTATAGGTTTGGTTCAAAAGGTAAATAATTAGCCGCCAGGTACACACGTTAATCCAACACTCTAAATATTAAAAATGCATTGGCTTTGGCTCTACAATGAAAAGATTTTAAACGTATAAAGGGCCAACGCATCACCTCACCTTGAATCCATTTGCTTTCTATCATCCCTCCGCTGCATGTCCACTTGTTTCATCTCATCCTCTGGATTCACAACACCTCTAACCTCCTTACCTAAATGATCCCCAATCGGGATGGCATCAGCCATCTCTTCCCTGCCAACTCTACATGAGCTGGCGGCTTTAGCATCCATAATCTCACTATTACATCGATGACTGTTGCCATCATCGTGTAGGTCTACAGAGGTTCTCTGGCCTGAAAGGATTCCAGCATCCTTGTTAACAACCACATAATCATCTTTTATACCAAAATGTTGGTGAGAGATAGAATGTTGATACGTATTCAATAACAATCCAGTTATCATTGAGCTAAATTTTTCTATAAAACTGGAACACATTCACCTTCTAGCTAAGTTATATATGATTGAATCGAATAACGGGTTGATGTCGAATCTAGTAGAATGCTTTACCTATAAGTTCAAACAAGCAAACCGAAACCTTTTCCCAAACTCTTCAAACTACAGTTCCAAGTTTACCACAATTCGTCATAACCCAATTGCATTACTTAATTTCACCCAAAATTTTCCAATTAAGCTAAACAGGCACAGCATTGAAACATGAATTGCTACAATCCAGCCATATTTTACAGAATCAATCTACATGAAAAGCTAAATTCGAAGTCAAAAGAAGCAAAAAACACCGAAATCCCCAAAAAAAAATCAAACAAATTATAAGAAATTAAAATTAAAGCAGGTATAGAAGAGGTAAATAACCGTTGCGATGGTCATGGGCTCGAATTGGTGAATCTGAAATATCCATATCCACTTCAACCCTTCCTTCTACTTCGTCTTCCATATTCTCTTCCGCCTCCGCCTCCTCCTCTTCTTCCTCTTCTTCTTCCACTTCTTCTTCTAACAACTCGGGGTCTTCTTCTTCTTCTTCCTCATTATCGGGGTCGGAGCATTCAGCCGGTTCCGGAGATTGGTCATCGCGGCTGTGAGGCATTCTGAGCGCGCGGCTGTGTACGTTGGTACGGTGAGCCTAGGCCTGGAGGCTTGCGGGGACGCTGAGACTGAGAGCTTCCTTCACTAATCTCCGTCGGCCACGGAGCACACGGCTATTCGGGTACGTGTAGTGCTGATGTCATACATCTTGCACAATTATTTGAGTATATAATTTACGTCAAATAAAAGGAATTTATTATTTAAACTACTGCTTAACAAAAAAAAAATTGAATAATTTATAGTTACTGTCAAACAGAATCATCGGCACGGAGCATTAAATTTTGGATCTCCCACATTTATTTATTCATTTATTAAGAAGTAGCAGTATGCGCATTTATCTCTGGATCACTTGTTGTGGTTATTTTAATTCTAATTTGTTTAATACACATATAATGTGTGACTTTTATCCAATTATTATTAAAATTATCCATTTATTTTGCATATATAAATGATTACATAATTTTTAGGGTGACTAATTTATCAAGAAATTTTCTAATTTTTAGGGTAACTTTTTTAATACACATATAATGTGTGACTTTTATCCAATTATTATCAAAATTTGACTGAAACTGTAACTAATTTATCTCCTTTTCTACTTCACAATACAAAAATTCCGGTTGAGGCGTTACTGTCATCGAAGAAAACAATGGGGCTTCCTGTTCGGTTGGGGTGGAATGGTGATCAATGTGCTCCCCCAACAACATCCATGGAGCGGAGCTGACTGCCAATTTGATAGAACAAGCAACAAGTTGGTCGTCGACGAACTGTAACGAGTGTTTTAACTCTGCATGCTCAGGGCTCTGGACAGCCAAGGGCTCAAGGGATTCTTGCCGAATGACATATCCAAATTACGCCGTCTTCGAAGCATGTGAGTTCCTCTCTAACACTTGCTTTGAATAACAAAAAATTAAAGCGCGTTAGCTTCTGCGTGGCATCTTCGTTTTCTATTCAACTAAACGTGCTAAACTTCGATGAAACGGTACTCGCTGCATAAATGCGACAGCAAGCAAGTCCAAGTGTTTTACAGCCTTTTTAACGCGTGTTTTGTTCTACAGAAATTTGAGCAGAAGTAGCATGCAAGGGTCCATTCCTTCCTCACTTGGAAATTAAGTTAACAAGCTTAGAAGTGCTGTAAGTGCTGCTCATATATTCTCTTTTCCGGGACGCATATCCAAGGGTTGTGGTTGCAACAGTTCCATTCCATGTTAAAAAAAACTTCATGCTCCTTCCTTGGCAGGGACTCGTCGCTCAATTCTTTGAATGGGTCGATTCCTGAACCGCTTGGAGAATTGACCTCGTTGCAAAGACCGTAAGACATATTATAACGCAACTTATAAGGTCCCAGCTGCTCTAGGAGGCAGGCTTTTGCACGGAGCAAGCTTCAAGTAAGAATCAAATGTAAGAGGAAACACAGAACCAAGATCTTAACACTCTTCTGATCACAGTAGTCAAAACACATGCACATAGTCCAGCCAGCAGAAATACAAGGAAAACATACCTGTAGAAGAACTTGCTCCGGCAGCCATGCTAGAACTCTGCAATAAGACACAGCGCACCTTCTCCTCTCTTCAGTGTTCAAAGACTCTTAACTAACAATAGGTCTTAGTTCCTGAAAGAGAGCACACACTGCGAGAGCAGAGGCCACCACTTATATATACTATATAATCCTAGCTTTCTTCCATAAGGATTTCCCTATTAAAATCCATATAGAAAACCAATTCCTAAGAAATAGCAATTCAGCTTTGATACGGACTCACAAATCCAATTTCAATGAGGCTTCCTATTTACTCTTTAATCCTTTAACTGAGTTCACATATTCATACCCATGCTCATATCCTTACATTCTCCCACTTGAGCAGGTATGAACCAAGGAACCAGTCCGATTAAGATTACAAATAGAGTGATCACCAAGCCTTATGAGTAACATCATAAACAATCTACCCATGCATCTCAAAACACAGAATCTGAAAAACTCTCAGTCACAACCATTATGCAACCGATGCTATCAGACCACTCATGTCTAATCTGCACATATAACATTATGACCAAGCTGATACTAAATGAACCTTAATATTCATTCCCACTATTTCTCAACTTAATTTCAAAACAATCAAGTTCATCACAGACAATAATTTGTCTGTCTGCAATTCCTATGAATTCAAAACAACTACCTGAGTCAAATCACACAGATTTCTCAAAGTATCAACTGAATCCAAAATTGCATATATATATCAGATCAAACGATTACAAAATTGAATTTCTGATTACAACTTAACAAAATAAACTGAAACTAACTTTTAAGAGAAAATCATTACCACTATACCAGCTCTTCGAACTTCACAACAGCAGCTCCTTTCTTCTTTATTGTCATAAATGTTCTAGATAAAACACTACTCCCACTAATCAAAAGGGTTCAAGCACACCCATTCTCGAAATTTGCACTTTAAAGACACCAACAGGCAAGGCTTTGGTCAAAGCATCAGCAACCATTAAATTTGTACTGATATTCAGCACATCAATGACTCCTTGCTTGACTGTCTCCCTTACTTTCAGAAACTTGACATCCATCAACCTAGAAGCAGAAGTCCTTTTGTTGTTCTTAGCAAAGAAAACTGCCGAAGTATTGTCACAATACATTGTCAAAGGCTTTTGTATTGTCTTTACAATCCTCAATTCTGCTACAAAATTCTTTAACCACACTGCCTGCTTCATTCCTTCGAAACATGCCACAAATTCTGCTTCCATGGTAGAAGTCGCAATAACTGTTTGCTTGGCACTCTTCCAAGAGACTGCACCTCCACCAAACAGAAAGACATATGCTCCAGTTGATTTTCTGTCATCTAGATCTCCTGCTAAGTCTGAATCTGTGTACCCTTTTAATTCGAGTTCATCTTCCCCACCATACACAAGCATGTGGCCTTTGGTTTGTTGCAAATACCTCAAAACTTTCTTGGCAGCACTCCAGTGAGCTTCCCCTGGATTAGATTGAAATCGGCCTAACACTCCCACTATGTATGCAATATCAGGTCTTGTACAAACGTTTGCATACATTAAGCTTCCAACTAATGAAGCATAAGGTTTTGCCGACATCTTTTTGACTTCTAGGTCCGTTCTAGGACATTGATCCTTTGATAAACGATCTCCTTTGTGTACTGGGACATGACAACCATTGCTGCTTTCCATGTTGAACCTAGTCAAAACTCGTTCAATGTAGGCCTTCTGAGAGAGTCCCAACAACTTCCTGTTTCTGTCTCTAACAATCTCAATACCTAGAACAAAATGAGCCTCACCAAGATCCTTCATCTCAAAATTTTCACTGAGCAATATTTTTGTCTCTTTAAGCAGCTGAATGTTGGAACTTGCCAGTAATATATCATCAACATATAGGACTAAGAGTATGAATTGAGACCCTCTAATCTTTAGGTAGATACAGTCATCAAGCTTATTCTCAACAAAACCATTAGAAGTAACCACTTGATCAAACTTTAAATACCATTGTCTGGAAGCTTGTTTGAGACCATAGATCGATTTCTTTAACTTACAAACCATATTCTCTTTCTCCCTTTCAATAAATCCAGGGGGTTGAACCATATAAATATCTTCTTGAAGATCCCCATTGAGGAAGGCCGTTTTTACATCCATTTGATGTAGTTCTAGGTCATAGTGTGCAGTTATAGCCATAATTAATCTCAATGAATCTTTTGAGGACACAGGTGAGAATGTATCGTTGTAGTCAATTCCTTCTCTTTGAGTGAACCCTTTGGCAACCAATCGAGCTTTAAATCTCTCAATCTGTCCCTTTGCATCCTTTTTAGTCTTATAGACCCACTTGCACCCTATAGGCCTTTTATCAGACTTAGGCTCCACCAATAACCAAACCTGATTTTTGTACATTGACTGCAATTCTTCTTTCATCGCATTTTGCCACAGATGGGACTGTGAACTCTTCATGGCTTGTGAGTAAGTCATGGGATCATCAATATCTCCAATATTATAGTTTGATTCCTGGAGATAGTATAAGAAATCACTTGTAATTGCAGGCCTTCTTGTTCTTATGGATTTTCTGACTTGCGGTTGTGCTTGAATATCGACATCTGGATTGTCAATTGGTTCAGCACCATGTTGACCTGGTTCATGCTCCATTTCAGTCACCTCTGGTTGTTCCATTTCTTGTTGAGGTTCATCATTGTTGTCTATCTCAGAATGTTGATCCGTGGCTTGAGAGAATATTAACACAGGATGATGATCCATTCGTGTTTCATTAGATGACTGCTCTAACTCTTCAAATATGAAATTCTCGATAGTAAAATCTGATACATCTTGATCTTCGAAGAACCTAGCATTGTGTGTTTCTTTGATCCTTGTATGAGATTGAGCACAATAGAACTTGAAACCCTTTGATTTCTCTGAGTAGCCTATGAAATAACATGATTTAGTTCTCGGATCCAGTTTCCTTTCCTCTGGATTGTAGAATCTAGCCTCTGCCTTACAGCCCCAGATGTGAAAGTGACCAAAACTCGGTAATCTCCCATACCATGCTTCGAAAGGAGTGGTTGTCACTGCTTTGCTCAGGACTCGATTTAATATATAATTGGCAGTCCTTAAGGCTTCACCCCAGAGGAAACTAGGCAATCTGGACCTTGACATCATGCTTCTCACCATACCAATCAGAGTTCTATTCCTTCTTTCTGACACTCCGTTTTGTTGCGGTGTCCCAGGAGTTGTATATTGGGCCACGATTCCATGTTCTTCAAGGTAGAGGGCAAAAGGACCCTTCTGTTGTCCAAACTTTGTGTTCCTGCCAAAATATTCTCCACCCCTATCTGATCTAACAATCTTGATGGATTTATTTAACTGTTTTTCAACCTCAGTTTTGAAAATTGTGAAGCATTTAAGAGCAGCTGATTTTTCACTTATCAAGTAAATGTAACTAAATCTTGAAAAATCATCAATGAAATTAACAAAGTAACTGTTTCCACAAATAGTTTTGGTTGGGAAAGGACCACAAATATCAGTATGAATAATTTCAAGTAAATCTTTGCTCCTTTTAGCTTCAAAATTCCGAAAACTGGTTAATTTCCCTTTGAGACAATCCACGCACTATGTTGCTGATTCAAAATTCAGTGAGGGAATCAAGTCGGTTTTTATCAGTTTAGTGATCCTTTCTTTTGATATGTGTCCTAATCTTTTGTGCCAAAGGATGTAAGAATTATCAGAATCTATCATTCTTTTTGTACTCGTGTATAGTGCATGAAACTCAATAGAAACAACACTACACTCTAACTGCCATAAGTTTTCAATTAACCGAGCAGTCCCCAAAATAGAATCAACCCTGTTTTTCATAAAAAGTTTCAAACATTCATCATCCCCTAGGAAGGAAAAACCATGTCTGACAAGTTTAGAGGCTGAAATTAGGTTTCTTCTCATTTTTGGCACATATAGAACATCACTAAGTTGAAGAATAAAACCAGAATGTAATTTTAGTTTGACTGTTCCAATGGCTTTTACTGCAACTTTTGTCCCTTCCCCCACAAAAACATTAAAACAATTAAAACTTGCATCCTTTTGCTTTTGAAAACCATGCAGTGAGTTAGTTATGTGAACTGTGCAACCAGTATCAAACCACCAAGAGTTGAAAGGAACCTCAATTAAGTTTGACTCTACACAAACATTAACAATCTCCTTTCCATTAGCCTTTAAGTAGTCTTTAAACAGCTCACAATCTTTTCTTAAATGTCCTCGAGTTTTGCAGAAGAAACATTTTAATGTAGCAATATTTTTCACTTTTGGTTTAAGATTGTTAGATCTTCTAGAAGTTTCAAATATTTTAGCAGATGTAGTATTCTTATCATAAGGCTTAGAATGTTTAAAGTTCTTACCTGGATTCAATCCAGCATTGTTGAACTTTCTTCCTTTCCCTCATTGCACAAAGTTCACAATTTCAACATCCTTGCCTTTTTCTTGCCTCTGCCGAGTTTCTTCTTGAACACACTGTGCAATTAGCTCATCTACATCCCAACTTTTGTCTTGAGTGTTGTATGACACTTTTAATTGAGAATACTTGCTTGGGAGTGCTTGAAGGATCATGAAGACCAACTGCTTTTCACCAATGTTAACCTCCATCAAGTTCAACTTCTCTGCAGCATCTGTCATCTTCATTATGTGGTCTCTAACCGAACCAACATTGTCAATTTTGTAGGTTGTCAAGAGTGACATATATTGGCTGATCTCGGCCTTTTCTGATTCTTTGAATTTCTTCTCAATGGCCTTTAGGTATTCAGCAGCCAACTCATGTCTTTTAATTCCTCCTCGAACTGTGTCAGTCATCCCACTTTCAAGGATTGAAAGTGCAACTTTGTTTGCTCTTGTCCATCTTTCATAATCACCCTTTTCAACTCTAGTACTCTGATCTGTGATCACTGGTTTTGGAATGTCTAAGGCTATATCATACTCGTTGATGGTCAATAATAGCCCAATTTCTCTTCTCCATTTCTTGTAATTACTCCCTCCAGCAAGAATTGGAATATTTGCTAAGTTCAAGGTCTTGAGAGATATTGCAGATGTTGTAGAAGGAAATCACAAATATGAACCAGTTAGGTTCCTGATTTCCTTTGCATTTTGCACATCATAACTTGCATCAATAATTCATACATATAGCTTAGCAACGCATCGTTGATAAACATACATAGAAAAACTGACTTAGCAACAACGAAATATGCAACCACAGACATCCATTAGATGGCTCATGCATGATTACCATTGTTAAACAGAAAACAGAGAGGAAAATTAGTATTTGCAGACAACAAGGTAACTTGAGTAAGAGTACATGTTTACGGACTGAATCGATTGCAAACATCAAACAGACATACCTGTAATAGATCCAATTTTGGAAAACAGCGCAGCGGAAAAGACATCCAAAACGATCAATTTGATGAAATAAGCTTTATCAAGAAGCATGTTTTGATGAATCGTGATTTTAACCAAAGAAATTTTGATAAATGGTGACCTTAATCGAAAACACCAAAAGGGAAAAGGAAACCCAAAGGTCTTTTCGCAAAAACCCTTTATTCCAGGAAACCTGGGGTTCGAGTCCCCAAGCCCGCAATAGGAATACATTTTTTTTATATATTATTCATGCTATTTGAACCTGCCGGTTTTGATTACAGAATTCATGAACTTATTAACCAGGCTCTGATACCACATGTAAGAGGAAACACAGAACCAAGATCTTAACACTCTTCTGATCACAGTAGTCAAAACACATGCACATAGTCCAGCCAGCAGAAATACAAGGAAAACATACCTGTAGAAGAACTTGCTCCGGCAGCCATGCTAGAACTCTGCAATAAGACACAGCGCACCTTCTCCTCTCTTCAGTGTTCAAAGGCTCTTAACTAACAATAGGTCTTAGTTCCTGAAAGAGAACACACACTGCGAGAGCAGAGGCCACCACTTATATATACTATATAATCCTAGCCTTCTTCCATAAGGATTTCCCTATTAAAATCCATATAGAAAACCAATTCCTAAGAAATAGCAATTCAGCTTTGATACGGACTCACAAATCCAATTTCAATGAGGCTTCCTATTTACTCTTTAATCCTTTAACTGAGTTCACATATTCATACCCATGCTCATATCCTTACATCAAACACTTAATCCGACTGCAGGTAAGGATGTCGATGTTGATCTACATATCTAGTTTTGATTCAGTTTCACTGATAATCATGGACTACGCAGTATACCGGGACTCCCTATGCATCTGACTGCCCTTGGTTCATCTTTTAGGCATAATCCGACTGTAGGTAAGGATGTCGATGTTGATCTTTTAGGAAAAATCCAACTGCATAAGACGAGTCCTAACAAATGAATGGAGTCAAAATTACATTTCTTCCTTGCATGTTACGTTACAACTGCTGGAATCCATTAGCATAAATTACACAATCTTTTCTTTATTCAAATTGTAATCTGCCTTTCCTTGTGCAGCAAGAGACGCTCCGTATGTAAAGGCGAGGACGCATTTGTCACGGGACATTCAGATGAAGAGGCAGAACGCGTGCGGGCTTGCCATACAGACTGTCAGGGTCCCGTGTGCATTTCGCCCACATCTTTCCTCTTCTTTTCGGCTTTGGTAAAGATGACTTCCACACCTTACTCCCATATGGAATTTAGAATACTAAAGTAGTGTTACCTAACAAGATTTCTAAGAAATTGTTTGCCATTTGAATGTTACACATTAAGGTTTTGGGGATTGCCGAGCACAAAAAATTTGCCTACAATGAAATACACTGTATTTCTTTCTCCCTCTCTCTCTCCTCACGTTGGTTTACACTCTCTTTTACGTGTAATTCATTTCAAATTCTTAATACTATTTACGTAACGTTATAATGGAGTGAGTTACACGTAACAAAGTGTATATCAACGTGTTCATTTCAAATTATTAATACAATGCACATTGCGTAATAATAGAATGAGTTACACGTAACGGAGTGTATACTAACGTGAGAGAGAGAGAGAGAGAGAGAGAGGTAAAACGTGTCTAAGAGCACAATCCCTACCACCATCCGTGTCTAAGCCTTCAAAATTCAGAGATCCAAATTCTTAATACCATGCACGTAGCGTTATAATGGAGTGAGTTACACGTAACAGAGTGTATATCAACGTGTTCATTTCAAATTATTAATACAATGCACATTGCGTAATAATAGAATGAGTTACACGTAACAGAGTGTATACTAACGTGAGAGAGAAAGAGAGAGGTAAAACGTGTCTAAGAGCACAATCCCTACCACCACCCGTGTCTAAGCCTTCAAAATTCAGAGATCCAAATTCTTAATACCATGCACGTACCGTTATAATGGAGTGAGTTACACGTAACATAGTGTATATCAACGTGTTCATTTCAAATTATTAATACAATGCACATTGCGTAATAATAGAATGAGTTACACATAACGGAGTGTATACTAACGTGAGAGAGAGAGCGAGAGAGGTAAAACGTGTCTAAGAGCACAATCCCTACCACCATCTGTGTCTAAGCCTTCAAAATTCAGAGATCCAAATTCTTAATACCATGCACGTAGCGTTATAATGGAGTGAGTTACACGTAATAGAGTGTATATCAACGTGTTCATTTCAAATTATTAATACAATGCACATTGCGTAATAATAGAATGAGTTACACGTAACAGAGTGTAATTTCAAATTATTAATACAATGCACATTGCGTAATAATAGAATGAGTTACATGTAACAGAGTGTATACTAACGTGAGAGAGAGAGAGAGAGAGAGAGAGAGAGAGAGAGAGAGGTAAAACGTGTCTAAGAGCACAATCCCTACCACCACCCGTGTCTAAGCCTTCAAAATTCAGAGATCCAAAACAATATTAACAAAGCTAGCAGATGAAAAGACTGTAAGGGGTTTACCAAAAGAAAAAAAAAAGACTGTCAGGGTCCCGTGAGTTTGCTTACGGGGGATGAGATCTTTCAGTCCTTTACTCCTTTACCAACCGTACGATTACCTTCATCAGATGTCTGTACGTGGGGTCAGCAGTCAGTGGGTCAGTGGTCACACACCCACACCCACACCCACACCCTAACCCAGTCCCAGTCAAACACGCCATCGACGCAAGCCTTACCCAGACCCAGCAGCAGCCCATCTCAGAATTCAAAAGCAACCCAAAAACCCACCCAAAATTCAATTCAATGGGTCAACCAAACCCGCCCTCTGTCTCCCCCCACTCAGACACCACCTCTCTTCCCGCCACGTGTCCCCCTCCTCACCACCAAACACCTTTCAATTCAATTCACGATCCGAATACGCCACCCGGGACCCACTTCCCATGCATTATTATTTAAATAATTAATACGAAATAAACGGCAGGCGCAGCTGAGCCTGACCGCACCGCCGTACAAATATCGGTAGGGCTTACATCACCACCCCACACAAACCCACACGTCTACTCAGGCGGCGGCTCTTTTCTTCCTTTCCCTTTAGGGCCCACAGCACTATTCTCGCGTAGAAAAAAATTTCTGTATGACCGTCACATTAGGTGGTACACCACATGTTTCTATATTAATATTAAATTATATATGTTAAAAAGTTAATAACTTAAAAATTAAAAAAAATTACAATTTACATAAAAACACATGATGTATTATCCGTGTTTGTGTCACACTTAAAAAAATTTCGAGTGTGCAACACCCTCTTGCGCCCTCACCATAACCGTCCGATCGCACCTGAGCGCACATCTCCAATCTTGATATTAATCCAACGGCCCAAATAATTAACAAGTTAAAAAGACCGCATAATCCAATCAAAACAATCAGTGTATATATATATGTATAAGTAGAATGGAGCCGTGCCGTCCAGCCGACGATTACGGGTGTCTGAGTGGGACCCCCCAATTTTTCACTTTCCACACCCATTCAACTTCTGTCAAAACCACCCTCTATCTCATTTTCTCACACTCAAAAGCTTTGCTCTCTCTCTCTACGTCTTTCCATGGCGACTGCAGCTGCTCCGTCTTCCTCCCGCGAGGGCCACTACAGGGGCGTGAGGAAGCGTCCATGGGGCCGGTACGCCGCAGAAATCCGGGACCCGTGGAAGAAGACGAGGGTCTGGCTCGGCACATTCGACACGCCGGAAGAAGCTGCCCTCGCCTACGACGGCGCCGCCAGGACGCTCCGCGGCGCCAAGGCCAAGACCAACTTCCCTGCGCCGATCCCCAGCGGCATCTCCCTCGACCTCAACGCTCCCTCCGCCGCCCACTGGGCCACTCACTCCGGCCGCCTCGTCGAATTCCTCCACACCGGCGTCCTCAACGACATGGGCGGCGGCACTTCCACGAATGACACGCTGCCGTTGATGGCGAGGAGGGAACCCCAGCAAGCTCCAGTTGGTGTGGCGGCAAATGGCGGCGGTGGCGGTAATGGCACTGTCGCGGAAGGTTCGGGTTTCGGCAGTACGGCGTCTTTTCTGGGACTGGTCCGGCGTGGCTTGCCGATTGATCTCAATGAGCCTCCTCCCTTGTGGCTGTGAAGAATAACATTAATCCTCCCGCCGTCGTTCTGTGTTTTTCCCTCTCATCGTTGGTTCTAATTATCTCTCGCCATAATTTTTCTTTTTATTTTAGTATTTTCACTAATTATCTAAAGAAAATCTTCACTGTTATGTTTCGGATGTATGAAGATATTAAAATTTGAGAGAGGAAAAAAAAAAGAATGTTGTTAAAATTAAATTATTAGAGAGAGAGGCTTTTTCTTTGTATATATATTTCAATATTTATGTTTTTTTATTTAATATTTTGTAATTTATCAGTTAAAAATGTCGTCTGGTATTTCCAGTGCAGTGCGAGTGGGATCGTCTGTTTCCGATAATCTGAGCGTCCTGTAAAGTAAAGGGGAAAATAGACCCACTTGCAGTTCTGAGGCGCGTGGTAGTTAAGACTGTCCAGGTCTGTCCCGACATGACCATTGCGGTACCTTAATTATTAATTAAACTAGTTTAATTATCTCTTCATCTGTCAAACAATTTCAACAGCATTTTTGCTTGCCACAATAACGACGTTGTAGCCTTGTAGCCTTATTTTACACTTAATCATTGTCACCCGTCTTTTCACTTAATTTTGTTAACTTTCACAATAAATATTATTTTTTTTTTATTTTGAAAATTAAACTAGTTTAATTATCTCTTCGTGTTTCAAACAATTTCAAGAGTACAGATGCTCATCGCCATAATTACGTCGTATGATCATGACACACCTAATCATTTGTTACATATATTTTTACTTAATTATCTTAATTTTTATATTAAATGTTACTTTTTTACATTTGGAACAAATTAACCACAATTAAGTGAAATGATAAGTAGCAAATGATTTAGTGTCGGCTGTTTTGTCGCACATAGACTTGCTCATTAAGCAATGAACTAGGATTCTTTACTCTTTCTTTCCCTCTTATTTCATCTTCTTTTTTTCATCTTTATGGAGAGAAGAAAGAAGAAAAAAAACTTTCTAGGGAGGGAGGGAAGGAAAAAAAGGAGGCAAGAGAAAGGCCAGGAGGCTTGAGATTTAGGTTTTAAGGAAGAGATGACGAGGACGACACAACATCAAACCTAAATTTTGTATATATTGTACGAGAGCCAAACATAACACAGCTAATAGTTCCAGCAAATTTTTTTCAAATTCACTACAAGATACGTAGATCGTGACTACATACTTGCTGAGATCCATAAACCTAGACGATTGTTCATGATAATTAGAGACTGTGATTGTGATTTATGGAAATTATTGTAGGGCCTAATTGTTATGGCAAACTTTGGATTTTGGGAAAAAGTTGGTTTGTCTTGTTTGTTAATTTCATGGGACAAGTGTGAAGACGTAGCCTTTCCTTGTTATGTAAAAGCAAAGAAAATACATACATGCACAATAAAATGACCGCGTTCTTCATGTGGTGTGATGTTGCCGGCTTTGGGTCACTTTCTCTTCTTCTCTTTTTCCATCCTCTGGGAATCATCTGCTCTCTCTCTCTCTCTCTCTCTCTCTCTCTCTCTCTCTCTCTCTCTCTCTACCCAACCAATATTTGAAAATAATATTATTTACTTATATACAAAACCATGATTAAAACGTTAAGGATAAAAAATTCATATGCATTATTTTTAGGGAGCTTTAATAAAACACCCATGGCACTGTTTACTTTTAACGAAAAACCACTTTTTTACCTTTAACTGTCACTATTCATTATACCTTCAAAAAGGACTTTTCATTAAAACTGTCACTATTCAGGGACTTTTCGTTAGTTTTCCATTATTTTTAGGGATGTGATATCTATACACCTCATTTTACTTCTCACACAATTTTTTAATTTTTGACCGTCGGATCGAATGAATTGAAGAAGATCAACATATATAAATTAACAAGGTGTGTGAGAAGTAAATACACACCCCTATTTTTAAGAAAAGATAATGAAATTAGTTTTGAAAACTTTGAGTTTTAACTATGAAGATATGATTTTTTAGTGTAAAAATATGATTTTTCCCTAAAGTCAACAGTACCGGAGTGAGAACCTTTGGATTTTTCTTCTTTTTCTAGATGTATTCTGTAAAATGATTCTTGATCACAATTTTCGCACCAATCGCGAAAGACAAATATACAACTTATATGCAATGACACCACCAGTTTTTTTGGTGGATTAGGGTTTGTCTTTTAAGACTTTTAAGTGGTAAAAAATGAACCCTCAAAGTGCAATATAAATATAATCGCAATGTTGTTCGGGTGGTCTAGCGACACTCGATCTTCTCATAATTTGAGAAGGTTTTAAGTTCACCTCTCTTAGAATATGTGGTATTTGTTTTTTTGCGGCTTGTTTGTTATAAATGCATCTTGTAGGATGATTGATACATTATACAGATTGTGACTGCAAGTTATTCAATTACTAAATTTTCATATTATAAGAGTCTTTTTTAATTAACTGTCGGTGGTCATTTATATACGCAAAGTAATTAAAACTAGCACACTTTCACCAAACTAATGTGTGCAAAACTTCAAATATAAGAAAACAGGTAATGTTAAAGAGACTATATATTTAGACTAAATTTTGTAAATTGTATGATATGGTTGTTGATGATTAGATTATTACTTACATATTTATTTATTATTGGTGACACATCATATAATTTATAAATTTAATTTAAAATTTTAACCTACCTAGCATTATTTTATAAAAATTCAAAATTACTCCTTTCACTCTAATTGTAACTTTTGGGTGTTATTTATATATGTGAGACTAAGGTTCTAAAAATCGCTAGGCACTAGTCGGGCGGCAGGCAGGGGCATAGCGCCTAGGCGAATTTATGTAAATTTATTATATATCTTATAAATAAGTGCTTATTTACACCTATAAAAAAACTTGTATGGATAATAAAAGAATGATAAAACCCAAACATAGAAGTAGAAGAATACACAAATTATATACATCCAAAAAGTTCAATATTTAAAAAACAGTAAGCATATAATCATAATGAGGAGGATTTGGATGATAGACTAAATTCTTCTTGTTCATGAATCATGTCACATCTCAGATCGGCTCTGCCATAGCATGATATTGTCTGCTTTGGGCCACACCCTCACTGTTTTGTTTTTAGGAACTCACACGAGAACTTTCCAGTGGGTCATCCATCCTAAGAATGCTCTCGTTTGAACTCGCTTAACTTCGAAGTTCCGATGAACTTTCAAAAGGCATCATGCTATAAGGAGGGGATCACGTACATATAAGGCACATCACCCCCTCTCCGTTGATCGATATGGGATCTCACAATTCACCCCCTTAAGGGCCCGACGTCCTCGTCGGCAGAGTTGCTTTGATACCATTTTGTCACATCTCATACCGACTTCGTTGTAGCACGATATTGTTCGATTTGGGCCACGCCCTCACGATTTTGTTTCTGGTAACTCATGCGAGAACTTCACACTGGGTCACTCATCCTAAGAATGCTCTCACTCGAACTCGCTTAACTTCGGAGTTCCGATGAACTCCAAAGCCAGTTAGCTCGCAAAAGGCCTCGTGCTATAGGGAGGGAGCATGTACATATAAGGCACATCACCATTTTTCCGTTAGTCGATGTGGGATCTTACCAATCACGATACTTGTATTGGATTAGATATAGACTAAATTATTTAATCTTGTTGTATCTAGTTTTTTTTTTTTTGTATGTTCCCCCTCAAAAGTGCTCCAATTTGTTTCACTATTGGATGAACTTGTAGTAAATCCATCATTTCCATAAGTATACCACCATGAAACCAAAAAAGAAAAAAACACAAATTAATAAAAAAATATATATAAAAACAACCTAGGACCGCCAAGGTGCCGCCTAGCTCTCCACCTAGGACCGCCTAGCTTTCAGCCGATTTTTCCAAACACCTTACCCAAAATCGTGGTGGGGCTCCACCGCCCAGCGCCTAAGCGTCAACTAGGTCCATTTTTAGAACAGTATGTCATATTGTTTATTTTAATTTTAAAAATAGGTAGTGGTGCATTACCAATTTTTCTGAATGATTGTGAAAATGAAGTTGTAATACAAAATCGTTAGTAGTTGTCAACCACAAAAGCAATTGCTTTCAGGACGTGTCTTAGATTAGACAAAACAATATTAAAACCAATAAATCAGTATGAATCCAAGTCTGTGGGCTCAGACGGGGCACCAAATAATTTGATTAGTCGATCAGACACTGGTTTGGGTATTTTGTGACGCAACCAATTGTGCAGTTGCTAATTCAAAGTTCGTTTAGAAGTAAAATTAAAATGGCTAATATCACTTCTCATAGAATATTTTTAAAAATAAATTCTTAGTAAAATGCTTTTAAGTTCAAAATTATTTTTATTAAAAATATTTTGAATTATTTTAAAAGTATTTTCAAATAAAATTTTCAATGTGACCGGTACATACAGTGATACATTATGTGTACACACAGTGATACATTACGTGTCACTATACAAATAATGATACATTATATGTGTATATCACTTGTGTTTCCATCACAACTAAAAAAATTTCGATGAGACAGCCATTAATTAAGTATTAGGATTATATTGTTGGTCAATGTTTTGCTTTTTCACAGCCTCCTTTTAGGACGGCGGCTTTGGACGAAAAATTATTATATAATTGTGTATATCTATATAGGTAGCCTATGATAGGTGTGTGTCCTTTAGACTCAGGTCTCAAATGTTCAAAACGTATTGTCGTTTTCATGTGTAGCGCAAGCAAACTAGTTACCACTTTGGTCCTTTTTTTTTTCTTTTTCTTTTAAAGAATTAGTTAGTAGTTTCGTCATATTAGTTATTATTTTGAAAGCTGAGAAAACTCACAGAAATAGTATAGTTTCGCTTTAGGTATCATTGTGTGATTTACTAGTGTCAGGAATCGAACCCATAATGTATCGTGTGAAATATGAGCCTGAAATTCGTTCTCAACAACTGGGTCACTCTGTGGTTATTATCTCCTTGGTGTTTTTTAATTATCGTTAAATTATATTATGAGATGATAGAAAATTTATGAAGAATTCTACTTTGAAAAAGTCTCCTTAGCATGTCTCTAATTTGAATTACCATTTCAACCACGTCTTATTGCTACCCAAAGAATAATAAGTGGGTGAAATCCACCAAACGTGATAATATCAAGCCACTCAGCGTGTAATATTTGCCAATAATTTGTCCATGTTAAGTATTGATGTAAGGTCCCACGTCACTTAAGGAAGATGTTCATCTATGCCTTATTTATACATGCTCACATTTTTATAGTAAGACGTGTTTTGGAAACTCACTGACTTCGAATCTCATAAAAATTTCGAAGTTAAGCGAGTTTAGGCGAGAGGTGTCTTAAGATAGGTGACCCCCTGAGGATATCCAAGAACCAAAGAATAAAACTGTGCGAGTCGAGTCAAAAATGAACAATATCTTGCTATGCGGATTAAAATGTCACAATTGATGTCATCAGATCCAAAAATTAGTACCGCCACCCGATATTGCCCTCGCACTGAAATATAATTTTCATACTCTTCATTCATTGCGATCCCCCTTAACAATCAAGAATTCTCGTTTATGTTAAAAAGCGATTGTTTAGTTTTTTTTTTTTGGTTTTTTTTTGTAACGAGACTATAAATTTTAAAGATAATGCTAAAACGATTAAATTTAAAGATAAAATTTGTAAAATAAATAATATGTCATTAATATGAATGAATACGTTTATCAACGCTTGAATAATGAATCAATCATCAATTTTCGTGTCTTTTAATTTTTTAAATTTTATGTATAAATTGAATCTCTTGAACATTAATGTTATCCACGTATTAATAGTTGGAATGTTCTATCTTTGCAGCTTCTGTCTGTATTATTATTATTTTTTTTCAATTCCTCAGTTAAAGAGTATGATAATTAAATATTAGTGGATAAAATATGTAATTGCACGGAATATACAAGTCGGGTTTAGGGTTAGGGTTACAGCGAATAAAATAAGAGGGTGAAAGAAGGAAGAAGACTAAATACAACACGCAAAGGAGCTGCAGGTACAGGTGGAGCAGCAGACTTGAATTGCTTTTACAGAGATATTTCACCGAATTCCAACGTCACCACTCGCCATCATCACCACTCAGCACACATGCACATCAGCTGCTCCCTCCTGCAACTTCTGCAGAATCTGTACGCTGCATCTGCTGCCGCCCTCTGCCGCGTGGGTACACCTACCCCCGGCCGTCAATTCATTGACTGACTGATTTGACCCTCCCCAGTTGGTCCCCACATCCCTTTCTGTGCCTCCCTCTTTCTCTGCGAGGATTCTTTTTTTTCTTTCTCTTTCTTCTCCTTTTCCATTTAAACTTATATTATGTTTTTATTAAAAAAAAGACACAATAAAGAAGAGTAATAATATGTTTTTGTAATGCATTTTTATATCACTTTAGATGGTATTTGATGTGAATAGTCACATTATTCGAATTAATTATATTTTTAAAATTTAGATAATTATTTAATAAATTAATAATTAAGACAAATTAGTTAATTAAATTATGATTATGGTATACAAGTAGTCCCTCTCTTTTATTTTTTTAAATTTTCTAAAATTTTCAATAATAAAAACTGGCCACATTAAATGCCACTTAAATTGATATATAAAGTTGGTATAAAAATATAATATAAATAATAGTACACAATAAAGAATATTAAAAAAAAATAAAAAGCGACGAAAAGAAGCGGAGGAGAAAATCTTAGTCCCTTCCTCTTCATTTTTCTCTCTTTTTTCCCTTTTTGTTATGGCGGGAATCCACTCCCCGCGCGTACGTGTCGGCTTCTCTGCTCGCGCTGTGGCGGGTCCCTAGACCAGGCGAATCTTGTCGGAACCGGAGGCGTCACGGCCGTCTCTCCAACGTTAGGTTTGCTTTTTATTACGTTGCGCAGCCCACACCACATTCTTAATAAATCGATAAATTATAAAAAAAAACAACAACAACAAAAAAACTTGAGTTATGCTTTCGGTTTTCTGTTTCTTATGTTGTCATACTGTAATTTAGTATAAAACATACTTTTTATGATTTAATGTTTTGATTTACAATTTTACGTTTCTTTTTTGCCGAAGATTTTATATTTTTACTTGCTATCGTGTATTTGATCGTTAAAATATAAGAAAAATTAACAAAAAATTTAAAAAAAATATTCCTAATGAAAATGGGATAAATAAAGGTATAGTGAATGATAATAAAGAAAGATAAAAATATAATTTTTCGTTAAAAGTAAACAGTACCATAAATATTTCGTTAAAACTCCCTAAAATATATTCACAAGTTACATAATTATTATATGAAAAATCTCTTATACGAAATATTTGCCTGGTTATATATAAATTTATATTTTTATACAAATCAAAGACGTATCTACTGAATTATAGAATGAGAATCCTCTCTAGATCCTTTTTATAAGGATTCTGGAAATCCTCAAATCGTGTCCGTTCATCGTACATCGTGCGATCAGAAATTATTTAAAATATTATTATTTTTAAATTAAATATAAAAAATATCTGACGAAAACTGACTCTACGATATACAATGAACAAATGTAAATAAAAAAAGAATCTAAGGAGGATGCTCATTGACAATTTTATAATTTTAGTGAGTCACTTTGGTACGTATGATTGAGATATAGCAACTACTAAGGCAAGCATTGGGACACGACGACGCTATATTTTATGTACCACGTGTGGCCACTATATGATATGACATGAAAATACACTACCATGGTGACGATAACGACTGACGGGCATTTATCATACATGATAATGATGCATTAAGAAAGTTTTTACCGTTTTGATAGGGATGAGTGAAAGATTGTTGTCTTTGGCATGTCGTTTTCAACTTCCTTTCTTAAACAAGCTCCGAATCCATTTCAAAATTGTCGAGAATAAAACTATTGAGCAAGCAAATACATAAATAGACCAACGATTGACAACTCAAGAAAATTGAAACAAAAAATAAGGTGAAGGAAAAAAAAAATACAAATTGGAAACAAAGAGAAGCTTAGATTAGAATGACGAAACGTATTAAGATTGAGTAATGTTATTTATACCACTTTAAGTAGTATCTGATGTGAACATGCACATCATTTAAATTAATTAGATTTTTTAATTTAGTTAAACATGGTATGAAAATGATTAATTCATGGTTTTATGCCCAATGAAAATTTTGTAAAACCCAAATAAAGAAATGAAAAAGACTCATCGCATACCACAATCATCATTTAATTAAATAGTTTTTTTAATTATTAGTTTATTAAATAATGAACTAAATTTAAAAATCTGATTAATTCAAATGATGTGTCTGTCCACATCAAATGCCACATAAGGTGGTATGGAAGTGTGGTACAAAAACATAATATGAATAGCATTACTCTTTTCTTTTGGCTTATTTGTAGTTGCAATCCCAAGAACTTCATTTTAACTTCACTTTATTACCTATAACTCAAAAGTCACAATTTTACTTCTTGAAAGTTAAAACTCAAAATTTGTTCCATTTTGATTTGTGGACTCTTTCTTCTCTCTAAAACTTATAGGTTGCCTCCTAAAACATATGTAGGACCTAACACCCAATAACACTATACTGCATGTGTACTAAGGTTGATTATAAATCTCTGTTATGCATTAACATTCAATAAGCAAAGAATATTAAGTTTAAAAGAAATTGAAGAGATGAAATAAAAAATGAAGAAATGACTAGCCTAGTGCATCCAAAATAAACCAAAATAAGAGATTAACATATCTAAGGCACTATAGAGTGAATTTTGAGTTTTATAAACACGACCTTCAAATTTCATAAAACAAAATGAGATCCAAATTGACTTTTAAAGAGGAAAATAAAGCGAACTTTAAGTTTTAAAAAGTAAAATGAAAACTTTTTAACTTACATATCAGATTGTATCACGGACACAAAACAACCAAACACTACATTGACATTTGACAATACACTCGTATCGTATGCTATGAAAGTTGTTCGAAAAGGGAAGGGCACTGAGAGTCCGACCGTGGTGTGCATCACGTGGGGGCAGATAGTTGCAGAGTGGCGCGTGGCCGTGTGGTTCCAACTAATACCACCACAACAATCCCCGGACGGTGGCTTTTATTATTTCTTTCTTTCTTTTACCCGATTATTCTGTGGTCCCATCTCCACGGCCCCGTCCAAGACTCGGTCAGACAATACTCATGGGAGAAAAACAATAAGATCACTCTTTTAGGGTGCGTTTGTTGCACCGGACTGTCTCGGACTGGACTAGCTTCAGGGACTAAGCTGTACTGGCTTAGACTAGACTAAGCTGGACTAGCTTAGTGAAGCGTTTGGTGCAGTGTCGGACTAACAAGCAGGATAATTAACAAACTCTAATATTATATTATTTAATCCATAATTATTAATATTTTATTTTTATCTTTTTTTTATCCCTCTAATCCTTTCTTACCCCCCATTCTCTCCCTCTTTTTCTCCATCTTTTTCTCCCTTGTCTGTTCCAATCTATTCTTCAATTTGGTATTTTATATGAAAATTGGTTGTGAAAAGCATCTAGTCCAATGGCTTTCGAATGTGAGTGGTCGAGGAGCAAGGCGAGGAGGAGAAAGGGGACAGTCTTAGCTAGTCCCATGGTTTTTGAGGGGTCTCGCTAAGACCAGCTAGTCCCTGATTTAGTCCAGGCTAGTGAGACTTAGTCTCATTAAACCTAGTCCCTGTCAGGAACAAACATGGGACTGGACTAACCCTTAGTCCAGTCCAGTCCAGTACCCTTTAGTGAGGGCAAACAAACGCCCCCTTATACTTTTCACACGTTTATTCAGACCAGATAAATTAAAAAAGAAAAGCTTTGATGAAAATTTTGATACTGTTTTTTTAATTAATTATAATATTATTCCCTTTATCTTTTATTTTGTTCTTAACGTTAAAATTCAAAATTTTTAAACTCTTTTTATTAGTTTTCTTTAAAAAGAAAATCAAAGCATAAAAATAAACAAAATATGTGAAAAATAAAAAAATAAGGGTTTAAATGACACTCTAAAAAGCTACATACTTTTTGAGAATTACTGACGTAGAACGAATTACGTAATGAATTCACTGTTACGCGACGTTTTCCTGTAAGTTATTCTCTGCAAGTGGCGTTCTCTTCCCACTAATCACACTTAGCTTCTCACTAATCAGAAATCCAAGTTCTCAATATAATTTTATGATCAAAATTGTTAATTCAATAGATCCTTAGAGCCTGTTTGGTATCTTATTTGAATTTTTTTATCATTTTTCAAAACATTTCTTGAAAACAATTTTCTTTAAGACTCAAAAACTTGATTGGTTTGCGATTTAAATTTTTTAAATCTTACGACTTAAACTTGATTGTATTGAAGTAGAGACAAAAAAAGGAGAAAGAAGGAAGAAAAGAGAGATATTTTGAGTGAGGGGAGGAGGGAGAGAAAAAAAATGAGTGAGTTTAAGCTTAAAAACTCTAAAAACTCACTTTTTATGTTTTTAAGAAATAGACTATATTTTTGAATTAGTCTTGAGTTCAATTTTTAAAAATAATCATACCAAATAAGTTTTTAAGATATAAAACTTGAAAATTGTTTTTGAGTTTAAAAAGTTGAATTCAAATACACTACCAAACAGACAGGCCTTAGTTATTTACAAAATTTCACTCAATGTTCATGCGCTTGTTAAAGAAACATTATTAAACAATGAGACGTTTCTCGACTTGAGTAAATTTTTCACGTGACGAACATTGAACAATGAGTCGACCGATGCAAAACATTGGGACGTAGATTCAAGCGAGTGGTTAGCGCCATATTAACTTACTAAACGATTATTATATAAGCTAAGTTAATTTTTTATTCTGTTGGACAGCAGAAGGCCTAAAATTAAGAGTCCATATAAATATTTGTCGTTTAAGCATGCTTATGTATCCAATAAGAAACAGGATGTTTCTCCATCCAGAGTAAGGAACACTGTCCACCCACATCTGTAATTAAATAATTATATCTAATAGGCTTCTTTGCAAAACAAGAGTAAGACTGCGCACAATTGACTTTTCCCATTGGCCCTGGCCCTTGCAACACTTTTGTGAGATGGGTCCAAAGGAGAAGAAACCAAAATGGGCCCCAGAAAAATTATACCTATCCTTCTAATGAATTTGAAGGTATCATTGGGTCACATTGGTTTTTTAAAATGGCCGGCCTAAGACCAACGCGAGAGACATTCTTGCGAGCGAATGACCAGACCACGTGGCCGTTAGACCGCGCACAAACAAAATATGTAGAGTATTTTGGCCCTACCATGAGTACCATCCCATGTTTCTTCCCAAATATTGACAAAGCAAAGCACAGCTTCTAGTAGGAAAGCTCTAACTTTTCAGTGATCCAGAGGAGTCCGGAAAATTGCATCTTCAATCCTGATGCTACAAAAGGCTCTCACTTGTAGGGTATTTAGGTTCTCATAAACCGTGTATACACTCGAACTACCGCGAAAGACAAATTTATAACATCATCAATGGATTGACTTGATGAATAGGGTTGGTAATTAAGACATTTAGGTGGAAAATAATAATAAAAACTCACCTGAAAGTGTAATACAGAATTCAGTACTCTTGATATTGTCTGTAATGATTATAACTGTGTATAGCATCCAGCTCTTATTATTTGTATAGATGTTGAACTTTGCTAGGGATTTTCTCCATCACTTGAACCAAGACGAGCGTCCAAGTTGAATTCCTCAGCTACATCCTCCACTATCCTCCATCTGTTATTGAAACGGGCACATTTTAGCGCAATAGAAACCGTAAATAGAGACAAAAGTTAAAGACAGCAAGTACCTTTCGAGCACAAACTTTCCTTCCTTGTATTTTTGGTTTTTTTCGTGTGCAATTACCTAATAAAATTCACCATCAGTATTACATAAGATTGTTTTGTGTTCAAAATAAAGGTGGTCAGTCCACAAATAGCACTTTAATAACATTGATCAAATGCTATGCGTAAACTTTGCCGCAAATAATCTCACTAATTCAAAAGTAGAGGGTCCACGTCTAAATGTAAATGATTGCACAGACATAGAGTGCACTTCGAGTACTTGATTCAAAAAAATATAGGTTACCTAAACATGACTCTCTAGTCCCGCTCCTACCTACTCGTGCTAACAACAAATTGGAAAACATTCAAGCAGAGAGATGAAGAAAGCATACATATTTCCAGCCAAGAATCTGCCCGCAGCAGCAACAAAAAATATCTTCCACAGTATGCAAACCAGAGAACATTACCCTATCTTCCTCGGGACCGAGTGTTATGTTCACCCTGGATAATTTTCATAGGTCAGATGAGAAGGATGAGGATGCAGTTGAAGCCAATCCACATTTACCCATGGCACTTGAAGATAATATAACATTGTTATTTTTATTAGAACAAATACGACAGCATCAAATTTATATTATTGTGACCAAAAGGTTGAGAATGCCTATGTGTCCTCCTCCAACTACTGCTTAACATATGAGGAATTTTAACGATCAGCAAACTTACAATTTTGAGAGGAGACTGATTCCTATGAAAATTTGACAATGTCGCTATTCAAGAATTAATTAGTTCACTATAAGTACGAAAGGAAACTAACAGCAAAGGCTATAATATCAAAGAACTTACACATTGCTGAACAGATATGCCCTTCCTTGACGGCAGTTGAAAGACTGATCAAATTACAACAAACTAAAGTCAAATTGCTAAACCCTAAAGCATGTAACATTGGCTCTCTGCCACATAAATGAAAAATCAACAACGAAAATAAACATCTCAAAATAATGAGAATAAGCTCCATGACATATAACTGAATAAAAATTGAACACAGTTCTATATATTCTTCGAAAAGGAAAACATTACTAAGATCCATGTCTAATGTATCACTAGTCACTCTTCACAACAACAAAACTTAATAGCTCGGCCACAGTCTAGTCGCGAAATGTTTAGTTCTCCACGAATCTATGTGTGTATACATTCCAGTCGTTACCATGGCACTAAGTGGTTTTCTCCTCCCAATTGACCTCGAGTTTTTAAGCTTTTACAATCTGTAATATGCAAATCTCAAAATCATCAAATCACTAAAATTATTATTATTTGCAAGTCAATCTCAAATCTCACAAAAACGAAATGATACTTACTCCAGACTGTGTTTATTAATTCGGTAGGTGCGTGCGATGACAGCGCTCAAAGGCGAAAGCAACACTCTTAGATCTTGACTCTGCAGCTGTTTCTCGCTTCACAAAGCTTCTTCACCAAGAAATACCACATATCCTCTAACGAACGCCCTAATCCCAATTCCCAATCCAGAAAACCAATGCCTACATATAATCTAGTCCATGCAGGACCTGAAAACCCCAATTCACTTATGCACGACCTGAAACCCCAATTTCTAAAACCCTTTTTCTAAAATCAATACAAACCCATTTCAAATTCCCTCAAAAGGAAACAAATTCTCAACCTTTTTCTCCATTCTATCACAAATTACTCCTATTTTACCGGTAATCATGCTTATATCATTCAAAAAAACCTCATCATATATAAAAAGATGCAAACTTTAGGGGAAAGAAATAGAGAGAGAGAGAGAGAGAGTACCCGAGAGATGACATCGTCGGCAAGGGCTAGAGCGCTGTCACAGAATCTGCATCTGAAAGTTCTGCCATCCAATTCAATCAGAAAAATTCTCCCCATTTGAAATTTTGACCTAATCCAACATAAACCCTAACCTTATCACTCTAACAGTGTCTGTCTTCAACCCCAATTTTTCACTACCAATAATTCTACCATTTCAGCCCCCAATTTTGAACTCGCCAATCAAAATCCCAATTCGAATTTCGCTAACTGGGTGCGCTCTGTTGCTGCGCCACTTTGACTCCTCTGCCACCGCCACTGGAAAGTCCCGGTGCATCCAATCTTTTTCTTTCCGAGTAAATTGTAACAATGGTCCTTCAATTTTAATAAAATTAAAACAATAATGCTTTAACTAAAAATTTATTACCATTAGTCCCTCAATTTTAATTAATTACGATTGGTGTCATTTATTCAGTTGAATTAAAGTTGATGGACTAATAATAATAAATTTTTAGTTAAAGGACCATAGTTTCACTTTTTGATGAGTTGATGGATTAATGGTAACGAATTTTTAATTAAGAGAGCATTGCTCTAATTAAATTAAAATTAAGGAATCAATGCTACAATTTACTTTTTTCTTTTCCATCCTTGTGTTTCAAACACCTGGTGGCTCATTCGTTAATCGATATACGTGCAATCAGGCGACGTGTCGTTCTGTGGTTCACCTCTTCTCAAAAACATTTTTTTTCCTAATTAAAATCAAATTGTAACAAATAATAAAGCAAATTCCATCGTTTGGTAACAATCATCTCACTAATAAGATGGGCGACTTAGAAAAGAAATTATCTTTCTTAATCCCCATGCGCAAATTCGTTTTTAATTACACAATCAAAAAAATAATAATCTAATTCAAGTACCAAATGCCCCTTTTTGATCGGAAGGTGAATACACCAAGTGTAAAAAATAATTGATTAAAAACTCAAAAAAATAAAAATAAAAAATTTCAACTAATTATTTTGTGACGCATAATATGCTAAGTTGTGTTTTTTGCACGCTGAAACATGTGATCTCACACGCACACATAACCAAATTTAACTTGGTAATATATTATAATTTTATAGTATAATAACCGTATTCCAAATCATGATCAAATATCATAAATATACACAGATGTGCTATTCATACACCTTATTTTTACTTTACACAATTTTCTTAATTTTTAAGTGTTGAATCGAATAAATTGAAGATAATCAAATGAAAAAAAAATTAACAAAATGCATGTAAAAGTAAAAAAAATGTTTGGGGATAACACGACACTAACCCATTCCTTCCAATGTGGGTTCCATCATCCATGGTACTATTATTACAGCTATTGCTCAACAATTGGATACCAGAAAGAATGATAGGGATTTGATTACAACCCCCTAACAACATTATATATGATAGTGTTATTCTTTCTTTTGTGAATAATTTTGTGCAATTTGTAACTAGTCGAGAATCTTCATATATCATTTGAGATATCAGTATTTTTTTTTTTATCACGAAATGTGGTTGGGTATCAAATTCTTAAAACATAAAATTATAATAATAGATGGAGAACCCCAACTCATTATAATTTGAGTAATGTTATTCATACCATGTTTTTATACTACATTTTCATCCCACCTTAGGTGGCATTTGATGCAGACAGTCACATCATTTGAATTAATCAGATTTTTAAATTTAGTTCATTATTTAATAAACTAATAATTAAGAAAAACTAATTATTAAATAATGATTGTGGTATACGAAGAGTATTTCTTATTCATTTTCTTGGGTTTTGCAAATTTTTCAAATGATGTGGTTGTCCACATCAGATGACACCTAAGACGTTATAGAAATATAGTACAAAAATATAATATGAATAACATTATTCTTCTAATTTATACCGAATGACACAAAGCACGAGTAATTGTTGAGTTTCACACGTGGACTGACCTAACTCGGACACCATTATAAAAGTTGGTATCAATTGAAATAATTGGGACGAGTATCCCCAAGTCCTTGTAAGTTTGCTTAGTTTTGTGATGATGAACATTTTCTCGGCATCGAAGTACGTGACGTTGCACATGCGCTCAAATTTGAAAAGAAATTTAACAAGTGAATACGATATGCGTTCATACAGTAGATTGATGGACGCAAAAGGACTTTGAGCAGACACATTAGTTGGTAGACAAAACAAATGCTCGACAACGAAGTATTAACCCTAAGCTACCACAAACGTTACCCAAATCAATAACCATTCAACAAAGCTAAAAGACAAATACGAATGACATTGACAATGTCAATAACGCGTCGTGGGAAATGCATGCTTACAAGTTACAACAGAAGGCAGCCCTCAATTCGAAATCCAGCTAATCAGCTACAGGGCCCGTCCAGAAATTTTTGAGATTCGGGACGATGTAAAAAAATGTGTCCTTATTGCACAAAATTTTTTATTTGTTTTTACATGTAAGACATCGATAAAATTATATTTAGAAAAATACTTCAAACTCAGTAATTTAGAAACATGAAAAAACTAATTTATTTTGTATTGAGAGAAGGAAACCAAAAAACTTCAAGCTTCGAAGTAGATAGATTATGAGTTTTGTCTTTCTTCTGAACTTTCAAAGTGTTTTTGTATAAATCGTGAGATGTATTTTTCTTATTTACTAGCCTCGTCAATATAAGACTAAAAAAATAATTATATTTTCGAGCCTATAAGGATATGTATAAGTAATGAATGGACACCAAATTAAACCTTTTGATGGCACGTCATATGATTTGCAAATTTGATCTAAAAATTTAGTCTACGCATTACTCTTTATTGAAGATTAGACTTCAATTGGAAGAATGTTTAAAAATAACAACCCACATAGTTACTAGCTAGTAATTAAAAATAAATTAACAACCAAACAAAAATTCGTAAAAATTGAAAAAAAATAAACATGCACATAGCATTTCGAACTTAGGACCTCTTGTTAATTTTAAATACAAAAACCATTGCTTCTAATCATTTAGCCAAATTTTATAAATTTATACTGTTATGAAAAGAAATTTGTAAAAATTGGAATTTAAATAAGCACACATGGTGTTTTTCACCCAAGACCTCCTTATTAATTTCAAACAACAAAATCATCAATTCTAGTTAAATTTATTTGTCATTAAACCAAATTTTACAAAATTATACTCTTGTAAAAACATATATAAATATCTCACACTAACAATTTGGGTGCCCTTAATTTTTTTGGGCCCCGGACGGTCGCCCTACCTACACTAGCCTTGGGTCAGCCCTGATCAGCTAAGGCCCCGGACCTTGACGTAAATAATTATTTTTTTTAAGGGACAGCTGATGGCAAATCATGGTTATACATCCCTTCCAGAGGTTGGAAAGACTTACAAAGGCATTTAAGTCCCCCTAGCCACAAGCCTCGCTTCCACACCAGCAACGAGTTTCAAACCCAAGATCTCCAGTTTTTAACTTGAAGGAAGTCTCGCAATCCGCCATTGGCTGGGCCACTAGGTTGTGATTGACGTAAATAATTGATAGCGTTGGTGGGAAATGGAGAAAAAGGGACTGCAATTTCACATGTCGGGCCCCAATACGCATATGTAAGGAGAGAGAATTCTCGCTAGATCCTCTTTGTGAGGATCCCAGGGATCCTCCAATAACATCCGTTCATTTTACATCATGTAACCGATTTTCGTCATGTACTGTTTATATTTAATTTTAAATAAAAATAATAATAATATTTTCTGACTGCAGCACAGTATACGATGAATGGATGTGATTTGAAAATTTCGAGATTTTCACAAAGTGAATCCGGCAAGAATCCTCGCTCGTGTAAGAGTGCGAGAGAATCGTTTTTTGTTCTCCAAACTCCAAAGCGCACTTACGAACACAACTCTTTATTCTCACACTTGACACAAAACTTTTTACCGTATTTGACGACTTTAACCTTAAACACGACAAATTGAAATTTGCCAATTTCCCATCCAAAGTATACAACCAAAATTCAACATAGTATTTTTCAGGGTCAATTTCCCGAGCATCTTTCAGCCATTGGGTTCTTGAAAGAATTCACCACATGTGAAGTAAAAATCCGACGACTAATTAACTAAATATGCCTTCATCTAGTCGTTGCTGTAATTTGAGTAGGATAATAATTTTACGATGTAACCGTGTTTTCGTTACACATAAAACTTTGTTTCAGTAAATTCATGTTGAGAAGTGACAAGAGAAAGGAGTGAGGGGGAGGTGTCACCTCAGGAGGCAACAAGGAAAGTGGCATCAGCGGCCGCCCACACCTATATTCTATTCTTTCTTCTTTCTTTTTTTAGCTAAATGTATATTCTTTTCATTTATCTAATTGCCTGACGGTTGCTTTTATTATTATTATTTTTTTTTTCTTTCTGCTTTCTTTTGAACTAGGACGCGAAACGTGGCGCGTCTCGAGACGTCCCAGTATCTCTCCTTCTGTTGGCGGACAAGACCGCGGGTCCCACACGCGGCAACAGCTTTCAACTAAAACATGCCGACCCGCTTAACTGTCTGTCGCTTCCCGACACGTCACCACTCTGCGCCGTACTCCATTTCTTTCTCGTATTATATAACATTATCTTAATTCCCGTTACTTCTCTCTTAAATTATCGCAAGTTTTAGTTCATTGAATTAAAAATAAATTGTGTTATCAACGTATTTGTTACTTTAAGTACACGCATGCTCCAACATTGAATTGCACATATCTCTAAATCTATGCATTGAACCAGAGACATTACATTTATGTCGGTCGACGATCTGATACATAAAATTTAATGACATAATTATTTGAAATAAATTAAAACAAAAAAATTCTACTAATTATACGATAACGTTTAATTTGGCTCGAAAGCTGACGTGGTTCACTCGACAGGAGCATGTTTTCCGGGATTTCGAATCGAAGTTGAAGTATTGTCCAAATATTATTTTTTGCCATTATCTTATCAAAATATTCTTCAGCAGAAGGACGGTGGGCTCCACTAAAAGCGGCAGCCGCGCTTTCCCACTTTCGCTCGCAGCGCCCGCCACCACGTGGGACCCGACTTGGTCTGCTTCCTCCCACCTGTTTCGCGTTGCTAACCAAAACAATTTAATTAATTTCCCCAAAATATAAAATAAAAAACAATAAATAGGTGCTTAAGATCGGACGGCCGTATATCACGTGCCATCCTAACACGAATCTCGAGAGCTACCCAGTCAACGTGGAACTAACTTTCGGTCTGAAACACCCTCCAAAACCGGCTGCTACCCCTTACGCGCCCTCTAGCCACTCGTCCCACGCGCCTATGATTAATATTTTTATGCCCTTTAATCACTCGGTTTCCACTCGTTCGAGTCAAGTAAAGGCCGCCGACGCTTGGACAAGGATCTAGCCACGTGGCAGCGAGTCAGGACACCAATTATGATGGGCAACGCTATCGTCAACCGCATGAATCATCAAAATTTCGTGCTATTTTATATTAATAGCCGACTGAAATTAAATTACGAAAAAAATCTTCACAAATCTTAAAAATATATACAATTAGATTAAATTAACGAAACTTTCTATTGAGCAAAATGGGTTGTAGATTTTGAGGGCCATTAAATTTAACTCCTTAAATCTCGTCGCTACTAAATAGAATACAAAACTGATTATAAATGCGACAAAGAGCGTTAGATCTTTAGATCAAAATATCATATTCGTAGAGCAACGGAAACAATTACGGTAATGATTAAACTAAGATATAATTAGATGATGGAAATTCAGAAATTAACAGTTAATTATTGCTCAGACGATAGATTACACGTGAAAATTGATATCGAAAAAAAAGTCACAACAGAATGAAACACTGGGGAGTTTCGCCGCTGGAAAAAAAGGAAGATGATCCGATCAACTACAGTATTTACATGGAGCTACTTTAATTGGTTGCTCTTTTCATGTAATTTTCTTTTTCTTTTTCTATCTTAGAAATTAGAAAATTATAAAATTAAAAAAAAAGGAAACTGAAATTGAAGATTCCCTATTAACTCGGGCCGTCGCCGCGCGCTTCTCGAAAACCAAAATCAAGCGAGCTCCGGTGGGGGAGGGAGGTTGAGATCGAACCCTCCGCCGCCGCGGGGAAGATCGTTCTGGTTCAGATCGACCACCGAGGACGAGTCCGAGTCGCTGTGGGCCCCGCCGGCGGGGTGGAAATCGGGCTGGTGGAAGTTGGGGTGATCGAATCTCATGCGTTGATGAAACTGGTGGTTCTTCATCACGCCGGCTCTGAAAACCGAGTCAAAATAGAGAACCTGATTCGCGGCCGCCGCGGCTGAAGACGGAACTCCGAAGACGGCTCCGAATCCCGGAACCGGGTGGTGCTGGAAGGGGAACCTCATCGGCGCGGAGCCGAATCCGCCGGAGCTGACACCGTGAGCGAGATTTAGATCCAACGGCGAGGAATCGACCATCAGGGCCGGCGGCTCACGGCTGGAGGACTCGACCGTGCTGCTCTGACTCGGGCTCTGATTGTTGCTTCCGCTACTAATTTTATTATTATTATTTTTTGTAACATTCGGGCTAACATTTTCCGAAGGCTGAGGGAAGTTGGTCTTGGCCTTGGCACCGCGGAACTCTATGGCGGCGGAGTCGTAGGCCCGGGCGGCTTCCTCCGCCGTGTCGAAGGTTCCGAGCCAGACCCGGCTCTTCTTGCCGGGATCTCTGATCTCGGCGGCGTACCTCCCCCATGGCCTCTTCCTCACGCCTCTAAAATGCACCTCCTTCACGTTTCCGTTACCATTCACCCTCACGGCGGCGGTGGCCATCTTCTCTCTCGGCGCCATAACTAAACGGCGGCGTTTTCTGTTTGTAGTGTTTGGGTGGAAAGACTGTTTGGTTGCAGACAATATGTGAGAGAAAGGGGCGTTGAGATTGCGATGGAGGAGTAGGGGGCAGGCTGTGGGCTTTATATAGAGAATTGATGAGCGAGGAATTGAAGAGAGAGAAAGAGAAAGGGAGGAGAGAGAGAGAGAGAGGCACACAGTCAACAAGGGATTTGACTGAGAAGGGATTAGGGGCGGCTCTCCAACGGTGGTAATTTAGTAATTGTGCAATGTTGGTTTCCGTATTACGTGGCATGTGTGGGTTGTCGAGAGAGCACACCCATCATTTTTATCATCATCTGACGGCTGCGAATGCACTCTTTGATTGCGTGCGGTGATCCTTTCCTCCGATCTCCCACGCTCCACTCCGTGCATCGTTTCGATTCGCCGTTTATTGTTGTTGAGTCAACATTTGAAACCGCATTTACCATGACTAGAAGTATTTTTAGAGATTTATTTTTTTTAGTTGTAAAAATACTTAAGTATTTTTCTATGATTCACTGTATGTTTATTAAAAACTATTTCAAAAACATTTTAACAAAATGCATTTTCTGTCATTTGAAAAAACAGTTCCAAACGAGTCTTATATTGTTATGTAACGTTATGTGTCAATGAAACAATAACATTTGAATACAATGTTTTCAAAATTATTTATTTTATTATTAATTAAATGTCACTACGGTGATATACTTGTGCCATATAAGTCATTCTCTAAAATTAAAAAGTGGCAAGGGAAGATGTTTCATTTACACATTTATCGAGATCTATGTAAGCACACTTTCTTTTGAGACTGTATGCTATCGTTTCCAAATTAATGCATAAAAAAAAACTCTTTAGGATTGAAAGTTTCAAATATAAACGTCAAACGAATCATAAACTCAGCAAATTAAGGATTAATGTGTGTGATGAACACATTCAAACACAATTAACATTGTTAGACTAATTTTACTAAATAATGTGTAATTTATTTTAATTTAGTATCAATTTCCCAAAATGATCAACTAATAATCTATCATTTGACACAAAAATACATAAGAGCGCAACATCTTTCCACCTCGTCAACGTATTTGGGCAACATAAACCGCTTGAACTAGTTGTCGGCATAAACTCATATCATGCCGCGTTAACTTTTATTTTCATTTTTTAATTCTTAATGTAATTTTTAATTTGTTGCCCTAACTTTCCTTACTTGGGGGCCACGCTTTTACCCACCCTTTGAACCGATCGCGCCCTTGGACCAAACAGGCGCTACCTCTCGCCCATTCCGGATCCAACACGTGCCCTTTTATTACGCGTGTTCGTTGGATGCGGAGGACCCTCACGCAACCAGCCCCGCCCAGCGTTTCTTACAACATATGGGAGTGGTTTCGGAGAGCAGTATTGTTTTAATCCGACAGCTCCTCCTCCGCACACTCTCTCTGTTATCGTGAGTCACACTCGCATAAAATATTTACTTTCTTTCTATCCCCGCGTTCGTCAGCGTGCTGTTTTAAGCAAAGCTCATAAATCGGAGCTTTTTTATTGTCTATTTCAATTTTTTAAATACATTTATATGTTTACACTAAGAAAATGAAGAGTTCGGTTAAACCACACAATGAGCAACCTAATTTAGTGTTGAATTCGTCATCCACGAGATTCAAACCTACCACCTCTCACTTCCATGTAAATAAGAATATTATCAAACCATAATACTGAATAACGTCTATTTCAATTAACCTTCTCTATTTTTTTAGAAAAAACTTGTGTAGGCTCGACTTGCCATTAAAATTTGTTGAGTGACATCTACAATCCACTCAAAACTCTTCATGTGATAAGTTTTTGTTTTTTGTTTTTTTGTTTTAGTACATTGATATTTTTACACTCGGCTAAGCCACACAATGGTTAGCCTAATTTGGTACTAAATTCACCATTTACGAGATTCGAACCTAAAACTTCTCATTTTCAAATGAAGAAGAATATCACTATACTATAGTACTGAGTGGAGTGACATCCCGTCCCGAATTTTCTATACGTTGTATGTGAATTGACGAATTTATCCTTGACTACACGCGAACGGGTACGTTTGGACAAAAATTTGGGCTGTGGGTGTCCCAACCGTTTAAGCCCAAAGTTTGGACTGATAAGAATCCACGTGTGCTGCACATGCACACGCACACGTGCACGTATCAACTTTTGGTCTTGTTTATCCCTTCCGTTTCGAACACTCTCTCTCTCATACCATTCTCTCATCTTTCACTCGAGTCCAAGTACGGACATACACACACACAAACGATTTCGACACCAACCAAGGCTTCAGGTAAGCTTTTTGAACTCGTGGAACTCTGTTAAACTTATTTATATAAGTTTTAAGCGCTGAAACCCTCGAAAAACACCTCAAACCCGAGCCCAAACTTAAATCACTGTTCATCATCTCTTTCGTGGCTTCGTTTTAGGTAAAAAGGAGATCACCACAAGTCCTAAAATCTTTCCACGAGGCTCGGAGTACCTCGTTCATACGTTTTGGACGTCGGAGTTGGTAGTTCTGGACCTAGCCGAATTTGGAGAAATTTCCCGAGGAATTTCCAGTGGTTTTTCGAAGGATTTGAAGGTACAAATGTGTTCTACATTGAATTTGGAGCATTTTGGTATAAATTTCATGAATTTTGGAAGAAAAATGAAGAAAATATGAGGATTTGAAGTTTGGCCGGAATCGGTCGCCGGCGCCGGCGACGGTCGCCGGAAAAACCAGTCCGGCCGGCGACCTGAGGTAGGGGGTGACGGAATATTCCGTCAAAGTTGACGGAATATTCCAACGCCGTTAACTAACGCTGTTAACTGACGCCGTTAGGAGTTAACGGAATATTCCTCGGCGCGTGCACAGCACGTGACAGCGCGTGGGGGCGCGTCTGTCCGTGCTATTCCAGGCGCGTGGGGGCGCGTGAGTAGTCCTAAAATTATTTTAAAAATATCACGACGCTTGTGACGTCGTGTAGGTCGCGTTGGTATATTCAAATGCCAAAATTGACCTTCGTATGAAAAGTTATTTACGTAGGTCGTTTGTGTGCTGTTAATGACGGTTTTGCGATTAATTCACGTATAGGTGAGACGTATCCGGCGGACGAGCGCAGTCACTCTAGGCTCGGGGGATACGACCCGTCGACATACCAGTGAGTGGGCTTTTGTTTTCAGTATATACATATATATGACGTTTTTCCCAGAAACGTAAATTGATTGATTTACGAATTGATTGGATGTGATAATTGAATTGCCATGTCGTATGCCAATTATGTTTCATGCTTGTGATTATGGTTGCATTCATTATGCACTGATGCCGAGGACGGCCAGGTAAGTAATGTGGTAGTGTTTGAAATGATGATAGATTGGAATTAGTTAATCACCTGCACCTCGGGTGTTGTGCTCCGCCAGAGTAGGGCCTAGCCTTCACGTGATCGTTCACCTCACGCACCGTACGCTCAACTTGGATCCAAGATAGGTGCCTAGCCTGTCGTACAGACCACAATAGGTGGTTCCGACTCGTTGGTGACCCGCGATTCGTCGCACAGCCTTCACGTGATCGTAGCACAGAGCGTAATATTATACACCTAGCCTGTCGTACAGACCACAATAGGTGGTTCCGACTCGTGTGCAGGATGATGATGATAGTGATAATGATGATTGATATGATTGAGTATGTTTGTTGAGCTATAGATTCGGCCGTACAGGTCATTAGGGTTGACTCCGGCTGATAGGGCACTAGGGACACCCTAGTTTTATATTACTTGCCTGATAATGATAATGATGTCTGAATTCGTACATCGACATGACATATTATTACGTTTTGATAGCAAGATTTGACGTTAAGACGAGTTTTCGTATATAAGTTTATATACGTACTATTTTCTGGGAAAATTATACTGATTTACAGCGAGGGGTTATTTATGGATCTTATGAAATGGTTTTGGAAAACTTTGTTTTTGCCCACTCACCTTTTATGTTTTACGCCCCTCCAGGTACTAGGTAGCACCGTCGTGGACGCTAGCGAGGCGCTAAGGCAGTTCTGACAGACTACCACCACTTATGTAGGATTTCTTTCGTAGTTGTAATGTTTGTTAACTTGACTGCACCTAGGTTCGGCTCTGTATCATATGTATATTATAAACTTAACTTTCACTGCTGCACTTTATGCCAAATTCGCTTCCGCTGACGCACACGGCTACGTCACTCACACGTGACGGCCGGCACGCCTCGGTTTCCGGATCGGGGTGTGTCAGTGGCTTCGCGTGATAAGTTTTAATGTGATGTTTATCAATCCCTATCATTCTTCTATTTAAATTTTTTTTTCATAATTATCTTTTTTACGAAGTGTGCATCATGAGATTCGTCTATCAGTTGTATCTTTCCTTCTTCCCCTCTCTATCCTTTTCAAAATTATACATAGGGATGTTATTAGCATTTTGAAAAAAGTTGTATATCACTCATCTTACTTAAAAAATAAAAAATAAAAAATAAAGATCCTTTTCAAAATTATACATAGGGATGTTATTAGCATTTTGAAAAAAGTTGTATATCACTCATCTTACTTAAAAAATAAAAAATAAAGATCCTTTTCAAAATTATACATAGGGTTGTTATTAGCATTTCGAAACAAAGTTGTACATCACTCATTTTACTTAAAAAATAAAAAATAAAGATCCTTTTCAAAATTATACATAGGGTTGTTACTTGTTATTAGCATTTCGAAACAAAGTTGTACATCACTCATCTTACTTAAAAAATAAAAATAAAAAAGATGGAAAGGTACTTAAATGACTTTGATTTGGGATCTGCAGTGAGTATTTATCAAATATAGTTTAAAATTAACTTTTTTTAAAATGTCACTTTTATAAAATAAAAAAAAATCAAATATATCCAAATTTTTACTTAAATAGGCACAAATACCCACAAATTTAATATCAAATAACTTAAAGGCTTTTTAATCAAAATAATTTGTGACATTGACATAAATCCTTAATCTAGTCCTTAACAATTATTAATAATAAATAGTAGTGTTCTTGAATTGGTCTATCGTGAATCATTTTAGTCTTTCTTTGAATTTGTTCATCGTGGTCATTTTAGTTTTTTCATGAAAAATTTGTCAAATACTCTGTTAGTGTGATAATGTAGCGCCACGTGGGTCTCACAAATACAATCATATAATGGCATGTGGATTAACTTTAAAAATTATTTTTATATTTAAAACTAAAAATGATATTAGTAAGAAAAAAGGCGTTGAAGGCATGATTTAAATTCTGCTACTCCCACTTGTGGTAACCATGACGGCGCTCAATGTTGGTGATGAGGGGGTCAAAGGGGATAGGGTTGCGGTGGTGGAGTGTAGAAGTAAAGGTGAAGTTGAACCGGAGCTTGAGGCGACAATAGCTAAAAAACTTTAATTTATTTAATTGTTAAATTTGTGGGTATTTGTGTCTATTTAAGTGAAATTTTAAATATATTTGAAATTTTTTTATTTATAAAAGTGACATTTTTGAAATTAAGAGTTAATTTTTTTATTATATTTGATAAATACTCATATGTGGTCTCCAAGTTTATGTCGCTTATTTATATACTTGACACGTTTACCTTTTAACAAAGAGTTAACAGTGTTAAGCGTTATTATTTTGTATTAAAAAATATATATAACTAATGTGTACCATGGGATAAGAGAACACGACGGAGTCAACGTCCTACCAACACGAATCCAGCCCCAACAACCACCACACCTCGTCGGTGGCCACCATTGCTCCTTGCCGCCTGCCGCCTGCCGCCAAGCATCCTCTTTATGCCTTCCTCTCTGTTCAAACTAACATACCGTCTCTGGGTTAGGTTCGGTACCAAGGTCATTGTGTGGGGTTATACATACGACATCAAATCGAATCAGCAAATTCACCAACGAATTGAACAATTAATCAAAACAACGTTGATGATCGATCTCCAATTGAATATGATTTAAGAGAACCAGACTTTGCTTTCACTGCTCAATATTTAATACTTGCAGGCGGTAGATGTCGGCAGTGAGCGAGGAGACAAGCAAAGAAAGTGAAAGAGAGAAGGAGACTTTGCTTTCACTGCTCAATATTGTGGATGCTTGTAGAAATTGATCAGGACTCGTGAGGTTCATGGAAGGGGAAAAACTGCCTTTTAGCTATATGTTTAACAAATTTTGTTGCTTAATATTATTCTGCGATTTACAACGAATGTCATCGTACAAATAAAAGAGAAGTATCATTAGACCGTAGTACTAAATAATTAGAAAAAAAACATATTTATGCATAGATTTTTTTTCCCTTTTATATTTTGTTTTTATTTCTAATATTAGAATTGAATAAGTTCGAATATAAAGAGAAAACGATAATAAACAAGATTGTGCAAAAAAAAAAAAAATGAACGTTAGAAAATTATTTCGCAAACACGGATTTATCCAGATACAATAGCTCTATATGTGAGATGTGAAGAGGGGGGTGAGGTGTCATATTTGGACCAATCACGTTGTCTCTTTCATTTGATGTGCATCACAGCCTCCTCTAGCTTATAACTTGAAACATGATGACGACGAAGAAAATGATGGCGGCTCTACGAGCTTGGCCACAGCCACAATTTTTTTTGTGGACCAAGAAATTGAGAAAACAACCTCTAAGCTTTATTTTATTTTCTTCTAAATTAAAGATGCTATCTTATTTGGACAACTAAATGAAAACTATAATTTATAAAAGATCAAAAAATTTGCGGTGAAGGCAATAACTGTGTCATTGCTCCTCGTTTATTGGCCTTGTAACTTTAGTTATACTATTCATGATGGGTGTTTTTGCCTTGCAATTAATATAAATTGATGAGGATTTGATCTCCGAGATGAGATTTCCTGCACCCATTTTTGGCTGTGGCTCCTCTGTGTCTTTGTTTTTTGGCTGAGAATTTGGTTTATTTTTTATTATTTTAATTATTGTCAAGTTAACATTAATTATGTTTAGTCTAAAAAGCAAAGATACAGAGGGGACACAACCAAATATGGGTGCAGAAAATCTGATCTCTTGATCTCCAAATCTTGTTGAGATAATACTTTAAGTTTACAATCGTATTCCTAATGAATAATTATATTCACAACACTTTTTTTTTAGTGTATACAACTTAAGAAGTAGTCGCATCATATTTTCATGTTATGAGATGACAGTTGTTGTCGTCAGTTCTCGGCAGACACAATAATTGCTAGGCGAGTCTCATAGTAGAGGCACATATCAAAACAAAAATCTCACAATAACCTTACTACGTAATCCAATAGTCTTTAAGGAGAAAAAGTGAGTTAATGTAGGATGCCAATGTTTCACATCTTCAGGGTGATCATTACCGCACACATAATGGTATGACCATCCCATATTAGATGCCTCATTAAAATCTCGTTAAGTTTGCAAAAATCCAATAATAGTATAGTAGGTGGTGATCATGGTGGTCATGTCAATGGTGGCAAAAAGACAGTTGCAGGAGGTTGTGGTACAGTGGTGATGAGTACGACAAGATGGTGGTAGAAGAAGTGATATGGTGGAGGCAATGGCGTCCGTAGTGGTGATGACGGTACCAATGACAATAACGATGTCGGTAATACAGGATGGCTTTAATTAACACAATATAAGTCTATAACGAGCACATCTAAATTTAAAAGTGAAGCAAAGTCCATCAAACTTATACACAGTACACTTTCTTGTTTAATTTCCCAAGTGTTTCTTATTTCATTTTAATTTCTTATCCTTCTTTTCAAATGGCAAAAAGAAATACTCTTTTGTGTATGGTTGGACTTAGGAAACAAGAAAGAATCAACCACCTTATCCTCCACCGCCAACAAAAGAAAAAAAAAACACAATCCTAAAAGTTGACTTAAAACTTGGATTTTATGTTTCCTAGAGAACAACCACCAGAAGATATCCTCAACCAAACCACTGCATAATGTACACCTCATAATCTAGGCCGCCAATGATATCAAAATAATACCATCAAACAATATATTTTGCTGCCGGAGATGGGGAACCCACCAAGTTTATCAAAGTTTTATTGGTTGGATTTTCTTCGGTCCACTCTCAAAATAGAACTCGAACTCCCTGTCACTTCATACTTTAACATTAATTTTCGTGTTAATATTATAAAATATTATCCAAACAATATAAGCAGTAAGAAATTCTGTAGAGAGTATCACTTTTGAAAATCTCTATAACATTTATGATATATTATTAAGAGAAAGGAGTATTTACCAAATATAGCAAAAAATTAACCCTTAATTTCAAGAATGTCATTTTTTATAAAATCTTTTAAATATATCCAAAATTTCACTTAAATAGACACAAATACTCTCAAATTTAACAATCAAATAAATTAAAGGCTTTCTAGCCAAAATGATTCGTGACATTAACATAATTCATTAATGAGGTTTTGAAAAACGCTAGACACTAGTTGGGCGGCGGGCCGGGGCCTTGCGCCTAGGTGTACTAGGCGAATTTACCTAAATCCGTTATATTTCGTGTAAATAAGTATTTGTTTATACATAAAATATATATAATTTCATCATAAACTACAAAACAGAATGACATATATATTATGAAGTATTTGAACATAATGAAAACGTAGGGAACAAACATATAATGTGTGTTCATTTAAGTATTCAACAAGTTTCTTACAATTTATTGAAAAAATAAAATCCAAAATAAAAGTTATCTATTTTCTGTTTAAATGAGTCGCAACCTAGGCGGGCGCCTCAGCAGGTCTAGACGCCTTTTCTTAATTTTCAAATGCCCAAGCATTAATCAGGGCGGTGGCCAGGCACCTATGCGGAGATTTTTAGAGCAGGTCGTTAACAATTAATGATAATCAATAGTAGTGTTCTTGAATTTGTCTATCGTGAATCATTTTAGCCTTTCTTTGAATTTGTCTATCGCAACCATTTTAGTTTTTTTCGTGAAAAATTTGTCAATTGCTCTGTTATTGTGATGATGTGGCGCCATGCGGGCTCACAAATACAATCATACAACGACATGTGGATTAACTTTTAAAACTATTTTTATATTTAAAACTAAAAATGATATTAGTAAGAAAAAAGGCGTTGAATGCATGATTGAAATTCTGTTGCTCCCACTTGCAGTAACCACGGCGGCGCTCAATGTCGGTCATGAGGGGGTCGAAAGGGATAGGGTTGTGGCGGTGGAGTGTAAAAGCGAAGGTGAAGTTGGACTAGAGCTTGAGGCGACATTAGCTAAAAAGTCTTTAATTTATTTAATTGTTAAATTTGAGGGTATTTGTGAGTATTTAAGTAAAATTTTGTATATATTTGAATTTTTTTTAATAAAAAATGACATTTTTAAAATTAAGAGTTAATTTTTTGTTATATTTAATAAAAACTTTAAGGAAGATAAAGCATATCTTAAAGCGTATAATTGAAGGTGATTAAACATCATGATTTGTGAAACACATTGTGTGATACGTGGCGTCTTTTATTTGTTGACAAACTTCACCTACTTTATTTAATTGTCATCTCCAGCTATTGGCAGGCGAATTAAGCACCGTAATATGTCATTAATTTTTGTTTGATGAGCGTGACACAAAGTGAGGTGATAGGGAAGGATTCCACTTATATCTGTATGCTACCGAAATTATTTTTTGTTTCATATTAAATATTATGAACATTTAAAGACATAGATCTACGAGATCTTGATAAAAAAAAATTCAAATTATTTAATCATCAAAGTATTGAATGCTACGTGGTGACATGAAAGTTTTTTTTGATAGGAAACGGTCAAATTGAAGTTGGGGCTCTGCATCTTTATCTTCTGGACCACATATCACTAGTTTGATGGGAAATTTTTTGTTATGACGGGAACATAGATAGTACATCACGTATTTTTATATAAGCAGTAGAAATTTTTAAATTTTAAATTATTAACCTTTTAACACACATATCCCACTATTTATATAAAGACACGTAAGGTACTATTTTGTGTGACGGTTACATTAAAAAATCTCTCGTAGTGTGATAGTGATAGGTAGTGCTATATCTTGTGAAATATGAAACAGTACGTGCATATGAAAAGGTACATGTATTATTCAGTAACTTTGTTAAAAAAGATACTTAAAAATTCAGTTATTTTTATTTATTTAAAATCTTTAATTATTTTTGTTTTTCAATAATATGTAAAAAAAAACATATAGAATATTTCAACTTTATGTGTATTATTGAATAATATGCCTAAATAACATGTGTTAAAAGTGAAAAGTGTGTAAGTATGTGTGATACGTGTGGATGTAAATTTTCGCCTTCTCTTTCTTTGATAAAATTACACATATAAAACAATCAACACCTTTGGTCAAGGCCAAGAGCCTCACGCGCCCACGATGAATGGGGGGCTTTGGCCGAAGAACCTCCGATGCCAAAGTTAGAATTTAGAGAGAAAGAGTGTTTAGAGAATTTTGGAATTTTTGCAAGAGTGTTGGACCGATTTTTGGTGAGAATGGGTGTCTATTTATAAGGATAGGCCGGCCCCCTGTGGAGAAGGTGTGGCCGGCCCTTTCATTGATTTTTTTGGGTTGAATTAGTCAATTTTGACACAATTTTGGGTTTACTTTGTAGCTAATTAATTGATAACTAATGGATTAATTTGGTAATTAATCCATTAATTACTCAATTAACATATTTTTGGAATAAACATGTTGAAGGTTATGGGATGATTTAGCTAAAATGGTAAGAAATATATGGAATAAAATAGGTTTTAAAAATATTACCTATTTTGGGTATTTCTGGCTTGGTTGAGGATGAATACCAGCTACTCGCGCGTAGGGATTCTGAAACACCTCAAGGGTATTTTTGTCTTCTTCACTAAAAAACTCACGTGTCGCCTTGTGATTATTTTTGGCTCTACAATACGTATATCATATGTTGGAATTTTGGAAAACTGTGCAACTTAACGAATTATTAAGACGTATACGAAAAATGAAAATATTTTTTAATCAATAACAATATAACCACTAATTTTCTAATAACACACACATAAACTCGTTGCACATGCGTATTTAACGCAAAAACTAAAATAATCTGATAATCACGTAACAGTGTCACAATCTGGCTTTGAATTATTTTCATTATTGGTTTAAGTGGATGATGACATGCGGTGGTAGTGGCTAGAGGAGGTTGGTTTTTGGTTTTGAGGGCAAAGAGATGAATGTCACACAAAAAAGCAGACAAATAATTTAAGTGGAAAGGGGTTGTCAAGTGTGAAATGTGAGCGTGAAAGCGAGTAAGTATAATATGTGGTGGCGCCGTGGCGGTGGTTGTGAAGTTGACTAGCTTTTATGGCGTCTTGACTAAATGGCTCCATGGATTTTTTCGTGTGTTAATTATGTGCCTTTGGAGCCTTGCCTAGTTTGGACTTCCTAGTTTCTTACCCCCTTTGATTTTCTTTGCTTGGTCAAATGCTAACCTCGTTCAAAACATGTTTAACAACAAAAAGTTGTGAAATAATGGTGGGATTAGTTATAATTAACGAGTTAATGACGAGTTAGCATTTTTGTTCACCAGTAACAGCGAGGGTGACGCTCACTTCCTATTTGATTGTCGTTATATTAGTTTGACTTTTAAAATTCATATCTTAAACTTATTAAATCAAAGAAATTTAATGACAATCAATCAGAACGAGCATCACCTCTCTAAAAGAGGGGATATAGCGAAATTGGCAGACGCTACAGACTTTATTGGATTGAGCCTTGGTATGGAAACCTACCAAGTGAGACTTTCAAATTCAGAGAAACTTGAAATTAAAATTGGGCAATCCTTAGCCAAATCATGATTAATGAAATAAACAAGGGCTTCATAAACCGAGAATAAAAAATGATGGGGTGAGCCAAGTTGCAATCTTAACAAAATATTGTGTTAAGCACGAAGAAAACTCTCAAAGTGAGACCTTTATAGATTTTTTGTCTCATGTTAAACTAACATTATAAAATATTATATTAAAAATACGAGTGCAAAGAATTCATAAAAAATCTGGCTTACAAGGGAGTTATCTTTTTAACATTTCTCAAAAGTGGGAATGGGAAAGCAGCTAAAAAGTTGTTGTGACCAGTAAGTTGGTGCTGCCATTTACTCTAAATAAATATCACGACACATAAAGACCATACATTGATTCCTCAAGAAAATAAGAAAAACCATTGACTTTGACTATTTCTTTAGTAGTGTGTAGTTGGCAAATGGCAATAGTAAATTGGTAATTAACAACCAAATGAAAATGTCACCCTAATTGATACTTATTTTTTAATCTTTATCTCTTGGAAAAAGGTAAATTGGTAATTCTACCGAGGCGGCTTTGGATGGAGCGAAAGGTGTAATTCCACATAACTTTAAATTTAAAATGTCTTCAAATAATTCTGCCATCTAAAATTTGTATATAATAATGTTTTACATTTAAAATTTTACGTCTATTACTATTAGCACTTTAAAATACTAGAATGTTGTATTTTAATTTTATATTCTTGTTTGGTTGTTTAAGAATTGATTGGATTACTTTTGATTATTTAGTGAAGGTTATGTCTATACCTCTTTTTGCTTATTATTTAATGTTTGTACATTTACAATCAACGAGTCATAAAGTTTGTTTTGATTTAAGTTATTGCTTTCTAACGTCTATACGTTGTTCTACTTTTTTTGGCAAACTATTTTCAGACTTTACCATTTTATAAATTTCGAACCCAAGGCCCCTGATATCTTAAAGACGACTCTGAGTTGTAGCATCAAGTATAAATTAGTCAGCAATATGTGAAAATTTCGTAATTATATATTCACTCTTGCACTCGAAATTCCGAATTTGATAATTATATGTTGTCATGTAAAAATGGAAACCTAGTAGAAAGGAACAGTAATCAACAGTGGGTTTTAGTACTTAAAAGTCCAGTCCAATTCAGTATACAGGCAACTCATTTTTCTTGGTCGACGCCGCGCGGAATACCCAAGGACAAAAAGGTAAAACAACACTGCATGAAGGCAGAGACGTCGACGCGTGGCGCGACGCGGAATGAAGAGGAAGAAGCCGCCAAGTTGCCGGCCCCAGCCGCCTTCCAAGCATCTACGTTCCCACTTGCGTCTTTCCGGCGGAGTCCTCCCAATTCAAATTCCAGGCCTCCTCGCAAAAACCCATCCAAGGCGGAGAGTCGCTTTCAGCAATCGATGCATTAGCCAAATCAAATATTCAAACTTTTTTGATTAATTAGTTGTTAATTTGGTTTAATTTTTTAATTAAATTAAACAAAGAAATCAACTTTGTCCGAGTCTCTTTCTCTCACATCGTTGAAACCTCAAAACCGGAGACTCCAATGGGTCGTCTCCTCAATCTATCAGAACCCTTCAACACTCCCCAACCCTCGATCTCCGATTGGGTTTGCTCCCAAATCGATGGCTCTCAATGCGCCTCGCTTCGACCCCCAATCCGCCGCCCAGAAGGCCGTCGCGGCCATCGGGTCCGGGTACGATCTCTGCAACGACATCCGGCTCACCGCGTGCAAACCCATGCTCGTCGACCTTGACCCGACCCGGACCCGCGACCTCGTCGTACCTGGCGGGCCCGTCGTGCCCGACGTCTCCACCTCCATCAGGTGCGATAAAGGCGAACGCACCAGGTTGCGCTCCGACGTCGTTTCTTTTAATCAGGTATTGTTTTTTCCTTTCTCGGGAAAGGAAATTCGTATGCTTTTCCTTTTTTTTGGCGCGAAGGGGTCTCTGGGTTTTGATTGTGGTTGGTTTTGTGACTGGTTGGTGATGAAGAATTGGAGAAGATCGATTTTTTAAATTTAAAATTTAAAATTTTTATAGTAGCAACGGTAGAATTTCATTCAACACGAAACCAGAAGCAGAATAACAAAGGCTTTGTTTTCTGCTAACAATCTCTGCATTGTTTTTATGCCCAGATGTCAGAGCTATGCAACAAGGAACTGTCTCTATCGGGCAAAATTCCGTCTGGTGTGTTTAATGCTATGTTTGGATTCACTGGCTGCTGGCAGAAGGATGCAGCTCCCGTAAAAGCTCTTGCTTGTGATGGTTGGTTGATAACTCTGTATAACATTGAGCTAGCGAGATCCCATGTAAAGCTATCCGAGCATGTGAGACAGGAAGTGCCTTCTACATGGGACCCTGCTGCCCTTGCTGCGTAAGATTTCATTTCTTTATCGGATAGCTCAATTCTCCAATACCTTTTGTGATGGCTTCTGCTGAATTTTTGTTGGTTAATGCTCTTTCACATACTCTTCCATTGTTGAATGCACATAAAAGTTTTGTTGAGTTAGGCACTCGAAACTATTACAAATTACGATAACATAGAGGTGTAAAAGCAGAATGTATGTCGTTCCCCTTGCTGGACAGTTATTTATGTAGATTTTCCAGCTAAGGTTTGTACAAGGGTTCTGTGCCACTGTGCGCTGATGTTTAAGAATTTGAATTCCAGGTTCATTGAAAAATACGGTACTCATATTGTTGTTGGGGTGAGGATGGGTGGAAAGGATGTATTTCACATAAAGCAGTTACAAAATTCAAATCTTCATCCCACAGAAGTGCAGGAATTGTTAAAGCAATTAGCCGATGAGAGGTTTTCTGAGGATGGAACTGGATTGAGGTCCAATGATTTATCAGGAAAAACGAAGGTAAGCAGAATTTTGAATTGTATAACCTTGCCTCTTTTTCTTAGAATCTTATGCGCTTCTGTTTTATCTTGATACAAAATTATGAAAATGGAAGTGGTGGAAATTGATGAGGTGACTTAATTTTATTTTAATGTTTATGTTCGTTGTTTCAGGATGACGATTCTATGGCCTGGGATGTTCGTAGAACATATATGGCCTCAATGCCTCCTATCGTCACACATAGGAATGATGTAAGCCTTTTGGTGTCCATTTTAACAGTTGCTTCACAAATTCATTGAATGTGAAACAATCAACCTGCATTGGATGGATGAAGATATCTATAATTTTTATTTAATGCAGGGTACCGTTACTGTTTGTGTTCGAAGGGGAGGTGTTGATATTGGTCAAAGTCATACCAAGTGGCTTTCAACCGTATTAGAGTCACCTAATGCCATATCGATGTCCTTCGTGCCCATAACCTCTCTGATGGGTGGTGTCCAAGGAATTGGATTTCTAAGTCATGCAGTGAATCTCTACCTTAGATGTACGTATCCCAGTTAGCTAAATTATTTTCCCATAAAAAGTTTGAAAACACTCATATTTCTATGGTAAACCTTGCAGACAAACCGCCAATAGAGGAACTCCATCAATTTTTGGAATTTCAGTTACCACGTCAATGGGCTCCAGTGTACGGCGATCTGCCTCTCCGTCTCAGGCGCAGAAAACAAGTGTCCCCGTCACTTCAGTTCACCTTTATGGGCCCAAAGCTGTACGTTAACACTGTGAAGGTAAATATCTTGTGATGTAAAATATTGACACAGTAGCTGCTGATGGCATGTTGGGAATTCCTTGTTCTTTGAAGACTTTCAATTTTATTTGTTTTATGAAGCGATGAACTCTTTAAGAAATTCCTTAAAACTGGAAAATTGTTGTGTCGATGAGTTGAAAGATGCACTGTTCTTTACCTCGATTCGCAAAACATGAAATCAGTTGAAATGTGCTGGAAAAATGTTCACATTTTCATTGATCCTATTACTCAGGCTATCGCCTTTGGATTGTTGTTTCTAATTTTACAATTTTCAGGTTGATACTGGAAATCGACCGGTGACAGGAATGCGTTTGTATCTTGAAGGTAAGAAAAGTGACCATCTGGCAATCCATCTCCAGCACCTTTCTACTCTTCCCACTACTCTCCAACTCTCAGACGATCACAGTTATGAGCCCATTGACGAGCCAGAGGATCGACGCTATTTTGAACCTGTCAAGTGGAGCATATTTTCACATGTGTGCACTGCCCCGGTACAGTACAATGGGGCCTGTATTGATGATTCCGCTTCAATTGTGACGAAGGCCTGGTTTGAAGCCAAGTCTGTCGGAATGAGGAAAGTTTTGTTCCTGAGGCTTGGATTTTCAACGGTGGCATCTGCAAAACTCCGTAGATCAGAGTGGGAAGGACCCTCAAGCTCTTCTCGCAAATCAGGATTCATCTCAACCTTGATCAGCACAAGGTTCAGTACTGCATTGAATCCGCCTGTGACGCCAAAAAAAGTGGATTTGAATTCAGCAGTTTACCCCAGAGGGCCACCTTTACCAAGCAAGGCACCAAAAATGGCGACGTTTGTAGATACCAAGGAAATGTTAAGAGGTCCGGAGGACTCGCCAGGATATTGGGTGGTCACCGGAGCCAAGCTTTGTGTAGGGGGCGGGCGAATCTCAGTGAAAGTGAAGTATTCGTTATTGACAATAATGTCAGAGGATTCTATGTTGTTGTAAGAAACCAAAGGAGGGAAGAAACACGTACTTTTGTTGTAAATGTTATACCTTGTACATTGTCCATTCTTAAAATTGATTTGGAACTTGATTCCGTGTGGTTCAAATCCAAACTGATTTGCCAATGTGATTCTTTTGTGAGAATTAAACAGCTATTTTTCCTCCATCAAGGCTACCGTACGAGAGAAATTTACCGACAACTTTGTCAGTACTACAAGTTAATATATTAGCTCCGTTTTTAACTTTCTCACTTGCATTACATGACTTATTTGTGATTAGCTCCGTTTTTAACTTTCTCACTTGCATTACATGACTTATTTGTGATACTGTCATAGTAACGTCCTGTTGAACGTTTTAGTTTTATGGTTTTTAAGAATGATCTCTTTTTTTCAAATAAAAAATATATCATTTAATTTATTAAAAATTACACTTGAATAGGCATACAAAATTGTAACATAATTCCACAAAAATCACCAATAATCCCCACAAGAGCATGAACCATCTTTGAAATGAGGGAATCTGTTGACGTCCCTCACAATAATCTCCCTCGAAACAATCTTACAGATGAACTTTAGTGCTGTATGGCAGTCCACACACTCTTAGATTCTTCTTCACCCTGATGGGAGCTCCTGGCGGAGTGGCAATCAACGCGAAAGCCACTGCAAGCAGCAAGCTTCTCGCTGTGGTAGCGCAGAAGCCGCTGCTTTCACCTTGTTCCATGTCATGGAGGTCCATCTCCACCATTGAACATAGCTGGCTTTGTACATTAGATCGAAATGTTCATCGAGTTTCGCATAAACTTCATCACTTCTTGAATGGCTTCTATCTCCTACTATAAATGTGTGTACCTGGTCTCTGACCTCAATCCAACTCATCCTAGGTTCCTTCTTTACCTGGCCATCTTTCATAAGTTTTCTCATTTTCGCCACATCACCCCACATGCAGGCTGATGCGTAAATGTTTGCAAGAAGTACGCGAGTACCAGATTTCTCGGGCTCAAGAACTAAGAGCATTTCAGCAGCGCGCTGGCCAAACTCAACATTTTTATGGATTCTCGCAGCACCAAGAAGTGCCCCCCAAACAGATGCGTTCGCTTGAAATGGCATTGTGTTCATTCATCTTCCCTGCTCTGCCAAGGAGATCAATCATCCAAGCATAATGCTCTTGCCTCGGCACAACTCCAAACATCTCTGTCATGGACTCGAAATACTTTTTGGCTTCCATTACCAAACCTGAGTGATTGCAGGCACAGAGGACAGTTACTAAAGTAATATGATTGGGGGAAACACCAACCTCGAGCATCTGAGTGAATAAGTTGAGGGCCTCTCTTCCATGCCCCTGTTGAGCGAGTCCTCCAATCATTGCAGACCATGAAACTATTCCTCTCTCAGGTACCACAGTGAAAGCCCGATCTGCATCTTCTATGCTTCCACATTTGGCATACATGTTAACAAGAGAGTTCCCTGCAAAAGCATCGGACATGAATCCAAACTTGAGAATGTGAACGTGGATCTGTTTCCCTTGCTCGTATGCAGACAAATTTGCACAAGCATTCAGGAGAGAGCTGCATACAAATGAATCAGGTTTGTTTTCCCTCTTCAGCATTTGCAAGTAGAGTTTTAGAGCTTCTTCTCCTTGTTCATATTGCGAATAGGCTGTGATCATCGATGTCAAAGCCACCACATCCTCAATTGGGCATTCTTTAAAAATTCTTGCCGAGTCTTCTACTCTGCCGCATTTTCCATATGTATCAAGAAGGCTATATATAACATACATATCAGACTCGAAACCTGTTTTGACAGAAAGTGAGTGAGCTTGTTCACAAACATCAATGGCCTGCACGCTCGCCAAGGCTTTGAGGACTGTAGATAAGGTGTCTGGTTAAATTCTACTCCCTCCTTATACATTTCAGAAAAGAGGGATACGGCTTCTATATCTTCCCCATTCTGCAAATTTTAGAGCCCGATCATGGTACTCATGAAGAACACAGCCAGCAATAACAGCATTCCAGGAAACTATACCGGCTGTGCGATTTTCTCAAAAACTGTTACTGCATCTTCAAGACTTTTGACTTTTGCATACATGTCAACAAGTGCATTTGCTTAGAATGAGTTGGATTCGTACCCAAGCTTTATCATATATCCATGAATTTTCCTTCCACGACTGCCATCCCCGAGCCCAGTGCGTGCGTTTATTATACTAGATAGACTGTACTCGTTCGGTCTTACTCCGCTCAGAACCATTTCCTGAAACAAATCCATTGCTTCTCCATGAAAATCACTCCGCACGTAACACGAAAACAATGCATTCCACGAAACAACGTTCCGTTCTGGAATGGCACCAAACAACCTCCTAGAATCCCCAAACTCCCCGCATTTCGCATACATTACAACCAAAGTATTTGCAACAAACTCATCAGACTCAAACCCCGCAAGCAGCGCAACCGCGTGAACCTGCTTTCCGAGTCCCAAATCTCTAGTAATAGAGCACGCCTTAATAACACTCGGAAATGTAAACTCATTGCACTCAACTCCCAACGAGTGCATCTCACGAAACGCCGAAAGGGACTCCTTTCCAAGCCCATTTTGGGCATACCCAGATATCAAAGCAGACCAAAAAACCAAATCTGGTTCAGGACTTTCATCAACCAGTTTCCGGGCGTGCTCAAAAATCGGACATTTCGAGTACAAATTGACGAGACGGTTCCAAAGATTCGGGTCTTCGGAACATCCGAATCTGATCATGTGGGCATGGATTTCCCTGCCCACAGCAACAGATTTGGAAGCAGTGCATTGCGACAGAAGCTTAGAGTAGGATACAGAAGTGGGGGTGAAATTAGGGTTTAGGGTTTTTAAATTGACAAAATTTTGTTGTTATGGTTGGAGTCTGGGTTTTAAAAAAGAAAAATTAGCGAAAAATTAAAAAAAACTTCTTTTTTAATGATTTTTTTTAAAAAAAATATAGCAAATAATATTAGAAAAAGGTGAAAAAGTAATTTTTTTATTAAAAATGAACAATACCGAGAGTTTTTTTGTTAAAACTCTTTTTTTTTAAAACTCAATAGAAAATATTTATGTGAACTAACAAATGGCAAGGTTGTTCCCAAATGATATATAATATTTTCCAAAATGTCAACAGAAAAATCTTGTGAATTCTAAATACTTATTCATAAAGAAATACGTGATATAACTCATGATTTTTAATCAGATTTCGCATGCCAAAAGTCATCATCCTTTTGTGTTATCCATTTCTCTATCCCAGCCAATAATCTCATCGACCACGTCACCTATCTGACCAATGATATTCGATTCAACAACAAAATGAATTGAAAAGCTTCATTGTTCATCACAATTGAATTGATGTGCTGAAAACTTCACATTCACCCGTTTTATATGTACAAAGCCGTAAACTATCATAAATTAATCTTCTCCATTGACTAAAAACAACGAACGTTACTTCAGAACGCATTACAATCTGGAGGAAAAGGTGCTAAAGATAAAGATAGGTTATTCTGATCAAGAACTCATAGCAAATCTCATTCGAGGCACACATTCGGTTGTTTAAGAAGGTAAAACCATTGGAAACCCGCCCGATAAGTGCCCCCTAACAAGATTTTGAATAACTGATCATTTTTATTATCGTAGATACAACTTACTGTCTCCAATCAGTCACCTAACAGTGTTGAGAGGAACAGATCTTGCACGAAACCAGCTCTTCCAGCAGCTTGTCGAATCCTTTTTTCCCGCTCTTCATAACTCAAGGAAGGATCAAAACTGCAAAAGAGAGAGACACAGAGAGCCGGAGAAAGAGAGAAGAGAGAGACATATTTCAGGTTCAAAGAACAGCATTATAGGCTCTTGCACATGCAATAATCCGGAAAGATGGGCATCATCGGATAAGCCTCTTCACCATCAACAGTTCTGATTACATTAACCCCTGATTCATTATCATTGTTTACACCTTTAGGGGAACGAAGAAATGCATATAAATTGAGTGATTTGGTTACACTAGTCATGAACACCAGCATACGTGGGCGTAGTCCATTGTCTAGAGCAAATGTGTTACCCCATATGCACCCAAGTTCAATCCCCCTCCCCACAGTTTAGATTCGTTTAAAGTAGAATATTTGTTTGCATCAGAAGGAGAATCCTTGTATTAACACAAAACTCAAACCAAGGCGTCGACTTGGCACCACCTTGGTCACTAATATTTACACCTTGAAGAGGCTTGAACACCCCACCCACCCAAACAAAAGTTGGCAATACTGTATAACCAAGGTTGGTGATTTTATCTACCAATAATTTTGATGCACAAGTTTTAGGAAGAAAGAAATAACCATGTAAGTGAAATAATAAACTTACGCTATACATTGGAAGGTAGCAACTAGGTGATAATCAGCATTCAAACAGTAGTGAGACGATGAGAACCATGTCATGCATCATATTCGAACAATTAAATGGCTATTGAAAGAGGATGTCAATTAAAACCAGTTTGTGAGAAACATGAAACAGTACCTTGATTTCCAAATATGTGATGGCACCGCATTCTTTGTGGAAGCGTCCTCAGTAGTGGTTACCACAGATTTTGAAATTTCATCTGCTCCTGAAGCAGGGAAATTCAAAATAAGTGATGACAAGAATGGATCAGTTGCCGCTGCATTAGACACATTAGCATTTTCTGATCGATATCCACCGCTCCCTAGAAGCACCTGAAGATGAGCCTCACGAAGATCCCGGCCAAGGAGAGACAGTGCCTGACTGTTAGGAATAGCAACTCTACGCAATCTGCGACGTCTCTGCAAGTGGTATTCAGTCAAGGAAACTAAAAGGGCAATCAAGCTTTTGTACATAGATATGTTATCAAGAATTCCAATTTACTAAATTTTCCAGTTTAAAGGATATCTTGAACAAGTGTCCATGCTGCAGTGTGATATGACTTAACATATCCCGTGAAACTTTAACGGAGCAAATGGGACAAATCTGCAAAAGGAGAAAGTAAAAAACAGCACGTCTTTCTTGCACGAAATATCGACTGAAGTAAAAAATAAAATATAGATGAAAACCACAAAACCAGTTAGTCTCATGTGCCATCAATTTCAGGGATAAGAAATAAGGGGCGAAAGATACAAGTACGCAAAACAGTCCGGTTGATAAATTTTGCAACTTATATTACAAAGACAATCCATGCTTTACTTGCCGCAAAATATTTGAGATTGCTCGAGCATCAACAAGAGTTAGAATGAATCCTTTCAAACATTTCAGGTAAAAAAGAACGATAATTTGGTGAATTCATAGCCCTCTCTTTCTTCTTTATTTCCCTAAGAGGAAAACGGTACGATGTTTTAGCAGTTATGTAGTTACATGCCACCTTTGATGAATCGAAAAGTCAATCACAGATTTCCAAATTGGGTAATAACATTTGGCCGACACAAAAGACAAAGATCATAGCTTTGTCCTCCAGAGGAACCAAATCATAAAACTTTATGCAACATAAACTAAATCGAACAAAAAAAGACAATAAGTAAGAACGTACGGTGACTTTAGATTCGCAGGAGTGCTCGTCTTCGAGGTGGGAACACAAGGACGCGATGTCGAAGTCCTCGTAGCAATACGGGCACGGGAAGTCGGGTCGGACCTCGTCTTCTACCTCGAAATCATCGATGCTTAACCGATCTATATTTTAAAAAATTTTCCACAGAATTAACAAAAAAAAAAAAGAAGTAAATAGAGATCAGAAATGAAAAACAAGAACAGAGGAGGATGAGGGGAGTACGGACCGAAGTGGGAGCTCTGGTGGTGGTGCTGCATCGTGTACTGGCGTTTGGCGGCGGCGAGGCGGGAGGTCCAGAACTCGGAGTCCATTGAAGACGGATTCGACTCGACTCAAATCGGTTCGATCAGGTGCTAAAGCTAAGCTTTTTGATTGATTTTAAATTTCAAATTTCTGATAGAAAAAGTACAAATATTTAGAAAATGTTGAATTTGTGAATTATTTGAGTTGGTTTCTCTTTCTGTGAGATATTATTGAAGTTTGATCTCTGCACCAAAATACCACGAGAGAAAGAGTGACGGAGAGAGATTTGAGGAGGAAGGAAGCTGGAAGCATATATAAATAGAATTATATATATATATATAAAAGCTAAAATATTTAGATATATTGAGATTCTGGAAGCAGACAAATAAATAAATAATAAATTGTGGATAATTTGACTTTTTCTTAAGAATGACTCTATGAATATAAATTTTTAATTGTAACAGAAATACAAATGATACATCACGTGTTATTATATAAATAGTAAAAAAATTTAATTTTAAAGTTATTAATATTTTAACACAATATTCCACTATTTATATAGGGACATAAAATGTATCACTTCGTGTGACGATCACATTGAAAAATTTCTTGTTCACACCATGCATAGGACGGAGACTGCTGAGTGCTGACTATGTTTATTTCGTTAATCATTTTTTTCAGGTTTAAATATTAATTAAGGGTAATTAATTATGGGAATAATATTTAAAATTTTTGTGGTCAGCACTGAGCGTCGAGGTGGAAGTAAAGCAAATGCGAAAAGATGTCGGATTCTTGCCGTCGTGTATATTTTGCAAGAGGTTATGATTTCTTTCTCTGTCTGTTGAAATTAAGTTGGGAGTCTCATCGTCTATCGTTTTAATGCGTTTTTAAAATAACTGAAAGCACTAATTATATGTTTCTTATAAGAAATACTTTAAGTATTTTTTTTAAATTCACTTGTATTTTCACTAAAAATGGTTCTAAAAATATTTCTACTACAAACACTTTTGATCATTTTAAAAACACTTCTAAACAAATCAATAGATAGTCAAATTGCATTCAACTGCCTTTGAGATTATCTTTCAAAGTATAAACCCTCAAATGGTTTACGTGTTGTGTTGGTGAATGAGCAATTTGGGCGCTCCATAAAGTCAAACTTGTTACCCTACAAGGACTAAGCAGGTCCGCGTCCGAGGACTTGGTCAGCTTTCTCCAAGTCCGACCACTGCGTGACGTGAGATATAATTAATAGAAACTACCCCGATTTACCGTTCACGCTAAGATTGTTTAGGGGTTGGAAACAGTTGAGGGACAGAAACTTCGATAGAGTTGCTGATTATGACAACTCTGAAACCAAATTCGATAGAGCCACCAAAATGTAAGGGGCTCTGTTTGTGACAACAGTCGGACATCTTATGTGGTCCGGCTGCTATACACATGGTCCACCCTAGAGGTCTCCACAACTCCAAAAAGGAAATGTAAAATTGGCTTATCCCTTATATTAAACGCGAAACAAATCAAGAAGACCGGAGATTGGAAACTGCATCAACATGTTTGCCCTCAACCTCGTTATGGTCGAGATGTCAAGATCGGAAATTTTATCATAAAAACAATATAGATCATCGTTATGGCACCTACATTCACCTACTTGGTGAATGATTGTAGAACAAATACAACTCTGTGCATTAAACTAGGATGAAGCATGCCTCAAGTATCAAGCAAGTCCTACAAAGTCCATTGAAATCCATCAAAACTACGACCGATGCACCGCATTCCAACAGATAACAATCATCCATCTACAATGAAAGAAAAGAATAATGTAAATTTTATGAAGACTCAGAAATTTGCAGCCATTTTGACATAATTTGTAGTTCAGATGAAAACGTAGAGCGCGATTGGACAAAAGTAGGAATTTAGACATTCGTTTCTAATTAAACAATTAGGTTCACAACTTAAACTCCATAAGCAAGGTAAACAGAAGCGCAACATGGTAAGTCTCCTAGCCAATTTTTGAAGTCTGCTAATGAGAAATCATCATTCATCACAGCCCTAAACAAAGAAACAGGCATAGTCAAAAGAAGTGAAGCAGTGAGAAGAACACAATTAATGTTCTATGTCCAGGGTTGTCGATATGGATTAGAATCAGAGTTGAAGCATGATATGATTATGCTACTAACAGATTTTGGCAAGTAGAAGAATCTACTACAACCATCACCCTTGAAATTTGACACCAAAAGTGACCAATTAATAGCAAGGCAGGACAGTGCATCTTCTAGTAAAGAGTAGATATATGGTTTATACAATTATGGTTTAAAAAAAAAAAAATCAATGAAACCATCAGTTGAAGTGAAACCGAAATGTACAAAAGTGCAATTCTTGACCTAATTAATGAGGAAACACTATCATCATCGTCATTTTTCATCACCATCATCATGGTACAAATAGATAAAAGACTTTAAACAACCAAAAAACATTAGGAAGCACCAATATTTAATTTTTAGTTCCTTTTACATCAAGAAATTTAAGAGTTTTATTCACCACCTTGTCTTAGAGTGCAAGTACATAAAACTTTGCTCGAACCCTCTGATATTCATCATACATCATCATTGCAATCTGAGTGAATACAACAAATCAGTGTTATTACTAATTCTATGCTTGTACGTCTACGCTGACATGAATAACAAACAACAAAGACAGTAGTTCAGCTAGAGTTGTCATTGCCATTCAAAGTTTCATGGTTCGTATCAGTATAAAAACATCAGTGATTTATTCATTGTCAGTGAATGCAAATTTTTATAAAGCACATTTGTGCAAGAAATACAACTGTTATATTGGAGGAAAATCCAATTTTATATATAAAAGCCAACAAAAATAGTTGTAGACCATAGTCTTCTTATCTAGTCTACTAAAGAGAAGTCGACAACAACAATAAATCCAAGTCACTCCATATCTGATGCTTGATCCTCATCTAGTCTTGTCTTGCCCTACAAAAGCAAAAGCATATGCATTCTTTCATTGCACAAGATGGGGAGAGATAGAGAGAAAGATGGGATAGACCGAAAGAAAAGGATGAAATTTTGGAGCAAAATAGGCAAAAGATTGTCTCACTGATTTTAAGTCCTGGCAATACTTCCATCCATGATCATCTAACATCACCCCCCTTCTCAGACAAAGAAAAAAGAAAAGAAAATTGAAGAATTTAAAACAATTAGGCCGTCATTGTAGCCAAAATGTTAAAACTTTTGAGCAAGTAAAGATGCCCACTTCTTAATGCACCATAATAACTTATGCAAAAAAAAAAGAAAAAAAAAATCGAAATAGTTAAATGATAGACTTAAAGTAATGCTAAATGACCTGCATTCCTTAGAATTCTAATCTAGATGACAAGTAACGAATCACTAAAAGAACCCCAATTTCACTTCAGGAACAATAAAGCAAATACTCGGCAATTAAAAGCAACCACAGTGCTCAAATTTTGCGAACATAAACGAGCAATCATCGATCAATACACAGATAAACTACAATGCAAAAATTTTGTCCTTTCAATTCAAAGCCTTGCTTATGACAAATCAGATTGCCTATTGACTAAAATATTAGAAACAGAGCAACTTATAGTGTACTCACAAAGAACACGAAACAAGTAATTGAGCCGATAAGCAATTTCCAAATCCAATGTCACAAATAATCAATTCAGCAAACACCCATCACGAATCACGAAACGAAAACTCGAAAGACAAAGAGGGAGTACCTTCGGAGGTCCAACCGTAGGAGCGCTGAGAGACGGAGAGCATTGAAGTGAGCAATGCAGAGGCTGTGGCTGTGTGGTACGGAAGCATCGTCTCCACGCAGCAGCTCAACTCCACGGGCGACCTTCAAAGCAACAAAGCACACATTTTAAAGTAAAACTGAAATTGATAAAAGCAATTGATATTGAAAGTTATGAGATTTAGGGTTTGATGAGTATTTGATTTACCTGAAAATGCGAGGAGCGGAGAGGCTTTGGGTTGGTTTCCGGATGCGAAATGGTGAGGAGGCTGGTTTGGGTCCGGCAGCGGAGGCGAGCCTCGAGGCCACGGTGGTTCGAGCCGCAGAGGAGCGGAGGACGGACCTGGCAGCGGCGAAGGAGGACATGGCTGTGGGATGGCGGATGGTTTTGGGGTTTTAGGATTTCGTGAGTGGGATGAAGGTTTTGGGACCTTAGAGGACCGTTCTGGTGTATTTCGCGTGTATGTCTACTCCTAGGATTGAGAGCGTGGCATACGATGATTGGTTGACGAAGTAGATGGCTGTGATTTTTCAGTTAAGATCTAACGGCTTGGAATCTCCATTCCCGTTCTTAACTACACAATTACTTTACTATTCTTCTACTTCTTTCTATTTATGTTCAAAATTATAAAATTTAGCACAATCTTATTTGGTTAGATCAAAACTTCATAAAAATAGTTGATTAAGACAATGTGTTCGCCTTCTTGCATTCAAGTTCGAATTCTCATACTTATAAATTAAAGTAGTTTAAAATAGAATATCAAATTGTCAAAAATAAAATCTTGAAGTTCAAATAGTGATGGTATTTAGCTTGTAGTTCAAGTGGTTAAGTATATTTACGATTCATAACTTTTTAAATTTGAAACAAAGTGACCAAGCATACAAGCGAAATGCAATACCTTAGTGCGAAATGTAAATCTCGATTCAGAAATTGACAAAGTATATGGTTTGATTCAATTCCGAACAAATTATCCAAGCAATATCAGGCTCTTAACCACCACGTCAACTGTGATAAAAATATGAATTCACACTGAATAACTCAGTTTTCAGTACACAAATGACTAGAGAAATATGACACAATGCCACGGAATGGAAGTGAAGTTTATTTCCCTTTGTATGGAAGTGTAAAAAATGCAGTTACCCTCTGGCATCAAACATTGCCTTCTTAGACTTGCTCTTGCTCTTACTCCTGCTGATCTTTACTAGAGCACCAAGCAGCAGCGGTATGCAGATACGCCGAGACATGTCTACTCGACGTCTTGTAGAGACCTCAGACTGCGAACCCTTGATCGAAATTCTGTCATGCTCTTCGAAGCGGATGGAATTGGGGAAGTACAACCGTCCTCTATCACCCGTTCGAATCCCAATTAGTCGGCCTAGTGACATGCTGTGGTCTTGGAAGAAGGATGCTGATGACTAGTTGGGAAGGTAAACAATCACATTTCATGAGAAGAGAACAATTTGGCAATGTGGGAATCAAAGCAATTGAAACAAAGGCAGGGCCGCCCTGTGGTAGCCCAAGCAGGCGCACGCCTAGGCCCCCACTTCAAAGGGCCCTAAAAAAAATTTTATATCATGTAAATAACATATAAATGTGAAGAAAAAAAAAGTAAGAGATATCATAATTCATTTGTTAGTGCAGTGAAAATGTTCGGCTTTCTTTTTCTTTGGAGTGTTGAGTTCAAAACACAGAGATGCCTTTTTTAGTCACTAAAATTTTCTTGTTTTTCAAACTTACTGCCCATCCATATGTCCAAATGCATATAAAGTTATAAAACTCAAGTCTCTTTGCAATCTTTTTTTCTTTCAACTTCCCAATCTCCCAATTTATATTGAATTTTCAAACCAACTATCACATTGTGACATCCCACATCGCCCAGGGGAGTGATCCTTAAATGTATATTCTCATCCCTACCTAGCACGAAGCCTTTTGGGAGCTCACTGACTTCGGGTTCCGTTGGAACTCTGAAGTTAAGCGAGAAGGGGGCTAGAGCAATCCCAGGATGGGTGACCTCCTGGGAAGTTGCTCGCGAGTTCCCAAAAACAAAACCGTGAGGGCGTGTTCGGGGCCCAAAGCGGACAATATCGTGCTACGGTGGTGGAGCGAGCTTGGGAAGTGGTCCCACCCGGGCTGGGATGTGACAACATGGTCTTGAAGATTGTACTTTAAGGTAATCAAAACTTCGAATTTATATTTTTCTTTCCAATAATTTTTTATTCAATTGATTGTTTTAGTATTCGATTTGTTAGTGTGATGTTGATTTTACGAAAAATGCACGAGAGAAACAATTGGCGTTGTTGAATTCATTATACTCATCAATCAAGTTTTATTGTTTTTCACTCTCAATCTTAGACTCCTGACTACAAACATTTAGTACATTTGAGTCTCAAAACATTAACCGTTTAATGTTTAAGTAATGTTTGTATATTTATCTTTTTTTTTATATTAATTTTTAATGATATTGAATGTGAAAATAAAATATTTATGTATTTAACGAATTCTTTTTTATACATATCAATGTATAAAAAAATCAAAGAATATTAGGGCCCCATTTCGAAAACTCGTTTAAGAGCCCCTAAATTCTCAGGACTGACCTGAACAAAGGTAGGATTTACCTCGGTGTCAAGGTTGGAGGACGAAAAGGAGGTGAAACTGGCGGAGGGCACGTGCGAGGACCCGTCCTCTACAACTGCAGCTGGTAAGCTCTCCACCACTCTAAGTCTCATGTTCATGATCTCAAGCCCTAGGGGCCATCCATGGTGCATTTCAAGATCCTGGGGATTTAACAATTCAACGTTTAGCAGATCGCGTGTTTACATAAGGAAATGCAACAGAAAATGCAGGTTTTTGACTCAATTCCTAAGCATGTTTGTTACAAAAAGATCAAAGATTGTGCATGAAAATGCAGGGATTAGGTGGAAGAGAGGGAATCATCAATAATAATATTATATCCCTAATGGTGATTAGTAAAATTAAACCCTATTAGTTGATTAATATTTAATAGGGATTTGACCGATACAGTAGTTGCATTGTGTAGGTCTACCTAGGGATGGGCAACGGTTATGGCGGACGGGTAACCGCGGTTATTTACCCATAACAGTTTATGCTCGTACCCGCATAACCGTTTACCCGTTGGGTAATTGCCTAAATGGTTATACTCATACCCATAACCGTTTATAAACGGTTAACCATACCCATAACCGCATACCCATTTAACCGTAACCGTTTAATACCCGTTTACCCATTTACTCTTTTTAACCCGTTTATATTTTTTTTTACCATTACCTCTTTTTCACCTGTCTACATGTTTTTTAACAACCTGAAAATTAAAAAAAAATTGTCATAATTTTATTTTTAACTTGAATTGTTAGGAGAAGGATTTCCATTGTTGACCATGAAACATGAATCATGTTTTTTAACAATAAAAGATGCAGCATTCAAATTGAAGAGATGTGAATGTTGGGTTAATAACCCAACTTCCCCTTGTCCGCATATATATATTAACCCAACTTCCCCGTCCCCATATATATAATTTTTTATTTAAAAATATTTAACATTACATATATAAAATAAATAGATAAACGGTTACCTATTTATAACCGCAGTTAATACCCATAACCACCCATTTAAATTTTACGGATAAACGGTTATACCCATAACCGTTTATTTATCTAAACGGTTACCCATAACCATAACCGTGAAATTTAAATGGGCGGGTAACCGCAGTTACCCACAACTGCGGGTATTTTGCCCATCCTAGGTCTACCTGCTCTCTATGTCTGCAGCTCAACCAATTTCTAATCAATATCTAAGCAGGATTAGAATTAAATTACTGGAAAAGTAAAGCAGTCCTAAAAATATACTTTTGATTAACTTCTTTCTTCCTCCTTCTCCCCCTCCTGAAATTTAACTCACACAGGACAAGCATGCATGCTTCTAGTTCGGCTTTCTTAAGCCGGAAAATAATACATAGGGAGGAGATTCGAACTTAGGTAAAAGGAGTTAGACGCACTGTCCTGACCAACTAGCATAACTCATATCTGCATACTCAAACTGAGTTCAGTTCTAATCACTCCTGTAATCCTGTTCAAACACTGAACCAAGAAGCAGAGAAGAAACAAACTTGACAAAAGCATTAACAAACAAATACACACTTCGAAATCCAGAGAATTATAAGTTCTTCAGGCAGAATGTTTACTTACCTCCGCGACCATGGCTTACAGAACTGCCTGAGCCGGAAGAAGAAAGGAGAAGACTACGTATTCACAGGAGAATCCCCACACTGATGAGAGAAAACGTTATGGAGAAAACAAGGCTTGTTTTCATATACTTCCTTAAAAAATACATCAGGTGATTAAATGAGCTCCGGTCCCACCTCCATGTCCACTTCAACCCTTTAATATAGCTGCAAATTCACACAACCTCAACCTGTCCTAAATATCAACCGTGGTTTAACCACTAATAATCTCGTTTTTTCTTACAAACAATACAATATTTACAAAGATACTTTCACACTGAGCCGTTAATACACTCACAACAAGTCACAGTAGACGGCAACTTAGACCTCATCCCACCAAGTGAAGATCAAGTGTTACTCGACTGCTCACGCATAAGTTTTAACCACTAACCAAATACAATAATTTAAAATCTTATCTTTGCCACATAATACCATGTTTTGGGTAAATATTGTGTTCATAAATTTGTTGGTCTGGCTTTGGTGCAGCCGTGCAGGAAATGACTTGTTCAAAAACATGTGCAAATCAAATGGTTAGGTGGCTCCATAGACATGAGAAAATATATTTATTAAGGTAATTACATTAGGAGGTTGAAGCTGTTGAGCAATCTTTGCTATCCTTTCCAAAAGCCAACTACAAATGGATTAAGTAACAGAAGAGATAGGTGATGTTGCAGCTCGTTTTGGTAGGTAATTATATATCCTTAAGTTGGAATCAACAGTGTTGATCATGACATGTTAACCTTAATCGGATAGTTAATCGCGATCAATCGAATATCAAGTGCAGATTTCTGCACAAATAATTTGACACAAACAAAACATTTATCGTGTTTTTTACGAGCGACCCAGGACCTTACTGTAATGCATGATTGGAATTTGGATCTGCATCTGCATAAAATTGTGGGACATTTCCAAGAACTTTCTAACAGGTTGGACCGTTGGAGGACTAATAATGAACAGTAAAACGTCAGCCATAATAATTAGGTATAGAACTTGTCGTAAAAGTGAATTAAACTTAAAACTTCTCACTTACCGTCTTACTAGTGGTGGGACAAGGGTTGTACTTGAAATGTGGTTTATGTACGAAGCCGTAAAACATGTTATTGTCTACTTAAACAGTACATTGAGTTCAATTTGTATTCAAATGGAGTATGCATTTGTTAAAGGTGAAAATTGCAGATCAAAACAGGCACTGTAAATTGTATAAGGACAAGATCAGCTTAGCTGTGTTCTTCAGTAACCTGCAGTAACTCGAAATTTAAGGCCTGCAGCTGCATTCTTTCATCGATCTCTTTTTAACTACAACCCCACTACTGTCGACCAATTACCAGGAATGGTAACTCGGGCTGTGTCTTTTAGTGGATTCAAAATCTGGGTTGCTAAACTCATTCACTTCTTACACTTTTTTGCTATATTTTGCAATGATTTCATGTCCTTGGATTTCAGGAGGCATGCCCTACTTGCACTTCAGGATGATTACTTGATTCAACATGAGGAAATGAAACTTTGAGCGGATGTGAATGCGATCATTCTATAAGAACTCCGAAATTAAGTAAGTTCGGACAATATTAGTACTAAGATGGATGACTTCTTGAAAATCATCGCGTTGCATCCATTTCTTTTAGTTTAATAAGAAAAACAATACAAAATATTTCGTGTCTTTTATTATTCATCAAAAAATCACTGCACGCACATTTGAAAGAGATTCATTAGCAGACACCAAGAAATCACATGTTGACATGGACACATTTTGGAGCCGAGAGAGGGATGACAAATTTCGAGAGATTGAGGACTTATTTGAAAATGTTTATTTAAAAAAAATTTATACTTACAAAGCGTTTTTTATGTGAGTACATTCATTCATTAGACTACTCGTTATATTATATTAAATGCTTTTGAGGAAGCATTTTCAAATAAATCCGATAGCTTTTGTTGTCTTACTGCAAAATATTATCATAGACACTTTTAATTAATTATTTCTTTAATTTTAACTATTTTAAAAATACTTTCAAATAAATCAGATAGCTCGCTGACAAAGTTTAAGACGAGATGGGAGTTGATACAACGGAGGTGAATGAATGGTGGTGAGGAATGATTACTTTGGTAGGTCAGATAGGGACCAAAATGTCAGAATCAAGTTTCCCAAACGTGTCAGACGTGGCAACACACGTATAAAAAAGTATTGGTTTGGTCGCTAGCAACGCTACCAGCCAAACCCCAAGTGCCAACCAAGTGACTTCCCCTCTAGGAATTTGGGTGCCGACACCACCAATTTCCTCCTATGTCATATACATCCCAACCCACCCGGCACTTCTCCATCATAATTTATGACTAGTGCTAATACGTGAGCTGATCTTATTCGTTGAAGCATGTGTGACTCGTTAATGTCAACAATTAGAATTATTTACGTAAGAGTAATTGATTGTAATATTAGTTATTATGCGGGGTATATTCTATTTATGAACAAGAAAATGATGGATCATATTCGCTTAGTAGGTGCGCAAAATTTGAAAACCGTTGATCACCTATTGAGTAATTCTCAACTGTTGATGCACACCGCATACGTCGAAGACTGTGCAGAGTGGATATGCCAAATAGAAATGTATACTTTTCTTGTTAAAAGGTCGAACTGCTGATAGTGGGCTACATAATGGGTTATTCCCATCTCCTCTTGATTGTTTGGTGTTTCTTTGCGCTTGTGAATTTAAAAGTTAGGCCCATATTTGGTATGTTCTGAGAAAGCCATGTGAGCAACCCAATAAATTATCACACAAATATGGAGGGTTGGTGTAGTCAAATTGGATCCAATCCCAAGTCTGCTTCACACTTTAATATTGGAGGGAATTAAAATTGAAGTCCAAGACCGACACTCGGAGAGAAACTTGCACGTCGAAGCATGGACAGAGTTAGAAATATTTTTTTTAGCAGGGGCAATTTCGAATGATGAAAATAAATTGTATTTTTGATTCAATGCTATTTATTTATTATCCAATAACATGAGTTTGGGTAATTGGTGTTTAGAACGGTAAAATTGTAAACTATTAACTAATGAAAAAAATTACATGGCTTTGAAGGGTGAGAGGGTAAGAAAAGTATAAAATGCGAGAGGGTATTTTCAGTTAAGTATTTGGACTGAGACATCATTTTTGAAGGATTAAGATTCTCTCCCCTCCTCTTTCCATCTCCTTCCCTCCTCTCCTCTCACATTCTCTTCTTTTGTCTTTCTCTTGCTATAAAGAATTAATATAAGATGTTGACATGATTTAACCGTGACTGTTCAAATAAGAGGAGAGAGAAGAGGAGGAAAAAAAGAGAGAGAAAGAATCCTACTCTATTTTTGAATATATAGGTAATTTATAATTTTAATTAGAGTATTTTTCATGACAAAAAGATTTGACTTTTGAGTGAGGACAGTTGTCCCCAATGAGCATATGTTGCCTCGTCCATGTCGAAGGGTGGGTATACTTTTATGTCTGTTTTCTCGTCTAGCGTGAAAGTCATGCGAAGAGAGAGATAAATACAATAATTTGAGAGAGAGAGAGAGAGAGAGAGAGAGAGAGAGAGAGAGAGAGAGGGGTTAGGAATAGTGGGTGGGTGTGATTATTAGTCCTACCAGTACCTGCTCCTTGCCCTCCCACATTCTCCCTCATCATTAGTGCATAGTACAGTGGAACTGGAAATGCAGTTATATACTGTAATTTGAATCATATAGCGGTGCAGTTGGTGAAGTTAGACCTGGCATTCGTGTCGTGTTTCTCGTGTTCGTGTCGTTTTCGTGTCATACCCGATAGCTTAACGGGTCGTGTCGTGTAACACCTGTTAAAATAAACGGGTAATATGACCCAACCCGAAATCGACCCGTTAATATTATCAGGTAATATGACCCGACCCGTTACCCGTTAAGAAAAATATTTTTAAAATCAATAAATAATGAAAATGAAAAACATAATTTGACCCTAAAAATGTAAAACATAATACTAAATTAGTATATACATATCATATTGTCACATAAATACTAATTCAAAACATTAATAAATAAATAAATAAAACATTTTTCTTTCAAGTTTACATACCCCAAAATAAGAGTCTAATGAAAAAACATTAGTGCATACTACAAAATACAAATGTTCAAAGATATGCAAAATGAAGAGAGTTATACTTAACGAAAGTATAAATAAACTCTTAAGTGTTAGTCAATCTATCGTTTTGATGGGATACAAATTCTCTGAAACTAATTTCAACGATCACAACCGTCAAACTTGTTTGTATATGTTTCGAGATCACAGCAGCAAAAAATCACAAAAAACAAACATTCAGAGATCAAGTAACAGGACAAAACTTTTCGACGGTTATAAACAAAAAATCACGATTTAACGGTAATTTTAACTCCGATTTTGATGATTTTATACAGCTACACTCTTTGACCCTATATGAATACAATGAATGAATTCGATCTTTAATTTAAAATATTTACACAAGTGGATACCACAAAATCTTATGTTATACTTAATGAAAGTATAAATAAACTCTTAAGTGTTAGTTAATCTATCGTTTTGATGGGATACGAATTCTCCGAAACTAATTTCAACGATCACAACCGTCAAACTTGTTTGTATATGTTTCGAGATCACATCAGCAAAAAATCACAAAAAACAAACATTCAGAGATCAAGTATCGGGACAAAGCTTTTCGACGGTTATAAACAAAAAATCACGATTTAACGGTTATTTTAACTCTGATTTTGATGATTTTTTACAGATACACTCCTTGATCCTATATGAATACAATGAATGAATTCGATCTTCAATTTAAAATATTTACACAAGTGGATACCACAAAATCTTATGTTATACTTAATGAAAGTATAAATAAACTCTTAAGTGTTAGTCAATCTATCGTTTTGATGAGATACGAATTCTTCGAAACTAATTTCAACGATCACAACCATCAAACTTATTTGTATATGTTTCGAGATCACAGCAGCAAAAAATCACAAAAAACAAACATTCAGAGATCAAGTAACGGGACAAAGCTTTTCGACGGTTATAAACAAAAAATCACGATTTAACGGTTATTTTAACTCCGATTTTGATGATTTTTTACAGATACACTCCTTGACCCTATATGAATACAATAAATAAATTCGATCTTCAATTTAAAATATTTACACAAGTGGATAACACAAAATCTTATGTTATACTTAATGAAATTATAAATAAACTCTTAAGTGTTAGTCAATCTATCGTTTTGATGGGATACGAATTATCCGAAACTAATTTCAATGATCACAACCGTCAAACTTGTTTGTATATGTTTCGAGATCACATCAGCAAAAAATCACAAAAAACAAACAGTCAGAGATCAAGTAACGGGACAAAGCTTTTCGACGGTTGTAAACAAAAAATCACGATTTAACGGTTATTTTAACTTCGATTTTGATGATTTTTTACAAATACACTCCTTGACCCTATATGAATACAATGAATGAATTCTATCTTCAATTTAAAATATTTACACAAGTGGATGCCACAAAATCTTATGTTATACTTAATGAAAGTATAAATAAACTCTTAAGTGTTAGTCAATCTATCGTTTTGATGGGATACGAATTATCCAAAACTAATTTCAACGATCACAACCGTCAAACTTGTTCGTATATGTTTCGAGATCACATCAGCAAAAAATCACAAAAAACAAACATTCAAAGATCAAGTAACGGGACAAAGCTTTTCGACAGTTATAAACAAAAAATCACGATTTAACGGTTATTTTAACTCTGATTTTGATGATTTTTTACAGATACACTCCTTGACCCTATATGAATACAATGAATGAATTCGATCTTCAATTTAAAATATTTACACTAGTGGATGTGGATATCACAAAATTTTATGTTATATACTTAATAAAAGTATTATTTTCGGGTGTAGATGTAATACTTAAACGACAAATGTTTTAATGTTTTGAAGTAATATTTATGTGGCAATGTGTGGTATGTGCAATTTTTTTTTAAAAATCTTATTAATTTTTCACTTCTACAATATTATTAATTTTTCACTAAAAAAAACATTATTCATGAGATTTGGAGGGTTTTAAAAATCTAAACGACCATGTAACGATTGTCTAAGGGTAGAGGCTGCAATCATGAGCATTTATATAGGGGTGTGCTATCCACACACCCAATTTTACTTCTTACACACCCCTTGTTAATTTCTATTTGTTGATTTTCTTCAATTCATCCGATCCAACAGTCGAAAATTAGAAGGGTGTGTGAAAAGTAAAATGGGGTGTGTGAATGTCACACCCCTTTATATATGCTTTCACATTTTTCAGACTTATACATTAATGATTATGAATTTTATTTATTTTGAACTACCTTAAAAATACTTGAGGGTTTGTATAGTTTTAAAAATTCATGTACGCACCTTTAAAGCGTAGAGGATGCAATTAAGAGTGCTTGCATATTTTTTTCACATTTTTTGCACTTGTAAATTAATTATTTTAAATATTTAAATGTATTTGGTATTTTTTAAATTACTTGATGTTTTTATTTTTAATGTGTTTTATAATTTTTTAATCTCACTCTTTGCTCATAATATTTTATAAAATAAATAAATAAAACTTAAATTTTTAAAATTTATTTAGAATAATAATACAATAATAATTAATGAACAGATATATATATATATATATATATATATATATATATCCACTATATTTATTGTATTTTATAGTAAGTTTTTTTTAGTAATTAAAAAAAATTAAAATCATCAAAATAACTTTTTTCTTTTCGTGTCAAAACAGGTTACCCGCGTGTCACTCTCGTGTAAACTTGTTAAGGACCCGTTATTAACGGGTTCTTAACGGGTTACCCGATAATAACCCGATTAGTTATCGTGTCGACCCGAAACCCGTTATTTTCGTGTCGTTTTCGTGTCGTGTCATCGTGTCGTGTCAGAAACTGCCAGGTCTAGGTGAAGTGGTCATCCATATCCGTAAATAAAGGCACGTTACCAAATTTGCCAAATTGCTTTTGGTGGTAAAGACAGCTGCTACCCCTATTTGGACCTCCATTGATTGGGTTAGTTTATAATATATAAATGCCACATGCAAGCATTTCTTGCATGGATGGGAAAGATTGTTAAAAAAGCGGGAGATATTATTGATATTCTGAAACAATTGTCAAACACTTTTTCAAATACAGTTTTCCTTTTTTTGCTATGTTTTTAACATATAATAATTAATTTGGAGTGCTGATAATAATTTTATTAAAATTTTGGTAGAGATTTTAAAGTGTCTTGATTTCTGGCTGGCTTTTCTCTCTTGAATAGGTAGGTGATGAAGCTTCAAAGCTTGAACAAGTTTTCTGCAATTTTGGATGGCCAAACTGCAAAATAATTTCATCTCCTAGATCAACTGCATACTCTATAAATGGTCCCAATCAAGTGAGTTAGTTTATAATTGATGTAACTGCTTATTAATATGCATGCATTAATTGGGTGGATGGATGGATGTGATAAGACAATCTCAGGTCAATAAGGCTTTTTGCTTGTGAAAGTAAGAGAGAACGTCTATCGTACATAGCCTTACTTATGCAAGAGGCTGTTTTCATGGCTCAAACCTGTGACCTTTCAATCACAAAAGATCAACCTTTCTATTGCGCCAAGACTCGTCCTATGTTACTCAAAATCTAAGTAAGATGATTGGACGTGAGAGGAAGATAGTTAGATAAAACAAATTACTCTGTTTACTCAATTTTTGGTGGCATATTGTGATTAATGGATTGTGTATGTTTCAAGGGGCTTTTAGATCTAGGTCAAAAAATATAGATGGTTTTTAGGAGTGAGTCTAGTTATATAATTACATGTTTTTTTTTTTTTTTTGTTTTTAACTTTTATACTCATTTTATATTTTTTTTAAAATATCAAAAATCAAATTATGCATTTTTCAACTCCAAGAAAAATATAATTAATATCTTATAACAAAAATAACTAGTATACTAACATAAATTATTTACAAAACATTCTACGTTAATTCAAGTAACAAATATATGAATGTATATTATAACTGTAAGCGAGATATGAAACCTAACTAAAAGGTAGGAAAAAACATAATATACCTACAAGCAAGACACATTAATCTATGACGCGTTGATTATAAAAAAGAATATGTCATATAGATACATAAAAATAATTAACCTGTGATATAGGTTGATTATAAAAATTAAAAATAAAATATATAAATGGGGTTTAAAGTAGGAGGAAGAACAAGAAATAACAAAATAAATAAATAAAAAGAAATAATCAAAAAGATAATTAGGAAGAAATTTGATTGTTATAATATGTAACATTCCACATCGCCTAGGAGAGATGATCATGTAAGCCTTGTATGTACATTCCCACATCTTCCTAGCACAAGGCCTTTTGAGATCTCACTGATTTCAGAGTTCGTCGAAACTCTGAAGTTAAGCGAGTTCGCGTGAGAGCAATCCCAGGATGGGGTGACCTACTAGGAAGTTCTCGTGTGAGTTCTTAGAAACAAAACCGTGAGGGTGTGGTAAGGGCCCAAAACGAACAATATCGTGCTATGATGAAGTCGAGCTCGGGCCGGGATGTGACAATTTGGTATTAGAGCCACTTTCTGGTCGGAAGTGTGCCGATGAGGACGTTGGGCCCCTAAGGGGATTGGATTGTAACGTCACACATCGCCCAGGGGAGAGGATCATGTAAGCCTTATATATACATTCTCAACTCTTCTTAGCACAAGGTCTTTTGAGAACTCACTGGCTTTAGAGTTCGTCGAAACTCTGAAGTTAAGCGAGTTCGCACGAGAGCAATCCTAGGATGGGTGACCCACTGAGAAGTTCTCATGTGAGTTCTCAGAAACAAAACTGTAATGGTGTGGTAAGGGCCCAAAGCAGATAATATCGTACTATGGTGAAGTCGAGCTCGAAAAGTGGTTGAGTTTGGGTTGGGATGTGACATAATAAATCTTATCATTGAATAGATAATTATTGATAATAAAATAATTAATTTAAAGAATTGGACTTATTTTTAATAAATTAGACTATTCCTACTATTGGCTAAACAAATGGGACTTATATCAAGTTTTCCCATGTTTCAAACTTAGAAGAAAAAAAAAATATTTATAACGGGCTCAAAATTTGAATAGCCGACTCTAATAGCATGGTAAAAATGTGAACATTAAACTCGAAATTATTAACTAAAATGCTTTCTCATTTTTCTCATATTTTTCGAGAGAATAATTAGATTGTTGATTCCTTATCTAATTATGGAGTTGATCATGCTGACTTTTATTGGTGTGATCGTGTCTCTTCCTTTGCGTCTGCAGCTTATTTTAAGAATTTTTCAGGACTCCCTAGCTATCATTTTTCATGACTTTGTTGGCATAGTTTCTTTTGCGGGGTTTGGTTTTTGTTCCCCGTCTTTGTGAACAAAATTCTGACTTGGATTCACATTATCAACATAACATGGGTTGTGTGACATAGCTATAATTGTGTCTACATCTGTATATGAAGAGTGTGGTTCCTGGCGTGTATGATACTTTTCCAAAGGGCGACCCAAAGCCTGGCATCGTACATAGTCTTATTTTTCTTTTGTAAATATGTTATTTTCATAATTTGAACTCATAATATTTCGGCCTTAAAAGAAAAACAGTTTCATTGTGCCAAGACTTTCTAAAATAAATAATATATAGGAAACTAGATATTAATCCTTGAAAAAGATTTAGTTTAGACAAATACCGTATGCAAGATTAACAATTGAATTAAGTCCCTGACCGACGTCAACCCACTAATTCAACATTAGTTGTCATTTATTTTTTTGTTATTCTCCAATTATACCCTTTTGTCAATGTTTGTAATGAAGACTCTTTTTTTTTTTGGTTATGTATATGATATTTAGTAGTAGGTTTATTTTTAATATATTCTCATTCAAATTTCAAACTGATTTTAGTTCATATTCGAGAAATTAGTCATTCATTTTCTAAAATTAAGAGGGCTATGTATATAATATCTTGTAATAGCAATTTTTTTTTTTAATCATGGGACCTAAGGTATGAATATTTAGGCGCTTTTGACTAGATGCTATGATTTAAGTGCATTCATTTAGGTTGTACGATTTAGGTGCATTCATGTAAGTACTATGATCCAGGCGCATTCAAATACATACTATGATTACATGTTTAGGTGCGTTGTGGTATGTGTCACATCCCGGCCAGGGCGCAACCACCTCTCGAGCCCGCTCCACCACCGTAGCACGATATTGTCCGCTTTGGGCCCCGACCACGCCCTCACGGTTTTGTTTCTGGGAACTCACGAGCAACTTCCCAGGAGGTCACCCATCCTGGGATTGCTCTAGCCCCCTTCTCGCTTAACTTCGGAGTTCCTACGGAACCCGAAGCCAGTGAGCTCCCAAAAGGCCTCGTGCTAGGTAGGGATGAGAATATACATTTAAGGATCACTCCCCTAGGCGATGTGGGATGTCACAATCCACCCCCTTTAGGGGCCTGACGTCCTCGTCGGCACACTTCCGGCCAAGGATAGGCTCTGATACCAATTGTCACATCCCGGCCCGGGCGCAACCACCTCCCGGGCCCGCTCCACCACCGTAGCACGATATTGTCCGCTTTGGGCCCTGACCACGCCCTCACGTTTTTGTTTCTGGGAACTCACGAGCAACTTCTCAAGAGGTCACCCATCCTGGGATTGCTCTAGCCCCCTTCTCGCTTAACTTCGGAGTTCCTACAGAACCCGAAGCCAGTGAGCTTCCAAAAGGCCTCGTGCTAAGTAGGGATGAGAATATACATTTAAGGATCACTCCCCTAGGCGATGTGGGATGTCACAGTATGTACCATGGTTTAGGTGCATTTGACTTGGTACTATGATTTAAGCACATTAGGACATGGTTTAAGTGCATTCGATTATGTATAATATATGATTTGGCTATTTTTATTTCCTCTATGCTTTGGATGGTGATAATGAATAATTTAAATTAGGTATTTGTTAATTCTTGTAATGTATCACTAATAATTTTTTGGACTGTTTTTACTGTTTGAGAAAGTCAAACAATAATCAATGACAAAAAAATAGAGCAAATTAAAATCAAACATTTAATGTGACGACCCGTCCCGACATATATTAAATATTATTGGTGAAATGACGGAATTACCCCTTCGGGGAAATTAGTACGTGTGTTTGTGTGTGTGTGTATTGGACCACACACATTATTTTCACACTCCACCGACACTCTCTCTCTCTCCTCCGTCGACTCTCTCTCTCCCTCGCCCAGAACGTGTACGGACACACCCACAAACCCTCAAAACTCCACAGATCGAACCATCCATCACCACCATTCGACTCCTGAGCCTCCTACGAGTACGTTGACACCCATTTCAGGTAAGGTTTCGTTCGTTTTCACGCCGTTCTCTCGACGTACGGTTTTGGCACTGTTCATGAACTTTTCATACGTTGTGTTTTAGGCAAAACTAAGCTCACCACGAGTCTTAGAAGGTCCCAAGGAAGCTCGGAGACGTTCGTTGGCTAAGCGTTGACGTCGGGATCGACGAGAACGGAGGTGGCCGGTTTTGGAGAATTTCCCGACGAGAATCTCGTTGGTTTTCGAGGTTTCTGAAGGTATAGACTTGTTCTACACTTAATTTAGAGCACGTAGGAAGAAAAATGAGAGAAAATGGTGAAGAAATGGCGAAGGAAAGTCGAGTTGCAGGTTTTCCGGCGACCGGTGGCCGGCGCCGGCGGAGCTCCGGCGAGCTCGAGGAAGAAGGCGCGTGGCGCGTACGCGCCTGCGCGTGGGGGGCGCGTAGCCTCGTGCCTGTGCTGGCGCGTGGGGGCGCGTGAGACCTCCAAAAATTATTTTAAAAATATAGCGACGCTCGTGACGTCGAGTAGGTCGCGTTGGTATATTCGTATGCCAAAATTGAGCTATGTATGAGAAGTTAATTTCGTAGTTACGTGTATGTGCTTAAATAACGTATTTATAGTAATTTCTCATATAGGTGAGACATACACCGAGGACGAGCGTAGCCAGGCTAGACGCGGGGGCTACGATCCGGCGACCTATCAGTGAGTGGGCAGTTTTTACCGTATTTCCTATATTTTATTATTATTTTTCCCAGAATGAAATAAATGAATGTTTATGAAAGTTTATGCCATGCAAAGTATTTGTATATTATTTTTATGCATTAATGATTGCATATTCGCATGTTGGTGCGGTGGACGCACAGGTAAGTGCCAGGTGAGAGCATGCATTAGTGAGAATCGATAAACTAGCAGTGATGAAATGATTATGAGACATATATGCGGCCGAGAGCCGAGATGAGTATGAGACATACAGGCAGCCGAGGGCTGAGACGATCATGAGACCTATATGCGGCCGAGAGCCGAGATAATTATGAGATATACAGGCAGCCGAGGGCTGAGACGATCATGAGACCTATATGCGGCCGAGAGCCGAGATAATTATGAGATATACAGGCAGCCGAGGGCTGAGACGATTATGAGACCTATATGCGGCCGAGAGCCGAGATAATTATGAGATATACAGGCAGCCGAGGGCTGAGACGATTATGAGACCTATAGGCGGCCGAGAGCCGAGATGATTATGAGATTTTATGCAGCTGAGGGCTGAGATTGATTACCTGACATTTAATCACATCATTAGTTTGATTGAGTTCCGTTTTGAATATTTTGGCATGGCATACATACTCTTTCTGCATGATTTTGAAAATCTACGTATATTGAGTATATATTTTGATTCTGGGAAATTATTACAGGTTTTACGGTGAGGGGCTATACGTTTTGAATAAAGAATGGTTTGAAAAAGGAATTGTTTTACTGACCCACTCAGTTTTGTTTTTCGCCCCTCCAGGTTCTAGGTAGCGAGAGTTACGAAATTGGCACTTCGAGGACTCCCGGCTTTCTGACAGCTTCATTCATATGTATGTCACCGAGGGTGTAATTAAACCCTTTTTCTTTATGCTTGACTGCAGTTAAACTTAGAACGCTCTGATTATGTATAAGTATTGTTTTATGCATCTAGTACACTATCGTACCTAGGTTGCTAGTGGTTCTGGTTTTAATTAATTCGTTCTTAGTTTTCGATCCTAGCTTCCGCACATCACACATGGCTACGTCACACTCACGTGACGGCCAGCACGCCCCATCCTCGGGTGCGGGCGTGTCAGTTTGGTATCAGAGCGCTAGGTTGCAGTCTTGCATATTTTGTGAAAATATTAATGACTTGATGTCTGTTGTCAGAATTATGCCGCCTCGTCGTGAGCCTCGTCGTCCTTCTGAGCCCATGTTCCCCAATATTGCTCAGCTAGGGGAAGCTATTGCCCATGCATTTCAGAGTATTATCCGTCCTCCTCCTCCCCCTCCTCAGAGGACACCCTTGGAGTCAGTTCATAACTTAAAGATTAACTCATTAGACGGGAGTGAAGGGCCTGAGGGTTCTGAGAAATGGTTCATGCATCTCGAAAAGACTTTCGAAATTCTGACGAGTCAGGGGAATTTACAGCCGAATAAGTGGGTGGAGACGACAAAGTGGTTTTTGACCAAGGAACCAGCTTCGTGGTGGATTGAGTTATCGAAGCCCATGCCTGAGGAGCAGGCAAACGATTGGGGGGTATTTAAGGAACTGTTCTACCGCAGGTTTATTCCTCCAGCCTACATCGATAGAAAGAAACAGGAGTTTACCAATCTCAAACAGAAGAATTTGGGTGCTAATGACTATTACCGTACCTTCACTGATCTTTCGCGCTATCACCCGGATGTTGCCGCCAATCAGGAAGAGATGTTGCGCCGATTCAAGTTGGGTACCAAGAAAAAATGGCGTACGATTGCTACCGGGTTTCAGTGCACCACTTACCACGAGTTTTATGAAATATTACTTCGGATTGAGGATTCGGAGAACATGCCGAGTGATAGTGATGGGGAGAAGGAGACCAGTCAGGGTAAGAATAATAAGGGCAAAGGCCCGTACGTTCAGGGGCCCCGGCAGACTCAGAACTTCAAACGCAGTGGGGCCAGTTCTAGCTCTTCGAGTGGAGGCTTTAGTTCCACCGGGCAGAGAGGTGGAGGCCGATTCTTCGGTGGTGCCAGAGGTCAGAGGCAAGGGAACTCTGGGAGGACTCCTTTGTGCCGTCAGTGCAACAATCGGCATTCTGGCGAGTGTCGGCGGGGTACTACGGGATGCTATACTTGTGGTCAAGATGGACACCTGGCGAAGAATTGTCCTCAGGGCCAGCAGAGGTCCCAGCAGAGGCCCCAGCAGCCTGCCTTACCGCCGCCAGCACCGATTCAGCAGCAGTTTTCTGGTCCTAGTGGTTATGCTCAGAGCAGTCGTGGTGGAGCCTTTCATTACTCGGGGGATCCTATTCCGTATTCATCGGACCAGTACCAGCCTCAGTACCCCATGGATCCTTACCACCAGAGTGGATATAGCCAGTATTCCGGAGGGTATATGCCTCCTCCGCAGCAGTACTCAGGTGGGTATCAGCCCCAGCAGCAGTTTACGGCAGGTAGCTCTCAGTGGTATTCGGGGGGACAACCCCAGCAGTTGGATACTACCTCTAGTGGTGTTGGATCGTCGAGGCAGACTGGATCGTCGAATCAGGGACGAAACCCGCAGGGGCGTGGGATGCACGCAAACCGAGGTCGTGGAGGACGTCAGCAGATCCAGGGTCGTATCCATAACCAATCACTTCAGGACGCGCAAAACAACCCGGATCTGATTATGGGTACGTTGAATGTTCTTGGTCATTATGCTAGAGTCTTGATTGATTGTGGTGCTACTCACTCAGTTATTTCTCATACATTTGCTCAATTAACTCAACCTCAATCTTCACCCCTGGGGTATGAGTTGGAGTTTGCTATGCCAAGAGGGGAGAAGTGTTACGTAGATTATGTATATCCAGAATGTCCCGTGATAGTGGAGGACGTGGTTATGCCTGCTAACCTCACTCCGCTAGATATCGTCGACTTTGATGTCATTCTTGGCACTGATTGGTTGCACTACAATCGTGCCAAGATTGATTGTTACGGGAAATCAGTAACTTTTCATCGTCCTGGATTACCGGAGATAACTTTCGTTGGTGAGCGCAGCGGAGTTAGACATGGCGTTATTTCGGCTGTGAGAGCCAAGAAGTTGCTGACGAAGGGTTGTCAGGGATATCTAGCTCATGTTGTACTTAATGACGACGTTCCTACAAGCTTGGAGGACGTTCGAGTGGTTAGGCACTTCGCCGACGTATTCCCTGATGATTTACCTGGATTGCCGCCAGATCGTGACGTGGAATTTACGATTGATTTGTTGCCAGGTACTAATCCTATCTCGTTGACTCCATATCGAATGGCACCTGCCGAGTTACGAGAATTGAAGATTCAGTTGCAGGAGTTACTTGAGAAAGGGTTCATTCAGCCCAGTACTTCACCTTGGGGAGCCCCAGTTCTATTTGTCCGGAAGAAGGATGGTACCTTGAGATTGTGTATCGACTACAGGCAGTTGAATCGGGCGACTATTAAGAACCGTTATCCGTTGCCGCGTATCGATGATCTTTTCGATCAGCTACGAGGTGCCTGTGTGTTCTCGAAGATCGACTTGAGGTCAGGCTACTATCAGTTGAAAATCAGTATTAACGATGTTCCTAAGACTGCCTTTAGGACTCGTTATGGGCACTATGAATTTCTGGTTATGCCATTTGGTTTGACTAATGCACCAGCTGCTTTCATGGGATTGATGAACAAGGTGTTCCAACCGTATCTGGATAGGTTCGTTATTGTCTTCATCGACGATATCTTGGTGTATTCTAAGTCAAGGGCTGACCATACTCGACATTTATCGTTGGTATTGAAGAAACTGAGAGAACATCGATTATATGCTAAGTTCAGCAAATGCCAGTTTTGGTTGGACGAAGTAGCATTTCTGGGTCATGTTGTGTCAGCTCAGGGTATTCAGGTCGACCCTCAGAAGATAACTGCAGTGGAGAATTGGGAACAACCACGAACCGTCACCGAGGTTAGGAGTTTCCTTGGGTTGGCAGGTTACTATCGGCGGTTCGTTAAAGATTTCTCGATTATGGCGCTACCGCTGACAAAGTTGACCAGGAAGGACGTTAAGTTCGAATGGGATGGTGATTGTGAGCGGAGTTTTCAGCAGTTGAAGCATTGTCTCACTCACGCTCCTGTCTTGACGCTTCCTGACGATGGTGGTAATTTCGAGATCTATTGTGATGCTTCGTTGAATGGCCTAGGTTGTGTCCTGATGCAGCATGGTAGGGTGATTGCTTATGCCTCACGTCAGTTGAAACCTCATGAGAAGAATTACCCTACCCACGACCTGGAGTTAGCTGCCATCATCTTCGCTTTGAAGATTTGGAGACATTATCTTTATGGTGAGAAATGCAGGATCTTCTCGGACCATAAGAGTCTCCAGTATATTTTTACCCAGAGGGAGTTGAATCTCCGCCAGCGTCGATGGATTGAGTTACTGAGTGACTACGATTGCACGATTGAATATCACCCTGGTCGTGCAAACGTGGTAGCTGACGCTCTTAGCAGGAAATCCCAGGGCAGAATTAATGATTTCCATGCGAGCCGAGTTCCTCTTCTTACCGAGTTGAGATCGACTGGAGCGCAGTTGGAGTTGGAGAAGTTGACGGTGGATAATCGGGAGGAAGCATTACTTGCTAGTTTCCAAGTCAGGCCCATTCTAATTGACCGGATACTTGAGATTCAGTCGCATGACGACGAGATTCAAGAACTTATTCAACTGAGGAATGATGGTAAGAAGAAAGACCTGCGAATCAGAGAATCTGATGGTATGCTTATGCAGGGAAACAGGATGTACGTGCCGAATAATGCCGAGTTAAAGAAAGATATCCTAGATGAGGCGCATATTTCAGCTTATGCGATGCATCCGGGAGGCACGAAGATGTACCATACCATTCGACCGTTCTATTATTGGCCGGGTATGAAGAGAGAAATCGCTGAGTATATAAGCAGATGCATCATATGTCAGCAAGTCAAAGCCGAGAGGAAGAAGCCGTTTGGGTTGATGCAACCCCTACCCATTCCGCAGTGGAAGTGGGACGATATCACTATGGATTTCGTGTACAAGCTTCCTCGTACTCAGAATGGATATGATGGAGTTTGGGTGATTGTCGACCGACTCACGAAGTCAGCACATTTTATTCCTGTCAGGGAAAAGTTTTCGTTGGATCGGTTGGCCGAACTATTTGTATCGAAGATCGTGAAATATCATGGTGTCCCAACGAGTATTGTCTCTGATCGCGATCCTCGATTCACCTCTAAGTTCTGGACTGCTTTCCAGGAAGCATTGGGTACGAGACTGTTGTACAGTACGGCTTATCATCCTCAAACGGATGGTCAATCAGAGAGAACTATTCAGACCTTGGAGGATATGCTGAGATCCTCAGTTTTGCAGTTTGGCGACTCATGGCATCGGCGCTTGGATTTGATGGAGTTCGCTTATAATAACAGCTTTCATTCTAGCATCGGGATGGCACCGTTCGAGGCACTTTATGGGAAACCTTGTCGTACACCCCTATGTTGGTCAGAGGTTGGCGAAAGAGTTTTAGTGGGCCCTGAGATAGTAGAGGAGACTACTCAGAATGTTCAGGTTATTAAGGCTAATCTGAAAACCGCCCAAGATCGCCAGAAGAGTTTAGCGGATAGGCATGCTACTGACCGAGTGTATAACGTTGACGATTGGGTATTTCTCAAGTTATCGCCTTGGAAGGGTGTGGTTCGATTCGGGAAGAAGGGTAAGCTGAGTCCTAGGTACATTGGACCTTATCGGATCACCGAGCGAGTCGGTGCTGTAGCTTACAGGCTTGAGTTGCCGTCGGAGTTATCCAGAGTCCATAATGTATTTCATGTTTCGATGCTTCGACATTACGTTTCTGATCCATCACATGTGATCCCTCATCAACCTTTGGAGATCAGTTCTGATTTGACTTATGATGAGGAACCAGTGACGATACTTGATTGGAAAGACAAGGAACTCAGGAACAAGACTGTACGTTTAGTGAAGGTTTTGTGGAGGAACCACTCAGCGGAGGAAGCTACCTGGGAATCTGAGGACTGGATGAGAGAGACGTATCCGAGGTTATTCTATGAGTATTAGTATGTTTATGCGTTGTATAAAATTTCGGGACGAAATTTTTGTAAGGTGGGTAGATTGTGACGACCCGTCCCGACATATATTAAATATTATTGGTGAAATGACGGAATTACCCCTTCGGGGAAATTAGTACGTGTGTTTGTGTGTGTGTGTATTGGACCACACACATTATTTTCACACTCCACCGACACTCTCTCTCTCTCCTCCGTCGACTCTCTCTCTCCCTCGCCCAGAACGTGTACGGACACACCCACAAACCCTCAAAACTCCACAGATCGAACCATCCATCACCACCATTCGACTCCTGAGCCTCCTACGAGTACGTTGACACCCATTTCAGGTAAGGTTTCGTTCGTTTTCACGCCGTTCTCTCGACGTACGGTTTTGGCACTGTTCATGAACTTTTCATACGTTGTGTTTTAGGCAAAACTAAGCTCACCACGAGTCTTAGAAGGTCCCAAGGAAGCTCGGAGACGTTCGTTGGCTAAGCGTTGACGTCGGGATCGACGAGAACGGAGGTGGCCGGTTTTGGAGAATTTCCCGACGAGAATCTCGTTGGTTTTCGAGGTTTCTGAAGGTATAGACTTGTTCTACACTTAATTTAGAGCACGTAGGAAGAAAAATGAGAGAAAATGGTGAAGAAATGGCGAAGGAAAGTCGAGTTGCAGGTTTTCCGGCGACCGGTGGCCGGCGCCGGCGGAGCTCCGGCGAGCTCGAGGAAGAAGGCGCGTGGCGCGTACGCGCCTGCGCGTGGGGGGCGCGTAGCCCCGTGCCTGTGCTGGCGCGTGGGGGCGCGTGAGACCTCCAAAAATTATTTTAAAAATATAGCGACGCTCGTGACGTCGAGTAGGTCGCGTTGGTATATTCGTATGCCAAAATTGAGCTATGTATGAGAAGTTAATTTCGTAGTTACGTGTATGTGCTTAAATAACGTATTTATAGTAATTTCTCATATAGGTGAGACATACACCGAGGACGAGCGTAGCCAGGCTAGACGCGGGGGCTACGATCCGGCGACCTATCAGTGAGTGGGCAGTTTTTACCGTATTTCCTATATTTTATTATTATTTTTCCCAGAATGAAATAAATGAATGTTTATGAAAGTTTATGCCATGCAAAGTATTTGTATATTATTTTTATGCATTAATGATTGCATATTCGCATGTTGGTGCGGTGGACGCACAGGTAAGTGCCAGGTGAGAGCATGCATTAGTGAGAATCGATAAACTAGCAGTGATGAAATGATTATGAGACATATATGCGGCCGAGAGCCGAGATGAGTATGAGACATACAGGCAGCCGAGGGCTGAGACGATCATGAGACCTATATGCGGCCGAGAGCCGAGATAATTATGAGATATACAGGCAGCCGAGGGCTGAGACGATCATGAGACCTATATGCGGCCGAGAGCCGAGATAATTATGAGATATACAGGCAGCCGAGGGCTGAGACGATTATGAGACCTATATGCGGCCGAGAGCCGAGATAATTATGAGATATACAGGCAGCCGAGGGCTGAGACGATTATGAGACCTATAGGCGGCCGAGAGCCGAGATGATTATGAGATTTTATGCAGCTGAGGGCTGAGATTGATTACCTGACATTTAATCACATCATTAGTTTGATTGAGTTCCGTTTTGAATATTTTGGCATGGCATACATACTCTTTCTGCATGATTTTGAAAATCTACGTATATTGAGTATATATTTTGATTCTGGGAAATTATTACAGGTTTTACGGTGAGGGGCTATACGTTTTGAATAAAGAATGGTTTGAAAAAGGAATTGTTTTACTGACCCACTCAGTTTTGTTTTTCGCCCCTCCAGGTTCTAGGTAGCGAGAGTTACGAAATTGGCACTTCGAGGACTCCCGGCTTTCTGACAGCTTCATTCATATGTATGTCACCGAGGGTGTAATTAAACCCTTTTTCTTTATGCTTGACTGCAGTTAAACTTAGAACGCTCTGATTATGTATAAGTATTGTTTTATGCATCTAGTACACTATCGTACCTAGGTTGCTAGTGGTTCTGGTTTTAATTAATTCGTTCTTAGTTTTCGATCCTAGCTTCCGCACATCACACATGGCTACGTCACACTCACGTGACGGCCAGCACGCCCCATCCTCGGGTGCGGGCGTGTCATTTAATAGGGGCATTATAGGAACCAAAAAATGCATTAAATATTTAAAAACAAGAAAATATGAATTTTAATATTTATGATGACATGAAAATTTAGTCAAAGGACTATAATAAATATATAATCTAACATAAGGTTTTAATCGAATTTCAATGTTTATTAAAGAAAATGGAGAAGCCCCAATATAACATACCTATCCAAAGAAGGGGAAAAAAGATAAAGTTTTTGGTCAAAAGGTTGAACCACTTTGAATGCTATTATTCTCCTTTTACCAACTAATTCTCTTGTGGAAAATGAATATAAACCACTTTGAAAACTTGAAAGCAACCCCGGGTCTCCTTTTTCTTTCACCATATGATTATGAGCATGCTAGGATCCTAAGCCTCAAGCTTAGCCAAAGGGATTAGGTGAGGACCTTGAATGAACTAGTAATTCATTCATCGTTAAACTTTTAAAGAGACGAATTAGCGGTCCACTATTAATTACTCTAATACTAATATCGTTATAACTTAATCACCTGCATAACCAATTGTTTTACAATAAAAGACCAACCAAATTGGCAAATCAAAGAGTTGAAACAAAATACCTTGTAGGGAGAAGCTGATATACATTCCGCAAACTTAAGCTTTTTCAAAGCACGAACACTTAAGCAGCTTTTTCAAAGCATGAACACTTACGCATTTTTATGCAGAAACAGAGACAATAATCTATCTTTAATCATGTTTTTTCGATTCAACATAATACCATAAACATATATATCAAAACACAGCAAAGTGGTACCACTCAAAACAAGTCTCATGGCACGAACTGATCTTCACTCTCTTGGAACTCCTCCTCATTCTGATACTCTTCCATGGAGTTATAGGTGTTCTGGTTCGCATTTCCGTTGCCGTAACTGCCCTTGTTGTTGTACCAATTTTTTGAGTCCGCCACCCTAGAGTTTCCATACTGGTTCTGGTTGTAGTTGCTCTCGCTTTTCGGGTCGTAGTAGTACTTGCCGTTCTCCAAAAACCTAGTGTCACTCATTCCCTGCTTCTCAACATTGTAGTAGTTGTTGTTGTTCTGGTAGTTGTTTGGGGTGGCGGTGTAGCTGCTCTGGGCGAACCTCGTGTCGCTCAGGCCATTAGGATTGGCCTCAAAGTTGTTGTTGTTCTGGTAGTTGTTGGGGGTGGTAGTGTAGCTGCTCTGAGCGAATCTCGTGTCGCTCAGGCCATTAGGATTGGCCTCAAATTTGTTGTTGTTGCTCTGGTAGTTGTTGGGGGTGGCAGTGGTGGTGGTGTAGCTGCTCTGAGCGAACCTCGCGTCACTCAGGCCATTAGGGTTGGCCTCAAAGTTGTTCCCATTGTAGTAGAAGTTGTTTTTGTTGGGATTGTATTGATTGTTGTATCTGTCGGGGTACTTTGTATTGTGCTGCTTCTCTGCCTCGGCCGTATAGGGCAGGTTGTTGTTGTTGTTGTTGTTGGGTGTGTATTTGTAGGGTGCACTGTTGGTTGTGGTGGTGGCGACGGGGGTGTAGGGTCCACCGTTGGATGAGGTGTAAGGAGGCAGCTGGCCGGACTCATGACCGTAGAGGCCGTATCCGTTTTGAGTCTCTGGAATGAAAGTTGGCTCTTGCTTGAAAACTGGGGACTCTGTTTCTGGAGTCTCTGTTTTTGGAGTCTCTGTTTTTGTGAGCTCTGATTCCTTCACATTGTTGTTGTTAGAACTGGCAACTTTGCTAAAGAATTGGCTCTCTCTGGCTTGAGCTTGGAGAGACAAGAGGAGGAGAGAGAGGATGAAGAGGAGAGAGAAGAATTTGGGTGGAGGAGGAGCCATAAGTGGCAATTGTTGTGGGAGGCAGCTGCTCTGAAGTGTGAGGTGTGAAGAGTTATAGTGGAGCGAGAGCTAGTGGGCAGTGCATTGTTTATATAGAGAGAAATTTTTTTTCAGTGTCGTAAACATAATTTGATACATAAAATGTAGTTGATTTGTTTTAAGTATTCAATTACTTTTATTATAACACTTATTATATCAAATCTTATTCTCGACACAATAAAAAAATCTCTCAAAGAACTTTTTGTTGTTTCTCAACCAATTTTTTCAACTCATTAGGTGCAAATCGGGTGGTGGATGAGTGATGGTTTGTGGTCCCCACTTTGGTATGCAACTTCAACAATATTGAGCACATTGTTTCTTTTCCGGTTAATAAGTTTTGTTTTTTATCCTCAAAACATATATATACAAACACACACATACACACACACGCTTTTAGGTTAATCCAACTATTGGTGTTGTTTAGGTTAATCCAAATTCAACCATACACACATGCTTTTAGGTTAATCAATAAGTGTTTAGTCATTTTGATTCTCCACATTTTCGTTTCATTTGTAAAACACTTCTTACAAAAATATTTACTGAATCAGTGCTAATGTAAGAATTGTGCTCGTAGAGCAGCTCCATCAAAGTTTATAAGGTGTATAATAAGCACTTGCTAATAGAATTATGCTTATGAGTTATGACCATTGATTTTTGTTTCATTCCAAGCAAACCAAAAACATGATGTAGATGAAGAGAACAACAAGAACCCATCTAGCACAATTAATAAGGGAATGTGAACTTTAATTGCGGGTACTCATGCTGTTCCCTAAAGGCGAAGGCTAAATGGTGCCAGAGGAGAAGCATGACATCGACACCAAAGACATCATCGACGTGGCCGTGTAATTATGATGGATTGTGGAGTTAATGATTCATGTTCTAACCTAGATGGTGAATGCAACTGTGACGGTATCTTTAGTTAAAAATAGTTCTATTTATATGTCTATTTTTACTTTTCACACATTATTTTTAATTTTCAGCTATCGGCGCATGAATTGAAGGTCAATCTTCAAAAATTAAAAAAAAAAAAAAAGGTGTACGAAAGGTAAAAATCGGTGTGTGACTAACACTATCCTTAGTCAATCACGCAATACATGCGTAATGTTAAGAATGAATCCCACAATTGATCGGATGAGAGACTTTGCATGGGTTTATAAATAACTTAGGTTACTCCTAATATTGACAATTGGTTTTATGGTAGAACCTCAACTTTCTTGATGTATTAGAGCAGATTGTCGTGCCATAGTGCTCCACGTCATTCCTTTTGTATTGTTTATGTGCTAGGCTTGAGTTAACGTGATAATGCATGATTGGTGTGCAACACTATTGTATTGGTTTCTGTAATTTAACTTTGTTTTAAGTGGATTTTTCTTGTGTTAGTTGGAATATTTAAGTTGCATAACTACTACACAACTCAAATGAAATTAGAGATAGAGGTAGTTCATAACAATCTCATCTTTTATATGGTCCAAAAATAGTGACCAACAATCTCATCTGCTAATATTTAGATCCCAACTACTAAATTATTAAATTGTCACCAGAAAAAAAAAAGTGAAAAAAATAAAGATGATGTTGAAGTTTTTTGTGGTTCGTTATATCTTCTTAAATTCCATCTGTACATTTAATTTATTTTTTAAAGCCATAATTTCAAAGGAAAAGGGTGGAAGGTTACAGGAAGCTTCTTTGGTGATTGTATTTGTATATGTACCACCAAAAACCCTAGACCGTTTCACAAAAACCAAAAGAAAGGAAGGAAGAAAAAGAAGAGGTACATGCTATCATTGGTGTTGATTTTGTAAAAGCAAAAGCCTATTTAGCACCTTCCTACCAGAAAATAAAGACAGAAAAAAGCAGTAAATAAAACCTTTGAAAAAGCAACCTCAAGTGGTGAAAAAATCTCACACAACATTGTCAGTAATTAACTTTACAGATGATTTCACATTATGTAAGTTGGTTTTATGTAATTGCTTGCATACTTAGATTTCCTAAATTAATTGGTTGACGGAGACAGACTTACTTGCAATGGGATAGACTCATATTACATTAGGAGCGGGAAAGACACATAAGTGTATATCTGATGGATTTAATTTTCCTTAGTTAATTTTGTTTATCGATTGTCTCTGATGTTATATAAACTTATAAGATGATGCTATACAAATATATGAACTATAACTTGCGTGCATTCCTTTTCTCTTTTTCCAAACACCGATTGAAAACCTAAACCTGATTGGCCTTGGTATTTGGCTGAGCCAAATCACAGCATGTCCGTTGCAAGAAAGTCGCTCTCAACTTATCCACCCAAGCAAGGACGAAAATGACACAAATTTCACATCAAGGTTTTCATTAGTATTGAAGAGTCTTAGTAACTAGTGACCAAAAATGGCGTTGGTATTTGGTATTGAAGTTATGCATGTGGTAAGTGGCGTGCGCCAACTAACGTGAGTAGCCATCCGAGAGTTAGGTCTTCAATGTTTGATTATGGCAGTTACAGATTGAATCAACTGATTGATGCAAAGGTGGGCAAATCAGGGATGGGGATTGTCTGCCCCCCACTTCCCATCTCTTTTTCATCCCCTCCTATTTAAGCGATCACGGTTAAGTTACGTCAACATTTTATATTAATTTTTTTATAGAGATAATAAGACAAAAAAACAATAAGAATATAAAATGTTGACGTGGTTTAACCGTGACCGTTCAAATAGGAGGGGATGGAAATGGATGGAAGGTGGGATGGCAAACAATTCCCCTCCTGCCCTCTCTCTCTCTCTCTTCCTCCATCTTCCTTTCTCAATAGAAAGGAAACTAGAGTTATGCAGACAATAGACATTTCCTTCTTATCTTCACAAAGTGAAAAGCCTTATTTACTTGGGATCGCTTTTTAATGGAAATAAAATTACGGTTCTTCTTCTTCAACCACCAGCATCCCTTAGACTCAGAGGAATATAATTCAACAATGGAAGATGCCTTAGTCAACGTTTGTGTTTGACGGAATTGGAGTCCGAAGCTTAAGGATCAATTCATCTGGACCACTTATTGGTGTGTAAAAGAAATCAGAGTTGTTGGTTAGTGTGGGGTAAACTACCGAAATGAGTTAATAGAGATTTGAATTTAATTTGTGCAGTCCTGATAAGTTGATCCTTAGACTCCAAACACTTATATCTAGAACAGATCTAATTCCGTGTTTAACAAAGCACCCAAATCCCCCCTTTTTTTTTCTTTATGTTTAGTTCACTTTTCTTTTTCCTTTTCTTGAATTAGGTGAAATCTGTTGCGTGATTAGCGGGAGCGTAGTTTGAGTCTATCAAACTGTGCCTTTTGGACATTAAATTGTTTGGCAATCAGTTGTATAATTTTTGTCCATCGCTCCCAACTCTCATGTCTCTCGTCTCATCGTGCGTTTTTAGACAGAATTTGTCTTGCGACCAGTTGTATATTATTCTGTTTATTTTTTTTGTTTTTACTAACATATTATGTAAAAAGAGAGATAAACACAATAAATATACAACCTGTAATTAGAAAGATTCTTCCATCCTACTTGCTATTGTTTGAGCGTTGCTATTCACACACATTTTTTTAACTTTCCACACCCTCTCAATTTCATTCGTTTGATCAAATGAATTTAAAATAAACAAATAATTGAAATTAACAAAAATTGCGTTATAAATTAAAAAAAAAGTGTAGATTTTTTCTTGCAGAGTTGAGTTTTATAAAGAGGGTGAGCCTTAGGACAACAAAAATATTGTTTTTTTTTCTGTGACTGAAAGTCACGATTTCGATTTGTGAAAATAGTCTTTTCGAAAAATAAAAATAAGAACGCGTAAAATAGACGTTCCCTTGACTCTCACAAAGCAGGAAATCTTGTTAGCTCGAGTCGGCTTTAGTTGAGTTTTGGAAAGCACTCAAATCTTCCGCTCAAATAAACAATACATAAATCTGTAAAGACTACTGATTTCAGCTGAAAGCTAAGCTAGTACAAATACATTGTTTTATTCATCCCAAAAGCATTTAACAAAACACAGATTTCCCAGAAACCCATACACATAATCAAGATGAGATTAACAAGAACCACTTTTGGAGAGATTATTGAGTAGGGGCGTCCGTGCCATTTCACTCGTCCGCACAAGTAACAAGATAAACTCTGCATTCGGATCCCACACGGGCGCATGTTGGCAGGCTCGAAATGCAGGGATCTTTGTGTGTCTTGAGCGAAGGTGTAATGTGGCACCAAAGTCCCTACTCTAAAATTTCTCTAATTCTCCGGATAAGGTTTCCAAAGCAGAAGAGAAAGCAACAACACATTGGGAGCCCAAATAGGAAGCACAGGATTCACATCACTGCCAAGTCGTTTTCTCCTCATCCTCTTCCTAAACCTCTCTATCCTCTGGTCCTCACCCCACTCAGCTTCCTCTCCACCATTTGCAAGGACCAATGGCGGGGGATGATGGTAAGGGCACTTGGACCTCCAGGAGGTCTGCGGAAGCCCTGATCCGGAGACCCTTTTGAGAAAGAGAGAGATGGCAAATTGGAGGTGGATGGGAGGGTAGTCACAGTTGAGGTGGGAGGGGGATTAGGATGTGGGTTAGGGCATTCAATTTTTGCTTCCATGTGGTGTCCTCCACTGTTTTGGTGCTTATCCTTCTACTATCTCAAACTTAAACACAAGTCAATCATTGAGCTAGTGATATTTTTTTTCACTTAAAAGTAAAAATTGATAAATTTGAATGACGTAAATAACGAATTCGATACTAAATTAAGCTGCCTAGACTTTGCTAAACTCTAAAAAAAAAAACACAATACGACGACGACGGTGCTCGGTAAATGCTTACCACATGAGCTACACGCCTACACGCCGCTTGCTTAAATTAATGGCTGACTGATGAAATCCGACGCAAATGGCAGTGCCTTTCCACAAATTTGAAACTGGTTGGGCTATTAGTTGGGCCCTTATTTTTTGGTACATCAAATTGGGCCTTGATAGGCCTTGATAATGTAATTTGAGCCCACAAAATTTGAGGGTACCGCGTCATTGTTTTCAAACATAAATCACGGAGTGTAGAAGTCTCTCTGGAAACTTCCACACTCGTCTGGTTACTTCTACACATTCTTCTCATATCCCTTTCCACCTCCTCCTGTTCGTCAAATAATCTCAAGCTGCTCAGAATATAAATTTTCACAGCCTTCGAGCTCTCGATAATTTCGCAAGGATATCTTCGGGAAAATAATAATATCAATAAAATATTAATAATTACAAAGCAAAAACAAGGAGGAAAAAAGAAGAAGAAAAAGAGATGGGTGTGGATTACTACAAGCTTCTGCAGGTGGATAAGAACGCCAACGATGATGATTTGAAGAAGGCTTACAGAAAGCTCGCCATGAAGTGGCACCCTGATAAGAACCCCACCAACAAGAAGGAAGCCGAGTCCAAATTCAAACAAATCTCTGAGGCCTACGAGGTTCGTTTAATTTCTTCACCCTTTTGTTCTTTTCCTCTGTTTTTTATTTATTTATTTTTTATTTTGGTTTTGCTTGAAATACTGTGTTTTTAATCTGATAAGAGAAGATTTTTCATCTGGGTTTTGGACTTCGAAGTTAAATTGCCAATTTTTTCATGTAAAAATTCCTCCAGCGGCATAAAAATTCAATCTTTTCACGTTTTGTAGTTTTTTGCAGGAACCCCTATTTTTCATCTAAAAAGTTCTCAAACAATTGAAAATACAATGTTGCCACGATTTTCTAGACTAAGTATAACCGAATCTGATAGGCTGATTCTGTGTGTTTTGATTTTATAGGTTCTGAGTGATCCCCAGAAGAGAGCAATCTATGATCAATACGGAGAAGAAGGGCTGAAAGGCCAAGTGCCGCCGCCGGATGCCGGTGGGCCTGGCGGTGGAACTACCTTCTTCCAAACTGGAGACGGTCCAAATGTGTTTAGATTCAACCCCAGAAACGCCGACGACATTTTTGCTGAGATTTTCGGGTTTTCGAGCCCCATGGGTGGAATGGGAGGTGGAATGGGTGGAATGGGTGGTGGCATGCGGGGTGGAAGGTCTTTCGGCGGAATGTTTGGGGAGGACATGTTTAGTTCATTCGGAGACGGCCGGCCCATGAGTCATGCGCCACGAAAAGCTGAACCAATAGAGAAGAGGTTGCCTTGCAGCCTTGAGGATCTCTATAAGGGGACTACCAAGAAGATGAAGATTTCGAGGGAAATTGCAGATGCAAGCGGGTAAGTTCTTTATTCTTCCTCAGTTTATAGAAGGGAAATGATTTACGCACATCTTTTTACCCTTTCGCGCAACTAGTCACGTTCTTTGATCATCCTTCAATGAATCAATCTTATAGGAAAGTACGTGCTCGTGATTAATTATTCACCAATTTTAACAATGCCAGCATTGAATTGCATTCTAAATTAACGTTAGTTTAATGTAGCACATGTGCCTTAAGCTTAGTTGGCAGGGTTCCCGCCTCCGTGCACTCAAGTTTGAATTTCCTTTTCTGCAGATTAGAATAGTTTAGAATGTCGCATTGGGAAAACAGAATGTTAGTTTGACGTGTCTATTGTGTTCATCTTTGATGAAGTAATAAAGGAATGCGATCGAGTCATCTTTTGATTTCGTGCTGTTAATTTGATAGCTTGTCGTTCGTATTGCAATTCATATGATCTATTTTATCTCAAATCATTTTTCTGGTTTTTAACGACCTTATTCGTCGCGTTACGCAGGATGACAATGCCAGTGGAGGAAATCCTAACCATAGAGATCAAGCCTGGCTGGAAAAAGGGAACCAAGATCACGTTCCCGGAGAAAGGAAACGAGCAAGGAAACATGATTCCTGCCGATCTTGTGTTCATAATTGATGAGAAACCACACCCCACATTCACAAGGGACGGGAACGACCTGATCGTCACGCAGAAGATCACTCTAGCAGAAGCACTAACAGGCTACACCGTCTACCTGACCACCCTAGATGGAAGGAGCCTCACCATCCCCATCACCAATGTGATCGGTCCAAACTATGAGGAGGTAGTCCCTAGAGAGGGAATGCCCGTACCAAAGGACCCCTCCAAGAAGGGCAACCTCAGAATCAAATTCAACATCAAGTTTCCGGCAAGATTGAGTCCCGACCAGAAGGCCGGAATTAAGAAATATTTGCCGGCTTGATTCGAATTCGAGCCGCTGTGCTATGCGAAACCAGGGCGCTTGTGAATATTTTTTCGGATGGCTTGGGATGTTTGTGTTACTAGTTTGTTTTGTAAGGTTAAACATGTGTTAGTCCAATAGGGGAGTAAAACGCTGTACGTTGGAGTTCCATCTTTTTCTACTTGTCAACAATGCTTGTTTGAAATAATACTTAATTTGTCTCTTTCAACAGCTGATGCTGTCAATGAAAATTGACCCGTTTTTGGAAATTACTCTCGAAGGAGTGAAATGACCAAATTGCTCTTGGAATGAGAAGTATCTTTTTCGGGGAACCTTTTGTGCCGTGACATTTATGAATTTATTACCTTTCAGATATTGGGTTTGTTTCTCTTGTTTTAATTTATTTCTATTTTTTCACATTACCTACACTTTGTGAATTCATTACCTTTTAAATATTGGCCAACATGTCTTGATTTGGGTGTCTCTGGACATTTTGATTTTTGGGTGTCAATAAAAGTCGGATGAAATTATAGAAAGTAAAAAAGACTGTTAATAGTGTTTCTTTTTTTGTGACAGATTTGTGGAAGTTAAAAACGTTTTTCTCACTATCCAAAGCACTTTAGATTTCATTCCTTTAGCATAGTTTAAAAGTGCTTAGAACTGTTCTACCGTGTCTAAAGCCCCTAGGGCTATTCATTATTTAATTCACCTAATAAACAGTAACTGCTTGTTGCATCTACACCCTTACACTGAATAACCATGACAATTGGTAATAAAATATTACTATTTTTTTGTCACCCTTCCCCTTTTTAGCCTCATTTGATTGGTTCTCTCTCTCTCTCTCTCTCTCTCTCTCTCTCTCTCTCTCTCTCTCTCTCTCTCTCTCTCTCTCTCTCTCTCTCTCTCTCTCTCTCTCTCTCTCTCTCTCTTCAAACCTTCAACAAATCAAGCTTAAAAATAATATTTTTAGAATCCTTGGAACTCAAGGAACCCAACCATGGCCTTGCATGTGGCATCGGTGCTTGGTTTTAGGTCCTAGCATTGAAGCCGAGAGCTTGAGCTCTCAATCTCGAACCCAGGTGATGTTTCTATCACTATCTTTAGTTCTTATGGTTTAATTCGAGGGCTTAATTCCGTGCATGCATCCTTTTTCCAAATTCTGACAAAAGAAAACATGAGGAGTTCGAGGGCCAATTTGAGCCAACGTCATCCACACATCACGCAGCCCTCAAGGTCTCGGGGGAGCGAGGTCCAATTCGAGCCAACGTCACCCACACATCACACAGCCCTCAGGGTCTCGGGGGAGCGACTCGTGCCCGGCCTCACTCAGGCCCCCTCTTTCTCCAATTGCCCGCATGGGTTGGAGGTTGTCGTTGGGGCGTGTGGGTCTTCAAAGTTGCCTGTCCATCGGGCTCCAGCGTATGAGCTGCTCTTACGAGTTGTGAAAGCGATTATTAAAGTGCTAGGTACATCATCAAGAAACACTTACAATTCAATTGAAGTTCAATCTATTCTACTAAAAGCAATTGCGAGCAGAAGTGATTTTTACAGGAATGGTCCTTGAAAATCTTCCATAAATAAAACTAGGGTAAATGACAAAAAACTACCTCAACTATTGGTGTCGTGACACTTTCATACCTCATCTTTAAAACGTGACAATGTCATACCGCATCTTATGAATTTGTGACAATGTCATACCTCCGTCAATTTTTCTGTTAAGTGCTGACGTGGCAAGAGATGGGGACCACTCACTAATACATCTGGATTAAAAAATAATTAAATATATTTTTAATAATTAAAAATTAAAAAAAAATATTTTTATATTAAAATCTCTCTCTCCCTCCCTCTCTCTCTCTCCCTCTCTCCCTCTCTCGCCTATCTCTCCTCTCTCTTCTCTGCATCCCGAACCCATTCCCATCTCCCCCCCGACCCCTTTCCCGTTCCCCTTCCGTGCAACCCCCCACCCCAACCTAGTTCCTCCCCCCTCCCACCTCTACCTGCAACCCGAAACAAAAAAAAAAAAAAAAAAAAATTCATACCCAGGCCCAGAAGAAGAAGAAGAGAGAAAAAGAAGAAGAAAGGAAAAAAAAAAAAAAATTCAAACCCAGAACTGGGTTTGCTGCGAGCGGGGCGCCGGGGGGGGGGGGAAGAAGAGGGATGAAGAAGAAGAAGAAGAAGAAGAAGAAGAAGAAGAGAGAAGTGGAAGAAGAAGAAAGAAAAAAAAAAAATGCAAACCGGTTTGCTGGGCGCGGGGGGGGGGGGGGGGGGGGGGGGAAGAAGAAGAAGAGAGAAGTGGAAGAAGAAGAAAGAAAGAAAAAAAAAAGTGGAAGAAGAAGAAGAGAGAAGTGGAAGAAGAGGGATGAAGGTTTTTTTTTTACTTTTTTTTTTATTTTAATATTAAAAAAAGATATTAAATGTTTTTTTTTGTTTTTAATAATTTTTAATAGAAAATGGGTCCCATCTCTTGCCACGTCAGCACTTAACAGAAAAACTAACAGAAAAATTGACAGAGGTATGACATTGTCACAAATTCGTAAGATGCGGTATGACATTGTCACGTTTTAAAGATGAGGTATGAAAGTGTCACGACACCAATAGTTAAGGTAGTTTTTTGTAATTTACCCATAAAACTAAAATACAAAGAACAACATGTGTTGCTTGCGGTTTAAGTAACTTGCTTACCTTTCCATTAGGTAAATAAATGGTTTTGTTACACGCTTAATTGACTTACACGTTACACCGCAAAACTACTGCAGTTCCCCTAATCCAGTACTTCTATCCATACACTGCCATTTAACAATTTAATCCATCAAATGGAAAATCTTAAATCTAATAATTATAACAGCAAAAAATCAAGATTACCGGAGGCCGGTATCAATTTCCGTTTCCGTCATCAGGATGAGACGGGCAGCTACTGAAGCTGCACTATCTAAAATTGTATGCAGCTGCGGGGTATCTCAGGTGGTTGCGCAGAGGCACTTCAGATTTCGAGCTTCATTCACTAGAGTCATCTGAACTTTCCGACTCTGTGCCCTCATCGTTTCTCATCGTGCTTGGTAGCATTTCGTCCGAGGCATCGCTCATATCTACATCCCCTTCTGAATCTTCATCTCTCACTTCTTCCATGACATTATTGTCATCTTCTGAAGCATCTATATCGTCGTCACTAGCTTCTACTAAACCCCCGTTCCATCCGCTGGAAGTCCCATCAAATCCAATTTCCCAGTTTCCTTGTTCGTATCCCACTGCTTGGTCGTCGTCTTCTGATTCCAATGTGTCTACTCGTTCAAATCCCTCTCCTTGCTCGTCACCTCTCATATCCATCTTTTCATCATCCCATTCCTCAGCCAAGTTTCTTGGTGATTCTCCTCCACTCTCAGGGCTGCTGCGCATGTCACTGACACGGCCCAGAGGTGTCCCCTCAACAGCCCTGTTCTTCATTCTCCTCTTTCTAACAGTTCGGCGACCCCGTCCGCTCCCTTGTCCCTGCGTTCTTTTTCCCACCGTTCTCACCCCTTGATTCAAATTCTCACGCCTAATGTTCTGACGACTTGCAAGAGATTTGGGATTACTCACTTTTTTCTGCCACCTTTTACCGCGTCCTTGCTCTCGACCTCCTCTACCACGTCTAAAGCTGTTTCGTCCACTTTTCAGGTGAGTACTGTTTTCTTCCCTCGTGTATTCATTGAGGCCTGCTTCGGTTAGTTCAGTCTCACTCCTCGATGTCAGAAGTCTCATAGGTTGATTCTGTAGACGAAAAAAGCTCACGTAAGTTCAATGACACGGTGGAAGTTGTATGACACCACCAACATCAATTCAACATCTATGGGATTTCATAAGAGCTGTATTTTAAAGATTTACACGCTTTTCTGTCATTAAGCTTTACAGAGAGAAAAATGGGAAAAACTCACGAGATATTCTCCCACTTCCTTGTCAGCGGTGGGCTCAGCTTTCGCTTGCTTTACATATGTAATTGATGAATCTATCTCATGAAGCCTCAGAGCCACAGCTGCAGTGGTATGTGGTATCCAAGGAAGTACAGGAACGGATCCACCGTCTAGATAATCGCGAACAAACCTCGACTGTTTGCAGGAGCCCAGCAATTCCTCCGTCACTGCAAAGTGTGATGACAGAAAGTCTTTCTTCACTGCATTCTCAACCAGAGTCAATATCTGCAAGGAAGTTTGTCCAAAAATGAGTAACTTACTAACTTATCATATAAAAAGTTAGTTTGAGGAATAGACGTATGAGGTGCCATAGTTGTACGGGGTGGAAAAATGCATATGAAATTGATGGATAAATCTTTCCTCGTGATACTTTCATTTTGTTTGTAAAAGAAAAAAAAAGAAACCAGGAACACAAATTCTTTACAGAAGTTTAGATTAGGATATAGGATTGACCATAAGAATGAAACAAGAAAACGGACAGAAACCTGAAGAAGTTCATCCATTGATGATGATGCATTCAGTTTCTCTCCCCACATCTTTCGACGGTCATCAGTCCAAGACAATTGAAGAGCTTCTGGTGGAATAGATACCTGTCGAACAAACAGTGAGTGATATGAAGACTGAATAAAACATCAAGCGTGGATACATGAGTTGCCAGGGGTGCAAAAGGTGTAAAGCATCAGTATCTCACCTCAACAAGAGCTATTAATGTCTTGAGCAATCTTCTGGCCAAGGGAAGAGAAGTACAAGGAATATCGAAATTCCAAGGTTCCAACATCCTTTTTTCTTTACATTGCATTACATGTTCACCAAAGTCAAAATTTCTGTTGAAAGCATCAAAAGTCTGATGGCAAGTATCACAGTGGGAATCCTCAAAGTAATAACAATTGAGGCAGACATCGCAGACATCAAACAGCGGTCTGCATCTCTCCTTCCCATATTTCGTGGCACATAAGGTAGATGAATTTGAGCATTCTTTCCACATCCACTTCTGAAAATCTTGATACCTTCTCAAGGCAGCCCTTTTCTCAGTTTCACTACTGTCAAGCTCAATTCTGAAAGAAGATGAGGTCTGCGCTGTATCAGAATTCAAAGCACAAACTGCACTTTCAGGGCTGTCAAAATGAGAAGGGAAATCAGGACTAGAATCCATTTCGTCAGCTTCATTTTTAACATGGTTTTTACTTGGGCCTGCATTGTTAGGACGATGCGTATTTTTCTGAACATTCTCCTTGAAGGATGCCTCAATCTTTTGCAACATCAAGCGTAAATGAGATTCCCTAATTCCGCGTGTGTCCAGAGATGTAACAAGAGCATCAAAGGCCTATACAGACAATGAATTAAAAACATTATGATAATAAAGAAACTCTTAAAAGAAACTGAAACAGCATGTCAAAACTAGCAAGCATAAAAATCATGCCAGCAAGCAGACAAAAACCTATTACAAATGTGACTTGAGAACCTAAGACATACTGCCAACTGAAACAGCAAATCAAATCTAGCAAGCATAAAAGGATAGTAAGTTTCCAACTTTGCTAAGAAGCTTGTGATGCCCGACACAACTTTGATTCACTTAAAAGAGATGAAGGGGTCAATGACGATTTATCCTAAAGATAAAATGTAATCTGCATAACCAACAACATTTATTGTGCAAAATTAAACTCCAAAACACTCACAGACAAATGCTCCTGAAACAGATTATAAAAGCTGTTACGAGTTACCTCTTCAGTGTCAATAAGCCTCCAGCTTCCATTTTTCAATTCAATGAAAATTCTACCTGAACCAGGGTCATGTCTTGATGCAGATGCAACAAATTGCCAGTATCGATTATGCCTACGATCTTGACCAAGAGGCAGGGACCTGTATGCATACATCTCTTCTGCTCTATGTGCAATATATGATTTCAATTGTGAGCGTGACCTTTTTGATGCATATGCAAGTTGCTGAGTCAAAAAGTTATCAGAACCCATGGAGATATCTTGGGCTGCTGAGGTCCTTTCAACAAGCACACCATTAAGTTGATTCTGAACACCTTGTGACCCATGGATTGACTTTTCATTTTCTGCAGTGACTGGAGATGCATCAATGTTCCTGTTATCCACATCCCGTAAGGGACTTAGGCCGTCATCTACTCCGGTAGCTTGTACTTCAGCTTTGCCTCCCATTAAAGATGGAAAATCTAACCTACCAACATTCTCTTCTTTTAGGCGACTTTTATCCAGCTGTGCCTCTGCCCACATTTGCTTCTTAAGAGCATTTGCAGCTTCTAAGCGATCCTGTTGAATTTTGGTGTCAAATTGAAGTTTTAACACAGAAAGTACGGTAATACATTGATTTCAAAAACTTGAAAGGAAATGTTTACCTCGAGAACAATACGAATGGTATTTCCTTCATTTGCAACACCAATTAAGGCAACAAGAGCACTAAGACGCTCTTCCACGCTGAGGTCAGAATACTCCCCTTCTGTAAGTCCTTGAACCCATGACTCACCTGACTTGCTTTCATCAATCTCCATATTTTCTTGGTCAAGATGACTAGTACTAATATCTGCACCTAAAACACACTGTTTTGAGGAAGCACTAGGACAGAATGCATCTTTGGAACCAGTCACTGGCGAACATAAAACATCCTTATCAAACTCATTTTTCACAGCAAGTACAACATCATTGCTTAAACTGTCCTTTCCATTTTCTGAGAAACTAATTACTTCATTGTAATCATCAGGGGATTTCTTTGAAACTGGTGGAGTAGCTAAGTCATCAACTTCAGGATCTTCATCAACTTCACATTCAGAGTCTTCGTCTCTTTCAACCTCATCATTTTCAACATCGTCTCTTTCAACTTCATCATTTTCAACATCATCTCTTTCAACATCATCCACATCTTCTGCAGCTAAAATCCCATTTTCAAATATCTGAATTTTCTTCCTGGCTGCAGAAAGTATGGCCTCAGCATCAACAGGATCCTTTCTGTAAGCAGCTCGTACACGATATGTTGAAGGAGCTATTCTTTCAAAAAGCTTAGTATCTCTTGTCAAAGCAACAGAAATTGAAGCTTCAGGAGTCTTGCTTGTTGTCAGGTCCCGAAGGCCAGATTTCTTACAGAAAAAGAACAGATAACGGCCAAATTAAAAGAAATCAGGAAAGAGGCAAGTAAAACTCAATACCAAAAAGACTACTCTTGTCACAAGACTCACAACAGCATTTTTGCTAACAATACACTTTAGTCACCTGAATCTTGTCTGCAAGATCTAACACTGTTAGTCCCTTATTTCCCTCAAGTGAAAGCACATGAAAAGCTGCAAACTTTACAGTTCCAGGAGTCAACCGGTGTCTAGATCTTCGTGGAGCCAGTAAGCCTTTCTCTTGCATTACTGCAAATGCATTTACAGCTGCAGAACCATTTCGTAGATTAGAAATTGCATCCTGACAACCTTTACCCTGTAATAACAATGGTACCATGAGTCTTGCAACTTTTAGCAACAAAAATAAAACAGAAGCAATTCCAAATCTTTAACGTCTGAATGTACTAATTTGATTAAAAAAATATACATAGGAGCAGCCACCTATAAGGTGGCTTAGTGTGAAGTAAGAACACACTGCCCAATCTTAAGTCCAAGACTAAGTCATTGAGCACTGCACTAATACCAGTCATCAAGCTAGGTCTAAATGAAATTCATATGGGTTTCTTTCTAGTTCTCATCAAGCAAAGTCTGAACTTCGTCATATCATACGGTTCAACTCACAAATTAAACCTAAGCAAAGCCAAACATCAAAGTTTTGATGCTCTTCCTTTGAACGAGGAGTCTAGGATGCCAGTTTAACTTGAATTCAAACTTCTATGGATACAAATTTCAACTTTCTTTTTTACACTACTCTTAACTGATGCAGAAGATAAATTCCTTTGAAAGAAAGATAATAAAGAATTGAAAGGGAACCTCGTGATTATCAGGTGTGTATGACCATGCGATACTCCTTTTCTTCAGCTGTGGCCCAAATCCGGCAGAGAGTGCTAGTTGACGGAATATTTCAGGCCATGTCAGCAGATTTAAGTGCTGCTGCCAGTTCCGTATATCAAAGCCCCATGCATAAGCCTGAAATGGATAGTTCCAAGAAATATTAGGAAAAAAGCATCAAAATGAGCAAACAAAGCAACTGCATCCATGAATAGAGTGGGGGATTACTCCTTCAACAATCTGTGGGTGTCCACCTCCAGGATTAGCAGCACCATTTTGATTTATTCCTAATCCAGTAGGAGTCCTTGCAACATCTTCAATATCTTTGATAATCAACCTCAAGAGAGCAACATGGATCTCTCCTAACAACCTTGAATCCTAATATCAAAATTGTATGAATTATGAGCAGCAGAAAACATATGAAGGACAAATAATTAGAAAGCATAATTTTGAAATAAAATAACTCAAGGGTGGCTCACATAGTCATGAAATGCTTGAACAAACTCATCAAGAGTAAAAGGCCATAACTCGAGAACATCAGCAAAGGTAATTAAGAATCTCCAAACCTGTCACCATCACAATTCAAACATCAGATTAGAGGCATTAATTCAAATACCAGAATCAAAGAATATACTAAAAGTAACATGCATATGACCATACTGGAGAGAACAATTAACGTACAATTGCAGACATAAAACTAAAAACCAACATGCATATGACCATACTGGAGAGAACAATTAACGTACAATTGCAGACATAAAACTAAAAACCATGAGATCACGTGCCAATAAGACAGTCACATACACCAAATGATCACTTGATTAAATACTAGAAGTGACCAAAAGTAACTGTCACCAGAATTGCAGCTATCGTTGGAGATCGAACGACATCTTTTACAAGTGATAATTAGTCACCTGTAGTATAAAGCATAGTTATAGGTCCATGAAACCTAAAGAATAGAAGCTTGTCATCATTTTACCACAATTAGGAAACACATTCAAGACCAAGAAGTAAGAGAAGTACGGTGAGACTATCGCAATAGCCAGAGGCTGGATCATAGATATTACTGACTATGCTGTGTGCACAAGAAATACTGTACCCATAAATCGTACAAGAATAGTTAATATCAGCACATAAGGTACTTTTAATAGCTCATACAATAAGAAAAAGGAAGAACGCACCATGAGAAGGTTACCAATATTCGCCTCTGAATTGATCCACGGCTGAATTGCAAATGGTCTTTTTAACTGCACAGACCTAGGTGGGAATGAAACCAAAGAATCTGAACCACAAAAAAACGCGTCATTGAATTATTTTATAGAGACATACAATAATGAGATGCGCAAGTACACTATTAAGTATATTATGAATACTTGTGGGTGGTTTCAGGTCAATTAAATATTCATAAGTTATCAACGCACTGAATTTTTTATTTTTTTTTGGCTCAATTTAGCACATCAAAAGTCCTGAATCTGTCAGCATCAAGTTCATTTCACTGAATTTAAGAAGATTCAAAAGATTTAACTTCAAAATTCTCCGAATAAGTGCCAGAGCAGTACAACATTTGGGAGGATACAAAATAGCATGGTAGATCAGATGGATTTACCATAAAGGGCTAGAAGATATACTTAGTTACTTCTAGCAGCCATGTCAAGGGTTATTAAAAGTATTCATGTTACCAAGCAACGCCTACCTCTGAATGCATCAAGGTTTTGCAGGGTGTCAAGATCAATACAAATAATGGAGGATAAACCCTTGCTTGTAGCAGCCAACTCCATTAATTCTAGTTGTTCATCCTCAATAAGCTCCATAGACTCTTTAGCAAGCCTGCGTGCAGTCGCCTTCTCAAGTGCAGCTTTGCGTTTCACTACCTCTCTCTCTTTGCGAAGCTCTTCCTTCTGCCTCATTTTCTCAGCCTACAAGATAAACCCAGAGGGGTTAAGAATTTATTGTTCTATGCTGAAAAATCAAGGATACATCACATACACATTACATTTGTAGGACCTCGAACTTACTCTTATATATTCTTTCTGTAAAAACTTTTCCCTTCGTTCAATTTCACGTTTTTGCTCACGCTTTAATCTCTCTTCCTCGCGTTGCCTCTCACGCATCAACCTCTCTTCTTCTTTTCGTCTCTCACGGTCTTGTTTTTCCATTTCCTTCCTCATTCGTTCCTCATTCTATAAACAGAAAAATCAAAATATCAGCATATGAATTGCTATGCTTCAGAAACAATTGTTTAGGACTTAAAAATAGAACCTTTCTCCTCAGAATATCTTGTTTCTCCAGCTCCTTCCGGATCCGCAACTCATGAGCTTCAACTTCTTTAGCGATTCTCGCTTCTTCACTCTACAAGGTGCAACTGGTTAAGTCCTTGGTTGAGAAAATATACTATTATACTAAAATTAACCGAACAAGTATACCTTGCGTTTCCTCTCAATTCTCAGGATAGAGTCATTAATTTGACCTTCAGGTAATATGTTAGAGTTTTCCAGCGAAGGTGCAACAACAGGGGGATCACTAAACTGAGTATTTACCCTCACGTTAGAGAAGGAGTCCCTTTGTGCTACACTGCCATCATCAACAGGAGATGAGTAGGGCACTACTTGCCTCTCCTGCTGAGACAGAAGACGAACACGTGACGCATGACCATGAACCTTTGACAATGGCTCATTTCCAACAGCAAATGACGAAGTTCTTGCAGTTGGGCCATCAATTGCTGAATTGTGAAAATGAGATTGAGATACTTGTCCATATGCATCAGACCGAATACTGGAGCGATCTTGAAGAAAGGGATATTCATGGAGAGCCCTTGGCGTAGCCTGAGATGAAAACTCATTCTAATTCAATGATTCGTCCAAAAGAAATTGAGAGTACCAACAGTACAAAATCAATTCAAATGCATTAGATCCCACAACACGAAGGAAAAGGGAATGTGAGAGAGAGAGAGAGAGAGAGAGAGAATCCAGACAGCGAATAATGAGTTGTTTTGTTACCAGTCATGCAACTAAACCCAATTTCAAATCACCCTTATAAAATTAAGTTAAGAAGATTTGGACAAAGATGCAAATACTCCTGCTAAGATTTCAAACTCAAGACTGCTTGAAGCCAGTTCAATCGAACTAGAATTCTAAACTGGCAAGAAAACTTTAGATACTGCTGAAGTCATCAAACAATACTCAAGTAGAACTGCAAAAGAATACCACCTACCCTATGCTTGTTCGACTCCCCACAACATTATCTTGTGGTTTTAAGTTTTAAAGGTTGACACATGCTATTGAAAAAACCAGTACATGTATACCACTTAATGGTTCACCAGCATCTTATAAAGTAGGTGTTATCCATATTGCACATGCCATCATAAGGTGTATAAAAAATAATAGATTTATCAATGAAAAAGAAACAGACTTTAATTGGTTTTGCATCATGACGCTCATATTTGCCCTCCAAAGCATGGGCAGACCGCTTATGCTGCTCCGCAACTGCTTCACCAAGAATCAAAAAGGTTAGCATGAAACCTAATTGCATACAAAAATCATTCAAATAACAGAAAATAATATGCTAGGGTAATAATGTGGCCTTAATCAATCACTAAAGCATATATTTTCGCATTTTAATTTGGGTAGTAGTCCATATTTTTAGACCACCACAAGTTGAGAAATTTGAAACTCAAGTTTTTTACTTAACTACCATGAAGCATAAAGTCTTCAAACCAAATGTGAATGTTAAACCACACTAGGAACCAATGATAAACTGACTAGTAATCTTAATTATCAAAAAAAACTAGTGACACCTATTGACACATTTAAACATGGCAAAAAGAAAGTCATGGAAATATTTTCTGTTTATGTTATAAAAGGGAGTACAAAATACAAATATACTCTGAGAAAAGCAGACCAACATAACTCACTAAACAATAATACGCACAAAATTCTCTGCATAATGTTGCAATCCAGTCCCACATAAGTCAAGTACAAGGCACTGCTCAATTGAGCTGTAAAATCAATAAGGCAACCCAGTAATTATACCTAGAGGTGCTCCAAATGCATCTGGCGGCAAAGGATCAAACTCTATCCCGAGAAATGGGCCATCTTCCCTCAACGGCTCTCCCAATTGAGCTTCCACACAAGCAATGGCTCTGAGCTCCAAAATCGACTGCGGTGACTCATAATACCTCCTCCCCCTCATTGGAATGTCATCAGCCACACCCCTAGCCACCACATTCCGCAACTCTGCGTGACCAAAGGGGCTTGACCCGGAGCCTGAACCGGACCCATAATCACTACCCGGCTCTGACCCTTGAGCCAAATCGTCAATGGGGGGCTCAGGCAAAGCGGGTGCCAATTTCCGCTGCTTCTTCGGTGGACCCCCTTCCTTCTTATCCTTCAACCTTCTGTGACAGAACCACATCTGCAACTGCCGATCGGAAAGCCCTAACTTTTCCGATAGCTCAGCCCTAATCGCCTCCGACGGGTAGGTCTCCACTGATCAAAAACCCAAAATCAAGACAAAAACTTCAATTTCCCCAGAATCCAAAACAAATATTACCCAAAAAAAAATATTCGAGAAATCAAACTTACATGCATATGCTTTCTCGAGAGTTTCGAGCTGAAAGGGGGTCTTCATCTGGCGCTTGGGCTTGCTCTGCCCCTCACTGGAATTGTTAAATTTACTATTGCTCTCATGATTTTTGTGCTGATTTTCTCCCTCCGACGCCGCCTCCATTGAAATCGAGACCGAGATCTGGGATTCCACCCAAATCTTCCGCCCTTCAATCCCTCAAACCTTCAAACTTGGAAACCCTAATCCCCAAATTCTCATTAAAAACTGGGTCTTCGTAAAGAATCCGATTTCCTTCTCCTTTCTCTCTCTCTCTAAAACTATCGTTCGTTCTTTCTCTCTCTAAAAACAAAATACCGCAACAGTCAAGGAAGAAGAGATCGAGACGAAAGAGAGGCGTAGAATTATCATGATGGAATATTAAGAATACGAAGAATAAACATTTACGAGTAATAAATGTTGAATTTTTTACGGGGATTGAAAAGAAAACACAGCAGCAAACATTAACATCAAAAACAAAAACAATGAATAATATTAATAATATCGAAAAATAGGAAAAGGGAAAATCAGGACGAGGAACATGTTTTTTAAAACAACAACAGTAGTATTTCCTCCTCGCTCTAATTCTAATTCCACCACCTTCCATAATATTTTGTTTTTCCACCTTTTTTCTATTTCTAAATATTTGTCTTTTATTTAAAATTCAGACGCTTGCGATGCTGCTTTCATGTTAAACGAGCCCTTTTCAGTTTTTAATTCTGCGTATATTTTTTATTTATTGAATTTTCAACTTTTTAAGGTTCTTTCTTTCTTCAGCTTTTTTTTTTTTTTTTTTTTTGTTTTATGTTTATGTTTATGTTTTTTCGGTTCAGTGATGCTAAGTATGTTATTGCAATTTGCATCGTATCATATCGTGTGCGTGCGTGTTTGTTTTATGTTTATCGAAGGGTTCTTGATGTTCGTTGGTTTGGATTCTGTGTGTTGGTCGGATGCGATCTTCTCATTGGGTGCGCGATGAACGTGCATGTGTTTCTGCTTGCCTCTGTTTGTGGGCCCCGTGTCTGCTTTGTACACCATTGGGCTGGGCTTCTGTGAATTGTGTTGATCAGAAAGTAGGCTTTAGATGATACCCAAAATCGAGAAATTTTTTATTGTGACGGGACAATGGGTGGTATATTATTTGTTTTTACATGAGTGGTGGGAAATTGTATTTTTTAAGTTATTAAATTTTTAGCATACATATTTCACCATTTATATAATGACACGTGATGTACCACCCGTGTTCCAGTCACACTGAAAAATCTCTCCCCAAAATCTTTTGTGGCCTCTATGTGACTTATCTTGTTGAGTGATAAGTGTCCATTCATTTAATCTCTTCAGTAAAAAAATAAAAAACAAAAGATAAATTAGGTCAAAGGGACTCGTGCCACTTAATAAAATAGGTCATAGAGAGGGCTCAAAGAATTTTGGGTGCAGACTTTAGATATAGCGTGACGTGAGTTGAAAAAAAAATGATTTGAATTTGAGACATCTTTTAACATTTAAAGATAGAAATATATCACTTTGTAGCGTGCTAGCATATTTTTTTTCATTAAGGACGCATTTGGTGATCTATATTGAATTGAATCGAACTCTGTATTTCATATTGATTACAAATTTACAATTAACTACCTTCACAACCCACCATTGTTAAAAACAAATCTGAATGAATATTAGAATTAGTCCCTTGGAACGAATAAGGAGCAGGAGGATGACGACAACGATGAGGGTGTCCGACACCTTGTTGATTCGAAGGACTTGAAACCCATGTCTAACGGTTAGGTACGTAGTCACTATTATTTTTTCTAGACAAGTACCTATGATTCTTTATCCCTTTTATAATATACATAACCACCACACCACACAAATGTCGGAATCCATATCCAATTTGATCCGATCAATCAAGCATGCCCTAAGTTGCTTATACTGCATTTTCGTAGTTCTAAGTGGCAATTGGAAATGTGTTTTTTCAATTAGTAGAGAATACAATCATTTTCCAAAATTTTGTGGTTCTCTCCACTCGAGTATCTTGAACCACCTTCTTAAGGACTCCTATAGAACTTGGAAGGTCCTTATCCTCACGTCTCAACTTCCAATCGCCTCAAAAAACTTACCTGCAACCAAGTGATCGAACAACTATTCCTACAAGCTCGCAACCAAGTGGTATGACACTTATCCGTGCAGAGAGTTGTAGGAACAATTGTCCAATCACTTGTCATGAAGACTGTAGGGAAGAGAGGAAGAAGTAGATGCAACGTGAAGCAAATATCTAGACGACTGATATCACGTAGAATTAAGAACCGCATGACTATTGGGAGAAAGACATAAATACAACGTAAAGGCCATGTAAACAAAGAACTTGATAAAGAAGTAACTGCATAACATACTGTTGAGAGTGGACTCGCACATAAAATCTTCATTGAAAGTGATACTTTATTCATTTCCAAACAACATGAGACCATTACAAATTAGAATGTCTGTGTACTCTCAATCAATGGAAAAAAAGAGAGGAGGAGTTGGGGGAGAAGGAGGAAGAGAGAGAGAGGGGGGGGGGGGGGGTGAGAAGGGAAAGGAAACAAACTATGACGTAGATAATAGATACTCAATTTGCAACTTATGAAGAGAATTTATGAAATTTACAATGCATGGTTCCCTCGGTGTCCGTTCTTCATTCCTCTTCACGCAGCTTTCCCTTGCTGGATTTCAGGAAAGAAAAAGAAAAATAGAGTCAAAAGAACAATAAACGGTGCCTATAGCATTAGGCTAACTGATAAGATAATCTTCAGAAAAACGCATATGAGCAGAAGTGCTTCCTACATAAGCAGTCCCAAGCGGCGGTTCTAGAACTAGTTTAAAGGCAACTCCAAACATGCATGAATGCAGACATTGGATACAAGAGACTACTTTTTGCAACAAAATTGTATATCAAACAAGTGCCACATGCATGAACCATCTACTTAGCTATATCTGACTCACTCGTTTCTCTTCTTCTATCTTGGCCTTGAGGTAAGAGTAGATCGCCACTCCTGCGATTGCAATGACAGTTCCAATACCAGTTTGTGTTGAAATCTTGTTACCTGCGAGCACCGACAGAAATTAGTTATGAGGTCAAATTTTTATTGATCTAAAAAACGAAGTTGAAAATTGTCGGACATAAAATCATTACCAAAGACCACGATTGAGAAGCCAATCACAAACACACGCTTCAGCACATTTCCAACTGCGTGCGTAAGAGGCGCCACTCTCTCCAGGGTGTTGGTGGCCAACTGATAGTTTGGAAAAACATAAACGGTTCGTATGATTTCATAACAAATTAACAATTGAATTCCAGTGAGAAGATTATGCTACTGCTACAACACGAAGTAAAGAAAACACATATACCTGGTTATAGAGATGGTAAAACAATCCCACCCAGAAGAGATCGGTGACGAACTTGACAAGTCCTACTTTAGCAATTGCATCATTGAAACCATGCTTCATCAGTTGAGGTCCCTCTACCTATTGACGAGAGACAGGACATGGAGCCACAATTCATCAAAATTATTATTTCAGTTGCAGAATCAAACTACCACGGGTCTCAAGAGAAGTATACTCACGATGAGAGCAGGTGGAATGCAGACGAAGAGTGCAATGATCGAAATATAGGCATATAGATTTGTACTATCCATATCAGTCTGCAGATATAACAAAAAAAGTTATATATAAAGGAAAATTAACTTCAAGAATTCAAAACGTAAAGTTAGAGAAACTCACCATGGCTTTCTTTGAATAGATACTCCTGTAAGTGAAGGAGATATTTGAAATCATGGCACTAACGAAGCCAAGCCAGTTGAACGACAACTCAGTCAGTGATGCCATCGACACACCTGCATTTTAAAACCATGGAAAACCAACTTATGTGACAATAAATTTATGTGTTCGAAGAAATGATTCATCGAAATAATGAGTCACACATTGATATCCACGAATTTGGTTAAATGCCGGATACTATGATTACAACAACTGAATGACCATAAATAGAAGAGCATACCAATAACAACAGGAGCCAGGGACAGCCATAGAGGCAAGGGGATTGATTGTCCGAGGACAAATTGCGAAGCAGCAGCATTGAAGAATGGCTCAAGAGCTGAAACAAATAAATCCGACGTTAATCCAACATTAATTATATAGTCAATTGATGTTCTCCGAAATCTTTTAGAGCATAAAATTTGTGCTCTCACCTTTGATTGTATGTGTGAATGAGACGGCAACGGCTGCAAACGAGACGTTGCTGGTGACGTGGCCAAGTGCATGGCACACTGCCACTGGGATAAGCAGCTTCAAGAGGTTTGCATCAATTGGCTACATGGAGAAAAACACCAGTCACATACACTAAATTAAGAATTACATGAATTCTCATTTCAAGTGAACCAAACAAAGATTTGCATACATGAGTTAGGTCAATTTGCCCGTCTTAACTCCCGAGTTTTTCTTCTTCTTTTTTCCAATATCCTAACTCTCAAGTTCGAATACTCCTTTATTTATTTGAGCAATAATTTACACAACATTGAAGTGGTTCACTTACAGCGCGTTTGGGAAGGCCCACAGCCCAGCTGATCAAGCAGTACACAACTCCGACAGCCAAGTGCACGACGGACACAAAACTGCACCCACACAGAACAAAAAACTCACTTCTTTAGAAGAAGCCAGCACTATAACTAGATCAGAGATATAGACATATACTAATATGTTATTACGACGGTATTCTAAGTCAAATGTCCACTATAAAATAATTAGCTTTTTCATATAATAGTGTATGATTTAAAATATAGCACAGTAACATCTTGTTGTGCGAAATCATACAATTTAGCTTTCTCGATTTAAAATATGAAACTTTAACAAAAAGTTTCTAATTTTGTTCACTTTAACGAAAATTCACATTTTTATACTAAAAAGTCAATCATGATATTATTCACTTTAACTTTTATTCTATCATTATAGTTAAAAACTCAAAATTTTCAAACAATTTTCATTAATTTTCCTTTTAAAGTATAACGTAACAACATCTCATTAAACAAAATTATATATTTAGTTTCTTTATATAACAGTGTATGATTTAAAACATAACACAATAACGTCCCGTTGCATGAAAAAAATTGAAAATGACACACTTACTATGGATACGGAAAGTAATTGTAGATCTTCTTGTTCATGATGTTGAAAATTACGTTCAGAAAATACCTGCAAACCAAGGACAAATCCGTAACTCCCGACACAATGATTACTCAAAAATAAATCCAAATTAATTTTAAACTGTTTCAACAGTTTATGATAAGCCGTTAAATTGTAGACGACGCGCGGGACTCCGTACCACATGAAGAAGAAGAAGCCGGTGAGGATAAACGGGTACTTGCCGAAGAACCCGATCGGCGCCACCTTCGCGTCCCTGTAACACCACCGTGTCAGAAAGAACCGGCAAAACACACAAAAAAAACTCATTAGTTCGGAGGCCGACGCGGGCGAGTCAGACCGAGATAGAACGGAGGAGACGGACCTCACCCGGCGGAATCTCCTTCAGCCGGCGACGAGGCCGCGGTATGGCACGGCCGGAGAATCTCCCTCTTCATCGGCGACGCCTCGAGCAGCAGCGCCGGGCGGAGCTGCCTCCCCCATATGAGGTTCCCGCCCTCGCTCACGGCCCCGATTGGCCGGGCAGAGACCAAGGAGACGGCGCCATTCTCTCTGTGGGATGGCTTGCGCTGGTAGGGGAGCGGTGCGAATGCGGCGGCGCGTGAGAACACCCGCGACTGCATGATTGATGTGGAGAGAGAGAGCTTAGAGAGAGAGAGAGTGGGGAATGTAGATTGGGAAGATACGGTGAACTCTTATTAGTTGTTCTGAGCATACAAGTGAGAACGATAGCGGTAAAATGCTTTTGTTTCTGTTCGCGCGGTTCTGCTCTCCTACAACGCGATCACGTTAGCGAAGTACATCCGCCGCTACGATTACTTAAAGGTTGGTTTGAAATTTGCTTACGACGGTCACACTGAAAAAAATTCTCAACTTTTGTTAGCAAACGCTAATAATATAAGTGCTTTAATTACAAAAAATGTTGAAATTCATATTAAAAATTTGTGCATCCTCAAAGCATTTGGTATGTGTTTTTTTACTTTGTGTTTGATTCACAGAATTTTATGTTTGTAATCGAAATTTTTTATATTATAAATCATTTTGTAAAAAATATCTCTACGAAGATTAAAATTAAGATGATTTAATATAAGAGGAAATCATGATCAAAATTTATGGAGCCGGGTTAATTACATAAGATGGGGGAGGAGCATGGGAGGTTACGGTGGGGGTGGATAGGGAACGAGGGAGACGCATGGGGATGTGAAATGGGAGAGGTGGGGGCCCCTGCTTATCCACAGCGTAAGGCGTACGAGCGACGAGAAGGCGAGTTGATTTGGATCGCCTTATCGTTTCTGTTCCCTAATTCCCTTTCCTGTGTGGAACTGTTCATTAATTCCGTCTCCTCTCAACTGTTTCTCACGGGAATCAAATTCTTGGAAAAAAAAATGTATTAAAAAAAAAAACATAGAAAGCTTTGATGATTTTTGTGTAAGAAATTTCACGAGCCTTGGTAACAAAAAAAATTATCTTATCGACCAAGAACGACACGTAGCAATATTCATTCTCACAATTTAAGGTACATATAGATAGTTGATTTGAGTCTTAATTGTAAATATTATTGGAGTCCTATTTTAGGTAGGATTAGGATATGTGTGCGCATATATATATTTGTAAACCCTAGATGATGAATAATATAACATAGTATTCAAAGTATTTTTTCTTGGCATCAAGAGCTTGGTTTCGATCCTAATTTCAAACAATAAATTGTGTACAATTGCTGTGTTTTTTGCAATTGTGCCGTGTATTGGCGTTCAATGTGTACTTGTCTACTGCTTATTTGCTACCATACGAAGACTTGGGGCTGCTACGGTATTTTTGGTGTGTTCTTCAATCAAATTTGTTGTCATGTGGAAAGTTTTGATGTGCAATTGCAACAATTGTTAAAGTAATTGATTAACTTCAACAATTATTTCTTGCGTTGTGTATTGCAACTAGTGGTTTCTTGATGCTGCTTGGAATTACAATACAGCAATTGGTGGTTGTGCCGTGTATTGGTTTATGGTTTCCTGTGCCATGCTTTGCTATAAGGTTTTCGTGTGTGTTGAAGTCTTGGGTATTGGTGTGATTGTAGTGTATTACTATTTCATGTGTTATAACAATGACGAGTACATGTTGGATTTTGGATACTGGTGCAACGGATTATATGACGTATGATAAGACTTTGTTTCAAACTATGACTCATCTTCATAGAAAGTGTGTGGCAACTGCTAATGGTACTACTATTCCTGTTGTTAGAGCGGGAACAGTTTGTCTTACACGCTTGATCCCTTTATATAATTGTTTATTGGTTCCGTACAATTGGATTGTGTTGTATTAATGTATCATTTATTTTGCTTGCTTCAGGATATTCAGACAAAAGAGATCATTGGACGTGGCACTAAGAGAGATAGGCTATATTATGCGGATGACGTGGCTCCTGAAATAGCTAATTTGGTTCATGTGTCGCATGATAGTAAGTACAGAAGGTATTGTTGTTGCATCGTCGTTTAGGGCATGCATCATTTAGTTATTTGAAGCATATGTTACCTAATTTGTTTAGTGGTATTAAAGACTAAGAATTGAAGTGTGAAGTATATATTTTAGCCAAAAGTCATCATACTTCATTCCCTTCAAGTATGAATAGAAAGTCTTCTCCGTTTGCACTAGTACACTTTGATGTGTGGGGGCTTTCTCCTGTTAGTACTACCTCGGGAATTTAAGTGGTTTATTACTTTCGTGGATGACTACACCCGTATGACGTGGTTGTATGTGCTAAAAAATAAAAGTGAGGTATGTAATGTGTTTCGTCTGTTCTTCATATGGTTAAAACTCAATATTCATCTGATATTAAAGTTTTGCATTCTAACAATGGTGGAGAGTACATAAATTCTTAGTTATCCCAGTTTCTACAAGATCGTGGAATTGTTCATAAAACTACCTGTCCGAATACCCCACAACAAAATGGAGTGGCGGAAAGGAAAAATCGTCATATCTTGGAGAACAGCTTGCGCTTTGCTTATTGGTGCATCTGTTCCCAAACGCTTCTGGCCTGAAGTAAATGTACATGCAGTTTATGTTATGAATCGTATGCCGTCTTGGGTTTTGAATTATCGAACACTTCAGGAGCTTACTCAACTTGTTCCAATGGTTTCTACAAATACTTTGTCACCTCAGATCTTTGGTTATGTAGTTTATGTTCACATTCAGAAAGCTCATCACAGTAAGCTGGATCCATGTGCATATCGTTGTGTCTTTCTTGAATTTTCTCCGCATTAGAAGGGATTCAAGTGTTATCATCTTGCTAGTCAACGTACGTTTGTAACCATGGATGTGACTTTCTCAGAGTCTAAATATTTTTATACTTTATCTTCATCCAATTCAAATCATTAGGGGGAGATTAGTGATATTGGTGATTTAAGTTGGTTGGAATATACTTCATATGGAGAAAGAGTAGTTGTGGAAATCCGCCGAGTTGTTCTGCATAAGTTTTATGAACCTAGTAGCTCAGTTCGGAAGACTGCAATTGAAGAAAACAGTCTAGTTCTGTAAGCTCCCACCAAACAGTACACCCAAATTTAACAAGAGTCTATCGAAGTGCTCAATATGTTCGTAGTACCTTATCTCTCTGATCCTATAGTGCTCGTTCCATCTCCTTTAAATATCCAAAATGTAAGTATTTAAAATGATAGTACAACTAATCCTGATATTGGTATAAGTACTTATAAATTGCTAGCAAAACAAAATCGTGGTGTGCTACCTAATAGGTTATATCCGGAAGGGAAGGTCAAGTATCTGATTGTTAATTATGTATCATGTGAGCATTGTTCACCATAACGCATGGCGTTGGTAAATCATATGGAATCAATCAAAATTCCAACTCAGGTAGAATAAGCCATTCGAGACCTTAGGAGTGCGTTTGTTGCACTAGACTATCTCGGACTGGACTGGCTTCAAGGACTAAACTGTACTGACTTAGAATAAATTAAGCTGGAATAACATAATGAAACGTTTGGTGTAGTATCGAACTAAGAAAGTGGACTAACTATAAATTATTATTATATTTTAATTTATTATTATCAAAATTAATATATGAATAAAAAAAGGCGTATCCCTCTTCTTCTTCCTAAATTGCAGGTAGACTATGCAACTTCAACCCCATTCAAAACCCAAAAAACATCAGAATTTAATCCAACCTAACAAAAAAAATAGAATTTTAATATAAAAAAGGCAAAGTACAATATGCTTAAGAAGCTAAACTGGTAAAATTCGAAAAAAAAAATAACACCAAAGATTGGCGGCGATCAATTGCAGTCGTTTGGCGAACATCGCGAATTCAAATTTATAGACAAAAAGATATAGTCGAGAGGTCGGAGACGGCGGTTGGAGATGGCACTCGGAGACGACAAGAAGTCATTGTTGGAGATGGCGCAGCCGAGATGAAGCATAGAACAATCTTAGCAATCCCATTGTTCTTGGGGAGGTCTCGCTAAGACTGTTTAGTGAGCCCGTTAGTCTAGGTGAGTGAGAGTTTATCCCATTAAAATTAGTCTTGGTGAGAAATAACCACTGGACTACCTTACCCTTTAATCCAGTCTAATCCAGTGAAAGCTAGAGAAGCCAAACAAACACACCTTAAGTGGACACAAACGATGGATGAAGAAATGTTAGCATTGCAGAAGAATAAAACCTGGAGATAATGCAGTTACCAAAAAGGAAAAACCTGTTGGCTATCGTTGGGTGTTTACGATCAAGTATAAGGTTGATGGATCAGTGGATAGGTATAAAGCAAGGTTAGTGGCTAAGGGGTATACTCAAAAGTATGGTGTAGATTACCAATAAACCTTTTCTCCAGTAGCAAAGATGAATACGATGCGTGTCTTGATTTCCTTAGCTGTAATATGGATTTGCCTCTTAAATATTTTGATGTGCAGAATGCGTTCCTTCGTATGAACTTAGAAGAGGAAGTGTATATGGTATTTCCATCATGATATAGTGCGAGTGGTAATACAAGAGTGTGCATATTGCGTAAATCTCATTATGGGCTCAAGCAATCGCCTTGTCCTTGGTTTGATAGGTTCACTCAAGTAATGAATAAATATGGATATTGCCAGAGTCATTCAGATCAAAATCTGTTTCTAAAACGCAGGCTTAGCAAATTGACTGCTTTAATCATTTATGAGGATGATATGATTATTACAGTGGATGATTCTAAAGAAATTCAGAAGTTACAGGTAAATCTTGCATCTAAATTTGAGATGAAAGATTTGGGAGAATTAAAGTACTTATTTGGAGTTGAGGTCGCTCGTTCTCCTAAAGGAATTTTCTTATCACAGCAAAAATATGTGTTAAATTTGTTGAAAGAGACTGGTATGTTAGGGTGTAAATGATGAAATTGAGGTTCCATCATAAAACCAATTGGCAATATGGGAAGTAGCCCAAGATCATATAAGCACATAGCAAACCTTGTCCCTCACCGATGTGAGATAACTCTCAACACGCCCCTGCACGTGTGGTGGATTTTCAAGCCTACACATAGACAACAACTGGGTGATGTGGAGCGCATGCGACCATTGGGTTTCACACGTGGACAACCTTGCTCTGATACCATGATGAAATTGAGGTTCCACCATAAAACTAATTGACAATATGAGGAGTAGCCTAAGATCATATAAGCATATAACAAACCTTGTCCCTCACCGATGTGGGACAACTCTCAACACGCTCTAATACCAAATTGTCACATTCCAGCCTGGGCACGACTGCACCATAGCACGATATTGTTCGCTTTGGGCCCCGACCACACTCTCACGGTTTTGTTTCTGGGAACTCACACGAGAACTTTCCAGTGGGTCACCCATCCTGAGATTACTCTCGCCTGAACTAACTTACCTTTGGAGTTCTGATGAACTCCGAAACCAGTGAGATCCCAAAAAGCCTCGTGCTAATTAGAGGTGAACATGTAGATATAAGGCTTACAAGATCCTCACCCTTGGGCGATGTGGGATCGTACAATCCACCCCCCTTAGGGGCCCGACGTCCTCGTCGGTACATTTCCGGCTAGGGAGTGGCTCTGATACCATGATGAAATTGAGGTTCCACCATAAAACCAATTGGCAATATGGGGAGTAGCCCAAGATCATATAAGCACATAACAAACCTTGTCCCTCACCGATGTGGGACAACTCTCAACACACCCCCGCACGTGTGGTGGATTTTCAAGCCTACACGTGGACAACAACTGAGTGACGTGGAGCGCGTGTGGTCATTGGGCTTCACACGTGGACAACCTTGCTCTGATACCATGATGAAATTAAGATTCCAACATAAAACCAATTGGCAATATGGGGAGTAGTCCAATATCATATAAGCACATAGCAAACCTTGTCCCTCACTGATATGGGACAACTCTCAACAGTAAACATATGGATACTCCTATGGTAGAGAAACATCACTTAGGTATTTATCCAGATCACGTTCCTGTTGATAAGGGTAGATATCAAAGACTTGTAGGGAGGTTAATTTATTTATCTTGAAAGGAAGATTGTGTCTATACTGTTTGTGAGTTCAGGAAAGCAGTTGGCTGATGTTCTTACTCATGCAATATCTAGTAAGGTTTTCCAAGACGGACGACTTTCAGTACAAACCAACCCAAAAATCTTACATAACCATACTTAGGATTCTTGTTGAAGAATTTGGATAAAAACAATGGGATTGTTTGAAGACATGACAAGCAAAGGTGTTGCAAGTAATAGGAAGCCAGTCTATAAATATAACAACGCCAGTAACTGAAAGCGGAATAACAGTTATAGACAGGCTTCCTATTATTTGCATACATGACTCACGCAATACAGGAAGATGTACTGCACACTTCGGCTATATGAGAAACAATTATCTCAACCATTTCTTAGTCGGAACCTCAAACGATATTTGTAGTTATTTGATCAAGAGTTGTGATGTTTAAAAGTTCTGTTTCAATGTGCCGTGGATTTTTGAACTGGGATTTACACCCAAACAAAGAGAATAGTCATATAACCGGCATTTACGGAACTTGGAGGAAGCCGGAATGGAAGAAAGAATAAATTGTATGTGCAGGGTTTGACAATTTTAAGTAGCACGCAGGCAAATATGAACTAATGAAGCAAAAGAGGAGTTGTTAATTTGCAGACAGTGGAAAGCCAATTCCATGGCGCTTGGTTGGAAACACAACAAACAACATACTGCAAATGACACCAATGCCAACAGGCAATGCTGTGAGTACCTCCTGAGCCTCATCTGACGGCGTTGGATAGAAGCAATTCACTACATTCTGATCGAAAAGTGCAACAGCAGCGAATACAAGTATTGACATGAAGGCATGGAGGAAATCTATAAACTGCAGCCGGAAATTTGCAGCGACTTCAGGTGATATTTTGGCTGATCCATCAATGATCCATAAGCCTTTGAATGTAGCGAACCCATAACAGACATTTCCATTCTTGTCCCTAAAGCTGTCAGTGAAACTCAGTAGAAAACTTGAAACCCCACAAAGGGCTACAAGGCCAGCAGTCATGGACCGGCTGACTGAGTCACAGGTTCCCAGGTTTGTAAATATGGGTGCCAGAAGCTGAAATGCAAGAACTGTTCCCGTAGGCAAAAGATTGGCCAAATGAGCTGTGCTCTGAAATGTCTGGCGAATGGCTTTCTGTATCAGCGTTCTTTCCTCTTCTGTCACGGATTTTAGTGCATCTTGCAAGAGGGGAAGTTTCTGCTCATCATCGTGCGGGTGCCGGGATTCCTCAGCTTCTATCTTGATCTCCATCGACCAGAATCGTTTGACAAGTCTCTTATCCCTTAATGCTTTGGTCTCTTTTCTCGGATTATATTAGCATTTTTCTTGTGAGGAACAATGTTGCATAAATAGGAATAGGAATGAAACTTGAGTGGAGGTAAAGGGAGGGAAAGAATAGTTAGTCATGCCTTGCAAGGAAGAGAAACCTAAAACTGGAACCGAAATATAGATAAAGCAGCAAGCAGAATTCCGAAAGGAGAGTTTGGTTTCGTGTTCGGGTTTTCGCTAACTGCCTGTCCATGACTCTTTGACGACCCGTTATAGATCGTGGTCCTTTAGAGTAGTAGTCACTAGTCACGAAGGGGGGAAGATCAGGTTCAAGAAGTTTGGGAGGTTTTTTGTTGCTGAAACGCAATGCGCATTGCTTAAGGGGCAAGCTTCACAAGAGGTGTTCTTTACTTATTATTTTAAATTTCTAAAAAAATTAGAATGATTTGTTATTTTAGGGTTTGCTTTTGTGGTTTTTGCTTGGAAACATGAAAGACTGGCATGGATGAGAGAGGGAGGTTAGGCTTCACTTTGAAGGAATTTGTTGTTAGATCACACATGGTGTCATATACTCATTCCTTGCACGTTATTACTTTGTAAACAGGTGTGAAAATTGTCTTGGAACTAATGCTGCTACCGAAACAGCCCATATTTGCATTTACGGACTTGCTAGAGTTTGGTTTGTCATCTTGTCTAAGAGTTGAACAATGGTTTTTTGTGGAGGGGTAGAGAAAATGCATCGAGCCAATGTTCGAGTACCAGACGCCACGGGGATCCTATCAACTTGTTCCGACCTAGGATAATAAGCTCATGAGCTTAGTCCATTCAGCCATGGATGCTTAGTGGGGATCCTCGTACATGGCAAATAATCAAATTCCAATTGAAATGAAATCTTTAGGATAAATCAATGCAATTTGAATTGGAAGCAATTGTGGTAGTCTCCATTTCTCTCTCTGCACGTCTCCCTTCTCAAAGGAGAATCAAGAGAACAAGTGCAAAAGGAGAAAATAGGGGTTTGAAAATCACTTCCTTTGCATCATTCGTTTCGTGACCAAAGTCTTATAAAATCTTTGTCTGTAAGACTTACGAAGTGCATGCATCAAAGGTGAAAAGTAGTAATTTTTTATCTCGAAGATAATATGCGGTATCATCTATAGGAATTTCAATATATATTTATATATATATATATATATAGGGGCGGATTCATGATACCACTTTTTTTTACACACGTTTTTTGTGAGACCTACTCTGTAATGTATTTTAATGATTTGAACAGTCTATCTTTTAGGTCATCCTTGCAAAAAATAGACAAGGACATTCATTTGTAGTAAAAAAAAAAAGACAAATACCAAAGAAACCCTAACCCTTAATCCAACAGTTATATGGTTTCAGACTTGAGTGATTTTTGGTAGATATGATCTTGGAGAGAAGACCAAAAAAATAGACAAATTGAATTGTTGAGTTAAATTACAAAATAAGCCCTACAAAAATATGTGCAAAATAATTATGTAAAAAGTGGTGTCACGGATTCGCCTCTTATATATTGTGATCGCTTCGCTTGTAATAAAATACTTGGTAAAAAGTTATCCAATGTGGTAAAAGTAATGGTTAATAAATAACTTTCTTCACATCATGTTGAGTGAGAACTTGTTATGGAAATGGGTGGGAGAGGTGTTCTGTATGACTAGGACTAGGACCTTAAAGCCCGCCCATTACAAATATGGTCTAGGCATGACAGACTAACAACCGAGGTGCTCATGCTGGCCTCAAAATACCAATTTGGGCCTCCATTTCGGAATTCAATCATGTTCTTAAAGCCTTTTTTTAGGTTTTGTTTTACTTTATTTTTAAGCAAGTTGAAGTCGTGGAAAAAAAATTGTTCGGGGTTTGCCTCCTCTTTCCTCGAATATGAAAGTTATTCGTTAGGAGAACTTTCATGGCACGAATAAATTGTTATTGTAATATTTTGTGTCAATAAATAAACACGAATAAGATTTTGTTTATATGGAGTTATGTCATTAATATAATACGCTACTATATCTAGTGGCGAAGCTGCCACTCCCCTTGCCAAAAAACACAGCCCCAGCGCCAGGTTCCGCCCCTCCCCTCCCGGAAACCCAGCCCCTCCACCTTGGTCTGGATGATTTTTGTAATGGCGTTCGTCTATCTGCTCCCATCTCCACCTTGGTCTCGTCTGAGTCCTCATCTTCTCAAACCAATAGTTTCATTAATTTCATAATTTTATATGTTTTCATGGGAAAATATCAAAACCAAATTTCTTGGCAAGGATTGGGGAAACGATGGTGCAGGCGATGGGAGATGAAGGAGGAAGGGATGTGGGTGGGATGATGACAGTCATGGCGGTGGGTGAGTGGTGAGTGGTGAAGATGTGAAATTGAAGGAGAAAGTCTGCTACATCATAGAGTTTTTTGGTGAGAAAGAGCCGAGCTCAGCCGTCGACATCCTTGCCGCTGCGTACTTGGTCAGTGGTGGCAACCCTGTTCTGGAAACCACCGCAGGCGAGATGGCGAGAGAATTCGAGGATGTAAAAGAGTTAAAGAATGGGTCTTTGTTTTGCGTGAAAAGTAGAGAAAATTCTTGGGCGTAAGATGTATTTCGAATGGTTAGGATTTGTTGATCCCCGGATCCGGATAGAGTTGACCCGGAGAGGATCTCGTTCCTTTTTTTTATTTTGTATTCTTGTATGTATTTTTATTTTCTCTTTTAAGATTACTACCGTATTTATCTTAATCTCTCACATTATTTATAAATATTGTATTACCTTTTAAAAATAATGTAAATATTATTTAATGCTTATTTTACGATAATTTAAATCTATCTAGGCTCCTGCCTAGATCTTGCTTAGGCACGCTAGATCTCAGTCTGTTGTTCGATTAGCGCCTAACATTTTTTAGGATCTAATCCTAGACAATTTAAGTTTCTTACATTGTCTTTGATATTATTACTTACAACCACTTTGATAGAGAGACTATTTTCTACTATGAATATTGACTCAAAACTTTGTACTCTCCAATGTGAAAGCAATCGCTTCGAGCACTTTTTTGAATTTCGCCCCTCCCCTTAACAAATCCTGGCTTCGCCATTGACTATATCAGTATACTCATGTTATATAAATTGTTATCTTTCAAAAAAAACTTTTGGGTAAATTACACCATAGCCCCTCAGGTTTGAGATCTATTACAACCCCGTACAACATCTTTAAAACATTTCACTTTCATACCTGAAGTACTATTTTATTTCAATTTCATACAGCTGTTACATTTTCCATCCATTGAACCGTTAAGTGTTGACGTGGGCGCCACATATATGCCACGTGGATGCCAAATGTTTGCCACGTGGCAAATAAAAATAATTTTTTATTTAAAAAACCTAAAATTTTCAACCAAAAAAAAAAATTGGGTAAATTACACCATAACCCCTCAAGTTTGAAGTCTATTACAACTTCATACAACATCTTTAAAACATTTCACTTTCATACATCTAGTACCATTTTGTAGTAGATCCATCTAATTTCGGGTGGAATTTTTGGGGGTGGGTGATGGGGGATGGGAGAAAAGGGTGGCTCGAGTGGGATTTGGGGGGGGGGGGGGTGATGATGGATGGAAGAAAGGGGTGAGTCAGGGAAGACGATTTCAGGGTTTTTTTTTTTTTTTTTTTTTTTTTTGTTGAGAAGATTCAGGTTTTTAAAAATATTAATAAAAAAAATTGCCACGTGGCAGCCACGTCAACATTTAACAGACCAATGGATGGAAAATCTAACAGAGATGTTATTTTGAAATAAAATGGTACTAGATGTATGAAAGTGAAATGTTTTAAAGATGTTGTATGAAGTTGTAATAGACTTCAAACCTGAGGGAGTATGGTGTAATTTACCCAATTTTTTTTTTTGGATGGAAATTTTAGGTTTTTTAAATAAAAAATTATTTTTATTTGCCACGTGGCAGACATTTGGCAGCCACGTGGCATATATGTGGCGGCCACGTCAACACTTAACGGTTCAATTGATGGAAAATGTAACGGCTGTATGAAATTGAAATAAAATAGTACTTGAGGTATGAAAGTGAAATGTTTTAAAGATGTTGTACAGAGTTGTAATAGACCTCAAACCTGAGGGGCTATGGTGTAATTTACCCAAAACTTTTTTATGAATAATCCAAATTTCGTTAACAAGTTTTCAATTCACTTCTCTCTCCTCAGTTATTTCACTCCACACCATAGTTGTGACTTGTGAGGAACACAGATGCCAGTTAGGCCAAGTGTCATGATCGCCATAGTAATGGGAAAGAGAGATGTGATGTTGAAAGAGTTTGACAAAGAGTGTAAGATTTTTTTCCTCTTTTATTTCTCTCGATTTAAATAATTAAAGTTAAATTACGTTAATATTTTATATTAATTTTTTATTATAAAAAAAAAACAAAATAAAGAGTGTAAAAAAAAAAAGAATGGGATAAAAAAAATAAGAAGAGAGAATCCAAGTAAGTTGACAAAGTATGTGCCCTCCTCTCCTCCTTTGCATGGCAAATGGCAATTGGATGAACTAGGATTCTCTCATCTTTTTTTTCTATTCATTCTTCTCACATTTTTTATTTTGTTTTTATTTTTCTATAAAAAATTAATATAAAATATTAACGTAATTTAACCGTGACCGTTCAATACTTACTAATTTGGCATGCATCGCCGAATGCTACAATTGCAGGCTGACGTGACGTAGCCGTTACAAGAAAGATCAAGCCTGCCCCCTCTCTAACTCTATGATTTTAGCAAGCTATGTTGGGCGGCTACATGCACTAAACCCTTTTAGCCTTTTTCCTCGCTTTTTTCCCGAGTGATTAGTCCTACCTAGTAGCTAGCTTGTGACTTCGTAGGTTCTTAGCCTGCTTTTTGGGATGTCATCCGTTACAAACTTATCCACAACGTACATTTTGGCCGTCGCTAGGAATACATTTTGGATGGTGCTGCTTTTCATAAATCATTTTTTACCTGTCACTCCACGTACCCCAATTAATTTTTAAGAAAAAAAGTTTAAAAAAAAATTTCATTTTTAATGAATTTTTTTTTTTAAATATAGTGAATAGTATTAGAAAAATGTAAAAATGTAATTTTTCATTAAAAGTAAACAGTATTGAGAGTGTTTTATTAAAACTCTCTAATTTTTATCTATTAATTTTTTTAATTCATTTGTTTGATTCTCAAAAATTGAAATATGTGGTGAGAAGTACAAAATAATGTGTGGATAGCAACACTTGACATTTTAATTTTTTTTTTCTTCGTTACAAGGTCTTCAGTTCAAAGTCACATGAATTACTAGTTTGACATCAAATACCCTTAAAATAAAAATATTGATGTATTAAACAAATGTGTATTTCTACTAAAATATCTTGAGGGTAAAAATGAATCTCATTTTATGTAAATATTTTAGTTGTATATTTGAGTTAGAATAGTTGATCAATTAGGTTAACGTATACATTTCCTTGCACTTGAGTTTGAATCGAATAACGCCTTCTTTTCTTCTTTATTAGAAGAATCTTTGAGCTATTAGATTGCAGATTCTGGTCTAAAACCCTTAATTCCATAAACAACAAATTCTACTTTCTAACTGTAATTACCAGAACAATACTAGCATCAAGGGGCACCAATGTTCTCCCATTTTTTGAATAACCTAGCCATTGCCTTTTTTTTTCTTTTTTTTTTATGGAATTCATGATAACCACCAACCCCAACTTCCTACTCCTTAAATGATATCAAGATTGTGAAATAATGACCCCATCAAAACTGGACCCATATATGATAATTTTGTTTCTTTAGGACATGATCAAACATGATCAACAATGTGTGGAAGAAAATGTAACATATACAATGGAAAAGGTTTCTTGTGGTACATTTTAAAGTTGACCTTTTTGTTAAACATGCCCTACAAATGCAGAAGCAAATGATCATCTGGAGAGAAAGAGATACCCGGTGTGTGTTCTGAATGATGTTTCTGGGTGTGATGATGAATTCTCAACTTTTGCTAAACAAATCATGGGTAGCCATGGCCAATGGCACAAACAAGCATGTAGAGATATATGATCATGGGATGGGAAGGAAATGTTTTACCTTTCCCTTCCTTTTTACTAATTTTGATAGCTTCGAACTTTTGTTGGGTTTGTTTGTTTCACCTTCCTTCCAGTTTTCAGTACCCTATTGATTTTGTTTCTGCTTTTTCCCTAATTTCAATGATGGTATGTTTCCAAGGCTAAATCTTAGCGCAATGGAAGGTTGGATTGTGAACAATAGACGTGTTTCTTCCGATACTTGCAAAACAGAACGTCTTGTTGGCTTGAGGTTGTCCAATGATAGTATGTTCCCATGCATATCCAGTATATACCAAAAACTATGAAATCAATTTATTATTTTTAAGTTCTCAACAATTCAAGATATTTTATTTTACACAAATAAAATTTAGATGAAAATTGAACACAAGACATCTTATACAAAGGTAAATGTTCTTGAGTACTTGAACTCTACACACAGCTTGCTAACTATGAGACGTTATGTTTTACTTCTAAAATTAATAATTTAAATTCAAATTTTTTTCAGTAAAAGTCTCGTGCGTCTTAAATTCAATTAACTACAAGTAACTAGAATCAACAGCTTTGACTCCTTTCCAATATTTGTAAGAAATCAAATTTTATACGTTGGCTTGGAAGAAAGAAATGAAAAATACTGCAGTTGGTATATAAATTATTCGTACGTATAAAACTGTTACATCAAAGTAAAATTGAACATGATTCAAGTTCACGGGTTGTGCAAAAACAAGACAAAATGTCATGTCCGTTAGGTTAGTTGATATAATCTATTTCTTATTAGATTTAAGTATTAATTTTAGTATAGTAAGTATCAATTAGGCTTGTTGCTTGGTGGAATGGCCATGCCTTGAAATTTCTTTTTTTTTTTCAATTTTTATATAGCATGCGTTCGTGTCAGCTTCTGTCTTGCAATAAATTTTTAGTTGTAACGAAAATACGGATGGTATATTACATGTTTTTATGTTATTAACTTTTTAACACACATATCTAACAATTTATATAGTGACATGCGATGCACCGTCTTACGGTCATAGTAAAAAACCTCATGCATGATTTTATAATGAAAAGGCCAATGGGTAGTCATGCATCAATCAATTATCCCACGTCAAGTCTTTCCCCCTCCCTCTCCCTCTCCCTCTCCCTCTCTCTTCCCTTTTGTTTTTCTTTGACTTGAAGAATCTCTCCTCTCGTGGGTCGCCCTCCATTTGACGCTCCAATGGCTGTGATGAAAACCAGGCATTGAGTAAGAGTAACAACAAAGAAAAAAGACTCATGATCCCATTGACTCGGTCACTACATTATTAAGGCTGCCAATGCATCACTCATCTGTCAAAAATCTCTCAATTCTCATCCCACACTACTACCACTAGCGACTAGTCTTGGGTTTTAAAGCAGCCTCTTATTTACTTTCTACATATTTTCAATTAATTTCTGGTATTTAATATTTTTCAATTAATTTAATTTGACAAACAAAAATTAAGAAAGATGTGCAGAATTAAAAAAAAATGCGGATAACATTACCGGTAATGCATGATTTATTGTTTCTACAACATATTCAAATGATTTTTCACATCATCTTGTTGTGGGCACGAAATTAAAAGTCTTTCCGTTGGAACTGTGTGGCATAAATTTGGGTTTACTTATGAGAGGTTTAATAAAATACTTTCGATACTGTTTACTTTTAATAAAAAATTACTCTTTTACCTTTAACTGTCATCATTTATTATACATTTAAAAGTATCTTTTCGTTAAAATAAAAGTTTTCAAATCCTTTTCATTAATTTTCCTTTTACTTATTCATACACATTTGGAAAACCTTGCCAACCTGCTACATAAGATTTTCAGCTTTTTATAACTCTGAGGATTCAAGTTTTTAGTCAAAGATTCTCGAGTGTGTACTCCATTCGGACTACTAAAGTCAAGAATGCATTGATTGCCTTTGCCTCCCACTGTCAGATTCTGGTGCAGTTCCCGTTGATAGCATTATTTTCTCTTCACTTAATTTGTTCAGGAAATTTATTAGGCGATTAATTCAACATTGTCATTAAATAAGCCGGCATCTTACGTAGGGGTGATGCAAGTTGGTTCTTCTATCTTCTAATTTAACTACTCCATAAGACGTCCAATAGTGTACTTTTCTCAATGATTGATTTTTCTTTCTTTAAAAATAAATCAGTAAGTGATTTCGTCACGCAAAAGTTCACTTTTTTAAGAGTCAAGAAGAGTCACAAAACATTACAACCTATTTTGCCTATCATCATGTGATTCATCAACACTTAAAATCAAATTCAAGACGTACTGTGTGAAATACGAATCTAAAATTCGTCTCTAATCACTGATCATCTCGTGATGGTTTTCTCGATGGTTGTTGGAGGTGATAAAGTTTTATTAGAAAACTAGATTTTAGTCCTTAAAATGATTAATAAATACCCTAAGGAAGACTAAAAACTAATTTTTAGTCCCTTGACTCGTGTCCAAATCATCATTTATATTCCACACATAATTAATTTCTTTTATGTAATTTTACTATGTTTTGTCTTCCTATATTACCCCTAAATATTGCTATTAAATGGTTCACAATTGAATGGGGTTTTTTTTTTGAGTAAAGTACAAAAAACTATCTCAAATTTTTTGTGTTATTTTAATATTTAAAACATATTAAATGATTTTTTTTTATTTTTTAATAATATTTTATTAGCTTTTTTAATAAAAAGTGGGTCACGGATCAAGCCACGTCAGCATTTAACTGAAAAGTAAATAGCCAAGTAACGAAAGGTATAACATTGGACCAAATTCTAAATATAAGGTATGAAAGTACGTGAAATCAATAGTTGAGGTAGTTTTTTATAATTTATCTTTTTTTTAAAAAAATCAAAATGAGCATCTAGCATTTAAAGATGCAACATCAAAGGAATTAGAGATTAGGCTTCTTAGAAAAAAAGATTAGGCTTTTGCAATTGAAAACGGGATTAGGCAAACTATTCATGTATTGGTTGATTTCTTCACACACCTTCTAATTACGATTTTTCCCTTTTTCTCATCATTTGTAGTAGGTCTCTCTCTATTTTCTTTCTGTTGGTTTTGAATGGTATATGGTGTGACATCCCACATCGCCCAAGAAAGTGGATCATGTAAGCCTTATATGTATATTCTCATCTCTACCTAACACGAGGCCTTTGGGAGCTCACTAGCTTCGGGTTCCATAAGAACTTCGAAGTTAAGCGAGTTTGGGCTAGAGCAATCCCATAATGGGTGACCCCCTGGGAAGTTGCTTGTGAGTTCCCATAAACAAAACCGTGAGGGCATGGTCGAGGCCCAAAACGGACAATATCGTGCTATGGCAGAGGTCAGGCCCGCTGTGTGGTGGTGGACTAGGCCGGGATGTGACATATGGCTTGTGTATCTACGTGGATTCCAACGATTTGCAACGAAGAAAATGGGTTTAGTAACTTTTTTGTGGCATTGTGTTTGTGATATTTCTTATTTTTTTAGTTTTTGTTGTTATTTTGTGTTGGTTGATTTTATTATCGGTTTTTGATCATTTTGTTAGTTTATGAACTGTTGAGTTTGGAGTTGGGTTTGATCTATTGCATCTATACTCGATTAGGTACGATAAGTTAGACACATTTTATTAGGTACTATGATTTAGGTGCGTTCAACTAGGTATGATTAGGTGTTTTCAACTAGGTACTATAATTTAGCTGTGTTTAGTTAGGTACTAATATATACATACATACACTTTTTTGATGTATTATACATGTGATACCTTAACTTTTTTCATCTTGTAATTTAGGCATGATGATGTGAAAAATCTTTCCAGGCACCATAATCATGGAAGAAATCAAGCATAAATTAATCAAAGTCAAAATTAGTTCCTAATAATTTGGAACATACCGAGAAGGTCGAATAATTAATTACAGGGGCACAATGGGAACAAAAAGAGTCATTAAAGAGTTTAAAATAACAAAATATGAGTTATAATAAACATGATGACATGGATGACTAAGATCAGATATCTAATCCTACACCAGGTTTTAATGAAAAATTAATTGAATACAAGGATTAAAATTCATTAACCCCAACTTTTATTCCTGTTCTTGGACCCCAATGGGATTTTAACACATAACATAATCCTACTCGCACTGGTTTTGTTTAAACCTTGTTTAAGAAAAAAAGCTTCCAAAAACCCTTTCAATTTAGAAGTCGGTGCTAGGTTTAGATACAGCTGGGCATGCACTTGGTGTTGCTTTCCAATTGAGCATAATCTCTGCCAAAAACTTGTAAAAAGAAGTGAAAAAGTTGTCTTTGACATAACCTTTCTGTCGTTAAATCCTTTGGAGAAGAGAATGAATGAGCATGCTTGCAGTATATTCATCTTCTATCTTTATTTTTTATGGCCAAATAAGATAGAGCATTAGTATGCTTGTAAGCGTATATACATCAAACAAAAGAACATTTCTAGCTAATTAGAATCTCAATCCCATAAGTATGCATGTAAACAGAATTTGATAAAAAAATGGGTTTTTGAACTTTAATCCTTCAAGAAGATTAAAATTTTAAAAAAAAACCTGGTGTTAGATTGAATATTGATTTTTAGTCCCTAATGTGTCCTTAATTCAAAATAATTAATTTTTATTTTATTTAATATCTCCCATTAAATATTGAAATTTATTAATACACAAATTTTAATTTATTTTTTGACCAAAAAAGAGTTTTTTAATTTATTAATTTTATTTAACATTCTTCAAACTTGAAAGACTCAATTAATGTACCTAAATGTTAGTATCGAAATGTGTGTACGAAAATATATTATATGGAACTAATATATTTAAATGTTAGTACCGAAATGTATTAATATTAAATTAATGTACCTAAATGTGTATACCGAAATGTATACACCGAAATGTGTGTACCTAAATATATGCACCGAAAATGTATATACCTAAATATATGCACCTAATATATGCACCGAAATGTATGTATCTAAATATATGCACCGAAATGTATGTACCTAAATATATGCACTGAAATGTATTAATATTAAATTAATGTACCTAAATGTGTGTACCGAAATGTATGCACCGAAATGTTAGTACCGAAATGTTAGTACTGAAATGTATGTACCTAAATGTATGCACCGAAATGTGTGTACCGAAATGTATGCACCGAAATGTATTATAATGAATTTAATATACCTAAATGAAGAAGTTACAGTACATCGAAATATATTGTATAACAAAAATTAGTTTATCTAAATGTTCACAACAAAAATATATTACAATGAATGAAATGAAAATAAAAATTATAATGAAATAAAATTAATACATTAAAAATTAGAAAAGAAAAAGATAAATAATTAAAAAATTAAAATATAATTAATAAATGAGGTTATTAATGTATCAATGGACTAAAATTAGATTTTGATCTTACTCATAGTTTTAATCAAAAAGTAATCTTTGCCAAAGATTAAAATGAAATTTTCTAATTAAAAAATTTGCCACCCTAAAAATAATTCGTCGAAAAACAGAATTAAAATTGGAGCTAATTGGCGCTCCAAAGAGTTACGCATCGACCCATAATATGCATCCTTTGAATTGGACTTCCAGTTAAAGAATTAAATTAAACGTGTACATAATGCTATGCATAATTCCTAATCCAATCATGTTTAAAAAATAAACTCTAAACAAATTCATATCCTAAAAATAAAAACTAAAATAAGAGAATAAAATATTCAGAAGAGTAGGAAAGTGAGGAAGGCCTGTCAGAAAAGAAGAGAAAGCAAAGCAACACTCCAAAAGCCAAATGGGAGAGAATTTCCACAACCGGTTGGGAAATATCTTTTTAGGTCATTTTAATTACACAAAAGGGATTTAGTTTAGATAGAGATAAAGTGGGCGAGGGTGGGGCATGTGAAGAAAGAAAGGCAGGATTGAAGCAAGAGAGGACAATTATTATTGTGGTTAGGGACAGATCACTCAAATGTGTCCCCTCAAAGTTTTTTATCTTTAATCATCACCCATATTATGATTAATTAAACATTAAGGCAATATTTTTCCCCTCAAAGTTTGTAAAAGCATTTGATCTTGACCCTACATATCTTTGCTAGTAGGTCCATAAAATAGCTCTTAATCTTTTAAGGATGATGGAGAAAATTTCATTAGTATTGAGAATTCTAGAATTTTTATAAATTTAGGGTATTCAATCAAGATTTTAAGTCATTTTCTGAAAGTCTAGGTGTATTTATTGAAGATTTTTTAGGAATACATTCAATTAGAAATTGATTTTAAAGAATTTTAAAAAATTAGGAAATTTGATAGAACTGAAGATATTTTGTAGTGTATTTTAAGTATTTTCAAATTTCATTTCTCTCCCTAAAAATTTATAATGTATATAAAATCTCTATAAATCAATTAAACTACATCAAAATTTTTTGATTTATATATTCATTAAAATCTCAATTGAATACACTCATGTTAAATAAGAGTAGAGAATATTGACATAGTTTTCATGTTTCACTTCTAATCAAGGTTCTAAAATACGCTAGCCGCGGCTAGGCAGGGTCTAGGAAAATTTTAGTAAATTCATTCTTTTTCATGTAAATAAGTGTCTGTTTATACTTAAAATATATATAATTTCATTATAAACTATAAAATAGAATGACATATATATTATGAAGTATTGGAACATAATGAATGTGACATCCTACATCGCCCAGGGAGTGATCCTTAAATGTATATTCACATCCCTACCTAGCACGAGGCCTTTTGGGAGCTCACTGGCTTCGGGTTCCGTAGGAACTCTGAAGTTAAGCGAGAAAGGGGTTAGAGCATTTCCATGATGGGTGACCCACTGGGAAGTTGCTCGTGAGTTCCCAGAAACAAAACCGCGAAGGCGTGGTCGGGGCCCAAAGCGGACAATATCGTGCTACGGTAGTGGAGCAGGCCCGGGAAGTGGTCCCGCTCGGGCCGGGATGTGACAATTGGTATCAGAGCCTAACCCTGGTCGTGGTGTGTCGACAAGGACGTCGGGCCCCTAAGGGAGGTGGATTGTGACATCCCACATCGCCCAGGGAGTGATCCTTAAATGTATATTCTCATTCCTACCTAGCACGAGGCCTTTTGGGAGCTCACTGGCTTCAGGTTCCGTAGGAACTCTGAAGTTAAGCGAGCAGGGGGCAGAACATTCCCATGATGGGTGACCCACTGGGAAGTTGCTTGTGAGTTCCCAGAAACAAAACCGTGAGGGCATGGTCGGGGCCCAAAGTGGACAATATCGTGCTACGGTAGTGGAGCGGGCCCGGGAAGTGGTCCCGCCCGGGCCGGGATGTGACAATGAAAACATGGAGAACAATCATATAATGTGTTCATTTAAGTATTCAACAAGTATCTTACAATTTATTTTTCAAAAAATGCAAAATGAATGTTATTTATTTACTGTCTAAATGAGTTGCAATCTAGACGGGTGTCTAGGCTTCCTAGGAGGGCGCTTGAGCAGGTCTAGGTACCATTTCTAAATTTTCAAATGCTTAGGCATTAATCGGAACGATACCCAACCACCTAACTCCTAGGCAGAAATTTTTAGGACAATGCTTATAATATAATATATATATATATATATGTATATATGTATATTAGTTATAATATATTTAGAATAGTTAAATATATATAATTGTGTGTCGGATTCACCAAATTACTCAAGGTAAGTTAGAAAAGGTCATATGCAATGTTCTAAAAATCGGCCTAGGAGCTGGGTGGTGGGGCCGCGCCCCGATTTTGGGCAAGGCGTTTGGAAAATTCAGCTGGAAGCTAGGCGGTTTTTTTTAAAAAAAATTATTTTTTATTAATTGTGTGTTTTTTTTTTGTTTCATGGTGGTATACTTATGGAAATGGTGTACCTAATTTGCAAATGATAGATTTACTACAAGTTCATCCAATACTTATGGAAATAATGTAACTAATTTGCATTTTATCATTATTTTATTATCCATATAAATATAGTTTTTTTTAGGTGTAAATAGACACTTATTTACAAGATATCTAATAAATTTAATTAAATCTACCTAGACCGCCAAGGAGCCCGTCTAGCCGCTCAGGCGCTAATTCCCTGCCCACCGCCCAACTAACGCCTAACGATTTTTAGAACATTAGTCACATGACTGAGTTAGAAAAGCTTATATAGCATTAGGGTTCCTCTTTTTCTTTTCAAGGTCAAAATGAGTCTGCTGCTTTGGAGTTTGGAGTTAGAAAAGGTTATAGCACTAGGATTTTTGTGCCTATTCTTTTCGAATGAGAATCTCATTAAGATTCTCGTTGTGTTTATTTATTATATATTATATGATCAGATATTATTTATATTTAATTTTTTTTTAAAAATTAAATAATTTTTGATAGCACGATGTACGATAAACGAATACGATTAGAAGATTTTTAAAATTCTCATAAAAAAGATTCAAAAAGAATCTTTACTAATTCTTTTCTGCATTTTTGGGTTTCTAGATATGAATTATTTTCCTAAATTTTAGTACAATAAAGAGAAATAAATCATCATTTAGTTGGACCATGGCTTCTTGATCTTTTTCTTTTAGACCAAGAATCTAAGTTTAATCAAATCAAAATTATTGACAGCCAACCGTTTGTTTTTTTTATAGTTGGACCACCGTTTTTTATCCAGAGAATTGGTGATAGAATTTCTATTAGCAGGCCACCAAGAAAATATTGTTAATTAAAATTTTCAAAGAAATATTGTTAATTGAAGAGAGGAATGTTACAAACCATACAAAACGGGGACATTTTAGTTTATACTGAGACTACGTAGCACGGTCGATTAAGCACTATAGTCACATTAAGCCTGCAATTCTAGCTAAGAAGTTTTTCAGAAAGTTCCAAAAAAAAACTTTAATCCCACCTGAAATTGAATTCTACTTAAATCATATTGGATTGTTGTCACATCCCGGCCCGGGGCGGACCACTTCCCGGGCCCACTCCACCACCGTAGCACGATATTGTCCGCTTTGGGCCTCGACCACGCCCTCACGGTTTTGTTTTTGGGAACTCACGAGCAACTTCCCAGGAGGTCACCCATCATGGGATTGCTCTAGCCCCCTTCTCGCTTAATTTCGGAGTTCCAACGGAACCCGAAGCTAGTGAGCTCCCAAAAGGCCTCGTGCTAGGTAGGGATGAGAATATACATTTAAGGATCACTCCCCTGGGCGATGTGGGATGTCACAATCCACCCCTCTTAGGGGCCCGACGTCCTCGTCGGCACACCACGGCCAGGGTTTGGCTATGATACCAATTGTCACATCCCGGGCCCGCTCCACCACCGTAGCACGATATTGTCTGCTTTGGGCCCCGACCACGCACTCACGGTTTTGTTTTTTGGAACTCACGAGCAACTTCCCAGGATGTCACCCATCCTGGGATTGCTCTAGCCCCCTTCTCGCTTAACTTCGGAATTCCAACGGAACCCGAAGCCAGTGAGCTCCCAAAAGGCCTCGTGTTAGGTAGGAATGAGAATATACATTTAAGGATCACTCCCCTGGACGATGTGGGATGTCACAATTGTCATGATAAATTAGGCATTTTTGTTCAACTAATGGCGTCCTTCAAAATTTTATTTGTTTTCTTTAGTACTGTAACTTAACGTAGTAATAGCATTTTATAATCTCTATATATAAAGGAGCACCCTCAAATGGTGGAACGTTCAAAATAATATATATTGTCCATCAAGAAGTCTAAAACTACTACAATTAACTTAAAAAGAGTTTAATTCAACGCATTTTAAATAATTTTGTGATAAAACATATATATTAAAAAAAAACTTAATTTCTTAAATTATTTTTTTTTTCATGAAAAAAAAAACTTGATTTCTAAATTATTATTTTTCTAAAAAACTATCAAAACAACTTAATTTAATATATAAAGGCCAATTGTCATGCGTCAAGAGGCTAGTAAAAATTAAACCTGCAACTCTACTTGAGAAGTAAGTTTTTTTTTCAGAAATTTCCAAACAAAACTTTAATCCTACTTAAATAAAAAGTTACTCTTTAGTTTCCACGATGTGAATCATAAGCCTATGCGTATCATGTAAACAAACTAACAGCAATAATTCTGGAAATATAGCTTTTGCCAACAGCGAATGACATGTAAGGCCAGCCTCATGCCAACGTTATCAAAATTTGGTAAAAAGGGACGCAAAGTTTCGGTTTTACTGCGCTGAATTATTAGCAAAGGTTTCAAGTTGATTTGGCCCTTGTCTGAATCACGCGTATATACCTGGGAGTTCATGGGCACTTGACTCTCCTCTGTTCACGCGGGTGACATTCAAATCCCCACCATGATCTACAACAGTCCTTACCTAACAAATTCACTGTTGATGTTCCCCCTCATATTGTTGGTGGAATGCTAGGGCATTCCCCTTTGTGCATGCACGGTAAGTCGTTGATGGGTCGTGAGATTTACTTTCATCAACGGTTGATATCTACATGAGCCATGTAGGCGACCACCCTAAACACAACTCAAATTGTGCGTTGTACAGTATAGAAAATCATATCTACACAATATTTGTGTGTATTATATTGTCATACTGTGAATTTAAACTCTGTATTTTACTATACTATTGAGATTGTTAACAGAATTGATTATTATTTGTATACGAGTACATATTCACAATCTAACCACGTATATTTTTATTAAGAAAGTATTATGTAGTACTTGTTCTTGTATGTAGTGACTTGGAAGACTTCAAAACATTTGCATCGGGGACATAGATAAGTTAAGCATTGTGTTTATCACTCTGAGTCTCTGACGTTGATCGAGCAAAAGAATTGAAGTTGAAGCAGACGACAATTTATTCACAATTAAAATAGAGTGGGTGGTCCATGCTTAATGTTACAACATACGTTAGGTGGCATTTGTTAATGCGAAATTAAACCAAAGTTGATAAGTTAGAGGTATAATTTATGGTGATATTCAAATGCAGTGATGCCGATGCTACTACAATCAGACAGCAGTCATCATACTTGTTTCTAACATTAAAAATTCTCTCTACTGTATATTTACTCGAAAAGAGAGAAAAACCACAAAAAAAAGGGAGAAGGAGATTTCTCTATGTTTGATGTTTCATGATTTATCAAATGTCACATTTAGATCCGGCTCGATTCTGCTGTAACACGATATTGTCTACTTTGGGCCCCAACCACATCTTCACAGTTTTGTTTCGGGAAATTCACACGAGAACTTCCCAATGGATCACTCATCTTGGGATTGTTATCGCGCGAACTCGTTTAACGATGAACTCCGAAGCCAGTGAGCTCCCAAAAGGCCTCGTGCTATTTGAAGGTGGGAATGTACATATATGACTTACAGGATCCTCACTCCTAAACGATGTGAAATCTTACATCAAATCTCAATCGTACAAAATTTTCTTTAATGGTACATAAGTACTCAGGAAAACTTGAAGTCTGTAAATTCATTGATTAATTTTGCCAATTATCAAATTAATGTGAATCCAGAATATGTGTCAATTTGAGCTTTTGCATTTTCTGCTGGATCTGTGGTATCAACAATGTACTTATGATTCTAAAACTTTTCATATCAATGTTAAGGGTATGCCGTCGGTCTAAGTTCAAGACCAACCTCCTCGTACAATTATTCATTTTAGTACACTATTTAATTACATATTCACGCTACTAGGCTCGACTATATAATTTTTTATTAAAGCGACGTTTTATGGAGTATCTATACAATTTTTTATAATTAATGTTAGATACAAACTTCATACGTTAATTGTTAAACATAAAAGCATTAGATGGGTACCCCATTAATTTACAATTTATGCATGTTAATGCTGTCCACGTATGAAATTTTGATTTGGAAAAGATAAGATAGGAGGATGCTATCCGTGTCCTTCCCAGCAGCCAACTTGGAAAATGTTCAGCACATGCCTTCGGTTTCACACTTTAAATCAGTAGTCTTCTTTCGAAGTCCACTCAAAGTCCCAAAAGCTTCTTGGGGATTTCAAGTCACCTTCGAGGCAATCCATCACGGAATTGGATCATCTAATTCATGGAGATTTTAAAAGGGGGTGTTTTAAAAAGGGGTGTGCTATCCACACACTCATTTTTACTTCTCACATACTTCTGGTTAATTTCTGTTTCTTGATTTTCTTTAATTCATCCGATCCGACGGCCAAAAATAAAAAAGGTGTGGGAGAAGTAAAAAGGGGTGTGTGGATATCACACCCCTTTAAAAATCGACTCACGTGAGCCGTTGATAAAAAATCGTGCGACCACAATTTATTTATTTTTTTATATTTTTTACGCAAAATAAGACTGCTTTATTTTTAAAACATTTAATTGTGACCTCACAATTTTTTATTAACGGCCTACGTGGGTTGATCCATTAAATCTGGCGAGAATCCAATTCCATCCATCACCGTCAGACAAAATTGTTATGACATTTTATTAATTTAATATGTGATTTATGAGCAAAAAAATGAAGATTAAAATTTCAAATAATACATGTACATCATATTGATCGAAAATTATTTTATTTTATTAGTTTTCTTGTGAGAAAAAGATTATGATTCCTTACCTGTTAAATTTATAATTTTTCGGCTGTTAGGAAGTATGGGTTTGTTTTAATTTTTTTCGATAAATATGATGCTTTGAATTTTGTAAAATAACAAGTTTGTCAAGATGTAATTGTTTCGAATTATATAGCCGTCTCAACAAAGTTTTTATAGTTCCAATTAATAAAATGTTACAATGTTTCTATGTTTTCGATTAATAAAATATTCGTTTTAGTTTTATATAGTCTCTGATTTTCAACTTATATATGGTTTATAAATGTGCTGCCAATTCCCAGACTCTACCACCAAACAAATGACAATGTAGGCGCAGTGTTTTATAATTTCTTTTAATTTTCACCAACCTTTAAGCTTTGAAATTTTAATTTAAATGTCGACATAAACACATCCTAATTAAGGCAGCTACAAATGGAGTTGGTGTAACCTTAATGTAAATCCAACAACTTATGCAATGCATGCCGTACAAGTACACCCAATTCCGTATCCGGACAGGCCAGCAAAATAATGACATTGCATTCTCCGTATCTACATATCTGACATCTACTATATGCATACCTCTCCATGAAGCTTTCTCTAGATCTGCTTTAAGCAATTATTTTGAGAAAAAAATGAGGGTGGTTTAGGGCAAAAGCAATGATTTTGAAAATAATAAGCTTATTTAGGGGAAGACAACTTCTACATTGTCGAATTACAATCATTTTTTTAGAAAATCCTGAGAGGCTAATGCGAAGAAATTGAGGTTTTACTATGAAACTAATTGGTAATATGGGAAGTTGCGAACTTACTTATAAGCTCGTGTAAAGATCACTCCTTCCATTAACTTGTGATTCATTATCAACATGCCCCATCACGTGTGACAAATTTTTAAGTCTAAACATATACAACACAACAGGGTGACATGTGATCATTAGATTTCGCATGTGAGACAATATGTTCTGATAACATGAAGAAAATTGAAGTACAACATAAAAACATGGACAATATGAAGAGTAGCCAAACTTACTAATAAGTTTATATAAGGTCTCTACTCTCATCAGTTTGGAATTCATTTTCAAACATAAAGACAATTGATGTGTTTTTTTTATAAATATATTATGTTACTAAACTACAAACCCGAATTGATACTAATAATTATGTAAATTTGTGTTTGACAACCAGTTATGTTAATTTGAAAGATGCTACGGTTAATCAAATATCCATGCACACATCATGGAACGATAATGGACTACAAGCTCCACATGTATACGTTGCTAGATACAAGGTTCTAAAAAACGTTAGGCGCTAGTCGAGTGGCGGGCTGGGCCTAGCGCTTAGGCGGACTAGGCGAATTTAAGTAAATTTATTATATTTCATGTAAATAAGTGTCTGTTTATACTTAAAAATATATATAATTTTCATCATAAACTACAAAATAGAATGATATATATTTTATGAAGTATTGGAATATAATGAAAACATAGAGAACAAATAAAAAATAAAAGTTATATATTTTCTGTCTAAATGAGTTGCAACCTAAGCAGATGCCTAGGCGGGTCAGGGCGGGTGCCTAGGCGGTCTAGGCAAGTGCCTCATAAGGTCTAGACGCAATTTCTTAATTTTCAAATGTCTAGGCATTAATCGGGACGATGATTAGCCGTCTAGCACTTAAGCAGAGATTTTTAGAACAATGGATAAATATATGTGGTGCTACGACCAAGGTCATGACCAACCCATGCATGGTCTGAAAATACCATCGGTGTTTGATACGGAACCCTAAATGTCTCGATGCTCAGAACAAATCCGTGCGTGAGCGATTAACTCAAAATCTACTAAACTAACCCTAACCCTAACCCTAAATAGCATCGGTGTTTGTATGCATGCCAGATACGCAAAATTGTACGAAAGTGCATTATGCTCGACAAACTGTGTGGCACTAGTGAAATTTGCAGGAAGGAGTGATTCAACCGTGGGTCGGTTAACATGCATATCCAGGTATGACAGCAAATGAACAAAGGCCACGTGTAGGCCACCCCAAGGACGCAAACAAGAACTTGTCCAATTTATCATGGCTGGTGTCGGGGCATGGGGATTTGTGGCCTAAAACCTAACCATTTTTGGGCAACAGAAAATAATGACAGTGCAGAACGCCAAGCAAATTGGTGCGGATTCGTAACAAACAGAAGAAAATGTCGACAAAAGGAAAATATTGGAACAATGTGGCAGCTTTCACTGCTCCGATTTGGACTTTCTTTGGTAAAAAAACAGACACATCTGGTTTACACTGTTCAGTTTTGCAAGTCCAGTGGGAATTTCATTCGCTTATTGTGATAATGTCTGTGCATGTTATAAGCTTATTTTTGATAATTTAGCAAAATCGATCATTTTAAAAATACTTTTAAATGAGTCCGTATAATTTGTATAGCAAAATCGATCAAAAATTGCGTACAATACACATACTAAGTCGTCAAATAAGCTTAAAACAAGGGTTATGTTGCAAAACTCACACTTCGAGAATTTGAAGTTTGAAAATTCCCTCCTTTACTCACTGAATGAACATATAAAATCACTTCGGGGTCCTATTTTTTACCAGTGGTTTTTCCAGGGATTTACAAACTGCTCGTCTGCCTCTGGCCCTCTGATCAAAATCTCCAGCGAATCTCGGGCGTCAAATTGATCGGATGGCTTGATGTGTACTGTAATAGTTACAATTTTTGGCAGATTTACAACCTTATCCCATTGTACATGAGTCACACCAATCGATTAGTGTATGTAATTAAAGAAAGAATATTTATGTTGGAAGAGATTTTCAAGTATTTTATACTAATTACATACTAAAAGGAGTCTACTAACTTCATTAATTGTTTAAGGGGTTTGTTATTTACTTCTCCATTATAAATATGAACTTTAATAAGTTTCTTAAATGGTGATGTTTAATTTAATTTATTGCTTTTGGTCTATATGCATCCATGAATGTTGTTCTTCACTAAACCTAGTACGTATTTATCAAAACTTGTGTTTTAATGCATGCGTCATGGCGACTATAAATTGGTGTGTTTTTTAGTTATTTTAGAAAGTCATTGCGCTCAGTTTTGTGTCAATTTTTTTTTTTTTTTTTGCTCCAAGCACTATATATTTCCTTAGAACATCTCCAATAGAGTTGTCAAAATTATATATGATGACAGATGTGACAAACTAAATACAAACGGTAAATTCTCTTATTTTCCAATAGATATATCAAATATGTATTTTATTGTTCTATTGGGCCTAGAGTTACATTACCTATTAAAAAAATGATCAAAATTAATTTTAATATTTATTCTATTAGTTGTTAATGGGACCCATGAATTAACAAATTAAATTAAAAATATTTGGTTCTCTCATAAACCGGAGACTGCCAATTGACCATTGCCTTCTCAATAGCTTTTCCTTTCCTTGACCTAAAACTGCCAAAGCTAGCTCAGCCTCCGCCAGCCACGGTGGCTGGTTCCAACCGTAACCGTCAGAGCCCAATCTCACTTGTCACGCCACAGCCCCCCAAACGTGACTCACACATTTGGTCACGGACTCACGCTAATCTTGCATTTCAGCGTCCACTCAGAGTCGCACCGAAACTGATCTGACTCGTAACTGTCTTATTCTGGTAATTAAACACGATTAATCGCAGCCCTCCCTCCTACGCCAGCTCTTCCTCCTGGATTTGCGGTTTTGCTGTTTTACGCCGCCCATCTCAGTCCCCATCGCAACCGTCAATCGATGATACTGACGTGGTCGGTCCACCTGTGCACGGATATATACCCCTCTCATTTGACCATTCAATCTTATCATCATCGTTATTATTTGAATAATTAATGGATGAATTAAGGTACTTAAAATATATGTTTTGAAATTCATAATGTATTTCAATGAATTACTTGAATAAAGTTTTGGAATAATATTAAAATTCTCTTTTATCGCGTATTTGGTAGGTAACTTATCGATACTATAAATGACAACCGCTAATATGTGAAATTTACAATCATGGAACATAACATGTTAGAGCTCGATTACAATAAAGATTTGAAACCAAAATGATATCTGAAATTGGCATAACTCCGTACTTTGGTCATTGAGTTTAAAACTAATAGAAGTGATCTATAAGTTTGTTCACCCTCAATCACTTTAGTCATTCTGCGAAAAATTATGTTAAATAACGACCAAAATGCTAAAAATACCCTCAATTTAATAAACAATAGGCCAAAATAATTTAACAGAAATTGAGAGTATTTTTGTCATTTTATTCTTATTTAATGGACTTTTTTTTTTTGGAATGACTAAAATAATTGATGGTGGACATATGCTTGGTTCACTCTTATCGATTTCAATTCTCATGGATCAAAGTGAAGAGTCATGCCGATTTTAGAAACCATTTTGTCTAAAGTCGTACAATAATTACTAATGTTTTAATTTTTGAGAAAATAATTGCTCGTGCTTTTGTTTTGTGAAACTTTTTTATTATTTGCAAGGCTATATTGTATAATTTTAAATTAAAAACTTGACTAAAATATTTACATATATTTAATACAATTTTTATGTCGACACTTAAATGGTAATTGTATGCAATGCATATATTTATACGAATTATTTTGACAATTAGATTAGATTCATATAAGTATTATAACAAATCTCCTAAATTACACTAATTTAGGGAAAAAAAAGTGAAACCAGTGCAATGAGATTAGGCCATGATTCGAGTACGACAGTACGAATCTATAACAATAATTTAGGATACGGGAGGTTTTAAGTTTCAAACATGAATTTTATGAGAAGAAACAAATATCTTATTTACTAAAAATATTAGACCACATATTTAAATACTATCTATCTACGTGAAGTTATAAGATACTTGAAGATTTTTAAGTTACTAAATAGAATAAAGACAAGATTATTTTCAAACACTGCTTATCTATGTGAACTTTTATTTGAACAAAATTTAATGGATCATATAATATAGAGAGTTTTAATAAAACACTTATAGTACTGTTAACTTTTAACAAAAAATTACATTTTTATTTTTCCCTGATACTATTTACTATATATTTAAAAATGATTTTTTATTAAAAAATAAATACTTTTAAATTTTTCGTTAGTTTTCTTTATAATATAACAGTTGATACTTAAATTTATGATTAAAAAATAAATTCAATTATTAATGATCACATCTTATAATCTAAATAATATTATATATAAATCTAATCTTTCTAACGTTCTTGTTATTTTAAAACATGTCGGTAGACAAGTAACATAGTCAGTTACTTTTCCCTCCATCCCACTCTTTCACTAAAAACCTCAAAATATATGATCTAAATATTATTCACCCCAAAAACACACCTCAACTCACCTCAGTCCCCCCTTCGTTCTAGAAGCAAAATCACAACACAACGACAATGCCTCTCTTCCTCCCCCTCCTCCTCCTCCTCCTCCTCCCGCCACTCCCCACCACCCTCTCCCTCAACCAAGAAGGCCTCTACCTCCGACACTTCAAGCTCTCCCTCGACGACCCCGACTCCGCCCTCTCCTCCTGGAATGACGCCGACTCCACCCCCTGCAATTGGCTTGGCGTCTCATGCGACGACCCCTCCTCCTCCTCCCCCGTCGTCCGCTCCCTCCTCCTCCCCAGCGCCAACCTCGCCGGTCCTTTCCCCACCGTCCTCTGCCGCCTCCCCAACCTCACCCACCTCTCACTCTACAACAACTCCATCAACTCCACCCTCCCTCCCTCCCTCTCCACGTGTCAAACACTCGAGCACCTCGACCTCGCCCAGAACCTCCTCACCGGCGCCCTCCCCGGCACCCTCTCCGACCTTCCCAACCTCAAATACCTCGACCTTAACGGAAACAATTTCTCCGGAGCGATTCCCGACTCCTTCGGCCGCTTCCAGAAACTCGAGGTCCTCTCTCTCGTCTATAATCTCATCGAAAACACCATCCCGCCCTTTCTCGGCAACATCTCCACCCTGAAAATGCTCAACCTCTCCTACAACCCGTTTCACCCGGGTCGGATCCCGGCGGAGCTCGGCAATTTGACCAACCTCGAGGTCCTCTGGCTCACCGAGTGCAACCTAGTCGGCGAGATTCCCGACTCGCTGGGTCGACTCAAAAACCTTAAGGATTTGGACCTCGCCATCAACGGCTTAACCGGCCGGATTCCGCCGTCGCTCAGCGAGCTGACCAGCGTCGTCCAGATTGAGCTCTACAACAACTCATTAACCGGCGAGCTGCCGCCTGGAATGTCGAAATTGACCCGGCTGAGACTCCTCGACGCGTCCATGAACCAGCTGAGCGGGCAGATTCCGGACGAGCTTTGCCGGTTGCCGCTCGAAAGCCTCAACCTTTACGAGAACAAATTAGAGGGGAGCGTGCCGGCTAGCATTGCGAACTCGCCCAACTTGTACGAGGTCAGGCTCTTTCGAAACAAGCTCTCCGGCGAGCTGCCCCAAAATCTCGGAAAGAACTCGCCCCTCAAGTGGTTTGATGTGTCGAGCAACCAGTTCACGGGCACCATTCCAGCGAGTCTGTGTGAGAAGGGACAAATGGAAGAGATTCTGATGATACACAATGAGTTCTCCGGCGAGATCCCGGCGAGGTTGGGGGAGTGCCGGAGCTTGGCCCGGGTCCGATTGGGTCACAACCGGTTAAGTGGGGAAGTTCCGGTGGGCTTCTGGGGGCTGCCGCGCGTGTACTTGATGGAGCTCGCTGAGAATGAGCTTTCTGGGCCGATAGCCAAGAGCATTGCCGGAGCCACGAACCTCTCGCTATTAATCCTAGCGAAGAATAAGTTTTCGGGTCCGATACCGGAGGAGATTGGGTGGGTGGAGAATCTTATGGATTTTTCTGGTGGTGACAATAAGTTTAGTGGGCCATTGCCGGAGAGCATTGTGAGACTAGGGCAGCTGGGGACTCTGGACCTTCACAGCAATGAAATCTCCGGTGAGCTCCCAGTTGGGATCCAATCTTGGACGAAGCTAAACGAGCTCAATCTAGCAAGTAACCAACTTTCCGGGAAAATCCCAGATGGAATTGGGAACATGTCCGTCCTTAATTACCTTGATCTTTCCGGGAATCGATTTTCCGGGAAAATACCATTTGGGTTGCAGAATATGAAGCTCAATATGTTCAATTTGTCCTACAATCAGCTCTCAGGTGAGCTTCCTCCCCTTTTTGCTAATGAAATTTATAGGAATAGCTTTCTGGGGAATCCTGGTCTCTGTGGAGATTTGGATGGGTTGTGTGATAGCAGAGCCGAGGTTAAAAGCCAGGGGTACATATGGTTGCTTAGGTGCATCTTCATTCTATCTGGTTTAGTATTTGTTGTGGGCGTGGTTTGGTTTTACTTGAAGTACAAGAACTTCAAGAAGGTGAACCGAACAATAGACAAATCGAAATGGACGCTGATGTCGTTTCACAAACTGGGTTTTAGTGAGTATGAGATCTTGGATTGCCTTGATGAAGATAATGTGATTGGTAGCGGGGCGTCGGGGAAGGTGTACAAGGTTGTGCTGGGCAGTGGAGAGGTTGTTGCAGTAAAGAAGCTATGGAGGGGGAAAGTAAAGGAGTGTGAAGTAGAAGATGTCGAGAAGGGTTGGGTGCAAGACGATGGCTTTGAGGCGGAGGTAGACACTCTGGGGAAGATTAGGCACAAGAACATTGTGAAGCTCTGGTGCTGTTGCACTGCTAGGGACTGCAAGCTCTTGGTTTATGAGTATATGCAAAATGGTAGTCTCGGTGATTTGTTGCATAGCAGCAAAGGAGGGTTGCTGGATTGGCCTACAAGGTTTAAGATAGCTCTAGATGCAGCGGAGGGGCTTTCTTATCTGCACCATGATTGTGTTCCTGCGATTGTGCATAGAGATGTGAAATCAAACAACATATTGTTGGACGGGGATTTTGGAGCGCGAGTGGCGGATTTTGGAGTAGCCAAGGAGGTTGATGTAACTGGGAAAGGGTTTAAATCCATGTCCATCATTGCAGGTTCTTGTGGTTACATTGCTCCAGGTTAGTCAGAAAGTTTCTCACTGACAAATTTTGTTCAAATCGCTGTTTAAGTTCAGTTGAATTTGTCTTGTATGTTGATGTTCTTATAGAAAGTTTAGCTTTTGACACTGAAATTTCACAATGTCAACTCACATTAGTTAATTTTTTACCCTGGCTATTCTAATCCTGTAAATGTAATCTTATTGCAGAATATGCTTATACTCTCAGAGTGAACGAGAAGAGCGATATATACAGTTTTGGTGTGGTTATTCTGGAGCTGGTGACTGGGAGGCTCCCAGTCGATCCAGAGTTCGGAGAAAAGGACTTGGTAAAGTGGGTCTGCACCACGTTGGATCAGAAAGGAGTAGACAATGTGCTTGACCCAAAACTTGAGTCTTGTTACAAGGAAGAAGTATGCAAGGTCCTCAACATTGGCCTCCTCTGCACCAGCCCTCTCCCGATTAATCGTCCATCAATGAGACGAGTAGTGAAGTTGTTGCAAGAAGTTGGCACTGAGAAACATCCCCAGGCTGCTATAAAGGAGGGGAAATTGACCCCCTATTACTACGAAGACGCCTCAGATCATGGAAGCGTAGCCTGAGAAGTAAGAAAGAAGTCCATATGGTTTCGTTGCGAAAAAGCAATGAGATATGGGGGAAGTTTATATATCTTAAAGCTTTATTTTTCCAGTTTTTGAAGCTTTCTAAAATCCGACTTCCCAAATATCATTGTCACCCTCCTCTAGGGTTTTTAGGTCTTCAGCGAGCAGGGGAGGGGGAAGAAGTTGAAGAGGAATTATTTCAGAGAAGGGTAAAAGTTACGAGGGGGGGCCTTAAATTGTTCTGTACTGTATATTTTTTAACCACCAGAATTTTCATGTTGTGAGCTTAAGCAGTAACTTGCCCTCCGTCCTCTGCAATTTGTCTGCATTGAGAGACCTCAGTGAAAGTGATGTATAAACCGTTTAATGACTGTGATTTTTCGTGTGAAATCACTCTGGTGATTTGTATGAGCAAACACTTGTAGCAACTTCCTACTTCACTTTTGCGAACGAATTGCTCTGAAATTGTTCTGCAATTGTACCTCTGCGCTGTGTGGAGCCAGCGACTGTTCCAGGTTTAAATGCTTTGACCATTCTGTCTAGTTTGAGATTTATACAGTGGTTTTTAGCCCGTTAAAAAACCCTATTGAGTATTGAGAGAACTTCCCTTCGCACTTGGAATGTCATAGTGGCGGTATTTAGACATCGCTTGGAAAAGTTTTTGTTGGTGTGTAACTCGCTTGATAATTTTACTGAGAGAATCTGTATAGTTGGAATTGTTACGGTAGTGATATTTCAACCTAATTATATAGTCACACGTGAAAATGAGTGATTATCCATGACTCAAACATGTAACATTTTGGTCATAAAAAAACAACATTTTTGTTGCTTCAAGGCTAGTCCTCTTAACCCAAAAAACAAGCAAATTAACAATAAAGAATTGAAATAGTGGTGGGTGGAAAAGAAGAGAACTTACATGGAAATTTGAGGAGGACTCCATGGTTCGAAACTGGGTCGCTCACTCCCATTTTCCGTTCACACAGTTTGAACAATAAATATTTGAAAAATTGGTGGGTGGAAAAGAAGAGAACTTACATAGAAATTTGAGGACTCCATTGTTTGAAAATTAGCTCACTCACCCCATTTTCCGTTCATCCGGCTTGTTTGAGGAATATCCATGTGTAAGTAACTTTATGTTGCATTAACAAGGTAGGTGGGTAAGGATAGCCCTCACCGGGTCAATTCGTAACTAAGTGAAAATATGATCCGTCATTTATTATTACAGTCTACCAGTATTTTTTAAATTCGATTCTCATTAAAAATAAATTTGAATCACATTATTATTAGTTTATTGTAAGATTAAGCCTTTTTTATTTTTAATGTAAATAATATCGTTTGTTAAAAGAAATTAAAAAAGTGACCCTTGTTTGGGCGGCCTTCCATTGAAACTAGAAAAGGATTCTCTCCGGATCTACTTTGTGAGAATCCTAGGAATCCCACACTCTAACCGTTTATCGTATATCGTGCGGTCAATTTTCGTCAGTTATTATTTGTGTTTAATTTTAAATAAAACAATCAAATAATTTTTGATCGCACGATGTACAATGAATGGTTAGGATATGAAGATCTCTGAAATTTCCACAATTTAGATGCGGATGGGATTCAAATCCATTGAAAATGACCTGCCAAGCTAGGACATGAGAGAGAGAGAGAGAGAGAGAGAGAGAGAGAGTTTAAGTCGGTGGTTGGTGGAATTGAATCATTGATTGTCCAGCAGAGGCAATTTAGTTAAAACTTTCAAAAAACTAGGTTGGGCCCCACTGTTCAAATTTGGTAGTAGCAAAGTAAATTCAGAGTTGTTCCATCTTGTGAAGAAAATCCAAATCTGCGATCCACTTTTGGACCCTACAATTGCATCCTCTCCAAGGATTCAAAACTCTGAATGCAGATTTGGGTCGGCTCAGTTAATAGAGCAATAATTTCTCATTTTAACAAAAGTTATAACGGAATTGACGAAAGTAATTACTTATGCACTTTTTGAGGTTAGGGGCAAGGTTCTAAAAAATGTTAGGCGCTAGTCAGGCGGCGGGTAAGCGCCTAGCGCCTAGGTGGATTTAGGTAAATTTCTTGTATTTCTTGTAAATAAATGCATATTGACACCTAAAAAAACACTATATTTGTAAAGATAATAAAATAATGATAAAATACAAATTAGGTACACTATTTCCATAAGTATTGGATGAACTTGTAGTAAATCTATCATTTGCAAATTAGATACACCATTTCCATAAGTATACTACCATGAAACAAAAAAAAACACAAACACACAATTAATTAAAAAAAAATATTAGAAAAAACCTCCTAGGACCGCCTAGACCGCCTAGGCCCAATCCGATTTTTCCACCCGATTTGCCCAAAAACGCCTCGGTTGCTAGGCGGCCGCTTAGGCCGTTTTTTAGAACATTGGTTAGGGGCCAATGCTTGGATTTTTAGTTGAGAAACTATTGTTCCAATTGAATTAAAGTGGAGATACCATTCTTGCAATTTCTTATATTTGGAATGAGAGAAGCTACGAATGAGAAATGACAATGGTATCTGATTATATGAGAATGAGATAAACAACTCTCTATAATAATTGCATACGGGGTTGTTCATGTATTTCATACTTGATTTCAGCGTGAGACAAACTTATTTTTTCATTCTTTGTGTTTCCGATTACTTCATACGTAATTGTTCATGTTGGTAAAAATTATGTTAACCAACTAAATTGGCCGAGTATTTCTTTTCGTTTAAATGCCTGTGAAGGGAAATAAACTTGGATTTTATATGTGGTAAGTGAGTGATTAATGAGTTGATGAGCTAATACATTTTTTTATTAATATATGTTAGTCAAATATTAACAAATTCCAACAGCTAAACACCAACAAATTCCCACCACTGGGCCTCAATGGTTATTTCACAAGAGGGTCTGAAAGTTGTTAAAAAGAAATCCAACAACAAAACATAGGCTTCAAGAAGCTCATTTAATGATCAAATTATGGTCTGTCGGGCCTTTTATCGAATTGAGATTGATAAGAACAAAGTCCAGTACCCCTTGGGTCCATATGGCCAGGTCACAACCATGAATCGAATGAGGATTCTTTCCGAATTCTCTTTGTGAGAATCATCTTCGTTCATTGTATATTGTACAGTAAAAAATTATTTTAAATATTTTTGTTTAAAATTAAACATGAACAGTACTTGACAAAAACTGACTGCATTATGTACGATGAACGGACATAATTTGAGAATCCCCAAGATCCTCACAAAGAAGATCCTGAGAGAATCCTCATTCGATTAATTAAACACACCTAAAATAGAATGGCAAGTCATACTCCGATTAGCAGTGTCACATTCAATTCATATGTGAAGACGATATATACTTACAGAGAATTCGACATTTATGATTCGGGTATATGTGGCTTCTTGTGGATGAGTTAACCGTCAAGAAAAAAAAAATCTTAATGTCGATTAAGATGTTGTCGTTGACAATTAAGTTAATTGTGAACCTGTAATTAATTAAGATGTTGTAGTTGTCAATTAAGTTAATCGTGAATCAATAATTACTTAAGATCAAGGTATTAAATATCGATGATATCGGAAATATCGGTAGTCCAAAAACACGGAAATTTCGATGGAAATATCGGGATATTATCGATATCGATAAAAATTGAATAAAAACCACGGAAATTGTAAGAAAAACTTGGAAATTTTTATTGAAACTTTGCAGGATGTTTATTTAGTCAATTATCTATCAGTTTATCACAAAAAATTGTAAGGAAATGCATTGCATGATGGATTTAACTAATTTAAGTTGATTATATAGCGAGCTGGCAAACATTGTGAGTGTAGAAAATATGTCAATATTTTAGCATATTTTCACAAAAACATAAGTGATATGGTGGTCAAGGTGTTGAAGGAGTAAAATAGGAGGGGTTCAAATCCCCTTGGTGTTTTTTAAAATATAGAAATTAAAAAAACACAGAAATTTCGATGGAAATATCGATGACATCAGAAATATCGGTAGTCCAAAAACACGGATATTTCGATGGAAATATCGGGATATTATGGATATTTTATACCTTGCTTAAGATGTCGAAGTTGTCAATTTAGAGAAATTTTTAGTTGTGACACAAAGTGATACATCATGTGTTTTAATAAAAGTGATATGAAATTTTATTTTTTAAGTTATTAACTTTTTAGCAAATATATTATATCATTTGTACAGTAACACGTAGTGTACCACCCATGTACCGGTCAAAAATCTCTCTTCAATTTGTGTGCTGCAACCTTTAACTTTTGTCTTGTTTATTTATGCCAAACAACATAAGAACAAACAAATGAGCAAAAGGTGGGTGAGTTGATGGTCCAATTAGTGAACATTACATACTTTTAACTGATTTTGCGTATTTCCATACATACATTCATAAAACGTTTCGTATTGCTTACGCAAACAGTAAGTTTTTCCCCATTAACGTTGAATATTTTAGAGTTGATAATCTCTTATTTTTAGTGCAACGATATATTTTACACTAAAGGGAGAGCGTTCGGCAGAACTACATATTGAGTAACCTAATTTGGTATTAAATTCGTTATTCACAAGATCTGAACCTAAGATCTCTCACTTAGAAGTGAAGAGGAATACTACCAGACCGTAATACTGAATGACAGAGTTAATAAGCTCCTTGAAATCACTTTTTAATCCTAATATTATTCCTTACTGTTTTCTCTAAGGGGAAGAGGATCTTCTCCTGAGCTCAGGATGAGAATCCTCATGACCAGATCATCCGGGCCATTCAAATTTAATCCAACGGTTGCAATTATTATAATTTTTAGAGAAACCCTCTGTTTGGAACCGTTAGATTAAATTTGAATGACTCAAATAACCCAGTTAGGAGAATTACCATCCTGAGCTCACGAGAAGATCCTCTTCCTCTCTGAGGAACCCAAAGCATACCTACGCATGATCAAAATTCAAAAGCACAAATTTTTTTAAGATTAAATGTCACATAAAATTATTCTTGCGTTTTCCAAAAGTTTTCTCTGACATGACTTGCAGGTTAAAGATCTTTTGCAAAATGATGAGGAGGCCAAATCTGAACTAACATATAACTAAACTATGACCCGGACTTCCAAGTTTCTTACCAATCCACCCTAATTTTCAAAACAAGATGCTCCCTTCTTACTAATTTTCAAACTTTCATCTAGTCTAACTCTTTGTTAGTTTGAAACCTCACCATATTTCAAACCCATATATATATACACACGCGCACACATATATATAAATATATATATCCATCTTCCTCTTCCCTTGTTTTCCGATCAATCTGATCAGACTAGATAAAAACATGATGAAGCACAGTAGGGATGTTGCCTATCTTTTTATCATATCCATACTTTGCACATCGACTGTTGTTCTTGGTGTCATCCTTACTCTTATCCTCCTCTGCAAGAAAAAACCAGTCCAAACCCAAGAAACACCACCACAAACCAAGCCTAGCGCTCAGGTGTACCCCTTAACCGACATAGACGTTGCCACAGACGGTTTCAATCCCCGTAGAATTGTAGGCGAAGGCCGGATGGGAACCGTCTACGCCGCCATATTCGAAAAGGGGGAGATAGCAGCAGTGAAAAGAATACACTCTAGGCATGTTTTGAGCAATGCAGGGTTTGGGTTTTGTAGAATACTTAGGTCAATATCTCTAGCTCAGCACCCCAACATAGTTCCAATTATTGGGTACTCAGAAGGCCCAGGTGAGAGGATTATAGTGATGGAGTTTGTAGGCATGGTGTGCTTAGACTACTATTTGCATCAAAATCCGGATGGCGCGTCGTTATTGGACTGGAACCACAGGTTGAAGATTGCAGCTGGAGCAGCCAAAGGGCTTGAGTATTTGCATGAAGGGGTGGCGCCAAACATAATACATGGGTGTGTCAAGGCTACAAATATTTTGATAGATGTCAACTTTTGTGCTAGGGTTTGCGATTATGGGCTCTCATTTTTGGCTTCCCAAGAGAAGAGAGGCCTATTGGGATACGTAGACGACGAGTATTGGGGCGGTGGGGGCGGAGGAGGAGGAGGCGGCGCTTGCAAGGAGAGCGACGTGTACGGATTTGGTGTGGTTTTGTTGGAGCTTTTGAGTGGGAGGTTGTGTGAAGAAGGGAGGCTTGTGAATTGGTCACTGCCATTGATCAAGGAAAAGAGGTTCAGTGAGTTTTTGGACCCAAGACTTGTGATTCCTTCTGATATCATGCCTCTTGTTAGATTGGCCAAAGTTGCTTCTGCTTGTGTTGGTAATTCCAGAAAAAGCAGGCCTTCAACTGTACAGGTGGCAACCATTTTGAGCAATTTGGAGATGGATTGAAAGTATGACTTGAAAATTATTTGTTTTTGTTCCTTAAAGTCAAAGTGGAATGCCATGACTTTTCGTTCAAATTAAGTTGCTGTTATTAGTATATACTGTATATGATAGAATTGGGTTCCAGCAAGGATTTGGAAATTTAGGGTTTTACTCTTTTGACTTCTTATCTGTACTTTTCGTAGTCTATAAATGTAAAAATTCATATAATTTGGTTGTTACAGCGTTTTTACACGTGAGAGTACATTACATTATATTTCAAAAAAAAAAAAAAAAACTCGGCTCTTTATTTTTTAAATGCAAGTTAAAGTTAGATGTGTATGTAAGATAATTTTTTGTAATTTTAATTTTTGTGTGTGTATCCAACTGTAATATATAATTAGACAGTGTTGATTTGAAGGGGGTTGATAGGAATGTTGAAATAAAATGTGGGCGGTGGCTTTGTCTTCTGGAAAGTGAATTTGATATTGCTTTCTTGTTGATTGAGATCTTTTGGTGCCCAAAGGGACCCCATTTTTTGTTTTGTTTCATTCAATCAATTTCTCTTTCGATCTGTTGAGTCCTTTGTTTGCTTGTTATTGCTCAATCATTTGACTAAAAATCTGCAGTAAATAATTTAAAAACCTGATTTATTGTCAATTGGTTGCATATTTATCTAATAAAATCTAGTGGGGATTCAAACTGTGTGTATACGTTCATTGGATGGTGGTTGAGTGTTCCAACCTGTCACGATGGACACAAACATTGTATAATTATAACATAGATTGTTGTTATAATTATACTCCTGGATTTTGGCGTTATTTAAGGGGGTGAAAAATGGCAACACATCGATGAGTTTGTAATTTAAGTGGTTAAAAATATTTGAATTCGAATTTTACCTGATTAAACGCTTATATTAAAAGAAAGAAAAACTCTATTATATGGGTTGAGTTTGTTTACACGGGAGTTGACTTCTACACTTTTTTTTTAATCTTCGTGCACTCGTATTCAATTTCAGTTCAAATCAAGTAAAAATCATAAATAAATAAAGGGTTGTGATATTCCCACACCCCAAAATAAATTACAATGTGTTGAATGTGAAAAACAATGTTGAAATATATGTATAGACCTCGAAATTTTGGATTTTCATGTTTACATTCTGTTTACACAAAGAATGTCAACATCCTGGTAGGAATTTAGAACTACCAACAAGGATGGTGGTTTGAACATTCCACCAACAATTAAACCGCCCTTTATTGCAGAACACAGGCAAAAATGAAAAACAAAAACCTGTACCAACACTAGGAATGGGCTGAACATATGAATTGTAGTACAAGTAAACACAATTCCTCTGACATGGGTTTGTTGAAGCCAAATTCCCAATGCTATGGATCATGGCCCAGATCTGTAGGATGGGCTGAACGGATGAATTGTAGGAAGATTATTAAATTTTGACAAGGACAAAGAAACCAGGGGAAAAAGAAAAGATGCATTTGTTGGATGAAAGTGATCTTATAAAGGATGTTTCTCACAATTAATATTTAATATAGTCTTCTTTTTTACGGAACTTGTGATAAGCAGTAATTTTATGGCCTTTATTGAAGGAGAATTTTGAGTAAGAATCCGGATTACGTTTTTTTCATATACACTTTAATTGCACTTGACATTACGTTTGTCTCACCGTGTGTTGAAAGATGTTATAGTTAGACAGCTGTATCAAATTTCTAAAAAAGCACAAGTAGTAACTATGGAGCTAAACAACACAAGTTTTTTTTTTTTTGCAAGAGACTTGTAGCTGACATAATTAAAAGTATTTATTCATGTCCTTGAGTTCATGTGTTCAATTCCCCACTCAATTATATCGCTTCTACAGGAGGACAAGTAAATACTTTTATGCTAAATAAGTTTTTATTCTTCTTTCAAGAAGCTTATAAGAGCATTTATTCTTTCAATTAAGGTCATGTTTTCGATTCACCCCCTTCTCGCTCGTATTGCTGGTATAAAATTACGAGGAATGCTAAGGGGATTCTCCATGAACTATCTACCACCTCACAGTTTAATGTCAATTATCATGCCAACATTATAAAACATTGTATCAAAGTCATCGTGAGGTGGCAGACCTACTTTCTCGAAAGTCTCGTTAGCATTTCTCATGAAATTACACAGACAAATTTTCTTCAATATCACTCTCTTTCCTATCTTATTAGTACATGACCCCAAGAAACAAGAAAAATAAATCAAAACAAAAAACCCGAAGTATCTATTTGGCTTGGTCCAAGTCTCCTATTCGAGAAATTCTCATCACATCCAAAGTCTTCACCATGGAAATTAGAACCAAATTGCTGCTATTGTTTCCCAAAAGTAACCAAAAATGATGCAAAAAAGTCTTTGATTCCTCATTCTAATTATGAAACTTAATCGGTCACTCATCGGTTTAACTGCACTAGTTCATATAAAAATTCATCTATTGACAATGGCTTTGAATTAAACTAGAGCTTAATCTGTTAATCTAGATCTAATTAAATAGTTTTAATTCAAGCTGATCAGGGTCTGAACAAAAACAAAACGACGGACAAGTAGAAGAACACGAGACCGTTTTATGTATCTATCTGATATCTAAATAGGGCAACAACTTGACAAAGTTCCCAGAGCCCTAATCCATACGTTTAAGTTATAACAAAAACACAATCCTAAAAGGCTAAAGCTTCATGCTTAAGCTTCCTGTTGCGTGTCTTCCTTGAGAAGGCCACATATATGTATATGTCGGCTTGTACAAGAAATATATACGAATGGGCAGTTCTTCCCGGCAACCACGTCCTTTTCTGCAATGGAAGATGCCATCTTATTATCCAATGAAACAAGGCCATCTGGCATAGGACTGCATGTGGCACATGGTGGTTGGAAGGGGGTGGATTGTAACTATTGCGGATGGAGGCGGTTGCAGTGGATTGTTGCCGAAATAATATGAGGGTGGACATTGTAGACTCGTAGTCGTGCTGCCTAAGCCAAAGTGACATGTATTGCATACCGTATTTAATCGGTTTTCTGAATTAATCACAATATTAATTTGTTGGAAAATACGTCGAAAACGATCCATAATTAATAATAAAATAATTAACAGAGACTGATTATTGCATGACAAGTATTACCATTGCACTGAAACATGTGGCCGTGTTAATTAATTAGTGATTACTGCAAAGACAGAGAACATTTTATCGAAAGCAGCAACAACCCTCCATCTGCAAATGTGTCTTTTTTTAGAGAGAGGGAGAGGGAGACAGTGATTCCTTGCTTGCCATTAGAAGTCTACGCGAAGAAAGAGAGAAATGGGGAATATATGCAGCAGAGAAGTTGGTACTGTATAAATATTTTGATCCCAAAAATGTTATTTATATATGTGTAAGTAGTTAGTTTTGGGTTGGTTCGTATGTAGGTGTCCATGAAAATGTACATATATCTTTAAGGACACTCTAGGTTGACACTGCAGCTAAAGTCCCAACTCTAACCCTAAATACCAAAGCCCTTCTCTCTCTCTAAAGAGGTAAAACGTCCACAAAAGAATCAGGTTGCCCCCTCTCCACTCTAGCCACCCTTTTATTTCTTTTATAAAATTTTTTTTTTAAATTTTTTTACTCGTTAGGTATGTGTTATTTATGATTAACTCCATACCATAAATAACTTTTTTTCTTTTATAATTTTTTTTTTTTTTTTTACTCGTTAGGTATGTGTTATTTATGATTAACTCCATACCATAAATAACTTTTTTTTAATTATGGTTTAAACCCCCTTTTAGGACAGAAGTGAAGTGATACCCTTGGGAAAAAGGAAAAGGAGGAACCAATTAACTATAAAGACTACACGGATTCTATTGTACACACGTATGTACACAAGCATAACCAAACTTGACGTCCAAGCAACCTTTTCTATTTCTAGAAAATTCATTCTTCTCCCCGTTCTTTATTTTATAGCTTGGCTCAGCTTGCTACCCTTTGTTCCACTTCTCTCTCTACTCTCTATCTCTCTCTCTCTCTCTCTCTCTCTCTCTCTCTCTCTCTCTCTCTCTCTCTCTCTCTCTCTCTCTCTTATGGAGGCAGTTCTGTGTGAAGAGATAATATCATAAGAGCAGAAAACAAATGGGAGGAGAAAGATCAAATACCAATCTAGATATTCCATCCAAAACATCAATATTGAAGAAGAAGATGATGAGCAACAAAGTAGATATGGTTAAGGGAAACGTGCTTTAAAAGTGACAAGCTTGCTGGTTGCTTGTCTGCTTTGCTTGCTCTAGGTCTTTTCTTTTGTTTTTTTCGGGGTGGGTTTTCTTAATATTTTGAGAGCTTCTGTTGTGTGTATATTTGGAAGAGGTGGAGGAAATAACAAGAAGATTTGGGGTTTGGAATGAGCCTCAAAGAAAAAACGGCAGAGATCAGATCATGACATGGTGCAACGACTCCGACGATGAGAGGGCTATTCAGATTGTCAGCCCCCCTCCTCCTAATAACCCTAATAATCCAAATGAATTGCGAAACATAACTTGCCCCTCTTGTGGACATCACATAGAATTCCAAGACCAGGTAATTTGCAATTCACTTATTTGTTACTTATATTGCGAACCAGTGACCTATTGTTAATTTTTTGAACTAAATTTTACTCTAAATATTAGATTTTACATGAACTAATTGTTTGTTATTAGTTTTCATTTCTAATTTTTTTGGTTTATGTGATGTAATATAGGCAGGAATTCATGATTTGCCTGGACTACCAGCAGGAGTGAAGTTCGATCCAACTGACCAAGAAATTCTTCAACATTTAGAGGCAAAGGTTTTGTCTGATACCAGAAAGCTGCATCCTCTCATTGATGAATTCATACCAACGCTTGAAGGGGAGAATGGGATTTGCTACACTCACCCTGAAAAGCTACCAGGTTATTATTATTAGGATTATTTTTTCGGTAAATTTTTGCTTTTGTTTTTTCTAATAAAACCCTATCTAGGAATGGTAATTAAGAAGCGCGGGTATTATTATTAATCCTCATTCAATGGATAAAACGAGTAATGATGGGTAGACCAGCTAATTTAGACCACATTGCAAATTATGTGAAGTGTTACCAGAAAGAAATATGCATATTAATCGGTACTTAAGTAATAATTTAATCATCAACTGCCATGTCATATGATTTACAAAATATATAAAAAGTACATGGTCTACCTAGCATTACCTTTGCAAAATTGAAGTGATTTAGCCCCAAAACATACTCAAATATACTTGACATTTTATTTTATTTTTAACACTTGGGATTTATTTTTCGACCTGTTTTTTTACAATTTGTTTAATATTTTGACGTGTGTTTATGTATTTATCTATTTTTATACAAGCAATATTGAAGAGATGAAATTAAATATAAGACCTCGACTTTCATAATTAAATATTCTTCACCACGTCTCCATTTTTATTTTTAGATGTCACATTGTAACAAACATATAACCAGCACATGGGTTCGCTTGCTTCTCCTATAAAATCATTCAAATTAGCATGTTTGTGTTTTATACTTTTTTCTTTTCAAGCATGTTTTATGCATGTGAAGGCACAAGTTGGCAATACATATTTGGATGTTAATACTAAACGCAATCGCATGCATATATATATATATATATATATATATTATATAGTCTTACAGCCTTAATTAGTTAGTTTTCTTAACTTTAATGTTTTATCATGTTAATCTTTAATTTTCATCATCCAATTGTGACACCATTTATGGATAATTTGTTCAACTTACCCTCAAGTTTTCTTTTGTAATTGAAATTATTTTTACGTGATAAAAGTACAAACACATTTTATTTGGACATCTGATGTCCATGCAGGAGTGAACAAAGATGGACAAATCCGCCACTTCTTCCACCGTCCCTCGAAGGCATACACGACTGGGACCAGAAAGCGAAGGAAGGTTCACACCGACGAAGATGGAAGCGAAACAAGATGGCACAAAACCGGCAAGACAAGGCCGGTTCTTGTCGGCGGAGCAGTGAAGGGTTTCAAAAAGATCCTAGTCCTCTACACCAACTACGGGAGGCAAAGAAAACCAGAAAAGACCAATTGGGTCATGCACCAATACCACTTTGGCAACAATGAGGAAGAGAAAGATGGGGAGCTGGTGGTCTCAAAGGTCTTTTACCAAACACAGCCTAGGCAATGTGGATCAAGCATCAAAGATGTTCCAACGTTCGATCATCACAGAGGTGTGAATATAAGAAGTGGGCAAGGGAATGATGGTCTAATTAGTGCTGCTGCCACTAATCCTCTTCCTCTAGCAAAGAAGGCAGGTCTTGTGGAGTACTACAATCCTGGAGGTCCTTTCATGAATTATGATCATCATCAACATAATCATAATCAAGGGGGGCATAATAGAGAAAGCCCACCTCAGTTAATCCCAAATTTAGTCGTCCAAGGTGACGGGTCTTCGTTTATTCGATTAACTTCAGATGCAAGCAAAGGGAAGCTCGAGAGGAAATAGCGTGATTTGACAATATTGGACGTGGATGGAAGAGCTCTCTTTTTCAGATGAGGTAGCTATACACACACACACACACACATAGCTAGGGTTTCTGTGGAATACTACTACCATGATCAAATAAGTTAATGATTACAATATTAAGATTTTTGGTGACCAAAAACAATAAGAAATTAAGGAGAACATATTTTTACATTTACCTTCGATATTTTTAACTCATATTAATGTATTTATGTGTATATATATACACAGACACTGTGATCTGGGATTTTATAACGATGAGGAGTTGATTATTGGGAGTTAAGATGATGTTTTTCTTTTAGAAATATATATACAGACGATTACACAAACTTTTCTATCAGATTAATTTGTCTGATAGCATAGACAGAGCCAATGAAGGCTCACTGGGGTCTGGGGGTATATACCTTTATACTGCATAGACTTCATATCAATTATTATATGAGCAAAAGTGCTCTTGTTTTGTCATTCAAACCGAAAAACCTCTCTCTCGCGTAATTATGTATTAATATTTTTCTTATCACTCTGTCACTTTCCACTACAACACTTGGAATTGTGATACATCATCATTTGAAATCATCTCTATTATCATACTATAATAAGATTTTCTTAGTTGATTTTCGAGTTGCCCCCACTAGAAGAAATTTCTAGCTCCGTTCTTGTTAACATTTGATCATTAGCTTATGATTTTTTCTACACTTTTGTTCATATTTTTTTATTATAATATATGTAGATTCAAAGTACGGCTCTGACATACGTTTCGTCTAATGTGAGTTATATGATAATGAGAGATTTTTGACCGTTACACTGGATGGTACATTACGTGTCACTATATAAATAGTGGGATATGTGTGTTACAAAGTTAATAACTTAAAAATAAAATTTTCAACTACTTATATAAAAACACGTGATGTACCATTTGTATTCCCGTAACAACTAAAAATTTCTCTTATGATAATGGACATGTCAAATTCAAGCAGCCGATGAGAGAAAGCTATTTTGGAAATTTGTCAAACAAATAAGAATTAATTAATTAACAATTTTCCCATATATATTATTACTCAAGAGATCAGTCATCCGTCAAACTTGAAAGTCTTAGCGAAGTTAATTTGTTTGAATTTTATATAGGACCCTTTTGGTTAGAGTGTGGGGTGAAAGATTGTGTTAAGCCACAAAATGAGTTTATTACGGAAGTTGAATATAAAAAATTTCACTTATAGATGAAAGAAGAACATCACTAAATTGTAATATTAAATTATGCTTTGAAAGCTTTGTGGTTTTACCGGGGAAAAATGACATCTTTGAAAGCATTACTTGATTGATTGCAAGTGGCCCTCTACCACAGATCACAGTGGTGGTGAGGAGTGTTGCTTTTGCACCATAGCGTGGGCTCGAACTCCATTGACTCCTAAATCTGACATCTAATCTAACAAATTTATCATTTGACAAAAAAAAAAAAAAAGGGCCTTGCTTAATTATGAGAGTAAAACCAAAATATGGCAAGTGGAAACTGTGAGCTCAAATCGAACACAAAATTTCGGATGCAAAAATAAAGATTACTAACAATTTAAATCGCAAATCCCTTGCTTCTTTATGAATACAATACAACTCTATAGTAATGATAACGGACAACAAGGGGCCACTAAAACGTGTTATACAGGCTTCTGGTGCTCATTTATTGGAAAAATATAATTTAAATTGAACATTTGTAAACTATGTGCAAATTCCTCGGAAATATTAGACTGCCACCATCATATGAACTAATTCTGTTGCTACATATCCACTGAGCAACTTTGCTCAAAATCTGTCCATATAGTACAAATAAAAACTAAGTTCGTCATTAGAACACCCACACAGAGACGCATGATATATCACACCGGCAAGCAACAAAGAAACATGCTCGCGCGTGTAAAACTTGAAGACGAAAAGGATGCAAAAAATACAGATATAGGCAAATTACTGATAGCTCACCTAAAGAGTAGCTGATCTCATTAGCCTAAAGCGCCTAAATATTTCAACCTTATGTTGTTACACTAGAATAAAAGACGGTATTTGCAACAATGCTGGCAAGGTTTACCAGAAAACCAAACCATCGAGAACTTGAAGCTTTTGCTAGATACTGGACTAGTCATCACCTGCCCTGTAGATTTCAACTGGTCACAACTTCTGAAGGATGCATTTCTCGTACAGATCAAGCCATTCTTTTTTGCTAGCATTGCTTCTCAACTCGAGTACTTCAGCACCAAAATTATGTTTTGTGAGTTCTTGCTTAATTTTCGTGACGGTGAACTTTTTGTAGTCTTCCGAATTGGTTTGCTGACTCTGGGTATCATCATCTCCCTTGAATACCGAACCACCATCTTCTGTTTGTGTGTGCTTTAAAGGACTGGTAGTACTTCTAGACCTCTTATTCACTCTTAAAATCCGATCACTCATCTCCATGTCTTGAACAGAGTCCACGCCCATTTCATAGTCATCTACCCTTGAGCGTTTCCCATGGGAAGCAGTCTTTAGCTTGCTATCCAATGCTGTTTCAATCAACCGAACAGAAGTCAATTCTTGCTGGAGTGAATCAAGTTGTGATTGTGCAAGTTGTAGCTGATGAGAGAGGTGGTCTGCCCTATTGTTTGCATCTGCATGTGCTGCGCGCTCACTTTCCAGAAGGCCTTGAAGGACCTGAACAGTACTAGTTCTCTGCTCATTATTTGATTTCAATAGCGATTCTATTTCTTTCTCTCGCTCTTCAACTCTTCCCTCCAGTAGAGTAACTTTCGAATGAGCTTCCATCTCTGATACACGAATTCTCTCTAGTTCAATATCCAAGTCTCTTTTTTCCCTTTGCAAACTTTCAATAAGCCTCTCAGCCCTCTCAATTTGGGCCAATCTTTCCATTGCCAATCTCTGCATCTCACTCTTATCCTTCTGAGCAGTATCTGCTTGAGCCCGTGCTCTATCAGCAATATCAGTTGCTCTTGTTGCTTCCTTTTCAGCAATTTTGCACCTTTCTTGCACTTCGTCAAATCTTTTAATCTCAGATTCATACTTCTGCTCCAGATATAGCTTCTCCTGCTCCAGTATCTTTTTCTCTCTCTCAAATGAGTGGGCCTTTGCGTTTGCAGCTTCTAATTTTTGAATGATCTCCTTGATTTCAAGCTTCATGGATGACATTTCAGAATCATAACTATCTACTTTTGATTGGGCAGCCTGCAAATGATGTGCATTTGTTAACAATCACACCATTGATAAATACATGTGTTGAAATAGATACCGCACAAGAAGAAAACATGCAAAATAAGGATTCTTCTTGATCCAAATTTCAATGATTTCTAGGGAGCTTTATTATAACCAATCAGAATAGTCTAATGTTTTAGAACAACATAATAACCCCACTGTTAACCTCCCAACAGTATCATGAAATGATATGGAACTATAATCTTAGAATTGTGAAGATTCAAACTCAAAAAACAATTCTTACAAAGTGTGAAGATTCAAACTCACCTTCAATTCTAATCTTAGAGTTGTCAAGCACTGCTCAGCATGTTCAATCTTTCCCGTCTTATCCTTTATTTCCTCCTCCTAGATATTTTATAAACAAGAAAATCAAGTCAAAATATGTTAAGAAACTAGAGAATTGAAGTGTGCATGTGAATGCATGTGTGTATGTGTTACTGTGTGTGTGTGTGTGTGTGAAAGGGAGAGAGGATCACCTTATCAGCCAAAGTATCAGCAAATTCTTCCCTCAAAGCATCTTCTCGCTTTTGAGTTTCCTTACTTGAACGCTCTTGGACAATTGCAGCCTTCTCCAGAGCAGCTTTTGCTTCTCTAAAAGCAATGTCATACTTGCGTTTCCACTCCTCAGCCTCCTCTTGTGCAGACTGAGCTTGTTCCCGAGCAGCAGCCAGCCTTGCTTCACCAGCACTGCATCGGGACTTGAGAATTGCAATTTCAGAACTCCATTGATCTTCCTCGGCCTTCTGCCTTGATAGGACATGTTCATATTTTCTTTTCCACTCTAAGGATTCCTGCTTTGCAGAATCCAATGTTTTAACCAAACTAGAACATCTCTCACCCAATGAACTGTAATTACTCTGCAAGTTATTTATGCGGCCCATATATTCATCAGCTAGCTTCTTCTTGTCATTGATTGCATCCTCATAACGCTTAAGATATTCAGACTTAGACTTCTCACTGGACTCCAGCCGCTTGTTAAGTAACCCCAACTTATCTTCTAATGAGCGGCATCTCAACATGAGGGTACTCTTCTCTGATCCAGCTTGGTCAATCAGTCTCTTGACAAGGTCAAGTAGTGGACCTTCAAAACTGTGAATTTGGATTTTGTGCAATTGACGTTAATATGCACTCATACATTAATAAAAAATAAGGAAATAAAGACAATTGGCAAACCTCTTTTGTAGGAACATGGTCAGTTTCTGCCATTTTGCTGGACCGTGACTTGCTGCTTCATAGTCGGATAGAAGACTATCAAGAACCTGGAAAAAGAATATCCAAATATATAAAAAAAACATGAACGAAAATGTTAAAGACCACAGAAGCAACCCACTTTTCCTTACCTTAAGAACATTATCAATATTAGCATCACTAGCATGGCATGCTGTTCTCAGCTTCCTTTCCATGCTTTGTATGGCATTTGAGCAGTGCAACTCTGCCTCCATATATGCATTCTTTTTACAATCCTGTGTGAGTAGCCAATTTAAACAAATAAGACCAGTATACAAGAGATGAGTTAATAAGAGCGCACGTATGCATGATAAGTGAGCTATTGTCACCAAACTATTTATTGTCAGAAAGAATTCAACTGGGGCAAGAACACTTGTGCCAAAGCCCAATAATTGTACTATGGATAGTGTGGATGTATATGCAATTCTGCCTTGCATGCATGTGTGTGTTGACAACCTACTAATTATAAATTTGCTTTGTATTGCACTGTACCTCAAACTCCTTTTTCAACTTTTTGTGGAGCTCTGCCTCGTACCTCTTCCTCGGTGGACCAACTCCTACAGCACCATCATTGAATGCAGCCAATGATTTCTGGACTGCCTTTTCATGTGCTTCCCTGAATGCAGCCTACAACACTTGGGATTAGTAAACAGTATACTCAACAACAATTAAGGCATAATGCAGAACTTACTTCTTCGGGATCTTTCGGATGCTGAAAAGCAGACTTATACACCTCAAGAGCAGAATCATATGCTCTTCGGCAACCATCTTCTTCGACACTCTGCAGAGTAAGATTAAGATTAACAGACCAAATACTTATCAGGGTAAAGTTTCTTATCGACCCTCTAATTTAATACCAATCACAAAGGGAGTTCGGGACAAACACAAACCTGCCATGAAGAGGATATGGTAGGCACCGCCCCTTTATTAAGAGCATCAAGATAAGACTGTGTGATACCAACTAGAACTGGACCCGTCATCATTGTTGCCCCAACTTGCTTGGGTCTTGTTCTTTCAAAAACAAACTTTGTCAATGCATCTAGCCCAGCTCTGAATTCAGGCCTTAATTTGTCCAACTGCATTAGAAAACCTTAGGCTTCAAAACAACTAATAGAAAAGAAAGAAAGTAACAGGATTGAGCTCACGACCAACAAGAGAGAGAGAACAAAGACAGCAGTTAGTTACTGACCTGAATTTCGTCAAGTCTTTGAAGATCATGTTCGTTGTTCAAAGGCCGCACAAGGGTGAAGCATTCTCTGTCTGGAAATAGAGCTCGAATGGAGGCTCGTATCTGTATTGGTCATTCATACAGTACAATAAGCACCTCCAAGCCAGCATACATTGATAACATAATTTGGAAATGGTAGTGCTCAATGTGCCTACAGAGTCATAAACAGCTAAAAAGGGTATATCTAAAGCAGAAAATGCCTGTTGAAGGAACCATGTATGAATGGGCAAGGGAACTTCCTGAAATAATAAAGTCAAGAACTAAGAAAGAGCCAGATAATACCTCATTTTTAGCAACTACATCCCTTTTTCTGTCTTCGACTGGTTTCAAAGCAAGCTCCAGATAATCACGGGGTGTTATCTTTCCACTATCCTCTGATAAATCCAGATAGAAGTCCTGAAACCAAGGCAGTAAGTATTACCACAAATGGAAAACCATATAACACATTCTACTAAATACACTGCATCCGCAGGAAATAAAAACAAAAATAACAGCAGCAGATGAACCGTTGTAGTCAATGGCACAAAGATTAAATAAACAGATTAATTCAAAACCAATTACCCTTAGAAGCCACACAAATATTGGGGAGAACTGCCCAATTTCAGAAGCTGTGGTTCCTCCAGAAGCTTTAACGCGTATATGCTTGGTCATTTGAGTAACAAGAGAGATACGATCAAGTGAACCTTCATCTATACCACCCATCTAAAACAAAACAAAATTAAGAATAAACCATAAACCATATACAGAAAGAAGGTATAAAAGTGTCAGCATAGTTTTCTAACCTGGTTGTAAATAAACATGCTAGATAGGAGAACCGCTAAGGAAAATATCTGTGTGCTGTACGTTTCCTGTAAGATAAAGATAAGTTACGAGTATTACAATACAACTGATAATGCTCATTATCACAAATTGTATAATGAGCTGAAACTAGTATGTTATAAGCAATGAATGAAGGCTAACCGTCTGATCAAAAGCATCTATTCCTTCAGTATCCAACAGTAATAGATTGTATTCAGTCCCATCCAATGCAGTTCTCTTAAAGGGCGCACTCCACAACCATAGCCCTTTCGTACATGGGCGATGTGTAGATGCTACTTGAAATCCACCACTCCTTCCGAGAAGCTACAACAGATAAGTCCAAAAACAATTATGTTACTTTCAGCAACATTAAACCAGTTGGGAAGAAAAACAAAAGCAAGCTTAGTGGTCATAAATTCATGGAGGGAGAGAAACGATCAGAAACGGAAAGTTCTTTAAACAGTAGGCTCCATCTCTATATCTTACGCTTATTCTGAATCACACCCCAGTTTTGTTTGACCATATAATCAAAATTTCACATCTACCACAACAGTATTCCATCGTAAATGCATACGTCCTTGTCTTAAGAGTCGGTAATACCCAAACATTGTTGCAAAAACATGATTTAGGTTAATTATAGACAAGTCCAAGAACTAGAGAAACCTAAAGTAACCCTACAATTATCCAAGTCTACAACAGTGCGGTAATTCCACCATTATCCAAGTCCACCAAGATCCACACTTTGGCCTTTCAAAGCATGTCCAATCAGCCAAAAACCGAGACCTAAAGTAAAGAAATCGTCTTGGTAGCAATCACCAAACCAATAGAGCAAGGGTTAGCTCTGCAGCTGGTCCACAGGTAGGTAGGTCCATTACTTTTACCGGAGGCCCTTCTCACTCAAGCTCAAGCACTAGCTTTTCTCGTTACAGACCAACGTCTTGGGGCTAACGTGGACCCTACAATTCCTACACTCAATTCACTCCCCTAATTCTACAATGCCTTACAATCATAAACCCTAGAATTCAATTCACAGAGAGAAAACAAAAGCAAAACGATAATTAAGATATGTCCACAAAAATTGCGAGAAGAAAAGACGAGAAACCGAACCTGGTTCAGAATAAAGCTCTTGCCCTGGCGGGCACGGCCGCAGACCGCGACGATACCAATGGGTTCCTTAACGAGCTGCAGCATGGAGACCGCCTCCTGATCCATCCGGAACTTCCCATTCTCGTCGCAGTAGACGAGCCGTATCGGCCTCGGGGGACCCGTCACCGATCGCGAAGGCGAGGGAGAGAGCGAATGCGAAGGCGACGACGGTGAAGAATCGTCTTTGCCTCTGAAGAATCTCCTCATGTTTTACCGTCGCTCTTTGTTGCGACGTCGTTTCGTGATTTTGCCTTCCGTCGTCCAGTTCACTGAGGAAAGAGAGAGAGAGAGAGAGAGAGAGAGAGAGAGTTTAAAAATTGGGGAGGGAAAGGGGTCGGAGGTTTTTGGGGAGCTTTACAGGGCAGCGAGAAGGAGAAGGGGGCAGGAGTCAAATTACGATTATGGGTTTGGTTGGTGGAGATTGAATTATGTGAAGGGCTTTATTGTATTTGTATACAAAGGTGGATCCCAAATCGGAACGACAGCGTGGAAACAAAGCTGACTTTGCAGTCGCAGGACCGCCACTAACTTTCGCTTTTAGCAATGGCGGCCCAAAAGCAAGCCCAATAACTCTCGGCATTGCTGGGCTGGGCTTACGTGTTTAGGGTTTAGACTATCAAGTTAATTTGAGCTGGGCTGAGCTTTGTGCGTGGGAAGGTCGGGTGATGAGAGCGGGTTAGGTCAGTTGGAAAAATTCAACATTAAACCTCGGGTGCACGGCGAATGTGTTTGATCTTGAAGAGGTGCCAAAAATTCGATAAATATTGCCCACTTCTTAAAAAACGTGACTGCTTACTCTATTGGTCATAGCTTGTTGCTGTTGCAGCAGGTGCTCCTTAAGAGTGGTCGAGCTTGTTCTAACCCTATACAGCTCTCTACTTCCTAACTTTCGTGTGTTTGACATTTATTATTATGGTTTGAGAGTATTCTTCTTCACTTATAAGTGCAAGGTTTTAGATTCGATTCTCGCCAAATGTGAATTTAAACCACATTAGTGCTAATCCATTGTAAAGCTTAGCTCACTTTTCCACTCCCTTAGTGTAGATAAGATTTCTTGTTGTGCGTGTTCTATCATGTTAGGATCATAATAAGAAAAAGAACAAGGCTAAAGAAAAATTCTAAAAGCGAGAATTGTAAATGTTCATTTCATTCATGCCTCTCGTGAGGAATCTATTCGACTATTCTACAGAAAATGTGTCCAAATGAATCCGCCAACCTACGTCGTACTAATTTCTAAATAACAAGTATTTTATTATGCCAGTACAAGTAACATTTTGAAAGAGTGGAAAGTCGAAAGCAAAACCTTGATCATCCACAGGCTCTCTAATTGACTAGAGGAAAAAAACAAGATAAGGCTCAAAGTTGGCTTATGAAGGTGGCGGCCAGACTAGATGGGATTTTGGAATTGCAAATGTTGATGAAAATTTGTAATGTCATTGATGATACCAAAACACCCAATAGAAAGGAGTAAGTTATTAAACGTCAGAATTAAATAAAATAAATTCAATGGAAGGTCGTCGGCCTTCAAGGTCTGCCACCGATATTTGGACTTTGGAATGTTAAATTCTTTAGGGAATTTTGAAGCGCTTGGGGTGTAAGATCTCATGTCGCCCAGATGAGTGATTTTTATATGTATATTCTCATCTCTACCCAGCACGAGGCCTTTTGGGAGTTCACTGGCTTCGGGTTCCATCGGAACTCCGAAGTTAAGCGAGTTTACGCGAGAGCAATCCCATGATGGGTGACCCACTGGCTTCGGGTTCTGTAGGAACTCTGAAGTTAAGCGAGTTCGCACGAGAGCAATTCCATGATGGGTGACCCACTGGGAAGTTCTCGTGTGAGTTTCTAGAAACAAATTGTGAGGGAGTGGTCGGGACTCAAAGTGGACAATATCGTGCTACGGCGGAGATCGGACCCGGCATGTGAAGGACCCTGGGCCGCGATGTGACATGGGGCCATGGTAAGACAACCTATGCAATATATATGTGTAATGATCAACTCGTATAGCGGCATTTAATTTTCATTTAGTTAGAGGAACCTGCAAGTTTACGATTTGCACATAATATATAATGGTATTATTACTGAGTTCGATGCAAGACTGTGTACAAGTATGGCTTGTCGGTAGTGGTATTTTTTATCGCCATTCTCAAATACTAATAATGCTTATCACTCTATTTATTATTATTTAAACTCATGTAACAGTAATAAATAAGGTAGTGAACATCACCATCACTTGAAGGTGATGAACAAAAATATTCAGTATTCTTATAAATACTAAACAATAATGACTAAATGAGTGACTTTCAAACGGTTATCATAATGCACATGTGATGTGGCCCAACTTGTATTATTGTTAAGGTGTTGAATATTAAATGCAGTGGCTACGATGGAAATGGACACATAAACAAAGCCCTGAAATGGTAACCATTGTTGTTGCGAGCGGATGGGATATGGGATGATCTTAATTAACAATTAAACAATTGATTGGTGCACGTCGTGAGGTTGTCATTTTTTCACTCCTATTTTATCTTTATTTGTTTAGAAAAGTGTTAAAAGCGAGTCTCTCAAAAGTGGCTCTCTATAGATTTTGTTATTTTATATTTTTGGCACAATATTTGTAATATTGGCACGAATGTTGAAGCTAGAATTTTTAAATAATTGGGTCATAATATCAACTAAAAAAATTTTATTAGGCCATTTCATCGAGTACTTAGTAGACACTATCAATTCATGACAACATATGACTACAACTATTATATTGTTAGTAGGGCTTGTCGCTAGTGGGCGTAGGATATTGTAGAGTAATGTTAAATATTGTCAAGGTTTGTCAATTAAGGTATTTCAATGAGCACATGGTGTGCATAATAAAGTCGCATATAAGAAAAAAGAAAATGAAGATAAATACGATAGAACAAAATAGAAGATGTAAGAGGAGGAGGTTTTTATTTAGTTTGCCGTAGTTTATAGAGGTCAAATACAATATACAAACACATATACATGAGATTTTGATGTTGTTTGGGTCAAATTTACCAAAGACCCCATGCTAACTCTATAACTGATTGGTACAGAAATTAACGTTAAATTGTGAAGTAACAGAAAATCTATAAAGAATTTCATTTTGAAAGGATCTCCTTAACATTCCTTGTACACATCCACTCTCAAGTAATCCTTTTTCATAATTCATAACTCACTAATCATTTCCTTAAGTCATCTACAAAGACGGTTATGTAGGGGCAAGGCCAGCAATTTGATACCGAAATGGACTTGTACTTATGACTTCTGGTCCAGGCATTTGAGCGTGTGGAACCCAAAATCCACCACCACAATCTTTCTATGTTATTTATTTAAATAAAAACATATCGAACACTAAAATTACAGAACGACACATTTTTCTCGCCATATTTTTTTTATGCATCAATTTTTGGATTATTATTATTATTGTTTATTAATATGAGTTATGCTAACAACAGCCACGCTAGTTGAGATTGTCAATTATTAATACACGTTGATAATTCATATTTATTTTTTGTTCCTCTATAACTTAGTGATAGTAACTCATATGATGACATGTATCTTCTTTCCCTATAACCATTACTTTATTTTTACTAGAATTACTTATGCTGCTCTGACATTACATGTGTGATAAGAGTTTAATCCCGTTAATATGCAAACTCTTGTTTTAGTTACTTTAGATGGATAGCTATTAGTTATGGACTGACATTCTCGTTAATAATTTATAAGTAATGTTAGATAGACTAAATTTTATAAACTAATTGACATGAAAATTAATGATTGAATTATGACTTAAGCATTCTTATTCTTATTAATAATAAATTATTTAATTTTTAAATTTTGTTTATAAATTTAATTTTCTCCGCATTACCTATTGTTTAAACAGGACACGCCAGCATATGCGACTTTCGTAGCATTTTTTATTAGTGGATGTACCGTGTACGAATTGATGCATAATACGAAAGAAAAAAAACAAAACTAATGGAAAAGGCCATCTCAGACAAGCATGGGACTTGCTTGCAGCAACCAGCTCAGCCCCATTGGATGTTGCCTGCTGTCCATGATTAGCATAAATTTTGAAAATTCACATCATATCATCGATACAAGAACCTTCAGATTAATTATCTCCATATGATTCGTGTCCTACAAAAATATTCAACAAAATTAAAGACAGATAAATGAAGAAATGATCACAGGATCTGCAATTTTGGAGCTGTACGTGTGAAACAAGTATTTCTTCAATCTATTTTTTTTTTTTAAATCCGAATACGATTAAAGTTCGCTGAATTACAAGCCCAAAACTCCCAAAAATAATACAGAAGAAAAGGTGAAGGAAAAATCAAAGCCACAAAGCTCCAGCTTGTTTCAACACAGGCACAAGTTCACCTGTAATATGAGTAGCCATAACCCTCTCCAAACCACCAAACAACTTCCCGCCAACGAACACCACCGGAAACTGCGGCCAATCCTCCTGGCCTGCTCCGATCAGTCTCCGCAATTCAACGACAACCCCAGTCTCGTCTTCCTCGCCCACCTCGAAAACAGTAGGGTTGACCCCGTGGCCGAGGAGCAGTCGCTTGACAACGTGGCACATGCAGCAGCCACGTTGTCCGACGACCGTGACAGCATTCTCCGACACCAGTTTTTGTACGCTGGCCGCCGCTAGGTGTTGCTCACGCGAGGACGGCGTCGCGTGGCCAGCCGGGGTGCCCGGAATCCATGTTCCATATGGGATAGTTTGTGATTGCATATTGCAATTGAAGTTCAACTTTTTCACAGAGAGAGAGAGAGAGAGAGAGAGAGAGAGAGAGAGAGGATTTTCAGAGGGAGGGGGGCGGTGTTGTAGAAGTGGCGTTTGAGGACCGGGGGATTTATAAATTGTAGAGAGAGAGAGAGAGAGTGTGTGAGAGGAGAGAGAGGAGAGTAGACTCTAACGTCAACGGCAGTTGCGCAGTGTTCGACGTCATAGGTTGCTGTGGGTGACGTTTACTTTCGTCACCCGCGTTGTTTAACACTGGACATATTCTCCAAGTAGGGTTAACAGATGATGCACCGCACACGTTGCCATTAATTTTCCCACCCGTTTTTGCGATTTTTGCCTTTGTTTGTTAGTACTCCAAGCCGAAAGTATATGGCCATACTTATTTGCTCTCATCTACTTTCGTGACGAAATTAAAATAAAACCACAACCCTAACATGCACGAATCGAAGAGTTGTGCTAGCGACAGTTACTTGCGTTCAAGTTAAGATAAAATATTTGCTCATGCTCTTTAGGGTTTATGTCCTTTTTCGGACAATGTTAAAGTAAAAAGTACAATTCTAACATGTGCTTGCATGCAAAAAAGTTGTGTCGGCGACGATATTTAACTACGTATTGTCAATTATTGAATTTTGTGAGAACATTTGCGTCGATATATAACTGATAGATTCCAAGAATTAGGTTCCTTGTAGTCAATATAGGGTATGTCCACAAAAAAAAAAAAAAAAAAAAGTTAAACGCAACATGATGTCTGCATGATACATGCCTAACATAATTGACTAGTACTTGGAGAGATACCTGTCTATTTCCCTTCTGCTTCTCTAAATGATGTGTATTTAACATAATATTTGTTCAAGTACGATATGAAATGATACTTCTCCTAGCCATCATCGTGTGATTCGCTAGCACTAAGAATCGAACACAAAATGTGTCGTGTAGAATATGAATCTGGAATTTGTTTTCAACCACCGGGTGACCAAATGGTGATTATAACATGTAATTACTGCGATTGAATGTTAATTTTTTTTTTATAATGACTCATTTAAGTTATTGCAATAAGGATCCCGAGAATCCTCCAATCATATTATTTCATCGTATATTGTGGGATCAGAAATTATTGTAAAGTTTTTATTTAAAATTGAATATAAACAGTACCTGACAAAAAATAATCGCATAATGTACAAGAAATAGACGTGATTGGATCTAGAGAGGATCCTCATTCAAGTTATTGGGTGGAGGGTTTCTTGAAAGAAAAAAAAATAGACAGAAGAAAATAAAGGTGGGTGAAAGGTATGATCTAATTTCACCAAATTAATTAGACACATAATTGTTAAAATTAGGCAATTTAATATAATAATAAAAAGTCACTTATATTATAGTCGAATGGTGTTTTTTTTTTTACTGGTAAGTGATAAGTCTTATATTCGATTCTCATCAAACACAAATTTGAATCACACTATTGCTACCCAATAAGGCTAAATCATCCCACCTACTATAGGTAATATCTTTCATTTTTTTTTAATAATAAAACATATCCACATGCAACCAATAGAAAAATAAAAGTGATCTCCAAATCTCTCAGCTATTTGCTCATCCCAAATTATCCCAGCTTTCACGTAGTGACAAAAGCCGCTCGCGGACGGTGCGTCCGCGTACACGTAGTAATACGACAGCAACCCCATGTCGTCACCCACCCACCACACACCGTCATTTGCTTACCAAAGCAGTCACAATCACAGCGCGCCACGTGGCGTAAATAAATGACGCTGATCTAATCATCAAAAACCTGGATTCTTGAACAAGTAAAATTTTTAGTTGTGACAGGAATACGGATAGTACATTAAGTGTTTTTATATAAGTAGTGATAAATTTTTACACGCATATCCCATCAGTTATATTACCACAGATTGTATATCATCTAATGTGACGAATGACGACCACACCGAAAATATCTCTCCTCGGACATGTCGTTTTTGTTCGCGTTTGGAAGCCCTGGCGTCTTGCCTTTCTCTCTCCTGCTGACGAGTGCGTGACGTGGACGTTGCTTTCGTTGCATTATTTTTTTCTAATTTTTTAAATTCTGCCCACGTCACGAGGAATCAGTCAAAGGCACAGGGGGTGGAAATTCTTGTCGTAGCGGTTGTTAGAAGCTTCGTATATTTAATTACATGTTTTAATTAATCTGATCCGTGAATCACATGATCATCGATCTGAATCTGATCGTGCGGGGGTCAACGCTCCGATCTTATTCTTCTTTTAATACAAATTATGTTATGGATTTGTAAATATCGTTACATGATCTTGTGATATTTTATGGGAAATATATATAATTATGATGTATATCTGAAATTTATTACATGAACTAGTAAAAAAATATAAGTAGTTTTTGAACTAAGTCTAGTTATCTAATTACATATTTTTATACTAATTTTGTCCTTTTAAATAAAAATATTTAAATTCTTTAATTTTTGTATCATTTATTCAGTTTTTAATTTTGAATATTTAAAAACTTAAACTAAAATATTATCTAGTAACCACCTAATGATGTTTATCTACAAAACCGATATAATTTAGTAACTATATTGTATAGGAAGAAAAATACTTTATACCAACAAAACATATATAATCTACCTGCAAAACAAAAATAAACTACCTATTGTATAGGAAGAAAAATGTTTTACATCTACGAAATTGATATAATCTACCAACAAAATAAAAATAAAGTACCTATTGTATAGGAAGAAAAATGCTAAACCTCCATGGCAGAACATTAGAATAGAAATATGATATAATATACCTCTATTAAAGGAACAAATATTAAGTTTCAGTTTACCTTTATGATACGCACAAAAATATAATAGAGCAAATATAAATCCATGATACTGGGGTTTAAGATTTTATTCCTATAACTAATTCCTACAATTAAGGGATTAGTTAAATCACAAATAATCATACAATTAAGAAATTTTGAATATTTACTACAATTTATAAGTCTAAGGGATAAATATGGTACAAATTATAAATAAACTTACGTGAAATATCAATTATTGGACCTATTTCAATGTAATCGACTAATTCTAGTAATGGCTCACAAAATTGGATATATATCAAATTATCCCATATTGTAAATGTATATGGTATTATTTATTAAGGAAAACTAATTAAAAATGTTTGAAAACTTTGAGTTTTAACGATAAGGACAAAACAAAAGGTAAAGTAAATAGTACTAGAATTGACTTTTGAGTGTAAAAATGTGATTTTTCGTTAAAGTGAACAATACCAGTAACTTTTCTTTAAAGTTCCCTTTTTATTATGATTTGAGGACAGAAGACTTTTGCTAATCAACGGCGTTATGATCACATGTTGAATGCTATACTCAGATGTGATATTTTCCTTGTGACACTTAAAGCATTTTTCTTTAAACACGTGTTTAATAGCGACCATTGTTGTAGCTAAACGTTAAGTATATATGAATATGCGTGAATACGATTTTGAATATATATCTTGTGATTATTTTTTTCCTCTTTTAAAAAGAGGATCAATTGGTCACTCTTTTATTGGGAAGACTTATACAGACATTTCAGTCTCTCTTTGGCCACCAACATATGATTCATAAGCGCCAGAAATCAAATTTAAGACGTTCCTGTGTGGAACACGAGCCTAGAATTCGTCATTGATCACTAAATCACCTGGTGGCTGTTAGTTATCTTGAGATTAATGTAGCTAGATTGATGCTTGATACATTAACGCGTAATTTATTTTCTTGTTGGAAGAAAAACAAAGTTAGGTTTACCAGATGAACAAGAGGAGGAGACCTAATTGGATTACTGCGTGGAAATGAGCAAGTTAGCGTAATAAAAATAATAATTCTGTGTTTACTTTGAAAAGCAAAGGTGGTTAGTCAGTCCATTTTACTTGGAACTCAAAATAAGACCAAAATCTACAAGACTGATGAAAGGAAAGATTGAAGACTTAATATTGTAAAATCAGTAATATTTAACAAATCAAAAATTCGTTTCATTTTTTTCGCTTGGGGGGGGGGGGGGGGAGGTAGGGGTGGTTAATGTTTTGGAAAAGGATCCACTCCAGATTCTTTTTTTTATGGGGATCCAAAAATCTAGAAATCTTGTTCATTCATCGTATATCATGCGGTCAGTTTTCGTCAAGTACTATTTATATTTAATTTTAAATTGTAAATGATTTCTGACCGCATGTTGTACGATTAACAGACATGATTTTTTTGAACTCTCGAATCCCCAGAAAAAGGATCCTTGCCGGATCTTTTCCTAATGTTTTATCCAAAAATCCAAATATTTTCTTGTGTGACAAATAAATTGGGACTAAATAGACTACACTAGTTAGTAATGCCCGTGCGTTGCTGCGGATTACAAATTGCATGAATAATTATATATCATTCTCTTCTAAAAGTTTCTCTAATTATGAGTTTTATTAAACAAGAAATAAGATTATTTTATTGTCACAGAACTAGAATTTTCAATGCATCAAAGCAAGTGGTAAATATTAAAATAATTATGTTAACACATAGCATAAAATCTAATAACCAGAATAATAGTATTTTAATTGATATCAACAATCAAAAACACAATTGTAAATAAAGTTGGGTGAATTGATGGTTACAAACCATGTAAATCAGCTAGACATAAAGAAATAACACGTAGATGAAAACTAAGGATTTACTTGAGCTTGGAGTTCACAAAATGCTTTTAAAATGTTGAATTGAGTTCCTTGTAATGAGATACTCTTCTCTGCACAAACCACATGAATAAAATTCTAACTTTCAACCACCCGTAATTTAAAATTAAGCTAAGCAAATACATAGTAAGCACTACACAATCACAGTAATAACAATTTTCAAACAGCATTACATCTATCAATTACTCTACACAGGAATTTCAAAAATGGATAACTAAGTTGTAATTTAAGATCTTTGAAATTGCAATTTTATAAGTCACTAAACCCAAATTACAAATTATGCAATCAATCTCACTACCCTTCTTATTACACATCGAGAGTTGAAAAACAACAATATAGTTTCTTTGAGATTTGCATTGAAAGCCTTTTGGAAGCACTGCAACACCTTTTGGAACCTTTGCCTCATTCTAGTCCGAAGTGCATATTGCGCAAGCAGTTTAAGCATTTCCCAGTGCCACATAGCATTATATTTCCTATTATTAATCCACCATGCCTCATCTAGCTTTGAAATAGCAGCTGGGCAAACAAACACAAATCTACATTTATAAATTCAAACTCCCAAATAACTAAATGAAAGAAGTCCCAAATTTATATTTTCAACTACCAAATAAAACATGGAGAATTCTTATGTCTAAAATAATTAATAAAAAAAATAATATTTCAGAAAAATTCAAAGTTAGCACCTTGAGTTAGCTTCTTTAATTCCAATACATATAAAAACTGAGACAGATTGCTCTCCGCTTCTTCTCATAATACACACATGCAGTTTCTATTTTTTGATCAAGTAAATCATAGTCGACGTCTTTTGTAGTCGCTTAGATTGCTTCTCCGTACATGATTGAAAAAACAATTGAATCACAATTAACATAATTTTTAAATCATATATCCAATCTCACAAAGAGATCACAATCAAACAGTTGGTATTTGGTGGTGAAACTTAAAAACCAAAAATGCACTTAAATATCCTAGTGAGAACAAAATTGCAAGCAAAAGTAGAATATTGAAACAATATCATGGTAGTCACGAAATAAGTTTATGGGTTTGCTACTATTGATGATTAGGTTCCAAGTTTGTCTCAATTTATCATTTTCTGTTAAGCTAAAAGTGTAAATATTTTGGTACTTACCAAGAAAAAAGTAATTAATTATTTGATGCCACTTACAAAACCTATTGGCATATATAGGCTTTGATTAAAAGGTTAAGTATTTATCAAAAGATTCTAGCTGCAAAATGCATGGAATATCAACAAAGTATTTGATAAATCAGGACTTCGATTCTTTCTCTTCCTCCGTTTCCTTGCACCCCGAGAAAAGAAAAGCAATTTAGTGCCAAACTTTAAAAAGGACATGTAAAATCCAGAGCAAATATTAAAGAAAGTTAACAATGCAGGACATAAATGTTTGCCCAAATTAAAAAGGAAAGATGTTTCCTAGCTATACTTCAGAGTATTCCAAAAAAAGGAAAGATGTTTCCTAGCTATATATTTTAAGCAAACTCACATACACATAACATATCAATTCTATCATACACATAAGTCAAACAAAAGCATCAGAGCCAATAATAACACAGAATTGAAAACCCATTAACAAATTTATTAACATACTTTTGTGTAGATCGCTACCTCTATATTCTTAATTTATCAAATAGATTAAAATTACTAATTCTCTTCATTCTGACAATACCCGTCCCACTCCAGAACGATAAACAAAAAATTTCTCAATTTCTTATATCTCACAAAGAAAAGCACATGCATGTGTCCATTTCAGCTCTTAAAACCAAAAGAAAATATCATTGTTTCTTTCTTTCTTACCCAAATCAACGATTTTGAACAGTTTAATATCGAACCATTCATTGTCCTTAGTTATACTAAAATATCAGGTGTTTTGTTATTAATATCGATAAAACTCAATTGAGACTTCTCGAATCATTCATTGTGCATATCGATGTCATTTTAATATCGAACCTTTTAGGAATCTAAGCTCATCAAAGCATATTTCTAAAAAAAAATATATTCCAAAGCAACACTTCATTTCACATGATACAACCAAAAAGGGTAAAAATACAGCAATGAAGCGACTTTTCATTCCCAATGGCCAATTTTATAGGATTCAAGCCATACATGGGAATCAAGAGGATTGAAGCTGCCATGCATAAAACATAGTTACTGATTGATGAAAATGGCCAAAATATAAGATAGATAAGAAGAAAGTCTACTCACTTTCTGAAAGTGACTTTCTGGGATAAAACTTAATGAGCTTAGAGAACAATATTTCATAAGCACGAAAGTCATTAACTTTGGAAAGATTGATTCCTCTTGAATATATAGCCGATCATTCGTGTACTTATCAAATTCAGCCATCATTGCAATCATGTACCACACCTTCCTAAGATCTCTCTTGCATTTCCAAACAGTTAAAAAATGTATAATTTTACTTATCATAAAAAGCCAAGGAGATTACAATGATTATAGTCTGGTATAATCAAACCTGATATACTACAACTGATGCATACAATCCAATTAAAGTGTTTATGAAAACTGCCAACATGATACTTGAAACAACCACAATTAGCCACAGAATGATTGTCAAACTAGCAATAAGGATGCAAGCTATTTCAAGAAATAGACCTTCTCGAGTAATCAGATCATGAATCAATCGATACCAGCCTTTAAGCAGCATATAGGGACTCTTTACAACAGCAATTACAGTGTAAACAGAATCTCCACGATCAGCCCTAACACGTCAACTATATTACATCCCAGAATGTGAATCAACCTACAATATGTCCCCGAAAAGAATTGAGTTCAGATTAAAACCGCTCTTTTAAGTAATGTTATTTCAAATGTTTATATTTGGCTATTGCTACATAATTTGACAACAGAAGCAAAACAATTCAAGTCACTAATTACAACACAATTACCTTATGGTTCGATTCAAATGTTTATACTTGACAAAATCAATCACGAATGGCTGTTCGTATGTATCTAAGATCACCAATTAGGTAGAATCACTTAGGACTAACAATATAGGCACCCAAGCATCCCATGACACACTATAACTGAATAACCTGCACAAATATCCCAATAAACCTACAGATTAGTAAAAATAATAGAAGAGCATTTGATGTTCAATGTTGAAAATATATAACAAAAACAGGCGGACGTATATACATTTCCAAAGATATTGACATTGCGATCAGATAGGGATCCATAAAATTCAAGCCATACGTGGGAATCAAGAAGATTGAAGCTGTCAGGCATAAAATATAGTTACTGATTAATAGAAATGGAAGTGTATACAAAATATAAGATAGAAAATAAGAAGAAAGTATACTCACTTTTTGAAAAGTTGACTTTGAAGGCAATGACACAATAGGCACATACTTCTTCACTGATGCTTCATCGACCGCTACGGCTTCTCCGAGGACGACATCCAAGTTCTGGTCGACAAATTTTCTAATCCCTAAATTTAAAATAAAATATAATATAAAAAACCACAAATCCAGAAAAATAATGAAATTTTTTCTAATCTTCCCCAACCCACGACTCCAGAAAATTATCTTTGGGTGAATTTTCTAATGGGATATAATAGAATCCAGAAGGTCAGTACCCTCACTGATATTAGAATCAAACTAACGGAATATAATAGAATCAAACCTATGGTCAATGAGGTATCAGATTGCAAACACTAACAGTGTAAAAATTGTACCTACATAGTATCATTAAGACCTTGCGTATTCATTCACATTCTCAAATAGCCAAATATATATACCTGCAAGAAAGCAATGGAACAATATACCCATTAAAAAGTCACAAAAAGATTTGCAGAAACTGTCCCAACTATTATAATTATATGGTTCCACTACACTGGCATATTCAGACTTCAGGTCAAAATTTCACAAATAAAAAAATAATCCTAGCTATAAAGAACGTAGAAATGTTCAACCATGACACAACCTTATATTATTCCATAAGCCAACTTAATATCAGTACACAAAGTGGAATTATAATGCTTACTTGTCACAAAGGGCATGCTGCAATGAAGGCATGAGGCCAAACTTAGTGAGCTGCAGCACTTAGCAACTCTCTACATACCAGAATAAGGATTTTGGAGACGATAGCAGCTTTCGGAATGACTCAAAATCAACGATTGACCTGGAAAATGTGAAATAATCAAGTCCAGACTCTTCAACATACTATATGCAGAAGATGGAATGTAAATTATTTATATTTGGTTCCCCTAAAATCCTTTTGACTGCTTCAACATACTATATGCAGACAGAACCAGAACCAAGTCCAGACTCTTACTCGTAATAGGTCTCCTCATCCACAACAATATCCTAGCTTTCCCTTGTCGTACTTTTCCCAGATTTATGCACCTTTCTGCAAAAGAGAGAGCAAGTTAACTTGTCAAAGTTATTGAAAGAAAAAGTTCACTTCTATTATAACGAATCGACATTAGAATCATGCAACCAAGTTATGGAATACGAATTTAAAATGTAACTATTTAATATGGTCTGAAATGAATTTGTGAAATCAAATAGTTAAACCCTAAAAAGCACCACTGCAAATAGCATAAGAAAATTGAAATTAACCCTAAAGATATTGGGAGGGAAGAATACAAAAAGGGAATACACTAGTTTCAAAATAAAGAAATGTTAGACCTACTCAAACCTTTGGCTAAAACCTATATTTCCCTCTTTTTTTTCCCCCCAAAACTCAACCCAAGGCCAAATACCGGCCCACATTTAGGCTCCCAGCCGGTGCGAGTGCACCATTGGTTGTGAAGCCCAGACGCCAACCGGACTCACCCAACACACCAGATGCCAGCCCAGCAGGACCCCGCTCACGTGGGCGTGTCCCTTGGCTGTCCCATCATGTCAGTAGCCGTTGGGCTACTATTTTCGATCCAACAGTTGATTTTAAAATGGCCATTGGTTAATCCAACGGCCCACATTCAATTTTTTTTGTTTGCTTTATATTTATATAATTATTGAATCTAACGGTTAAAAAAAAGATCTAACGGTCCAAATTTAAATCTAACGGCTAAAATAATTAAAAAAATTATTTAACTCAAAATTCAGTCAAAAACTCTATAAATACCTATGTATTTGTTCAAACATCTACACAAAACTCACTTTTCTCCTACAATTCTTCCATTTTTTCACTTCACCCAAAAACTTTATAGAAGATGATTGGTAAAAGTTGAACGTTTGGTGAAAGTTGAACGATTGATGAAAATTTGTTGTGTGCTTGTATGTCCTTCGCATGTGTATGTGCTTCATATGTGTTTTGTATGTGCTTCACATGTGTTATGTGTGTCTTGTGTGTTTTATGTATTTTGTGTTTATACATCTTTATCATGATTTTCATATTCTTTCGTAGTGTTTCATGTATTGATTTAGTGAATTTTTTTAATTTAAATATTTTTAAGTTAAAATATTCATAAAATTAATTTAGAATAGTCTACATAATTTTTTTAAAGTTAATTTAAAAAAAAATTAACCTAAATTCATTTTTTAATAATCTGAAACTAAAATTTTAAGCTAGAAAAATTGGAACAAAAAAACTGTTTCTGAACTAAAACTTAAATTTTCTAGACTAATTATTTATAGGTTTTAGGCCGGAATTAGAAATGGTCTTATAGATCGGAGTATTGTGCCTTAGCAGATAAGCCCTCTTTCAACAGGTTTACATATGAGGGTTAAGCAATATCAAATATAGATTCTACAAACTTTTGTTCTCAAAGCTGAATTAACAATACAAATCAAAGTCCCTTGAAGCGCTTAGTTACAATACAACTTCTGCCTCAAAATTAAGTTAACATAAATGACAGCGCACACATAATCCCGAAGAAAACCTCCGCCGCCTGTCGAGAGTTATCTTCATCGGTACAAAGCAAAACTATTGATATTACGGTAACATTGCCTGCAAAAAAGAGAAATTCAAACAAATAAACGACCGGAACACAAGCATCTTCTCCATGTTCATAGGTTTTACTTATACAACTTTGGAAGATATAGCGCAACGTCGAATATGGCCACAATGAGTTCCATAGGTAGGGTTTACAAGCGCACTGCAAGCCATACCATATGTAAGTTTTGACAATAGACAGGCAATATGAGTACTTACTAGTTACTGCCATGGATCATCTGCAACAAGCACAGGATGATCACTATCCTTGTAAGCAGCTTTCCATCCTTTCTCCGCGCCAGTCAAAAGCCCAATCCTAGACATAAACACCCCACTTGCAAATCAGATAATAGAAGGTTAAATATCCCCCAATCACAACATTTGAAAATTGTATTTCATGCAGCAAAAGAGGTTGCTTACTTTAGTACAGGTAATTCCAACTGTTGAAGTCATCAAGGGAGGATTTGAATGAAACTGCACTTCAACATTGGGGTTGCCCTCTTGATCCGGGGCACATTTGTCCTCGGACAATGAGAAACCAAAGAGTCTACAGCTACCTTTGATTGGTGAAACAGAATCCTGGCTGCCACTAATTGTTGATTGACTTATAACTGGATGAGGTGAAATACCATGCTGATTGTAAGAATGCGTGCCTCCACGATCTTCCCTGCTGAAGTTACGTTCACCAAATGAGGATGATGTTTGCCTTCCACCATCATATTCAGAGACATGTGGAGTCCGATTTACTCTATGGTCCTCTTGGTTATGGCCATTGTATGCCGAATTGAATTCCGCAACTGGATTCATTGCTTGTTGGAACATTAACACAGACGATGGTGATGAAACTTGCACAGATGCGGCAGATGAGTGCACATGTGTATTATTGGTCTGCATCATGGTGGACCATCCATTCCTAAAGCCAGGCACCTGAAAACCATCATAGATTCCAGGCCCACCATATTCATGAGCTTCGTTAGAAGTGGGAGCTCTTCCATATGGTGAGCTTGGAAATATTTCTTGACCTTGCAAGACCTTATGGAATCGGAATGATTCACCAAAGCCTATGCCTTTTGAGGCGATCTCAGAATCCACAAGTGACTGTCTGAGACCATTACCTCCAACAGCAATCCCAGAACCACCGGAACCGTGGAAGACTCTCCTTGCTTCAGATGGATGCGAATTCAGACCACCTAAACCACTGAAAGGAGTATCAAACCCCGAAATTTCTTGACCTTGCAAGACCTTCTGGAACCTTAAAGATTCCCCAAAGTCTGATGCTCCAATCCCATCTGAAAAGGAAACACTCAAATAAATCAATTATGTTGCAGAGACCAGTGCTATGATGACATGTCACGGTCTGATTGCAGGACATACTAGGAACTGGACATTCTGGTTTTGTTGTAGAAAAACTAATCCTGGACCGCTTCAAGCCAGTTGCCATTAGGGTGTGGGAACTAGAAACAGAACCAGATGGCTCACATTCCCATGGGGAAACCCTGCCATGCTTACTTGTGTCTATATCATCCCACCTGACCTGCAATAGCAAAAGAAATGTTCAATCCAATATATCTAGTGCCAATGGCATGAGCGAATACCGGAAGTCAATATGGACATGCTACAGAACGGAGGAAACATAGTTTATGATATTTAGGTATATGACCTTCAAGACGGTGAAAATTAACCCTCACTATCAAGATATAATTGCTCATAGACCCTGAGTTTCTACTCCGTAGGACTATGAGTAGGGTTGCTTGATCAACAATTAAGATAAAACTGTGTAGCTAATACGGGAGAAAATTTATGCTTCCAGTCTAAATTTAGCCAGAAACTCTACCAAATCGTGACACTTCACGTGACATATGAAGTGTGTGCAATTCATCCTAGTTAGAATAGGGTGAAGCTGGCTACATTTTTTTGTTACCTTTTGCACTCTCAAGCTTCAACTATTGTCCAGAAAAGCTTATCATAGATTTGTTCATGACAATGGTTTTGGGAATCTCAATGTAAAATAACAATTATGTATAGGAAGTGTCCCATAAAGAAGATAAATACAGAATTTATGGTACCCTAAAGATAACTTTTGGTTTAGTACATTGGCATTCACCACCCGAACCTTCTCGAGCGGATACATATAAGTACAAACAAAAAGGAAAAAAAAATACATAGAAGTTTGTGTAGAAAATACGTACAACTAGGCATCTCCATTTTGAACCAGGCCATCTTACAGGATCCAATTCACTAATCCCCGTTATCAACCCAGTGTACCTGCCAAAAAGAAAAATTTAATCAAAATTTTGCACAAAACTACTTCCAACTATTTCAAAAGTAAGAATGCCAAACCTTCGCTCTGCTGCATCTTCAGTTTCAAAACGCATTTTGATCCTCATTCCAGCAGAAAAACAATGATCAAGGCTCCTCAAAAACTTATGGGAAGGTATTATGAATTCAGAAGAGCTGGACCTACAAGATCATGGACGATTATAAGGAAAAAAGATGCAGAAGGAAGAAAGGTCTAAAGTCTCAAGCACGATAACTTTCAAGATTACTTTAGGAATATGTTAAATGATGAGCGCTAGATTACCTTGGATTGTAGTACACATTAAAAGCATTCTTCGCGAATATAGCATTCACCACATCGGTGATGGTGCTATAGTTCAATTGGTGGCTACAAAGAGGTGGGCAAGTAGCAGAAGTTTTAAACTGGGCTGCCCTTCTAATTCCTAGCCTCAGTTCTCCATCGTCACCCCTATTATAAATACTGGATGAGAATTATAAATAAGGGGATCCAAAATCTCTTCAATCGAAGGGTTTATATACCTAAGAAACAGCACTGCATCTCCAGAGACGAGCTTCTTCTTGTTCACAAACGCACTCCACCCAGTGGTGAGCAAATGCCTCCGCGGCTGCCCTACTCAAACCAATTAGAAAAAAGGAATAAGAAACGGAAAAACATTGAATCTAAAGCATCCAATTTACAAAGTTCATTATTAAACTCTAATAAGATTGCTACCGTATCATGGAAAGATAAACCCCCAACTAATGAAGCACAAAAGGGATCATATTTTTTGTATTACCCCTATAGATATGTCGGAACCTCCACTCCAGGCCATGCAGATCCTTTGCCACAAGCTCTTGTGAAGGCCTTTGTTGAGTGTAATCCTAAAAGCACAATCTATTCGTCTCAAAAACAAAATACTAATATGTACTTCATTAGACTAATAATTTAGTCTAAAAAAAGTTATGCAGAAGCTAAACCAAAAGTTGGGGGAGAACATGAACTAGGAATACCAGGGGAGGAAAGCAATCCTCGGCAGCACGACGAGGCACAGAGAAGCCTCCGTGAGTGCTAGTATCGGAAGCAGTAAGGGTTTTGCAGAACATGTGGGGTGTGGTTGACGTCCCCATTGCCTCAACGTCCTCCTCGGCATCTGCATCGGTTTCCCCTTCCCACAATCTGTGCTCAATTTCCTACACAGATTAAAGCATTAGTGAAATCACCTCAATGTCAATGTTTAATAGACAAAAACATCACACGATCACCAGGAAGAGCAAAGAAAATTAAAAACATCAACCCCGATATCGAATTGTATAAATTATAAGTAAATAATTCATAAATTCGTGAAATGACTAATAGTAAGGAGACAGATGCTAACATATAATCTTTGATAATGCCAAAGCGAGAAAGAAAGAAAGTGAAATACTAAAAGCTTGGGTTTTTAATTGTTTCGGTTTCTACACCACGTGAGCATTTTCTCAGGAACCAAACAGAAAATCAAAACCTGTACAAATAAACCCACCTCACTTTCAGGAACAAGGGAAACCCGAGCGAAGACATCGTCAGTGCCACTCTCAGCCTGCGACCAAAAAAAACATCAAGAAATTGAGAACCCAGATAGCAAAACCCCAAAAGCTATCAAATTTCTTCAAAAATCCAAAACCCCAAAAGCATTTGAGAGAGAGGCTCGTTGTATAGAGAGAGACTGACATGGAGCTTGACATCGACAACCCGACAGAAGAGGTGGGGCGGGAGATCATAAGCCGAGGTCGGAAAATCCGAGACCTGCTCCAGGTGGCCCTGCGGCAGATACACTACCACACTCCCTTTCTTCGGCAGCGAAATCAGTGGGCCCGCGCAGGCGTGCCAGAGCTCCATGCACACCGACGCCGACGAACCCAGAGCGTCGGAAACAGAGGAAGCCGAAGACGGCGAGCCGGACGATGGCGTTTCCTCATCCTCCGTCGCACTGTTCAGATCAATTAGACCCGCCATGTGAAATTAAACAGAAGCTGTAAGGACGCTACAAGCGAAATAGGAAGAAGAAGAAGGAGAAAAGCACTTTGCTTTTTTGCTTTTTGCTTCTGCTTCTGCTTAAGCTTGTTTATAATATGGAGAAGAGAAAAAAGAAAGCAGAGGAGGTTTCAATTCTCCTGCATTTTGAGAGATGGGTTTGATGGCATTTTTGCTAAAAGAAGCTCGGAAAAGCACTTCTCTCTCTTTTCTGCTTAATTCTTAACGTTTATTTATTTTTCTTTTGGACGGGCTTTTGCGTATCAAATCAAAAGCTCAAAGCTTTTACAATTTGGGAGGAGGGAAAAAGAAAATGGAAATTAATGCCCAAAAAAATCAGATAATTTAATACGGGACTTCTGTTGGTGTTGAATTGAATACCCTTTTGGGATTTTAAATAAAAAACCTTTTTTCTCTGTCTGCAGGTTGAACTGCATCACTGTTGCAGCTGCTGCAACGCTGCAACTGCTGGGTGTGATGTGTGGCAGAAACAGTGTGTCAGAGAGAGAGAGTGGGAGAGAGAGAGTGGAGGTCTTGTACGGCACCCCCTGTATTTCCGGACGGATGTCTATTCTGTCCCCTTCTACTCCATCAAATCCCACTCGTATCCCCACCCAACCTTCCTTAATCTTAATTCTCTCCTTCCTCCCATATTTAATTTATTTTAATTAAGATTTTGATAAAACCAAAAACAAACACTCTCTCTCCATTGCTTCTCTTTTGTGAAAGCTTGGTTTGTCTTCCCTTTTGTTTTTGTCACTATTTTTGAAGTCATTGGGTTGCTAATTTATCTTTTTTTGGATTCTAATTTTATAATTTAAGAGAATAATTTTCATATACGTAGAATGTTATACGCCAGAGTGTTTAGCTTATTACACGAGCAGTTTTCGGTTTGGACTCTTAAATCATGTTGTTGTACATTCAAAGACTCTTCATGATTGGATCAGGAGGAGGTGATCATTACCGCCAAAGAATTTCTTTTACTGCACATTGCCAAATATTCAATTTTCTCACATATCAGTATGTGATTGACTTGGAATCCTGATAACGTGGGATTCAAGACAATTTTCTTGAAATTTTGGGGGATGTTTTGGGTTATATCTACTTCTCCCATTATTTCTTGGGGTCAGTTCCTCTTGCACAACCAAACCATTTGGTTAGACTGGCCAAAAGAAAGTAACAATATGGGCAATATGAAATATCCAACTTCGAAATCTAAAGTGTACTCTTAAGAAACTTCTTTTTTAGGGCAATCCTTCCTCATCTCACAAATCTAAATTGGGTTGCTATTTTAGCAACCTGAACTGGTAGGCTTTACACATTCAACTCTGGTAAGCTTTTACCTTCACCACTCACTCACTTGGTAACTTGGAAAAAAAAAAAAAAAAAAAAAAAAAAAACAGGTTCCAAATTCAAAAGTCACATGCATAATCTTTAAGACATTCTTCACTTTTGCTGCAAATCTACCAAACTGCTTTATCTGCCCATGTTCGGATTTTATCCATAAGAGTCTTATGGCTCATTATTTATCGTTTAATTTCTTAGGGCAAAAGTAATGTCAAATGTGGGTCTTTATGCTTTATCAATTGGGGGACAAGTAAAAAGATGGCACTTCCCATTTCTGCATAATACAAATTAAGAGGAAAGAAAACCTTACTTCGATTAAGATATATTATTGCAATGAATAGTTATGTCCTAACCAACTTAATTATCATTTCTTTTTTTGGCCGGAAATTATAACTGATGATCAAATTTTGTTTCTCACATCTACATGGACTTTAGTAAAAACTTGTTTTGCAAATTTAAAACGAAAATTCTACTATGCTGTGTATGACATACCTTAATTGGAGAGCTAGATTTACTTAAAAAAATTCAATTGTCAATGATCCAACGATCAAAGATCACTATTTATACTATACGTATTGAAAATTATGATTTTTAATTATAAAAAAAATTATATTTTTTTATTGAAAAAGTCAAATTTAAATATAAGTTCACAGAAGTGGATAACACTTAAAAAAAACAAAAAACTAAATGTCAAGCATTTTTCAACAGACTATGGAGTCAAGGACATAGGTTGTGATTAATTAGGACATTTTCACGTGCAACATTCTTGGTTGTTATTCCTTGATACCAGCTCTTTTTTTTCACAAATAAACTATTCACTCGTGAAAATCAAACCCATACAACATTTCTCCATAAAAAAAGGAAGGACAACCAAACTTAAATAAATTGTCACAACTATTTGGTTTAACGATGTGAATCACACAATTGTGGTTAGGAATTTCAACCTCTGAGTCTTCTCGACTTTCAAAATGGTGGACTGTCATGGTAAAATCACCAACAAATTCTTAAAATGAAAAAAACATGTGGCTATTCACTTAAATTTTAATGGTTTCGGAAACTTATTTGAACTGCCAATTAAAGTAAGGGGTGGGAGAATAGGCTAAGCCTCACAATTGACAAGTAATAATGTGATTCAAATTTGCCTTTGGCGAGAATCGAACTTAAGACCTTTCACTTACCAATGAAGAGGAATACTACTATTCCATAGTACTAACTTAAAAAGTTTCTTTTATAGCTGCACATTACATGTAATAAAACCTAGGAACCCTTTCCATAAGGGAAACCAAAATGCCTTATAAAAGTCCTTTTATTTTGACAAAGCAATATTCTAATTAATCTTAATTTGGAAAAACTTTGATTCGAATTTAGATGTAATATGACTCAATGCTTTTCTTTTCTTAATTGCTAATTATAATTTTTTTTTTTAGTGAGGATGGTGGAGGATTAAGCGATTCAAATTACTCTTGAGGCTTGGTCATCGAATAAGAACATTCAATGCGCAAGTAAATACTTCTTTGTTAAAATTGCAGGTCATTGCGGTTATGAGTTTAATGTTCTTATATATAACAAAAAAATGAATTCTACTATACTCTACTGTTTGACATGTACGGTATAAATTAACTGTTGACTGTATAGTCAAGGATTGGAAATTCACTACCACATATACCGACACACATTATACATCCGGTGAATACTAAAAATTCTCTAAACCAAACTAATTAGGTATAGAGAACGATTTCAAATATTTATCACTTATGTTTTTTTTGTAATATCTATTATTAATTAACACGTGTCTATAAACTGAACTCACTTAACTCTCTTAACTAAATAAATATATTTGTGAACACGTATTGATTAATAATAAAGATAATGAAAAACTACACAAAATTAATACAGTGGATTTGAACTCATAGAGGACAACCACTAAACTAGACTGCAAAAATAGAAGGTGACTGAAATTGTGGGTGTCATGCTTATATACATTAGGGCTAATATTAAAATATCAAAACTAATAAAAATAGTTTGAAAAATGTCAAGTTTTAACGATAAGAACAAAATAAAAGGTAAAATAAATAGTATAAAAATTAATTTTTTAGTGTAAAAATATGATTTTTCGTTAAAGTGAACCGTATCGAAAGTTTTTTATTTTTTTTAACCGAAGATAGGATAGATTAAATTCGAATAGAAATGTTTACATCTTTAGCCAAAGTAGTAAACAAAAACTCCGGCCCAATACAATCCCAAATATGAGAACGACCCTCCTTGAGTACAAATTTAGCTACCGAATGAGCGGCACAATTGCCCTCCCTGCACACGAATAAGAAAGAAACCGAAAGTTTTTCGTTTAAGTTTCTTATTAAATATCCCCAATCGTTGTGACAAAAGGGTAAAATGGTCATTTTAATTATTGGATAAACAATTGTGTCACAGTAAAGGAGCAGGTCTTTATCTGACCTGAGCCATCAACTGCAAAGAACCCAGTAACCACAGGGCCACAGGCTATAGGGCTATACACCTATACATATAAATATATATATGTGTGTGTGTGCGCTCACGTTAGGTTAGGGTTCACTAGCTTCAGTCGCTTTTGCAATGCCTAGGTGAATAACCCGGATAAAACGGGTTGCAACTCAATGCCCGATTGAGTAAATGACTCGGTCTTTCGATTTTATCTTGTACAGAAAAGTTGTCAACCGCCACTCGCCCTTTGAGAGCGTTTGATACACTCCTTGATTTCGTGTTTGTGGAACAAGAAATGTTTATCAAGCTTTTATTTAGCGGTGTTTAATTGTCAGTGATGAAAGTGTCTTTTATTTTCTTTCTTTTGTTTTGGGTTTCTCACTTCAGTTCGAGTTAATTATTAGTTGCAGTAATTCAATGTGGGTTTGTTGCGCATTTTAAGAACGAAATAGTATTATTCGTTTCTATCTTTCACATATTTATCTTAATTTTTGATTTGTCGGATTGAATAAATTGAAAAAAGTCGATGAATAAATTAACAGGAGTACGTAATAGGTAAAAAGATGTGTGAGAACAGTGTTATTCTAATTTTATACTTTAAATTGCCTACGTCAAAAGCTAGATTGGGAAAAAAGTTTTATGAAGTTTGAAACGAAACATTTTCTCGATAATGCGATACTCTATTTATTATCTAACAACATACGGATATTTAAATTTAAATATAAAAAATTGACACACCTTATAAATCAACTTACATAATTCACAACTGGAAGAAAACTTTTGGAGCTGCAGGCTAATCTAATTTTACATTCTTAAAAGTTGAGCGGTAATTAGGGTAAGAGAAGATTAAAATTTGTTTGTTGAGCAAGGAGAACTTTTGACTCAAACTTTTTTAGTATGTCCTGAATACAAAACACTTCACATGTTTTTATGCAATTTAAGGGATAGTTGAAAAAATTGTATTTTTCTGATTATACAATGACATCCGTTATAACGCTTTTACACTAAAAAAATTTCTTAAGCAAGCATGAGGGATGAAAAAGGTGTTATGGGGAAGCGTGAAGTTTTATTGTGTGTATTGAATTGATGTGGCTGTAGAGAAATTTTTAATTGTGACAGAAACACGGATGACACACTATGTATTTTTATGTAAGTGATAAAAAAATTTAATTTTTAAATTATTAACCTTTTAACACAAATATCCCACTATAGAACACGTAATGTACAATTTCGTCTAACGGTCACATTGAAAGATCTCTGGTGTCTTCAGCTGTGGCCTTGGCCGGTACGAAAGAGACGTGTCTGCGGCTGCCTTTATAGGAGCGTGGGTTGGCAACTTGGCAACATAATTTGTTTCCCTTTTGCCTCACTTTTTAACTTTTTCTGTCAGTCCCACCCACCCAACTCATTTTTTTTATTTTCCCCCCTTACATTCTATACTTTTGCTTTCGACCCTGGATTCTATAAATTATTACTCATTACCCTCTTCTTTTTTCATTTGGTTTACTTTTTTTAAATCTCGGAGTTCATACTATATAATTTAGATCATCTTTATTTGGATTTTGATGAGTTATTGAAAAGTTCGTTGACAAAATAACCATGGACTTACAATCACAAAACAAAGCTTCAATGCTGTAAGTTTTGTCAAATTATCAGACTAAAGGTTTACTTCCAACAACACTAATATTATTTTCATCTTGTTAATTATCATATGCACATCGAACATGAGTGATGTTTTATCACAAAATGTTGCAGTTTTAGTTGGAATGAAGTTAGAATATATAACCCAATGAAGCCCGGTGATGGCAAACAAACACACCTTTAATGTAAGCTAGTGGATTTTGAAACTTTGGGATTTGATTTTTTTTAATTAGAAAAAAAATGTAAAAACTCCTCATAATTTTGTAAATATCGAATATCAGCCATTTGTTTTGAAGGTAAATTTGAATTACATTATTACTAGCTCATTATGAGGTTAAGTTCACCACCTTTCCCTGAGTGTAGATGATATCGTTTGTTCAAAAAACAAAAAAAATCTAAATATCTCACTCACATTCTAATAATATCACACCTTCTTAGCACAAAATATTTTTTTCCAATATATTTACTCATTTTCTTCCAACTTTTTCTCCAGTTTAATTCATTTTAAAAACAAAAGAAAACTAATGAAAATGACTTGAAAACTTTAAGTTTTAACGATTTGGACAAAATAAAGGGTAAAGTGAATAGTATCAGTATTGACCTTTTAGTGTAAAAATGTGGTTTTTCGTTAAAGTGAACAGTACCAGAAGCTTTTCGTTAAAGTTCCCTTTAAACAATACATAATAGTTGATGACTTAGACCGAGTGCTGTACTATTATATTTCTCAATATTTACAGAAAAAAATATAGCTCATGCACCATTGGAGATGAAAGATTATAACCTGCACTCTTCTAAAAACTCAATTTTTAGGGTGCTATATACACGAATGGAGGCCAAACATAAGATGACCTTAGTTTAAGAAACATCATCAAAAAGGCAAAACTTAGTGAGGTGGGGGACAATCTGATATCATAATGCTGTCCTAATGGTGATCAATTAAAACTTAATTAACCAATCTTTTTAATGACATCCTTTGACTACACTCCTATTGTGTTGGCTCGAAACACTTATTACGTGGTGTATATCTTTATGTGTTATTTGTTAGTTTAGTTGGCAAGAACGTATTTGTGGTTAACCTCCAATCTAAGTTTGATCCGACTGTTATTTATTTTTGTTAATGTACATCCGTAAATTTCTCTGTAAATTTATACCAATTACAACTAACAATTAAATGTCATGCCTAAATCTTCTCGGAATGGTGGCCGGTGGCGTGGTAAAACTGTAAGTGAACGAAATTAAAAATATTGCTAATGCAGTTATGCTTTTGCTAGGCTTGCGCAGGCTAATAATTTGGTCACATAAATGTGGAGGAATCGAAATGAAGGGTGAAAGTACTCCTTTTTGCAAGTTGTTGGATTTGCGTGAAATATTTGATGAAACAAAAGTACTTTTCACCTTCTCTGCATTTATCCAAAAGAAGAACGTCAAATGTGGACCTACTGCAAACAGTATAACTAGGGCATCTAGATGAATAGTTCAACATGTTCAAGATTCAACGCCCTCCTAATTTGTCAGTTTTATTGGTTTTGGTTTAATAATTGGTAATCATTTTAAGATTCCTTTTACGTTAACATCATGTAAAATTGGATATTTTGAACCGTGGGTGGACAGGGCAAGGAGAGGAGTCGATTGATTTTTCGAACTTCGGTAAATCTCTGTATATGACTTTGGTGCTGTTTTTTTGAAAGTTGGAGTTATTTTTTGTACATGTCTTCCAACTGCTTATTAAAATTCCTCAAAGAGGAATTGCTCATCTTAGTATGAATGACGGAACTCGGTTTAATTTTTAAAGTTATTGTGTGTTAAGAAATGTTGGTAAACTTTTACCTATGATCATTCGAATAATTTATTCTGAATCTGCCATGTTTGAACTTTGAATATGTTCTGCAAGAATGATTTCATTGAGACTGAATAAGTGAATATACTAACCCTAGTGTGGCAATTGTAAATCATGCAGCAAATCCGCAGCCAAGTGAGTTCACAACCCAATAACCCTACAAGGTGCAAAACCATGTGAGACATTGCAAATACGAAGCCAGTGGGCCAATTGTCTCCACCCTCTCCTGTCCTCTCCTACACCCCCCCCCCCCCCCCCCCCCGCCCCCCCCCCCCCGTTTCTTGATTCTCTTCTTCGCGCCTGGCGCCTTGGTCTCAGCAAAAACCCATGTATCAATAGAATAAATTACCAAGATGAATTCACATTCATTTGACGATTTAGTTTAATGATACATTGTCGTGTGTAAAACTTTTTTGTGAACACGTTCTAACTTCTAAGTAGGTTGCTCTCGTATATTAAACAACCATATAACTCATAGCATGATATTTTCATGTGCCCAAAAAACAAACAAATACATTATGTATCATGATATAAAATAAAAATATACTTTTTAATGTTCCTCTAATAATATTAAGACACATACATAACAAACATACCAATCCAAACTTAAGTACATTGAAAAATCACTCTAACTCAATACTTGTTTGATTGTCGAGTGGGGAAAGAAAAGAGTCAAGATCATGGGCAGTGTTAGGGAAACCAACTATTTAGATTGAAATTGATTCGTTAGAGCAAGTCCACTAGCAGCCCAATTGGCAAGGCAATTGGGTACAATTGCCAATGGCTCACAAAAATGCATTCTAGTGGTCCAAAAATTGGGAGGCAATTAAAGGAAGGGCAAGAGCCCGTTGGCCTGCCCTTCCAATTCATGCCCTTAAGCTTAAATAGTAATCGCTCTTACTCTTTTCTCTAATTCGAAAAACGAATTTGCACAAACGACCAAAGGCGTCGCTTACGCAGGTGAAACCCCTCGACTTTTACGGGGGGTGCTGCCCCTGCCCGCCTCTGCCCTGCCTCTGCCTCTCATCGTACTTTTGTCACTTCAATCATCCGCACGCACCCCCGACGTCGTTTTTTTTCTTACGCTGCACTGACGAAGGGCTATTTCCGTCATTTTGGTGATTTGCGCCCCACAGCTCAGCGCTGCAGGTAATTTAACTACTCTGATAAAATTTTCAATCTTTCTTTTTTACTTCTTGCTGGGCGTCAGGGTAATCCTATCTCGAGATCCGGATGACACGTGTCGAAATATGTGTGGAGCGGGAGGACCACTGACACACCCCGACCCAGGGTCGAAGCGTGCTGGCCGTCACGTGCGAGTGACGTAGCCAAAAACGTCAGCGGAAGTAATTTATGCATGAAATGCAGTAGTGAAAGTTAGATTGATAATGTACATATGATAAGGAGTGATATCGAAAGAAAGTGTGATAGTGAAAGGTTACAGAGCCGATCCTAGGAACAGTCGTTTAAACAAAACAACATAATTACTAAAGAAATCCTACTTCAGTGGTGGTCTGTCAGAACTGCCTTGATGCCTCGATAGCCGTCCACGTCGTGATTACCTAGAACCTGGAGGGGCGCAAAACAGAAAATGTGAGTGGGCAAAAACAAATACTTTCAAAAATCATTTCATAAAATCCTTAAATAACCCCTCGCTGTAACACAATATAATTTTCCCAGAAAAATAGTAAGTATATAAATTTATGTACGAAAACTCGTCTCAGAATCAAAATCAATTATCAAATTTCAATGATAGGCCATGTCGATATACCAATTCAGTAAAAGCATCATCATCAGTCAGGCAATAAAATCAGAAGTATCCCTAATGTAATATCAGCCGGAGTCACCTCTAGTGACTTGTACGGCTGAACCTATAGCTCATCCATCATCCTCAATCACTATCAATTATTATCCTGCACACGAGTCGGAACCACCTATCGTGGTCTGTACGACAGGCTAGGTGTATAATATTACGCTCAGTGCTACGATCACGTGAAGGCTGTGCGACGAATCGCGGGTCACCTACGAGTCGGAACCACCTATAGTGGTCTGTACGACAGGCTAGGCACCTGCCTTGGATCCAAGGTGAGCGTACGGTGCGTGAGGTGAACGATCACGTGAAGGCTAGGCCCTACTCTGGCGGAGCACTAACACCCGAGGTGCAGGTGATGAGCTAACTCGCTAACTATCATCCTCTCAACACTATTATCGAACTTACCTGACTTACCTGGCCGTCCTCGGCATCGGAGCATAGCAAATGCAATTATCATCATATTTATAAAAATATAATTGGCATACGACATGGCGATATAATTATAAAACCATTTCCGTTTATAAATCATGCAAGTTGCGTTTCTGGGAAAAACGCCAATATTATAATATATATATATACTGAAAACAAAAGCCCACTCACTGGTATGTCGACGGGTCGTATCCCCCGAGCCTAGAATGAATGCGCTCGTCCTCTGGGTACGTCTCACCTATATGTGAAACAACTGCAAAACGGTCATTAATAGCACATAACCGAACTACGTAATTAACTTTTCATACGAAGGTCAATTTTGGTATTTGAATATACCAACGCGACCTACACGACGTCACGAGCGTCGTGATATTTTTAAAATAATTTTTGGACACCGCACGCGCCGCCACGCGCCGGCCAAGGCACGGGCAGACGCGCCGGCCACGCGCGGCACGTGCCTCGCACGCGCGCCTGAACCCTAACGGCTCAGGAATATTCCGTTGGGAATATTCCGTTATCTTCTAACGGATTCCGTTAGAAATAACTGACGGCGTGAGGAATATTCCGTCAACTTTGACGGAATATTCCGTCACCCCCTACCTCCAGCTCCGGCGACCGTCGCCGGCGCCGGACTGGTTTTTCCGGCGACCGGATTCCGGCCAAAACTTCAAACCTTCATATCTCATCCATTTTTCGTCCTTTTTCCTCGATTTTTCTTCCTATATGCTTAAAATTTAACGTAGAACATTCCTATAACCTTAGATACCTTGAAAAACGACGAGAAATTCGTCGAAGAATTTCTCCAAAACCGGCCAGTCACGAACCCGGCGATCCCGACGTCCAACACGAGCAAACGAAGTGCTCCGAGGTTCCTGGGAAGATCCTAAGCCTCGCTGTGATCTTAGTTTCGTCTAAAATGCCCTGAAATAAAAGTACATGAACAGTACCTTAGAATCTAAGCTACGGGTTCGAGGTGATTCCGTGGTTCCCAGACCTAAAACTAACATATAATTGATCAGAACAAGTCACACATCATGTTTAACCTTACCTGGAGCTCGATCCGTGCGTGAGGAAAGGTTATGTGGGTGTCCGTACGATGAATCGAGAGAGAGAGGCTTCGAGAGAGTGTGAGAGAAAGAGAAACAGGAACCAGAAAAGGATGCACGTGTGTGCATGGGTAAGTGTGTGTGTGTTATAAAATATCAGCCCAATTTTGGGCCTAAGTGATTAGGGCACCCAAGCCCAAAACTAAACCCGAAACTATACCTGTTTCCGCGTATTCGAGGGTAGAATTGTCATTTCATGTCGAACTATTTTTAAACTCGGAACGGGATGTCACATGTCGAAAGATGTGTGGAGCGGGAGGACCACTCAGGAACTGCATCGGTCGTTGTCGCTGGCAGAGGCTGTCGGGTTAAGTTGTGTGGTAAACGTTTGGTATTTGATCGTACGGTCAAGATTTGATGAAATGGACCAAAAATGAATATATGCTTCAAGGGTAATGCTAAGAAGGTAAAAATTTTAAATTAAATTTGTAAATTAAATGATGTGTTTATAGGTGATTAGATTATTATTTAATTATTGATGAACGTGTTTATTTACCATTAGTGACACATCATCTGGTTTATAAATTTGACTTAAAATTTTAGTCTCTCTAATATTATTTTATGCTTCTGAGGTCGATCAAGAGCATTATCATGGGATGAAGACTATGGGAAACATCATATCTTCTTAAAAATAAAAAAATAAAAATTTCAATCAACGGATCAAATGAATTGAAGAAGTTAAAATTACAAATTTTAACAAACTTATATGAAAGATAAAATAAGTGTGCGGATAGTATCGCTCTTTCGTTTTAGTTGGAAAAGATATTGATACAAGGAATAAATATGAGGAAAACTAATGAAAATGACTTAAAAACTTTGAATTTTAACGATAAAGACAAAATAAAGGGTAAAGTGAATAATATCATGATTGACTTTTTAGTGTAAAAATGTGGTTTTTCATTAAAGTGAACTGTATCAGGAGTTTTTCGTTAATGTTCCCATAAATATGACATCAAAATACTGACTCGATCCTTCCCTAAACTCAATATTACATTTGTAACAAATTCGACGAGTAATACAAGGGAGACTAAATTTTTAAACCAAATATGATAAATCAAATGATGTAGCTGTTGATGGTTGAATTATTATTTAAGTATTGATTAACATTTTTATTTTTATTAGTGACACATAATTTAATTTGTCAATTTAATTTAAGAATTTAATCTCACTAGCATGAACATGAATGTGAATGACCTAAAAAGTACGACGAGCAAAAACACATCAAACCTTTAAAATATTCATCATGCATTCACTCTATTTTTTGGTTTCTAGATTGGAATTTATTGGTCACTACAATAAGTCTTTTAGAAGTCTCTTTTATATTGCACGTGTAGAGTCCCATCTTGTTGATACAAACTCTAAACCAAACTGTTATTGGACCAAGCTATTATTCTCGCCAACATTTAGTTCTCAAAAGACTGCATGAGTTAACTTTGTATTGATTGGATAGTATATGTCTTCCATTCGAGGTCATGAGGAGCAAATTATTGATAAGGAGGTGGATACTGAGCATCAACATTATGGAAATACAATTTCAAGTGACTAAAGCTAAAGAATTCGTAAACCAAAATATATTGATTTCGTTAATTATTTTTAATGGGTATTGACTTAGTTTTCCCTCTTGTTTTATTTTTTTCGTTTTTCTTCATATTATTAATAAAATCTAATTAAGGGCGTGAGGTTTTATGGGTGCAACAGTCATTTCTTTTTCAAGAGAAAATTGGTGCCTCGCACACAATGGACGAATAGCTAATCTCGCCTAATCTTTTTTTACAATATTTATAAAATAAAGAAAAAGAATATGTCTACACGTTAGAATATTCTAATATACAACCAAGATAAGTGGTAGGTTTCTATATTTTTAGAGGCAATCGAATTGATATATTTGCTTGATTGAGTTTGACCTAATAACATGCATGATCCTATCCTTGTCAAAAGACCTGTATATACTCCATGTCACATGCACATTGACTTTCTAACCGTTCATTTCTAGCCTTGGCCGACGCCGGCCCCTTTTGATCACCGCCGGAGTTCTTAAAATCGCGGCTAGATAGGATCACGACCGTCGCGACAGATGAAGCAAACATGGGAATGGGTCCAAAAAACCACAACAGAAAATTGAGAGCAAAGTAGAGTGCTCTAAGACCCATTGACCAAAATTCGCTTCCCCTTTCAACTGCTCTCTCGGCTTTCTTCACGTCGCTTTTCGCGGTGGCTCCCGGTGTGGTTAACAGGTACTTTGAGGGGACCAAGTGCCTGGCTGATTGAACAAAGCATGAAAAAGCAAGGAGAAAAATGTTAAGCGGCAGATGTACTTGATGGAAATAGTTGAAGGGTTTGTGTTGCCATATATTATTTGTTTTGGGAAGTTGTTGTTGGAGTTTGCCATCCTTGCTCCAATGAGTGCACAGAGAGTTCGAGAGATTGATGCTAAGGACGTAGTTGCACTTGTATTGGGGGAAATCACATCAAGAGCTGTTTTAACTTTCCTTGCAACTTGAACATCTTCACCCTGATGCAGCCAAATGGTAACAAATTAACACGGAACTTGCAAGGGCACGTAGCTGAACTGGTTAGGAGCATTCACCCCTACCCCATTATCAATCAAAAGATCACGAACTTTGGAGAAATAAAAGAAGATACGGCACCTACCTGCAAGATTTTTCCAACCCAAACTTTCTTGTCATTGTTTTCAGAACCGATGGCGGTGGAGAGAGGGTTATTGATGTATTTGTAGAGGAGAAAGAGGTGGTAGATTAGCATGATCAAGGGCCCAATTGGGACCAACACCACATCTAAGTACTCTTTCTGAAAATGCAGAAAATCCATAGCTTCTAACCTCATGGTGCTAAAAACTACAATGCAGTAGAGGATTTGTTCTGTTTATAAGCTGTCCTGCCCAAGATTCATGGGATATTTCGGGATTTGTTTAACAACGTAATCTTGACTCACGTTCGATTGCCTGTATACTATAACTTGATTACTTAAGTTTCCAATTTATATGCAGCTAGTAGTTGACATTGCAAGATGTTGCAAAAATGGAGACTCACATATGCTGAATATTTTGTGCAAGTTCCAATTTGCAACTCAAATCTTATCACAAGAAGATCCATTTACTCATATATATATATATATATATATATATATATATATATATATATATTAGTTGAGGAGTCCATTGTGCTTGGATTTGTTAAAAGCACTCATTGACTTCCTCTTGCATAAGCTTCAAACGAAACATGCTTACAAAAGTTTATTTTATTAACAATTATCGTTCGTGAAATTTGAACTTTCGACCTCTCTCAACCGGAGCGAAGATTGGACGCTGCTAAACTAAATGGCCAGGTCCAACTTGCTTGCAAATGTTGTAGAAGCTGGCCTTACCATTCTGGTGACATATCAAGCATGCTAGACTATCATTATTCCTTATACTACCCCTCGTGCAATTAGGGATTGAAATTTCTAACATGAATATGATTGTTTATTACTTGATGAAAACCACAAATGACAGAACAAATGTGTCCAACAAGGAAGAAGAATATATGGTTTTAGCTGTGTACAAAATCCATGCTCAAGAAATAAATAATACCCTTCATTTACATAGCGATGACTTGCTGATTCGTATCTGGCTTCTTGAAGTCATGGCAACTTAGGATCAGAACCGTTACAATGGAGGAAGCAAGCATCGGTGCAGGTCCAAAAAACCATGGAAGAAAATTGAGAGCTAAATAGAGTGCTCTAAGCCCAAGTGACCAAAGCTGAACTTCCTCTTTGAACCGCTCTCTCGGCTTTTTTACCCTCGATTCTCGTAGTAGCTCCCACAGTGCTTAACAGGTAGTTTGAATGGACAAAGTGGCTAGTTGATTGAACAAAGTATGAAAGAGCAAGGAGAAAACAGGTCAAGAGGCAGATGTACTTGATAGAAATAACTGATCGCTGTGTGTTGCCATATATTATTTCTCTTGGGACGAAATTGTTGGTGGAGTTTGCCATCCAAGCTTCAATGAGAGAGCAGAGAGTTAGAGAGATTGCTGCTAAGTTTACTTGGAGGAAATCACAGTAAAAACTGGTAAAACATTCTTCGTAACATCTTGGTCCTGCAGCCCATCAACAGTAAGCAAATTACGGTTAATAGCGTTTACGTACCCTTGCAGTCGAGGTCCTTCAAATATCGCTTGTATTAAAAAGGGACACATGATGCATACCTGCAGAAGTTTGCCGACCCAATTCTTTTTGTCCATGTTTTCGTATCCAATGGCAGTGGAAAGAGGCTGCATGAGGTACTTATAGAGGAGTGGAGGAAGAGGTGGTAAATCAGCATGATTAGAACTCCATAGTTTTCCGATCTCTTGGTGCTAAATGGCGATGAGTAAGGGGTCTTCCGGTTCTGTTTATAAAGGAATGGTTCCGTCCTTTCCTGTCCGGTCAAGTCCAATCTATGATTCTTGGGATAAGATTTGGCCGCAAATCAGAAACTTGCAGAGAATATTCAGCATGTAGGAGTCTCCACTTTGTAGTTTTGAGTTTGAAGATTGTCAACAACAATGGAGGAAAAATACAGAGAAAATATACAGAGAAAATGTAGAGAGAGGAAGTAGAGAGAGAGTAAAAAAATATCTTCTGTTTATATTCTTCACAATTAGTAATCTGTTTGTTTACATCTGCCCTTTATATATAAATACAATTTCCTTTCTCTTACTCTGATACTGACACCTGTCAGTATCCTAACCACTCCTTATATACTAACTATACTAACTCACTAACATTCCCCCTCAATCTTATGAGGTGATGAACCTAACATAAGATTGCGACAATGAACATTAAACTGAGAGGAACATAACCCTTTGGTGAGAACATCAGCACACTGGGCAGTGGTAGAGACAAACTGGAGCACAATTGTCCCCTGTTGAACCCGTTCCCGAACAAAATGACAGTCAATCTCGATATGTTTAGCCTTAGAATGAAGAACAGGATTAGTAGCCAAGGCCATGGCAGAAAGATTATCACAGTGAAGAAGAGGAACAGAGGAACAAGAAATATGTAAATCTCGTAACAACTGTTGAATCCACACAATTTCAGCAGTAGTAGTGGCCATAGCACGATACTCTGCCTCGGTAGATGATCGACTCACAGTATGCTGTTTCTTGGAACTCCAAGAAATAGGATTAGCACCCAAAAATACAACAAATCCAGTTGTGGAGCGCCTGTCATTGGGATCCCCAGCCCAATCCGCATCTGTGTAAGCTTTAATATCAAGAGAGCCAGGGCCAAACTAAATCCCAAACGTCATAGTGCCACGGAGATAACGCAAAATCCGTTTAACAGCAGTAAAATGATCAACCAAAGGAGCATGCATAAACTGGCAAACCTGATTCACAGAATAGGCGATGTCAGGACGAGTGAAGGTGAGATATTGAAGTGCCCCAACGATACTGCGATATGTGAAAGGATCGGAGAAGGAGGGACTGCCATGATGTAACAATTTTTGAGTGGGATGGCAAGGAGTAATGCACGGCTTGCAGTGAAACATGTCAGCTTTGTGAAGCAGGTCCGTGATATACTTGGACTGATGAACAAACAGGCCACTGGAGGTATACTCAATTTGTAAGCCAAGAAAATAATGCAAAAGACCCAGATCCTTCATGTCAAATTCAGCAGTCAGCTGAGTAATCACATGTTGAACAGCATCAACACTACTACCGGTAAGAATAATATCATCGACATACAACAGAAGAACAACCATGGATTGATCCGAATGTTTGACAAACAGAGACGAATCAGCATAAGAGGAGTGAAAACCCAAAGAGAGAAGATATTTCGTAAACCGGTCATTCCAGGCCCGGGGAGTCTGCTTCAGCCCATAGAGAGACCGCTGAAGTTTACAAACATGAGCAGGATGTGTAGGATCAACAAACCCCTGAGGTTGAGCCATATAAACCTCCTCAGCAAGAAAGCCATGTAAAAAGGCATTTTTAACGTCCAACTGTTTAAGTTGCCAGCCATTGGCAGCAGCTAACGAGAGAAGAAGACGCACTGTGGTCGGTTTAACCACTGGACTAAACGTCTCATAGTAGTCCAACCCAGCTTCCTGTGAAAACCCTTTAGCCACTAACCGGGCTTTATATCGAGCAACTGTACCATCAGGATGTGTTTTTATTTTATAGATCCACTTACACCCAACCAAGTTCTTATCGGGAGGAAGAGGAACAAGAGTCCAAGTGTGCTGCTGAAGAAGAGCAGTCATTTCCTCTTGCATTGCATCCCGCCAGTGGGGCAATTTACAAGCTGCAGAATAGGACTGAGGTTCGGAGACACCAGAGGGAAGTGCAACAGAAAAGGCCATTTTCTTCTTAGAAATACCTGACTTGGAACGAGTCTGCATAGGATGGGTATTAACAGCCCCAATAGAGACTTGTTGTAACTCAGCAACTTGAGACATATGAAGATCAGGAGATATGGTAGAAGCAAGATCCACACAGGGAGAAGAGACCACACGTGGAGCTGCACCGGATGAAGAAGAACGCGTGGCGGTCCAACGCCGTGTAGATCCAGAGACAGTGGCATCAGAAGCAAGAGTCTCTCGGGGTACCAGAGAACACTCGGGAGACGGAGACCGAGAGAGAGGATCCTGAGGAAACATCTGAGGAAAAGAAACAGGGACCAACGAAGGATGATGAAAAGGAGTCGGAGGAACGACAGATGAAATGGCCACTGACGAAGAACCAGGAGACGGAGGTGAAGTCAGCAATGGAGCAGGAAACTGATCTTCAGCAAAGAGAACATGCCGAGAGACAATAAGCTTATTGTCTGTTGGATTAAAGCAGATAAACCCTTTGTATTGAGCAGCATAGCCCAAAAAGATGCATTCACTGGTCTTTGGGGCAAGCTTATGAGATCGATAAGGCCGCAGGGAGGGATAACAGGCACACCCAAAAATCTTCAAGTGATCAAGCTGAGGCGAAGAATGGTAGAGCTTCTCAAACGAGGACTGCATGGATAAAACCGGAGTCGGCATTCGATTAATGAGATAGACAGCAGTGGCACAGGCATGGTACCAAAATTGAGACGGAAGACTAGCTTGTTGAAGAAGAGTAACAGCAGTTTCTGTAATATGTCTATTTTTCCTCTCTGCAAGGCCATTCTGCTGAGGTGTGTACGGACACGACCGATGATGTAAAATACCCTTGAGCTTAAGAAAATTCTGAAATAAACTCCCAACATACTCCCCACCACCATCACTTTGCAAAATTCTGATAGATGCGTTAAAATGATTGTGCACAAACGCGTGAAACTGAACAAACAGATCAAAAACAGCAGCTTTATTCATTAAAGGAAAAATCCATGTGTACCGTGTACATTCATCAATAAAGGACACATAATACCGATAATTCTCAATAGAAAGACTAGGTGACGGTCCCCAAACATCGGTATGAATGACTTCAAACGGAATAACAGACTTGGAAGCCACAGACGGAAAAGGTAAACTAGTGAATTTGCCTTGGAGACACGCTTTACAAGTAGAAGAAGAATCACTACAAAGAAAAGAAATATCAGCTTTACTGAGGGCTGCCTTGAGTACTGAACTGGCAGGATGACCCAACCAGCAATGCCAGAGGGCAGAGCTTATTCTTTGTCCAATATATGCTGCTGGAGAAACCTGAGAAGACTTCAACACAGGTAAGGGATAGACAGCATTATTACTCAAGCCGTGATACAGAACTTTCTGTGTGGCTTTGTCCTGTATGCACACAGAAAACTCATCAACAATGCACCGACAATTATTATCCTTGCAAAGTTGATGCATAGATAATAAGTGTTGCGATAACTGAGGAACATGTAGTACAGATGTTAAACAAAGATTATTAGAAGATAGAGAAAGATTAGACTGGCCAATATGAGCAATAGGTAGACCTGCGCCATTAGCCCCAGTGACAGTATCAGATGATGAATAGGGAGCAGCCACTTGAAGGTTGGACAAGTCAGAGGTCATGTGATGGGTGGCCCCTGAGTCAAGAAGCCAATACTCTTGCTGTGGTGCAGAGGGAGAAGAAGTTGATCGTGCAGTCATGGCAACCGGAGACGGAGTCTGAGAAGTCATCATTGAAGGAGGAAACTGCTGAACCATAGGTGCAGATGAAAATTGAGATGGAAATGAAGGCTGTGGAGAGCTGAAATAATGAGATCTAGAAGACGAGAACTGCTGAGGTGAAACTGGGGATGGAGATGAATAAAACTGAGGAACCATCAGTGGAGACGAACAACTGTTGCGATCAAAACAAGTGGCAGCAGTATGTCCTTTTCGATTACAAATTTGACACCCTTTCTGAAAACAATTCAGCGCACTGTGACCTTTCTTATTGCATATTTGACACAATTGAAGAGGATGATACACTTGCTCAACACCCATAGAGAAGTGGGGAGAGGAACCCTGAAACGGAGGGGATGACTGTTGAGGAAGGTGAGCACCAAGCTGTGAAGCATGCTGAAAATGTGTATAGAACCGTTTTCCTCTCCCTTTTGGTTTGAAATTATTTCTCCTGAAATTATTATAAGTGCCGGAACCACTCTGAGCCACAAATGCAAGAGGAGGATGCATCGGAACCATTTGAGGTGGAAAAGCCAGTGATTGAATCATTGGCTGTGAGGAGCCAGGAAACACATGCGAAGATGGGGCTGCACTACCTGATGATCCGCCAACCTCATAACCAGAATGGGAAGCATACATGGCAGACATGATAGGAACCTGTTGAACAACCTCTGCCAACGTGGCCTCTTCAGCTTTCAACTGAGAACGCAGCTCTTTTAAAGACACAAGATTCTCTCTGCCCCGGATAACAGCCTTGATGGTATTAAACTCAGTAGGAAGACCTTTGAGAGCCACAATAACAATATCCTCATCGGATATATGAACACCAACAGCAGCAAGTTGATCCCGACAATCTTTGATACGCTGCAAATATAGATCAATAGACTCGGACCCTTTCTTAATGTTCTGCAAGTCAATCTTCATTTGAACAATACTAGTACGAGTCATATTAGAAAACCGTTCCCTCAGATTACACCACATGTCCTGAGAACTATGACAACCAATAACACAGGATAGGGCAGCAGTAGACAACGTAGCAGTGATAAGTGTCATAAGAGCTTTATCATGAATCTTCCACACCTTGTAATCATCAGTAACACTGTGAGGAATGGTAACATGTTCTTCCTCAGAATCCGAACTAAGATACTTGTCCGGGCAGGGAATAGAGCCATCCACAAATCCAAAAATTCCATTACCCTCCAAAAGAAGACCCATCTGAAAATTCCAGGTCACGTAATTGGAATCATCCAATTTCACCGTGACAGTGTTACCAACACTAGGAATCAACGACGAAATTGGTGATTGAGTGAGTGCCAATTGAGCAACAGTGACCATGATGAGAGCTGCAACAAAACAATCGGAGCAAGAAAGCAAGGCGATGAACACAATACACCACACAGCACCGACAATCGACTTCAATTTCAGCAACCAATCAATTTCAGCAACCAATCAAGTTCAACAAGAGTCCCAAGCACCGATAATCAACTTCAACACAGACGACGAAGAAATCAACCACACAATAGAACAACAAAGAACGAAGAAATCACAGCGACTTACAAAAGACAAGAAACCCCCAATCTTGAAGCTAGGGTTCAGAGACCGACGGAGAGCAGCAAATCTCCAACAAAAAAACTTCGAAGCACCGAGCACCGAGAGCGACTATGACGAAGAAAACCGAGCGGAAGCACAGGAGTCAAGGATCGACGACGGTGTTACCCTTTGCCGGCGATGATACCATGTCAACAACAATGGAGGAAAAATACAGAGAAAATATACAGAGAAAATGTAGAGAGAGGAAGTAGAGAGAGAGTAAAAAATATCTTCTGTTTATATTCTTCACAATTAGTAATCTGTTTGTTTACATCTGCCCTTTATATATAAATACAATTTCCTTTCTCTTACTCTGATACTGACACCTGTCAGTATCCTAACCACTCCTTATATACTAACTATACTAACTCACTAACAAAGATTACCACCTGCTTTCGATTTCGGCAACAGCTTTCAATGTCAACTATTAGTTGCATCTAAATGGAAACTGAAGCAAGCTCTACTTTTCATCCAATCGAAATCGAATCAAAGATTACGTTGATTAAACAATCCCCAAAAATCCCAAGAATCATGGGCAGGGCAGCTCCATTATAAACAGAACAAGACCCCTCCACAGCTCTACTGCATTTTCATTTTTAGCACCATGAGGTTGGAAGCTATGGATTTTCAGGAGGAGTACTTAGATGTTGTGCTGGTCCCGTTCGGACTGCTGATCATGCTAATCTACCACCTCTTCCTCCTCATCAAATACATCAATCACCCTCTCTCGAGTTTCCCCACTGCCATTGGATCTGAAAACATTGACAAGAAAAATTGGGTTGGAAAAATCTTGCAGGTAAGTTTCATATCTTCTTTAATTTCACCTAATTTTGTGAAGTTTGTTTATATATACTACTCTCAAGTGCAAGGACGAAAGCTGTTAACCATTTGAGCTACGAGCCATTGCATGTTCCGTGTTAATTTGTTCACTGTTGGTTGCTGCAGGGTGAAGATGTTCAAGTTGCAATGAAAGTTAAAACAGCTCTTGATGTTATTTCCTCCAATACAAGTGCAACTACGTCCTTAGCATCAATCTCTCTAACTCTGTGCTCTCTTATTGGAGCTTGGATGGCAAACTCCATCAACAGCTTCCTACCAAGTGAAATAATATATGGCAGCACAACCCCATTAACTGTTTCTATCAAGTACATCTGCATCTTGACATGTTTTCTCATTGCTTTTTCTTGCTTTGTTCAATCAGCTAGGCACTTTATCCACTCAAACTACGTTTTAGCCACGCCGGGAGCTACCGCGAAAAGCGACGTGAAAAAAGCCGAGGGAGCAGTTGAAGGGGGAAGCGAGTTTTGGTCACTTGGGCTTAGAGCACTCCACTTTGCTCTCAATGTTCTGTAGTAGTTTTTTGGACCTATTCCCGTGTTAGCTTCGTCTGTCGCGACGGTCGTGATCCTTTCTTTCCACGACTTTGAGAAAGTCCGGCGGTGATCAGAAGTGACTGGCATTGTAGGCCATGGCTACAAACGAACGTTTGTTACTGGTTTCTTGAGCGTCAAGTTGTAGAGCTAAATCAAATTTTCATTGATCATGAATGCGATAATTTCCCGTTACTTACGTTATCAATTATGTACAACTTTAAGTCACTGTGTGCATCTCTTGTCTTCGTTGTCTTTGTTTGGCATGCCGCTCCTCCTATACAAATTCTTCTTTTTCTGCATTCAAATTTTTTGGGTATGCCAACCTACATGTTTATCTCCTCTTCTTGATGTGTGGTAAGGTTTGTGTCCTCTATGTTTTTCTTGTACTTTTTTTAAAGAAGAATAAGGTTTATGTTTCCCTTTTTTTTTTGTATTTTGGTTTTTTTATTTTATGAGAGATAAGTTTTATGTCATCTGACTAATATGGAGTATGTACACGTGTTTTCACAAGGACGTTCTACAAAACAAGTTGCATACGTAAGTTTGCCTTTATAACTGGGAAAAAATAATTTTATTAGGCGAAAATTAATTAAGCAATACTGTCAATTCAACTGCCTCTAAATAAAATATAAAAACGTACAACTTGTCTTGGCAATATATAAAGAGTATTCAAACACACGTTTCAAGTTAGGTTAAAATTCAACCTGTAGATGTAGTGCATAGGTTATAGACATCTCCAACTACCAGTCAATCAATATAAACTTTAGAATGGTAATTTGACAATCTATAATATTAGTGAAAAATACTTGAGAGATCAAGTCAAACTACAATGATTGGCTGGTAGTTGAGTACAATAACAGTTTATTTATTTTTCAAAACGAGGATACTTGCTGCTTATTTGTAATAATCATACTAAATTCCAATCAACTAACAAAATTTTGGGCCATTGAAGGGAAATTTTGAAGTTAATCTCCCAATTTCTAGCTTCCAAAACTCTTTAGTGGTGTTCCTAATACATTGGATTAAATTACAATTTGATTTACCCTGGCAGTATACTCATATAAATCAAATAGCACTACTAGCTAAGGAAACCTACTACCCAACAACTCCAAACAAACATTCATACAGGATTGACAATTACGCAGTACTACTAGTCGTAGTTTTAACGGTTTCTGTATCATGCTGAATGGTCACAGCCACCTCTGATGTTCTCTCGCCGGTGTGTTTAACGAGCTCGTTTTCCGGAAGCTGATGCTGATGCAATGGTCTGGTGTTTGTGTCAAGGTTATGTAGAACTATGACCAAAACCATGGTGGAAACAAACATCGGAATCGGACCAAAAAACCACAGCAAAAGAGTAAGAGCAAAATAGAGTGCTCTAAGCCCAAGTGACCAGAAATCACTTCCCCTTATCACCGCCATCTGCACGTACCACGCCGGAATGTTACTATCTGGCATGCTGATCAGGTAGTTTGCATGGATAAAGTGCCTTGCTGATTGAACAAAGCATGCAAAGGCGAGAAGAAAACAAATCAAGAGGCTTATGTATTTTATTGCGAGGATTGATGGGTTGGTGTTGCCATAGATCAATTCACTCTGGAAGACTGTCTTAGTTGTACTACTTCCGAGCCAAGCTCCAATGAGGGAGCTGAGAGTTAAGGAGATGGAACACAGAAAAGTTGCTGCTGATGTGTTGGATGAGATCACATTTAAGGCTGTGCCAACATCTCTCTTATCAACCTGCAATTAAATTGGATGCTAGGGTCACAACTTTGGAAATCTCAAAACCTTTTTTCTTGCACTTATGCCTGTTAAGTTGTTACATAATCCGGTCTGCCAATCGAGAAAGAGGGAGAGATTGTAATTACCTGCATAATTCTTTCAGCCCAAGCTCTTTTGTCATTGTTTTCAAAGCCAATGACTGTGGTGTGAGGATGATGGAGATATCTGTACAGGAGGATGATGTGATAGACAAACATGATGAACAGTCCACTTGGGACCAAAACCAGATCAAGGTCCTCCTTTCCAAAATTCATAATTTTTGCTTTGCTGGTTTGCTAACTTGTGAATCAAGGAAGTGGGGATTAAGTGTATATATTCTAATTTATAAATGGATTATTTTCATATACAATTCCCAAATATTGTAGTAAGATCGTAATTTCTTTGCATTTGTTGAAGGGAGCCTTGACTTCAATTTCGGCTGCCTCTGCAAGAGCGACTTGAATTTGCCTATTATTTAGTACTAATTAATTCAGACCAAATGACCAATCCAAGTTTAAGGACACTTAAAAAAAACAACAACAATTTCTAAAAGTGTTAATTTATAGGGCAAAGATGACAGAGAGGAGCTCCTCGAATCCCTAATTAATATTGCAAGATTGTTTGCATATGAGTTTCTGGTTCTTACATAACCTTTTGGGTTTTTTACTTTTGCCTCTATTACTGCATTGGTTACTTAGGAAAAAGGTTTTAATAGCATTGACTGACGAATCCGGATCACCTCCGGAGCATTATATGGGGAGTTTGCTGAGCAGGCCTATCGGGCCATTGAAATTTAATCTAACAGTTACAAATATGAGAGCCTTCTAAATTTATAATAATTGTAGTCGCTGAATTAAATTTTAATGGTTTGATGGGCCTGCCCAGCAGGCTCCCTCCCCATATAATGCTCCGGAGGGGATCTGGATTCTTGACTGACTACGACAACCCATTAAGTAAGATCTGTACAGGGTTAAGCGAAAAAAATACAAAATAGTTTCTCTCTTTTGTTAAAACTGACATGATCTATCCAAATTTTTCGGTTTACTTTGTGTTGTTTGTTTTGATTTCTTTGCAGATTTCTCTTGGCCAAGTTGCCATATTGAAGCTAAAATCTGAAACTTAGAAAATTTGGAAATGTGGAAAATGAAGAAAGTTAGGCATGTAACCTTTGTTTAATGTGAAAGTGAAGAAAAAATCCCCCAACTATAAGTCTATATCTATCAAAATGTGAAGAAAAGTCCCCCAATTATCTATCAATGCAACAACTATTTAATTAAAACTAAGGGAAGTTCTAGAAATAGTCACGTACACGTGTTGGACTGTCATAATTATTAATGCTTGTAAAGCTACAAAGAACTGTCAAAAACAAATTTACACATACGTGCACGATTGATTTTGATTTTATTTTCTGTTAATAAATCGACTCTGATCATTCATGTTTGTAATATTTACAAAATAGTCAAAATTAAAATACATGCATAAGCGAATGATCCTATCACTCTTTTAGAGTTAATTATATTAATCATTAATAGGTCCCGGTTTTGGTATTGGTTTTTTCACTAAAAATTACTTCACTTTTTAGTTAAGAAAAAATAGTGGAGGTTTTTTATGAATGTTTTCAATTTTTGTAATATCCTTATTAATTTTAAAAAAAATGACATTACTTATCAATGTAGACACATTTATATTTAAAGAATAAATTGATCACAACCACCTACCAATATAAACTTTGACTTCTTACACCACCATTGCCATTACCACTACCATTGGTGCCACCACCACACCACAATCGCGTAACTAGCACCACCAACACGACCACTACAAACACCACCACAAGCATGACCGCCAACGTTACCACCACAACTACAACTGCAACTATCATCGTTGCAATCACCATCGCCATCACTACCACTATAAACACAACTGCCAGCACTACCATCACGACCACCACCATTGTTGTTGTCGTCGTCTATACCACCATTGTTACATTTGTTGCCCAACCACCATCACAACCACCTCCCTCACCACCATTGTTGTTGTCATCGTCCCCACTATCATGTCAATTTTTTGTTATTATATATAATTTTATATCAATTTTACATTAAATTTTACCAAACACTTTCATACTGTTTTCATACTCACAACACTTATATGAATACAGTTTATCAAAAGCTCAACAATTTTATTTTGCAGCTAATTATTCTTAAAACACAATAAAAACAGCTTTATAAAAAAAAACACATCAATCTCAAACTGATCCATAATCATATGGTATGCAATTTGACAGTACTTATTCAGCAATCAGCATCCACATAAATCATACATATTACATGGTTGCTTCTTTCTAAAGAAAAACTTCAATGAGGGATCTCAAACCAAATATTGGTGTCACCTTGTAGCTGCTGAAACCAGCCTCCAGGAAGAGCTTTTTCCAGTCTTTCTCGCTCCTCTCTCTTCCAGTGACCACAACCATCATCAGCAGATCAAACAAGAGCTTTGCTTCGGTTATTTCATGCTCATCTTTCTCTTCGTTTATCACTATGTCTATGATTATAACTTTCCCTTGGCCATTGCTTGCAATTGCTTCCCTGCATTTCTTCAAAACCTTCAAGCATTCCTCATCGCTCAGAGCATGCAAAGTCAGCTGCCAATTACCCAATTTTCACATCATATAACCAAAACCGTCTTTGTTAAAATCGCTTTTATTAGCAGCAGTCGAAAATTTAACACAATTTTAAGTGCTTTAAAGAAAAGTACTTGGAACTTCTTCCTCAATCACCATTTCCAAAAGCAGTTCCTTTTAACCCATAACCACATTTGTGGCATGTTTAGTTGGAGTCCAGAAAACCATGAATTATTCAAGTTTGAAATAAACATATCATCTTGGTGATCCAAATACTTAGTTGTTCAAGTATGCCACTCAACTTTTTTGCCAAACGTTACTGAAAGAATTTTTTGCCATCTGAAAGCGCTTTTAGCCATTTTTAACTACTTCCAAACATTTCCATATTCTACTCCATCTTGTTACAATAGGCTAAATAGTTGATGCAATTACATATAGTCAAAACAGAAGATAATTGAAAAGTTGAAAATTTGCCTACCTTGAGGAAAACAGCATCCGCTGGAGGGATACCCTGGAACATGTCTCCTCCAACAAACTTCAAATTTTCACCGTATGGCAAATCAGCAACAACGTGTGGAAGTTCAAGAACTGTGCATTTCAGTTGAGGGAAAGCGTCACAGAGAATCCTAGCAACTTTTCCAGTCCCACCACCAACATCAACCAATGAACTCAACCCATCAAAGATTGGCTTGCAATCTCTAATCACCAAGTTCATCATTCCAGAATCACTAGCCATTGCCTTATTGAAAAGACTGTTGAATTCGGGGTTCCCTTGCCCGTATTCCCATAACCCCATCCCATGAGCGCTCTCGAAAGGTGTGACCTCGCTTCCTCGGAACCAGTTTCCGAGGAACTGCCACGGTGCTGCGAAAGCTGGATCGAGCATCGCCAGAACGAAGGGAGACAAGCTGGGTACTTTATCTTTCAGGAGGAGCCTAGAAGACGGTGTGAGATCATACGCCTCTTCTTCTCCTTCATCTGCTTCTCCATGATTTTTAGGAACTTGTTTTCGTGCAAAGAATCCGGAGTGCACCATGAGGCGCATGAGCCGGTGCACATTACCGGTTTTAGCCGGGTGGATCTGAAGTGCTGTGACCAAGTCAGGTAGAGTAATGGGTTGTCCGTGGCGGTCAATTATGTCCGGTATGCCGAGCTGCACTACACCCTTGAGCGACATAGAAGTTATGAAGCTGAATAGATGCTTGTACAAATGGGACTGTGCTCCAAACAAATCTCTGGCTTCATCTCCCTCCATAACTATTCTGCAAATTCTTCAGTGACTAACGAAGCAGCCCGGTTTTTATAAAGTCAACTTCATCTGAAAAGGCTATACATAGCACCGACCATAATTATAGTTCTGTTAATCATAACCCTCAATAATTATTAGTTTTAGGCTCATAATTTAAATTTAGTGATTAATTAATTAAATTAGTTGAATGTTTTCAAATTTAACCGTTAAATTTGAATCAATTATTGTAACTGACAAATTAGTCTCAAAAAAGGGCTAGGAGCTACATTTGAATAGCATGATGCCCCTCTAGTTAAATAATGGCTTGGTGTGTTTCGTAAATTATAGATCCCTTTCCAAACGAGACAGATCGACCAAGCCATGTTATAGATCCCTTTCCAAATGAGGATGTAAGGCCATCTCCAACCGATGGCTGACCAGAGGGCTCGTTTTAGCCCTCTGGCCCTCCAAGATTCTCCAAGATATTAATATTTTAATGAACAGTACATGACCATATTTGCTTCCGTCTCCAACCGAGGGCTAGAGAGCCAGAGTGCTCGTTTTAGCCCTGTCACAAAAACCCGTCTCCAACCGAGGGCCATAGAGTCAAACATAATTTATTATTTAAATTTAAAAACTACAACAACTTAAATTTAATATCCATAATCAACATTATCTTCATCATCTACCATTGTTGGAGTATAGTCAAAGGTAAACAACTGTCGCCGAGACATAATTTCCTTTTTTTTCCTATCAAAATAGGCCTTACTCATTGGAGTGTAATCCGAAGTGTTCCTTTCCATATTCTTATCATCCCTCTATTCTTGTATTTGTTTGGCCCGTTGTTCATGCCTACACTTCATTTCTTCCGCCTCAAGGGCATTTTGCTCTGCCATTAATCGCAATGAGGCCACCATTTCATGTTGAGCAGCGTAAAAAAATAAAAAAGAATGCAACAACTAGCTACTTTAATTTTTTTTTTAAAGTAAAAGAATGCAACGGCTAGTTGACTTAGCTAGCTGTTGTATTAAAAAAAAAATCAAATTATTTGTGTCGGTTATAACAAACACTATTGTAATTCAAATTACTAATAGTGTCGGTTATAATTGACACTAATAGTAATTATTGCTGCCCTCTAAATTATTCTTGTTGGTTATAACTGACAGGAAACCCGACAACTTTGAAAAAAAAATAGCCAACCCGGGGCTAGCTGGCTGGCTGGAAGTAGCCAGCCCTCTAGCTCTCCAGCCCTATCCGATTCTGTGGGACCCTCCCAAATTGCACAGCCCTCTGCCCTAGCCCTCGGTTGGAGATCATTTTTGGGCTATTTTCGGCCCTCTGGCTCTCTAGACCCTTCGGTTGAAGATAGCCTAATCTGATCCAGGGCTTGCTTCAGGGCCAACTCCTTCTTCGATAAATTCTCATCACATGAGTCACACTTCCGTCCGACTTAGATTTCCTAAACTTAGACAGAATTTCAAATGTTTTCAAAATCAAAAGGAGCACAAACTGTCTTTAGTTTTATGGCAACACATAATGGATAATAGTTATCCTATTATATAACAGAATTTTCTTATAATAGGACCTATATTAAAAAGAAATTTCTTCCATAAAATTTTGAACGCACAAAGCTTAATCAAGGTTTAAGATGGAGTTTGGAAATAGTTTTCAACTAATAATAGACGCACCTCAATTATAACCTCATTATCTCAAGGTATACCTCGTTGTTCTTTGAGTCACCAAACCACCAAGAAAGCGTCAAACAAGCTCTCCAAAATTAAGGTTGTGAGGATGTTCAATTTCAAAAACCATTTTGATGTCACAAATCAATTTCAAGGACCATTTTGATGTCACATGTCAACTTAAAGGACAATTTGTGAGAAAAAAGGGACATATGAGACTCACTTATGTGCCACATTAGTATTTAACCAAATTTTTAATAGAATTGTATCGAAATAACCACATTGATTTGTGAAACATTTCAAAAACCACATTGATTTATTTTCAATTTTAAGAACCCTCTTAATTGTCATGGTCAATTTCAAGAACCAATTGTGATAATAAAAAAACCCAAATATTTACAATGTTCAACATAATCATGTCTACGTCTACTAAGAGACATTGCTCTACTATAAAAAAAAACCAAGTACAAAATACACTTTGAGTTAAATCAACATACCCAAACCTAAAACCCGTGTACAATCTCTCACAATACTTCCCAAAAACTCTCCCAAGAGATTTTTCCCTCTTACTGTCTAATTTTCTCCCAACTCGCGCTCAACTCCGAAAGTTTACCAAATGCACAAATATTACATCTAGTTATAATCATACACCAGCAACCCATTAAACTAACGTCAACAACTAAGACCAAAATGGTCTTTAGCCTATACGATCCCGTGCCACGCCACAACACCAATACAAATTGAACTTCAAATCTTGTATCACCACACATTCAGATAACAAATATCCGAGCCAATCCCAACAAATTGACTATTAAAACCACAACAAATTTGACTAAATATGCACCTATCCTCAAAGCCTCAATGTCAATTCATATCGACTTTCATATATAAAAAATCACAAAAAACTAGTGAATTTTTTTTTTGTCAAACAATAAATTCATTAAATTAAAGGCTAACAGAATTCAAACTCACACCCTAATAGAAAAACAATTCTCCTTCTACCACTTAGATAGAGTCACTTGCAAACAAGTGCATAATTTACAAAAAAAGAATTAAATAAAAATTTGCACAAATAAAATTCAAACTCAACAAGAATTTCAAAAGAACTGGAATTCATTAACATAGATGTTAACATTACAATCGTTAAGATTCTTACCTACATTTTCTACGCTAAACCCAAAAGCGAAACCCCACCAAATAACACGAACATTTCATAAAACACCTTGCCTACGCAAAGTCCAAACCATGCTCCTTTCTATCTGTACTAAAACCCCATTGAAACCCTAAGCCCTCTCACCTCTGATGCGCCTAGCAAGCTGGATATCCTTGGGCATGATGGTGACCCTCTTGGCATGGATGGCGCACAGGTTGGTGTCCTCAAAAAGCCCAACGAGGTAGGCCTCCGCCGCTTCCTGGAGGGCCGCAACGGCGGAGCTCTGGAACCTCAGGTCGGTCTTGAAGTCCTGGGCGATCTCACGGACCAGGCGCTGGAATGGGAGCTTTCGGATCAGGAGCTCAGTGCTCTTCTGGTACTTACGGATCTCACGGAGAGCAACAGTTCCGGGCCTGAAGCGGTGGGGCTTCTTCACTCCGCCGGTGGCCGGAGCAGACTTGCGAGCCGCCTTGGTGGCCAGCTGCTTGCGGGGAGCTTTTCCTCCGGTGGATTTACGGGCGGTTTGCTTGGTGCGAGCCATCGGTGTATTGGATTGGAGATTGAGATGTGATTAGGGTTTCTGAGATTTGGGGATTTCTGATTGATTTGTGAGAGCTGTGGCCATGGAGGGACTTTATAGCGGGATCTGTGAAAAATGGAAATGGGAGAGAACGAATTGAGACCGTTGATTTGGGGTGTTATCGACGGCTGCGCCTAGTTTGATTGGTTATTATTGTTGCGGATCGCTGACGTGGAGGGTGTTTTTGTCGTGCTTGGGCGCCAGTTTGAAAATAATGGCGCGGATATAGAAATGACTTTGGCCGTTGATGCTTTGGTAATCGACGGACGCGGGTTGGTTTAGGAGGTGTCATGCTGATTGAGGATCGCTGACGTGGCTGAATTTTGTTGTCTTTTGCTGTGGAAGTGGGCCGAGCTGCTAAGTCAATGAGTTTTGTTTACTGATCTCATCCAACCCATGATAAATTTTGAGTTTTTTTTTTTTTTTAATGCATCGATATTTTTACATTAAAATAATGGAAAGTTTGACAATGTTACATAATATGGGCATCTTTGGTATCGAATTTGTCATCCATGAGATTATAACATAAGACCTCTCACTTTCAAATAAAGAGAAATATCACCATACCATAATATTGAGTGACTTCACTTTAAATTGTTAGATCATGACGAACATAAGACATTTTCAAGTATTATTATAGCATCATTAAGATCAATAGAAAAGTAGGTATCTAAAAGAAATACTAAAAAATGATTGTTTCGAGATCTATTTCCTAATAAAGTACCACACATTATGTTTCTCTCTCTCTCCAAACGTTGACGTTTTATCACTTATTACATTTAGTTGGTGCGAATTTGGACTGAATCTCTATTACATGCACCGGCGGATCCATTAAGGGGCAGGGGGCTTCAGCTAACCTCCCCAACTTCGATGAACGTTCATAGATACTTTAGGTGCTAATCTTTCGAACTTGAACTTCAGTGAATGTCCATTGATACTTTGAGTATTGCCCTTTTGAAGATTAGAGTTGGCTTCATACATGCCCTCTAACTGACTTCAGGCCTACCAAAATCCAATAAATGTCCATGAATACCTCGGGTTCTGCCCCTTACGTGCATTAACAAGTGTGTAGTGTGCATTTTCAAATGACTTCAGGTTTACCAAGACTCGATGAAATGACGATATGCATGCTATTTTTGGTATAAAAAATTTTGCGCACTGCGCGTGCTATTTTTACTGACCCTCCTAATATTATCTCCTAAATCCGCCACTGATTACATGGCGAGTGATCCGATTCAAACCTCATCATCCTCTTGGTGACTCGGTCTCTCTTCCTCCCTCTGGTGGATTCTACCAACTATAATGGCAAGGTGGTAGATTGCTTTAATTTGCACAACATCAGTGTGAGCCCGATTCATAGACAATGATACCTAGTTGCAATCAAAATTGTACTATGTAGATAGGCTCAATTTGAGCTGGAATAATAAGCAACGATTCCCACATAATCATTGTGAGACTTTTTATATTATAAGTTATTTAGTTTAATTAGTTATAAGCTGTAATAAGTTGCGTCAACTCGATTTTAGTATTTTTTTTGTGAATTTATATTTTATTCTTGTGCGACACTCTCAAGCGGTAAATTTGTATTAAATTTGCACATACCATACATTGCCACATAAATGTTACTTCAAAATATTAAAACACATTTTTCGTTTAAGTACTACATCTACACTCGAAAATAAAAGCCTAATAAATAAACATCTATACGTTACTAGTCTATTATAAAATATTAAACGTGCAAGAATATGCAAAATGAAGAGTTTTTGTTTTCAAGGTTGTGAAGTCTTTCTCAAAAGTTTAAACCTTACCAATGGAACTCAAAGCTTGCATGTTATTAATTTTACAAAATCATCAATTTTCATCGATCATCATAACATAAGATTTTGTGGTATCCACTTATACAAATATTTTAAATTGACGATCAAATTAGTTCATTGTATTCATATAGGATCAAGGATTATAGCTGTAAAAATCATCAAAATCGAAGTTAAAATAACCGTTAAATCATGATTTTTTGTTTATAATCGTCGAAAAGTTTTGTCTCATTATTTGATCTTTGAATGTTTATTTTTTGCAATTTTTGGCGTATGTAATCTCGAAGTATATACAAACTTTGTTTGACATTTAGATCGTTGAAACTAGTTTCGTAGAATGCGTATCTCATCAAAACAATAGATTCATTAACACTTAATAGTTTATTTATACTTTCATGAAGTATAACATAAGATTTTGTGGTATCCACTAGTATAAATATTTTAAATTGAGATCAAGTTCATTCATTGCAATCATATAGGGTTAAGGAGTGTGGCTGTAAAAAATCATCAAAATCAGAGTTAAAATAACCGTTAAATAGTGATTTTTTGTTGATAACCGTCGAAAAGTTTTGTCTCGTTACTTGATTTCTGAATGTTTGTTTTTTTTATTTTTGGCGTATATGATCTCGAAGCATATATAAACAAGTTTGACAATTGGATCGTTGAAATTAGTTTTGTAGGATGCGTATCCCATTAAAACGATAAATTCATTAACACTTAGAGTTTATTTATACTTTCATTAAGTATAACATAAAATTTTGTGGTATCCACTAGTGTAAATATTTTAAATTGAAGATCAAATTCATTCATTGTATTCATATAGGGTCAAGGAGTGTAACTGTAAAAAATCACCAAAATCGAAGTTAAAATAACCATTAAATCATGATTTTTCGTTTATAACCGTCGGAAAGTTTTGCCTCGTTACTTGATCTCTGAATTTTTTTTTTTTGTTGCAATTTTTGGTGTATGCGATCTTGAAGCATATAAAAACAAGTTTGACGGTTGGATCGTTGAAATTATTTTCGTAGGATGCATATCCCATCAAAACGATAGATTCACTAACACTTGAGTTTATTTATACTTTTATTAAGTATAATATAAGATTTTGTGGTATCCACTAGTGTAAATATTTTAAATTGAAGATTGAATTCATTCATTGTATTCATATATGATCAAGGAGTGTAGCTATAAAAAAAATAATCAAATCAGAGTTAAAATAACAGTTAAATCGTGATATTTTGTTTTATAACCGTAAAAAAGTTTTGTCCCGTTACTTGATTTCTAAAAGTTTGTTTTTTGCGATTTTTGACGTATGTGACCTCGAAGCATATACAAACAAGTTTGACGGTTGGATCGTTAAAATTAGTTTCGTAGAATGCGTATCCCATCAAAACGATAGATTCATCAACACTTGGAGTTTATTTATACTTTCATTAAGTATAACATAAAATTTTGTGGTATCCACTAGTATAGATATTTTAAATTGAAGATCGAATTCATTCATTGTATTCATATAGGGTCAAGAAATGTAGCTGTAAAAAAATCATCAAAATTAGAGTTAAAATAACCGTTAAACCATGATTTTTTTGTTAATAACTGTCGAAAAAATTTGTCTCGTAACTTGATATCTGAATGTTTATTTTTTTACGATTTTTGGCGTATACGATCTCGAAACATATACAAACAAGTTTAACGGTTGGATCGTTGAAATTAGTTTCGTAGAATGCTTATCACGTCAAAACGATAGATTCATTAACACTTAGAGTTTATTTATATTTTCATTAAGTATAACATAAGATTTTATGGTATCCACTAGTGTAAATATTTTAAATTGAAAATCGAATTCATTCATTGTATTCATATAGGGTCAAGGAGTGTAGATGTAAAAAATCATCAAAATCAGAGTTCAAATAACCATTAGATTGTGATTTTTCGTTTATAAGGGTTGAAAAGTTTGTCCCATTACTTAATATCTGAATGTTTGTCCCATTACTTAATATCTCGAAGCACATACAAACAAGTTTGATGGTTGGATTGTTGAAATTAGTTTCGTAGGATGCATATTCCATCAAAACGGTAGATTCACTAACACTTAGAGTTTATTTATACTTTCATTAAGTATAACATAAGATTTTGTAGTATCCACTAGTGTAAATATTTTAAATTGAAGATCGAATTCATTCATTGTATTCATATAGGATCAAGGAGTGTAGCTATCAAAATAATCAAAATCAGAGTTAAAAATAACTGTTAAATTCTGATTTTTTGTTTTATAACCGTCTAAAAGTCTTGTCCCGTTACTTGATCTCTGAATGTTTATTTTTTGCTGATGCTATCTCGAAGCATATACAAATAAGTTTGACTGTTGGATCATTGAAACTAGTTTCGTAGAATTTGTATCCCATCAAGTTCAATAGTGTATATATATTAAGTAGATTTAAATTTATTTATTTTGTACGTATAACATTTAAAAAAATTAAATGATATGTATATCTAAGCCGATCCAATAGTCACCAAGTTTTAAAATTTAATTTAATATATAATTATAGTATTTTTTTAGGGTTATACAATTATTAAATTAATATTTTGCTTATTGTGTCTCATGTTATCCACGTGTCTACCCGAACCAACCTGTTATTTTAACAGGTGCTTATCGGGTTATCCGATAACGACTTGATTCGTTATTGTGTCGACTCAAACACTTGTTAATTTTGTGTCATGTCGAGTTATCGGTCCTATATTCCAATTTGATGGGATTGAAACTAACTAGAACCAGGAGGACTAACAAAATCGCAGCTTCCAATTTTCCCCAATTTCAGCAATAAACAAACAAACCCTATTTTCCCACATGCCTTCCCTTTCCTCCGACTTTCTCCATTTCTCAGCTCTCTTCTTCTTCTCCAAGAAACCCACCCGCCCTCTGAACCAGTCAACCCCGCAGCAATGATACGTAACCGCCCCATTTCCAACTTCATCACCACCGTCGATTGAGCATTTGCTACTGAATTCTCATCAGCTTTGTTCCGAAGCAAGAACAGTAAGCACCAAACAATTGTATTTGTAGATCGGATTGCGCAGCCATGGTGCTTCCGCTCCTGAAGCTCGGGACTCTGGCCATCAAAACTCTCAGCAAACCCGTCGCCGCCCGACTCAAACATCAAGCTGCAGTGCATCCCAGGTTCCGCCAGTTAATCGTCAGCATCGCACAGGTAAATTTTAACTACGATACATTGTTTCAGACGGTGAATTAGTGATTTGTATTTCGTTGTAATGTGATCCCAATACATTTTTTGACAAGTTATTCTTGCCCCCATTTGAAATTTACTTTCTTTTTAACTCGGAAATCAAAAAGTTTCATTTTTTCTTGTTGGTAATCAATTTTTGAGCTTACCCATCTGGGCTGTTTAGTTTATATCGTCCCAGCTAGTGCTTGTGAATCGCATTTTAGTTTATCATCCCGTTTCGACACATGGGTTGTGTTATGTAGTGTCGTAAAATTATTGTTGACAGTGGTGCTAGAGCTGAGCTACTGTTTATACTTTTGTGGAATCTTGCTTTCGGGTTTTTGTTAGGTTTATCTGCTTGTAAATTCATGTTACTGTATGAATATGATATTACAAACACTAAGTTCTGATGCTGGTTTGCTTGAAATCTACTTTCTTTGTATGCATTAATCTCTGAAGGGATTTAATCTCTAATGTTTTGGGATTCAGGCAAACCATCGAATCACCACGAGGATGCAAAGGCGCCTATACAGTCATGCGACTGATGTTGAGATTCGCCCTTTGAATGAGGAGAAGGCTGTGCAGGCTGCTGTTGACCTTATGGGGGAGCTCTTTGTCTTCTCGGTAATATTTAGTGGTAGCTACTCGTTTTGCAGTTTCTCATAGCTGTTTCGCTTAAGTTTACGATTTATTATGATTTATCAATGCACACTGGAAGGCTCAAATGAAAATGAAAATATGTAGATTTGGGCTGTGTCTAATTGCATAAGTGGACTTGATTGCTCTATTGTTACTCAAGGACTAAAAAAGGGGGCAATTGAACTTATGGAGGTGTCTTTGGGAAATATGACTTCGTTTTATAAGTCTCACATGCTCTATGGACGGGAATTTTGGGCTGGCCTAGGATTCTTTCGTATATAACATTTGGGAGGGAAGGGCAGGTTGTTGTGCTTAAAGTGCACGGAAATCTGACTCACAGACCATGGTCGCCCCACTCAAACCAACTGTATATGTAGTGATTGTTCCATGATAAAAACTTGCATTCCTAACTTTCTATATATGTATATATATACACAGGTTGCAACAGTTGCTTTGATATTTGAAGTACAAAGAAGCGCTAGATCAGAAGCAAGAAAGGAGGAAGCACGCAAGCAAGAACTAGAGGTATTGTGCCAATACCTTCTTTCTTAATTGATACTGAGTCAATGTGTTAATTTGCATCTGTATGCCAACCTTGACATGCTATTATTTCATTGACCTTATGAGCATATAGAACTTTTGTTCAGTAACATTTTATGCTCTTTGGAAAATGGTAACTCTTTATTCAGGTATTGAACTACCTGAGGCAAACTGCCATCTTTGGTTTCATTTTCATTAGTGTCGATAAAATCATATTTATTTGAATACAGAAGATGTACAGTTTTTCCACTAACTGAAATACAGTCACTTGTCAAAACCGTATGCCAAAGGTCAATTTTGTTGCTTCATTACAGTGGAAATGAATAAAGCAGCTTGGAACTCTCATATTAGGTTTACCTTTCATTTATTTGCAAATCGCTGCCCTTCCCCTTCCCCCTCTCTCCCCCCCCCCCCAACAAAAAGAGCAAGGAGAATGTCTCTCTTCCTTTCTCCCTCTCTTTCTATTTTGCTCTCTTGTGCACTCTCTGGTGAACAAGATGGTACAATATCATCTTCTCAATTTCTTATGTGGATAAAGTACTATCTGGTGACAAACTAGATATATGCAGTTTGTCCTTCCAAAGACGAATGAAAGATAGACACCTAGAGCATGCCGATGTTGATGAATATTACCTTACAAACCAAGAAAACTCTATGAAAGAACTAGTCTAGGGTTGGGGATATCTAATATCGCAAAAATCTTGGTGGATTATCATGAATAACCTAAGACCATGTTATAACAACTTGGGTAGACTTGTATTGTGAAACAATCATATCACAGTTCGGTAAATATATATCATACTATGCAGTATGCACAACCTCACACAAGTCACACTACATGCTTCTTAGAACAATACCTATCAAATTTTTCAGGGGCCTAACTGCCTGCCTGCCGTTCACTGTTTTTCAGGCACTCAAGCAAAGAGACGAAGGCTTATCAAGAGAAGTAGAACTTCTTAAGGAAAAACTTGAAGAACTGGAGAAGCTTGCCAGGGGACGAGGGCTTAGCGGTATTATCAGTTTCAAGCGCCCTGATACAGAATCTGCAAAGTCAGAAAAGTAAAGCCATCCTGATCATACACAAAAATCATCTAATAAATATGGTTTTTAACCCGATTTTAATTCGTACAGTGCTTCCCTCGTTGCAGAGGGAAAATTTTCACCCTTGATTCTTTCGACCGTAGGTCATCTTTTAGATTGATGCCTGGCTTCATTGCTTTCGGAATGTATAAACATTGTTAACAGAGAGATGCCAAGTTACTGATGGCTTTGGTGTTGTGGCATTAGTCTTCCAAACATATTTGGTTTTTTGGAGTGCAAATAGATTTTAATTTTAACGGAGTTAGCATAAAAGGACCAATACTCCATATTTAATTAAATACAAAGACCAAATTTTTGAAATTTTAGTTTAGGGACTAAAGCTATAGTTAAAAAACTATTGCTCTTGTTTCATCGAAATGAGATTCAGTCACTCTGAGCATATCTTTCTCACTAAGATTTGTAAAAACTAATTTTATTGTTCTACTTTATCTGTGCTTATCTTTCTCCCTAAGATTTTGAAATGCGATTTAATCACTCTCACCTTTTACATATTCCCTAATTCTATTTGACAGATCATATTCTACGTCACCTTTCAACGATCATCTATGCTATCATATTGGAAATCTTTCACATGTCTAACTGTTAATCAAATAAATAGACGAAATGCTAAATTGGTACATGACCAATCAAACCTTTTATAATTTGGTTGACTTATTGCCTGATTCTAAAACGATAGGGGTGTGCTATCCACACACTCTATTTTACTTCTCACACACCACTTAATAATTTCTGTCCATTGATATTCTTCGATTCATCTGATCCGACGCCCGAAAATTAGAAGGGTGTGTGAAGTAAAATAGAGTGTGGATATCACACCCCAAAAGATAACCTCAAAAAAAAAAAATAAAAAAAATTCAATCATCATTCAATTTTATACTATGTGTATCGAGCAGTGTTTCCGGCACACTAAAAAATCTATTCATAAAATGCTGATTAAGTTTAGTAGTGATGATACACATTTAAAGCAGCACAACCATCCCTTTTAATTCCCTTCTATCTCCACAAACAGGCATCAAATTAGGAATCTGATGGATAGTGGATGCTCTCTTTTATCCCTTTCTTAGTCGACTTGTCTTCCCTTTCTCTCTCTCCCCCACCAAGAAATAGGTGGACTTCGATCTACCGTTCAACCTATAATCCGTACAACTCTTGTTTCTCATTCGAGCATGCATGGAAGGAGCAGAGTTGTAGCCAAATCGAACTCCCTTGACCTCTTAAATGCTTTAATATAGAATTTTCGGTTTTTTGTCGCGCCTTGACATCTTTCCATGAATGACCATTTATTATAATTTTTATAAAAACGCTTGTGAACATAAATATTTTATTGTAAATTTTTATTATTTCATAGATATTTAACAAGAGGAGATATGGACTCAACATGACAGTATACGAAAAAAATATAGGGGGTCAAAAGTCCAAACCATTCTCATATGTCCTTATAAGTTTTTATTCGCAATTATCTTATAGGTTATGTAAACTGATGAGTTTATTTATTACAAGTTACAACTTACAACTATAAATACGTTTCTCCCAATTGCTACTAGAAAATTGTCATCGTGTATTTTATCTTGCACTCGAAGTCTTAAGTTTGATTATGCTATCTCACACTTTCACTTGGATTAGAAAAAGAATTGTACAACAAAGTGAAAATTGAATGTCACATACTCAAACTGTTATTTGTTGAGTAAGGATGATTCATCTATTTAACTGAGTGCATTTCTTGCTCACCACTCAAAAGTGGAGGGTAATTCTCACCTCCTCAATTAATTATCGTTAGACTAGTTTGATTTAAGTGATCTAAAACACAAATGAGCAAAAGTATTCCCTATTTAAATTTTAACTTAACCTTTTATACTTTGGATTTATGTATTTTAGTCTTCACAAGTTAAAAGGCAATTTTATTTTGAGAGTTTTAATAAAACATTTATGATACTGTTCACTTTTAACGAAAAACTATATATTTTTTTATTACTATTCACTATACATCTATTTGTTATTTTTCATTAAAACTATTTATTTATTATTATTTTTTTTAACTTTTCGTTAATTTTTTTTTATTTTAAGAAAAATAAATATAGAATATGTCATTTGCGAACCCATCCTTCCATCCAAGATATAAAGGCCGCGGTTTCTTACCCAACCATGCATCCCACTCCTCCTCTTTTACCCTTTACCCGGTCTGCTTGCACTTTCCGCAGCGCCAGCCAGACATCGAGAGCGAGAGATCGAGAGAGAGAGCGAAAGCGAGCGAAAAGAAGTGTGCCGATTGGAAATTGGCATCAAACACTTTGAGCGAGACTATTGAGTAAGCATCTCCTTTTCGGGTCGAATATTTCTCCTTTCTCTTTTCTTTTTTAGCTTTCTCGCTTCCACACGTCTCGCCGTCGCCACCCCTCCCAGTTCTCTTTCGGTATTAAACTCCGATTAACTGCTGAATTTCACTCTATTCCCATACCAATCGGGCACGCCTGCTTCTGATTAGTAGAGGTTCCACTCCCGTGTTTACTAGTTTTCTTTATGTTTAAGTTAATTTTATGAATTTGGTCTGAATTATGGTGAGTTTCCGTGATTGTTATTCGTAATTCAGGCTGTTTCTTTTTTTGGCTTGTTTATGTACTAATCTGAGATGGGTTTGTGAGTGTTGCTAAATTCTTGATCTTGATGAGTTTTCGATAATCTGAGATGGGTTTGTGTTTGATGTGTGAGTTGTAGGGTTTAGAAGCGGGCGGGGGTTGTGATGAAGGGTTCAAAGAGCACTTGCAAGTCCGCTTCTCACAAGCTTTTCAAGGACAAAGCAAAGAACCGTGTGGATGACTTGCAGGGCATGTTCACGGACCTCCAGTTTGCCAGGAAGGAGAGCCGCTCCATCGATGCTGCACTCCTCGAAGAACAAGTGCATCAGATGCTACGCGAGTGGAAAGCCGAGCTAAATGAGCCCTCCTCGGCTTCTTCTTTTCAGCAGCAGGTAGCATTTTGATCATATCAAATACATATTTGTTTTGAGTGCATATGGAACTAGATAGGTAACTAGAAGCGTCCTGTTACTGTATTAACCATGTGTGATTATTCGTTTATGTAATACATGAACTCATGAAATATGCGGTTATGCTTTTGCTTTAAAGGGCTGTGAATTTTGGTGTTTATGGCGAATATAGGGTGGCAGTCTTGGTTCGTTTTCTTCAGACATTTGCCGGCTGTTGCAGCTATGTGAAGAGGAAGATGATGCCACTAGTCCATTAGCTGCACCGAAACGCGAGCCTAATGATCAAAACTTGCAAGTTGGAGAAAGTTTGGTCTTTCGTGAGGTGGTTTTGCCCCTTTTATTTTTCTTTTTGTTCATTCTTTTCTGAACTGTTAAATGGTATTTGCTTCTCTTTTTTTGTCATTTTTTTTTTCAGTTTTTTGTTGTTTATCCATATAGCTACATGCTTTGAATGAAAAGTGAATCAGTTGTATATGAGCACTCAACTGGTGGTTGCCAACACAATATTTCAGGGATTTAATGTGAATCAAGGGCAACAGGAACCTGCCTTCCCGTTGGCTGATCAGTGCAAAAGCTTCCCTTCCGGAGTTCGCAATGCTGTTAACAATTTGGAAGGGGCTAATCAATTGGACTATCATCAGTTTGAATTGCATCAAGACTTTGAGCATAGTTTCTACCCTTGTTTTCATGGCACAGCTTTGAGGGGGGAGGATACATTGTCTCAGGCTTCTACTTATCTCCCAAGTATTTTCCCTCCGCCCTCTGCTTTCTTGGGCCCAAAGTGTGCACTTTGGGATTGCCCTAGGCCTGCTCAAGGGTTGGACTGGTGGCTAGACTACTGCAGTAGCTTTCATGCTGCTTTGGCATTGAATGAAGGACCACCAGGCATGGGTCCAGTCCTTAGACCTGGGGGCATTGGCCTGAAGGATGGCCTACTTTTTGCTGCTCTTAGTGCAAAGGCACAAGGAAAGGGTGTCGGTATCCCTGAGTGTGAGGGAGCTGCTACTGCAAAGTCTCCATGGAATGCACCTGGTACGTGCATTTTAGCTGTTTTTATCTTTGTTTTGTTGTAAAATTTATTTAGAAGTGATGAGTGACTTTTGTTGTGAATTCTGATCAATTCCTTGTGATTCCAGAATTCTTTGATCTTTCGGTTCTTGAGGGTGAGGTAATCCGGGAGTGGCTCTTTTTTGACAAGCCTCGAAGAGCTTTTGAGAGCGGTAACAGAAAGCAGAGGTCATTGCCAGATTACAACGGACGAGGTTGGCATGAGTCGAGGAAGCAAGTGATGAATGAGTTTGGAGGGCTGAAGAGGTCTTACTATATGGATCCTCAACCGCTGAACCATTTTGAGTGGCACCTTTATGAGTACGAGATCAACAAATGTGATGCTTGTGCCTTGTACAGATTGGAGCTGAAACTTGTTGATGGGAAGAAAAATTCCAAGTCCAAACTAAACAACGATTCAGTTGCTGATCTGCAGAAGCAGATGGGAAGGCTCTCTGCTGAGTTCCCCTCCGATAACAAGCGCAATGTCAAGGGCAGGGCCAAAGTTAATGCAAAGGTTAGTGCCGGAAATGTCTACTATGCTCCAAATCGAGGGGCAACAACAAATGGGACATTTGACTACGAGATAGGTGCACCCTACGACTACCTTGTTGACAATGTCAACGGATATTACATAAACTAACTGATAGAAGTTTGATGGGCTCGAATAAGCTGCATGCCCATCCTTAGTTTCTAGTTTAAATTACACGGTGTGGCGGGGGTCTTGCATTTTTACTTCACTTGTCAGAGGTTCTTCCGCATTCTACTACTACGAAGTCAAGCACATTTTTTGCTCTATAGACACAATGTTAATAGCTCATCCTCGCACGGAATGCCGCTTACGCTCCGAAGAACATATTCTAACTTCGTCACGGTACATTTCTATAACTAATTGTGATATGATCAACTGTGGAATTGGAATTTGGATGGATGAAACACTATTTGCCACCAATTGTTGTATGTTTGGGTTTTAATCTTTTCTGTCGACGGCATGTCCTGTTGTTCGGTATATAAGGATCTATCTACTTATGCAGTTTCTATGTTTGTCTCTGTTAAAAGCATCACTCACCTAAGAGTGTTTAGTCTAATGGTCAGGCCTTTGGTTTGTTACCAAGAGGTCTGGGGTTCGACATCTCTCAAGGTACCCACCTAGCAATTGCTAGAGTTTCTTGCCTACCAAATGTTGTGTGGTCAGCAGGTGGCCTAGTGAGTAGTCGGGTCAAAGACCCGGAGACACTAGATTCCCAAAAAAAAAAAGCTTCACTCAAAAATTTGTAAATGCTGTTTTTACAATAACCCTCCATTCATAATGCTGCTACTTTTTCAGATAATGTTTCTCTTTAGTAGATTTCAACAGGATCAGAGAAACTTCGGTAAAACTACCTGATTAGGTTGAGATTCTATCTATTGAGAGAAATCGAGGAGTAAAATAGACGGCTACCATCCTCATTGGTGCTTAAATGCAATTCAAAAGAAGAAAGAATGCGTCGTGTTACGTTGATCTGTAGTAAGGAACGGGTTCGGACGGTACGGCCCTCGTGCCACCCCACGGGCAATGCGTAAAGAACGCGTCGGGATAGTCCCCGTGCGCATGGAATCATTACGCGCCCGCGGGAGACCATCCCTAGAATTCTACCAAAAAAACAAGAAGCCATTATGCATCATACATTGCATTGCATCACCAACACATAAAAGCTACGTAGAGATAGGTTCGCATCGCGTCTTCATTGAAATGTTTAAAGCTTGCTTGACAAGCATGGTTTGGAAATTATTTAGAACTACTACTGATTTTGGTCAGAGAAATAAAACTCCCACAGCAGCTGACACAGGGACAACCTATCTAGGCATCGGGTCTTCTTCCTAAGCATCACCATCATCTTCGACATTGTTAACCCGCTCGCATTCATCAATCCATTCGCTGTAGCTGCAAAGTTACAACTTTTGACATGAATAAAAATAGCCGCGGAGCTACAACTCTCACATTCGTGTGTGTGTGTGACCACGGGATTACCCTTTGGTGAATCGTGATGGACAGATTTCGGACCAAAAAGAGAAATAGCGAGAAATAATTTACTTACACGTCTATTGGTTCAGATAAAGCTGCAAACAAAGAGGAAACCAGAGTTAGATGAAAACAAAAAAAGAAATGCATAAACCTCTGAGAAATGACATTTTCATAACAATCTAAGGGTTTAGGGTTTAGGGTTTAGGGTTCAAAAGCGGTCAAATATCATCCCATTAAAATTCAACTCCAAGGCTCCAACGAAAGGGGATATAATTTTCAAATTAGGGACCAAGTTTTGCGCAGACCTGTGATGGTGGTGCTGAAGCTTTCCTGGCATATTCTACAAGAAGCTTCCCCAATCAAGTTCTTCATGTCACTGAAGCAAAGATAAACGATAAACGCGAGTTACAAGACCAAAAAAATATGCAGAACCTAACATTCAATAACAATCTCCTAAAACTAGTACCGGGTTATGAATTCCTCTGCAGAAGGTTAAGTAAAGAGAACTCAAAAACCAGAACGAAATCAAACAACGGCACTCACATGCGGCATTCAACACTGGTGCCATGGCTGCAGAAGGGACAGCTGAAGACGGTATCAAGCTTGTCATTCCGCTTCTTAGGAGGCGGTTTTGCTGATGATTTCCTCTTCCCCATTGCTCAAAATGTTTTCTGTAACATCAATGTCTCACTCATCATTAACGGTAGCAAATTACTGCTTAAAACAAGAATGTTCCCGAATAGCGAATGCCTTTTGTTCTGAATACAACCAGACGAATTTGGGATTCACAACCAAGCATCTCAGCATTGTACAATGTCAAAGCATAATCCCATTCGAAATATTAAACATAAAAAATAAAACATAAATTATGAACAAATAATTGGGTTCCACACTGAATTATATGTAGAACGGACGATTTAATGGTAGAGACATGCAGCGACGGGTGAGTTTGTAATTAAGTAGAACATCTGGTTGTACGACGAGATCTCGTTTGGAGGTACTTTTAAAATGATTGAAAATGTTTTTGGTGAAAATATTTTTTGAACCAATCTTGAGTAATAGTCCAAATGGATCTCGGAAAAACACTTTGCAAAAAGCACATATCTCGTGTTTTTTTTTTCTTCAAAACGCACTTAAAATTGCTTCTGAAACCCAAAATCAATTTCATCACTTTCCAAACGAGTCATAAGTCCTGAGTGATTCACCATCACCTCTTGAGGTAAAAATAAATCATTGGTAATAAACAAAATATGATGTCCCAAATTCATGAACAAATTTAACCCTAGTACATTTTCAAATTAAAGCTATTTGTCTAGTTTTGCTCATAGACGAACAAGAAGCTGATAATGTTACGAATTGTAACTTTCGATGAATATATTACCCAAATTTAGAGCATATATAAGAAAACTACATTTTCCCTTTCTTCTTCGTTTTCTCGGGAACCAAACAGGTTGTAATTTGTAAACATAAAGAAATTAGCATCAATCAAATCCCAAAAAAATGATGAAATATAGAAGCGAAATGCGAAATCTTACGGAAATCGATGACGAAGGAGCCGACTTGGTAATTTACTCTCTGCAGGTTTTGGATTTGTTGCAAAATATAGTGTTCTTCCCGACCCGACTGAGAAACGCTTTAAAATGTGTCAGGAGAAGGAAGCGGTTTCAACCGTTCAAGCGGGAACCGAAACGATGTCGTTTGGCGTCACAGTTTGGGCCTAAAACCTGGCCAAATGGGTCATGTTTATCGTACAAGGTTACTTACGTATGTTAAACTTGTTATCTTAACATATTTTTAATAAATAACTCGATAATTATCGGATTTGTTAACAGGTCATACAGTTATGTCAATTTAATGGGTCATATAAGAATTAGTTATGTCTAGGTTTAGCAAATGATATGTTTTTGAGTTCTTAACGAGTGATCTGATAATAATTAATGGATTGATTCAAAACCTATTATTTTTCACTTAATATCATGTCGCGTTAGCAAGTTGTGTAAGAAATTGCTGTCTTAGTCCTAAGCAGTGGTCAATAACAGTTCAATTAAAGATATTTTTTTTAGAACAAAACGATATTATCTACACTAATAAAACTTCATAATAGACTAACAAGATTAAATTTTAAGTTAGCTCTTGTCAAAAATTGAACCAAGCCATCTCACTTACATCTTACAAGTGAAGACGAGTGATACTAAACTCGTAAGCAAGCGGAAATTAAGAGCATTTCCACCGGGGCCTCAATAGGCCAGCCCCCAGTCCAAAAAGGTGCTGGCACCCTGTCCATGAGCTCCACCCCACAAAATTGCCCAGCCCCCAGCCCAAGCTGGTCTCTGGGCCGGCCTAGAATGGACTGAGAGAGAAGCCGGGCCATTGGCCTGGCGCGTGCAGAACAATCGCGCCTCGGCGCAAGTAGGAGACAAGAAACAGGCGGCGGGGCCCAGCGCGCAGGCGCACTCAGTCTTCCCCGGGTGTGGGCGACGTGGCCGAATATATGCCGTTGGATTTCCAACGGCTAGTTCTTCTAGACCGTTGGATTTCCAACGGTAAAAAAAATTCAAATTTCTGTTTTAAAATGGACCGTTCGATCAAAGATCAACGGTCCACGTTTATCCTATATAAAAAATAAAAAAAAAACCCAACGGTCAGATTTATGACCGTTGGACACGTGGCATGATCTTGACTGTTGGATTTGAATATTTTTCAAATCCAACGGTCCAGATTAATTAAGCACATTAAAATTAATTTAAAATTATAAAAAAATACAGAAAATTATTTTTAAAATACAGAAAAATTTTAAATTTTTTTCTATAAATACCTAACCCTCATCTTCCACTTTACACCACATTTCAATATTTCTACACTTTCTATACTATCTACATTTCAATATTTTCTACACTTTAAGAGAGAAAAAATGTCTTCGTGGAAGCTCATTGAAGATCTTACGTTGTGTGAAAGTTGGGTTCGCACTACTCATGACCCGAGTACGGGTAATGAGATGGATAAGAGAGAAATGTGGAGTAAAATTACGAAAGCGTTTTGCGATGTACATGGAAAAGACTCTAGAACTAGTCAAGGTCTTCAAGGTCGTTGGAAAAAACTCAATGCATCATTTACTTGTTGGAAAAACGGCGTCTCTCTTGCTTCCGGTAATCTGCGTAGTGGGACGAGTTTAGCGGATCAGGTAACAATATTTTTATTTATTTTCTTATGTAATTTGTATGTAATTTCTTATGTAATTTATATTTAATTTGTATGTAATTTCTTATGTCATTTCTTATGTAATTTTTATATACACACACATTTATATTGTTGTTTCCCCTCTATTTAGTATTAATATTTTTCCTTAATATGTAATTTCTTATGTAATTTTTATTTAATTTGTTATGTCATTTCTTATGTCATTTCTTATGTAATTTTTATATACACACACACATTTATATTGTTGTTTCCCCTCTATTTAGTATTAATATTTTTCCTTAATATGTAATTTCTTATGTAATTTTTATTTAATTTGTTATGTCATTTCTTATGTCATTTCTTATGTAATTTTTATATACACACACACATTTATATTGTTGTTTCCCCTCTATTTAGTATTAATATTTTTCCTTACTATGTAATTTCTTATGTAATTTTTATTTAATTTGTTATGTCATTTGTTATGTCATTTTTATTTAATTTGTTATGTCATTTATATGCATTTCACCTGCATCAATATTTTATTTTATTTTATTTGTATTACACCCGCATTTTTAACACTATCTTATCCCACATTTTTATAGACACTACAAGCTCAAGCATTCTACAATGCAAAGAACCATAACACATCATTCAACAAATGGGAATGTTGGGAAATTGTCAAAGATTGCCCTAGATACAAAATTGTCCCAATCGGTCCAGAAGTTGTCATGCACAGCGTGGGTCTACATAGTTCGTCAGAACCAGACACGGCCGAACAAGAACCCGACACATTTGAAGACACGGAAGGGACGCCATAACAAGTGCCCGAGACCCAACCAACTCGTCATTCCCTCAGGCCTCAAGGTAAAAAGGCATCAAAGAAAAAAGGTAGTTCTTCCAAAAATGACTACACTAAATACATGGAGGAACTTGCTCGCCAAGGTGAACTTACCATGGCACGAGAACAGGCTAGAGATGAGGAGAAAAATGCTGCAATGGCAGCACTACTAGCAGCTACTGAGGCTCGTGATGCGGCGGCTGAGAGACAAAGAGAAATAGTTAATCGAGAGAACGAGCTGGTTAGAGAAGCATTGCAGCGAGAAAATGAATTGCTTAGAGAAGAAAGGATGGCTCAAGCAGATCGTGACACTATGAGCAAGTCTCTAATAGGAATGTCTCCGAATTCAAAATATTTTTGGAGCTCAGAAAAAAAAGATGTCATGCGAAGGAGGCGTGCAAGAGATGCAGAAACTTATCAAGGGGGTTCTAGCTACACAAATCATAGCAACCAAGATCCTAGCACCACATATCCTAGCTCCAATGACTTTGTATAATTTCGTATTTATTTGTAGTACTTTATTTAAATTCTTATGTAATTTTTATGTTTTTTATTTTTTTCTTTTGAACTTTATTTAAATTCTTATGTAATTTTTATGTTTTTTATTTTTTTCTTTTGAACTTTATTTAATTTCTTATGTTATTTCTTATTTATTGTTAGAACTTTATTTACTTTTATTTAATTTATTATGCAATTTCAATGTGATAATTTATTTATTTTTGTACTTTAGTTAAACACATGACATAAGATTACATAAAATCACCAAATAAGATTACATAACTTAAAAACAAAACACACTACATAGAATTACATAAACTTAAAAAAAAAAAAATTACATAAACTTAAAAACAAAACACACTACATAGAATTACATAAACTTAAAAAAAAAATTACACTTTATTCTTCAACCACAAGCCTCATTTTAATTTTCTTCACCTTCTTGCAATCCCCATTGGTGGTCAATCAAGTCATTCTGGCGGGTTACGTGCATGTATGGCTCTTGCAAGTGAGTGTACCGCTGAACGATCAATTCATTGTAACGTCCATCCCGTTCCAACGGCTCGTGTTGCACGGGATCTTCGGTATTGTCATGAGCATAGTAGATACGTGTTTGTGAGTTGTTGATCGGATCCGGCTCATATTCATCGACGACATCATAATCGTATTCATCTTCAACAATCATGTTGTGGAGAATAATACAAGTCATCATGATGGATCGAAGAGCCTCGACATCAAACATTCTAGCTGCAGCCCTAACAATCGCCCAACGAGCTTGCAAGATACCAAAACAACGCTCGACATCCTTCCTACACCCTTCTTGACATTTTGCAAAGTGTTTTTCTTTTTCAGTATGTGGATGCGGCACTGTTTTGACAAATGTATCCCACCTTGGGTAAATGCCATCTGCAAGGTAGTATGATCCCTCGTATTGGGTACCATTAACCCGAAATGTGCATTTCGGCGATTTTCCTAGCAGCAGGTCGTCGAACACTGGGGATTGGGCAAGGACATTTAGGTCATTCTGAGCTCCAGGAACACCGAAAAAAGCATGCCAAATCCAGGTATCAAATGAAGCTACCGCTTCCAAAATGATGCTTTTGGCTCCTTTTCTGTTGCCATAAGCTCCTTGCCACGCACTTGGACAGTTTTTCCAAGTCCAGTGCATGCAGTCAATGCTTCCAATCATGCCAGGGAAGCCTCGCATCTCTCCCTTCCTTAAAAGCCTTCGCATGTCCCTTGGCGTGGGTTTCCGAAGGTACTCACTGGTGTAGAGGGCTTCAATTGCAGAGCAAAAGCGCATCAGGGTCTCCAGAACAGTTGTTTTTCCCATCCTCGCGATCTCATCCACTTGATCTGCAGATGCTCCATATGCAAGCATTCGCAAGGCAGCCGTAATTTTTTGCTCCGGAAGAAGACCTAGAACATGAAAAGCATCCTCTTTTTGCACAAAGTATGGATCATGGTTGCAAATAGCACTCATGATTTTGTCGAACAAACCTCGTTGCATTCTAAAACGACGTCTAAAAATATGATCTGGGAATATGCTGTTGGGAATAAAATAATCTTCTAACAGATCTTTACCTCGTCTTTCCCTTTTTCTATCGAGGTTTGCAGCACGTCTGGGTTTAGCTATCTGCCCCACGGCTTCCATGACACGGCGGGAATGTGAAGCCCTCTGCCTTCTATGGTGATCATCCTCATCCTCTTCCATGAAGAAAGCCTCATCTCCACCTCCATCTTCCTGGAGATTGGCCAATTCTGCCTGTTGTGCCAACAACCTTTTCTGTTGCTCCTGCAACTGTTTATACACTCTCCTTGAAGAAGACATTGTAATAAGAACTCAAGATTTGAAAACGATGAACAATGATTCTGAGCTAAAAAGAAGGATTGAGATTGGTGTGAAGATAGATGTAGAGATGTAGGGTTTATATGGACGAAAAAAGTAAGGATGAGGTTCTGGACAATGTCACGTGGCACTACGTGATTGGTTGAAAATCCAATGGAAATCTTGGCAAAATTATTGTAATCCGGATGTGACACATGGCACTACGTGATTGGTTGAAAATCTTATCGAAATCTTGGCTAAATTATTGTAATCCGGAAGTGACACGTGGCGCGCCAGAATTGGTTGGAAATCTTATCGAAAATCTATCCACAAAATAGTACGTTTCGGATAATGACACGTGTCATTACGAGATTGTTTGAAAATCTTATCGAAATCTTGACTAAATTATTGTAAACCGTACGTGACACGTGGCGCGTCAGAATTGGTTGAAAATCTTAGCGAAAATCTATTCACAAAATAGTACATTCGGATAATGACACGTGGCGTGACGAGATTCGTTAAAAATCCTATCCGAAATTAAAACTATTTTATTTTTTTATTCTTTTACAAAAAATTTAAAAATATTATAAATGCGCTGGCACCCAGTCTTAGGGGTGGAGATGCAGTGGCCTATTACTGTTCATTGGAGTCTGTTACTGTTCACTTGAGTGGATAAATGGGCTGGGTGCTGGCACCCAGTCTTAGGGGTGGAGTTGCTCTAAAGAAATTATAGTAAAAAAAAAAGAAAAAGAAATAAAAAGTCACTACCCAACTTCAACCGCAACGTTCAAAAAACCCTAAGCCCCTGTTCAGAGCTCGAACTCAGTCACTGATGGCGTCCGTTCAATCTATCTTTCTCCACGCTCCTCTCTTTCCCCTGCGACCCCGCCACCTCTCCCCTATGACCCTTGAACCCCCTCGAAATGTCCATCTTACCCTTGCCCGTTCTTCCAATCGGAAAGCCGTCCCAGTCACAGAGCAGGAGGTCCTCCGAGCCGTGGCCGAGTCCGACGAGAAAGTCCTCCCCGGCGTGAGAACGTACGAGAACGACGCTGCTTGGCTCAATTTAGTCGGCGCAGTCGAATTCGAGCAGGCTCTGACGGCTGCTGCTGCCGACGGAGGACAAGCAGCCGACGAGCACATCAGCTCGGGGATGCCCGCTATGGTTGTGGAGACCTTATTCCCGGGTCATCCGGGCCCCCGCAGCACAGTCTCGACCCGATTGGTCAGTTCATTTTTATGTATCCATTTTGTATATTAGAAAGCATGTAACTTTGTGCTAATTGTTCTTAATGTAGTTGTCAATTCGAACTAATTAATCATCAAGTGCAATTTGCTGAACTGATCAATTTTGATATTGTTCTTTGAGAGTTTGTTTTCGTAGTTTGAATTGGTTTTTGCTGGATTGGTGCTGTGAAGTTGACATTTTTATAGTAGTTATGAATGTAGTTGAGAATTCGAACTAACTAATCATTAAAATGCACTTTGCTGAACTAATTACTTTCGACGTTGTTGGTCGAGAGTTTGTTTTCGTGTTTTTGAATTGGTTTTTGCTGGATTGGTGATGTGAAGTTGACATTTTCAACAGTTTCTGCCTGCTAGGAAAGTTAAAGAGAAAGCCGGCAAACTGAGAAGGTCCATCACTGACGATATGCTGTCAACCACTACGTCGAGAAACATTCTTTCGATGACATTTAGGCAAGTAGTGCTACACCTGCTGTGGAACTTTGAGCTAGTTGTCTTTAAATCAGGAACGGAAAGGGATATGGAGGATCTCGAGAACCCAAGAGAGGTTTGCCCTTGTTCTTTATTTGTAATGGTTCTGGTAAAAGATTTTGATATCTGCATCACTATCTTGTAAAATGTAATATCATAGTAATCTCTGTCCTGCAGGTGCCACATGATACTGATAGGTTCAGTTCTCTTATGCATTTCGTATCAGCAGGTCCCTGCATCTTTCGCCCTTAGTTCATCGGATGAACGGATTATCTCCGTGCTTGCCGAAGTTGTGTGCAGCTCTGCTCTTGAAAGCACTGAAAAACAATTTCTTGAAGATTACGTAGGCAAAACTTCGAGTAATCTTCTCCGCTGGTTCCGAAAGCCTAAAAGGACTGTGTCAAAAGATTCATCAGTTGTCATATACAAATTATTTGAAGATGAGATAGTTGAAAATTCTAAGAGTTTGCTGGACCTTTTTAATTCAACAAAGGGAAGTTTTAAGCCCGTAAAAACAAAATCAAAGAACTATTGGTGGACACCATCTGCACTCTCTAAATTGGAAAAAATTGGTGGTCCTGAGTTTAGTTCATGGACTAGCGAGTATGTTCCTGCTTATAGGCTAGAAATTGACGCTAGTCAACATGAGAATGTGAAATTTGAGGGTTGGAGAAAATCTGCAGAGAATAAATGTGAAGTTCTCTTGACACACTCCCAAATGGTACGTTTTTCTTTCCTGGTCGTTGGGCTTCTTGCCTTCAATGGTTCTTGCCGCAGTGTATGTAAATTGGGTACTTTCAAGTTCCGACATGTTGGACATGTTGAAGTGTCCATGTAATGTCTTAGGGTTTTGGGCTTTTAGCTTAAATCTATCTGAGATAGGATAACGATGTGCATGGTGGAGAAGGTTCAGTTTATCCTTTCCTTTCTTTCCAATATTATGCGTATATGCTTCTTTACCATTTAAGTTTATGTAACTTAATACCAGTTCCAGTTGTGAACTATTGATTTATGGAATCAAGTCTGCTTTATGATTTTATTTTATAAAATTTGTAGGTTGGATTGGCGGACCTAATAGATATGTATTACGAAGATCCTTACACAATGCCAGATAAACAGCTATCATGTGGTGTTGTTGCCAATTCTGCTAATTTTTCTAATAAGAAGGTATGGCTGTGCATGTGTTTTATTTCTCTTTGTTAAAGTTAACAGTTGGAGCCTGATCATGTATGTGAAGGGTTCTGCTAATAGTTGTAAAATTAGCGATGACATTTAGATCTTAGAAGGTAAATGGCTGTAGCATGTTTTCTATTTCTTTCAAGAAAAGTTATTGAAGTTTCAAGCTTGTGTTAGGGGGCATATACAAGTGATACGACGCTAGTATGAGAATATCGGGGACTTAGACTAAGATAGGTGTAAGGAAATTGTTGTAACGTGTGCTTTTATTTGCTTTCTTCCATGGGAGTTGTGGGATGGAATCATGGATTTTCAATGCTTTGGATACTCCTATTTGTTTAAGGATTTTTCATAAGTCTTAACCTATTTGTTATGGATGCTCTATGTTTCTTTTATACTTTTAGCACATATTGAAATCGTGATAACTTGTAGAAGGGATGTTTTCTCAACCCAGATTGCAATATCTTCTGGTGTGTCTGGGACCCTTTGATCAATTGAATTCAGATTGGATAATGAATTTCGAAATTGGTTCAATGCTAACTGGTTCCATTTATTTCAGACGGGCTCTTTCTTGTTAAGAATGCTACCTATCACCGTTGCGAGTGGAATTTTTCTCATAACAATTAGTGCTCTTTGTCAACGTGGTTTTCCTTACCCAAATAAAGGTGGAAAGTACTCTAGAGAACACATTTCAATTCCATCATCTGAAGTTGGTAGTGCACTATACCAGTCGGTGGATGCTGTGAAGGTATGCATGTGAGAGGGATGATATCTAGGATCTAGCCACCATGTCAATCAAATTTTAAAATTTTGGATTATGAAGTAAACTTATCCATATTGTTATTTTGTGCACAATTTTCACCTGAGGCTTCTAAGTATGGGAGAATTAGAAGCATGTTGCATATATAGAAGTTTTTCCTAGAAGTGAACTTAATATTGGGCCGTGATTAAATGAAAAATAAAGATTTACCTTTTTGCCTCATCTTATTCTGCTTCTAAATTGTTCTGAGAAAAATGTGAATTTGGTATTCTATTTGGACAGATGGAAGCATATTGCATATCAGTTGTCAGAAAGATAAAGAATGCCCTGGGTTGGCCGGGTGAGATCATGATGGAAACAGATGTGGGTGCTTGGATTGGTAAAGTACCAAATTATTTGAGGATGGTAGGTGATGATTGTTCCAACAACGAAGCAATGTCAACTATTTCTTCTTCTGAGAAAATTGATGAAGACTTGAAAGCATCAGCACAAGATATTGCAAGTTATCAGGTAAACTCGTGTTAAAGTTTACCTTCTTCTGTCTTTTTTTTCACCCACCATTCAACTTAGTTTTCATTCTCCTTCACAAATACACACGTTTCAAATATTTCTCAGATATTTATTTCATCTTTCATAAATGCACCCAGCCCCTCCTTTGTCTATTGGTGAAAAATAGATCGATTATTCTGGTTAATTGTGGTTTAATATTGACAATCGATACTCTATACGTTGGTGTGCCATTAGTACCAAGGAGAATGTTGTTGGCTTATATGCTCTATTATTGATTATCCTCGTTGTACCTTTTCTGGTGTTTTTAACATTTCTGCATGCTATTTGGGCAATATTTAGGTGGTTCTGTCAACTGATGGTGAGATAGTCGGGTTCCAACCTTTAAGCAGTGTGGCTGTTAACCATTGGGCTGCCAATCCCTTGGCAAAAGAGTTATACAGGGGGAGAAAGCTTTCACCTGGTAAGTGCTAGCTGTTTTTGTAACCTGTTAATATCATGTTATGATAGCTGCCACTTGACTTACCTATGGGACTTTCTCAAACAGGTTTAACTGAACCCGGTCTTAAGGTCCAGCGTCCGAACGAGGTCGCCCTCATAGAGTTGTTAATGTCAGTAAAACCAGATGGCTGCTTTGCTTTGGCCCGGCCAGTTCGATAATTGGTTACAACGACAAGAATGCACATCTTGGTGATGCCATCGGCACTCGGCACGCCATGTGGTTTTGCACCTGCGGTATGGAGTTGTAGGGTTTACAGTCAAAGTTAGGTTACATTGCCAATCAATTTTCGTCTGGTTTTGTATTTTAGTTGCAATATAATTGCAAGATGTCAGGGGAAAAAGAAAACAATTACTTTGGTAAAGCTCAATAAATAAATAAACCAGTTATACAAGAGAGAATTTGGCGGGGCCGACTTTGCATTTCCTTTTAAGTTTGTAGACTAACTGTATTTTGAATTTCTTAGCAACTTTTGAACTTTGCTCTCAAAGTGTTTTGGGGCTCGTTTAAAAGAGTTTTTAAAATGACTAAAATACTTTTAGAGAAAATGTTTATTGGTTTTGAAAGCACTCTGCAAGAAGCACTAGTTATGTGCTTCTTTCAAAAAGCATTTTAAGTGTTTTTTCAGTATTTACTTGCATTTTTACAAAGGATTGGTTTCAAAAACATTTTCATCAAAATGTTCTTAGTCATTTTAAAAACACTTACAAACGAGCTTTTAAACAGTTTGTCTAGTTGTACATTGCTTATTTGTTTTTGGGTTGCTGCTTGCTTGATCGATATGTCATCATTATCTGATCGATATATATTTATTACATTAAGAGATGTTTTATATAGTGTTCTAAAAATCAGCATAAGCGGCCACCTAGTCGACGGTTGGTAGAATATCGTCGCTAATTAGGCCAAGTCATCCGGTAAAAGCAACTAGGAGTTAGGCGTCCGCCTAGGCGCTCTCTAGACATTCTAGGTAGCCTAGTCGGCAATCCAGGCAATGGTTTTTTGACAATCACATATTTTGTTTTTGCTCGTTGCCATTTTTGTAGGCTATACGTAGTCAAGCCGGCTAAATCAGCATGGGACAACCTATTACACAAAAGCTCGAATTCTCTCTAACCTTTTAGCTTACTGATATATTTTCTCTTCTACCTCTACTGCTACTTTTTCTCTTCTTAGTTTTATGGGAGATGACCAGCTATCTTTTCTTCATTCAACCCCATAGTTCCTATTTGCCAATATAAAATACAAAAGCAAGGATACCAATACCTACCCTCCCATGTTCTAATGTCCAAATCATGTGGGTATTCACACTGCTTATACGACAAATGTCTATTTGTTAATATTGTTTGATGTAAATCGTCTTTTCAATAATGCACGGAAAAGTAAGTTTAGAGGGTGTTGGGTTAACACAGGCGGCTTTGAGGGGAGCAAAATATGTAATCCTACATGGGTCTTGAATTTAAAGAGGCCTCCGAAAATTTTTGCTATCTAATATTTATATGTGCAATTCAAACGTGCTCTTGGACATATTGTCCAGTTGTCCACTACTTATTTATTTGTGAGTTGTTGCCTACTTAATTGATTATCTGATCGATGTATTTTTATTATTTTTAAGAGATGTTTTCTGCAATGATGTACAACCATCATGTACCCCTGTAGTATGAAACGTACTTAATATTACACTAGTTAAATTATCAAGTTTAAGACCTTTAAATTGAGAGGTTCAATTGTTTGATTTGTGAATTCTAAGTAATTACTCCCCTCCACCCAATATGCCATAGGTTTGGAAATAGTAATTATTTGACAATATTAATTGTTGTCAATACTTGATCAATACGTTGTTAGTATTTGATCCATATGCCGTAAGTATATGACCCATATATTGTAATTATAATCCATGTATCATCATTATCAAATCGAATATGTTGTCATAATCGAATTGGTATGTTGTTAGTATTCGAGTTTGAGCTTGTCTTTAGTTTATCGGAAAATTGCCTCTTTGAGTTTTTCACTCTTAAACTGATATATAAACTTGTTTGTTTATTCGAGCTTGTGTGTGCCATTAAATAATTGTTCTTTAAATAATGAACGGCAATGCATCAAGGAACAATGATATGTTATCAGTTGAGATTCTCTCCAGATCTAATTGTCTAGAGCTCAAGGATCCTGAACGACTCAAATTAAATATTGTAGTCCTCATTAACCCATTTCATTGGTCACCTCACACAAAACTAGAGCCCGAATCTCTCTTTTTTTGAACAGTTTAGATTTTTTAGTTCATAGGCTCCGAACAGTGAGATCTGGAGACAATCTCAACTCGTGTTTAATAGAGGTTGACCTTATACAACATATATTGATCATATTGTGTTGTCAAGGTGTTTGGTCGTGAGTCAAAATAATGCTATGTATATTATTTATACTAATCACATTGTTGATCTAACGAATGCAGAACTAATTTACATTAAAAAGACGGTCAAGAATGTTATCAATAAATGTGATACTCTAGTTATGATAACAAATTTTGAAAAGTAGAACATCGTGATGTCAAATTTGTGGGATTGAGAATTTGCGATCCTTGTTGGTCAGTCCCTAAAATTAGGCTAGGACTGAATTTATTGGGTCTATAAAAACACCATTATCAAGCACATATTATTTTCTGTTTAGGGTTTCAAAAAATGTAAGGCTCAATCGAAGATCAAGTGCAAGATTAGAAGACTGACATTTGCAGATCAAGAAAAGGTCACACCAAGAAAAAAGCTTGAAACAAACAACAAAATAATAATCTGTTTCTTTTACTTCAAGTTAGTAATCCAACATTCTTCTTAGGAACGAAGTTTCAAAGAAAAAGATTAAGTATAAAACTCGATCAATCAAGATAATTATTGTAACTTGCGCAGTAAATGAATTGAGGAATTTTACTTCCTCAAAGGCTACATAGAGAAAATCATTCAAGCAGTTTATGCAGCTTTTGTTCGAAACTGTCCAAATAAGAGTTAGCAAGCCCTTCGCTGGAGAAAAATTCCCTCCATTTTGCATGGTTGCTCCTCACCTCCTCGGCTACCTCACTGCCATCCTCCATCACAGCTTCCACTGCCTTGGCAACACCCTCCTTCGTGAACAGCCCGTCTAAGTCTCCTTTCTCCACTTCTACTCCCACCTTCAAATCGCGGCCCATCATTCGCGCATTGATGATCTGATCACCCACATTTGGCAGCAGCACCAATTGGCACTCATTCAATAGCGCCTCCGACAAAGACCCTGAGCCGCAATGAGTCACAAAGCACCCCACAGAAGGGTGCCTCAAAAACAATGGCTGCTGAACCCAACCCCCGTAAACAACCCCTCTTCCTCGTGTCCTCTCCTCAAACCCTTCCGGCAATGCTGACTCGATCGACTCAGCTCCCATAGGTGGCTTCAGCGCCGCGAAGAAGGGCAAACCTGTGAGCTCAAAACCCAACAACAATTCTTGAAACTGATCAATTTTCAGAATGCATTCGCTTCCAAAAGCGCAGTAAATCATGCTTTTGGCCTCGAACCCTTCAAGCAATTTTGCCCATTTCTCGTCCAACTCTGTAGTTGGGATCTCTGGCACCACCGGCCCTGCGAGAATCACCGGCTTCTTATATTGGGTTTCGATATAATCGCTATATGGCCCTTCCATCTCTCTACAAGTTTTGAAAGCAATAGCATCACATCCACTAAAAGAAAGAAATTGGCGTTGCATGAATGTCACCCCACTGCCGAATTCCTTCAACAAGACAGCTACAAGCCCACGAGCTTCGTGCGTTCGTAGGGTAATCGATGATGCAGGGAAAGATGGCGGAGGCAGCATAAGGTCAGCCACCGTTGGCAGTTTTTCCATTGGATTTCTTTCGGGGGTTGACAGATACCCGATAGTTGCAGGACTAACTGTGCAGTAATGTATGGACTTAACGCCCATATCAAGCTCATGTAACAACTCCGGCAGCCAATGCGTGAAGTCGAAGAAAACAAAATCGGGCTTGAGTTCCCTGAGGGCTTGTCCAACTGCAGGCCGGGTGAGGTCCATGGCGGTCATGAGGAGTGGGTGCAGGGGGAAAGGAACGTCAGTTGTGGTTTCAGTGCCCGGGGGAAGGCCTTCAACGTGAGGGACATTGAGGGGGATGAAGGCAATGCGATCCGGGTGGAGATTAAAAGCCTGTAACTTTTGTAGGGTTTGGACAGGGACAAAGAAGGAGATTCTGTGGCCTCTCTCAGCTAATTTGTTGCAGGTGTGTAGGAATGCGACCAGGTGTCCCATTGCAAACCAAGGATACATGGCAACGTGAAGTTTCTTGTCCCCCATGTTTGCAGTCCGGATGTAGTCAAGCCCGCTAGATCAGCGTGGGGCAACCCTATACACAAAAGCTCGAATTCTCCTCTCACTAGATTAGATTATATTAAACTATCGCTCAGATCAAACAGAACAATTATATTTAAATATTGCTCAGATCAAACAGAACAATCCTTGTACTTACCTTGTTCCATCGAAGAACCAAGGACATGTTGCTACTTAACAGAAATCAGCTCATAAAGCTGCTGTAAGTTGTAACAAAAATAAGACCCTTTTTTTTTCTCTGTCAGGGTTGGAAATGAGTCTGGCATGCCAAAAGGAGATGGTCAAGTACACAAAATCTGCGAATTTGTTGGATATTTAACCAACTGGTGGTTAGAAGTCGATATTGATCACAAGAAAAGGTGATGAGTGAAACGTGGTCGTTTTGGTGACGCTAAATGTGATGTGCCTCTATTTAGCCGACTCTTAGGCGCTAGGCGAATGATCACTGTCCTGATTAATTATTAAACATTTGAAAATTAAGAAAGAATGCCTAGACTTGCTTAGGTGTTCACCTAGCCCAGCTAGGGGCCTGCCTAGACCACCTAGGCACCCACCTAGGTCGCAACTCGACAGAAAATCGATAACTTTCATTGTGCATTTTTTCTCTCAATAAAATGTACGAGATTTATTGAATACTTACATGAACAGTTGTTATGCTTGTTCTCCATGTTTATCAATATGTTCTAATAACCTAAATGTCATTTTACCTTGCAATTTATGTTTTCCTCACACAATTATATTTTTATAGGTATAAATAGACACTTATTTATATGATATAATAAATTTATTTAAATCTGCTTAATAAGCCTAGGCCCCTGCCATGGCAACACCTAAGCCTAGGCCCCTGCCATGACAACGCCTAAGCCTAGGCCCCAACCATGACCCCGCTTAACTGTCGAAGCGCTAGGTCCCAATCCGCTGCCAAACTAGCACAACGTCTTTTATAATCTTGGCTAATACAACAAATGTCTATTTGTTTTTTTTTTTTGTATAAATCCTCTTTTCAATAATATACGAAAAAGTAGGTAGAGTGGGTGTTGGATTACATAGGCGGCTTTGAGGGGAGAAAAATTTTGCCATCTAAAATTTATTTATGCAATCCAAACGAGGTCTTGGACATTTTGTCCAGTTGTGCATTGCTTATTTGTTTGTGCATTGCTACTTGTTTGATCGATATGTTATCATTATCTGATCGATATATTTTTATTACTTTTGGAGATGTTTTTTGAAATGATGCACAACCATTTTGTAGCCCATGTAGTATGGAACGTGCTTAAATTACGGATGGGGATTCTTTCTCCTCCCTTTTTCTCTCACCATTTTTTCTTCTTCTTTCTTTCTCGACAAAAATAAAATCTTAAGCGTTCAAACAGAAGGGGAGAGAAGGGAAGGGGGAAAAAAGGGGGGAGAGGATACTTGTCCTAAAATTACACTAGTTAAATTATCAAGTTTAGGACCTTTAGATTGAGAGGTTCAATTGTTTGATTTGTGAATTCTAAGTTGTCTGGAAACAGTAATTATATGACGATATTAATTGTCGTCAATATTTGATCTCTACATTGTCATTATTTGATCAATATGTTGTAAGCATGGTCTTAAATACCGATAATATCAGCGAAATATCGCCGATATTATCGGTTTTTCGTGGTAACGATATTTTAATTGGTATCCAATTAGTTTTCGTCAAAATATCGCGATATTATCGATAATATCGCGATATATTCGATATTATCGAAACAATCTCGTCGGAAAGGCAGCCCAGGCTGTGTCGTCACACTACCCAGATCTCTCTCTGCAATCCAGGCTCAGATCTGCACCTCAACGATGCCAATTCCGCCGCCGTTGTCGAAGTTGCGGCGAAAGAGCTCGCGGAACGGATCGCAGGTGTAGATCCGGAACCGGTGGTCTGTCCCCATGACGTAGCAGGCGTGGTCTTGGTTGAAGCAGACGTGGAACAGAGACGAAGGCGAGCGCGGCACCGGCGGGGCGGGCTCCGAAGGGGAGGAGGAGAATGGGTGGTTGTTGTAGAGGTTGAGGTTGGGGTTTGGGGGCGATTGGGGGTCGTGGTGGTCGTCGTTGGAGTCAACGACATAGGTGGGGTTGTCGTCGTCGTCGGTGGGATCGGTGAGGAAGGCGGAGGCAGAGATGAAAGAGTGCGAAGAGAGAGAGAGAGAGAGAGAGAGAGTGAGTGAGTGAGAGCAAAGATGAGAGAGTGCGAAGGCAGAGGCGGAGATGGCGGAGATGAAAGAGTGCGAAGAGAGAGAGAGTGAGTGAGAGCAGAGATGAAAAAGTGAATAATATGCGGTGGTTGTGCAAGTTGAGGACTCAAAAAATTGGGTAATGTGAGATAGCAGATGTTGACGTTTTTGGATGGTTTAAAAATTGAAAACCATATACTCTGGATGGTTTTAATCATGAAAACCACCTAAGATGGATGTGTGATGAGAAATAGCAAGGTGAGGTGGACGGTTTATAAAGTGGAATATATATCTTATATATATTGTGTCTTTATATATATATATATCTTATATAAATTATAAATTATTGTTTTCGATTACAATTTTACATAATTTAAGAGCATCTTCAATATAAATTTTAAATAAAACCCCCACAACCATATAATTCTTAAATAAATAAATAAAAGGGTAATAAGTCACTCATGTATCTTACCATGCAATGTATAAAGTGTAAAATATTATATTAATTTATTATATATAAATGATTATGGTGTGTTTAAACTTCTTTTATTAATTACTACATATTTTCTACACTCACAATGTTTGCCAGCTCGCTATATAATCAACTTAAATCAGTTAAATTCATCATGCAATGCATTTCCTTCCAATTTTTTGTGATAAACTAATAGATAATTGACTAAATAAACATCCTGCAAAGTTTCAATAAAAATTTCCAAGTTTTTCTTATAATTTCCGTGGTTTCCATGTAATTTTTATCGATACCGATATTATCCCGATATTTCCATCGATATTTCTGTGTTTTTGGACTACTGATATTTCCAATATTACCAATATTTAATACCTTGGTTGTAAGTTTGTATTCATAAACACAAAAATTTAGAATTTTCATATGGAAAAAAAAACTTGGAATTTGGGTCCTCCTATTCCCAAGTTGTCATTTCCCAATTTCAATGAGTGAGAGTTTAAAAATAACAAATTCTATATTCAAATTACATTGTTCTTTTAAATTAACCAAACAAGAAAATTCTAAATTCTAAAAAATAAAATTTCATTATTTCAATTTCCGTCATTTTAGAATTCTTTAATAATCTTACATTCCCTCGTTCAAACAGAAAAGGTTTCAAAAAATGTAAGCCTTAATCCAAGATCAAGTGCAAGAGTAGAAAACTGACATTTGCATATCAGAAAAAGGATATACCAAGAAAAAAAGCTTGAAGCAACTAACAAAATAATATTCTGTTACTTCTAATTTAAAAGATCGACTTTAGTATTCTGTTTCTTTTACTTCAAGTTAATTAGTACTCCAACATTTTTCTTAGGAATGAAGTTTCAAAGAATAAGATTTATGCATAAAACTCAATCAATCAAGATAATTATCATAGCGTGCGTGTGAGAAAACGAATTGTGGAATCCTACTTCCTCAAAGGCTACGTAGAGAAAATCATTCAAGCAGTTGATGCAGCTTTTGTTCAAAACTAGTCAAATAAGAGTTCTCAAGCTCTTTGCCGCATAAAAATTCCCTCCATTTTGCATGGTTGCTCCTCACCTCCTCGGCTACCTCACCGCCATCCTCCATCACAGCTTCCACTGCCTTGGAAACACCCTCCTTTGTGAACAGCCCGTCTAAGTCGCCTTTCTCCACTTCCACTCCCACCTTCAGATCGCGGCTCATCACTCGCGCATTGATGATCTGATCACCCACATTCGGCAGCAACACCAACTGGCACTCATTCACTAGAGCCTCGGACAAAGACCCTGAGCCGCAATGAGTCACAAAGCACCCCACAGAAGGGTGCCTTAAGAACAATGGCTGCTGAACCCAACCCCCGTAAACAACCCCTCTTTCTCGTGTCCTCTCCTCAAACCCTTCCGGCAATGCTGACTCGATCGATTCAGCCCCCGTAGGCGGTTTCAGCGCCGCGAAAAAGGGCAAACCTGTGATCTCAAAACCCAACAGCAATTCTTGAAACTGATCAATTTTCAGTATGCATTCGCTTCCAAATGCACAGTAAATCATGCTTTTGGCCTCGAACCCTTCAAGCCATTTTGACCATTTCTGGTCCAACTCTTTAGTTGGGGTCTCTGGCACCACCGGCCCTGCCAGAAGCACCGGCTTCCTCAATTGGGTTCCAATATAATCGCAATAGGGCCCTTCTATCTCTCTACAAGTTTTGAAAGCAATAGCATCGCATCCACTAAAAGAACGAAATTGGCGTTGCATGAATGTCACCCCATGGCCGAATTCCCTCAACATGACAGCTACAAGCCCACGAGCTTCGTGCGTTCGTAGCGTAATTGATGACGCAGGGAAAGATGGCGGAGGCAGCATAAGGTCAGCCACCGTTGGTTGTTTCTCCATCAGATTTCTTTCGGGGGTTGACAGGTACAGGACTGTTGCAGGACTAATTGTGCAGTAATGTATGGACTTAGAGCCCATATCAAGCTCATGCAACAACTCTGGCATCCATTGCGTGAAGTCGAAGAAAACAAAATCGGGCTTGAGTTCCCTGAGGGCTTGTCCAATTTCAGGTCGGGTGAGGTCCATGGCAGTCACAAGGAGCGAGTGAAGAGGGAAAGGAACGTCAGCTGTGGTTTCGGTGCCTGGGGGAAGGCCGGGAACGTGAGGGACATTGATAGGGATGAAGGCAATGCGATCCGGGTAGAGATTAAAAGCCTCCAACTTTTTTAGGGTTTTGACGGGGATGAAGAAGGAAACTCTGTGGCCTCTCTCAGCTAGTTTGTTGGAGATGTGGAGGAATGAGGTCAGGTGCCCCATTGCAAACCAAGGATACATGGCAACGTGAAGTTTCTTGTCCCCCATGTTTGCAGGCCGGACTTAGTCAAGCTGGCTATATCAGTGTGGGGCAACCCGAAGCTCGAATTCTCCTCTCGGCAGTTTAAATTATAATATCAAAATGTAGCTCGGATCAAACAAAACAATCCTTGTACTTACCTTGTTCATCGAAGAACCAAGGAGCTCTTGGTACTAATCAGAAATCAGCACAAATAGCTGCTGTAAGTTGTGACTTGTGACAAAAATAAGAAGGAAAAAAATTTGTTTACCCAACTCGGGGTTCGAATTGAGTATTGCATGCCTAAAGAAGAGAGTCAAGTACACAAAATCTGCGAATTTGTTGGATATTTAACCAACTGGGAGTCAAAAGTAGATATCGATCACGGCAAAAGAAGATGAGTGAGACGTGGTCGTTTTGGTGATGCTAAATGTGATGTGCTTCTAGTTTCCTTTGGTTTTTCTTGTTGGTGAATGGTGAATGGTGAGTTTAGGGGAGCAATTGGGTTGGGCCAATTCGAACTTGCCCATATCTAATTCGACTTTAAACTCGAATAAATGAGTTTTTTTTATAGTTATAACCTGTTCGAACCCAACTCAATTTATACCCATTCGTTGATTTGAGTTGAGTTGGGTTGATCATTTGCCCGTCCATCCCTAACTCAATCTAACCCGACTAACCAAACACATACCAATTAATGCTAATGCTACACCCAAGTGAGCCAAAGTCCAAAAACCGTTGTCCTTTCTAATATTCTTTTTTAAATAAATTATCCTTTATAATTACTTAAACTTTTAGGTAATAAGAGGCTTTAATTAGTCAACCCATATTCGTAGTCTCTAAATTCTAAAACTTTATAGTAGATTGATTTATGTAAAGTTAGCTAGTTTTGATGCTACTTGGCTTAATTTTTATATGAATTCTTGGACACTAAGTTGTTACAAGATTAAACTTGAAAAAGTTGGGTAACCCGAACCCAACCCAAGTGAACCCTAACCCAATTAAACCTGATCCCAAATGAACTCGAATGAAACTCAACCTGAACCTAAGCCCGAATTGTAAAGTTGGGTTAGAATTGGGTTGTCCTTCTAACCCGTCCAACCCACTCGAGTTGCACCCCTAGGTGAATTGGTGAAAAATATATGCATCATCAAATTTACATAAAAAGATAAGGATTTTTTTTTCCCAATGTTGATTAATATAAAGCTTTTTTTTCAATTATGTATGAAAAAATAGGTGTATAACATGCTAAATTTAGCCTGTATTATTCAAAATTGCTTGAAAATTACGTGTATGTTGACGATACAATAATATATATATATAATTTAAAAATATGCACATGCACATATTCAGAGACGGAACTAGAATTTTTTTCAAGAGGGGACAACCTGAAAAACAACTAAAAAATCTTATTATAGTATGGCTTATATCCAATAGGATAATAGGGATGATTTCAAATAATGATGTATCACAATTTCAATGTTACAAAAATTTCAATGTAGTAGCAGAAAGTGGCAAGAACACAATAGGTAGGGTAGGAAAGGAGTTTTTTAGTTTTTTAATGACAGAATAAGAACACTTTCGCTCATATAATATTTGTTATGGAGTATATGTAGTATGAAATTATGTTAGATATTAGATACATATATTTTCTTCAAAGATAACGTGTGTGCATTATATAACTGTAGTTTGCAACTTAACAAACAAATTACTTGAATGGGGGCATCTGCCTGCAGTGAGCCTTCATTGGCTCCGTCCGCGGCCATATTACACTTGAATTTACCAACTCCGAATTGACTAACTAGGGTAAGACACAAAAGTGTAAAATTTGTGTGGTGTCGTTCCAAATTCCAAATTCCATTCCATTTCAGTCACCATATCATGTTTCTTATATACCTTATTATATACACTCTTCTTATTTTTTGTCGTCATATCAAATAAATTAAAAATGAGCAAAAGACAAAAATTAACAGAGAGTGTGCAGATATGTCCAGCCTAAAGCTAATGATACTGAGGAGGGAAGATTGGGACATGAGACGTGAACATGAGATGCATGAACAAAAACTTTTAACCATTTAAGCTACAAGTCTATTGCTTCCATCTCATATCGAGTTTTCTTTTTTGGGAAGGGTGAGAAATTGGGTCTTTGTGGTCAAGCCCATTTAATGTGCTGGATAATGGTTTTTATTGGGTCTCATACAAAAGCCATTATCCAACACATACTATTTTCTGTAAGGGTTTCAAAAATTGTAAGGCTTAATCGAAGATCAAGTGCAAGAGTAGAAAACTGACATTTGCAAATCAGAAAAAGGTCACACGAAGAAAAAAGCTTGAAACAAAGAGCAAAATAATAATTTTGTTACTTCTAACTTAAAAATCAAACATATATATATATATATATATATATATATATATATATACATCTGTATATGGAATGTTGCCGTGGTGCTACAAATCCATTCAATTCATGACACATCTAATAATTTGTTTCATTTACTTCAACATAAATTCCAACATTCTTCTTAGGAATGAAGTTTCAAAGAACAAGATTTAAGCATAAAACTATATCAATCAAGATAGTTATCGTAGCGTGCAGAAGAAAACGAATTGAAAAAGTTTACTTCGTCAAAGGCTACCTAGAGAAAATCATTCAAGCAGTTGATGCAGCTTTTGTTCAAAACTATCCAAATAAGAGCTACCAAGCCCTTTGCCGGAGAAAAATTCCCTCCATTTTGCATGGTTGCTCCTCACCTCCTCGGCTACCTTACCGCCATCCTCCATCACAGGCTCACAGCTTCCACTGCCTTGGCAACACCCCCCTTCGTGAACAGCTCGTCTAAGTCTCCTTTCTCCACTTCCACTCCCACCTTCAGATCGCGGCCCATCACTCGCGCATTGATGATCTTATCCCCAACATTCGGCAGCAGCACCAATTGGCACTCATTCACTAGCGCCTCGGACAAAGACCCTGAGCCGCAATGAGTCACAAAGCACCCCACAGGAGGGTGCCTCAAGAACAATGGCTGCTGAACCCAACTCCCATAAACAACCCCTCTTCCTCGTGTCCTCTCCTCAAACCCTTTCGGCAATGCTGACTCTATGGATTCAGCTCCCATAGGCGGCTTCAGCACCGCGAAGAAGGGCAAACCTGTGAGCTCAAAACCCAACAACAGTTCTTGAAACTGATCAATTTTCAGAATGCATTCGCTTCCAAACGCGCAGTAAACCATGCTTTTGCCCTCAAACCCTTCAAGCCAATTTGCCCACTTCTCGTCCAACTCTGTAGTTGGGAGTCTAAGGTCTTGACCAACTGCTATTGTCTACAAGTACAAATCAAGACAATTTTTTTGTTCTAACGGAATTGGACCGATGGAATGAGGCACCGTCAGGGGAATTGGTTATAAAAAGAAAATTTTGGTTTTGCACTGGGCTTGTTTTCTATTCATGAAGCTTTAGTTTTTGCACGGGGCTTGTTTTCTGTTCTTAAGAATGAAGTTTCAAAGAACAAGATTTAAGCATAAAACTCGATCAATCATGATAATTATTGTAGCGTGTGCGAGTAAACGATTTGAGGAATTTTACTTCCTGAAAGGCTACTTAGAGAAAATCATTCAAGCAGTTGATGCAGTTATGAGGAGCGAGTGTAATTTTAAGTACTGGGCTTGTTTTCTATCCATGGCAGTTATGAGGAGCGAGTGCGGGGGAAAGAACGTCAGCTGTGGTTTCGGTGCCAGGGGGAATGCCGTCAACGTGAGGGACATTGATGGGGATGAAGGCAATGTGATCCGGGTAGACATTAAAAGCCTCTTTAACTTTTGTAGGGTTTTGACGGGGATAAAAAAGGAAATTCTGTAACCTCTCTCGGCTAATTTGTTGCAGGTGTGGAGGAATGCGATCAGGCGCCCCATTGCAAACCAAGGATGCATGGCAACGTGAAGTTTCTTGTCCCCTATGTTTGGATGCCTAAAGAAAAGAGTCAAAGTACACAAAGTCCAGTGAATTTCTTGGATATTTAATCGACGGTAGTTAGAAGTAGATATCGATCACAACAGAAGATGATGAGTGAGACGTCGTCGTTTTTCGTCCATAAAACCAAAAAAAAAAAAAAGAAAAAAAAAAAAAGAGATGTTTGCTCGTTTTGGTGATGCCTAAATTTATTGTATGAAAACGTTGGTGTATGTGGGTCATGGTTAATGTTGTTTAATATAGTCCTTTTTTATATCACAGCAAATAGAGTGTTAAATTTCTACTAATGTATCCCAAATCAAAACTCTTCATTTTCCAAAATTATAATAACATTTTCGAATACTATCATTTTCCTTAATAATACTAATTTTTTTTTAATTTTTTAAAGAATGTGTCATATAGTACTACGATCTAATAACATTTCTCTTCACTCGTAAGTTAGAAGTTTTAGATTCATTTCTCGTCAAAGATAAATTTAAACCACATTATTACTAACTTATTGTGATACTTAGTCCACTCTGTTATCGAGTTTTCTTGTGGAAGGGGAGAGAAATTGGGTCTTTGTAGTCAAGCCCATTAAATATTTACATTGGGGCTTTGCAAGTAATTGGGCCCTCTGTTTATGCAGTACATTCAAAATTATTGGGCCTTGCCCCAACCCAATAGTAGAGGAGTCAAAGTCCTCAAAAACCGAAAGCATTCACATATACCGGGATTTCCCTCCACAACACGCCTCTCATATGTCAAAGAGGGACGACTCGACTAGGGTTTTTCGATTTCACAATCGAATTTTATCGAAACCCTAGCCCCCAAATAAACACCAGAATCCACCAAAATCTCCGATTATTTTCTGATCTGATTCTTGAGTCGAAATTTTCCGGTGCCGTTTCGTCTTCCTTTCGAATTCAAACGATGGGAAGGGGGAAGTTCAAGAGCAAGTCCACCGGCGATCGCTAGTTCCCCACTCCCGAAGACCTTCTTAAGCTAAATACTTCTTAAATTTGAACTTTATTTTTTAAAAGAAACCAGTTTGTTGTTTTAATTTTGCTTTGCCCCCAGCTTTTGGGGTTTTCTCGGCAACCAAACAGAGGATTAGGGCCTTTTGGCTCGTTGAATTGACAAATTGTATCGGTGTTGTTTAAAAAAAGCTTAGGAATACCAAACCAACCCTAAGACAAATTTACCAAAAACGCTTTTAGCACCATTTTAAAAGCATAAATGAGTTCTTAGAAATTTAGTCAAGTTGTGGATGGTTTATTTGTTTATGTGTTGCTGCTTGCTTGATCGATATGTTATTGTTATCTGATTGATATATATATTTTTTCTTTAAGAGTTGTTTTCTGCAATGATGCACAACCATCTTCTTGTGGCCCACGTAGTATGAAACATGCTTAAAATTACACTAGTTAAGTTATCAAGTTTAGGACCTTTAAATTGAGAGGTTCAATTGTTTGATTTGTGAACTCTAAAGCTATTACTTCCCTCCACTCATTCTGTCATAAGTCTGGAAACAGTAATTAAATGGTGACATTAATTGTTGTAAATACTTATTCAATACATTATCACTATTTGACCCATATGCTGTAAGTATATGACCATATATTGTTAGTATAATCGATATTCATATGTCGTAAGTATACGACCTACGAAAAGATCACATTTAGAAAAAAAACTTAAAACAAAGATCGAAATAATAATATGTTACTTCTAACTTAAAATATAAAACTGCATATAAAACTCGATCAATCAAGTTCATTATGGTAGCCTGCGTGAGTAAACGCATTGAGGAATTTTACTTCCTTAAAGGCTACTTAGAGAAAATCATTCAAGCAGTTGATGCAGCTTTTGTTCAAAACTATCCAAATAAGAGCTACCAAGCCCTTTGCCGGAGAAAAATTCCCTCCATTTTGCATGGTTGCTCCTCACCTCCTCGGCTACCTCACCGCCATCCTCCATCACAGCTTCCACTGCCTTGGCAACACCCTCCTTCGTGAACAGCCCATCTAAGTCTCCTTTCTCCACTTCCACTCCCACCTTCAGATCGCGGCCCATCATTCGCGCATTGATGATCTGATCACCCACATTTGGCAGCAGCACCAATTGGCACTCATTCACTAGCGCCTCCGACAAAGACCCTGAGCCGCAATGTGTCACAAAGCACCCCACAGAAGGATGCCTCAAAAACAATGGCTGCTGAACCCAACCCCCGTAAACAACCCCTCTTCCTCGTGTCCTCTCCTCAAACCCTTCCGGCAATGCTGACTCGATCGACTCAGCTCCCATAGGTGGCTTCAGCGCCACGAAGAAGGGCAAACCTGTGAGCTCAAAACCCAACAACAATTCTTGAAACTGATCAATTTTCAGAATGCATTCGCTTCCAAAAGCGCAGTAAATCATGCTTTTGGCCTCGAACCCTTCAAGCCATTTTGCCCATTTCTCGTCCAACTCTGTAGTTGGTATCTCTGGCACCACCGGCCCTGCGAGAATCACCGGCTTCTTATATTGGGTTTCGATATAATCGCTATAGGGCCCTTCCATCTCTCTACAAGTTTTGAAAGCAATAGCATCACATCCACTAAAAGAAAGAAATTGGCGCTGCATGAATGTCATCCCACGGCCGAATTCCGTCAACAAGACAGCTACAAGCCCACGAGCTTCGTGCGTTCGTAGGGTAATCGATGATGCAGGGAAAGATGGCGGAGGCAGCATAAGGTCAGTCGCCGTTGGCAGTTTCTCCGTCAGATTTCTTTCGGGGGTTGACAGGTACCCGATAGTTGCAGGACTAACTGTGCAGTAATGTATGGACTTAGCGCCCATATCAAGCTCATGTAACAACTCCGGCAGCCAATGCGTGAAGTCGAAGAAAACAAAATCGGGCTTGAGTTCCCTGAGGGCTTGTCCAACTGCAGGCCGGGTGAGGTCCATGGCGGTCATGAGGAGCGAGTGCAGGGGGAAAGGAACGTCAGTTGTGGTTTCAGTGCCCGGGGGAAGGCCGTCAACGTGAGGGACATTGATGGGGATGAAAGCAATGCGATCCGGGTAGAGATTAAAAGCCTGTAACTTTTGTAGGGTTTGGACAGGGACAAAGAAGGAGATTCTGTGGCCTCTCTCAGCTAATTTGTTGCAGGTGTGTAGGAATGCGATCAGGTGTCCCATTGCAAACCAAGGATACATGGCAACGTGAAGTTTCTTGTCCCCCATGTTTGCAGGCCGGATGTAGTCAAGCCCGCTAGATCTGCGTGGGGCAACCCTATACACAAAAGCTCGAATTCTCCTCTCACTAGATTAGATTATATTAAACTATCGCTCAGATCAAACAGAACAATTATATTTAAATATTGCTCAGATCAAACAGAACAATCCTTTTACTTACCTGGTTCCATCGAAGAACCAGGGACATGTTGCTACTTAACAGAAATCGGCTCATAGAGCTGCTGTAAGTTGTAACAAAAATAAGACCATTTTTTTTTCTCTATCAGGGTTGGAAATGAGTCTGGCATGCCAAAAGGAGATGGTCAAGTACACAAAATCTGCGAATTTGTTGGATATTTAACCAACTGGTTGTTAGAAGTAGATACAGATCACAAGAAAAGGTGATGAGTGAGACGTGGTCGTTTTGGTGACGCTAAATGTGAGGTGCCTCCAGTTTTCTTTGGTTTTTTTTGCCAACGCTTAGGCACTAGGCAACTGGTCACTGTCCTGATTAGTTATTAAGCATTTGAAAATTAAGAAAGAATGCCTAGACTTGCTTAGGTGTCCACCTAGCCCAACTAGGCGTCTTCCTAGACCACCTAGGCACCCACCTAGGTCGTGACAAGGCAGAAAATCGATAACTTTCATTTTGCATTTTTTTCTCAATAAAATGTAAGAGACTTATTGAATACTTAGATGAACAGTCGTTATGCTTGTTCTCCATGTTTATCAATATGTTCTAATAACCTAAATGTCATTTTACCTTGCAATTTATGTTTTCTCACACAATTATTTTTTGGGGTGTGCTATCCACACACCCTTTTTTATTTCTCACACACCCCTATTACTTTCTGTCTGTTAGATCTTCTTCAATTCATCCGATCTGACGTCCGAAATCCAAAAGGGTGTGAGAGAAGTAAAAAGGGGTGTGGAGATATATTTTTATAGGCATAAATAGACACTTATTTATATAATATAATAAAGGGTATAACTCTGTTTACTACCCTAATGTTTGGTAGGTTTCAACATTTAGTACATCAATTTTTTTTTATCTCAAAGTCATACCTAAAGTGTAAATTTTGGGACAGTCTCATACATCCGTTAGTCAAACTGTTAGTTCTCCCGTTAAATGATCACGTGGCGCCCATGTGGACAATGACTGGGCGCCACGTGTCATTAAAAAAATATTTAAATAATTATTTAAATAAAAATAATTATTATTATTATAAATTTTAAAAAAAAACTTTTCCCCCCTCCCCGCGCGCCCCCAAACCCAAATTTTTTTTTCTTTTCTTCTTCCTCCTCTTTCTCTTCTTTCTCCTTCTTCTTCCATCTTCTTCCCCCCTCCCCCACACTATGCACACCCCCAAACCCAAAATTTTTTTTTCTTCTTCCTCCTTCTCATTCTTTTTCCTTCTTCTTCTTCCTCCTTCTTCTTCCCCCCCCCAACTGTGCACGCCCCCAACCTAGATTTTTTTTATTTTCTTCTTCCTCATCCTTCTCCTTCTTCTTCCTTTTTCTTCTTCCTGCTTCTTCTTCTTCCTTCTTCTTCCCCCCCACTGTGCACGTCCCCAAACTCAGAATTTTTTTTTCTTCTTCCTCCTCCTCCTTCTTTTTCTTCCTTTTTCTTCCCCTCTGTGCACGCCTCGAACCCAGATTTTTTTTTTCTTCTTCCTCCTCCTGCTTCTTCTTCTTTCTTCTTCTTCCTCCTCCTTCTTCTTCTTCTTCCTTCTTCTTCCCCCACTGTGCACACCCCCAAACCCAGATTTTTTTTCTTCTTCCTCCTCCTTCTTCTTCTTCCTCTTCTTTTCTGGGTTCGGGGTTTTTTTATTTATTTTTATAAATATTATTTTTATTTAAATAATTGTTTTAATATTTTTTAATGATACGTGGCGCCCAGTCATTGTCCACATGGGCGCCACATCATCATTTAACGAGAGAACTAACAGTTTGACTAACAGATGTATGAGACTATACCAAAATTTACACTTTAGGTATGACTCTGGGATGAAAAAAATTGATGTACTAAATGTTGAAAACCACCAAACATGAGGGTAGTAAACTGTCATTTGCCCTATAATAAATTTACTTAAATCCGTTTAATAAGCCTAGGCCCCCGCCATGACAATGCCTAAGCCTAGGCCTTAACCATGACCCCGCCTAACTGCCGAAGCGCTAGGCACCAATCCGCCGCCCAAGTAGCGCAACCTCTTTTAGAACCTTGGCTAATACAACAAATGTCTATTTGTTAATATTTTTTTGGGTAAATTACAAAAAACTACCTCAACTATTGGGTTGCTAACAGTTTCATACCTCATATTTAAAAAGTTTCAATGTCATACGTTTGCTTACGAATTTGTTGCAATGTCATATCTTCTGTCGGTTGAATGTCAGTTCCTCAGTTAAATGCTGACGTTGCGTGTGAGATGACACTTTTTATTAAAAACTTTAAAAATATTAATTAAATATTAACTAAATATTTTTTTTAAAGTTTATTTTTATTTTTATTTTTTCCTCTTCCTCTTCTTCTTCTTCTGGGTTGCAACCCCCTTCTTTTTTCATTTTTTTTCTCTTCTTCTTCTTCTTCCTCTGGGTTGCACGGGCTTCGGGTCCCTTTTTTTTTCTTCTTATTCTTCCTTCTTCTCCTCTTCCTCCTTCTTCTTCTTCTTTTGGGTTACAGGGGGTTCGGTCTTCTTTTTTTCTTCTTCTTATTCTTCCTCTGGGTTGCAGGGGCTTCAGGTCCCCCCCCCCCTTTTTTTTTTCTTCTTCTTTTGGGTTGCAGGGGGTTCGGTCCCTTTTTTTTCTTGCAGGCGCTACCCCTTATTTATTTATTTATTTAGTTAATATTTTAAATATTTTTTAAAGTTTTTAATAATTTTTTAATAAAAAATGTGTCACGTCACCATTTAACTAAGGAACTAACAGTTAACTGATGAGAGGTATGACATTGCAACAAATTCGTAAGCAAATGTATGACATTAAAGTTTTTTAAAGATAAGGTATGAAGCTGTTAGTGACCCAATAGTTGAGGTAATTTTTTGTAATTTACCATCGGCGGCTTTGAGGGGAGCAAAATGTGCAATCCTACATGAGTCCTAAATTTGTTGCGGATGAGGATTGTCTGCCCTCCTCCTTCCTATGTCCTCCCGTGCCCTCCTGTTTTGTGTGGTCACGGTTAAGCCACGCCAACATTTTATATATATATTTTTTATACAGATAATAAGACAAAAATGAATAGTAATATAAAATGTTGACATAGCTTAACCGTAACCAGATAAACAAGAGGGCAGGAATGGGCACATGAAGGAGGAGGGCAGACAATCCTCCTCCATTTGTTGCAGGGGAAAGGAACGTCATTTGTGGTTTCGGTGCCCGGGGGAAGGCCGTCAACGTGAGGGACATTGATGGGGATGAAGGCAATGCGATCCGGGTAGAGATTAAAATCGTGCAACTTTTGTCGGGTTTGGACTGGGACAAAGAAGGAGATTCTGTGGCCTCTATCAGCTAATTTGTTGCAGGTGTGGAGGAATGAGATCAGGTGCCGGGCAAACCAAGGATACAAGGCAATGTGAAGTTTCTTGTCATCCATGTTTGTAGGCCGGAAGTAGTCAAGTTGGCTAGATTAGTGTGGAGCAACTCTATAGACCGAAGCTCCAATTCTCCTCTCAATAATCTGATTATATTAGAATATCGCTTAGATCAAGCGGAACAATACTTGTATATTCAATTCGCGGGAAGTTAGATGCCATGGTGTAAAAACATGAAGGCACTTGCCTGGAAATGAGTCTTTCATGCCTAAAGAAAAGAGTCGAGTACAGAGTCTACGAATTTCTTTGACATTCGACTAACTGGTATTTATAAGTACATATCGATCACAACAAAAGTTGATGAGTGACACGTTGTTTTTCGTTCATGAAAAAAAAGGAGTCGTGGTCTTTTGGCGATGCTAATTTTGATGTGGCTCTAGTTTCGTTTTGTCTATTCTGGTGGGTGAATGATGAATTGGTTCCTTATTTTTTTTCCATCATATTATGGAGAAAAAGATTTATGTGAGGTTACTAAGAATTCTCACATTTCAGTCGTTAATTATGTATTATGTAATCAGTTTTTATTAGGTACTATTTGTGTTTAATTTAAAATAATAAAATCAAATAATTTCTGACTGCACGATACAAGATAAACGGTTGAGATGTGGGAATACCTAGAATCTCTACATAATGAATCCGGAGGGAATCATTTTCCATATTTATGGTTTTGCGATAAAGTAGGTGTAGAGGGTGTGGATCAACGAAGAGTCCTTTTTCAATAATGCATCTGATCCAATATACTAATAACTATTTTGTTGAATTTTTACTAAGGCGTTATGAATCTAAAACTATTTCTTTCTCGAATTATCAGAACATCTCTAATGCAGTCCTTAAATATAGTCCTTGTCACCCTCTACAACTGTATATCTTTAAATTTAGAAATTTACGGCTTCCAAATAGAGGAACTGGCCGCAGTGTGTATAAAAAAACACTACAAATGAGGACTAGTTTTAGGAACCCAAAATGGAGTGGAGCCCAAATGAATTATGAGAGAGATAGAAGAATATGTGCGTGAAAATATTAATAATTTTAAAAATAAAATTTCTTACTACTTTTATAAAAATACGTACCTCTGATATGATATGATAATCCACCACGCGCAAAAGAAATGAAGCTGCTGTGCAGCCATGACAGATGCGCCAAACAAGTGCGAATGTAGCATACTCGGCTGACACAGTGTCAGGCCGGGTTGCACATATTTTTTTCTTTTCTTTTCTTCTTTCACCTGTGGGACTTGTCTTGAATTTTTTAATCTTTTAGTCTTAAATTGAAAGAAAATTTAATGAAAAAAATTTGAAAATTTTGAGTTTTAATCAAAATAATAAAAAAGTGTTATAAGTAAATAGTATTAGAAGTGATTTTTTAAAGTAAAATTGTCATTGTTTTATTAAAGTAAACAGTGCTAAGAGTGCTTCGTTAAAACTCTCTAAATTAAAAGATTATAGCATGAAGATTATTCATTGGAGCTAAAATTTATTAGGGACACGAAAATTCCTTCTAAATCCTTAAAATGAGTTCTCGTATGTGGTGATTGAAATCCCTAAATAGGTACTTTCATTGTAGATGCTCTTGTAACAATTTTGAACTAATCAATAATACTGCTTTCTTTTTTACTAGAAAGATTCAAACTGTTGTGTTTCATTTGATCATTATTTACTGTATTTATTGAAAAGCAAATAAATATAATCCAATCGCGGATAAAAGAATCCATATATATATGTCCAATCGTCTTCCCTTTCCTTAATAATAATAAATTTCTTTCTTAAAGAAGGTGTACTTAGAATTACGTTATAGTGGTATTCATCTTCGCTTGTAAGTGAGAAGTCTTAGGTTCGTTTCTAGTAAAAGGTAAAATGAACCACATTATTATTAACACATTGCAAGGCTTAGTCCCTTCTCGCATCGAATTTTCATTTTGTGGGAGGGAGAGAAATTGAGCCTTTGTAGTCAAGTCCATTAAATATTTACAATGGGGCTTTGCAAGTAATTGGGACCTTTGTTTACGCAGGACATTCAAAATTATTGGGCTTTACAGCAAATTGATCGCGAGGCCCAACCAAATAGTAGAAGAGTCAAAGTCAACAAAACCGAAAGCATTCACATATTTATAGAGGGGTTTTGAGGATTTCCCTCCACAACACGCCGATCTGATCTCAAAGAGGGACGATTTGACTAGGGTTTTTCGATTTCACAGTCGAATTGTATCGAAACCCTAGCCCCCAAATAAACACCAGAATCCACCAAAATTTCCGATTATTTTCTGATCAGATTCTTGAGCCGGAATTTTCCGGTGTCGTTTCGTCTTCCTTTTGAATTCAAACGATGGGAAGGGGGAAGTTCAAGAGCAAGCCCACCGGCCATCGCCAGTTCTCCACTCCCGAAGATATTCGTAAGCTAAATACTTCTTAATTCTTAACTTTAATTTTTTTTTTCAACCAGTTTGTTGTTTTAATTTTGCTTTCCCTCCAACTTTCTGGGGGTTTTCTGGGTAACCAACCAGAGGATTAAGGCCGTTCGGCTCGTTGAATTGGCAAATTGTATTTGTGTTGTTTGATCATGATCATGTTGTGTTTTGTGGGTGATTGAATTGAAGTTACATGAATTTTGATTGTTGGTTTGCTTGATGTTACAATTTTTTTAGACCATGAAAACGATTTGACGAAGAAATTAGGCAATGGATATGAATTTTGGTTGTTTTGGTTTGTTTGAATCGCAGAATCGGTTAATTGTTTCCAAATTAAGCAATTCTGATATCCTTTTTTCTTGTGTTTGTAAATTTGCAGTTGCTGGTACCTCCAGCCGTCCTCGAACTTTTTCCAAGGTTTGTCCTTCTCGCACTCACATATTACATAGTGATGCGAAACTAATGATTTTTCGGTTTAAGAAAGTTATTTTGTTTGTTTTCGTTAGCGAGAAGCTGAACACGATGAAGTTGAAGTAGATTTTGTAGCAAGTTCCGAAGAGGAGTCCGGGGATGAATCCGAAGGACAAGATGAGGTTAGTCAACGTATGAACTGTCATCCTTGTAGAAAAGTTTGGTTTTTTGTTTGTCTTGGTTTGTAATAATGCGAATCTTTTTTCGTGTTGTCAAATAATTTTAGCAGAAGAAGAAGGGGATCCAAGGGATTATTGAGATTGAAAATCCGAATTTGGTAAAGCCGAAGACTGTGAAAGCTCGAGACGTTGATGTAAGTTCTGCAAATTTCTTTGAGAATTGCTTGTGAATTCTGACAGTGAATTTTATGAAAGAGTAACATTTGTTTTATCTCTACAGATGGGAAAGACAACTGAACTCTCAAGGCGCGAAAGGTTTGTCAGTGGAATATAAGTTCTATTCGTATTTATTTCATCTTAATCGGTTTTGACATCCTCAATTTTTGTTCATTTGTTTTCAGAGAAGAATTAGAGAAACAGAGAGCCCGTGAGAGATATATGAGGTTGCAAGAACAGGGAAAAACTGAACAAGCAAGGAAAGATTTAGGTAATGGTCGTTGATTATTGTTTGCAAAAAGTACCTTTAGATCCTTTCTAATGTCTATTAGGGGGAAAATCTGGGGTGTACTCGGGGATAACGTCCTATTATCATCTCTTTCGTTACGTGACACGTTCAATTGATGAGAGAGATACGAATAAGAGGATTACAACCAGTTATATGTTAGAATCTCTTCAAAATTTAGTCACTTCCTATTACCACACCTATTGTTTGCTGCACATTTTAATGCTGAAAAGTCTTGTTAGATATGGGTTCTTTAGAGAAGAACAATGAATCAAAGGAGGCTCCTACGGGCTGGATTTACATTTTTACCGCTATAGTTTTGAATTTTTATTGATATCATTTTGTTGATCCTGCAGAGCGTTTAGCTCTTATACGGGAGCAAAGGGCGGAAGCTGCTAAAAGGAGAGAAGAAGAAAAAGCTGGTAATGTTCTGAGACCCCCACAACTTATTTCTTATTTCTTTGTTCGTTTTTCTTTTTTCGGGTCGATTTCTCTGCCCTGGATCTTCAAGAACTGTAATTGTTCAACTCCTAATTGTTTCAGCCAAAGAACAGAAGAAGGTTGAAGCCCGCAAATGATCAACTTGAAGTAAAACGTGGTCGTGCTGCTGTTAGAATTTTATCGGTAATGGAAAAACCGATTGGAAATTATTTTACTCTTATGTGGTAAAAATCCATTGGATTTTTTAAACCCTTTAGAAACCTTTTGGAATATTTACTGTGTAAAACATTTATAGACGTTTACTGTATCGATAAAGGATTAATGTTATCGGTGGCAAACGCCGGGAATATATAACAAAAGAAAAACACTTTCCTCTTCGGCAAAACCCGAAACACAAACGAGACTTGGGGAACCGACCGATTCACCAGCCATGACTGAACCCAAACCCAACAAAACACCTCCTAACGTTCTATTTCCTATATCAACAACTCCCATACTAACAAACCCAACAGTAGTTTCTCTGGCCAAAACGTCCACTTCCTGAACCTGCCCGACCCGGAAATTCCAGACGCGGTGACGCTCCGGCAGTACAGCAGATGGTACTCTCTCGCCTGGGGCAGCACCATTGTCGCTGGAGTTTCCTTTTTTGCACTCGGTTGGTTCATCAAGGGCGGTAATCCATTCCTCTAACCCTCTTCCGGCCGCCACAACGACAATTCTCCTCCCGACAAACCTGATGAAGCTTAACGCTCATGAACCCGTTTATTCGCCATTCCGTTTTGAATTTTGAATTTTGAATTTTTGTGCTGGAGATGCGGCAGAGTTACTTGTTTTCCAAACAAATGAATTTTATATAAAACTCAACCAAGAAAAAACAATAGTACACAACGGTAAGCAAGTAGTTCAAATCGAATCAAAGGAAAAAAAAACAACATATTCTTAACATCCTAAATTTTTGGGTAACATGGACAAGCTTTCGAGCATCTAGAGCATAATGTTCAAAGAGTTAGCATCCTGTCGAGAAAAGCAATTTCGTGGAGTCAGGCCAACATCTGCATAGACAAGTAGACATGACCTCCCCCGATAGAACTCCGAAAGGCACTTGGAACAATTCCTTCAAATTTTACGTAGAACAACACCCGTCTTGCTTCACGGCTGATACATCGTCCTTGCCCCCAACATTGATCGTCTGTCCCTTGGGCAAGGCTGCTGGGTCATCCCCGATGTCAAGGTCCTTCCTGCTCACAACACGATGGATTTGGGTCAGCACTTCGGTGAAAGCATTTTCGACATTCATGGATTCGAGGGCAGAAGTTTCCATGAAAAAGGTGTTCTCTCGTTCAGCAAACGCCTTAGCATCGTCGGTGGACACAGCTCGCAGGTGACGCAGATCTCCCTTGTTTCCCACCAGCATGATCACAATGTTGGCATCTGTGTGATCGCGAAGCTCCTTTAACCATCTTTCCACATTTTCAAACGTAACATGACGAGTAACGTCATAGACAAGCAAGGCCCCAACGGCACCTCGATAGTATGCGCTTGTGATCGCACGATACCTTTTACATAAGAAGAACAAAATCAGATGGATATTTACGAACAATGCAGTCTATTCGGGGTCGACCCACAAGAAGATAATCTGCTAGTGTTCACGATCAACAAGAAGATGATCTGCTAGTGTTCATACTTAATGAAGATTGTTCGAAATGGATTCCAAAAACAAATACAAACCCAGTAAGATTCAGCTCAGCTAACTTAAAAATTACCCTTCTTCCATGGCTGAAACTGTGAGAAATAAAAGCTCCAATGTTTTCATTAGCAATTTCATGATATCGTCCTCAGCATTCTCAGCAACCAAACAATACCAATCAAACAAACAGACCCATAAAAACAATCCTTTTTCCGATCCAGAAACAAGATAATCTGATCGTGCAATACCATATTAGTAAAACAACCCCAATTTTCAAAGGAAACCAAGAAAACAAATCAAAATGCGAACTCCCAGATCTAATTAAGAAAACCCCAGATTTTTTAAGAAACAGAGAATGCGGATCCAAACCTTTCCTGGCCGGCGGTGTCCCAAATCTGGGCCTTGACGACCTTATCATCGACCCGAATGCTTCTGGTGGCGAACTCGACTCCAATGGTGGATTTGGATTCGAGGCTGAACTCGTTCTTCGTGAACCGCGCCAAAAGGTTCGATTTTCCGACGCCCGAGTCGCCGATCAACACCACCTTGAACAAGTAATCGTAATCGTCGTCGGCTCTGTATGCCCCCATCTCCTCTCCAAAATTCAAATACTGCAAAAAAAGGAGCGAATTTCTGTCGTGTTTTTGCTCTTGGGTTTGTCTTTTACTTGCGATTTGGAAGGAATCTGAGGGAGTTTTGGGATTATGGGTTTTCGGAAATTTGGTTATAAATAATGAAGAATCATGGCGAAGGCAGTGGATTTATGTGTGTATGTGAGTTATGAGGTGAACGAGTTTTGTTAGATTTCGCGAGAAATATAGCAAAATGGAGGTTGAAGACAGCCAGCAACCCAAAGCAAGCTGGAATTGTGGTTTTTTCTTTTTACTCTTAGTTGGCGAATTGTGGTTATGATTAAGAATGCCCGGTCCCAAATAAAAGTTCTCGACCTTTTTACCTTTTAGTCACCACAACCAAAGATATGAAGAAAAAAAAAATCACGAAATTTTGTACTTATGATCAGAACCGTTTATTTTATGAATTACTTTGTATATATCATTCCGGCAGAAAATAAATTAAAAATAAAGTCGTTTAGTCAATTTATTGTAGCAAATATATAGACAGTTTGTAATATTTTTACCAATTCTATTCATCTGTTTTTATACCGTTCAATAACTAAACGATCTTAATTTTAAATGATTTTACAAAAGATGATTTTCATAAAGTGATTTATAAAATGAACAGTTCTAATCATAGACATGAAATTTTATAAATTGGCAACGGACGCTTTTGAGTCGGAACTCATATTCATCCTCTAAGTAGTCAAATATTATTCAAAATTAGGCCGACACGTGTTTGTTCTTTTGCATTCAAGAATGACGAACGTGCAATGAGAGTAATAATGTAATGGTGTTTTAGTTAAATGTGTGATATCAATCATATCATTTCGTGTTATTTATTTAGAATATCATGATAACGTATCAAGAATATACATAAGTTTTTCTCTTACACTAAAATTTGAATCTCTTCTCAAAAATATTTTTTTTCTTCTCTGTGATTCGAGTTCCTTATAACATGATATTGCTCCATTTACTATTTAGATTCAACCCCATAGACCTGTAATTTTGTTTCTTTTATTTAAAATTGGATAGAGAAAGGGTCCAATTGTTATTACACACCAAAATTCTTGCGGAAATATATTTAATTTATTTGGATTCAACACCATATACTTTTTTTTGGTTGGAACACCAAATATCTTGAGATATAGTTTCTAGGAAGAAAGGTCAGCTCTTCTAGTCTCTTACGACTATATCAGCTACAAATCCACGTTAATTTCACCAGCAATAATCCAACGTTTACCATTTCAAATTTGAATTTGTTTTCTTTATTTATTTTTGTATGAGTGAGTCTCCTTTGAAAAACATCCAACAAAAAATAAAATTTGAAAAACAATGTCCAGTATACGTGATTTCTAAGATTCATCCAGACTAAATAATTGGTTACTTTCAAATGTTCATGATAATTTCTAACCGACACATGATTAATTTGATGTTTATCATATAAGTTTTGAATTATAACAATGGGACGAAATCATGGCACCACTTTTTTCATAATTTTTTACACCATTTTTGTAGGGTTCAATTCGTAATGTATTTTAATGATCTGAACAGTTTATCTTTTAGGTATTATCATGTTTGCCAAAAATCACTCAAATCTGAAACTATATGACTGTTGAGTTAAGAATTAAAGGTTTCTTTGTAGAACAGTATTCGTCCATTTTCTTCACTACAAATGAATGTCTTAATGGTTTTGAATTTTTCTAATTTTTTGCAAGGATGATCTATGAATAATGTCCAAAAAATAAATTGTCCAGATTGTTAAAGTACATTACAAAGTTAAACCCACAAAACATGTGCAAAAAAAAAAGTGCCACATATCCGCCCTATAACAAATTTATGTATTGTCTTCGACAAAAAAAAGTACAAATTTATGTATTGTGCGCAAAGGTTGAAGATTATGCTAGGTTAAGGAAAGTGAATGTTGAATTAGCTTTCACGGTAGAAAAAAGCATGCAAACTCAGGTCATCTCCAATGGAGAGGGTTAAAGATTCTAAAAAAATGGTATGATTTGTCTAAAAACTCATCTCCAACCTATAACTAAGCTATAATTTTATGGAGCCAACCAAACCATTATTTGGCCAAATGGGCATCATGCTGGTCAAATGTAACCATTGGCTTAGCCCTGTCCTGCGGTTCAACTCCTCAATCGCAATAATTGATTTAAATTCAATGGTTAGATTTTAAAACATCAAATAGATTTAATTAACTAACCAATAAATTTAAAGAATAAACTTAAAACTAATAAATATTGAGGGGATTATGTTTAGTCTCTTTGGTTAAAGATGCTCTAATTCTGGACTGGGCTATATTTAGTCCTTTCGATTGGAGATGGCCTCAGGCCCTCAGAGACCTAGCTTGATGGACTTTTTCGTTAATTTCTTAAGCAATTATATAGGTTTAACACGAGGCTCATATTGTTTTAAGACTCGAGCGTAGTCAAGTGGATTTTAATCGTATCAAATACTAACCGAGAAAAGAAAGAGTCAATTACAAAATACATTTTTAGGTTTGGGGTTAAAAACAACAACAATTCAAGTCACACTTACGTCTAACTGTACAAACATCCGTTAATTGTTGATGTTGCAAGCGGGCTCACTTCTAGAAGGCTTTTAGGCGATGACTCAACTCAAATTTGTTCTGACACAAGATAACTCAACATCTCTCATCCGTCCAAGTTAAATCACTAAGGTTAGCTTACTTTAGGTTATAAACTTCATGCCAAAATCAAAGCTGTAATACTTCATGTTGTAATGTAAAAATAATAAAGGGTGTGTTTCTTAAAATGCAACCAGAAACCTCATGGGTGTATTTTGTCGCTTCTCCCTTCACGTCAATTTCCGAATTAATTATTTACATGAAACCTTCAAATCACATACGTGGGGTGGACATGTAAGAACAATCCCATCAAGGTGACTGTTCCCTTCTCTCACTCTTCACCTAATCCGCCCGTGGGGGCATGTAAATGCAGATTACTGCAGGGTGTAGGCCATGATCTGATCAACATCAGCCAATCTTAACGCGGCACGTCGAGCTTGTATAGTGTCCCCCAACAACCATCCCTCTCAGAAACCCTGGATACGTTGATTCAGAAAGGCACCTTATGATCAAATACTTCACGATTTCTTCTTCCCCTTCCACCGCCATGCTTTGAATCCCTTTCCACCCTCTCCTGTGTAGAAAAAGGGTCGATCTTCTTCCAGCACAATATACGTGATAGTTCATGCAAAAGTAAACACACAAGTGACTGGTGTTATACGACGTGACGTGGTAGGCCTAGCCTCATGTAGCTGTAGACTATAGGGGAAGGAATTTTGGTAGACCTGCAGGTCTTGTTTGATATATCCAATCGATCGAAATATATCACTCAATCAAATCCAAGTAAGAACACTAGCTACGTACTGTTGGCCTCACAGATTGCAAATTGCACGTAACAAATCTGCACCACCAAAAAAAAAAAAAAAAAGACAAGTTGACCTAGCTGGCTCTGCTTACAATCTGCCTTGCCTTGCCTTCTTACTCTATCAATAATGATATTGTCTTCAACTTTACCACCTATCTAATTCGTCAAGTATTAGGTTTTACCACATGCCCAATTCTTCAGGTGTGGAGTTTAACACAATAAACCTCAATATTAGTTAGAGTGTAGTAATCATATTTAAACCCCATTGTTCTCTTTTCACCTACCGGTGTGGGATTCCAAATTTCCAACATGTATTCCGGGTGTTTGTCAAACATTAATACTTTTCCGTTTCTGGTCAGGCCCTATGATTCTCATTGATATGTGTCGTCGAAGCAAGATGTATAATGTTTATTAAATGGTGATGATCTATCGTATCCAAGTATTGCTGAAACTGAAAGGCACCCTGCTCACTTTCTGTATGCACACACCTTCTTCAATCATATCAGATACCTCATAATGTATGTATATGTACAGATCCATTAAAAAGCCCTAATTTCATTATGCTGTGTACATACATACATACGACCTATGGCAACTTGCAGGGAACATCGGATCAAGATTTTGGCAACACGTGTATCATTGTTATTTATTAAATACCACTCAGCTGATCAACTCTTTTTTGTATCATCTTAAAATTTATTTATTTCCTTAGGACGCGCCCTAATATGTAAGTTTCTTCTCATAGTAAGTACACATGCCCTGAGTTTTTTAGGGAAAATATGACACATGCATTGACACACATATTAACAGTGCATGTACACAAAGTAAGGCGCGCCCTACCACATTGCAGAATGGTGTACACCATCTAACAGATAGCTTCTCTTTCTTACATAATTCTTTGTCTTCTGTTGGATCGAACCGAAGGTCACTAAGATATTGAACTGAATCGGTTATGATGCAACTACTTCAACGTTATTGCATGAGATAGCGTTTTTTGATCTTTTTCACCAGGGTCTCATTGAATCAAGAATTTTTATATCCAAAACATGATCGCATGGTGTTATCATTTTACGTATTATTATATAGAAGCAGACAATAGGTTAATATGTTAGACACAGATCGGGTTCATCAAAAACTTCCATTGAGTGCGCCTATAGCAAGGCCATATCTCACCCAGTGATAACCCTGGCCAGATATATTGCTCCCCCACCCCTCCTCTTCCTTTTACACATATATAGATCATACCTACCAAGAATAATACTTGCATTCCCAACTTGAGGATGAGCTCATTTCATTACTTGCAAGCATTATTATCCATATATTAATTAGTTCAATTAATTACTAATTTATATACTATTTTGGTCTGCACAATTGGTTGAAATTCCTTGGTAATTTAATTTATGATTAACTTGTTGCTTCTACAATATCATACACCCATCCGTTTACAATTTTTGCAAAGAAACCATATACGTATGAACAATATAGCATATAATCACAGATATTCTTTTTAGCCAATATTCTTTTTTTTATTTAGCAACTACATGGTTTATTTATCCGTACTTTTTGTGACAATCTAACTACTAGTAGTGGACAGTTGTTTGTGGAAGAAACGTGGCAGTTAGATCTAAAATTTGGGTGGAAGCTGTAGAAAAAATGTTTTAAAATTTGAACAGTACCAGATGTCTGGATTCATTCAACAATAAGAAAGGGAATCGAAAAGGACCCGAATTTCCTCTTGATCCTAAAAAACTGAGTCTGCTGAGCAGACGATCATGACCGTTAAAATTTGATCTAACGGTTATAAACAGGGAGTCCTCTAAAAGTTATAATAATTGTAGTCGTTGAATCAAATTTTAACGGTCACGATCGCCTGCTCAACATGCTCAGTTTTTAAAGGTCAGGAGGAGATTCCGGTCCATCGAAAAGTAGCAGAATTATGAGATGATATCATCTCATTTGAATTTGAGTTTACTGGCATGCACATGAGCATGATGTGCAGATTAAACCTTTCATAGAAAAAGCACACCTTACACGTAAATATATATTATCATCCTTTATATAACCAGAAACAAGTAAATTAATACTACATAAATAGGTCCACAAACTCTGAAATAACCCTAAATTGATGAAGCCCTGGCTTATAATATTGCAAACTCTAGCGCAAATTAAAGAAGACATATATGGAGAAAAGGCACACAGAAACCACAGCCCGTCTCCTCTAGCTAGCTTCCACCTCTTCTATATCTACAATCCCAGAAGAACACATTAATGATCATCAACTGCAAGCATAGATAAAACAAATACACACACATATATAACAGTGGTCTAGCTGGATACCAAAAAATAAAGATGCAAAACAAAACTAAATCACATTGTTTTACAAACAACTAGATAATAATCTAAAATATTTCATACGAAGTGGAATTCGAAGTTAGGTAAGAAGAAATACTACTCTAGCAAACTTGGCTAAAATCCAAATATGCGTTGTATCACTTTTTTTTAAGGGGTGTGCTATCCACACACTCTAAATTACTTCTCACACATCCTTTGTTAATTTCTGTCTATTGATGTTCTTCAATTCATCTAATCCGACGGCCGAAAATTAAAAAGGTGTGTGAGAAGTAAAATTGAGTGTGAATATCACACCTCATATATATATATAAGAGCCAAATAACATTACTGTTAAAGATTAATTAGCACAAAGAAATCAAAATAATTTAAGCAAAATAAGTGAGATTAATACCAGATAATAGAAACCACCGTGGTGGAGAGAGTGGAGGGTGAGACCCCACTCATTGGTGAGAACGGGCTGACCAGAGGAGTGAATGAGAACGGCGTCGTCCCCGAAAGCCTCACGCACGTTGAAGGGACCCGCACCCACCTCGAATGCGACGTCGTTTATGAACACCGTTGATTTCGCCACACCTCCCGGAGCCATTGCACCCGCTTCGCCAACACCGCCTGTCCAAAACTCCAAGCACCACCACATTAAGTCAACAATCACACAGTATGCGACGTCGTTTCACCAGTACGTGAACAGTCCGGTAATGTCCGGCCATTCTAACCCAAATTCAAACAGGTCACAGAACATACTAGTCAATCAAAACCCATGCACACGTCCATCATAATCCCAAACGCAAAAACCTATCAAGCTAACACCTTCATGCCCATCGAAAAGACAAATCTACCCTCCCTTCCATACCTAATATATGACAAACATGGCAATCACTTTCTTCCTATGATATAAAACTTGACTTTCAGAAATGAATCTCTCGGATCTCTTCCTCTTAATCCAGTAAATCAGGAGATCCGTCTCATTGAAATTTAATTCAACGGCTAAAATTATTATAAATTTTAAAGTGAGCCCCTGTTTGTAGTCGTTAGATCAAATTTCAATGACATGAATTTTCTAATTTAGTAGATTAGGAGGATCTCGATCCCTTACTTTCACCCCAAAATACAAAACCCATCATCAACCAATCCCACTTTGTTACATTTGGGTATATACTATGGCTTCATAATAAAAAGAAAAATGCTCTAATCTATCACTATTTTTGCACATATATATGGAGATCTAAATTAGCAAAACATGAAATTTTGAGTTTATTTACCTCGACTATTGTGGATCACAGGGGATGGAACAGCGACAGTAGGAGTAGTGGAAGCTGCAGCAGTAGTTGGAGTTGTGGTGATATCGATATTGTAATTGAGGTGTTGCTGATGATCCAAATTCTTCATGGCCTTGATCTGGTCTTCCTGATGGTGGTGATATTCTTTCCTTGATATTGCTCCATGATTCATGATCTCACTCAGCAGGATATTAGTGCAAGGCCCAATGTTGTTATTATTATTATTGGTTTGCTCATGATGTGGAACATGAACCACATTAGCCAGCTCAGAGAAGCAGAACCCTTGTGTCAAATTAGGATTAATGTTGGCCTGATGCACCGGAAAAAAGAACGGAGATTCGGGCAAGACCTCGTTGTGGTGAGGATGGTGAGGCTGGAAAAAGTTTGTGCTTTGGTTCACAGAAGCAGTTGGAGAGTTGATTGAAGCCTCATGAGTGGAGAACCCCATGGAGAAGGCCTTGTTGTTTGGTGCTTTGGGGGATGACTTTTCGGAGGAGGATGAGGACGAGGAAGGGACGGCGGCATTGATGATGTTGAGAGTGGTGGCGGTAGAGACGGGGGTGGAGATAGGAAGCTGGGTGTGGTGATGGTGGGTTTGTTGTTGCCTGGATAAGTTGTGGAGGTTGCGGAGCTTGTGCTTGCTTCTTGACTTTCGGTTCTGGAACCAATAGAACACATTGGCGTCTCCGACTTGACCGTACTCTTGCAGCTGAACCCTAATCTTCCTGATCTCATCCCTCGGAGGATTCACCATCCCGGAGTTGAAGATTGCTTCGAGTATGCGAATTTGCTCCGGTTTCGGGTTCCATCTAGGTTTTGGCTCCGGACTGCGTTCTTCACACCCTCCAACTGTTACATTCACATAATTAATCAAAAATGTACATGTACACATAAACTTAACATAATAATTTGTAACAAATTATGCATAATTGGTATGGATTATGAAAAAAAAAAAAAACTATGATTATTATACACAGAAAAGTGGATTGTATAAACTTTCGGGAAAAATAATTATAAAATATTGAAAAGAGTTTTAACATAAATGAGTGTTGAAGACGGTTATAAACTTATAAAGAAGTGAGTGATGAAATGGGAATTTGGGGATTTACCTGAGGAGTAGGAGGAGGGTCGGTGGCAGCCGTTTGAGACAAGAGAAGGGTTGATGTCATGCTGCCATTGGTGGTGGGTGCTGCAATTAGCAGGCTTGGACTTGAACATGCTTGGCCAGTGTCTGTTTGATGAAGCCATGATGATGATGACGACCAAAGGGAGGGATAGAGAGACAGAGAGAAAGCTAGCTAGATATTATAGCAGCTACGAAGCCACAGGTATAGCCAAACAAAAGACGAGGAGAAACCCTTTTCTGCTGTTTGTTTTTCTGGCACTGGATATGTCCTCTCCTTAGCCCAGCAGAACATCACTTCTTATAGTCTCATCGCCTACTCCTGTGAGTTCAATATTTCTTGTTTATTAATTAACACTTGTACAATAAAAAAACAGTAGTCCTTGCCCATCTCCCAAAGAAAAATATAAAATAGGATACAAACTGATGAGAAATTATTTAAATTAAACAAATATAATTTGATTTTTATGTAAAATGGGCAGAACCCACAATAGGAATCGCCTGCTAGAAAGAATGAAAGATAGACAAGAAAGGAAATGAAAATAAAAAAAAGTTGTGTGGGGTGAAACTAAAAGAGAGAGAGAGAGAGAGAGAGAGAGGTAGTATGTATCGACCCATTCCCTTCTTTTAGACTTTCGATTTAATACTAGTGAGTGAAGAGTGATGATCATGAAATGATGCTTGCTCTCTACTCAAATACTGAAAAGTATAGTACAAACCCAATCCCCCCACCCGACGAGAAGCAAAGGGAACTTAGAAAAGAATACCTGCTGAGGCTTAATTAGAACCTTCATCAGAGATATGAGAGAGAGAGAGAGAGAGAGAGAGAGAGAGAAGCGAGGATTGCTCTGATCAGTTTGTCCCCTTCTTTTTCATTTTTATCTTCTGATATTAGTAAAAGAGGAATCCTGCTTGCTCTGATCAATTGTTTGGGGTTTTGCTTTGCCTTGAGTGGGGAATTAATTGGGCTGGGAGAGGTGAGAAGGGTGGAAGTGAGATATTGGGATTATTCTAATGGGAAAGGTCGCTGTGGGAATAAATAGGGGAGGGGAAGGGTGTTTGAAAGTCAAGGCAAAGAGAGAAGGAAGCATGCAGTGTAATGTAGGGCTTAATTGGAAAGCGGTGGTGGGAGTCGTGGTATAGTAATTGCATATCTCACATTTGGGTTTATTTTGAGCGAAAGTAATGTAGGCTTTTGGATTGACTCGAGGGCTTGTAATTATTTATTTATTGTTACTGTTATATTAAAAAGTGATAATCATTATTAAGTTCATATAATAAGAAAATCCATATATTATCATCCACACTTTTTATTGTGCGTGATTTTTTTTCATATATATCTATATGTATTTTACGCATATATATATATATATGTTTAGATACTTACATATTGATATATTCGTACTGAAATTTATGTATTGATAAATTCATACCCAAACTTATGTACCGATACATTCATACTAAAACTCATGTACAGATACATTAGTGCCGATACTTATGTGCTGATACATTTGTGCCAATACTTATGTACCAATATATACGTACCAAAACTTACGAACCTTTTTTTTAATATAAATTGTTTTTACTTTGCTGTTGACTTTGAATTTTGAATAAATTTCGGATGATAGGTTTATAAATAATAAATGTACTATAATTACTTAAATATGATAAATTTTAAAAATAAAGACTCAAATTAGAGTTAGAAAACAATTCAGGGTAAAGTCTAAAAGGAATTTTATTTAAGCCCTAAAATATAAAAGCCTCGTAAAATATAAGATGATAAAGTGCATAAAAAATACGTACGTGTTATTTGTAATTTTGGAGTTGTTTGATAATCATTTTGTTTTCAATTTTTATTTTTTTAACTAAAAACCCGTTTGATACTACTTTCAAATTTTAGTTTTCATATTGAAAGAGAAATTTTGAAAACTCAAAAAAGTAGTTTTCACTTTTAGTAACCAAATAAGGGTTGTCAAGGCGTTCTAGCATGAAACATATGTTTAAAAATTAGGTCATTATTTAAAATTTTAATATTTATTTATCTAAAATATTTACATATATGTGAATTTTATTTATTTATTTGTTTTTGTTTTTTTGCCAATAGTTAGGAATTGGGGGTGAGGAATTCAAACCTTCGATGAGGTGGGTATTCACTTGGCTATCGTGTCACTGCATAAGCCCCCAACCTCAACTTTATATGTATTATTTAAAAATGTGTAAGAAATATCTATATGAAAAATGACTGTATGTACAATATACGTGTATTGTACATATACTTTTAACAAAATGTATAACTTAACGAATCATTAAAAAAAATATGTATGTGAATTTGTGAAATACGCAAATTTAACTTACAACGCCAATTTGTAATAACATATATTGAAGTCATTGGATGAAAGACATGACACTTGAAAAGCTTGCACGCAACACATACAGTGGAAATAGCAGTTACAGAAAAATGCTGGAGATAAAGGAAGGTCAAGGTGTTGCGATGTGACTGTACTGGTGCTTGCCCTGCTTCCTGGTTTTAGCTTCATCAGCTGATGGGTAAGTAGACAGATCAGTAGAGAAGAAAACTTCCTCAACAATCATTTCGACTGGTTATGCCTAGAAAAATCAAAGGCAACATGACTGATATCTACAATATGCATGTCAAACAGCATTGAAACGTACAAATAAATAACTTGAACAGTTCAATTTATAATCTTAAATTAGTCATATACCACATGTTTTGCGTTTAGTTTAAATTTTCTGAACGATAATTATTATATAAAAAAAACATTTACAGTATCACATGCATATGTTTCATGTTATATAACAGGTTGGTGCTAGAAAGACCATATACTTTAAACTTATTTCGTAAATCACATAAATATGATTGTTGATAGTTAGATTTTATTTGTAAATACTAATTAATTTGAGTGATTTACAAAATACACATGTGAAGGCAAGGAGCGTTTATCTAATCTTTGACTAATTAATTTCCATAAACATTTAAGCACGCACTATTAATCTCACGCGAAACCTCTTTTTGTTTGTGGACTAGGGTTCATAGTTGTCTACACGATTAATTGCAATATTGGTCTCAGCTGCCATTTGTTTGTCGATGGTTAGCAAGTGAAACAGGCAAAGAGATTAGTAATTGATCACAGAGAAAATTACTGAATCATAACTCGATGCGCTGAATTGGAGTGATTTGAATTTTGTTGGGTACTGAGCTCTTTTATTTGTCTATTAAGAACTCTATCCATCTGTGCAAATCAAGAACACACATTTATTAGAGGGAAATTAACCACTACACATTGTAATTTCTGATTGGGTAAAATCAAATTTGGAGACTAACACTATGTTTGGATGAAGAAATTTAAGATTCTTAAGGAATTTTAAAATGACGGAAATTGAATTGACGGAATTTTATTTTATAGAATTTGTGAATTTTCTTGTTTGGTTAACCTAAAAGAACAATGGAATTGAATATGGAATTTGTTATTTTTAAGCTCTCAATCATAGAAATTGGGAAATGACACCTATTTACATGAAATTTAAACTTGGGAATTGGAGGTCTCAAATTCCAAGTTTTTTTCCACGCGGAAATTCTAAATTCATATGTTTATGAATCCAAACAAGGGAATTGGTGTATGTCATTTTACAAATTCTGACTTTTATTCAAATTCTAAGTATATTTCCCTCATCCAAACATAGTGTAAATTTGCAAACTAAATGATGTGTCACCAATAAAAATAGGGGTGTGATATCCACACACCCCTTTTTACTTCTCTCACACCTTTTTGGATTTCGGCCGTTGAATCGGATGAATTGAAGAAGATCTAACGGACAGACAGCAATAGAGGTGTGTGAGAAGTAAAAAGGGGTGTGTGGATAGCACACCCCTAAAAATAAATATATTTATCAACGTGTAAGTAATAAACCAATCATCAACTTCCATGTATTTTAGTTTTCAAAACTTTATCTACAAATTTAATTTATATAGCATTACTCTTTCTGATTTAACAGGAGATGTTATTAATATTATATATACATAGACTATATGTTATATTGGTTGCGAACCTTATAACTGCACTCTACACCTATGCCTGTACTCGTTGATGAAAGGTTACATATGTCCGAAGCTAAAATAATAATAATAATAATAAAAGAAATAAAAGTTCCATCAGAAAAAATGATTGATATATGATTCCGTTGGCTTCATTAAATATATGAAAGTGTGGGCATATGTCCACTATATAAGAACAGAATTAACTCATACAACGAAAGTAGCTAGCGTTTTCTCTCTGGAAACGTCTCACAAAAATATGGACATGGTTGATGGCCATATATCTGAATTATATTTAATAGATATAATTAATGTGGTAGTTGATGGTAAAAATAAATAAAATATCTAACTATCAATCAACACATTATATAGTTTAAAAACATAATCTTCTAACATTTTCTTTCGTTATTTGATACGTATGTACATATGTATATAGTTTTCAAAAGTCAGACACAGACAGATATACATTATATTGCAACAAAGTTTCACAGGATTTTGGGGGAAGATGATCAAAGCATGCAGCAACATATCTATGTGTTATTGTGTGGACTATATCGTGTCCAACTCCCCATGCACATACACGGAGAGAGAGAGAGAGGTGTTAAGATTTTAGTCTAATTAATAGGCCTGGGCACGGTTTAGTACGGTTCGGTATGAATAGTTGTACCAATTTAATACCGAACTTTATAGGTTTGGTCCAAGTATAAGTTCGGTTCGGTTTTGGGCCTTTAAAGAACAAAACTTATTTTTTAGTTTTTATAATAAAAAAAAGCCCAAATTGATTTTTTGCCCAAAACTAATTTGGTACGATTTGGTACCGAATATAGAACCGAAACCGAACTGACTAAGTACCAAACCAAACCGATTTTGTACCGATACCGAATGAATAAAATAAAAAAACCGAACCGACCGGATTCGGTTCGGTTTTTCGGTATTTTTTGCCCAGGCCTACTAATTAGTGTCGGTTGTTTTCCGACATGCAAAGCTCACTCCCAACTCATCAATTTTCTTCAAATAACATAATCCTCCTGTACCTCAAAGCCCTAACAAAGCTTTGTGCTGGAACCCTGGGACGGTTGAAACTAGCTTTGAAACGGTCAGGGAATTCTGCTGATTAAAACAAAGAAAAATGTGTAATTCAAACTTTGGTTCATATCTATGTTTCAAAAGTCAAAATGTTTTCGAGTGAAGGTTGTAACACGTTGTGACAGTGAAACAGCCATATAAAAAAAATTCATAAATATGAGATTTTTAATTAATTAATAATATTTCAGAGAATAGTTATCTAATCAAGTTATGCCCCATTTTGGCATACGTAATTTTAAAAGAAACATATCTTATGTTCTCTATAGAAGCGGGTACCAGTTTTTGATTTGGGACATGAGAAAACACATTGTTACGTAGTGGTATAAGGAAAACTTTGGCGTTTTGAGGTAAGGTGGTTTGTTAGAACAAATATTAGATATATTCAATTTTCGACCGGTTCATATTTTTTCGTTTTGTAATTATTTTTGAAGCTAGGGTTTGATAAGAGTATTTAGATAAATCTTGGAGGCTGTACTTGAACTTGTCATATTATTATATCGAATAGACTTGTAGAGTTCTCATTAAGAATTCCGACATTACGTTTAAGACTGTGACATATGGGATAGTTCTTTATCTTGTTACTTTTGTTGCGTCATAGTTTTCGTCCTAATACATACATTCCAGTTAAATATACCAACAAGCTCAAAGGGATTAGGTATGAACCATGCATGGGTGGATTTTAAAGGGCGGAGGAGGGTACGTAAAGGTGAATTTCTGAAAGGGACTACACGTTAGTTTGTGATTAAGGGTTCAATTTTCACCCAACAAATAATTAGACCTATCATGGCACTAGGATCTTGCATATATATGGTAATCATCAGACCTTTTAAGGGAAGTGATTCTTATTTTTTGAAAGAAAAAAATGAGGATTAGTTGTGGGATTCACTCCACATCGAACTTCAACACTCCGACCTATCTATGTTGTAAGTCTCAATTCATACATCATCCATACAAAAATTCAATTCAATCCAATACCATTTGCCCATTTAATTGAAGCGATGGAATTTCAATGTTTCTTAGAACATAGTGTTCGCCAATTTCTTTGAACTCAATTAGATGCCTTAAATATTTTTGATTTGGCTAATATTTTGCAAGGAAATTAGGGGGTGCAACTTGAAAAATAGATGATTATGATCGTTGAAGTTTGATGTGGTGCGAGCCCCATAATTAATCCATTTTTTAACTCAAGTACGATATTCATTGAATGAAGGGGAATATGTACAAACGGAGGATAAGGTGCTTATAGTGGGTCTCGATAAAAATCTTGCCCGAAATTTCAACCAAACAACATAACTAGCAATACTATCCTTAAACAAAAGATTTAAAAAATTACATAAAGAGGTTCCACAAACAATGAAACTTGGTGTTCCAAAGTCAAGCTAAACCTTGCTAGACGATGTGTCACCTTGTTAATCCCCATTTTTTAGAAAAATAGAGATCCCTTCTCTTGCTATGTGCTAATCATAATACTTCACCGCTAATGCCTAAACCCCAATGTACATTGATAGGAGAATGTTCAAGATTCAAGTAACTTTCATAAAAAAAGAACATATAAAATTGGATACAAAAAACCATTAAATTAAAACCATTGACTGGCCAAAATTTAAAAATAAAAATAGGTACAACTGTATCCATCTATCCCCAAGCCCATAACGTACGTATTTTGAGATGGGGTTTATAGATCTTGACCAAAAAAATGAGATAGGGTTTGTAGGTTGATCAAAACGGGACCACGCCCTCTAAGAGTGTGAGTGAGTGTGACTGCATGCATATAAGTGTGTTTTGGGGAGACAGACAGAAAATGTATGCAGAAACTAGGAAAGAAGAAGGCATCACATATTTATAGCAACTGAAGTCGACGTGTGTGGTACTACCAGTTGAAACTTCATTAATACTAGTATGTAGAATGTAGCTTTTCTGCACTTTGGATTCAATACACTCATATATATAGAGAGAGAGATATTTCACTCTCTGAAAGTCTGATGCAACCGTGCGACGTCTGCAATCGTTAATTATTACGGTGAATCCTTCTCCTCTCTGCGTACCAATGCAATACCCCATCCCCTCGCTTTAACTTCAACTTGTGCTCTCCTCTCTGTGCGTACGTCTGTCTGTTGTATTTATTGATTCAATTCCTATATTTGTGTCTGTTTCCCTTTTCAATTAGACTGCTTGTTTCTTCCCACCAATTTGTCTGGACCAAGTTTGAAGCTATTGATCAACTAGAGAGAGCCTAGCTATATCCTATATAGACAATTATAATCATGATGAATCCATGATCAGCACTAGCCATAATTATCTGCATTCCCAAGTCTTTGGTTTAAAGAGTAATGTTCTCTACCACATTATTAATAGCTCATTGTGAGGCTTAGTCCATCCCCTGCCCCTTAGTGTAGATAATATCGTTTGTTCAAAAAAAAAAAAAAGTAATGTTCTCTTACCGGACTTATTTTATCGTGAGACTATAAATTAGGTCACTTACACAATAAGCATGTTGGGTTTAGATTCACATTGTGAGTGTGAAGTTTACTTATTCTCATTAAATAACAATATAAGATGTTACAATGTTTTATACAAGAACCATCCTTACCAGTATAGGAGTCCTAAGATAACTATGATACATTTGAATTTCAAACATACAGCAGAAGGATAAACAATAAAATAACAACTAATTATCCTTATCAACATTCCCTCGCAAACTTGACTCTGATGAGGAGACTAAGTTTGAACACAGCAGCCGGAAGCGTGACTTGGAGAGTCCATTCGTGAAAACATCAGCCAGCTAAGAGATAAAAGGTAAGAACTGAACCTTGTGACTACCAGCCGCAACCTGCTTCCGAACAAAATGAACCCCAAAGAAATATGTTTGATGCGAGCATGAAACACGGAATTGACAGCGATGTAAGTGGCACTCAAATTGTCACAATGCAACAAAACTGGTTTGGAAACTGCATAGAAAACTTAAAATCCATATTGTATTAGCACATGTAAAGGTAATAGCTCGATATTCAGCCTTGGCACTTGAGCGGGAGATCGTTCATTATTTCTTGGCACACCAGGAGATCAAATTATTCCCTAAAAATATACAGAAACTGATGGTGGAACAGCGAGTGTCAGAGCACCCTACCTAATCCACATCAGAGTATGCAACGAAGTGAAAGGGTTGTGGAGATGGAGACAAGCGAATACCCATACCCATAGAACCTTTGAGATATCGCAGAATACGTTTCACAGCATCCATATGCTCATAAGTGGGACAACCCATAAACTGAGAGACGTTTTGAAAGGCAAAGGCAATGTCCAGTCGAGTTAACGTCAGGTATTGAAGGCAACCAACAAGCTGACGATAACTAGTGGCATCAAGTAAGGGGGTTCCAGAGTGTGTCAAGAGTTGGGTTTTGGCCACAATAGGAGTGATGCAAGGTTTTCTTTCAAGCAAGCCATTGCGTTTTAATAGTTCAAAAGTGTACTTGGTCTGTGTCAATCGAATTCCCGCATGTAAGTAGGATACCTCAACACCCAAAAAATAATGCAACTTGCCCAAATCTTTGAGTTCAAATTCAAGTCACAATGTGTGAATGACCGAATAAAATGAGGAGAATTACCAGTCAAAACAATATCGTCCACACATAGTAGAAAGATGAGAATCACAAAACCTTTATGAAAAGTGAACATTGAGTTATCAGCACGACTCTGAACGAAACCGGATTGTATGAGAAACATACTGAGACGTTGGAACCAAGCACATGAGGCTTGCTTGAGCCCATAAATGGCTTTATTTAATTTACACACAAAGTTAAGACAACTAGGATCAATAAATCTCGGAGTCTGCGACGTGTGCACTTCCTCCATGAGGGAACAATGAAGAAACGCATTTTTGACGTCTAGTTGATGAAGAGGCCACCCAAAGGAAATGGAAAGACTTAGGACTGTCCGAATTGTAGTTGGTTTGACAACGGGGCTGAAGGTCTTGTAAAAATCAACCTCTGGTTGCTGATGAAACAGGCGCGCCTTATACCACTCAATCGATCCATCAGATTTATGCTTTAACTTGAAAACCCATTTACACCGCACGATATTGATGTTAGGAATAGGAGAGACTAGAGTCCAGGTTCCTTGCTTGAGAAGAGCGTTAAACTCATCTACCATGGCCTGCCGCCAATGTGGAGATCGAGAAGCTTGACTGAAACACGTCGACTCTTGATTATTGTCAACTGTAGCGATGAATGCAGCAGGAATGAGATGACGGGAAGCAAAAAATGAGCATACCTTGGGCTTAAAATTTTTGAATTTAGATCGAGTTTGTGGACCACGGTGATGAAACGCTCATGAAGAGACACCGCTTCAACATGTGCAGGAGAAAGTTGCGGCATGGCAACAACATCTACAGCTGCAGGCTGAGCAACATCATGAACTGCAAGCTGAGTCATGTCGGGTTGTGGGGCAGCAAGTTGAAGGTGTCGGTTGGTGGGGCACTGATATGAGGAACTGCAACATCAATTTGAACAGCAGAAGGGACGGTGACATGAGGAACAAACACCAATTCGGATTCCTTAGCCTTGGAAGAAACACTAAGTTGCTCATAGGGAAACATGTTCTCATAAAAAATAACATGCCGAGAAATGTAAACTCAGCCTGTGGGTGGGTGTAAGCAGCAATATCCCTTGTACTGAGCACTGTATCCAATAAAAACACAAGACAATGATCTAGGTTGCAACTTGTTAGTTACGTAGTCACCAAGAAACGGAAAGCAAGCACAACCAAAAACACGAAGTGCCAAATAATCAGGAGTATGTCCAAATAAACATTGATAAGGCAACTTCCAATTAAGTACAGAGGTGGGCAATCAATTCATTATATAGACTGCATTAGTGAGAGCCTTAGCCCAAAGATTATGGGGAAGTTGGGCAGTAAGTAATAAAGTGCAACCAATCTTAGAAATATGACGATGCTTGCGTTCTGTTGTGGTGTATGTGGACATGAAAATTGAAGGTGAATCCTTTTTTGTGCACATAATTGTTGAAAAGACGAATTATTAAACTCTTTACCCCTAGCACTTTGAAATTGTTTAATAGTTATAGAAAATTGGGTTTGGACAAAGTTCACAAAATTACTAAAATGAGTAAATACTTCGGATTTATACCACATTGGAAAAATCCATGAAAAATGCGTATAATCATCTGTAAATAAAACATAATAACGAAACCCAGAAACAGAAACTACAGGAGACATCCAAACATCTGATTGAATTAAATCAAATGGAGAATTAGAATAGTGTTCAAACAAATTGAACGACAAGCGATAAGACTTCGCCAATGCCCAATTATTACAAAATTCCTTATTTGAAACTGAAAAATTAGACCCCAACAAATGCCCAAAAGTTAAAACACGAAGTACTTGACGAGACGGTTGCCCGAGAAGAAGATGCCATAAGGAGGGTGACGCAAAAACAGACACAAAAAGCTTGCTTTGAAGTAAAATTCCTAGAAGCACGACCAAGTTTAATTGGGTAGACTTCCTCCTCACATGGGCCCCGAAAAAGAACAACTCCTGTTTTCAAATCACGAATAACAAATCCCCAAGGAAAGAATGTTAAACTAACCCAATTGTCATGAGTAAACTTAGCAACGGACAAAAAATTTTTACGAAGGGCAGGGACATGTAAAACATTAGACAAACGAAAAACAAAAGACCCAGATGCGAAAGACAGTGTGCGTAATAGGGAGAGTTTCACCATTACCAACCATAACTTGATCTGTGGAACCATACCCAGTTGTACTAGTCAAGGAACGAGCATCATTAGTCATGTGATAGGTTGCACCTGTGTCCGGAAGCTAAGACACATCAGAAGGTTGAGCAAGGTGCATACCAGCAAATGCACAAGATAACTAATCGTCAGGACGAAGTGTTTGAGGATATTGTGCAGCGATATGACCGTGTTGACGACAAACCCAGCAATGACCACGAGGAGTGGGTGATGGCCCAAGAAGACCAGGAACAGCAAGTCTATGATGCTGGGCCCTATTGTTGTTGTTGATGTTGTTGCGACCATAAACTTGATTTGGTGCGTTTCGACCACCAAAATTGGCACGAGATCCTCATACAAAAACAGCTCCACCATTGTTACCATTTTGTCGTTGTTGGTGGCCCCCTTTGCCACGGTTTCCAGATGCTTCACCACCATTGTTGCACACATAATAAAAAGGCATGTGGTGCAGAAGAAGCATTCTGAGTCATGGGCAGTTGTGACTTAAAGAAAAGAAGATGAGAGCGCAGCTCATTAAACGGACGGAAATTAGGGAAATTGGTGAGCATAGTAACAAGTGCATTGTATACTCTGGTCTCAAACCACGAAGCACATACGACACCAAATCTTCATTGGCAACAGGTTGCCCAATTGAAGCCAAGTGATCAGCAAGATTCTTAGCCTAGCCAAGGTACTCAGCAATCGATTTTGGCCCTTTTGTAGTGAGATAAACTGAAAAAGATAATGAGTGGCGTTGGCAAGAGAGTGCTGCGAGAATTTCTGGTAAAGATGCTCCCAAATTTCACGAGAAGTAGACAGCCCAACAGTCAACGAAAGAATGGGCTCAGTAAGAGTTGCTCGAAGCATACTAATGAGTGTCTGATCAGTTTGATACCATACAAGGTATTCCGGATGAGGCGTTGAAGAGGCCACAGGAGACGGAAGAACAATCGATGAGTCAGACTCCAGAAAAATGGCAGCAGCAGCCATGGCAGAAGCAAGAGCAGGAAGAATAGGGGCAGGGCACTGATAAGAACCATAAATAAAACGCCAGAAAACAATCAGGAACGGCTTGACTTGACACTCCCATTGGAGATAGTTCGTCTCATAAAGCTTCATCGAGACTAAGGTAGAGATATTAGGAATGGAAGAGGATGAAGAAGCCATAAGAATGGGAAAAGAAAAAAAACTTATAGAAGGATCAAAGGCTCGAATACCATGTAAAGTTTACGTATTCTCATTAAATAACAATGTAAGCTGTTACAATGTTTTATACAAGAATCATCCTTATTAGTATAGGAGTCCGAAGATAACTATGATACATTTGAATTTCAAACATAAAGCAGAAGGATAAACAACTAATTATCCTTATCAACAGTGAGATAAACACATCTTCCGTTGCCGAAGAACCCAGTAAAAAAAGATACTTCCCAGTTTAGTTTAAGTTGGTCAATTATCACTAATGCAACGTGATAAATTACATAGGAAAATCCAAAGCCATGAACTATCCACTAGAATAAAAAATCCATTAGGAATTACGAGAATCTCAGATTTATTGTCGGGATCAAATAACAAACCCTAGTACCACGAAATGATGCTTCTATAATGTATCTCAACCCTAGACTTGCTAGGAAACCTAATAGGAAACAAAATTCGAAAAAGCAAAATATTTAAGGGCCTGTTTGGTATCTTATTTGAAATTTTTTATCATTTCTTAAAACATTTCTTAAGAACATTTCTTGAAAACAATTTTCTTTAAGACTCAAAAACTTGATTGGTTGTGATTTAAAAATTTCCTGTTTGGTAGTGTACTTGAATCCAACTTTTTAAACTCAAAAACAGTTTTTAAGTTTTAGGTCTTAAAAACTTGTTTGGTATGACTATTTTTAAAAACTGAACTCAAGACTAACTCAAAAATATAGTCTATTCCTTAAAAACAGAAAAAGTGAGTTTTTAGAGTTTTTAAACTTAAACTTACTCATTTCTTTTTTCTCCCTCCTCCCCTCACTCCAAATATATATCTCTTCTGTTGTAAATTATGGATGTCCACTCATCCACTCAACATGTGGATGTCTAAAAAGCTTGCTCAACACTACTCATTTTTCTATAAAAGCAAACCCAACACAACATCAAATGGGTTGTCATATTTGATAGAAGTCATACGGGAGAAAGGGAAGAAAGGAAGAGGAAGAGAGAGAGGAAGAAGAGAGAAAAGAAAGGAAAGAGAAAAGAGAGAATAAGAGAGAGTTATCTTTGTACTCCTATTATTCCAAATATAATGAAAGCACTGCTGCTGCCCCGAGGATGTACTCCAGTCACACTGACTGTAGAGGAACCTCGTAAAATTTGTGTCTTGCTTATTTATTCCACTGCACACATCGTCGATTTTACAACACGTTATCAGCACGAGAAGCTCTTGTGTCAGTGGAAAGCACAACGCCACAAATCTTGTTCACCTATGTCGCCTGGAATCTCACAGATAAGAAAATCTTTTCATTTCATCTTTAAATATTTGTACTACTGATTTTCTTGAAGCAAATATGTATATGTTGTTGTATAACTGTATATCATCATTTGCAGAAGCAAAATGGTACGGACTCAAAATTCGTAGAAAATCTGGCAGCCATGTAAATAGCCTCGGAACTCCAACTTGCGGAACTCGGATTGAAAAAATTTCTTCTTGAAAGTTGTCCGTCCGCCCAGTATCTACAACATATCAAAATCTCAGAACATTTTAACGGTGCGATCGTCACAGATGTCTGAATTACCAAACCAGTTTTCAATTTCCGCAGAAAACTGGACAGCCATCTTATGAGTACCAAAACGCCATTTTCAGTTGCTCAGATTGAAACCGTTTCTTCACTAAAGTTGTTTGGTATCCTCTTATCCATATCATACTAAAATTTGAGCTAAATCTAACGGTTTGATCTTCTTATAAGTGGCAGACAAAGAAAAGGTTTTGGAATGGTGAGTTGCACCATTTGAAAAGAAAAGAAAATTGATGGAAACTTAATCATCACCCTTTTCTATTATTGCTTTATTTATGTGAATGGTGTTGGTTTAAAATCCATTCACAAGTTTTATTTACTTTAAAGCAATTTACTTACCATGGACGGTTTTACCGCCTACTGCTTTAAGTTTTGATTTATGTGAATGGTGTTGGTTTAAAATCCATTCACAAGTTTTATTTACTTTAAAGCAATTTACTTACCATGGACGGTTTTACCGCCTACTGCTTTAAGTTTTGATTTATGTGAATGGTGTTGGTTTAAAATCCATTCACAAGTTTTATTTACTTTAAAGCAATTTATTTATCATGGACGGTTTTACCGCATACTGCTTTAAGTTTTGATTTATGTGAATGGTGCTTAATCAAAGCCCTTATCACAAGCTTTATTTACTTAAAAGCAATTTATTTACCATAGTTGGAATTACCGCTTATTGCTTTAATTTATTTATTGTACTTCTTTTGTTACGATGAGTATAACAAGGACCCGAAGTTCCTTGATCAGATTAGAACCTGCAGTTTCTTGATCCTCATCATATAAAAATGATTGGACCAGAAGTTCCATTATGCAAAGAGATCAGACATGAAGTTTCTTGATGAGTACTTTTTAAGTTTGAAGAGCCGAAGTGCCACAACTTAATTGTAATAAAAGTCATGAGAGTACCAATTCTTAGGCAATTAAATAAGGACTAGAAATTCCTTGATGTATGTAAATGATAATATAATGCATATTTGCTGGAGAGCTTACATCTCGAAGTTTTGATGATTATTGCATAACTTTGGGCATTGATGTTGAACATCATATTCCTCGTGTCCGTACTCAAAATGATTTAGCAGAAGCATTTATTAAACGGATGAAATTGATTACCCGTGCTCTGCTCATGAAAACGAAATTGCCAAGTTTTCTACATGGGGACATGCCATGTTACATGATACATTATTAGCTTGGTTGAGACATGTTGCCAACTAATACTTCTCAGTATAACTCGTGTTTGGGCACTAATTAAACATTACACATTTACGAGTTTTTGGTTATGTTATCTATGTGCCTATTGCAATGCCACAAACGTATTAAAATGAGGCATCATTGCAAATTAAGAATTTATGTTGGATTTGATTTATCATCCATCATTCAATATTTTGAACCCTTGACTAGGGATATATTTACCGCATGATTTGCGGACTATGATTTTAATAAGACAGTTTTCCCACCATTAGGGGGAGAAAATAACATCGTTGTAGAAGAATGATGAGAAAATACCGTTCCAGAAGAACGAAGAGAATTTGTCTTATTTTGATTCACAAAGTAATCAATGAGAAAATGAAGTAAGAATAATTGAATGATGTAACGAAAGTGATGAAATCACATATATTTGCTGCAAATGTGCCTACAAGAATTGATGTCCCTATTGGACAAAATAATGTGGCAGCAAATGATTTATCTGTTGCACGCCTGAAGCGTGGCAGACCCTCAGACTCAAAAGGTTCAGTCCTTCGAAAGAAGAAGAATATGGCACTACTGAACTATTGCATTCCCGAAGCATAACTGTTGCATGCCGGAAGCATGACAGTTGTCGCATGGATACACGTCTCAGAAAGGACAATCCGCGTACATGGGAATTTTGATGTCTCATGCATGAAGCATGATAGACGTATAGGTTCCAATGACTCAACTCCCGAAGTGGAAATTAAAATCCAAGCTTTATAACGCTCAAGAAGAGGTTATGATCCGCATTCTCTAAATTATGGCTATCCTGGAAGAGATAGTGTAATGCCCTTGAATAGGCAATGGATATCCAAAGAAATGAAAAGTTTTTATGCATGCGCATGCACATGAGAATATGGGATCACGAATTGATGATAACCAATGGTAAATTTGGTTTTTATAAGTAGCTACTAAATTTCATCAATAAGCTGTGTTGATAATGAGTTACGTTCTTTTGTTCGTCGACGAAAGGAAAAATTATTGGCAAAAAATGGAGAAAGGCAATTCCATTACAATCTTGTAAGAACGTGGAAAAATGGATCTATATATATTTGAATATAATACAAATAGCCAAAAGATGTTGAACCAAAGAGGTTACATATGGGCATTTGTAATACAGTGAATTACACTCACATGATATGACACAAGGTTACTAATTGAAACCTGAAATTATACTCCTGTAAACGAGTTCATATGAATGGAGAATTATATACGAAGGGTTGTGAGTCGCCCACATCATATCTCCATAAGTAAATCCCTCAAGTATACATGGGAGCAAATTGCTCTGTATAAATTCCAAAAGAAAATGTGTCATGAAGTGTAGAAAATCCCTGAAGGATTCAGATTGCTTGAAGTAAGTCCTAAAAGGATAAAGCATAAATTATGTACTCAGTACCAATGGATGGTATAAATTGCTTGAGTAAGTACTATCATTATGATATTGTTGCAACATACTAAAATCTCATGAAGAGTCGATAACATTAAATTAGAACTCCTGAAGAGTTGATGATATTAAATTAGAACTCCTGAAGAGTTGATGATATTAAATTGGGACTCCTGAAGAGTTAAGAAAGATTATAAAGTGTTTAGAGAAATATTATCTCGAACTGCAGATCGAACAATACGCCAACACAAATCTTATCCATGATGTTTATGATATTAAAGAATCATATGGATTGAAGATTATGAGTTAAATACTCAAATGATTTAGACACTAAGGATGATCATTTATCTTCGAGAGGGTAAAGATAAATTGATATTTGGTCCAGAAGTACCACATCTTAGTGAAGAACATGCTTTATTGTATTTGGCACAATACACTGAATGAAATAAAGCTTATCTATTGATATTTCAAAGAAATTACAGATATGTGCATACACATGAGCTACAATTATGAAAAAATATATATATACAAAGTGCAGATAAACATGAGGGAGCCTTCATTGCTCAGGTGGTGCCTGAGAGGTCGACGGAGCTCCGGGAAGACGTAGAGCCAGAGTTGGAATCTCCGGAGCCGGAACACTTGGTGCTACTCCAGAGGACGAAGGCAACATAAACCTCGGGAGTAACGCCATGAACCTTTCATGATCACTCTGGATCCGACCGTCCGACTCCTGCAGCTGGTCCAGCTTCCTCTTCATGCTGGTCGAGTAACTAGTTGTAAGCATGTGCAACTCCTTGTTCTCGTGCCTGAGTCCTCTGACCTCTTGCCGAAGACTTGCCACCTCCGCCATCAGCGACTCCACCTGACGAGTTCGGGCAAGCAGGCGCTGGCCCATGTTTGAAACTGAGCCTGCACTTTGGACGCTGAGAGCTAGAGATTCCTGAACAGCCAGCTCGTCCGACCGCCTGGATAACATCCTATTGTCCCTTGGAGTGAGCAGATTTCTAGCTATCACCGTAGCGGTGATTTCATTCCTCATCATTGTGTCCCCGACTGTAAGAGGACCATTGGGGGATATGAATGACGGATTCCAAATATTGTTTGGAGAAGACGAGTCATCATCTTCTCCGACATTCAAGTTAAGGCGACGGTCGGAAGGGCAAGACATTTTTTTTTAAGAAGGTGTTGAGGAGGAAGAGTTCAGAAATATTAAGAGTGCAGAAGTGCAAGAAGGGAGTGATTACAGAAGGGAGTTCAAGTGTGAGGTGAAACAAAATTCGTGCCTCTATAAAAAGAAGCAAATCAAAGAGGTGCTCCTCAGAGATCGAAGAGAAACTCCTCGCAGATCGAAGAGACAGCCGGACACCTTTCTCAAAAGCTGGACGCTCCTTTCTCAAAGGCCGGATCCCTGTCTCAAAAGAGCCATTCCTCTATCAAAAGTCGGAATTGATCAGTATCACGAGGCGATCAGTTTTCCCAGTTTATCGTCACTCGTCACATGCACTGTCAGCTTTGCGAAAATTACGGGCAGCTTTGTCAGAAAGCGCGTAACTGGTACTGTTCATCCATCCACCGGCTGCCGACAAATAGTGAGGGAATAGTTCTGGTTATGAAGAAAAATTCTATAAGTTTCTACCTTCGCCTTCCACAGCAAATGCACACCCTCTCCACCTCTCTTATTTTCTTCATCTCCGAAAATGTACTCCCAAAGAAAACTCTCGAGTTACTCAGTGTTCTTCATCCCCTGGAGTACCTCTACAAACTTAGTCATCCAGAGTAAGAGTATCTCATATCATCAGGGTCGAAAGCAAGAGTATCTCATATCACGCTTTCTCCTCACCTTCATCTGAAGAACATGGAGAAAGTGAGATCCTGATTGCTTACCTAGTCTTGCTCTCGAGTACTCATCTCAAACCCCTCCCAGCCCACTTCAAAAATAAACCTGTGTAAAGGTACTTCTTCAAAAACAAAAGTATCTCACAGACGAAGCAGGAGGAGTCTGAGTTGCATCCAGATGAAAGCAGAGTCAGAGATCAAACTTCCGATCTGGAACTGATTGTCTCGTAACCTTTGCTTGTTTGTTTCTCTAGCATTGCGCTCGAGTACTCATCTTCAACTGATGTTGGAAGCTGGAAAACATGATGAGTCGCTGAGAAGTGATGTTCTGATGCTTTCATGGGAATTTTTGCAGCATAGCTAATCTCCACATTGAATGTTTTGGAGCGGCATCTCCAATTGCTTTCATGGGAATTTTTGCATTAGAGGAAAAATACTGCAAAAGAAGATGCCACACCTGCGTGGAGACCGGACTACTTGAAGCATGTGGAGACAACGTGCTGATTCATCCTCAACTAAGCTGAGGAGCACTTGCAAGAAAAAGGCCCTCCAACCCTGTTTAAGAATAAGCCTGTGGAAAGTTAACTATTAGTAAAGCAACTCTGTTGGCAACTCTTCTCACTAAGATATTGAAGCAGAATGATCAACGATCAGCCTAAATGATTTGAAATCAGGGGGAGATACTCATCAGGGGGAGCATCTAAGACAGATCAAGATTTTAACAAGTCAATCGAAGACTTGTGGCCATCCAAGGGGGAGTGTTGTAAATTATGGATGTCCACTCATCCACTCAACATGTGGATGTCTAAAAAGCTTGCTCAACACTACTCATTTTTCTATAAAAGCAAACCCAACACAACATCAAATGGGTTGTCATATTTGATAGAAGTCATACGGGAGAAAGGGAAGAAAGGAAGAGGAAGAGAGAGAGGAAGAAGAGAGAAAAGAAAGGAAAGAGAAAAGAGAGAATAAGAGAGAGTTATCTTTGTACTCCTATTATTCCAAATATAATGAAAGCACTGCTGCTGCCCCGAGGATGTACTCCAGTCACACTGATTGTAGAGGAACCTCGTAAAATTTGTGTCTTGCTTATTTATTCCACTGCACACATCGTCGATTTTACAACATCTTCTACTTTCTTTCTCCTTTTTTTTTACTTTTTTTCGTCTCTACTCCAATCCAATCAAGTTTAAGTCGTAAGATTTAAAAATTTTAAATCACAAACCAATCAAGTTTTTGAGTCATAAAGAAAATTGTTTTCAAGAAATGTTTTTAAAAAATGTTTTGAGAAATGATAAAAAATTTCAAATAAGATACCAAACAGGCCCTTAAAATCTTACAACTTAAACTTGATTAGATTGGACCAGAGACGAAAAAAGTAAAAAAAAAAAAAAGGAGAAAGAAAGAAGAAAAGAGAGAGATATATTTGGAATGAGGAGAGGAGGGAGAGAAAAGAAATGAGTGAGTTTAAGTTTAAAAACTCTAAAAACTCACTTTTTATGTTTTTAAATAATAGACTATATTTTTGAGTTGGTCTTGAGTTCAGTTTTTAAAAATAGTCATACCAAACAAGTTTTTAAAATCTAAAATTTAAAAACTGTTTTTGAGTTTAAAAAGTTGAATTCAAATACACTACCAAACAGGCCCTAAAATATTCTCAAATCTTAGAATTCTGTTTTGGGATAATAAATGAAGGAATTCGGCTAAAAATGTCTATTATTTACATCATATGTCTTGATCACGAAGCCATTCTTTTCAGAATGAAACATGCAATGGTCGGACTTTGCTACTAAATTTGCATTTGTCAAACTGTTTTTCGATTCATTCTGCCATTTTCTACAGACAATAAGACCCTGTTAATTGTTCACCAATAACTCCGCCCTTCAGCTAGTCATTACCTTCAACCCCAATTGGAAGCAAGTCTCTGAGTAAGTTCGTCTAAATGTCGCACTTGCACGTGATTACAATAAATGGGGTGTATTAGTCTAATATGCAACATGAAATGGGTATGTGTGTCTAAGCAAAAAAATGCGCCAACGGCCCTTACTAAAAATTAACGTGCATGTAGTAAATACACAACATGATAAGCTTAAATGCTTCATCTTGGTGCACATGATTTTACCAATATATAAAGATCCATATACGTACAATATTAAATCTGTTTCAGGTTTGAAGATCAAAACATGCTTAAAATATTTCTAAGTGGCACGGAAATTTTGGAGTTGGAGAGTGAGAGATTGAAAATGTTTTTTATTTCGAATGTTCCTGGAAACTCTACTGGGAGTAGACCTATTCTATTAATCAAGCACTCGATCTAAATGCCTTCTTAAATATATTAGAAAACTTCTTTTAATCCTTAACAAAGATGACTTTTAGATTAAAACTATGGGTAAGATCAAAATCTAATTTTAGTCCCTTGATACATTAATAACCTCATTTATTAATTATATTTTGATTTTCTTAATTATTTCTCTTTTTTCTTCCTAATTTTTAATATATTAATTTTATTTCATTATAATTTTTCATTTTCATTTCATTTATTGTCACATCCTGCCCCGGGGTCCACCACATCTCGGGCCGAACCTCCGCCGTAGCACGATATTGTCTGTTTTGGACCCTGACCATGCCCTCACGGTTTTGTTTCTGGGAACTCACACGAGAACTTCCTAGTAGGTCATCCATCATCATAGTGCTCTCGCTTGCTACTCGCTTAATTTCGGAGTTCCGATGAACTCCGAAGCTAGTGAGCTCCCAAAAGGCCTCGTGCTAGGTAAAGATGACAATATACATATAAGGATCACTCCCCTGGGCGATGTGGGATCTAACAATCCACCTCCCTTTAGGGGCCCGACCTCCCGGCTTGGGGTCCACCACATCCCGGACCCGACCTCCGCCGTAGGATGATACTGTCCGCTTTGGGCCCCGACCACGCCTTCACGGTTTTGTTTCTGGGAACTCACACGAGAAATTTCCAGTGAGTCACGCATCATGGGAGTGCTATCGTGCACTACTCGCTTAACTTCGGAGTTCCGATGAACTCTGAAGTCAGTGAGCTCCCAAAAGGCCTCGTGCTAGGTAGAGATGGGAATGTACATATAAGGCTTACGGGATCCTCACCCCTGGGCAATGTGGGATCTTACAATCCACCCTCCTTAGAGGCTCGACGTCTTCGTCAGCACACCACAGCTAGGGTTTATCTCTAATACCAAATTGACACATCCCAGCCGGGGGTCCACCACATCCTGAGCCCGACCTCGGCCGTAGGATGATCTTGTTTGCTTTGGGCCCCAACCACACCCTCACAATTTTGTTTCTGGGAACTCACACGAGAACTTCTCAGTGGGTTACCCATCATAAGAGTGCTCTCGCCCGCTACTCGCTTAACTTCGGAGTTCCGATGAATTCTGAAACCAGTGAGCTCCCAAAAGGCCTCGCGCTAGGTAGAGATGAGAATGAACATATAAGGCTTACAGGATCCTCACCTCTGGGTGATGTGGGATCTTACATTTATCATAATATATTTTGTTGTAAACATTTAGATAAATTAATTTTTGTTATACAATATATTTCAATGTACTTTGTCTTCTTCATTTAGGTACATTAAATTCATTATAATACATTTCGGTGCATACATTTAGGTACACACGTTTCGGTACATATATTTTGATACAAACATTTAGGTACATTAATTCAATATAATACATTTCGATACTAACATTTCAGTATACACATTTAGGTACATTAATTTAATATAATACATTTCAGTGCATATATTTTGATACATACATTTCAGTACTAACATTTAAGTACATTAGTTCAATATAATATATTTCGGTATACACATTTCAGTACTAATATTTAGGTACATTAATTGAGTCTTTCAAGTTTGAAGAATGTTAAATAAAATTAATAAATTTAAAAACTCTTTTTTTGGTCAAAAAATAAATTAAAATTTATATATTAATAAATTTAAATATTTGATGGGAGACATTAAATAAAATGCATATTAATTATTTTGAATTAAGGACACATCAAGGATTATAGTCAATATGTAATCTGACACCAGGTTTATTTTAAATTTCAATATTCTTATAGGATTAAAGTTAAAAATCCCCTAAATATATTTTGGTTTTTATTTCTCACTCACACGATGCATTTTTATTCTCAAGAGTTGGGATACTCTGCAAAACTAAGCACAGTAATGTTCTATAATTCATACAAATTATTGTTGTAATTATGCACGTTTTGCAGCAGGACACTTGAGAGTTTTCATGCAGTGTGATTGATATGTCATTTTGTTTATTTAACACTCTAATTTCTGATATAAACATTTCTATCCATATCCACTAAAATTCATCTCTCTTTCAAAAAAACACGCGAGACACTCGGTGACCGACATAATCTTCTCACAAAAGATATATCATGATCTGATATCATATGAATATGAAGCCAACTAGAAAAACTAATGCAATTAATGTAAGAAAACTAGCTAGATAGGATTATCTATATGAAATCGGCAGAACATTTTCAATTTGAAGACCGATGAAGAGTCCAATTATTATTTTATAAACCAAGATACATAATCTGCGAATCATGGATACATCCTCCTTGGGAAATGAGAAGCACCTACCTAACTTGATTAGTTTTGCATGACCACTTATTAACTTTATATATATACACTAAATTAACATATGTATTACTTCAGAGAAGAGGAAACATATTCCAAACTTGGGACGAGTCGTACTTTTTTATTGTAAAGAACTAATGCAAAAACAAAATGCTATTCATATCATGCTTTTATACCATATTTATACAGGGCCGGCGCTGAGGGGGTGCAAGTGGTGCCACCGCACAAGGCCCCCAAATTGGAAGGGGCCCCGATTTTTCAATTTTGCATGCATATACGTATATATTATTGTATGTGTAGAATATTACAAACTTGAGTCTTAGTGCAAGTGGTATTATTTCTTCTTTACATTGGCCTCCGGAATGAGTTTGAAATTCTTATCCATCATTTTTCAGTTTATTTTTATTAAATGCATAAGCTTCCACAAAATAATACAAAAATTTCACACAATAACATGAAAATTCAAACCCTTGCCCCCTAAATAGTTAAGGAAAAACAATATGCCACCTTTCCACTCGTTGATATGTTAAATTTGTTTGTGCTATTAGAATTTATAGAAGCTCAATTGAAAACTAAAATAATTTTTTTGAACTAAAATAAAATAAAATAAAAATCTTTAGTACTTTTTAGGGCCTCCAATTCACTTTCGCATAGAGCCACTGAAATCTCAGAGCCAGCCCTGCATTTATATACCACCTTAGGTGGCTCTGATGTATATAGCCACATCATTTGAAAATTTTGCAAAATCCAAGGAATGAAGAAGAAAGACTCCTTGTATACCACAATCATCATTTAATTAACTAATTTTTCTTAATTATTAATTTATTAAATAATGAACTAAATTTAAAAATCTGATTAATTTAAATGATGTTGCTGTCCACATCAAATGCTACATAAGCTGGTATGAAAATGCGGTACAAAACATGGTATGAATAGCATAAACGATTGATCATGAGAAAAGTTTAATATAAGATAATGCAAAAACAATCCTGCGTAATTAACAATTACAAACACTACAATTAAATATCAAAGTACAGATTTTAAAATTTCCCAAAAAAAAATTACCATATCGATATTACTTATGGTTCCTTTACCAGCAAAATGAAATATTAAATTCTAACACAACATTCTCACAAATAAACACAAACACGATTATAATAAGGGGAAGGTAAATAAGTTAATACCATTTCTTGTATGAATGCTAGCTAAGAATGTCAATGCTGGTAAGTCGTATCATAGTGGAAGAATCGGTGGCTTAATATTCATATATAGTTAGGGAATATATAGCTGCGGAAGACAAATGTTTTGGAATTATAAGCACTCTTATTATATATATATATATATATATATATATATATATATATATATATATATATATATATATATATATATATCAAGTGATTGGAGAATATACGTACCCATGTGTCCTAAGGGGAGGCAAATAATGATCTTTAAAAAGGTAATTGGGTTTTGCAATTTCTAATGTAATTATATACTTATACATTAAGATTCTGAATCACGTACGTATGTGCATAAAATTCTCCATCACATACATATTTGACCTCATTATAATTTCGAATACCCTACTTACATGCGCGGTTGTCTTAGCATGTGCGTGTTTATTAACTCATTAACAATGAAATTACAATCACATGTTTTCTTATTTATTAATTCATAATTTTTTAACTTCGAAATTTTTATTTAGGGTATAGGTTTAGTTGAAAACTAAGTGTAATGTTAGGGAGATTAAATTTTTAAATAAAATTTTGTAAAATAAATGATATAGAAGTTGACGATTGAATTGTTGCTTAATCGTTGATAAACATGCTCATTTTTTATTAGTGGCACGTTATTTAGTTTATAAATTTTATCTATAAATTTATTCTCCCTAACATTATCCTGGAAACTAATGACCATGTTTGTAACTTTGGTTTGAAGTTTGGTTTAGGATTAACCAAGCTAAAGCAGGCCAAGAAAGCCACCCTGCATCCCTTTGTACTCCAATCTCAGTCCAAGTACGGACATCCGGGATTCAGGGCCATCGGGCCCTGCATTGTTTTCAAACTAACGAATATATTCTAATTAGAGGTTTAATTTTGTTTTATTTTTTATTTTTAAAATTTTAAAATTAATTTTTAGATTCGAATTTCGTCGGTGGCTAATCTAACATATAATTTTATAAAAAACCTATCGTTTGACATGAAAATTTACTTTTGGAGGTTAAACCCATAATTTTTAAGGACTCTTAACAAAACACTCATGGTACTGTTCACTTTTAACGTTAACGATATTTTTACTCTAAAAAGCCACTTATGGTATTATTCACTTACAACACATTTTTGTCATTTTGGTTAAAACTCAAAGTTTCAAACCTTTTTCGTTATTTTTCATTAATTTTTAGAGTAAAAGACACATTAATGGTTTACAGTTATATATTTAGAAATTGAAATATGAAAATACCTTTTTTAAAACATAAATTTCAATTTTTTTCAGATTATGTGATCAAATTTGATGGGATACTAGTTAAACCTAACAACCTACTATAAACTTACAATGGAAGAATTTATATACCCATTCCCATTGTCTTTTTTTATGGTATGATAATATTACAACTATAGATAATGACCTCACATTCAAGTAAAACCCAATGTTAGACGCACCACAGACGTTAATACAAAAGGGTAGGCGATTAATTGTTTTCACTCATTATAAGACTGTAAAAGTTCATTAGATAGCAAGGATGAATACCACCCGTTTATCACTGATTAATATGTTATAAATATCACCCGTTTATCACTGATTAATAAGTTTTTTAGGTTGATAAAACGAACGGCTATGATTAGCTAGATATATAAAGATTATGCGTAGGTAAGATTTTCAAACATAGTCTTATAGTAGATACGAAATAAAAGCGAACATAATTAAGTTATAATTAGTGGTGGATTTTTTTTCACATAAAAACAATTAGGGGAGATTTTTTGGTACATATAGATTTTGGCTTGAAAACATGTAAAAATCTTGCCCTAATTTTACCACTGCCGTATTGACTCATTCTTTTACTCCTCCAGTGTCTTTAGCTTTTCTCTTGTCTTGAACCAAAAAAATAAAATAAAATAAAGATAAACCTTATTGTATGACCTAGTAAAATATATAATAGAAGAATTCATATACCCATTTTCTTCTATATTGGTATGTATATCATAACATTATGACTGTAGATTATAACCATCCATACAGATAAAATTATATGTTATACTGAACACTTACTCTAATACAAAAGAATGGGCGATTGATTGGTTCTGCTCTTTATCTGATGGGAAATCTCATTAAATTGCAAGGGTGAATATCACCCGTTGATCGCAAATTTTTTTGGCCAACAACATAAATGGGTATGGTTAGCTTGATAGGAATGTGCGTATGTGAGATTCGAGAAAATCTTATGATAGATACGTAATAAGATGTAAATAAATAAATTATAATAGCGGTAGATTTTTTTCGAAAAAAAACAATAGGGGTAGATTTTTTGGTAAATATAGTTTCACCACTGTCTTCAAGTATACATATAAAAAAAATCCTAACCTAATTTCACCACTGTCTTCTTGATTCATTCTTTCACTACAACACCCTCTTCTCTGTCTTCTTCCTCCCCTATATACGGTTTTCACCCTGCTGGTCTTTCTCTCTCGTACGTGCTTCTTTCTTCTCTTCTTTTTCTTCTGTAACATACATATAGCAAAAATTTTACATACTTGAAGCTAATATCTGTGCAGGTTTATCATACAAGTACGTCAATGGGTAGCAGTAGTTCTGCAGGGGAACTAATTGCAGGCCGCCATGCATGTGCGGCGTGCCGGCACCAAAGAAAGAGGTGCGAAGACGATTGCGTTATGGCTCCTTACTTCACAAACAAGGATGAAGATTTTAAAGCAGTGCACAAAATTTTTGGCGTCAGCAACATGACAAAGTTGCTTAAGCAACTAGATGACCAAAATCATAGGGGCACAGCGGTACAATCTTTCATGTGGGAAGCCTATATGTGGAAGCAAGACCCTGTGAACGGACCTCTAGGGATGTACAGAAAATTGGAGAGAGAGAATGAACTGCTTAGGAACGCATTGAATGAAGATCAAAAGGCTCTGGCTTTGGCTTTGGCTGCATCCACAATGGAGGAGGAGCCACTAGCTTTGGACCAAGAGAACCATAACAATAGTGGCAATATCAATGATGATGTGGAAGGAGTGATACCTATATATGGAAATGCCCTGAATTATGGTTATGCTAATCAAAGTTTAGCAATTGATGGGTCTACTAATGGCACTTATGCTAAATTATTACAAGGGCAAGAGGCCACTGAAATGTCACAGGAGCAACAAGTATTAGGGCAAGGAAGAGGCTTTCATCATGCTGCTTTGGCCAAGCAGCAAGCACGAGAGCAACAAGGAGTCGTCGGCCTCGATTCTTCTGCAGGACAGTTTGGGATGGTCGGCTTGATGTCCACCCCAAAGTTTCAGTCCCAAAGGCCCATGCAATTTGAAGGACGCCCTAATATAGGACCTCATCTGTATGGGCTAGGAAGAGGTCAAGTAGTTTTTGACCCTTCTGTTGGGCAAGGACAGCAAAGAGCATTAGGCTCATCCGGGGCAGCTCAAATTGGCCCAGATTTTGGTGATTTTTCTTTACTGGGCCACACGAGATCAGCTATTACTCAAAGCCTTTATTCACCTTATCACCACCAACAACCGCATCATCCTGTGCACGCGCGGAGACAGGTGATGAATCAGGGGCAAAATCACCCCAACTTTCAACAGTACAGCTCGTTGAACAATTGCCGCAATTACGACAACGTTCAAGGTAAATATCATACAATAATTGCATTCTCTTTCCATCTTCTTGTTCAAAGATTGATTTTGTATGATAATTATGGGCATGTATACATAGCAAATTAAGTTGTATCAAGGTCCAGCAAGTGATTAACGGAACTATTTAGTATCTGTTTGATGTGAACCTGTATCATATCATTGTATTTCTACATTGTGTTTTTCGTATTCAAAGTTTATCATGTCAAACTGTCAATCTTAATATGTGACGTATTTAGGATGAACATTTTGTAGTTGTTGAAAGAAGTGAGACGGACTAAAATATATTGTTATGAGGCAATCTTATTGTAGAATTATGTGAATTGGATTTTAAGTATAAAAATACAATTAGGACAAGTAAATCAAGTCTAGCTGTAGGAGGAAAGAGAATCCTAATTGGATTCACCCTCATTAACATATTTCTATTTACAAAATATATTTTGAATAACACTTAGTACCCACTTTTTATTTTGGTCCAATATTGATATTTTAACACAATATTTTATTGTTTTAAAAAATAATACGTTATTTAATTTGGTTGTTTGTCAGCTCCTGATGTGTTACTTGCTCTATCTTTTATATGCTTGTAGATGGAGAGCAGTTCAATCAAGGGAAAAGTGAAAGGCCATGAAAGATCCAAATTGGAAGGAAGGCAAACTACTCCTTTAATTCTAGCATCTGTGGGTTTTTTTGGGGGTCAAAGTTGATCAAACTTCCATGTTCGTCCCCATTACTTTTGAGGGTATATATAGTGGGCAGATCAACAACACATTGATTTTCTTGAAAATTAGTTTAGGTAATGCCTCCATCATAAACTATTTTATTGTCTTGTTAAACTTTCATTAACACAATCAGTTTACTTTTCTCTTTTCTTATTAAACTTTCATTAACACAATCAGTTTACTTTTTCGACTTGATCCCATGTTGACAAGAGATATTCCATGGCTCATATATGTGCTTGTGTACTGGCGCATAAAGCACTGAGGTTTTAGGCATTGTCATCAAGTGTAATTTTTCGAATGATTGCTGCACAAAGAGTAAATTACACCATACCTCCTTAGGTTTGAGGTCTATTACAACCCTATACAATATCTTTAAAATATTTCACTTTCATACCTAAAGTACTATTTTATTTTAATTTCATACATCCGTTACATTTTCCATCTATTGATTCGTTAAGTGCTAACGTAACTAGCAACTGTGTGCCACGTGGCAAAAAAATAATTAATTTGTTTTAAAACCTGAATTTTTTACTTTACACCTAAAAAAAATTTCTTCCTTCTTCTTGCAGTCGTTGTTGAGGGGGGGGGGGGTGGGGGGTGGGGGGTGTTCAATTATTTTTTTTTTCTTCTTCTTCTTGCAGTCGCTATAGGGAGGGGGGTCCAATATTTCTTTCTTCTTCTTCTTCTTTCTTCTTCTTCATCTTGCAGTCACTGGGGGGGGGGGTTTAAATTTTGTTTTTCTTCTTCTTCTTCTTTCTTCTTCCTTCTTCTTCTTCTTCTTCTTTCTTCTTCCTTCTTCTTCTTTTCCCAGATCTGGTCGCTGGGCTTCTTTTTTTTTTTTGGTGTAAAAATTCAAGTTTTTTGCCACGTGGCACACAGTTAGCAGCAACGTTGGCAGTTATGTCAGCACTTAACAGATCAATGGATGGAAAATGTAACAGATGTATGAAAGTGAAATGTTTTAAAGATGTTGTATGAGATTGTAATAGACCTCAAACCTGATGGGGTATGGTGTAATTTACCCTAAATAGAACTATCCAATGAAGCTACATAAAATTGTGTTTGAAATTTTTTTGTTTGTGTTATGAACTTATTCATTTCCCCTGTGCCTTCTTCGATCCTCTTCCTTTTGTCTTGTTTTGTCATTCCATGAAAAATTTCTATTAAATTAAAAATATTTTTATCAATTTAACGCCTCCACTTGAACAGATGATTTCTTCAATTTAATGGAGATTTTTTACAAAAGGACAAAAATGATTGACAATGGACAATCTCAGAGACCATTTATATTTTAAATCTCAAGGACCAAAGTGGGGAGTTATAACAATCTCAGATATCATTTTGGCTAAAAAACCTTTATGTTGCTCAATCTTGCATGGAGTCACCAAATGTGCAAAAGCTAATGGTGCAAAACCGTAGTTTGGCCATCTCCAATCATAGAAAGTTAGGCATGGCTTAGGCTATGTTTAAGCTCTTCAAATATATATGTGCTCGTTTGGATGTGCTTTTAAAATGACTGAAAATACTTTTAGAGAAAATATTTTTGGATTCCAAAAGTACTTTAAGTGTTTTATACGAGAAGCAACAATTATGTGCTTATTCCAAGAAGCACTTTAAATGTTTTTTCAAGATTTTCTAGCATTTTTACTAATGAATATTTTCAAAAATATTTTCACTAAAAACGTTTTCAATCATTTTAAAAGCACATATAAACAAGCTCTATATCTTTTAACGTATAGTCTAGGCTATATTTTTTTCCTTAATAGTTTGTTTAGAATTCATTTTGGTGAGAATTGAATATAAGATCTTTCAAAAAATCACTCTCATTGCAACTAAAATTTTAGGCACATTGTCAAAATTTAACTTTTATATTATTGACATTACACTCAATTTTTCCCATCCATCATAAAAGATCTTACATGTGACATCCCACATCGTCCAGGGGAGTGATCCTTAAATGTATATTCTCATCCCTACCTAGCACGAGGCTTTTTGGGAGCTCACTAGCTTCGGGTTCCGTAGGAACTCCGAAGTTAAGCGAGTAGGGGGCTAGATCACTCCCATGATGGGTGACCCACTTGGAAGTTGCTCGTGAGTTCCCAGAAACAAAACCGTGAGGGCGTGGTCGGGGGCCAAAGTGGACAATATCATGCTACGGTGGTGGATCGGGCCGGGATGTGACATTACAAATACATTCATTGTAAGTAAATATACCTTTAACCAATCAAGCTACAATCTTCATGCATTAAAACTGTAACTTGTTAATAAACGTAAGTGATAGGATAAATTATTGGGGTTTTTGAACTTTAATTCTTCAAGAAGATTAAAATTTAAAAAAAAAAACCTAGTGTTAGATTGAATATTGATTTTAGTTCCTAATGTGTCCTTAATTCAAAATAATTAATGTGCATTTTGTTTAATGTCTCCCATTAAATATTTAAATTTATTAATACACAAATTTTAATTTATTTATTTTTACCAAAAAGGAGTTTTTTAATTTATTAATTTTATTTAACATTCTTCAAATTTGAAAGACTCAATTAATGTACCTAAATGTTAGTACCGAAATGTATTATATTGAACTAATATATTATTATATTTCAATGTTAGTACTGAAATGTATACACCAAAATGTATTAATATTAAATTAATGTACCTAAATGTGTGTACCGAAATATATTATATTGAATTATTGTACCTAAATATTTGTATTGAAATGTGTGCACCTAAATGTTTGTACCTGAATATATGCACCGAAATGTATTATAATGAATTTAATGTACTTAAATGAAGAAGATAAAGTATATCGAAATATATTGTATAACAAAAATTAGTTTATCCAAATGTTCACAACAAAAAATATTAAGATGAATGAAATGAAAATGAAAATTATAATGAAATAAAATTAATACATAAAAAATTAGAAAGAAAAAGATAAATAATTAAAAAATCAAAATATAATTAATAAATGAGGTTATTAATGTATCAATGGACTAAAATTAAATTTTAATCTTACTCATAATTTTTATCTAAAAATCATCTTTACCAAAGATTAAAATAAAATTTTCTATAAATTATTCCCACTACCATAAAACATAGTCTTCCCGGAATTATTAAATTTCAACGAACGCGAGTTGATTGTAAATCTTTAATTAGGACCTTCCATCTTCCTCAATATTCACAAAAGATATACGACTTTTTGCGTTTGATTTTTGATTTTGAAGTCTTTGATAATTTTTAAAGATAAAATCTTCTGCACTCAAATAAAATCAGATGTGGCATCTGTGTGGCCCAATAAGTGATTGACACATATTAAATTTATGATAACAAAATTAAGAAAAGTTAAGATAATAAATATATGTCAATCACTTATTAGGGCCACAGTAAGGTCACACTCAATTTGAGTGCAGAAGATTTGATCTTAATTCTTAAAGAGTAATGTTAATTATATTAAATTTACAAATTAAATGATGTGTTATTAATAAAAAATAAGTACGTTAATTAACATTTAATAATCTAATCATCATTTTTCACATCATTTAATTTATAAAATTTAATCCACACATTCAGTTTTTCTAACATTACTCATTCTTAAATCATAGTCTTAAAAAATTGTTGAAAAGTCAAGCTAGGGACCATATTGCGTCAATAACGCGACCCACAAGTCACAACCTAAGAAAGTTTATATTACGAACGCCACGACGTCATATACCCAAGAAAAGTGGGAGTTGTGATGTATATGAGCCAAAAATCAAATTGCTCTTCCAAATGCCAGCAAGAAACGTCTTCATGCGCTCCTTTCAGATACAGTTACCTTTGTTGACTTTACCAACCTACCCATATCAATAAGCCAAAGTATGTATTGCAAGTTGCAACTGAATTGTTAAATTAGCTAATTTGACTACAATAATTACATATATTTAAATAATCATCGTCTCGACAATAAGATATAAACATCTTTTTCGTGCCAAAGAAAATTCCAACCCCACGTTTGCCTCCCATTTTAGTCCGAAGTTAAATACAGGTCTTCCAAAAAAAAAAAGTTAAATACGGGTCTTGAGCTATATACCACAATCTTCACTATCCATTTTTTTTTTGGCCAATTCATAAAGCTTAGGAGGAAGAACTAGCTAGGAAGCTATGGCTTTACACTTCTCACAACAAAATGATCTCCCATTGAATGAGAATGATTCACAAGACATCGTCATATACCAAGTCCTAAATGAATCCATGTCTCTCGTCCCCTCGTTGTTGCCACAAAGATACCCTATCAATCGTCAACCAAATCGCCTCGAACCCACGAAGAACATCGGAAAAAAGCACTATAGAGGCGTGAGGAGGCGTCCGTGGGGCAAGTACGCAGCTGAAATCCGTGACTCTGCACGACAAGGTGCGCGTGTATGGCTAGGAACATTTAACACGGCTGAAGAAGCTGCCTTGGCATATGACCGAGCAGCTTTTCGAATGCGCGGTAGTAAGGCCATGCTTAATTTCCCAGCTGAAATTGTGGCTGCATCTTCTTCACCAACATCATCAGTTGATAAAGTCGGGCCAAGTTTTGGTGTGACTTGCAGTTTAAATGGTAAAAACAGTACTACTACTTATGACTCAAGTGGAAGTTGCAGTATGCTTTCAATTGGGACACCAAGATCGGAATCTGAGACAGAATTAAGTGCTGTGGGGGTACCAAATATGCAGGGTCAGATCATCTAGAAATGTTCTTTTTAGTTATAAACTTATGGAGTTCTGGTCACTAAGCATTATAAAAGTGTGTAATTTTTCTTTCATTGGCTAGTTATTCTCTTTTGCTATGCCAACATAAATGTACTGCAAGTCTGCAATAAGTGAGTTTTATTGGTTTTGTATTATGATTGAATGAGTTGGAGCTTATTTTGTACATATACGTTCTTAATTTTTGGTTTTCTTTCTTTGAGCTTCACAGTATTGGTAAGGCAGTAGGTAGATACTAGAAATCATAACCTGCCAGTCACAATCTCTCGGTTTGAGAATAGTAAATTAAAATTAAGCATGGCAAAGAATGTAGAATTATTCGGAAACCTGACAACATAAATTACAACATATAATGAGTGGTTATAACATTGAAGAAAGCTTCATGTCGAACCGGCTTCTATTTCAATCCGTGCTGGACCGATCGATATACCAATAATCAAGTTGCCGGATGTATAATTCATCCCGCTCCAAAGGTAACGAGTCTTCTGTGTGTTAGAAAATGCGTTGCTAGATCTCTGCTCTAGAAAGCTATACAGGCAACAACAAAACATCTCTAGCTAGATTAGAAGATTAGTATATGAATTCCCTGGTTACTCTATTTCCGCTTGAGCTTCCTTCTTTTTTGTATAAAATCCTAACAGTTGCTGATATGTCGACGGGGTTAATTAAGTTGGGGAGCCACTAAACGCTTCTCTGGAATCTTAACAAAGCTTACTATAATTGTAGATTGATGTGTAAGAGCAACTATACAAGCTCTATAACAAACTAGCCAAGAACATAAGATTTAACCAACTAAATCACAATCCATTGCTCCAAATATATTCTATATATGCAAATACTGAAGTAATATCTGCAACACATACCTTCATCAAAACCAACCAGGACTCGTTGTCCTCTTCTCGCCAAACTCGTTCCTCTGCAACAAGCACAGCAGCAGCAACAACACTTGGATGAGATATCTCATCTCTCCTCCTTGTCGTCCTACAGCAGCACACATGTTCTTCACGACATTGATCAGAGGAAAGAATAGTGCTCGGAACCTTGTACTCAAGGTGAAGTTCAGCAAACTTCGCCACAAAGTCACCATAATGTGATATAGCTTCAATGGACAAGTGCCTAGCGGTCACTGATTTGTTCTCGTACACTGCAGACACGTCGGTAGAAGAAGTAGACATACCAATCGACACACAAAACCTTCTCCTCTCTGCAAAACTCAATGCTCTCCAAGTTATAGGTAATTGGAACAATAAGAGCGTATTTCTGTGAGAGCAGGGGCTTGTGGTTTTATACTACAAGACTCGGATTGCCCTATAACAATCCTACAAGGAATACAATATTGCATTCCTTATTTCAATATGAGTCCTATTCTCGAGCCAACAGTAGAGTTTCAATCCAAACCAAAGTTGAATTAACTCTTATAAACACATTAAGACCTCTTTATACCAATCTGAAATAACAATGATTATTACTAAACTGTGAGAATCACACTCATACTCATGATGATGTTGCATATTACATAAGAAATTGTGTATGTATATCGTGTTCTGTTATCTCTTCTTCTAAGGCTAGTTTCAAAGAAACTTACACAGCATGTTCTTGACTACAACTACAAATAATTCCGGACTGCTAAATTTTTATTTGGGCAGCAAAGAATGTTTTACAGACTCACTCATGTAGAAGATAAATATACATCAGAAGCATAGTTTCCCTTCTTATAAGTTTTGTCAAAAAGAAGACAGCAAACTGTCCAAGTAGTCGCTTCCCAGGTCTTGGAACTCAAATATATCACATTCATCATGATCGCCCAACATCTTTTGCATGCTCGCCTTCCTCTTCACTGCAGGTTTTGTTTCCTCAACATTTTCTTCCCAATCTCTCAACCTTATCCTACGAGGATTTGAACCGATATTTGTGGATGAACAAATGCTGAAGCAATCCAATCCCATAGCCCTTGCAACTGTTTCAAGGGGGAAGTTAAGATGTGCTTTTGAGCCTCTAATTCTCAGAGCTGCCTTGTCATAAGCCAAAGCGGCATCCTCAGCAGTCTCAAAAGTCCCAAGCCAAACCCTAGCTCCTTTTCTTGTAGAGTCCCTAATCTCGGCTGCATACTTGCCCCATGGCCGCCTCCTAACTCCACGGTAGTGCTTTGTAATTTCCACTTTCTTTGCTCTCTCAACCTTTGCTTCGCATTCCGAATTTGGAGCTCCATTGCCTTCTAACTTGTCATTGCAAGACTGCTCCGTATTTTGTGCTGGAGCAACACCACTGTCCAGAAGTTTCTCCCAGACCTCAGTTCCCATTGATATCCACCTACCTAGACTTGGTAGCCTTTGTAGAACTTCCATTGACCCTTCTCTCCCATCAAGAGGAAGCATATCTTCCCAGGATTGAGACTCTGTTGCGCTTTTTGCTTCTTTTTTCACTCCATTCACACCGATAAAGCTCGCCCACACATCCTCTAGTTGTACAGATTCAGGTGCTGGCTTTTCTGCAGGAATATCACTATGTACAGACATTTTCACACAAAATATTAAGCCGATATGAGGGGAGAGGGGAGAGAGGAGACTGAGAGAATGGGGAAATATAAAGGTATAAAGAGAAACGCGTGAATAGCTGAGATTACTTGTGGCTCAATCCAGCGCTAACTTCATGGAGGATTTCAGGGTTTTAAGTGCTTATTAATAAAATAAGATGTGGGATTCATATTTCAAGTCTCCCACATCGACTTGTGTGGTGTTCTAATTATTTACGCGGCTTTATCCCTGTAGATTCTCTGCACTTAATTTTTCATATTGTTAAAACCTTCCGCAACTTAGTTTTTTATATTGTTAAAACCTTCCGCAAATTCATGGAGATCACATAAGAAATAAAGAAGACGACGAATTGAAAGCTTGATATAGAGTATAAGTTGAATTTTTATATTGGCATGTTTACTCCTCTCCCTATTAAATGATCCTAATGTCACTGGAATTCTGCATATAAAATCATTTTTTCCTTAAGTACCCTCTAAAAATAATTGAAGAAAAGTGATGTCTGCAGAATTTAGATGGCAGAGTCAGGTGGAAAAGGATTTGGATCATTTTAGTAGATTAATTAGCAGAAATATCCAATTTGAACATATATAATTAATTCTTGCAGATCAGATTCCTTTGACTTGTAATTGAAGCCACTGTATTCACATGTAAAATCCTTGTGTACTCTTGAAAAAAGATGAAATATTGAAACCCCTTTAGTCTTTTGAAATATTATATGGCAAATAAAATTGTTTACATAACTGTAAAACTACATCCGATTCAACCTCTGTGATACTCATTTTTTGGACTAGTCCGGTCCAGTCCAAAGAACCCAGAAATTGCAGTGAACACACGGTATCCAATAAGCTGGCATATCTTAGAGCCCAAGAAATGCCAGCTTGATTAACAAGCAGATGCATAAATACAAGCTATCAATGTCATGAACTAGCCACACGCTTCGCCTTAGAATAATAAGGGCTGACGACAAAAGGGGAGGTTTGATTGTTGCAGATCAAAGCAAGGGATGTTGTTATGAATATGCGGCGTATGAACAGGATTTGAAGTGGAATAGTTATCAAATTCAGTGGGTGCATTTGAATTAGGCGTTTTAGAAATGCATTCAGAGCCAAAAGGGTTTGACTTTTATCACTTCTCTTTGCTTCTGTTGATGGCAAAAGGAGAACGTATTCTTGCAAACCTTGAGTTGTTTGGTAACTCTCGCTGATTTTTGTCACTTGTGCTAGGATGTCATCATGCACTCCCTCAAGCTTCAACTTGATGTCTGTTTTTCTGGACCTAAACATTTGCATTCAAGTTCGATTATACCTTCTTCATAGAGCATAATAGAGCTAACTACATTTTATACTCTCCACGATTTAGGTGATTTTTTAAAGGCTTTTTAGCTAAGTTGGTCCATAAGATTGACATAACTACTCATCACTTTAATCTTGGATAATGAAAATTGATAGAAGTGGTCCCAGAATTTGTCCATCGTGTGGTCTTATCGTAAAAAATCTATTAATATCTTATGTCACATGAACAACCACATAACCTACATTTTAAGAGTATTTTTATCATTGATCATAAGGATTTGGGTTGCTTCTACCTAACTTGGAGGATTTCAAGGTGGCTTAGCGCAAAATACCATGCATTAATACATGCTTAAATCAATCATAAACATAATTAAGGCCTAACTTCTTTTTGGTTTTTTGATAGTGAGAGAGGAGAAAATAAGAGATAAAAAGGGTATGGAAAATTTATAATAAGATGGGTGAAGAAAAAGTGTACATGAAAATGAAAAACCAAAAAAATTGAAAGAATGTTTAAGTTTTTTTTCACTTTCAACTCTACATTCTCCCTCACTTCTTCTATCTTCTCCTCCCTCTACTGTTCCACCCTTTTTATTCCTATTATCTCATGTTGTTCCATCCAAAACAAAATTTACATTTAAATTCAACCACTTAAATGAAATAGCAACGCATCCGTTGTAGTCTAGTTGGTCAGGATATTCGGCTCTCACCCGAAAGACCCGGGTTCAAGTCCCGGCAACGGAATTCCTTTTGTTACCAATTTTCTTATTTCATGTTCTAAACACAAACGGCGTCAGTCAGTGGGTATTTGGCGGGAACACAAATGACAAACCCACAAACGCCGTCAGTCCGTCTCCGGTATTTGGCGGGAACACAAACCCAATTTCTCTTCCTTTTTACTTTTCCTCAGTCCAAAATACGAATTAGGGTTTCGAAATTCCGGCAGAGGAAAAGATGGAGAAGCCCGGCAGTACGAGAAACGTGGGAGGAATCGAAGAGAACATATTAGCGATCCTCGATTCTTCCGAAGCTAAAGACAATCAGGACGCCTACGAGGATCGTAAGTCTGAATTTTGTTGTTCCCTTTTTGCTGATAATTTTGTGTTTGGTTCCCGAGAAAATTTGGCAAGAAAATTTACATGGGGAACTAAAATCAATTCCGCTAGCTATCAGTTGTTTGGATGCCTGGAAAACGAAAGTTATAACCCCGTTGTGTGGGAATTTTACCGGTTTATTTCTATTTTTTTTTCTTCCAACATTTTTGTCATGGACCAAAACAATGGTTGCTTATTTATTTGGAAATTTATGAACAGGAATCACTTTTCTGGAAGCCGTTCGCGCTGCTTCCATTGTACCGAAAGATGGAACTCCACCTACCTAGTCTCTCTCTCTCTCTCTCTCTCTCTCTCTCTCTCTCTCTCTGTGTTTAAATTCAAAAGGAAGGAAAAAGATTGGATCTTTAGAGTAAATTACCTTGTTAATAGGCATAAGTTTTAAAAAAGATGGAAAGTTTTATACATTGTAATCGATGTTTACGATATATATCTTTGCCCAAATAAGAATAGCCAACTTCTGTTCATGTCAATTTTGTTTGACAGTGCCATGTTTGAGGCAATCTTCTCCATCTTGAGGATTGGGAAGTCTCTAGAATTGACCATGGAAAGTTTTCGGCTTTTGAATGAGTTAGATAAGGTACTCCAACACTACTTTGAATCAGTTTATATTTTTATACAATCAAATGGTGCGGTGTTTTCTTACAATTCTTTTTCCCGTATGTTTTAGCGTTTTCCTCGGGTATATTCTTCTGATGTAGATAATTCAACATCATCCAGTGGGGTGCCCGAATTAATTGTGGTTGAAGAGGTACTAAGATTTTGTTTTCTTTCCCATCTGTTGATATATGTTTTATGTTGTAACTGATTAATATTGCATCATAATGACATTTCTGCGTGCTTATTAGGCTTGGTATCCCATCGCTTCCTCCGAAAATGCTAGTAATGAGAGGGGAGCTACTAATAACTCTGGGGGACCTGTTGACTCCTCTGTGAGTTTGCATTATCTCGATGTTCATATTCATTAGTAAATTGTAATAAGTTTGTTTAGTTTAACTTTTCTATTTCTTTTCGGAGGAGTCACAATGCATAGACAAAGAGTAATAGATGCACCGTAGACACTTGAGTGTAGTGTGAAAGCTTCTTCCCTTTGTTATGTTTAATATCCTAGGGAATCTTAATTTCTTAGCTCAGATCTTAAATTACACCTTAATTGAAGTGTTCTCATGCCAACGGTAGGGTTTCCAACTTTTGATACAAGACCTTGCTGATGCAACTGATGAAGCAAACTTCCAAGCATCAGAAACAAAGGTTAGTTTACTTGCACTAAGATAATAGAAAAGGTGTATGACAAGATTGTGAATTAGCGTATATCTATGGATATGTGTGATAAAATTGGTTTCTTTATGACGGTTTATGACTTGTGGGAGTGCAAAACGCAAATGCATCTTGGTCTTCAACCAGTGCATACATGTGATATGTACTTTAGAAACTAAGATAATCTTGGAATGCGAAAATGTGAGGATCATCACGGAGACAACTAATATAGCGTCCATCTGTGTGCATAGTGATTCAGGCACAAATATGAGTCAATCAGGTTCAATATGCCTCACTTGATATGTAGTTCTGTGTTCACCAAATGTAGGAATTCTTCTTATGTTCTGAAGATTCATTCCATGGTTAGATATTGGTACACTGTCGTTATTTTCTTTTTTAAGAGGAATCTGAAGAGGTAGATGTCAGATTCAGAGAGCATCTTATGACTGTACTGTGCATAAGCACTCAACCTGTGGTTATGAGTTTTGACTGAGTTTTATGCTTCTGGTAGTTTAATGCTATAGAATTACTTAACCTCTAGTCTTGTTTCCCTGGATAAGCGAATTTTACCACCCTTATTTGGTCTTGTATGATATATTTTTTGCAGACTTTAGCAAACATGCTATTGTTTCAATACCTAATTAAAGTTTTGGAATGGGACTTTCTACCACGTAACCGTATCTATAAAGGTAAGTTGATATCTATTATCTGTAATGTTATGTACCACTAGCTTTCTGGAAGTTTTAAGGTGCTCTTTATTACGTGCAGAAACCATGAACTGGGTAGTTCTGAGAGAGTCGTTAGTCAACATGCTTCTGGTATACCTTTCTCTTTCAAGCCATGAATACCGAAGAGCCCATTTTTCGATTGTGGAATACATTAAGTGATTCTTATACCACAACTCTTACCCTCAAGCGTATCATTTGAAGGTGTCAAGGAAAGTAAACCAGAAAAGCTTGATGAAGGATTGCTTGACCATTATGTGTAACCTGTATCAAACCCATGCTGGATTCACCGATGGTCTGATATGTTCAAAGAAATCTGTGGCACAACCCGCTGAAAATTTTGATGCTGCTGCTGCAATTGCTTTACTCGAGATAGGAAAGAATACCTGCATAGCCATGCAGAAGTTTCTAGTAATTGTAAGTTGCTTAGAAATGTTTGAATGGAGGTTTGTATAATGATTTCAGCAGTGGCACTAATTTTGGACTTTTCAGATTATGGAGCTTGATGTGTCCAAGCAGAGTGCAGAAATCCAAGGTTCTACTACCCGAGCTGATGGTATCAGGTACTAGTTTCGTGTTCTTGAAAGAATGATGGTTGCTTCCTCTCTCCTATTATTATGTATCATCTTTTATTTTGATCATCTTGATACAAAAAATACTTTTGGCATTTGGTGCAGATCTCTTCTGTTGGAGATAATTCTGGAGGAACTAACGTACAATAAAGATATTCTTGACCCATTTCTCCAGGTTCATATTTCTTTAATGACTATACTCACCCTCTCCCATTTGCGGGTCTATATGTTTCTGTTTCCCTGTATAATCTGTGGCAGAGGTACCAGGCAGGCGGTACTGTTTTCTTCTGACAGTATATTTTATGAGGGTGCATTTGCAGGTTTTCGATGAACCTAAATGGAAGCTTGAGATAGTTGTTAAGTACTTGTGGAAATATATTGCTAAAGTAAGTTTTCAGAATGCCTATATATTGTCCTGACATTAATTTTATTATTTATGTTCCCTGTTAATGTCTTCCTGAAGGCATTTTGATATTGTTATGATGGAAGTTGAAGCACACTTTTCCCTCATTGATAATGTCCTCCCTTAACTTCATCATGTTCTACATGTTGTAGCCTTCCATTCGCACTCGTAGGTCAAATGGTCCTCCAGATGATGATGCATCTTTCAACGGAGCGTTGAAGTGCTTTTCAAATATCACCAGCGCAAAAAGTACCATAAAGAAGATTAGGACAGAAGTAGTGCAGTTGCTTTTAGCACATGGATTTCAGGTGATTATTCTCATTTTTCATTCTAGGGCGATGTTTTGGTTGATTCTTCAAAGGATGTGTTGTTATTTTTTTTTCGTAACATTCATATTGTGTGGGCGCCTGTTTGCATGGATGCAAAAATGTTCATTTGTGGACTGTTTGTAGCACATAAATATAGCTTGGCTTTTCTTGTGGGACTACCGAGCATTGTCAAGTACTGTGTGCTGTTGATTTTGAGGTCGTAATGCAGTCAATGACGTTTAGAGGGCATTGTGCAAGTAAAATGCCTGAAAATTGTCTGCAAAGACCTTAGATGAGGTCTTGTTTCCCAATTTCATGACACTTGGACAGCTGGGATGAATCGAGATACATCCATATCTGATTTGATGGCTAAGAAAACATACTATGTACGACGTCTATCTGTGCATGATCTCGCCCCCGTATTCTATGATAAATTAACACTCCAAATGGCTTTTATCTTATGCTGTAAGGCTTATAATGTTAAGTCTATCAGAGTAGCATGTCTTACGCTTCAACCATAAGTTTCTTAAGACTTTCCAAGTTTTTTTCAGGCTCATTTGTCGCTGCCATGTGAAAACCTTGTTGTTGGAGACTCTGCTTCCGATGGAGAAACAAGTAGCGGCTCACTTGTTGAAATATGTGAGAATATAATATCAGCATTCAAAAATATGAAGGCAGCGGACAAGTAAGCTCGATTTAGAATAAGTTTTTACTTGTTTGTTTCTTTATTTCCTTTGCACATGTTTGTTATGCACCGTAAATTTAAGCACGTAGGCTTTTTCTTCTTAACCTCGTATTATAACCAAACATGGTTTAGGCGCATGGAGGTCTTGTCACTTGGAAAGGAAGCACTATTTACGGCAGCTGCGATCGTATCAGCAAAGTCATAGTATGTTACAGGTAACCTGGATCAAAGCTCTAGCATCCTTATGTGTATTGGCTAAAACTTGAATCTTGACTGCATCGGTTGATCAGGGAAATATTCTGATCCTAGTCTACAACTGCATTTTTTCGTCGGAAGAAACAATGACTCAGCTTTGCTCGTTTCCTCTTTTTTCAGGTCAGCTGCACATAGCTATAGGTGAAAGCTTAAACATGAGCCGAGGAATGTGCGCGAGCTTTGTGTTTTTGGTCAGTCCTAAACCGTCGTGCCCGGCTACTTTTGTTTTAGGATTAATCTGCATTAGGTTGTACAATTAAGCATTGACGAATGCCATTCCACTGCTAAATGATTCTTCACTCGATCCAACCGATTAAATCATGATCTGTGTTCGATCACATCGTTAGAGTTCCCGACATGATTGCTGACACAATTAAGTTCAGTCGAACGCAAACGCCGACGGAATACACTGCAAACACAAGGGGAGTACACTAACTTTGAACCCGTGTGGCCAACCAATCCATCAATGCCTTGCATTCAGCACAAACACTATATATACGTACTATTTTGTGATTATTTGAGATGTATATGCAAATTTAATGCATAAGAAGAAAAATCCGTCGATAAAAGCATCAAATGTTGGCGGCATTCCGTAGTAATATAATAACAAAGGAAAACTAATGAAAATGACTTGAAAACTTTGAGTTTTAATCAAAATGACAAAAAAGAGTTAAGTGAATAGTATCAGTAGTAACTTTTTCTAGTTTTTGTTAAAAGTAAACAATATCGAGTTTTTCGTTAAAATTTTCATATAACAATGGTCGTTGAATGTGTAGCTAGGCTAGCAATATACAACAAACCAAAACAACGAAAAAAGAAGAAAAAGGCCGAACCAAGGGTAACCAAAGAAAAGAGAGTTACCCAAGATTCAATTGAGTAAATTCAAAACAAATAAAAATATATCATAACATATGCAGGCTACAGTCCTTCCTTTTCTCCCCATGCTTTCTTCCTCTTTTCACACCTATTGAACCCATTTTCTCCATGGCCGCCGCAAAAGCTTGAAAGAACTTTTGTTTATCTTGTGCCAGAGCCTGGACAATTGGCTTGGTTCTTGGGTCCAAAGATAGAGCTTGGTCTGAAGCTAGCAATCCCAGTTTAGCCTCCAAATTCCCGTAATAAGCATGATCAAACACAAACGGCGTAGTCACATCAAATGGTGCAACAACGTTATCATTTCCACCAGAATGTGGGCATGACATTCTTAGGGCCCGCAGGAGTCTCGGGTCGATAACCGGGTCGGGCTGCTTCGAGCCCCGATAGTCATATAGCCTGCTTACAAAGTTCCGGCAATGAGCAAAGCCGAATGTATGTGCACCAGAAAGAACAACCAAGTCTTCAAGTGTTAGCCCTTTTGAATTGAAGAGTTTGAGTAGCTGATCCACTGTGAAATTTGCTTGGGGAATATTAGAGGGCACTCTTGAAGCCATTGATATTTTTCCATCCCACCTCCCTTTCTTAACTTGATAGTATGGACCCCCTGCCTGTCCCAGTTAAATTAGAATTAGAAATATGTCAATATGTACGTGCATAAAACTAAGAAGGTAACTGGACTTGGCTGCTACAAATTCAGCAGCAGGTCCTGTTTACATTCAATCCCGGCTGAACACGTGTTCAAGTTTTGATTTTTTTAATAAACTATAGTGAATGTGTCAAATCATGGTATTATGTTATATCAGAGAAGAGTTGGTACTGATGTTGGACACTCACTTTAGCTAATTATAAAAGTTAAATTGGAAGTGCCGAAATCATAGCGCATGCCATATATTACATATGTGTTGGTAATGATTTTGACACTCCCACTTCGAGGTGTGTGAAATTATTGAGCACTCAATTTCGACTGCCAAAAGCTTAATTGAAAGTGCTGAAATCACTGCGTTATGTCTTACCACACATAAGAGTGGATAACAACCATAGGTCCACACTCCACATTGCAGCTTATTAGAAATTAGAGGGCAAAACATTGATCTAGGACTTACCAAGTGGACATAATCTCTGGCTGCAATTGCAAGTATGTCTGCACAAGACACGACACCAGGACATTTGCTCTCCACCACAGCTTTGGCTTTCATCACGCTTTCAAAACCTTCCTGTCTCAGGTCCTTGTTATCAGCTGCATCCTTCTCGGCCAACATTTTGTTGCCCGGCTTTGAGTTTATGATTATCGATGCGTCGCAGCCCTTCGAAAAACAGCGTACCAAAAATTAGTAAGGTGAATATGCATTAAAAGTACATTAAAACTTACATGCATGCACATTATTAAACCAAACAAATGTGCATTATAGTTGCGTGGAGTTGTGATTACTTCTACAAAGCAGTCGTGGAAGAAAAGGCGAATGGTTGCCGGGCCTGACACAGGCGATGCTTTGAACTGTTGGGATGTGATGGATCCGACAAGTTGTTCGAGTTGAGGACATGATCTGGCATAGTAATTAACCGAGAGTTGGCGTTTTGGATGAGTCACATTGGCGGCGGTTTTGGATGAGGAAATTGCAGTACTATTGTGCAGAATAAGCAGCAAGAAAATGGTCAAACAAGTGAATGCAAACGAAGAAGAAGAAGAAGAAGAGGAAGTAAGGACAGGCATGGTTTTTGGAACTTTGGATTGTGATGCAGCTTAAGACAAAGAGTGGAGCAAGTGGAAGTTCGTTGGGGACAAATTGCCCATGTTGAACATATAAAGAGAATCAGGACCCGTGAAGTGAAGTGGAAACACATGAAGGTCTAATAAAAAGCCAAAATGAAGCAGCCGCTTTGAGGCTTGCAGAGTTATAAAATTACACAAGTGGACTGCCTTATTTCTTTAGAAAAGTGATTTACCATCGTTTTATCTGGCATTCATTTTTGTTTCTTTGTTTTCAATTTTTCACTGAAGAAATAAAAGAAGAATTAAGAGACAGAACGATAAGAGAAATTAGAAGGCAAAAACAAGAGTACGGAAATTGAACATTTGTATATGTCAATTGAGAATAAAATATATAATGAGGTCTAGATGCTTAATCTTACTTTTATAGAGAATCATTCACTTGTATGAACACCAAATTAGCTAATTATTGGCTAGCCACTTGGTTTTCTCTATTGATTATGTTTAGTCAAATAAATACGCATATTTTCTTATGTAACTGAATAAGTCTATAACAGCGCAGACATGGTTTTAAGCTTGAGCGTTTGTCTCTTTGCACTCAAATTCAAACTCCTTTTACGTAGATTAGAAAATATATTGGTGTAAAAAAAAAAAAAGTTCAGAAATATAGCTAACTAGTTTCTAATGGCGACGTAAGGTTTGGGAAATGTGTGAGAAGATTGAGGGCAAATGCTCAGTTCCATGGAATGGAACAGTGACTACAAATTTAGCAGTGATTCAGAGGCTTATCAGCAGCTGATGCATGCTGTGCATGCTTGGAGTAAGATGGACCCCAAACACACTGACCACCCAAACCTGATGAATTCTTTTATTGCAGACAGCATGTGCAAGGGGGGACCTTATATATCAGATCATAATTCCTTTTTGTACATATATTTGTTTTGATTTGGAAGAATAGCTTATTCGCTTGCCCATTTTTGTATGTCTGAATACATGCAACCTTTTTGTTGTGAGTGCAGTGAAAGCTGTGGACCATCTGATTTATGGACCTGAAAAAGAGAAGGGAAAGCAGCCAATGGCTGAAAGGACAAAATTTAAGCGGGAGTCCAGGCCCCATAAGATTAATAATGGTGAATTGGTGATGTAGACAAAAATAAAGGACTTTGTATCTTACCTTTACATACTGTCGTGTAAAAAAAAATTAAAATACATATTAGTACGTGATAATTTTTTAATCCTATTATCATGGTATTTTAATCGTAGAAAGGGAAAACTTTGTATTGAACTATTTAGTAATGGCCACATTGCACTGATAATACTTCTAGCTTATCGTCTAAGTTCATATAATTAAGGTAAGGTGAGGACTTTGGAGTCTGTTTGGCACTTCTAATTAGAAAATTTTATATATTTTAAAATATCTCGATACAATTTAAAAAATAAAAACTACTTAATATATATACCCTTCTCGATGCGGGACAATTGTATTTGATCCACTCTTCCAAACACCATTCTAACCTAATTGACATGCTGTTACATCTCGGAATAACTAAATTGGTGCACACCTAATTATATGTTCACATACACCATAAAATAAACATAACATGATGCTTACTGCGCTATTAGATTATATAATGGTAATTATTGGCGCAGGAGCCCACAACCTAATGCTTATTAAGCTGTCATATTTTTATAATTTTATTCCCCATCAAGTAGGACCTCTCCTCCTACCAGTTCCAGATTTGCTTCAGCTTTTTAACAGAAAAATGATTTGTTTAACACCTGCAGGCTTCTCTTTTGAGGCCAAATATATACAAAAAGACCTGCAGGCTTTGAACTTTGAAGTCAAACTTGAACATACTTGGGTTTTGAAGTCAGGAGCTTAAAATATGGATCATGTTTGTGGTGGCTAGCGGCTGCCTGAGACTCTGAATTTCCCACCAAAGTATCAGTTTATCTAGGATTTTGTTTTCTCATGGGCTTGCTGGAGCCCACCCAGGCACCCCAGCCAATGGTTGGACCCACCCAAAAACCGAGGTTGTAGAGAAACCCTAGCTAGGGTTATATACACATGCAGCCAGGTTCAATTTCAAAAGTTACAAACTTGTATTTTTGTTGCCCATCTATGAGATTTTGATCATTTAAGCTTCTATAGACGCAGAGCCTCCAACCCTGGGAAACTTATGTAAAGTTGATCCGAAACAAAGAAGGGGAAAAAAAAAGAGAAACCTAATTCAGTTCGAAAAGAAAAAGATTGAGAAAACCAAACCACTAAAAATTGTTACGAAGGCACTAAAAAAAGGTTAGTCATGCTCAAGTGGGTAACAAAAGTTCTCCTGATCGATTGGGGCTTCCGTGACCAACTGGTCTATATCTGCAAAAGGGACGGGAGTTGCCAAAACGGTACAAATGCAACGCAATTGGAGGGTGCCGATTGCTCGATTCATCATCGTGAAACACCACAAGGGTGCGCACTGTCCTTGTGTGATTAGGCAGCACAGTCTCTAGTTAGTTTTGTTTCTCATAATATCATCATTCACCAATAAAATGAAGAAAGTTGGTGTTCCATCATTAAACCAAATAGCAATATGGGGAGTAACCCAACCTCTTATAAACCCATGCAAGGTTCCTCCTCCAATTCCAATTATTGTAGGACTCATTCTCAACATAAAACAAAATAAGACTTTCTTGTTTCGTGTTTTCCTGATGAAATGGGGATTTACAGTTCCTATTTGGGGGTGTTATGTCGTCCGTTTCAATTTGGATTCTTGTTTCAATTGGGGTTATCATGTTTCGTGTGGCTAGCGGTTGCCTAATAAGACTTTGAGGGGGCATTTGTTTGCCCTCGCTAACTATCAATAGACTAGACTGGACTAAGGGTTAGTCCAATCCCGTGTTTGTTACCTGCTAGGACTAACTTTAATGACACTAACCTTCACTTGTCTTGACTAACCATGGGATTAGTTGGTCTTAGAGAAACCCTTCAAAAACCATGGGATTGCTAGTCTCGTTTTCAAAATTGTATGCATATCGTATGAAAGCTGCAAGCATGCTTCTAGGCAACTCCATTTGCCCTCCCATGCCCAGATCTGAAACTCAAGCTAACTCATAGCCTAAATCTCAAAATCCAACCACCAAAATTCAAAAAGATAAAAAAAAAAAAGAGCAAAACAATAACAATAACAATCTCAATAGAATAATTCTTTCTTATTTCCGAAAATTCCCATAAAGGTTTCCTTTTTCCCAGAAAATTCCGGAGAGAAATGGATAGAGAAGGGGAGAGAGTTGGGGACAAAGAGAGATTAAGAGACAAATATTGAGGATAGGGTAACTTTGGGGACGATTTTGCAAGAAACTTGGTTATCGAAACATTTTGTAGGAAAAAGATGGGAGGAAAGGAAGAATTGGGGATGGAACCAAAGAGGAACAAAAGTAAAGAAGTATCTAGAGAGAGGTAGATGAGCGTGTTCAAATTTTTAGAGAAAAAACAATTGAAATAAAAAAAAATTATTAGATATATATTAAATAATATAATATTAAGATTTGTTATTATTCAGCTTTTTAGTTCAATACTGTACCAAACGTTTCACTAAGTTAGTCCAGTTTAGTCTAGTCTAAGCCAGTCCAACTTAGTTCCTGAAGCTAATCTAGTCTGAAATAGTCTGGTGCAACAAATGTACCCTGAATTTCATATCAAAGTACAATTTATCTAGGATTTGTTTGAGGAGTATTTATTCAACTTTCCATTGCGTACTCTTAAACTCTCGTTCTTGTAGCTCGATCAATCGCATTTGCTCTCTCTCTCTCTCTCTCCTCTCTCTCTCTCTCTCTCTCTTTAAGGATGACTGATCATCAAGAGTTCATGCAGCAATTCCACACCGTCAAGCTCAAACTGACTTTTAAGTAATGTGAATGTAAAGGCTGTAAGCAGATGGAGAAAGTTGATGGTATCTATGAAGAAAGTCTAATTATAGATAAAGAGCAAAAAGTATGGACGTTGGTTGTGAGTGGCAGGTTTGACACAAACAAACTCATCATGAAACTATGCGGTCAAAGAAATCACGGGAGGTAAAGAACATGTCTGTTGAGAAAGAAACTCACATTATTGGTAAGAGTAGCAAACGTAAAGGGAAAAGTACTGGAAAGCGCAAAAAAGTTGTCGAGTCTAAGTTGTCCAATGAGGGGGGAACTTGATGCAAGTGATGGCGACGACCAAGCCGGAGGAGTTGAACCGTCCGATGATGATGATCATGGCCATGGGAGACCTGGGGCCCGAGGAATGAAAGTAAGGTTATCTCCAACCGAAGGTGGGCCAAAAGGCTCTCTTTAGCCCATTAGCTCTGAAAGAAATTATATTTTAATGAACAGTGTCATGCCATATTTTATACCATCTCTAACCGAGAGGGCTAAGGGACCATAGGCCAAACATAATTTATTATTTTAATTGAATTAATATGGTTACTTAAATTAAACTATCATATTAAAATAAGATTTTCGGACATATTTTGAGTGCTACTTGTCGCAAAATGAATAAGCCTTTGGATTTCGAGTGACACGTGTCGCTAACATGAGTAATTCTTCAGATTTCTTATCTTTATGTAATCTCAATAATTTTTTAGATATGATTTCGAGTGACATATGTTGCTAAAGTGAGTAACTCTCCAGATTTCTCATCTTTATGTAATCTTAATAATTTTTTGGATAGAATTTCGAGTGCCACGTGTCGATATATAATTGGGTGTGCAAATTTTAGATATGATTCTTATTTATGTGGCACTTCTTATCTTCAACTTCAATGTTAATAAATTGGCTAGATATTGGGGTAGAATTCACACACCTCCAAACACCTTCACTTGTTTGAGAACTACCATTGACACTATCTTCTGAGACTCATCTATAACTATAAGCCCTGCAAAGAGCTTCATCTTCTTTTCGAATCCAAACCCTTCCTTTCATTGCAGATGTGGCTATTTGAAAATTATTGAAAAAAGTAAAGAAAAGATTATTGGAAGAGGTAAGAGAATAAAATGTGAAGAATTGAAACAAAATGAGTTAAGATAGTATGGAATTGTGAAAAGTATGCGAGAAATGGCTTAGGTTAATTATAGGAAAAAAAATATTTTTTTTAAATTTGTCAAAAAAAAAATTCAAATCAAATTCCAACGATAACCTAATGGCAGCATGACCTCAAGTAGCCGTTGACATTCAAATGGGCTAAGCTTGAGGGCTGGCAGCTTGACATTCTGGCGCTAGAAGACTGGCTACTCTTGGCTAGCCCTTTGGCCGGTTCTCCCATTTTTGGCCGGATGGGGACCACAAGCCATTTGGCCTAAACCTCAGTTGGAGACGATTTTCGTGTCAAAACGGGCTATTTTTAACCCTATAACCCTTTGACCAGGTCAGTTGAAGATGGAGTAAAGGGACAGAATAAAAAACAAGGTGACAAAAAGGACAAAGAAGGCAAGAAAAACAAGGGAGGAGAACATTCATCTAATGCCAAAACAATAGGGGTGCCCATGGGTGGCTATCCAATGCGGAGGTAGATTGTTTGCCCTCCTTTTACTATGCCCTTCACATCCCTTCCTATTTGTGCGGTCACGGTTAAGCCACGTCAATATTTTATATTGATTTTTTTTATAGAAATAATAAGACAAAAAGTAATAGGAATATAAAATGTTAACGTGACTTAACTGTGACCGTACAAATTGGAGAGAATGAGAAAGATACAGTAACAGAAGGGCAGACAATCTGCCTCCATCCAATGCACCCAACAGTACCAGGATAGATGGGGTTTGGGAATCCATATAACCAACAACAGTCGTACATGCCGGCGATGATGATGGGTGAACTTGTAGCATATTGAAATTGTATTTGTGCTTACCTGCCACTGCCACCGCCACAACCACATTACAAGTATGTTAGAACGCCTCCGTCCATAACTATATAATAAGCAGTGATCATCACCAGCACCAATCGGTCAACTTAATTTGGTGTTATTTTAAGTAGGGTTCTTCTTTTCCTTTTTCTTTTTTATGGTCGAAAAAACTGAGTTTTTGTTTGTTTTCTAGGGCTCTTTTGTCCTGTAGGACGCTGTTATTGTTTGAGTTATAGGATTTTTATTTTTTATTTTTCAGCTCCAACGTTAAAGGATTTTTGCTAATTATGTTATTAATTTGGTGGTTGGTGGTAAATTTGAATTATGTTACTTTTCTATTTATCTTGTCACCCTCAAATATACGATTGTGATGTAGCAGAGCTGTTGCGTTATTTTGACATCTCTGCTATATTAGCTGGTTTTATGTATGGGATTCCTTTCATACCTAGAAGACTAGTAGCAACGTTGTTAAATTCTAAAGACTTCCAAAAGCTAATGGAGTCATACTCAGAAAGATATATGTGTAAATTAATAAATACCAATAGGTCAACTTTGTCTACATGGAAATGTCAACTTTGTCTACACGGAAAGAATCTACGAAATTTAAAGAAAAATGTGAGATAGGACAGTTGATTAGATCGGTGTGTGTACTTCTACACCCAAACTCAAATCTCTTTCCCGTAAGTTAGAGTAGCTTAAAATCAATACCAAAAAATTGAGAGGCTATATGCATCATGAGAGGTCTACATCCAAGTGAAGTGTTCCATTACGGAAATACGATTCCCACATCCAAGTGTTGTAATGTTTGACAAATCATATCCAAGCAAGAGACGCCATTTTTGTGAATAGTTATGTAGATTCATTCTGAAAGACTTGTTCCCCCATATCTCAAGAAGTCTTCTTTTCTTGCAGACCAATTCAAATATAAAAATCCACACGCACATTTTCCGGGAAAATACCGCTTTTTCTCTTACACACAATCGGAATCTGTATAAACAAAACATGTGGGGAAGGTCAGATCAGAATAAAATGTTTTTTCCTTTCGCTAAACTTGGGCCCTTCGCCCCCGTGCTCATCGTCTACTTGTTAATTGTTATCTCCCATGGAGTTGGAGCTAACAATAGTAGCAACGTCATCAACATTGGAGCAATCATTAATGCTAATGGCCGTATCGGGAAAGAACAGAAAACTGCCATGGAAATTGCAGCTGAAAACTTCAACAGCCGTTCGAAGACTCATAAGCTAATCCTTCACTTTCGAGACTCCGGCAGAGACCCCTTTCGTGCTGCTTATGCCGGTTAGTATGCACGTGGAGGTCATTATAATATTCATCGTTATGCAATTAATTTGTAGATGCAAGTACTTAACTATATATATATATATATATATATATATATATATATATATATTATTTTTTTTATTTTTATGGTTGCAGCTAAAGAATTGATAAAGGAGAAGGTAGAAGTGATAGTTGGCATGGAGACATGGAACGAAGCAGCTCAAGTAGCTGATCATGCAAACCAATCAAATGTTACGGTGATTTCATTCGCATCTCCAACTATCACCCCGCCCCTAATCCAACGCCGCTGGCCATATCTAATACGAATGGCAACACACGGTTCTGCTCAATTGAAAGGCATAGCGGATATAGTTTCTGCGTACAATTGGAAAAGGGTGGTTGTAGTATACGAAGATGATGGTTACGGTGGAGCTGTTGGGATGCTAGCTGTTTTATCTGAGGCTCTTCGAGATGTTGGTTCGGCAATTGAGCACCGTTTGATTCTCCCGCGAGTTTCTTCGATACATAATCCAAAGGGGGATGGGTTTGAAGAGATGTTGAACTTTACCAACATAAAATCCCGTGTTTTTATTGTTATTCAGTCATCTTTGCCTACGGTGACTCGTCTGTTTCAGGTAGCGAAGGAGACGGGACTTGTAGGACGAGACTCAGCTTGGATAATCACAGAGGCTGTCGTTGGTAATTTGCCTGACTCTCTTGACAACTCTGATATGGAAGGCACTCTCGGAATGAAGACTGACTATGCTAAAAATACTAGTTCTTATATGAAGTTCCTAAAGGAGTTCGAAAAAAAGTTTTCAGATGAAGATAACATTGTGCCAACGCCAGAAATTTATGCACTTCGAGCCTATGATATGATGACAATCATTACACAAGCCATAGGAAGAATGACTAGTAACAACAGTTCTACTACTACTACTAGTAGCCTTCGGGTATTGTTAAACACATTGTTGAACAATTATGCCGGTCTAAGTGGGGAAATGCACTTCAAAGGAGGTGAGGTACTTTTTCGTTCTCCAACATTCAGGATCATAAATGTTGTTGATGGGAAGAGACAAAAAGATGTAGGGTCTTTGGAAAGCATTGTCAGCCAAGGCACACACGGAAGAAATGATGTTGGTATAATTTGGCCCGGAAAAATCACAAGTGCCCCGAAAGGTTGGGCTATGCCTACTAAAGAGAGGCCAATGAAAATTTTGGTTCCTGGTATAACACCCTTCAACACATTTGTAAAGGTTGATTGGTCGCGGAACAATTCAGACGAGAAGAAATTCGATGGTTTCTGCATTGAACTTTTCAGATTGATAATACCAAATTTGACTTATACTTTTCATCATGGAATCGAAGCCTCAAATAGAACTTATGATTCTCTGATAGAACTTGTCCAAAACAAGGTAACAAATTAAGTTTCTATTTCTTTTGCTATATATCTTTCTGCTGCATTTGATTAGTATCTGACAGAGAGAACGTATGCTTTTCATGTTCAATAAAATATTGATAAACGGAAGAGATATGATGCTGTGATCGGTGATGTGACTGTGCTAGCTGATCGGTTGGACAAGGTGGACTTCACTCAGCCATATATGGAGTCTGGTTTGGCGATGATTGTTCCTGAAAAAGATGAGGAATCGACATGGCTATTTCTGAAGCCTTTCACTTGGCAAATGTGGGTGGTGTCCGGTTGCATTTTACTCTACACAACGCTAATAGTCTGGTTCCTCGAAGGCCGGTCAAATCCAGAATTTGGTGATGGGTTGAAGAATCAAATCAGGACAGCAACTTGGTTCACTTTCTCCTCTTTGTTCTTTGCTCAGAGTAAGTAAAAAAAATTCAAATAGGGAAGTGATTTCCGTACAACAATTTTATCCATTGCAAACCCTTGTTTTTTTTATGACATTTGTGTTCAGTATATCAAAGAAGAATCAAGGGACACAAATAAACAAGGCGTTTAGAAGGAGAAAAGAAGTTTGCAGAAATCATTTCTTTTTCAGATACTAGTACAAGACTAACTATGAAATGGGTCAGTCTAAAATTGTTAAACAAATAAGATAAATGCATGAATTTTCATCTTGCAGGAGAGAAAATCTATAGCAACTTAACTCGAGTAGTTGTTATAGAGTGGCTGTTTGTTGTATTGATCCTAAGCTCAAGCTACACTGCTAATCTTTCTTCAATGCTTACCATCAAACGGCTGGAACCAAATGTAACAGACATTGAAATGCTGAAGAGAACCGAAGCAAAAGTTGGTTCAGATGATGATAATACATTTGTCAAGAACTACATGCATCGTGTTCTTGGATTCAATCCCTCGAACATCATAGAAATAGGCCCGGATTACAACGTGGACAGGTTCAAGAACAAAAGTATATCTGCTGCCTTTCTTGAACTCCCATATGCAGAAGTATTCATGAATCATAACTGTAAAGGATATACTCAAACTTCGCCAACCTACAGATTCGGAGGATTCAGCTTTGTGAGTAGCAACTACATTACATACAGCACACCATCTAACGATTCAACATAAGGGCACCAGTTTGTGCACACCGTTGTTGTTTGTTCCTATTGATTCTCCTTTGATTTATTCAATTCAAAGGACAAAAAACAAACAAACAAGGATGTGCGGAAATTGCTTCCCTCAACTTTTAAGTAGTCTTTCGAAACTAACAGAATTGATTTCGTGTTTACCATGCAGGCATTCCAGAAAGGTTCTCCAATAGCGAGGGATTTCACTAGGGTTATTCTAGAGCTATTGGAAAATGGAAAACTGAAGGAGCTACAAAATAAGTGGTTGATCACTCCAAAGAAAGAGTGTTCAAGAAATGCGACTTCAGATAACCCGAAGAGCTTGAGCCTCAAGAATTTCGCCGGCCTCTATATAATAACCGGCGTTACTTCCACATTTTGTTTTCTAATCTCTCTTGTTACCTTGCTGAGGAAGTTTAGACGTCAAAAAACAGATCAGGGCAATGCAAGTCAAAGTCCGAGTGATGAAGTATTTGGAAGAGAACAGTTAAGAGTAGCAGGATTCATTAATCAAAGTCTTGTTATTCCAAAGAGATCCATCTTTTCCTATATAGAAGAATGGAGTTCTCCGTTAAGGTGGAACTACACGATCGCATCCAACACTATCGATGATCATCCACATGCCTAGATGTCGCCACTGGAAATGGGGAGTTTCTAAGTGCCTATGTTTCATTGTAATATACGCATTAATTCAAATGAAAAAAAAATGTGTTATTTGTAGTTAACTATTTTAGTAATGTTCAATATTGAGTTATTTTTTTGGTTAAACGATAGATTTTGTGAGATTAGATGTTACATTAGTCACTAAAAGAGTTTAAACTCACGTCGCCATGCAAGGGCTCAACACATTTCCATAATTGTGGTAAAGGGCCACTTGTGAGTTATTTTGTTTTATGACAGAACCAAAATTTGATTGAAGTCGTTTTGTTTTGGGATATTTTTCTGTCACATCCCGGCCTGACACGCCCGCCCCTCGAATTTATATTAATCCTATAAATTTACCCCCAAAACCCTTTTCAATTATACAATTTTAAATCCCCAAGGTTTTACAAACCTTTCAATTTAGTCCCTACCCCTCCTTTTAATTTAAAATATTGTTTTATTTCTTAAATGGTGAGCCTCTGGGCCCACCCGATTTGGTTCCCTGAGTTCTCCCCCTCTCTTCTCTGTCCCTCTCCCTCTCTTCTCTGTTCTCTCTCACTCTCCCGTAACCCCCCCTCTCGAATTCTCTCCGCACTCACTCACTCTCTCGGATCCCCCTCATCCCTCCCGTAATCCCCTCACCTCGCGAACGATCGCACGCACACCCTCGTCACTCCCTCGCTCTCTCACCCTCTCGGGGTTATCGTGACAGACGGAGGGAACCCAGAAAACCCTCTGCGATTTCTCTGTGTTTTCCGTCGAGGTAAGCTCCGATCCTCCTTCCTCCGTACTAAGTTCATGGTTTGGGAAGGAAATGGTAGTGATTAGTGTGTTTTCTATCTGAGTTCTAGGTCGAAATCGTCCCCGGTGCGCACACCCTTTTTCTCCGGCGAAATCCGTGAGTCTCGGGGGCTTTTCCGATCGTCTCCGGTGATTCATCGTCAAATGGATGGTATATATCTCTTCACCTCCCTATGCTCTTCCTGTTGATGCATAATTTGGACCTTTAAATTTTGTGTGACGAACGGCCGGAGCTGGGAAAGCCCCGGCGTTCTTCTCCGACGAGCAGGGCCTTCTAGGCCATGGTAGGAAGCCCAGGCCTTTTGGGCCAGAACCCAACCCAAACCCTTCGGGCCTTAGACCCGTTTGCAACCCAGCCCAATTAGTTTTATTTTAATTTATTTAGTTATTTTATTTTCTGTTTAGTTATTTGTTAGGGCCTGCGGGCCACTTTTAATTGGGCACTAGGCCCATTTCCTCCAAACCCAGTATCTTAACCCGTTTAGTTTTTATTTTTAGTTTAATTAAAACAAGGCCTCGGGCCTTAGGAAATGTTAGGGGCTTTTAGCCCGTTTAATCCAAAACCCAAACCCAAGGCTTAAAAGCCTTGGGCCGAGATAGAAACCAGGGCCCTTGGCCCGTTTTCCCTGAGCCCAGAAGCCCTTTGGGCTGACCTAACCCTAAAACCCAAGACCCTTTCTGGGTCAATTACCCAAGCCCAAACCCTATTGGGTTAAAACCCAAGCCCAAACCCTTGCAACCCAAACCCTAGCCCAGACCCGTGGACCTTGACCCAACCCGTGGACCCTGACCCGACCCGACCCGGTTGACCATTGACCCGGTCAACGGTTGACTTTGACCGTTGACTTTGACTTTGACTAGTCAACGGTCAACGTTGACTTTTAAGGTTGACTTTTTCGGGTTCCGTCCGGGACCCCTCCTAGGCTAATTTCGACGTCCTGGACCCGTTTTTGAAGTCCGTTTTCCCAAATAAATTCGTTTGAATAGAGTTTGACTAAGTTGTACCCTTTATGTGCTTAGGGGCAACTTTTGGGATTGTTCTAGATTTGCTAGCAGTGCAGCGCTGGACGGCTAAGTACTGTGAGTGGACCCCTTCTAAAATACATGTTTTATTAGTAGAATTGCATGTATGAAAAGCATGATAGCATGAGAATGATGTATGACGATAGTTCTGATAGTGTATAAATGTATATGCGATAGTCATGATATTACCGCGACGGGATGTAGGGATAAGGTTCCGGTCCATCCCGGACGACGGTTTAGGTCCATTTCCGCTACGGGATGTAGGGATAGGGTTCCGGTCCATCCCGGGCGACGCTTATGGTGCTGGCATAGGGCCTGGAGTGTGTTACCTCTGACTTTTGAGTACAGGGACGGGAAGCTGGCATTGGGCCTGCAGTGTGGTTTCCTCTGACTGTATGCTCAGGGACGGGGAGCCGGCATGGGGCCTGAAGCGTTTATATTGGACATTCACTAGCGATTATTTCTCTATGAATATGATTGTAGTATGCGAATTATGAATTGAGATATTGCATGATGAGTTAGGACATGAGATATTGCACGGCATTCTAGGTTCAGAAAACCTATGTTTACCATGATATAATTGTGTTTTCATAAAACCTGGGGGATAGTACGTTGATAACTGTTTTCTTATATGTATATCAAATTGGTCCACTCACCTTTGTTTTGCGCCCCCTTCAGGGCTTAGATTCGAGGCATACAATCCCGGCGTCGAGGCACTTCTGCATTTGGCATCTTCGAGTCCTCTCGGTGTAGGACCTACTCTTTTCTGTGTATTCGATTTTATGTTCTTTCTTGTATTAATTCAAATTAGATGTATGTTCTGAACACGTTCCTGAAATATCTATTAAATGTGTAATTTAAATTCTTAATTCTCGTTTTTATACCTTCTAAATGGCTTTCGTCACCCTTCGGGTGTCGGCCAGCACGTGACCACCCCGGTGTCTACAGGGCATCGGGGTCGGGGCGTGTCACGGCCCGGGGCGGACCACTTCCCAGGCCCGCTCCACCACCGTAGCATGATATTGTCCGCTTTGGGACCCGACCACGCCCTCACGATTTTGTTTCTGGGAACTCACGAGCAACTTCCTAGGAGGTCACCCATCCTGGGATTGCTCTAGCCCCATTCTCGCTTAACTTCGGAGTTCCTACGGAACTCGAAGCCAGTGAGCTCCCAAAAAGCCTCGTCCTAGGTAGGGATGGGAATATACATTTAAGGATCACTCCCCTGGGCGATGTGGGATGTTACAATCCACCCCCCTTAGGGGCCCGACGTCCTCGTAGGCACACCACGACCAGGGTTTGGCTCTGATATCAATCTGACACGCCCCAGTCCCGATGTCCTGTAGACATCGGGATGAACACGTGCTGGCCGACACCCGAGGGGTGACGTAAGCCATTTTAAAACAATTGATAAACCAAAAATACTCTCAAACATGCATAAAATATAAATACATATCAAGCAAATTCTAATTATACGCTAAGCAGCAGAAACATGTTCACAACAAAATAATATTCAACTGCCGACACTGAAAAGCAATTACAACAGATCATGTCCAGAGCATAAGTCTAATTCAGATTACAAGCGGAAATTAGGAAAGGAAAGTGCTATTACACAGAGTGACGAATAAGAGGGGATAGCACTGGATCACTGGTAGGGAAACGCCTCAAAGCTCAAATCGTAATCCTCGTTATCACCTCCTGAAGGGGGCACAAAATAAGGGTGAGTGGACCAATTTGATATACATATAAGAAAATAGCTATCAAGATACTAACCCCCAATTTATAAAACAAAACATGATATATAGATAAATTTTCCTACGCCTATCGTACAGTGCAGTATCTCAATCACAGCCATAACAATAATCATATCTCAACTCATAATTCATATTCATAAAGGAATAGTCGCTAGTGAATGTCCAATATAACGCTTCAGGCCCCATGCTAGCTCCCTGTCCCTGAGCATACAGTCAGAGGAAACCACACTTCAGGCCCAATGCCAGCTCTCTGTCCCTGTACTCAAAAGTTAGAGGAAACACACTCCAGGCCCTATGCCAACACCATAACCGTCGCCTGGGATGGACCGGAGCCTTATCCCTACATCCCGTAACGGAATCGTGGACCACTAGGTAATATCAGATCAATGCCACATATATTTATATAATCTCAACACCACATCACAACATTCGATATTCAAGCACTGCAGTCATGTAAATTCTTTCAAATAAAAGTAAGTATTTTAGAAGGGGTCCACTCACAGTACTGTGCTACCCAAAACCACGCAGTTAGCAAAGAATCGTTGTCCCAAATTAAGCACCTATGCATGAATAGGGTTCAACTCAGTCAAACGACTTTATTTGGGAAAACTGACTTCAAAAATGGGTCCAGGACGTCGAAATTAGCCTAGGAGGGGTCCCGGACGGAACCCGAAAAAGTCAATAGAAAAGTCAACGTTGACTGGTCAAAGTCAAAGTCAATGGTCAAAGTCAACGTCAACGGTCAAAGTCAACATTGACCGTTGACCGGGTCAACGGTCAACGGGTCATAGTCAACCGGGTCGGGTCAACCCGGATTTGGGTTGGATCCGGACCTAGGTTAGGGTTTGGGTTGGGTCTACACGGGTTTGGGCTTGGAGGGTCTGACCCAACAGGGTTTTGGGTTAGGGGTTAGCCCAATGGGCTCTGGGTTTAACTCGCACGGGCCGAAGGCCCTGGTTTCTATTTCGGCCCAAGGCTTATAAGCCTAGGGCTTGGGTTTGGTTAAATGGGCCGAAGGCCTTAGTTTTTCTAAGGCCCAAGGCCTTAATTAATTTAAGGTACCCTAAACAAAAAATGCTACGGGCTAGGGTACTGGGCTAGGCCCTAACGGGCTTAAGGCCCAAGAACTTCCTAACAAGGCCCGAATGCCCTAAATCCTAATTAACTAACATAATAATTAAATAATTAAAAGAAACGGGCTGGGTAGGTTACGGGCCTAAGGCCCAAGAGGGTTTGGGTTTCGGGTTCTGGCCCAAAGGGCCTGGGTTTGCGCCGGAAAAACCAGAGAAACGCCGGAGCTTCTACAGCTTCGGCCGGCTACCAACGGGGGTTTCGTGCTCCGATCTACATACTAAAATGAAGTACGCAGTGAGAGGAGTGAGATGGTACCTTCAACTCGACGAGAGACGACTGGAGTAGCTCGGAAAATGCCTCGAGACTCTCGGATTCGCTGGAGAAAATGGGTGTAGGCACCCCGTGACGATTTCGTTCCAAAACCCTTGAATTAACGAGATAATTTTCATTATAAACTCAACCATTCATCAAATCGAGTCGAAGGGAGTAGAGATCCAAGGCTTACCTCGACGGAAAATTCGAAGAAAACGTTGGGAGGTTCTCTGGGCTTCTTCCGTCCGTCGCGATGACACCGAGAAGGAGAGAGAGGTAGACGAGTGCAGATGATGATGAGCGTGGGTTCGTGATGACGAGATCGAGCAAGAGAGATCGGGAGTGTGAGAGGGTTTCGGTGAGGAGAGAGTTCGATAGGGTTTGAGGGTGACAGAGAACAGAAAGGGAAAGGAAGAGAGAGAGAGAGATTCGGGGTGGGGGACAGAAACCAGAAAAAGAAGGGTCTAGGGACCCAAATGAAACTTTTGAAAACCTTTAGGGGAAATTTCTGAATTATTTAAATATATAAGGGGCGGGTGTGACATTTTCATTGTGTTCGGAATACGGGCACATGCGTCATATGTTATTATACAAGTGGATGAACATTTGAAAATAAATTTCCTCAACTTGTATTATAACATATGGCATACCGCCCCGTATTCCGAACACATTGAAAAATCTCACCTCGTTTGGGCTAGCCAGTATTCATAAAATCAAATGTGACTCATGAATAACTAACCTTCGTCCTCGATAACTGAGCGAAAAATAACTTAAAACAAAAGTTTTACTCTTTCAATCTATTTGTATAATTTCTTTAATAGAAATGAGACCCACATATGTTGAGAAACCTTACCTCTAGAGAGAGATAGTACAATTACGTGATAAGTGTAGCATTACTCGACTTAAATGCATTTATCTAATTACTTAATAAAAAGAATTTTAAATAAAAACGTCTGATCACGTAATATGTCTGAACATATAATATGAAAAAGCTTATCAACAAAGTATCGGCTACTCACATGTTGTGTCTATTATTGGTACTATTGACACTTGATCGTCAAAATGTTCAAGAAAAATATGATCAAAAAATAAATAACATGTGACAACATATTATTAGACAGTCTCACATTGACATAATTTCTCGAGCTTAGTTGGGCTTGCGCATCGAAACCAGTCGGCCCATCCACCGCCACTTCGTTCAGCTTTAGCCCTCGAAACTCTTCGGGACTCTTTGAAGTCTCTGTACCTCTCGTCCCCAAGGTGTTTGACTGTTTGATAGAACTCCTGAACGCATCCGGCTCCCCGGCTGCAATCACAATCCCAATTAACCCTTCACTCCAAACGCTTCAAAATCGTCTAAAATGCGAAGAGCCTCCAGAATCATTACGCTTCCAGCTTCGATCCTCATAGGCCATTCTTCTTCTGCTGGTGCTGTGCGCAAGCACTGCTTCACAACTCTGACCCTGCAACAAAATCGCCACAACCCGCGACAACAATCGTTCCCGGGAGATTTTCTGAAATGGGGTTCGCTGGGTTTTTTCAGGGCTTCGAGCTTCGCTACTGGGTTCAGTCCCTTGAAGGCTAAGCCGTTGGATTCAATCATTGATGTCGAGAGGGTGAAAGATCGCTCGGCCGAGGACATAGCTACGGCTTGGGACGATGTAAGTCTCAGTTTTCTTACTTTTCTGTGCCTCCAATTACATGTTTCACTGTAGAATTTTATTTATCTGTGATTTTTTGAATTGGGTTTTGCTTTATTTTGCTTAATTTGACTGATTTGCTGCTTTCCTTTCGATTAATTTGCTTGTTGCAGAAGCTTGTCTTATTTGCTATAGTATTCTATGATTTGATCGAAGTGGTAAAAAAAATATTGACTTTAAGCTGCTCAGTACTTGTTGCTGTAAAAGTTCCAGCTTTGTCATAGCTTTAAAGCTTCGTTCTTGAAGATTTCAAGCTCACATTTTTGGGCTGGTTGAGCCACTGTTTTTAATTTTTTCGGACAACGTGATATTTATTCTAAACTACTCTAACTCACGGAAGGGGGATCTGAAAACGGGTGCAAGGGAGTTCTTGCCACTGGATTTTATCTATCTTGTCCGGTAATATGAATTCGCAATGTGTCAAATCTTAAGCTGTCTGCTGCTTGAGGGCCACAGTGTAGAGTCTTTTTCTAACCTGATTTTCATGATATCCTCATGAACTAAAATTTGTGTTTACCATGCATCATACGAATGTATGAGCCTTTTTAACTCCTCAGGCTAAAGTTTGAAACTTGTTTTGCAGAATGAGCCAAAAGTTTATTTACAGCAGATGGAATAAGTCCATGTGAAGACATTCTTTCCTCTGCCGGTCTCAATGGTCCCTTTGAATATCTTTGGCCTGAACTGTCATTTAATCTGGAAATTTGTATCTGAAGCGTTTTGTCATGTGGATTTAGGATTGATCTTGCATATCATTTCATTAGTGTCTCACTAAATGAGGCTTCCATTGCAAGATTGTTTTCTAATATCGTTGGTGTTTGGATGGGTTATCTTATTATATCAGTTTCACCTGGGAAGAGGTCATATTGGTGCATCCATGAAAGCAAAACTATATAACCTGTTGGAGCATAGAGCGGTAGATTGGTAATCAATTTACGTATTGCTTGTCATCCTGTCTTTTCTTTCCTCTTCTCGTTGTTTTAACTATCAACTTGTCTATCCTGGCAGCCGGTATTTTGTCATTCCCTTGTGGAGAGGAAATGGTTATACCACAATGTTTGCTCAAGGTTTGACCTCTATTCACTATATTTATGACTCTTTTTAGTGATCACTTTAGCACATCTTACGAATACTGAACAGTGGAATTGTTGTGTAGAAGCGATAATGCGCAAATATAGGACCCCAAATGTGGGGGAAAACAACACTTAAACTTTACTTTTGTTAGTTTATATCAAGAGTTTACTGTGTCCTTCTTTGATGTTGTCTTTTTGCAATGTTGAGTGGCAACATCAAAGAACTTGCTCATTAGATGGGACCTCTAGAGACGAGTGACATTTTGCATAGTTGCAAATCAGTAGAGAACTTGCTCAGTAGAGTATAAGAATTAAAGAGTTTCAACAAACTTTTGTCTGATTATAAGAAACTAAACAGTTGAATAATGCCTTGTCGTATCAAGTTTTGATTTACAACTCTCTTGCAGTACAGATGCCACACATGATTTTCACTGGTCTTGAAGATTACAAGGCGAGGGGAACTCAAGCTTCTCCCTACTTTGCCGTAACTTACTACAACGAATTTGCAGAAAGCAAGGACATGGTGCTTATCCGAGGGGATGTCGTACTCCCCAGCAAACTTACTGACTCGGAGGCAAAATGGCTTGTGGAGACCACCCAATCATTTTATTTGAACGACATGAGGTATAAGCTGGTCGAACGGTTCAACAAACAAACACGGGATTTTGAGTTCAAGGATGTCCTACAAGCATTAGAAATGCCGAATCTGTGATTTCTCCAACGGCAACGAAGTTGTCTTAGTAGCAGTGATAGAAGGAGCTTTGTCAATAAAAGAGAATTAGCTCAATTGAATTTTGTATAAGGGTGTTGTACTCCTGAGAAAGCCCCACAGGGTACAGCATGTTTCATTTTGTTTTAACAATGCCTAGCATTGATGGTGCACTTCAGAGGATTATACAAATTCAGATGAATTCATCAGAGGATTATATAAATTCTCATCAATTGGCATGATTATACATGGTCTTTTTTGTAAAAATGGAACTAGCTGTGAGGCTCATTATACATTAAATTTTAATGATTCGAACCGTTTATATTTTGAGTCTTAATTTGTAGATCGTCTATGCAAAGAATCAATTCAATCCGAAACTATTTACTCATTTGATTGTCATGGTGAGATTTCATTGTTTCTTAGAATAGTGTTCGTTAATTTCTTTGAATTCAATTAGATGTCTTAATATTTTTTATTTGACTAATATTTTGCAAGGATGGTCTATAAAGTGTAACTTGAAAAATAGACGGATTCGGATTGTTATAGTTTGATATAGAGTGAGTCCCACAACTAGTTCCTAATTTGACCAAAAAAACGAAGATCCCTTTGAATGAAGGTTCTAATACCATCTCTTTTACATGTTGTACGAAACAAAATTGTAGTGAATCATGCAATTAACAAAGCTTAATAACCATGTTTATTAAATGAAGAAAATAAACTTAAAAAGTTTGGATGGACTCAATTAAAAAAAAACTACATACACAACTTTTTAACTTGAGTGCAAGAAAACAGACACGCTGTCCTAATCTTTCAAGGGCATCTTTAGATATTCAAACATTAGGGGCAAGGCGTTGCGTTTTGTGCATCAGGAGAAACGTTTTTTTTCTTATTGCTTTTTTGTTAAAGAAAAGCCCAAAGGCCCGGCGGGACGTCGTCGTATTAATACAAAAATGATAAAAGTAAAAGGCAAAAGAGAAGAAGCTCGGCTCCGTTTTTTTCCCTTCCCCATCAAACCCTCGTCTTCGTCTTCTTCTTCAGTCACTCTCTCTCTCTACTTTCTCTCTCTACACTCCAGAGCCAAAAACCAGTAAGCCCTCTTTCGAATTCCAAAATAATAACTATGAAATGTTTTCGAAAGCCTTTGCGTTATAATAATAATAATTCAATTTTTTGTTCCAAATTTCGCCTCAGCTTCCTCAGAGAGCCAGAAGAAGAAGAGCTCCAATGGCCGACCCCTCCGACGAGGCTAAGCATATCGAGAAGCTTTACGAGTTTGGCGAACGCCTCAACGAGTCCAAGGACAAGTCTCAGGTACCCCTCGCCCCGCCAATTTTCTCTTGCACCCTTTTGGTGTTTTCTATTTTTTTAAATTTGGTTTCTAGGGTTTAAATTTTTTGGGAATTTTTTGGTTTTTTTGTGAATTCAGAATGTTAAGGACTACCAGGGGATTATCAATGCGGCCAAGACGAGTGTCAAGGCCAAGCAGCTGGCTGCCCAGCTTATTCCGAGGTTCTTCAAGTTCTTCCCCGAACTTTCACAGCCTGCCATCGATACCCACCTCGATTTGATTGAAGAAGAAGAGCTCGGGGTCAGTTCATATCTATACCCTACTTATAATTACTTGCACTCGTTGCATTTTTTATGCCGTAGCTATTTTGGTAACTGGAAAGTTGTGGGATTTTTTCTATGGCGAAAAGTTTGTGTTTTAAAATTTTTTGTTGTGACATAGGTGAAGCAATTGAGCCTTATATCTTATTCTTATTTGGGGTCTTGTTGGTTTTAAAATTTAGTTCAAATATTTAGTTTCGATCATCAATGAAATGTGCAGGTACGAGTACAAGCTATTCGGGGCCTTCCCCTTTTTTGCAAGGATACGCCTGAACACATTGCGAAAATTGTAGACATTCTTGTGCAACTCCTTGCATCTGGTACTTATTTTCCATTCTTTGTTGGGAATTGTGAGTCTGGGAGTATAGTGGCTATGTTATATGAGTCTGATTGTTAGGCTTTGTTGATGCTTCTAGAGGAATTTGTGGAGCGTGATGCAGTGCATAAAGCACTTATGGCCCTTTTGAGGCAAGATGTTAAAGGTATATTTGTGATCTTCAAATTAACTGATAGGGCACAATTACAGATGATATGTTTATTACAAATTAACTGATGTGTCATTACATCAGATTTTGAGTTGGCATTTTTATTTATAAGTAAATTGTATATATGTTCAAATGTAGACACATTTATGTATTTTTCTTACTAGCCTTAAGTTCAACACCTGATACATCTTGGATCATTGAAATCTCTCTCCTTCATAATGTACCCCATATTCTTGTATGTACAGCTTCTTTGACAGCATTATTCAAGCACATTGGGAGTGTTGATGAACCAAGCACAGATGAGTTCATTCGGGAGAAGGTTTTAAGCTTCATTAGAGATAAGGTGAGAAGACCACTTTTTCAAATGTCCAATATGATTGGTATCATGCGTCTCTTTAAGATAACTGGATGTTAAATGATCAAAATTGTAGGTATTTCCTATTAAAGCTGAACTTTTGAAGCCTCAGGAGGAAATGGAAAGGCATATTACTGATTTAATAAAAAAGGTATGTACATGAATGCTGTGTCAATTGTCTTCATGCGCATGGTTAGATTTAGAGTCTTGGAACCGTCTACTTAAATTCCTTTGAAAGTATTATTTTGAAATGTGGCATGATGCTGGTTTTCTGTATTGCTTTGTCGCTTCTACCTAGTAAATGTCTATGTTGTTCTCTTCCCCTCATGTTGCCTTTAGTTAAAAGAAAAACCGTGGGCATTATGATGTCTTCAATTTTATTGTACTTTTCTGTTGCAAGGTTGTATATGACTAATATGATTGGGTTCAATTGCAGAGTTTAGAAGATGTGACTGGTGCAGAGTTTAGAATGTTTATGGACTTCTTAAAAAGTTTAAGCATATTTGGGGAGAAAGCTCCTGCTGAACGCATGAAAGAACTTATTGGAATTATTGAAGGACAAGCTGATTTGGATGCCCAATTCAATGTAAGCACTTGTTTGTGTTGATTTAAGGATAAAGAATAGCAGTTTCTGACCAAGCCCAATATGTAAAATGTACTCACGATGAGTAATGCAGAAATAAGCCATTTTGATATTACTCTATTATCCATAAGATGGCTTGCACTTATTTTGTCATCCTTAGATGTGATGCATTGACTTTGTATTTTGATTACTATTTGCATGTATGATTGCAAGACTCTGGTATCGGCTTAGGGTTTAGGGTTAATGATAATCATATCTGGACCAGTCATAGTGATTATATTAATCCTTGTATGTAGTTCTTATTCATGAGACTTCTCACCAGCTTTCTCATTATAATATTGACTGCATGCTCTAGATTTGTTAAGCGATAAATTTGTTTACTTTTCCGTTTTTTGTTGGGATGATCAACAAATCTATCAATGGTTAACAGGTGAAGATCTACTTAGTTATCTACTAATCCCACGATCCCAATTAGACCTATAATCAAACCAGTATATGAACAGGTTGTTTGTGGTGCTGGTGGAGTCTAATTGGATTTGTTTTTCAAGATATGTAGATTCATTGGAAGCTTGATATTTCTTACAGTATCAGGACATCTATAACTATGCATGTCTGTAGGGTTGAAAGTTTGATTTAGAAAATTATTTCAAATTATAATGACCACCAGTGTCTTGTTAATGTCATTTAATGTAAGCCACCCTTAGATATGATATTGTCCTTTTGGGCTAGAAGGAAACAAAAGTGATGGTATTGGAAAAGATGCTTCCACAGTGTATATTCTGCTTCCTCTTTTAAGATGTAGTATCAATGTATTCTTTTTAATCACTATGGTTCTTTTGATAACTTAACGCCAAAATGGTTGGGATGCAGGTTTCAGATGCTGATCATATTGACAGGTTGATATCCTGTCTATTCATGGCTCTGCCATTTGTTGTGGTATGGCCTCTAATATCGTAGATTTTTCCTTGTGCTTTTGATGTGTATATTTCTGGGAATCAAGGACCAACCCTGTTAATTCATATTTGATACAGAGGGGTGCATCAAGCAGCAAGTTCCTAAACTATCTGGACAAACACATCCTTCCTGTCTCGGATAAGGTAACATCATCACTTCCGCTGACTTGGTATATTATTCTATTATGTGAGTCAAGTTTCTCGGTAATCTGAAGAGTTTTATTTCTAAATTCTTCCATCAGTATTGACCCAATAAAAATGTTTACATTTTTTAGCAAACAAGCTGATATATAATTAAACACTGGGATGTAATTTTCTATATTTGTTTGCTTTATTCGTTTTTGTGTGAAATGTTCCATCAGAATTTGGGATGATATATCCTTTCTGCTATTGGTCTTCTAATCTTGTTTTATTTCTTTTCTTGAATCAACTACTCCATTACTAAAGCAGTGTTTAGATCAAATAGTTGATGCCTTTATTTCCATATGAATCCAGAAGTTTTTATTGGCTGTAAGTAGTCACACTGTTTCGTACTTGTCTACATTGTTAAGAGGACTCTTGAGAAATGACCATTAGGTTCTGAAATGAAAACAAGGACGATATGGAACATAGGATTAAGTAAATAGCTTGGGGATTGCTGTACTTGCAAGCCTTTTAGTGATGATAAATGAATTAATTCCATTCCATTTCAATATATCGGTATCTTTTTATGACTATTTGACAATTTTATCCTCTGATGCGCCATCTTTATAGTGTTTGGTGTAATGGGAAAGCTCGTCAAACTTTTTTATTCAAACAATGTTTCCTTTGTCAGCTTCCTGATGAAAGAAGGCTAGATTTGCTCAAAGCCCTTGCAGAAGTTTCACCTTTCACAGCCCCACAAGATTCTCGTCAGATCCTTCCTTCTGTTGTTCAGCTGTTGAAGGTACAATATTTTTAATCAGTAATGCCATCATTTTATATATTCAAAATTATTAGATGATTGGACTATGTGCGTGAAGATCCAACCTGTTAAATACTCTCCAACGTTAGAATCAGTGTTTATAAATGTAAATGCATAATGTGAGGCATTTTAATTCTGACAAGACGAAGAAAAAGCCTTTTTGGGACTCAAGTTATTCAATTAAAAATATATTTATTATTGTATTAATTATCATTCAACCGTAATAGTCAATCCCTGAACATATGATATTAATTTGTCACTCAAGGCGCATTGCTATGAGGTGAACCTCAATTGTGCCCTTCAAAACTGATTAGAATTGATATAGTCACATTCAGTCTTTGGACAGTATTGGCTTTTTGTTTGTTCCATGGCTGGATAACAAACCATTTTTGGAGTCATTATTTTTTTTGTTCTCGTTGCAAATAATTCTCATTTTTATTCTATTTTTTCCTTGCAGAAAAACATGCCTCGGAGGAAGACTGGAGAGGAGTTTAACTTCACTTATGTAGAATGCTTGTTGTACACTTTTCACCATCTTGCTCACAAGGTATTTTGAATTCCAATCAACCTCCCTTGTCAATACTACTGTGAATAAATATTGTTTTGTGCTTACTTGATTTCTTTATCATATAGGTTCCTAATGCTACTAACAGTCTATGCGGTTACAAGATAGTGACTGGGCAACCATCAGATAGGCTTGGTGAGGACTTTTCAGAGCAATATAAGGAGTTTACTGAGAGGTTGGTCTTTCTTTTTCCCTGTTTTTCTCCTTGTATATTTTATTACTTTTTCTAGTTTTTATTATCCTCCTTTCTTGTCAATGTGCATCCAATATACTTAGAGGCTTAACTCTGGTGGTGAGATGGAGGTTTTTTTTTTTTTTTTGGGGGGGGGGGGGGGTTCTGTAAAGCTTTTTTTTTGGCGAGCCTTGTATTTTTCTTTCCGGAAGATATTTTCTTTCAATTAAAAGCCCAGCCTTCAAGCCACAGGATAGCTAAAAGTATCAGTAATTTTCGGAAGATATATTCTTTCAAGTTACTGATATCTCAGCAATTACTTTGAAAAGTGGATAATCAAGTGGCTACATCTCTATAAGACTATAACTGGAACTATTATGATTGATTGTGCAGGTTGAGCTATGTTGAGGAGCTAACTAGGGCCACCATGAAGAAATTAACACAAGGAATGGCTGAAAAGAACAAAGCGATGGCAGCTGCAAAATCTGACGAAGCAAAGAATACCATTGTGAGTTAATTTTGTGAACATTTCAGAGTATCTTGTGGACCTTAACTAATAGCAATTATCCGGAAATGTCCTTAATTGGCTAGCAGAGATAAACACAAGGACCAAATTAGCCTAACAATAATTTGATGTGCAGAAAACTGAAAAGCAGAATACTACAACTGGGTTGCGAACCTGCAATAACATATTGACGATGACAAAGGTGAGGGCAACTGTTTGATTATTTTGAATGGATGATCATTTATTCATGATATGTGAGAACTTATGTTTAAATGATTTGAAACAATGCAGACTCTGCATTCAAAAACACCCTCATTCATTGGAGATAAGAGCATCAACCTGTCTTGGAAAGAAGCAACAAAACCTGCTGTGCCCTCTAGCTCACCTACCGCAGGGTAAGAGAAATCCTTTTGATCCCCTTTGTTTATTATATTCTCATTGGTTTGAAGAATAGCTGTTGATTTATGTTATGCTAGACTTTTGGATTCGTTAGTTTTACACAAGTTGGGATAATACAGTTTCTTGAATTGCTTGTGCAAAGAATAGGGTTATGACAGTCCATTGGCTTCAGTTTGCTTGGCTCCTAATTTTCTATGTTTTTATCATATTCTTTTAGTCACAGTTATATGGGTTACTGATGGTACGAGCATCTCTTGGAGTTTCATTAAATGATACTCGTTTTCTCGTAATCTTCCTTCTTTTCCTGATTTTTGACAGACATCTATATTTTTCAAGACGTCGACATTTAGTAGCTTAGTCTTTAGTCTTTTTTTTTTTTTTTTTTTCCCGTTATCCATTGAAAATTATAGTTAAAACGATCATTCTTATATTGTTTTAACCTACTGATGCAGAGCAAAGCGACCTGCTAATTTTCCCAATGTATCTGGAAATATGCCTTCAAAAAGGGGCCGCGGAGCTGGGGGTTTACAAAATCAGCTTGTTAATAGAGCATTTGAAGGTTTATCTCAAGGTGGAAGAAGCGGGGGAAGGAGTGGTGGTGGAGGAAGGAGCAGAGGCAGAGGGTGGGGCGGACGTGGAAGGGGAAGGGGTTACAGATAGCAACTGCACCGGGAGACACTTTTGGAAAGATCACGATGGTTGGATACGGATGCACCCCAGGAATATGCATGAGTACATGATGTGCTGAATTCTTTCTTCTCTTAGAAACAAGTTCCGTTTCGTCGAGCAAGCTGATTATAATCTGGATTCATTGTCGATTAACACTAGTTTTTATGTTCGTCTGGAGCTTTGTCTAACGAGAATGGCGACTGGATTAAAACCATCCTTCGTCAAAAAAATATGCAGCATCCGGTGACAGCTCCAGCAATCTATCTTGTGCATTAGTGAATGTATGCTTTGAGGGGATTTATAATACTGATAGTATTGACTGTTATTTTGATTGAATATTATGACATAGAAATTGCTTCTTTTGCCATTTTTTAGTTTTACCAATTACCTCTTTACTTCTTCCTTAGTCATTAAAGTTTGTACAACTATGCAATAAATTGTGGTCACGAATGTAGATGCATGTCAATCTATGCTAGGGAGTTCCAATTCCAAGACTACCTGCCGCCGTCATATTCTTTTCTTCGTAAACATCATGTAGATTCGCATGGTAATCTCTATCAAGGCTCGATCATTTAAAATGACTGTAAGAGTTTTTAGAGAAAGATTGAAAGTACTTTTAAGAAAAATATTTTTGAGTTCGAAAAAAATTAAAAGTGCTTTATGCAAAAAGCATGAGTTATATGCTTCTAGTTAAAAACACTTCAAATGTTGGTTCAGAATTCATTTGTATTTTTATTAAAAATTGTATCATAAATTTCACAAAAACACTTTTAATTATATTAAAGCACGAGCATTTATTTTTTTAACTTCACCTTTGTCTTTACTTTTTTTTTTTGTCGATCAAGTTTGTCCCTTTGCCTCTCTAAATAACAAAGAATTATTCTTCTACTATAAAATAAACAAAGAATTTGTAACTCAATCGAAAAGAATATTTATTTTTATATTCAATAAAAAATTGAACATTAATAAACAATATACCAGAAGAAAAAAAATTGAATATATCTTTTCTCATTTAATTTTTTTGTGCAAAGAAATACAGTAAAGCATGAAACCTCTGTACAATCAAAATTAAAAATTGGAAGGGCAACATCAAATAAACAAAAATCCCAAAAATGAGAATTTTGAGAGGAACTAAAGTGAGCTAAAGCATACCCAACAGTATTTTGCCAAATTTTCTATTTAATTTCATTTATATATATATATATATATATATGCTTAGGTAGTCCCGCGTGTCAACTGCGTCGTATTTAACGAGATAATTTTCAGTCTGATCGGCACACAAAATAATACATTATATGTAATTACACAAATAATGTGATATAAGTGTTAAAAAATTAATAATTAAAAAAAATATAATTTCTCACGACACACGTAAAAATACGTCCCATCACAATAAAAAAATTCTGTTCCAAACTCCGTTTGGTTGCTTAAAACTGTAGTGTGTTCTTCTTTACCACGATACAAAAAGCTCACCAAAAATTTCGATCAAATCATCCTCAAAACCCAATCTTTCAATTCAATCCTCCACTCTCAAACCCTAAAGTTCACTTCTTTCAGATCAGAAGGAAAGCCCCAATTCAGTTAGTTTCAAAATTTCAGTAAAATTCAAACCGAAAAACGATGTTGAACTCAAACCACCACCAACCCCCGCCTCCCTCCGACGCTTCGTCGCCGCTTTTAGGCCAATCGATCGCCGACAACCTCGTCCGCAGCCGGCTGCTCATCCGACCGCCGCCGCGCCCTCTTCGCGGCGCAGCTCGCTTCCTGCGTCGCGCCAGCAGCCGACGCATGATGCTGCGCGAGCCGTCGGTCCGGGTACGGGAGGCGGCGGCGGAGCAGCTGGAGGAGCGCCAGAGCGACTGGGCCTACTCTCGGCCGATTATCGTGTTGGACCTCTTGTGGAACGCCGGGCTTCTTGGAATTGCCGTCGGGGTGCTGTCGCTGAGTTGGAAAGAGTCGCCTTCGGTGCCTTTGAGGACTTGGATTGGCGGGTACGCGTTTCAGTGCCTGGTCCATATGGTATGCGTGGGGGTTGAGTGCAAGCGGCGGAGGCGCGGAGGTCAAGCAGCGGAGGTGGAAGCGAGTTCCGGGTGGGAAAATTCTTCCGTGTCTGGGAGTGACGATGGTGAGGACTATGGAGTTGAGCAGAGCGCTGACTGCACTGCCACCAGGTTTTTCATATCATTTTTTTTTTTTAAATGAGTAACTTTTTTTTAATTTTTTGTGGGGTTATTGAGAATTTGAACTGGGGTTTTGAGTAGCTGTTGCATATCTATTTTTGGGTGAAAATTGTTTCATTGATTAAATTTGGGAATTTTGGATTGGATTTGAGCCTCTAAGAAAGAACCCATTTTCCATTTGAAGAATTTGTTTTTACTGAGATTGATTGATGTCGTATGTATATAGAGGAATATTCTGATGGTTTGCTGTGGCAGTGTTGCAAAGCATTTGGAGTCTGCAAATACGGTGTTTTCGTTTATCTGGTGGCTTCTTGGGTTCTTCTGGGTGACTGCTGGTGGTGAAAGTTTGACACGAGACTCCCCACAGTTATACTGGTTTGTTTGAGCTAACTGTCCCATTTTACATCTGTTTTCGTTCAAGACATTTGTGTGCATGATGTGATCATCTTTTGCTTATAAAATGCGGGTTGTTTATGCAGGATTTGTATCACTTTTCTTGCTTTGGATGTTGTCTTCGTAGTCATCTGCATTGCTGTTGTGTCTCTCATTGGTATCGCCGTTTGCTTCTGTCTCCCCTGCATCATTGCCATATTGTATGTTGTGACAGATCAGGTATGTGCTTGTACGAAATGTTTGAGTTGATTCCATACGTGATATTATGATGCCACTTGAAAAAATGAATTTACTATTTGTCACTTTTCTTATTGACACAAGCTCTAGTTTGATTGGTGAACGTCAGTATTGCACAACATAAAGCCTCTGATCTTCTCAAGCTTCAAGGCTATATGTGAGGCAAACTAAGAATATATTGAATGTTCCTGTTGTCTAGTACAATTGAAAGCAGATAGTCCAATCGCCACTAGGATTCTGAGTTAAGATCTAAACATGCCATGTGAAGTTATTGTCTAGCGTTCATTTTCGCTCTTGGAGATTTATAGCGACTTTGTTTTTATTTGTCAAATTTGACTATCATATGTTGCATGGTTTCTAACTTTCTGTGTATGAGCCGTTTACTTTAGTTCACTTTAGGAGAGTTTGAATTTCATCAACAGAACCTGTGTGAGTTTAATACCTTCCTTCCATTTATATGCTGTTAAATACTGTCCCTAATTTCCTGGTCATTTTTTGTTTCTGAACAGGAAGGAGCAACAAAGGAAGAGATCGATCATTTACCAAAGTACAAGTTCCACAAGATACCTGATTTTGACAAAGTTAATGGCGAGATCCAAGAATCTTCTGGTGGAGTAATGATGGAATGCGACACTACTACACCTACCGAACATGTACTCTCTGCAGAGGATGCTGTAAGTTCCTTGATACATTCTTGATTTCTTCTTACTAGGAAGTCCCATAACATAGTTTTTTTATTTTTTATTTTATTTTTGTTAATGGAATGCTGAAATCAGTTTTTGTATTACCAACCGGAAATCATACCATGTAAGTTCAGCAATTGAGCCTACACTACATGACTAGTGTGCTTATTACGTGAGTTGTTGTATTAAATCTCAGGAATGTTGCATCTGCCTTTGTGCCTACGAAGATGGAACTGAACTGCGTGAACTTCCTTGCTGTCACCACTTTCACTGCACCTGCATAGACAAATGGTTACAGATCAATGCCACCTGCCCACTCTGCAAGTTCAACATTTTGAAGGCCGTTAGCCAAAGCGGTAATGAAGAAGTATAAAATGCAAACTCTGTATAACAGTTATGAGGTTGTATGCCGTGCTCCTATGTATATATAGTAGACCATGAACGATTCCACCATCTGCCGGGAACCATTCTGCCGGAATCCGGATGCAAATTCAAGGTCGGGTTTGCTGCGAGTGCATCTTCACCTCCTACAATGTTAGTTTGTATATTGAGCATTTTCTATGAGTCATTTATGTGATATCTAATAAACAAAATGTTCAACCACACGAGTTCCTTAAAAGTATTGGTCTACAAAAGAGCTTCGGTTCTCTCTTGTCGGAAGTTAAAACACATAGCTTGCATCTTTTGGTATGGGACGCCATACTGGTATCTCAGGGACGGGACTCAGATTCTCTTCGAATCATTTTCGTGGGGATCCTTCTGACTGATTGATATCGACAATTGATACAAATCCAATGGCCAAATTATTTGCACCTCTCTCTCTCTCTCTCTCTCTTCCCGCTTGACTCTTCTCCCTCACTTCGAAGCACCCACCAGCGCCACACCTGCATAATCTCAATCTTCTTCAGCTCCAGCCCATCCCAATTAAATTCCTTGTTAACTTTTGTATTTTTTTGTCTCTAATTAATTTTTGCAGTATGTTCAGTGATATTTTTGTAGGTCCCTTAATTTGGGACTTTATTCAACAAGAAGAGGAAGAATTTGCAGCAGGGGGGAGGTTGGGGTGGGAGAGAGCCGGAAAGGGTTGCTGGGTTGTGTAAGATGTGGAACTGCAGTGGGAGAGTGGATTTCCAGAAAAAGATTTTGAAGTATTTATACATCTATTGGAGATTAGCTTTAGAATTGGCTAAAATGGCTATTTTTTTTAAGGGCTAGTAGAAGGATCCAACACTCGGTGGAAGACAATAGTCACGATGAGAATAAGAATGGAAGATTTCTGGGGAAGTCTGGCATGCTGGTTCAAATCCAGTTCGTAACATGGTGGTCGCAGGTCGGGTGCTTCGAATTGAGGGAGAAAGAGGAGTTGAGGGGAAGAGAGAACAGACGCAAAACTCATTTGGCCGTTGGATTTGTATCAACAGTTGATATCAATTGGTCAGGAGAATTTCACAGAAATGATCTGGAGATGATCTGAGTCCTCGGGGATGGATGTAGGCAAGTCCTTCGCCATGTACCCGAGTCACGAGCCTATGGTATAATTGTTTTATTTGTAATTTTCGGGACGAATGCCCTATGCTAATGATGTGTGATCACACAATAGATTGGCCAACCAGGGGAAGTAGATACGCAAAAAAAGAGCGTGAATAATGGAATGAGACAAAAAACCATATCTGCACCAGCCGGGAATCGAACCCGGGTCTGTACCGTGGCAGGGTACTATTCTACCACTAGACCACTGGTGCTTGCTTGATTTTTAGTTTCAATTTTATTTTATTGGCCAAGTGCTTGATTTGCATCCTTATGGAATTTGTCTTTCTTTGAAAGCTTTTATGTCTAGTTTGCATGCAAGAATGGTTGTCCCCTTTAATTGCATAATTTTCCATAGGGAAAGTGATCTTTAATTGAAAGAATGTTGGGCGTTTAAAACTCAGTAAGTACGAGAAAATGAATGCAATGGAGATGAGAAAAAAACCTGAGGTGAAGTAGGAGTGGTCGCACCAGAAAGGATATGATTAAGAGTGAGGATATCAGATGTAAAGTAAGAGTGACCGCAATTGAAAATAAGATGAGAGAAAATCGAGTAAGGTGGAGTAGACACGTGAACCAAATACCTACAAGCTACAAATACTCCAGTTAGAAGATGCAACTATAAGACGAACGCTAACATCAAAAGGGTTAAAGGAAGACTTAAGAAGACTTGGAAAGAGATCACTTTAAGAAAATGTATGGAGTACTTGGAGTTAATGGAACACAAGGCACAAAATCGAACGTAATGGCGTTATAAGATTTATACAGCCCACTTAATAAGATAAGGCTTGGCTGTTGTTGTCGGAAACCATCATCTGTATAAGACTACACGGCATGCTTCAATGTTTGCACTACGTTCTGGTAAAAATAAGACGATACAGTATTCATTTCTATATGAGGTATTCTATACAAATTACATGAATTAATCAAATGTATGTAATAAACAGAAAGCAAAGACAAATGCCTAAACATCAGTCTAAAACTATATGCGCAATTTATCAGCATATACAATCTGGAAGAATATAAAAAATGTACTAAAATGATGATCTATGGATCAAAGGAATTGAACCAGCTGGTTTGATTTCGGTTTAGGCGGATTGGATTGGATTGAATTGGATTGGATTGGATTGCATTAGATTAGATTGGATTGGATTGGATTGGATTGCATTGGATTAGATTGGATTGGATTGGATTGGATTGTAAGGCATTCAATTTCTGGTGGATTTTTGGTCTGATGAGGATGCTCGGGAGTAGTGGAACTTGAAGTGGTGGAGTGCTCCCACATTGGAGAACTCCATTCTTCTGCGTAATGTGCTGAAGTTGGAGCTCTGGTTGGAACATTAATCTCTCTATAGTAAACAAAATTTGCCATTCTAACTGCCTTGTTCCAAAGTGTTTCTCCGCTCGCGCTTGGACTTGCACTGCCTTCTTCTGCTGCCTCTTGATGCTGAATCCTCCTCAGCCAGATAGTACAAGAGAGCAGAAAACATAAGGTGGAAGTAGCAGCTGATATTACATAGAGGCCTGTAAAACTGTTGAGGGTCAAGCTTTCTGGTTCGTTCGAAGTTGTATTTCTTGGACACTCCTTCTTGGGAGTCAACCATTCATTTTGTAGCTTCTTCACTTCTCCATTCTCCAACAGCTCTAGAATCACCTTTGTGAAATCACGTGCTATTGGAGAACCTCTCTGGAATATCTGCAAGGTGAACACGAAAACAATTTAATTAGTTTCGCTATGTTGGTCAGAAATATGGTAACTTCTCTTCTACTGAGATATTTTCGACCAAAAGTTTGTAACCAGTTCTATTTATGCATATTTTCGTATTTTGTACACGCAGAAAGAAATAGAATGTGAACAATTTATTCATTACTCACAAAGCTCAAGCCTCCAAATCGATGGGTGGGTGCAGTGGCAGTATATCCTTCGCAGTACTTATTCATGAAGACTTCTGCATATGGGAGTTCAAGAAAGGCGGCCTCTATAGTTTTGTTTTTGAATGCATTTGGGTAGTCGTATTCGCTTTTGACTTTGATGATGTTTTTGAATCCAAGGACATTCTGCAGGTACTTTATGACAAATGAGTCCCCGTCGCAACCAACTTTCGAGTCAGTGTCGATGTATGTTGCATTCGGTTTCAGTCGCTCGATGGTGAGCATTGAAGTGAGATTAGCGGTGTAGCTGGAGGTCAGGATCAGTACAACAAAGAGCCACACTACGACCACCATTCGCGTTAAGTTGCTGTAGATTTTCTCTTCTGTGAAACAAAAACATAGGTTTACACTTTACAATGAGGATAAGATTAATTCTCGAACAATTTTGGACCCGACCATTTTCATAGTTAGGCTTGTCCGGAAAATTTTAGGTTGTCATTGGTTATCATACATAACGAAGAAGAAAAGAACGGTAGGGGCGTTTAGAATGGTCGATACAAAACCAAATAGGAGTGTATGTCAGGGACAATCCGCCCCTTGCCTCTAAGAGAAGCGCTTCTAATACTCAATTTTTTGGTCGTGAAATGTACAAAATTGGTACTTACTGTGAGCAAAGAACAAAGAGGAGAAGGTGAACCAAGTTGCTGTGCCAATCTGATTCTTCAAGGGACCCCTGAATGCTGGATTCGATGGGCGCTCCAAGAACCATATGATGAACACTGTGTAGATTAAGATGGAACCAGTTACCGCCCACATTTGCCATGTGAAAGGTTTCATAAACATCCATGTTTTTTTTTGGGGTTTTGCTGGAACTATCATTGACAAACCAGACTCCATATATGGCTGAGTGAATTCCACCTTGTCCAGCCGGTCAGCTAGCACGGTTATGTCACCAACCACAGCATCATAAACCTGCAAGAATACAGTCAAATCAAAACCAATGAATGAGCGAAACAGTATTTAAATTCATCTTTATGAAAAATAGAAATGATGGTTCTACCTTTTTATGGACTTGTTCCACAAGATCATCGTACAAGCCATCGAAAACTTCGAATTGATACGGCAGAGAATAGTTCAAACGATTTATGACCATATCAAAAATTGCAATGCAGAAACCGACATACTTCTTCTTATCTGAGTCTTGCCTCGACCGATCAACCTTCACAAATTTGCTGAAGGAAGTTTTACCCGGCACCCCAATTCTCATTGGCTTCTCAACAGTAGGCATTGCCCAGCCTTTCGGGGCACTAGTTAGGTTCCCGGGCCAGATTACTCCACCAACATCACTGAATCTGTTTTTCCCCGCTTCATCCGATGAGAACCCAAGTTCCGGTTTCCAATAGTTCAATTCTTGGAATCTATTCTCATCCAAAATATTTACAATCCTGAAAACTGGAGAGTACAGTACCTCACCACCGTTTAACCTCATATTCGCACTCAAACCTGTATAACTGCTCAATACGGTTTTCAACACCTCAAGGCTAGTTGTGTTATCAATCATTCTTCCTATGGCCCGTGAAATGATTTCAATAGCATCATATGCTCGAAGAGCGTAAATTCCTGGCTGGGCGCCATTTCCTTCTGAATACTTCGTTTGAAATTTCTTCCGGAATTTTGTGTAAGAACTAGTGTTATTGGCATAGTAGGTCTTGATTCCCAGAGTGCCTTTCATGTTAGAGGTGTGTTGAGGGTCAAGCAAACTTGCAATACTCTCGGTGATGATCCAAGCTGACTCTTTTCCAACAAGTCCCATCTTCCCAGCCAATCGAAATAGATTAGTCACCGTAGGCAACGATGACTGGAGAATGATAAACACCCGAGACTGCATGGTGGGAAGCCTCAACATCTCTTCTAGCTCAATCCAGTTTGGATTAGACAGCGAAGAAATCTGCGGAAGAACCAAACGGTGCTCAATCTTTGAACCGACATCTTGAAGCGCCTCGGTCAAAAGAGCTAGCATCCCAACATCGCGGCCATAGCCATTATCTTCATATACCACAACCACCTTTTTCCAATGGTAAGCTGAAACTATATCCGCAATGCATTTCATCTGAGCATAACCATCTGTTGCTATTCGTATCAAAAATGGCCATCGGCGTTGCATTAGTGGCGGGGTTATAGAGGGCGATGCAAATGAAATCACCGGAATTTGAGTTTGGTTTCCGACAAGATCAGCTACTTGAGCTGCTTCCTCCCATGTCTCCATGCCAACGATTACTTCTACTTTCTTCTCCTTTATCAATTCTTCAGCTGCAACAAAAATTGAAACGAAATATAAATAAACTCCATCAGTACTAATACATGTCCAAACTAGTTAACTATTATAAATACTGTCATGTCGTGTGTTTACTGCTTTACTCACCAGCAGAAGCAGCAAGAAAGGGGTCTCTGCCGGAGTCGCGAAAATGAAGGATGAGCTTATGAGTTTTCGAACGGTTGTTGAATCTCTCAGCTGCGATCTCCAAGGCGGTTTTCTGCTCTTTCCCAATACGAGAACTAACGTTAATGATTGCACCGACGTTGGTGATATTGGTGCTACTGTCAGCTTCAACTCCATAGGAGAGAATGATGAGAAGGTAGATGATGACCATGGGAAACAGAAGCCAGAGTCTTTGGACACGATTCGCGCTGTTGTTGGAGACAGACATTTCGGTATTTATTTTGAAGCAAGAAATAATGACAGAACATTCTCCGTATAACTTATTTATATGACGACATTATGCGTATGTGCTACGGAATATATAAGGTTGTGTGTTAAGAAAAACGCGGTAATTATTTTTCCAGGAAAATGTGTCCTTGACTTGGTCTGGAATATTGAGAAATGGCATATCGATATATGTGAGTTGGTCTTCTATGAAACAAAAATTTAGTCTCATAAGTTTTTAAGCAACAAGAAAATTTTCAATGTAACTAGAACATGAGTAGTATACCACGTGATTTTATATAAGTGGTAAATTTTTTTATTTTTTAAGTTATTAATTTTTTAACACATATATCCCACTATTTGGCACATAGTGTATCACCCCGTGTTCTAGTGACATTACAAATCTCTCCCAAGCAACATGCGTTCATCTTATTTTATCTTTTTAGCTAATTACAAAATGTGCTATTTGGGCTTGGTCAAACCAAACCCGTCTGTGTCTAAGGTATTCTTTAACCGGGCAGGTCATAATGTCATAGGCTAAAGAATAGTCCTTTGTTCACACAAAACCTATCTTCAACGGAGGTCTAGGCCAAAAAACCTAGGGACCCACCAGGCTAAAATCCAGCCATATGGTCAGCAGGCCAGGCATCCTTAGCCAGCCAGCCCATTCAGTTGGGCCCAGTTGGATTTTTTTTTTCTTTAAAGACGAAATTTAAAAAAAAAAATCTAATTTGTTTTCTATAAATACCTAATAGATTTTTCACATCTTCAAGTGGCACTCGTAATATGTCCTGAGGATTTTAATATGGTAGTTTAATTCATTAACCAATAAAATAAAAGAAGAATGTTAAACTAATAAATTATTGAAGGGGCTAAAAATAGTCCTCTTTGGTTGAAGATGATATATAAATATGACCTGAAACTATTTATTAAAAAATAATTTCTTATAGGGTTATAATCTGGATGGGTCTAAACATAGTCTATTCGGTTGGAGTTGGCCTATAAATGGAGAAGGGCCAAAAGCAAAAAAAAAAAAAGAAAAAAAAGAAAAAAAAGACAAGAAAAAAAAGACCTAATTTGTCCAAAAATTCATCTCCAATCGATGGCTAGACTACAATTTTATAGAGCCGACCAGACTATTATTTCACCAAAGGGCATTAGGCTAGCCAAATGTAGCCCCCTCTTAGTCCTTTTTTTGGAGCTCAACTTCTCACAATAATTTATTTAAATTCAACGACTACATTTAAAAATATTTAACGGTAGTTTAACTAAATTAACCAATAAATTTAAAATATAAACTTAAAACTAATACAATTATTGAGGGGGCTATGTTTAGCCCCTTCAATTGGAGATGATATATGAGAATGGTCTAACATTGTTCATTTATAAATAATTTTTTGTGGGCTATAATTCTAGACAAGGGTTACGGTTAGCTTTTTCGGTTGGAGATAGCTTAACTTGACTTTCAATTCGATTGGTCGGGTTAAAATTAAATAAAAGCAATTCCGAGTAAAGGATTAGGATTAGGTTGACTTACCAACCTGTTTGCATTGCACACGTAAATATACTCGTGAGGATTGAGTTCATTTTGTATGTAACTAATTGCCTAGGCCTCCCTTAGCAGTTTACGCATTAAAAGTGGGCTTGCTTCTAAGATGATTAGACAGACTCTCAGACCAATTATTTTCTGACGCAATTTTGCTTAGAATACAAAGATGACTTGAATTTTTAAAATTTCGATACTTTATTTTGGAAAATCTAAAATTGATGCGTTCTTCTTTTTTCTTTTCTTCAAGTAGCTCCAAACTTCATATTTTGCCAGTAGTTCTTTCATTTTTCTTTCTTTTTGAATTGTCAATAATGTAACCTTTCACACCATATTATTAGAGTTGACATATTTTATTGAATGTATGATTCCCTGTTTCTGGCTCATCAATTTTCCGAACGCAAACATTAGACTTGGATCTCAATCTCACTTATTGTCTTGTCTAGCCCCCATTGCAGACCATTCTTTAAACCCTTGAAAAAGACTGCATTAGCGTGGATGAATTTCATAAGTTTTGGTTACAATTTAGTAAATCTGAGATTGAAACGATTAACCAATTCAAAATTAGAGAAATTTCTAGCATTGAATAGTAAAAAAACCATCTTAAAATCATCAACAATGAGATTAATAAAAAGAATGTTTTATCCACGAGTAATACTATTCATACCATGTTTTTGTACTACATTTTCATACCATCTTATGTAGCATTTGATGTGGGCAGCCACATCATTTGAATTAATCAGATTTTTAAATTTAGTTCATTATTTAATAAACTAATAATTAAAAAAAGCTAGTTAATTAAATGATGATTGTTTGTGGTATACGAAGAGTATTTATCCTTCATTTCCTTGGGTTTTGCAAATTTTTCAATTGATGTGGCTGTCCACATCAGATGCCATCTAAGGTGGTATAGAAATGTGGTATAAAAATATAGTATGAATAACATTACTCTTTACCCACACGTGCGTGAACAGACAACTTGAAAGAATAATTAAAAATTATAATTATGTAAACCATACTTTTGCTTATGAGTATGAAAGTTATTAGATTGTTTAACTTGATAACTGTGAATAACCGTCTGAATGAAACGAATTCGGAGATGAAAATTTGATTATATTGCAGATATGGGAAAAAACTGGAAATATTATTCAGTTATAATTTTGGATATGGTTATAGGGATCCCCGATCCATATCCCTCCCAAAACCGACCCAAATAATACACATTATATAATGCAATTTACATATAATAAATATAGTATTGTATAATATATACGTATATTCACCGGACTCATTACCTTGAGAATACAAAAGTTGCATATTGTGCGAAAGTTCAAAAGTTTTGAATTAAAACCAATAAGAATTCAATGGTTCTTATGAGAGAGATCAAACATAAGCCAACATCACCAATGTATCTATTATATTACAATGACAAAATTAGTATCTATTATATTATAATGCGTCAATTGAACGAATATATTTTTGGTATCAATGATTATGAATATAATCGTTAACCGATGGGGAATTCGTTACCTGTTGAGTATGTGTATGAATAATTCCCGATAGTTAATTTACAATTATGAATATGGTTAATTTTTTGCAGTTCTAGAGATGGATATAACATTTCCGTCTCCAAAATGAACCGTTACTGACATGCCCCGATGACACGCCCGACCTTGATATTCCCCGAACATCAGGATAGGCACTTGCTGGCCGACACTCAAGGGTGACGAAACCATTTGTTGAATACGAGAGTAATGATTAGGAGAATATATATACATGATTAAACATCAGAATTTACAGGAATTAAGCAAAGTTTACGGAAGTGTCTAAAGTGCACCTAGCATGTTCTACATAGAGGTTACAAAGAGAAAGATTATTACAAGATATTACACAAGGAGGATGATACACAGTTACTGGTAGGGGAATGCCTCGTACGTTGCGCCGTAATCCTCGTTCCTAAGACCTGAATGGGGGCACAAAACAAGGGTGAGTGGATCAAGTTCATTTACATATATAGTACGAAAACAGTTATGAACGTACTAACCCCCAAGTTTTTATAAAATGAAAACTACTAGCATAATAAATGATAGCTTTCAGAAACGCTAACATGCCATAAAACATTTCATAAATCAATACATCATATCATCACAAAAATCATTCTCGCAGAATCAACTCATGAAGTAATTCACAAATCATCATATATCTATAATGTGCTACTAGTGAGTTCACTGAATAATGATATTCTCCCGGCCCAATGCCTGCCCCTAAATCTCAGGAATGTTGCATCTGCCTTTGTGCCTACGAAGATGGAACTGAACTGCGTGAACTTCCTTGCTGTCACCACTTTCACTGCACCTGCATAGACAAATGGTTACAGATCAATGCCACCTGCCCACTCTGCAAGTTCAACATTTTGAAGGCCGTTAGCCAAAGCGGTAATGAAGAAGTATAAAAGGCAAACTCTGTATAACAGTTATGAGGTTGTATGCCGTGCTCCTATGTATATATAGTAGACCATGAACGATTCCACCATCTGCCGGGAACCATTCTGCCGGAATCCGGATGCAAATTCAAGGTCGGGTTTGCTGCGAGAGCATCTTCACCTCCTACAATGTTAGTTTGTATATTGAGCATTTTCTATGAGTCATTTATGTGATATCTAATAAACAAAATGTTCAACCACACGAGTTCCTTAAAAGTATTGGCTTACAAAAGAGCTTCGGTTCTCTTTTGGCTTTCTAAGTATAACTACATGAGTTCCTTGCACCTGGTCGCCACCATGGTGTCCCAAACCAATGGTACAGTCCTATCGTCGGAAGTTAAAACACATAGCTTGCATCATTTGGTATGGAACGCCATACTGGCATCTCAGGAACGGGACTTAGATTCTCTTCGGATCATTTTCGTGGGGATCCTTCTGACCGATTGATATCAACAGTTGATACAAATCCAACGGCCAAATTATTTGCACCTCTTTCTCTCTCTCTCTCTCTCTTACCGCTCGACTCTTCTCCCTCACTTCGAAGCACCCACCACCGCCACACCTGCATAATCTCAATCTTCTTCGGCCCCAGCCCATCCCAATTAAATTCCTTGTTAACTTTTGTATTTTTTTTAATATCTGAATCTTTAATTTTTGCAGTATGTTCAGTGATATTTTTGTAGGTCCCTAAATTTGGGACTTTATTCAACAAGAAGAGGAAGAATTTGCAGCAGGGGAGGTTGGGGTGGGAGAGAGCCGGAAAGGGTTGCTGGGTTGTGTAAGATGTGGAACTGCAGTGGGAGAGTGGATTTCCAGAAAAAGATTTTGAAGTATTTATACATCTATTGGAGATTAGCTTTAGAATTGGCTAAAATCGCTATTTTTTTTAAGAGCTAGTAGAAGGATCCAACACTCGGTGGAAGACAATAGTCACGATGAGAATAAGAATGGAAGATTTCTGGGGAAGTCTGGCATGCTGGTTCAAATCCAGTTCGTGACATGGTAGCCGCAGGTCGGGTGCTTCGAATTGAGGCAGAAAGAGGAGTTGAGGGGAAGAGAGAACATACGCAAAACTCATTTGGTCGTTGGATTTGTATCAACCGTTGATATCAATTGGTCAGGAGAATTTCACAGAAATGATCCGGAGAGAATCTGAGTCCTCGGGGACGGACGTAGGCAAGTCCTTCGCCATGTACACGAGTCACGAGCCTATGGTATAATTGTTTTATTTGTAATTTTCGGGACGAATGCCCTATGCTAATGATGTGTGATCACACAATAGATTGGCCAACCAGGGGAAGTAGATACGCAAAAAAAGAGCGTGAATAATGTAATGAGACAAAAAATCAAATCTGTACCAGCCCGAGCCTATGGTATAATTGTTTTATTTGTAATTTTCGGGACGAATGCCCTATGCTAATGATGTGTGATCACACAATAGATTTGCCAACCAGGGGAAGTAGATACGCAAAAAAAGAGCGTGAATAATGTAATGAGACAAAAAATCAAATCTGCACCAGCCGGGAATCGAACCCGGGTCTGTACCGTGGCAGGGTACTATTCTACCACTAGACCACTGGTGCTTGATTGATTATTTTTAATTTCAATTTTATATTATTGTCCAAGTGGCTGATTTGCATCCTTATGGAATTTGTCTTTCTTTGAAAGCTTTTATGCCTAGTTTGCATGCAAGAATGGTTGTCCCCTTTAATTGCATAATTTTCCATAGGGAAAGTGATCTTTAATTTGAAAGAATGTTGGGCGTTTAAAAATCAGTAAGTACGAAAAATGAATGCAATGGAGATGAGAAAAAAATCTGAGGTGAAGTAAGAGTGGTCGCACAAGAAATGATATGATTAAGAGCGAGGATATCAGATGTAAAGTAGGAGTGACCGCAATTGAAAATAAGATGAGAGAAAATCGAGTAAGCTGGATTAGACACGTGAACCAAAGACCTACAGGTTACAGATGCTCCAGTTAGAAAATGCGACTATAAGACGAACGCTAACATCAAAAGGGTTAAAGGAAGACTTAAGAAGACTTGGAAAGAGATCACTTTAAGAAAAGGTATGGAGTACTTGGAGTTAATGGAACACAAGGCACAAAATCGAACGTAATGGCGTTCTAAGATTTATACAGCTCACTTAATAAGATAAGGCTTGCTGTTGTTGTCGGAAACTATCATCTGTAAAAGACTACACGACATGCTTCAATGTTTGCACTACGTTCTGGTAAAAATAAGACGATACAGTATTCATTTCTATATGAGGTATTCTATACAAATTACATGCATGAATCAAATGTATGAAAGAAACAGAAAGCAAAGACAAATGCCTAAACATTAGTCTAAAACTATATGCGCAATTTATCAGCATATACAATCTGGAAGAATATAAAAAAAAATGTACTAAAATGATGACCTATGGATCAAAGGAATTGAACCAGTTGGGTTGATTTCGGTTTAGGCGGATTGGATTGGATTGGATTGGATTAGATTGGATAGGAAGGAATGCATTCAATTTCTGGTGGATTGTTGGTCTGATGAGGATGCTGAGGAGTAGTGGAAGTGGTGGAGTACTCCCGTATTGAAGAACTCCATTCTGGGTAAAAAGGAAAAATTGGAGATCTGGTTGGAACGTCAATCTCTCTAGTGTACAAATTTTTCGCCATTCTAACTGCCTTGTTCCAAAGCGTTTCTCTGGTCGGGCTCGGACTTGCACTGCCTTCTTGTGTTGCCTCTTGATGCTGAAACCTCCTGATCAGCCTGGTGGTAAAAGAGAGCAGAAAGCATAAGGTGGAAATAGCAGCTGATATTACATAGAGGCCTGTAAAACTGCCGAGGGTCAAGCTTTCAGGTTCGTTCGAAGTTGCATTTCTTGGACACTCCTTTTCGGGAGTCAACCATTCATTTTGTAGCTTCTTCACTTCCCCATTCTCCAACAGCTCTAGAATCACCTTTGTGAAATCACGCGCTATTGGAGAACCTTTCTGGAATATCTGCAAGGTGAATACGAAAACAATTTTATTAGTTTCGCTTGGTCAGAAATATGGTAACTTCTATTGAGATATTTTTGACCAAAAAGTTTGTAACCAGTTCTATCATATTTTCGTATTTTGTACGCGCAGAAAGAAATAGAATGTGAACAATTTATTCATTACTCACAAAGCTCAAGCCTCCAAATCTATGGGTGGTTGCATTGACAGTATATCCTTCGCAGTACTCATTCATGAAGACTTCTGCATATGGGAGTTCAAGAAAGGCGGCCTCTATAGTTTTGTTTTTTAATGCATTCGGGTATTCGTATTCGCTTGTGACATTGGTGATATTTTTGAATCCAAGGACATTTTGCAGGTAATTAATGACAAATGAGTCCCCGTCACAACCAACTTTCGAATCAGTGTCGATGTGTGTTGCATTCGGTTTCGGTCGTTCGATGGTGAGCATTGAAGTGAGATTAGCGGTGTAGCTGGAGGTCAGGATCAGTACAACAAAAAGCCACACTAGGACCACCACTTGCGTTAAGTTGCTGTAGATTTTCTCTTCTGTGAAACAAAAACATAGGTTTACAACGAGGATAAGATTAATTCTCAAACAATTTTGGACCCAACTATTTTCATAGTTAGGCTTGTCCAGAAAATTTTAGATTGTCATTAGTTATCATACATTACGAAGAAGAAAAGAGCGGTAGGGGCGTTTAGAATGGTCGCTACAAAACCAAATAGGGGCGTATGTCAGGGACAATCCGCCCCTTACCTCCAAGAGAAGCGCTTCTAATACTCACTTTTTTGGTCGTGAAATGTACAAAATTGGTACTTACTGTGAGCAAAGAACAAAGAAGAGAAGGTGAACCAAGTTGCTGTGCCAATCTGATTCTTCAAGGGGCCACCGAATGCTGGATTCGATGGGCGCTCCAGGAACCATACGATAAACACTGTGTAGATTAAGATGGAACCAGTTACCGCCCACATTTGCCATGTGAAAGGTTTCATAAACATCCATGTTGATTTTTTGGGTTTTGCTGGAACTATCATTGCCAAACCAGACTCCATATATGGCTGAGTGAATTCCACCTTGTCCAACCGGTCAGCTAGCACGGTTATGTCACCAACCACAGCATCATAAACCTGCAAGAATACAGTAATCAAAACCAATGAAAGAGGGAACCAGTATTCGAATTCATCTTTATGAAAAATAGAAAAATACATGATGGTTGTACCTTTTCATGGACTCGTTCCACAAGTTCATCGTACGAGCGATTGAAACCTTCGAATTGATACGGCAGAGAATAGTTCAAACGATTTATGACCATATCAAAAATTGCAATGCAGAAACCGACATACTTCTTCTTATCTGAGTCTGGCCTGGACCAATCAACCTTCACAAATTTGTTGAAGGAAGTTTTACCCGGCACCCCAATTCTCATTGGCTTCTCAACAGTAGGCATTGCCCAGCCTTTAGGGACACTAGTTAGGTTCCCGGGCAAGCAGATTACTCCACCAACATCACTGCATCCGTATTTCCCTGCTTCATCCGATGAGAACCCAACTTTCGGTTTCCAATAGTTCAATTCTTGGTATCCATTCTCATTCAAAATCTTTACAATCCTGAAAACTGGAGAGGACAGTACCTCACCGCCGTTTAACCGCATGTTGGCACTCAAACCTGTATAACTGCTCAATACGGTTTTCAACACCTCAAGGCTAGTTGTGTTATCAGTCATTCTTCCTATGGCCTGTGAAATGATTCCAATAGCATCATATGCTCGAAGAGCATAAATTCCTGGCTGGGCGCTATTTCCTTCTGAATACTTCGTTTGGAATTTCTTCCGGAAATTTGTATAAGAACTAGTATTATTGGCATAGTAGGTCTTGATTCCCAGGGTGCCTTTCATGTCAGAGGTGTGTTGAGGGTCAAGCAAACTTGCAATACTCTCGGTGATGATCCAAGCTGACTCTTTTCCAACAAGTCCCATCTTTCCAGCCAATCGAAATAAATTAGTCACCGTAGGCAACGATGACTGGAGAATGATAAACACCCGAGACTGCATGGTGGGAAGCCTCAACATCTCTTCTATCTCAACCCAGTTTGGATTAGACAGCGTGGAAATCTGCGGAAGAACCAAACGGTGCTCAATCTTTGAACCGACATCTTGAAGTGCCTCGGTCAAAAGAGCTAGCATCCCAACATCGCCGCCATAGCCATCATCTTCGTATACCACAACCACTTTTTTCCAATGGTAAGCTGAAACTATTTCCGCAATACATTTCATCTGAGCAGAACCATTTGTTGCCATTCGTATTAAAAATGGCCATCGGCATTGCATTAGTGGAGGGGTTATAGAGGGCGCTGCAAATGAAATCACCGGAATTTGAGTTTGGTTTCTGACAAGATCAGCTACTTGAGCTGCTTCCTGCCATGTCTCCATGCCAACTATTACTTCTACTTTCTTCTCCTTTATCAATTCTTCAGCTGCAACAAAAATTGAAACGAAACATAATTAAACTCCATCAGTACTTATACATGTCCAAACTAGTTAACTATTATAAATACCGTCATGTCATGTGTTTACTGCTTTACTCACCAGCAGAAGCAGCAAGAAAGGGGTCTCTGCCGGAGTCGCGAAAATGAAGGATGAGCTTATGAGTCTTTGAAAGGTTGTTGAAGCTCTCAGCTGCGATCTCCATGGCAGTTTTCTGCTCTTTCCCAATACGAGAACTAACGTTAATGATTGCGCCAACGTTGGTGACATTGGTGCTACTGCCAGCTTCAACTCCATACGAGAGAATGGTGAGAAAGTAGATGATGAGCCTGGGAAACAGAAGCCAAAGCCTTTGGACTCGATTCGCGCTGGTGAGACAGACAGACATTTCCGTTTGCATTTTGAAGCAACAAATAATGACAGAACGCTCTATGTAACTTGTTTATAGATGACATTTTACGTATGTCCTACGGCATATATGAGGTTGTGTGTTAGAAAAAACGCTTTAGTAAATTTTCCAGGAAAATTTGTCCTTGACTTCGTCTGGCATAGTGAGAACTTGGCATACATACGAGATATTTTTTGTTGTAACGGAAATACAGATGATACACCACGTGTTTTTATGTAAGTGGTGAAAATTTTTAATTTTTAAGTTATTAACATTTTAACACACATATCCCACTATTTATATAGAGACACATAGTGTATCACCTCGTGTGACGGTTACACTGAAAAATCTCTCTACCAATACATGTGACTTGATCTTCTATGAACAGAAATTTAATTTCCAGCTTTACCCTTCAAGTTTAGGAATTAGGGTTTAGGTTTAGAGGCAACCGCCAGGGCTCCAAGCAACATGCATGCGTCTCTTTTTATTTTTTAGCTAATTACAAAAGGTGTTAATTGGGTTGGGTTAAACCGAACCTGCTTAGAGTTCAACTTGACTTTCAATTCGATTGGTAAGGTTAGAATTAGGAAAAAATTTACATTCCCAATGAAGGGTTAACATTGGGTTCGCCTATCAACCTGCTCAACTTGTTTGCATTGCACACACAAATACACTCTTGAGGACTGAAGTCATTTCTCACTTATTGTCCAGGCTCCGTTGGTTGCTTACGCATCAAAAGTAGGAGATCTCTTCTAAAAAGCAATTAGGCCGACTCTCAAATCAATTATTTTCTCATGATTTTGATATAGATCACAAAAATGACTTGAATTGTTAAAACTTTAGATACTTTTTGTAGTTACGTAGAAATTAAAAGCGTTGTTCTTTTTTTTTTTTTTTTCAAGTAGCTCCAAACTTCATGGTTATATTTTGTATGGTCAATAACATATAACTGCCTCATCAATTTTCCAAATGCAAACATTAGACTTGGATCTCAACCTCACTTATGGTCTCGTGCAGTCTCCATTGCCGACCATTCTTTAAACCCTTGAAAAGACTGCATTAATTAGCATTGATGAATATATCAAACTTGGTAAGTCGGGTGTCTTTTCCATTATTTATTTTTTTCGGTGTGTTTTCCTAGAATTTATTAGCTGGTCCCTTTCCATAAATTTCCTCCTTAACTTAGAGAAATTATTGGGGTTCTGGGAACTCCACGTCAATTTGTGTTCCAACCAATGGTTGTTTGACATATGGGTTTTCTTTTTAATTTTACTGAACAAACTCTTAAATGCGGAAGCGTTTGTCCCAAGGCGAAAAAAGCTAAACGGAGTTGAACTTTTCAGATCTTCTTCTTCCTCATCTGATAACCCGTACCCATAATTAAAGTGTTCTTGTTTGCCTGGGATTTGTGATTAAAATCGGCAAAGCACCTCTTTATTATTTTGTTTTTGGTGTAGAACCAAGAAAATAAAGGCTAACAAATCAAGAGACAAGGCCTTCCAATTCCAAAAGAAATCTACAATACAGACAAGATGGAGGAGGAGAAACAACCAGAGCTGGGCAGGAATAATCCAATGCACCCAACAGTACCAGGAGCGATGGGGTTCGGGAATCCATATAACCAACAACAGCCGCACATGCAGGAGATAATGATGGGTGAACGTGTAGCGTATCGGAATTGTATTTACCTGCCACTGCCACCGTCACCGCCACAACCGCATTACATGTATGCTAGACCGCCTCCGTCCATGAATATATAACCAGCAATGATCAGCACCAGCACCAATCGGTCAACTTAATTTAGTGTTATTTTAAGTAGGGTTTTTTTTTAATTTTTTATTTTATGGTCGGAAAGGTTTTTGTTTGCCTTCTAGGGTTCTTGTGTCCTGTAGGACGCATGTTATTGTTTGAGTTATAGGATTTTTGTTTTTTATTTTTTCAGCTCCAATGTTAACGGATTTTTGCTGATTAATTATGTTATTAATTTGGTGGTTAGTGGTAAATTTGAATTATGTTACTTTTCCCTTTATCTTGTCTCCCCTCAAATATACGATTGAGGAGGCTGAGGTCTCTTGTCAAAAGCCTAGTCTTTGTGCAGTAAATTATATATCTGCCCAATTCGTCAGGTGTGAAGTTTTATCACAAAAAATCTCGATATTAGTTAGAGTGAAGTAATTTTATTTAAACGCCTTGGTTTCTTTTCACCCCAACGATGTGAGACATTTAACAAACCCTCCGGCCGAAGACACACCTTCGTCAATATGAATAAGCATAGGAGAATGACCTGAAAGCTCAACACTCGAGTGACATAATTCAGCTCATAGTCATAGAGATTTCGACGAAAATTCAGAAATTGCAAGTGTGAAAAATAGTTCTGTTCATTTCTGGCAGACCAATTCAAATATACAAATCCACACACACATTTTCCGGGAAAATACCGCGTTTTGTCTTGCACACAATCGGAATTTAAAAAAAAAAAAAATCTTGTGCAACAGTGCAAGACAGTAATTATATAAACAAAACGTGTGGGGAAGGTTAGATCAGAACAAAATGCCTCTTCCTTTCCCTAAACTTGGGCCCTTCGCTCCTGTGCTCATCGTCTACTTGCTAATTGTTATCTCCCATGGAATTGGAGCTAAAGATAGTAGCAATGTCACCAACATTGGAGCAATCATTAATGCTAATGGCCGTATCGGGAAAGAACAGAAAACTGCCATGGAAATTGCAGCTGAAAACTTCAACAACCGTTCGAAGACTCATAAGCTAATCCTTCACTTTCGAGACTCCGGCAGAGACCCCTTTCGTGCTGCTTATGCCGGTTAGTATACACATGGAGGTCATTATAATATTCATCGTTATGCAATTAATTTGTAGATACAAGTACTTAACTATATATATATATATATATATATATATATATATATATATTGTTTTTTTATGGTTGCAGCTAAAGAATTGATAAAGGAGAAGGTAGAAGTGATAGTTGGCATGGAGACATGGAACGAAGCAGCTCAAGTAGCTGATCATGCAAACCAATCAAATGTTACGGTGATTTCATTCGCATCGCCAACTATCACCCCGCCCCTAATCCAACGCCGCTGGCCATATCTAATGCGAATGGCAACAAAAGGTTCTGCTCAATTGAAAGGCATAGCGGATATAGTTTCTGCGTACAATTGGAAAAGGGTGGTTGTAGTATACGAAGATGATGGTTACGGTGGAGCTGTTGGGATGCTAGCTGTTTTATCTGAGGCTCTTCGAGATGTTGGTTCGGCAATTGAGCATCGTTTGATTCTCCCCCGAGTTTCTTCGATATATAATCCAAAGAGGGATGGATTTGAAGAGATGTTGAACCTTACCACCATAAAATCCCGTGTTTTTATTGTTATTCAGTCATCTTTGCCTACGTTGACTCGTCTGTTTCAGGTAGCGAAGGAGACGGGACTTGTAGGAAGAGACTCAGCTTGGATAATCACAGAGGCTGTCATTAGTAATTTGCCTGACTCTCTTGACAGCTCTGATATGGAAGGCACTCTCGGAATGAAGACTGACTATGCTAAAAATACTAGTTCTTACATGAAGTTCCTAAAGGAGTTCGAAAAAAAGTTTTCAGATGAAGATAATATTGTGCCAACGCCAGGAATTTATGCACTTCGAGCCTATGATATGATGACAATCATTACACAAGCCATAGGAAGAATGACTAGTAACAACAGTTCTACGACTACTAGTAGTAACCTTCAGGTATTGTTAAACACATTGTTGAACAATTATACCGGTCTAAGTGGGGAAATGTACTTCAAAGGAGGTGAGGTACTTTTTGGTTCTCCAACATTCAGGATCATAAATGTTGTTGATGGGAAGAGACAAAGAGATGTAGGGTCTTTAGAAAGCATTGTCAGCCAAGGCACAAACGGAAGTAATGATGTTTGTATAATTTGGCCCGGGAAAAACAGAAGTGCCCCGAAAGGTTGGGCTATGCCTACTAAAGAGAGGCCAATGAAAATTTTGGTTCCTGGTAGAACACCCTTCGACAAATTTGTAAAGGTTGATTGGTCGCGGAACAATTCAGACGAGAAGAAATTCGGTGGTTTCTGCATTGAACTTTTCGGAAATGTAACAATAAATTTGACTTATACTCTGCATTATGAAATCGAAGCCTTAAATTGTACTTACGATTCTCTGATAGAACTGGTCCAAAACAAGGTAACAACTTAAATTTCTGTTTCTTTTGCTAAATATCTTTCTTCTGCATTTGATTTGTATCTAACAGAGAGAACGTATGCTTTTCATGTTCATCAAAATATTGATAAATGGAAGACATATGATGCTGTGATCGGTGATGTTACTGTGCTAGCTGATCGGTTGGACAAGGTGGACTTCACTCAGCCATATATGAAGTCTGGTTTGGCGATGATTGTTCCTGAAAAAGATGAGAAGTCGACATGGCTAATTTTGAAGCCTTTCACTTGGCAAATGTGGGCAGTGTCTGGTGGCATTTTACTATACACAACGCTAGTAGTCTGGTTCCTCGAAGGCCCGTCAAATCCAGAATTTGGTGATGGGTTGAACAATCAAATCAGGACAGCAACTTGGTTCACTTTCTCCTCTTTGTTCTTTGCTCAGAGTAAGTAAAAAAATTCAAATAGGGAAGTGATTTCCGTACAACAATTTTACCCATTGCAAACCCTTTTTTTTTATGACATTTATGTTCAGTATATCAAAGGAGAACCGAGGGGGATATAAATAAACAAGGCGTTTAGAAGGAGAAAAGGAGTTTGCAGAAATCATTTCTCTTTCAGATATTAGTACAAGACTAACTATGAAAAGGGTCAGTCCAAATGTTAAACAAATAAGATAAATGCATGAATTTTCATCTTGCAGGAGAGAAAATCCGTAGCAACTTTACTCGAGTAGTTGTTATAGAGTGGCTGTTCGTTGTATTGATCCTAAGCTCAAGCTACACCGCTAATCTTTCCTCAATGCTTACCATCAAACGGCTGCAACCAAAAGTAACAGACATTGAAATGCTGACGAGCACCAAAGCAAAAGTTGGTTTGGATAAAGATACATTTGTCAAGAACTACATGCAGCGTGTTTTTGGATTCGATGGCTTGAACGTCGTAGAAATAGGCCCGGATTACAACGTGGACAACTTCAAGAACAAAAATTTATCTGCTGCCTTTCTTGAACTCCCATATGCAGAACTATTCATGAATCAGAACTGTAAAGGATATACTCTAACCACGCCAATCTACAGATTCGGAGGATTCAGCTTTGTGAGTAGCAACTACATTAAATACAGCACACTATCTAACGATTCAACGTAAGGGCACCAGTTTGTGCACACCGTTAGTTGTTTGTTCCTATTGATTCTCTTTTGATTTATTCAATCCAAAGGACAAAAAACAAACAAATAAGGGTGTGTGGAAATAAACTCCCCTCAAGTAGTTTTTCGAAACTAACAGAATTGATTTTGTGTTCACCATGCAGGCATTCCAGAAAGGCTCTCCAATAGCGAGGGATTTCACTAGGGTCATTCTAGAGCTATTGGAAAATGGAAAACTGAAGGAGATAGACGATAGTTGGTTGACTACAAAGGGAGAGTGTTCAAGAAATGCGACTTCAGATACCCCGCAGAGCTGGAGCCTCAGGAATTTCGCCGGCCTCTATATAATAACCGGCGTTACTTCCACGTTTTGTTTACTATTCTCTTTGCTGAGGAAGTTTGTGTTGGCGTGAGTCAAAGTTGTAGGTGAAATAAGACTGTTTGTATTTCCTAGTTTGATTATAATTCTCTGTAATATTCCTTGTATCACAAGGTATAGATGTATGTATGTATGTATATCTATATATATCCTCCTAAATGAGTATAATAATAGAGAAACAGATTGAAATCTAAAGATAATTTTAACTTGGTATCAGAACAAGTTTTGCATGTCTCTAAACCTTAACCTCGTTCACTCTCGACTTGAGTGCTTCTTTGTTGGCTGCCTAAAAACCGTTTGAAACCCCAAACCCAGGTCTTGAAACAAGAGACGAGACATCTGTTAAAACCCAAACCCAGAAAAATAAAAAACTTAAAACACAACCTGCTGCTACTATGGCACACGACAGACGTACGGCACAAGCAAAGGTCGCTGAGGCAAACATCTGGGGTAGCAGCCTAACTGCCAACGCAGAAAGACTTGGGCCTGCCAAGTTTGGAGCCCACAATCCACTCGAGAAGGTGACGATGCTGGTGCTGCCAGCAAGGCTGTCACGGACTCAGTCGGTCCACCAGCTGAAAGAAAACAGAAACGGAGCCCAAACCTGGAGCCCACGATCTGAATGTGCAGTAAGCAAGTAAGGGCAGCAACTTGGGCATGGGCCCGCTAAGCCCACTAGTAGGCAGCCATCATAATTTGGGCAGTACAAGTGATCCGGACCCAAAAAGTTTGGGCCAACGATTTTTATTATTAAATTTCCATGCTTCCCAAAGAACAATCTGATAATCCAAGCAACACGAGCAATGCTTTAATTGCATTTGTTAATTCTGATATACGTTAGATTACTGACTCCAGAGTCACTAATCATATGACTTTTGACCTCCACTACAACAGCTTCACGGGATAGCATTATGATTGTAAATGGAGTTGTTGCCCCAGTCACAGCAGCGGGTTCAATAACACTCACTTCTACTCTCTCTTTACGCAATTGCTTATTTGTTCCCACACTCTCTAGTCATTTATTATCAGTGGAACAAGTCACCAAGTAATTAAATTGTGCAGTGCTAATGTTTCCCTTTTTTTGTTTACTTCAAGATATCCGGACTTAGGTGATCATTGGGCGTGGTACTAGGATGAGAGGGTTGTACTATGTTGATGATGTTGGACAAGGTCGTGCTCGTCAAGTTCAAGGTTGTGATAATGGCAAGTTGAAGACTGTTTAGTCATGGCATCGTCAACTATGTCATGTTTCCTTTGGTTATCTTGAAAAATTACTTCCGTTTTTATTTATTATAGTCTCAAATTCTTCGTTAAATTGTAAAGTTTGCATTTTAGCTAAAATTACTTTTTATTCTCCGAGTTTGAATAAAAGAGCAATTCCTTTTGAGTTAATCCACTCTAATGTACAGGGGTCATATCCGATTACTACTAAGCATGAGGTGCGTTGGTTTGTAACATTTGTTGATTACTGCACTAGAATGACTTGGTTGTACCTCATGAAAAATAAAAGCGATGTGGGTGGAATCTTCAAATTGTTTTATCACATGGTCTATACTCAATACTCACTCCCTATTAAAGTGTTTCAGTCCGACAACGGTGGTGAGTATCTTAATCAAGATATTTCTTAGTTTTTCATAGAAAAAGACATTCTCCATTAAACTACCTGCCCTCAATCACCACAACAAAATAGAGCCAAACGAAAAAATCGCTACAGACTTGAGATTAACTGTGCCCTTCTTATTGGTAGCTGTATACCCAAGACGTACTGGGTTGATGCCGTGACCTATACTATATATCTTATGAGCTTATTGTAATCATGTGTTCTCTCTTTTAGAACACCTTTGGATGTGCTAGCCAATCATGTTTCGCTCTCCCTTACTCTTCACCTAGAACCACGAGTTTTTGGTTGTGTGGCATACGTTCTATCTTCACAAAAATCAACGAAGCAAATTGGATCTATGTGCGTTGTGGTATGTGTTCGTTGGCTTTAGTTCACAACAAAAAGGTCATCGATCTTGGAGATTTATAGCGACTTTGTTTTTATTTGTCAAATTTGACTATCATATGTTGCATGGTTTCTAACTTTCTGTGTATGAGCCGTTTACTTTAGTTCACTTTAGGAGAATTTTTGAATTTCTTCAATAGGACCTGTGTGAGTTTAATACCTTCCTTCCATTTATATGCTGTTAAATACTGTCCCTAATTTCCTGGTCATTTTTTGTTTCTGAACAGGAAGGAGCAACAAAGGAAGAGATCGATCATTTACCAAAGTACAAGTTCCACAAGATACCTGATTTTGACAAAGTTAATGGCGAGATCCAAGAATCTTCTGGAGGAGTAATGATGGAATGCGACACTACTACACCTACCGAACATGTACTCTCTGCAGAGGATGCTGTAAGTTCCTTGATGCATTCTTGATTTCTTCTTACTAGGAAGTCTCATAACATAGTTTTTTTTATTTTTTATTTTATTTTTGTTAATGGAATGCTGAAATCAGTTTTTGTATTACCAACCGGAAATCATATCATGTAGTTGTTCAGCAATTGAGCCTACACTACATGACTAGTGTGCTTATTACGTGAGTTGTTGTATTAAATCTCAGGAATGTTGCATCTGCCTTTGTGCCTACGAAGATGGAACTGAACTGCGTGAACTTCCTTGTTGTCACCACTTTCACTGCACCTGCATAGACAAATGGTTACAGATCAATGCCACCTGCCCACTGCCGCAGGAAAGAGACCAAATGACCGAAGGAGATAACCGGAGAATCGCTCAACCAGGGGGACAGAATCACTCACGTCTCTATGGAAATAGAACCTGGGAATCACTCGACCAGGGGCAACGGAAATCACTCACGTCGCTAATCGTGGATTCACTCGACACGACCAAGCCTCACACTTGATTTAAGGAAAGAGAAACTCACTCTCTTCTTGGATTAATTTTAATTCATTCAAGTCTCCTTAATCTTACATATAGAACCCTTTAAATAGGAGGCTACCTTACATTGATAGGATAAATAACTTAATGTTAAAGATTATAGTTACTAGGCATCTAATTAAAACATGACTTCGAAAGATGAAAAGTCTCCAACAATATGTTTAATGTAGAAACCATATTAATTGTCTTGGGCTACATCACCCACTCTGCAAGTCCAACATTTTGAAGGCCGTTAGCCAAAGCGGTAATGAAGAAGTATAAAATGCAAACTCTGTATAACAGTTATGAGGATGTATGCCGTGCTCCTATGTATATATAGTAGACCATGAACGATTCCACCATCTGCCGGGAACCATTCTGCCGGAATCCGGATGCAAATTCAAGGTCGGGTTTGCTGCGAGAGCATCTTCACCTCCTACAATGTTAGTTTGTATATTGAGCATTTTCTATGAGTCATTTATGTGATATCTAATAAACAAAATGTTCAACCACACGAGTTCCTTAAAAGTATTGGCTCACAAAAGAGCTTCGGTTCTCTTTTGGCTTTGTAAGTGTAACTACATATGAGTTCCTTGCACCTGGTCGCCACCATGGTGTCCCAAACCAATGGTACAGTCCTATTGTCGGAAGTGAAAACACATAGCTTGCATCTTTTGGTATGGGACGCCATACTGGTATCTCAGGGACGGGACTCAGATTCTCTTCGAATCATTTTCGTGGGGATCCTTCTGACTGATTGATATCGACAATTGATACAAATCCAACGGCCAAATAATTTGCACCTCTCTCTCTCTCTTTCTCTCTCTCTCTCTCTCTTCTCGCTTGACTCTTCTCCCTCACTTCGAAGCACCCACCAGCGCCACACCTGCATAATCTCAATCTTCTTCAGCTCCAGCCCATCCCAATTAAATTCCTTGTTAACTTTTGTATTTTTTTATCTCTGATTAATTTTTGCAGTATGTTCAGTGATATTTTTGTAGGTCCCTTAATTTGGGACTTTATTCAACAAGAAGAGGAAGAATTTGCAGCAGGGGAGGTTGGGGTGGGAGAGAGCCGGAAAGGGTTGCTGGGTTGTGTAAGATGTGGAGTACAGTGGGAGAGTGGATTTCCAGAAAAAGATTTTGAAGTATTTATACATCTATTGGAGATTAGCTTTAGAATTGGCTAAAATGGCTATTTTTTTAAGGGCTAGTAGAAGGATCCAACACTCGGTGGAAGACAATAGTCACGATCAGAATAAGAATGGAAGATTGCTGGGGAAGTCTGGCATGCTGGTTCAAATCCAGTTCGTAACATGGTGGCCGCAGGTCGGTGCTTCAAATTGAGGGAGAAAGAGGAGTTGAGGGGAAGAGAGAACATACGCAAAACTCATTTGGCCGTCGGATTTGTATCAACGGTTGATATCAATTGGTCAGGAGAATTTCACAGAAATGATCCGGAGATGATCTGAGTCCTCGGGGACGGATGTAGGCAAGTCCTTCGCCATGTACACGAGTCACGAGCCTATGGTATAATTGTTTTATTTGTAATTTTCGGGACGAATGCCCTATGCTAATGATGTGTGATCACACAATAGATTGGGTGCCAACCAGGGGAAGTAGATACGCAAAAAAAGAGCGTGAATAATGTAATGAGACAAAAAACCAAATCTGCACCAGCCGGGAATCGAACCTGGGTCTGTACCGTGGCAGGGTACTATTCTACCACTAGACCACTGGTGCTTGCATGATTTTTAATTTCAATTTTATATTATTGGCCAAGTGGTTGATTTGCATCCTTATGGAATTTGTCTTTCTTTGAAAGCTATGTGTCTAGTTTGCATGCAAGAATGGTTGTCCCCTTTAATTGCATAATTTTCCATAGGGAAAGTGATCTTTAATTTGAAAGAATGTTGGGCGTTTAAAAATCAGTAAGTACGAAAAATGAATGCAATGGAGATGAGAAAAAATCTGATGTGAAGTAGGAGTGGTCGCACGAGAAAGGATATGATTAAGAGCGAGGATATTAGATGTAAAGCAGGAGTGACCGCAATTGAAAATAAGATGAGAGAAAATCGAGTAAGGTGGATTAGACATGTGAACCAAAGATCTACAAGCTACAAATGCTCCAGTTAGAAGATGCAACTATAAGACGAACACTAACATCAAAAGGGTTAAAGGAAGACTTAAGAAGACTTGGAAAGAGATCACTTTAAGAAAATGTATGGAGTACTTGGAGTTAATGGAACACAAGGCACAAAATCGAACGTAATGGTGTTCTAAGATTTACACAGCCCACTTAATAAGATAAGGCTTGTCTGTTGTTGTCGGAAACCATCATCTGTATAAGACTACACGGCATGCTTCAATGTTTGCACTACGTTCTGGTAAAAATAAGACGATACAGTATTCATTTCTATATGAGGTATTCTATACAAATTACATGGATTAATCAAATGTATGTAATAAACAGAAAGCAAAGACAAATGCCTAAACATCAGTCTAAAACTATATGCGCAATTTATCAGCATATACAATCTGGAAGAATATAAAAAATGTACTAAAATGATGATCTATGGATCAAAGGAATTGAACCAGCTGGTTTGATTTCGGTTTAGGCGGATTGGATTGGATTGAATTGGATTGGATTGGATTGGATTGGATTGGATTAGATTGCATTGGATTAGATTAGATTGGATTGGATTGGATTGGATTGGATTGTAAGACATTCAATTTCTGTTGGATTTTTGGTCTGATGAGGATGCTCGGGAGTAGTGGAACTTGAAGTGGTGGAGTGCTCCCACATTGGAGAACTCCATTCTTCTGCGTAATTTGCTGAAGTTGGAGCTCTAGTTGGAACATTAATCTCTCTATAGTAAACAAAATTTGCCATTCTAACTGCCTTGTTCCAAAGTGTTTCTCCGCTCGCGCTTGGACTTGCACTACCTTCTTCTGCTGACTCTTGATGCTGAATCCTCCTCAGCCAGATAGTAAAAGAGAGCAGAAAACATAAGGTGGAAGTAGCAGCTGATATTACATAGAGGCCTGTAAAACTGTTGAGGGTCAAGCTTTCTGGTTCGTTCGAAGTTGTATTTCTTGGACACTCCTTCTTGGGAGTCAACCATTCATTTTGTAGCTTCTTCACTTCTCCATTCTCCAACAGCTCTAGAATCACCTTTGTGAAATCACGTGCTATTGGAGAACCTCTCTGGAATATCTGCAAGGTGAACACGAAAACAATTTAATTAGTTTCGCTATGTTGGTCAGAAATATGGTAACTTCTCTTCTTCTGAGATGTTTTTGACCAAAAGTTTGTAACCAGTTCTATTTATGCATATTTTCGTATTTTGTACGCGCAGAAAGAAATAGAATGTGAACAATTTATTCATTACTCACAAAGCTCAAGCCTCCAAATCGATGGGTGGGTGCAGTGGCAGTATATCCTTCGCAGTACTTATTCATGAAGACTTCTGCATATGGGAGTTCAAGAAAGGCGGCCTCTATAGTTTTGTTTTTGAATGCATTTGAGTAGTCGTATTCGCTTTTGACTTTGATGATGTTTTTGAATCCAAGGACATTCTGCAGGTACTTTATGACAAATGAGTCCCCGTCGCAACCAACTTTCGAGTCAGTGTCGATGTATGTTGCATTCGGTTTCAGTCGCTCGATGGTGAGCATTGAAGTGAGATTAGCGGTGTAGCTGGAGGTCAGGATCAGTACAACAAAGAGCCACACTACGACCACCATTCGCGTTAAGTTGCTGTAGATTTTCTCTTCTGTGAAACAAAAACATAGGTTTACACTTTACAATGAGGATAAGATTAATTCTCAAACAATTTTGGACCCGACCATTTTCATAGTTAGGCTTGTCCGGAAAATTTTAGGTTGTCATTGGTTATCATACATAACGAAGAAGAAAAGAACGGTAGGGGCGTTTAGAATGGTCGATACAAAACCAAATAGGGGTGTATGTCAGGGACAATCCGCCCCTTGCCTCTAAGAGAAGCGCTTCTAATACTCAATTTTTTGGTCGTGAAATGTACAAAATTGGTACTTACTGTGAGCAAAGAACAAAGAGGAGAAGGTGAACCAAGTTGCTGTGCCAATCTGATTCTTCAAGGGACCCCTGAATGCTGGATTCGATGGGCGCTCCAAGAACCATATGATGAACACTGTGTAGATTAAGATGGAACCAGTTACCGCCCACATTTGCCATGTGAAAGGTTTCATAAACATCCATGTTTTTTTTTCGGGTTTTGCTGGAACTATCATTGACAAACCAGACTCCATATATGGCTGAGTGAATTCCACCTTGTCCAGCCGGTCAGCTAGCACGGTTATGTCACCAACCACAGCATCATAAACCTGCAAGAATACAGTCAAATCAAAACCAATGAATGAGCGAAACAGTATTTAAATTCATCTTTATGAAAAATAGAAATGATGGTTCTACCTTTTTATGGACTTGTTCCACAAGATCATCGTACAAGCCATCGAAAACTTCGAATTGATACGGCAGAGAATAATTCAAACGATTTATGACCATATCAAAAATTGCAATGCAGAAACCGACATACTTCTTCTTATCTGAGTCTTGCCTGGACCGATCAACCTTCACAAATTTGCTGAAGGAAGTTTTACCCGGCACCCCAATTCTCATTGGCTTCTCAACAGTAGGCATTGCCCAGCCTTTCGGGGCACTAGTTAGGTTCCCGGGCCAGATTACTCCACCAACATCACTGGATCTGTTTTTCCCTGCTTCATCCGATGAGAACCCAAGTTCCGGTTTCCAATAGTTCAATTCTTGGAATCTATTCTCATCCAAAATATTTACAATCCTAAAAACTGGAGAGTATAGTACCTCACCACCGTTTAACCTCATGTTCGCACTCAAACCTGTATAATTGCTCAATACGGTTTTGAACACCTCAAGGCTAGTTGTGTTATCAATCATTCTTCCTATGGCCTGTGAAATGATTCCAATAGCATCATATGCTCGAAGAGCGTAAATTCCTGGCTGGGCGCTATTTCCTTCTGAATACTTCGTTTGAAATTTCTTCCGAAATTTTGTGTAAGAACTAGTGTTATTGGCATAGTAGGTCTTGATTCCCAGAGTGCCTTTCATGTTAGAGGTGTGTTGAGGGTCAAGCAAACTTGCAATACTCTCGGTGATGATCCAAGCTGACTCTTTTCCAACAAGTCCCATCTTCCCAGCCAATCGAAATAGATTAGTCACCGTAGGCAACGATGACTGGAGAATGATAAACACCCGAGACTGCATGGTGGGAAGCCTCAACATCTCTTCTAGCTCAATCCAGTTTGGATTAGACAGCGAAGAAATCTGCGGAAGAACCAAACGGTGCTCAATCTTTGAACCGACATCTTGAAGCGCCTCGGTCAAAAGAGCTAGCATCCCAACATCGCCGCCATAGCCATTATCTTCATATACCACAACCACCTTTTTCCAATGGTAAGCTGAAACTATATCCGCAATGCATTTCATCTGAGCATAACCATCTGTTGCTATTCGTATCAAAAATGGCCATCGGCGTTGCATTAGTGGCGGGGTTATAGAGGGCGATGCAAATGAAATCACCGGAATTTGAGTTTGGTTTCCGACAAGATCAGCTACTTGAGCTGCTTCCTCCCATGTCTCCATGCCAACGATTACTTCTACTTTCTTCTCCTTTATCAATTCTTCAGCTGCAACAAAAATTGAAACGAAATATAAATAAACTCCATCAGTACTAATACATGTCCAAACTAGTTAACTATTATAAATACTGTCATGTCGTGTGTTTACTGCTTTACTCACCAGCAGAAGCAGCAAGAAAGGGGTCTCTGCCGGAGTCGCGAAAATGAAGGATGAGCTTATGAGTTTTCGAACGGTTGTTGAATCTCTCAGCTGCGATCTCCAAGGCGGTTTTCTGCTCTTTCCCAATACGAGAACTAACGTTAATGATTGCACCGACGTTGGTGATATTGGTGCTACTGTCAGCTTCAACTCCATAGGAGAGAATGATGAGAAGGTAGATGATGACCATGGGAAACAGAAGCCAGAGTCTTTGGACACGATTCGCGCTGTTGTTGGAGACAGACATTTCGGTATTTATTTTGAAGCAAGAAATAATGACAGAACATTCTCCGTATAACTTATTTATATGACGACATTATGCGTATGTGCTACGGAATATATAAGGTTGTGTGTTAAGAAAAACGCGGTAATTATTTTTCCAGGAAAATGTGTCCTTGACTTGGTCTGGAATATTGAGAAATGGCATATTGATATATGTGACTTGGTCTTCTATGAAACAAAAATTTAATCTCATAAGTTTTTAAGCAACAAGAAATTTTTTAATGTAACTAGAACATGAGCAGTATACCACGTGATTTTATATCAGTGATAGAAGATTTTATTTTTTAAATTATTAATTTTTTAACACATATATCCCACTAATTGGCACATAGTGTATCACCCCGTATTCTAGTGACATTACAAATCTCTCCCAAGCAACATGCATACATCTTATTTTATCTTTTAGCTAATTACAAAATGTGCTATTTGGGCTTGGTCAAACCAAACCAGTCTGTGTCTAAGGTATTCTTTAACCGGGCAGGTCATAATGTCATAGGGCTAAAGAATAGTCCTTTTTTCACACAAAACCTATCTTCAACGGAGGTCTAGGCCTAAAAAACCTAGGGACCCACCAGGCTAAACTCTAGCCATATGGTCAGCAGGCCAGGCATCCTTAGCCAGCCAGCCCATTTAGTTGGGCCCAGTTGGAATATTTTTTTCTTTAAAGACGAAATTTAAAAAAAAAAAAAAAATCTAATTTGTTTCCTATAAATACCTAATACATTTTTCACATCTTCAAGTGGCACTCGTAATATGTCCTGAGGATTTTAATATGGTAGTTTAATTCATTAACCGATAAAATAAAAGAAGAATGTTAAACTAATAAATTATTGAAGGGGCTAAAAATAGCCCTCTTTGGTTGAAAATGATATATAAATATGACTTGAAACTATTTATTAAAAAATAATTTCTTATAGGTTATAATTTGGATGGGTCTAAACATAGTCCATTCGGTTGGAGTTGGCCTATAAATGGAGAAGGGCAAAAAGCAAAAAAAAAAAAAAAAAAAAAAGACCTAATTTGTCCAAAAATTCATCTCCAACCGATGGCTAGACTACAATTTTATAGAGCCCACCAGACTATTATTTCGCCAAAGGGCATTAGGCTAGCCAAATGTAGCCCCCTCTTAGTCCTTTTTTTTGGAGCTCAACTTCTCACAATAATTTATTTAAATTCAACGACTACATTTAAAAATATTTAACGGTAGTTTAACTAAATTAACTAATAAATTTAAAATATAAACTTAAAACTAATAAAATTATTGAGGAGGTTATGTTTAGCCCCTTCAATTGGAGATGATATATGAGAATGATCTAACATTGTTCATTTAAAAATAATTTTTTGGGGGCTATAATTCTAGACAAGGGTTACGGTTAGCTTTTTCGGTTGGAGATAGCTTAACTTGACTTTCAATTCGATTGGTCGGGTTAAAATTAAATAAAAGCAATTCCGAGTAAAGGATTAGGATTAGGTTGACCTACCAACTTGTTTGCATTGCACACGTAAATATACTCGTGAGGATTGAGTTCATTTTGTATGTAACTAATTGCCCAGGCCTCCCTTAGCAGTTTACGCATTAAAAGTGGGCTCACTTCTAAGATGATTAGACTGACTCTCAGACCAATTATTTTCTGACGCAATTTTGCTTAGAATACAAAGATGACTGATGTGAGAATTTCTTGACACACAAATTAAACCCTCTTTTTGACAGTTGTAGTATGGATGTAAGTAGGGTATCGTTCTAGGCCGGGGATTAGGAGGGATTGCTAATCTACTCTAAATTAATTTAAAAATATTAAACAAGACTCAAAAATACAAAACTAGGTTAAAAACTCGAAACACACTAAAAATGACTCAAAATAATGAAAACAATTTAAAATAAAAAACTAGGAAATTAATTGGACGGAAATTAAATTAAAAGATTAAAAATAATAAAAACTAACTAAATAATATAATTTAATAATGGGGGATTGATTTGGTTTTGACGAAGTAATTCAAACTTAAATAAATTATAAATTTGACAAAAACATAAAATTAAAGTAAACGAATAGACGACGGATTGGCTATAGGGTTCTTCTCCACACATGACACAAATGCAACCTAAATTGATTTTCAGTTGTTCTTTCAATAAGTTGTGAATTTCAACACCCCAAATTAATTAGGTACGCTTAAATTAATTCTCAGATTTTCCTTAAGTTAATGGATTGGATGATTGCATACGACAACCCAAAACATTCCCCACAAGTTCCCTACATGAATTGCATAATAGAGATACAAGCGAGAATCATTAAGTTCTATGAAAACCATAAGCATTGACGAGGCACTTATTACTATGAATTGCATGAAACTTATGCCAAGAATTTACTTAACGCGATTGTGACTAGCAACCTTCACTACTCATGAATATAAGTTCATAACGATTAGGTGAAATTCACTTATATTCTAGCATCAAATTCATGCATGTAAATTAAGTATGCATTCTTAATCGACATACACAAATAAGTTATTAATCAAGCAGTTAAGCAAATTAAATCACAACTCAGAAATCACAACTGAAATTACCAATTCAAATTACAAATATAATCATGGTTTTGAATTATCCTCTAGCCAATATAAATTTACTTACACATTATTTATAATTTAAAAACAGAAATAAAACATTAAGTTGGAGGGATTAAACCAAAGAGGGGTGCAGGGGTTTCTCTGTGCTAATTAGATCGGTGACACTGTGCATCTGTGCTTCACCGTGCCAAGCACTGCCTGGCGTCCACGTCGCTGATTGGGCTTCTGTTTTCTGTGCAATCACCAGGAGCTCCCCCTGTCTTCCTTGTGAAACCAACGGGCAACCCGTGCTGCTTCCTCCTGACCAGCTGCTAAACAGCTTTGACTCCCGCTTCTCTCAGACCCCGCGAGACCTTTGCTCCCCTGTGCAGCTAACGCTGCCTTTCTTTTTATTTTTCCTCCAGCTCCGAGGAGCTCCCGGAACCCCCTTTTATTTTTCTTCTTTTTACACTGCTCCAAGGCAGCCCCCCTTCAAAATTCGGTCGTTTCTGTTTTAAAAAGGGCGCTGCCCCTATTTTTTATTTCTTCTTTCTCTCAATAATGGCCTCCAAGCCGTTTTCTCCACTTCTTCAGATGCTCTTTCAGTGCCTTTCATCATGCCTTGTTTTTCTTTTAATAATACCCACTTTCTTTTCTCCACCGAACTGCATTACACACAAAAATAAAATATATTTAAATATTAATATAAATATATAAATATAAATATTTAAATATAAATAAACATATAATAATAAATATATAAATATATATTTCTTAACTAGATAGATCTTATAAAAACATAGAAATAACGTAAATAGCTCAAAATAAAACGAACTAACTAAGAAAAGACGAGTGAATTTGATATAAAAATATATATAAATATAATCCGATCAAATACCCCCACACTTAGCTTTTGCTAGTCCTCGAGCAAAACAAAGAAACAAAAACAAAAACTCAATCTAAACCTTCCAACATTTATCTCAGGGATTTCCAATAGACATGACAAATTAAAAATCATCATTTACACAGATTTTGGCAATCCATACCCTTAAGCACATACTTAGTCACAGTCACCATTTATTAGTTCGCATTTAATCAATTAAAACAACATTTTGAATGTAGTAACATGCCTTAGAGAATTTACTCTATTCCTTACTAGATATGCACTCAATTTTTCGCTCAGATTTTCTGACTACACTCCCTACACTAGGTATATGTGAGAAGAATGATGTAAGCAAGGAAACGATCACTCACATATGTTATAGCAAAGAAAGCATTTTCTGGAGTTATTAATGTGCATATGAATATGATCTCATGAACGGAATGCTACTACTTAGATGCGAGAACCAGAGACACTATATGCTCATACCAATCCCAAACTCCACATATTGAACGCACAACAACCAAGATAGAAGTCAAAGGGTTGTAACGGGGCTAAGGATATAGGCTTAACAAAAAAAAAGCTATGGAAAAACAAATGTTCTTAAAGAAATAGTAAGCAAAGTAATAAGGTTAACGCATAGAATTCACTTTTGAATGAAAATTCAACTCTAAACCCGAGGGGAGGATTCACACATTTTATGGCCAAATTTCAAACTCTTTTTCCTCTTTCTTTTCTTTTCACGCGTTTCTCTCTCTTTTTTTTTTTTTTTTTTTTTTTTTTTTTTCAAAAGAACAAAACGTACAATTGAGCTCGAAACAACCAATCCTTCCCCCACACTTGTTTTTCTGCATAGTGTAGAATAAAATGAATTCTTTTTAAGTCTTGCTCACTATTCTTTAAGAACCAGGGTGCGGACGGTTAGGTGCGGTTTAATGAGGTTAACAACAAAAATAGGCTAAACAAGGCTCGAGATGGGTTAAGCCTACAAAACATAAGAAAGATGGAGAGTAAGGCTTTTTGGTTAAGGTGGTTTACTAAACAACTTCATCTTGATATGTGTTATGCAATTCAATGTCATGCTTTGAATGAAACGGATATGAGTTCTAGTATCTGGAACTAAGATGATAAAACGCCTTCTAAGTAGCAACCAAGCAAAGAATAATGAGATCATGCAACGACTTTAGAAAACAAAAACATCAAGATTAATAACTCTCCAAACAAGGTATAAGCTCAAGTCTCACAAGGATGTAGCATTAGTTTGAGTTCCTTCCTTCAAGCATGTTACAAAAACTAATTTTATCCTTTTGTGATCAAATTTAAATTCATAAACAACAACTACAACTAAGCATAAACCAAGAGCATATCAAACTTCCATCCATGTTTATAACTTTCTTTAACAGTCATGCAATTAAAAACCAAATCCTCATCATTGTGTTGGAAGGTACCTAAGACGCAAACACACAAAAACAACTCTAAAATAAAATTCTTTTTGGGTTTTTCAAAATATTTTTCAAATTTTTATGTCATTTTCGTAAGATTTCCTCAAAACACAATAAAACACACCAAAACAGCATAAAACACTAAGAAAACAAAAAGCAACAACACGGAAACAAATGAAGCCAGTTCAAAGTCGAAGGTATAAAAATTTTCAATTTGGTCATTTTTTATCTTGCTACCCCCACACTTAAACTAGACATTGTCCCCAATGTCAGAAAACATTAATAAGCAAATAAAAATAAGATAAATAAATAATACGAAACAAAATAAAGTAAAGGACTGAAAACTTCTCTAATTTGCAGAAAACCAAGCGATGACCCCCAAGCGTAAATTTTTCAATCAACTTCAAGGGAGGAAATAACCAAACGTTCCTGCAAAGAAAAGAAATAAATCAGTTAAGCACGCAAGCAAAATATAGAAAAATGCAAACGAAAAATAAAAATTGAAAATAAAAGACAATAAATAAAACTAATAAATGATCATTGGTCCTGTTTGTTTATTTTCCACAGCTTTCTTCTTGAACTGGATGGGCCTCTTCTTGCACGTGGTCCTCAGCTTAGTTGAGGATGAATCAGCACGTTGTCTCCACATGCTTCAAGTAGTCCGGTCTCCACGCAGGTGTGGCATCTTCTTGAACTCTTGGATCAACCCAGACTCATCTGCTCTTGGGTGCACCTCAGACTCCTCCTGCTTCGTCTGTGAGGTACTTTTGTTTTTGAAGAAGTACCTCAACACAGGTTTATTTTTGAAGTGGGCTGGGAGGGGTCTGAGATGAGTACTCGAGAGCAAGACTAGGTAAGCAATCAGGATCTCACTTTCTCCACGTTCCTCAGATGAAGGAGAGGAGAAAGCATAATATGAGATACTTTTGCTTTTAACCTTTTTAATATGAAATACTTTTGCTCTGGAAGGTTTGTTTTCTGGGGTGATCCAAGGGATGAAGAACACTGAATAACTCGAAAGCTTTCTTTGGGAAGACATTATCGGAGATGAAGAGAGGAAGAGAGGTTGAGAGGGTGTGCCTTTGCTGTGGAAGGCGAAGGTCGAACTTATAGAAATTTGGCTTCACAACCGGAACTGTTCCCTCACTATTTGTCGGCAGCCGGTGGATGGATGAACAGTGCCCGTTACGCGCTTTCTGACAAAGCTTCCGAAATTTCTGCGAAGCTGACTGCGCATGCGACGAGTGACGACAAATTGGAATGATGGTCTTTTGAAAACCGGGGTTCAAAACCGGGTGCGGCTCATGGTTTTCGCAACGCTCCACGCTGCACGTCATGAGTGACGACACATCCGGACAAACCGACCCACGTGATTGCTGAGTCAAGCCCAGCTTTTGAGAAAGGAAACGGCTCTTTTGAGAAAGGAGCGTCGAGCTTTTCCGAATTGCGTGAGGACGCGTCTTCACCTCTGAGGAGCGGGCGCTTCTTCATTTTCTTCTTTTTATAGAGGCGCTAATTCTGCTCCACCTCACACTTGAACTCCAAAAATTCCTCAAACACTTCTGTATTCACTCTCTTCTGCACTTCTTAATCTTACTCATTCCGCTCTCTTCTTCCGCTTCAGCAATCTTAATTTTTCCGAACTCTTTTCTTCCTCAACCCCCTCTAAAAATGTCTTGCCCTTCCGACCGTCGCCTAAACTTGAATGTCGGGGAAGACGATGACTCGTCTTCTCCGAACAACATTTGGAATCCATCCTTCATATCCCCCAATGGTCCTCTTACAGTCGGGGACACAATGATGAGGAACGATATAACCGCAACGGTGGTTGCAAGAAACCTTCTTACTCCCAGAGACACTAGGTTGCTGTCTATGCGGTCAGACGAGCTGGCTGTTCAGGACTCACTGGCTCTCAGTGTCCAGTGTGCAGGCTCAGTTTCGAACATGGGTCAGCGCCTGCTTGCAAGATCTCGTCAGGTGGAGTCGCTAATGGCGGAGGTGGTCAGTCTTCGGCAAGAAGTCAGAGGACTCAGGCACGAGAACAAGGAGTTGCACATGCTCGCAACTAGCTACTCGACCAGCATGAAGAGGAAGCTGGACCAGCTGCAGGAGTCGGACGGTCGGATTCAGAGCGATCATGATAGGTTCATGGCGCTACTCCCGCGGTTTATGTTGCCTTCGTCCTCTGGAGCAGCACCAAGTGTTCCGGCTCCGGAGATTCCAACTCTGGCTCTTCGTCTTCCCGGAGCTCCGTCAACCTCTGAGGCGCCACCTAACCAAAACCAATGATTGCTATTAGTTTTTTCGTATTATTGTAATTTTTTTTTAAGCTTTTAATGTTTATTTAAATATATATATATATATATATATATATATATGTTACTAATATTATTATTATTATTATTATTTTTATTTTTTTTATTTTTATTTTTATTTTTTTTTATTTTTTATTTTTTCAGGTTTATTTTAAGCAAATTAAAATATGTAGAGTAAAATAAGTAAATTAATGTAAAAAGACTTTGTTTATCCGCACTAAAAATAAACATTGCCCTTAATTTATTTAAACTCAAACTAAATAAAAATCAACCAAATAACAAAATTAACTAAGCAAAACAAAATGAAAGTAAAAGCAATAAAGAAGAAGGTTAAGAAATGCAAATCTGGTTGCTTGGGTTGCCTCCCAAGAAGCGCTTGCTTTAACGTCTTTAGCCGGACGAATCTTTCCATTATCCTCCCCTCGGCTCAATAGCATGGAATTTATCTTTTAATGGGAGGTGATACTTGAAATGATTCGGCAGTGGCATTAATTCAAGAGTGGGTGCCTGAATCATTAAAATGAGAAAAATGTTAGTATAAAATAAAATTAAAATTAAAATTGGAGAAGATTGCTTACTGCCTTTCTCCGATACAAACTCAATTACAAAGACCACATTTTTGGATATTTCCGGGATTTTGAACTGGGCCAGATTGATGATGATGGTTGTGGCCTGTCCCGTGTCATCAAACTCAATTTCTTGGGCCTTTGTTGCCTCATGCACAACCTCTTGGATGTATTTTTGATATGCTTCAGCCACTTCATTCTCTTGAATCTCTTTTCTTGGCGTGCAAGGTTCAGGAACTTGTTTTGGTGCACCAAGAATTGAGATATCACTTTGGACTTCTGGAAGAGCTTCCACAATGTCTTTTTTACTCTCTTCGATATTTGGAATTAAAATTCTACAAGGAAAAAGGACATTCGGTGGAATAGGGTTAGAATGAATTGAACGTAGAACTTCCTCACCTAAGTTGGACGACATAGGGACTTGAGGGGTTTGAGACAAGAATTCGTCTAAACTGCCCAAGTCGTCCTTCTCCTCTTCTTCTTGCAGCGGCAATTCATCCAAGTTCGGGCTGTGACTGGATGGTTCTGGAACAGCTTCATCCTCCACATCACTTATGGCTTCATCGATTTCCACTTCTCCCTTTGAATTTGCAAATGTGGAGTTGGAAAGTTCACTTTGATCTTTAATCTGTGCCATGAATTCCATAATCTGCCCAACTTGTATATCCAATTTGTCCACTCTGTTGGTCCGGTCTTGCATCTCCTGGATTCGATTTTCCACTCCCTGATTCAAAGAGGAGAGTAACTTATTAAATGTATCATTATCCAGAGATGTACCTGAATCGAATTGGGCAAATTGTTGCGGAGGCTGTGGTGGTGATGTATAGAACTCATCATACGGCTGCCAATATTCTCCTTGGTAAGTCTCTTCAGCTTGATTTTGTGACCCCTGCACCAAAGAGTTTAATTCGTTAAGAATTTGATTATAATCCACGGGCATACTTGAATTCGATTGGAATTGTTGTGGGGGATGTTGTGGTGGCTGCATAGGTCTGGAATAGAACTCGTCTTGCTGCCAATATCCACTTTGTTGAAATTGCTGAGGTTCATCCCACATCTGATTTGAATAACCTCTCCAATCCGAATTGCAAGCGTTGGAATACATGTTGCCCCTTGGTTGGCTGTGGCCTTGATATCCCCAATCATCTTCATATGCAGAAAATTGAGGATATTGCTGAGTTTGATATCCTTGCCCATAGGGCACATCAAGTGTAGGGACACTTGGCATTGTGGTCCGTTCGGCATTATGCGACAATTGAGCAGTGAGCTGCGCCAATTGAGCTTGAATGCTATCCATGACTTGCCCCAATTAGTACCTAAAATTAAAGAAAGAAAAATAAATCAAATATCTAAAGTAAAATACACAAACACAAAAACAAACAAAAACACAAACAAACAAACAAACAAACAAAAATTAAACACAAACAAAAAATAAAGGGATTAGCAAAGTTACTAATCCCCGGCAACGGCGCCAAAATTTGATGTGAGAATTTCTTGACACACAAATTAAACCCTCTTTTTGACAGTTGTAGTATGGATGTAAGTAGGGTATCGTTCTAGGCCGGGGATTAGGAGGGATTGCTAATCTACTCTAAATTAATTTAAAAATATTAAACAAGACTCAAAAATACAAAACTAGGTTAAAAACTCGAAACACACTAAAAATGACTCAAAATAATGAAAACAATTTAAAATAAAAAACTAGGAAATTAATTGGACGGAAATTAAATTAAAAGATTAAAAATAATAAAAACTAACTAAATAATATAATTTAATAATGGGGGATTGATTTGGTTTTGACGAAGTAATTCAAACTTAAATAAATTATAAATTTGACAAAAACATAAAATTAAAGTAAACGAATAGACGACGGATTGGCTATAGGGTTCTTCTCCACACATGACACAAATGCAACCTAAATTGATTTTCAGTTGTTCTTTCAATAAGTTGTGAATTTCAACACCCCAAATTAATTAGGTACGCTTAAATTAATTCTCAGATTTTCCTTAAGTTAATGGATTGGATGATTGCATACGACAACCCAAAACATTCCCCACAAGTTCCCTACATGAATTGCATAATAGAGATACAAGCGAGAATCATTAAGTTCTATGAAAACCATAAGCATTGACGAGGCACTTATTACTATGAATTGCATGAAACTTATGCCAAGAATTTACTTAACGCGATTGTGACTAGCAACCTTCACTACTCATGAATATAAGTTCATAACGATTAGGTGAAATTCACTTATATTCTAGCATCAAATTCATGCATGTAAATTAAGTATGCATTCTTAATCGACATACACAAATAAGTTATTAATCAAGCAGTTAAGCAAATTAAATCACAACTCAGAAATCACAACTGAAATTACCAATTCAAATTACAAATATAATCATGGTTTTGAATTATCCTCTAGCCAATATAAATTTACTTACACATTATTTATAATTTAAAAACAGAAATAAAACATTAAGTTGGAGGGATTAAACCAAAGAGGGGTGCAGGGGTTTCTCTGTGCTAATTAGATCGGTGACACTGTGCATCTGTGCTTCACCGTGCCAAGCACTGCCTGGCGTCCACGTCGCTGATTGGGCTTCTGTTTTCTGTGCAATCACCAGGAGCTCCCCCTGTCTTCCTTGTGAAACCAACGGGCAACCCGTGCTGCTTCCTCCTGACCAGCTGCTAAACAGCTTTGACTCCCGCTTCTCTCAGACCCCGCGAGACCTTTGCTCCCCTGTGCAGCTAACGCTGCCTTTCTTTTTATTTTTCCTCCAGCTCCGAGGAGCTCCCGGAACCCCCTTTTATTTTTCTTCTTTTTACACTGCTCCAAGGCAGCCCCCCTTCAAAATTCGGTCGTTTCTGTTTTAAAAAGGGCGCTGCCCCTATTTTTTATTTCTTCTTTCTCTCAATAATGGCCTCCAAGCCGTTTTCTCCACTTCTTCAGATGCTCTTTCAGTGCCTTTCATCATGCCTTGTTTTTCTTTTAATAATACCCACTTTCTTTTCTCCACCGAACTGCATTACACACAAAAATAAAATATATTTAAATATTAATATAAATATATAAATATAAATATTTAAATATAAATAAACATATAATAATAAATATATAAATATATATTTCTTAACTAGATAGATCTTATAAAAACATAGAAATAACGTAAATAGCTCAAAATAAAACGAACTAACTAAGAAAAGACGAGTGAATTTGATATAAAAATATATATAAATATAATCCGATCAATGACTTGAATTTTTAAAATTTTGATACTTTATTTTGGTAAATCTAAAATTGATGTATTCTTCTTTTTTCTTTTCTTCAAGTAGCTCCAAACTTCATATTTTGCCAGTAGTTCTTTCGTTTTTCTTTCTTTTTGAATTGTCAATAATGTAACCTTTCACACCATATTATTAGAGTTGACATATTTTATTGAATGTATGATTCCCTGTTTCTGGCTCATCAATTTTCCGAATGCAAACATTAGACTTGGATCTCAATCTCACTTATTGTCTTGTCTAGCCCCCATTGCAGACCATTCTTTAAACCCTTGAAAAAGACTGCATTAGCGTGGATGAATTTCATAAGTTTTGGTTACAATTTAGTAAATCTGAGATTGAAACGGTTAACCAATTCAAAATTAGAGAAATTTCTAGCATTGAATAGTAAAAAAAACCATCTTAAAATCATCAACAATGAGATTAATAAAAAGAATGTTTTATCCACGAGTAATACTATTCATACCATGTTTTTGTACTACATTTTCATACCATCTTATGTGGCATTTGATGTGGGCAGCCACATCATTTGAATTAATCAGATTTTTAAATTTAGTTCATTATTTAATAAACTAATAATTAAGAAAAACTAGTTAATTAAATGATGATTGTTTGTGGTATATGAAGAGTATTTATCCTTCATTTCTTTGGGTTTTGCAAATTTTTCAATTGATGTGGCTGTCCACATCAGATGCCATCTAAGGTGGTATAAAAATGTGGTATAAAAATATAGTATGAATAGCATTACTCTTTACCCACACGTGAGTGAACAGACATCTCGAAAGAATAATTAAAAATTATAATTATGTAAACCATACTTTTGCTTCTGAGTATGAAAGTTATTAGATTGTTTAACTTGATAACTGTGAATAACCGTCTGAATGAAACGAATTCGGGGATGAAAATTCGATTATATTGCAGATATGGGAAAAAACTGGAAATATTATTCAGTTATAATTTTGGATATGGTTATAGGGATCCCCGATCCATATCCCTCCCAAAACCGACCCAAATAATACACATTATATAATGCAATTTACATATAATAAATATAGTATTGTATAATATATACGTATATTCACCGAACTCATTACCTTGAGAATACAAAAGTTGCATATTGTGCGAAAGTTCAAAAGTTTTGAATTAAAACCAATAAGAATTCAATGGTTCTTATGAGAGAGATCAAACATAAGCCAACATCACCAATGTATCTATTATATTACAATGACCAAATTAGTATCTATTATATTATAATGCGTCAATTGAACGAATATATTTTTGGTATCAATGATGATGAATATAATCGTTAACCGATGGGGAATTCGTTACCCGTTGAGTATGTGTATGAATAATTCCTGATAGTTAATTTACAATTATGAATATGGTTAATTTTTTGTAGTTCTAGAGATGGATATAACATTTCCGTCTCCAAAACGAACCGTTACTGACACGCCCCGATCTCAATATCTTGGGGACATCGGGATGGTCACGTGCTGGCCGACATTAGAGGGGTGACAAAAGCCATTTAGAATGCATGAGAACGAGAAATAAGTAAGACTTAAAAATTTAATGGTAATTAAAAAGCATTTAAGGAACGTGTTCAGAACATACAACTAATTTAGAATACTAGAAAAGGAAGAATATAAAATTGCATGAACAAAGGAATGGGTCCTACACTGAGAGGACTCGAAGATGCTGATGTGGAAGTGCCTTGACTCTGAGATTGTATGCCTCGATTCTAAGTCCTGAAAGGGGCGCAAAACAAACATGAGTGGACCAATATGATATACATATATAATAAAACAGTTATCAACATACTAACCCCCAGGTTTTATGAAAACACATATATATGATAAAATAGGTTTTCCAAAACCTAGCATGCCACGCAGTGTTTCAAAAACATAACTCGTATATGCATAGTCACTAGTGAATGTCCATAACGTTCCAGGCCCCATGCTAGCTCCTCGTCCCTAGTCTTAAATGCCAGAGGAAATAACTCTCCAGGCTCTGTGTCAGCTCCCCGTCCCTGGTTTACTAGCCAGAGGGAAAACCCTTCAGGTCCTATGTCAACACCGAACTGTCGCCCAGGACGGAATCCTCCGTCGCCCCATAACGGATTGTGGACCACTAGGTACAAAATTAATGAACATACATACACTTGAAAAGCATCTTCATTGTATAAAGTCATACATCATCTATACTATAAAGAAGTGTTCAAAACATGTTTTAAATATTATATCGTCATCCATCAAATATTCTATAAGAACACGGGTTATAAGAAAAATAGTAATAATTCAAAATAGCATCAGTAAGCATGTTATCTCATAAAGCATTTCATAAAACGTAATCATAAAATCATGTTTTTCATGTATGCATTTTTACTATTAAAACATGCATTTTAGAAGGGGTCCACTAACAGATACATTGTCGCCGAAGAGCCACGCAAACTATCAAAGATAAAAACACTGCTAACAATTGCCCCCTAAGCACATAAATGGTTCAATTAATAAAATTATACTCAAATGATTTAATTTGGGAAAACAGACATCGGAAACAGGTCCAGGACGTCGAAATTGACTGGTCAAAGTCAACGCTAACCGTTCACCGCGTCAACGGTCAAACCGAGTCGGTCAACAGGTCACGGGTCAACATGTTAAATAGTCAAACCCGGTTTGGGGTTTGGGTTTGGATTCTTAATGGTTTGGGTTTAGGCTTTAAAGGAGTGGGCTTAGGTTCCAAGGCCTAAAGGCCTTATCTGATGGGTTTTCAGTCAATGGGCCGAAAGCCCTGGGCTGCATAAAGGCCTAGCCCAGTTCTTTTGGGTTTTTATAAAACTAAATTAAATAAATATAATAGATTAAAGGATTTGGGTTTGGTTTTAAAAAGGATAACGGGCCTAAGGCCCAAGTTCCAAAGAGCTTGGGTTAGCAAAGAGGGTCGGCACTAAAGGCCCAAAGGCCTGGTGTGGTTGCTGCTCACCGGAAGGAAAGGCCGAATTTCGGTCGAAAAGTTAGACAAACTTTAAACGCTCATAACTTTGTTATTACTCAACGAAATTGAGTAATTTAAGAAGCAAAGTTGTAGTTCTCGAAGAAACGAAAAGAATGGTAACTCGCACGATGTCTAAATCATTGTTGTTTGGCCAAAAAATGCCTCAAAAGCGGTCGGACTCACCGGAAATTGGGTAAGATTCAAATGAGTATAACTTCTTCAATACTTAATGAAATTGGGTGAAACAAAAAGGAAAGTTATAGTACTCAGCGAGACGAAGAGATTGATACCTTGCACGCCGGCCAACTCGCCGTGGTTTGGCCGAAAATTGCTTCGAAAGTTGTCGGAGTTGTCAGGGGAGCTAGGTGGTTGTGGTGGTGGGTGTGTGTGTATGTCAATTGGGAAAGAGTCCGAGAGAGAGATGAGTGAGAGAGAGAGAGAGAGAGAGAGAGAGAGAGAGAGAGAGAGAGAGCTGAGAGGGAGCACGAGAAAAAGGGGAAGAGAAGAGAGGGCACGGGTAGAAGGGGACAAAGATCAGGGGTGGGCCCCTTGGGCTCACCAATTAAGAATAAAAAACTATTTTAAAAAAGAAAATATCCCCAAACTTAGTGAAAATACAAAAACATTCTTTTTTGTTCTATAAATCCCGAGATGGGTTGTTATAGTTACCATTCCCAATTATCATTCCTCATTTTTTTTGAAACTTGTTTGTTGAATTACATAGTGAATTGTCATGGGGAAAAGACTGATATAAGTAAAATAACGTTTAATTTCAAAAATTTACCCATTAAAAGTAGTAAGCAAAAATCCAATAACACTAAGTAAAGCAAAATCTTACAACTCAAACAATAAATATGAATCCAACCACCACGGGGTGGCTAATGATTAGGGATGTATTCAGAGCCCATTTTTCACACAACATGTTTTGGGTTCGATTTCTGACGTTGGGCTGCATACGTAAATATAATCGTTTTCCCTACCATTGGATCGGACTTGAGTTCCTTTTGCACAATGTGGTAAGATCAAGTTGTATATATATTTACCATCTCTGCTTATTATGATCTGTGCTTTCGTTATGCTGCAAATGAACATTAGCATACTACGACCTCAAAAATTATGCTTAGGATGCTGACACAATTGACATATAAATCCTTGTACAAAATTTTCTCAAATTGATGGTTCATCGATCTCTATGTAATGACCAGAGATTAATCATGTATTGTGGAGAACTAAACATTGGATCATAAATAGTCAATATATAAGTATTACGTAATCAATAAACAATCAATATATACGATGACACTATCTCATCGTGCTTCTTAAAAAATTTAGTGTCTAATTAAAAAAATTTGTAAGAAGAATTTCTGCTTTTGACCAAAGCCCATTTACTAAAATGTCTAGATTTCTCAATTGATTGAAGGAAAAAATATGGTGAATACCCTGAATTTTAGGGCAAATACATTTTTGAATCATTTTTTTTCATTTTTTTTTTCAAGGATGCAATGAAATATGATTTGAGAACTTGTGTTAGAATACCTACTATCTAAGTATGGGTTAGCATGAGTTATAGCAGTTAGAGTCATGATGTAAAGTAGTAAGGACTTAGACTGTGCAAAGCATGGGTCTAAGCATGGTGCGTGAAGTCTTCCGTGTGACTCACAACACCTCTTCTCTTGTATATATTTCATGTCCTTGTAATTTCTTACATACAATCAATATACAAATCTTCCAAATTATCACATGGTATCAGAGCAGGCTTCCTAAAGAACATGTTCTCTGAAATCTTTTGAAATGGAAGAAGAAAATATCTTTGCTGCTTCATCCGAGAACACCATTGTTCCTTCATCAGCCTCCTCTAGTGAAGTTGATGGAAATCCCAATCAATGCCTTTACTCCATACTTCTAACTGAGTTTAATTATCTTCCTTGGTCAAGAGCTGTTACTTTAGCTCTTGGAGGAAAATCTAAGCTCGGTTTCATCAATAGAGCTTTCGTAGCTCCCGAGGTTGGTGATCTCAAGTATGAAGAGTAGTTATGCAAGGATCAGCTCGTCATGTCCTGGTTGCTCAATGTGATGGGCTCAAAGGTATCAAAAATCTTTAGCTTCTTAGAATCAGCCTTTGATTTATGGAAGGCTGTTAAGGAGATGTATGGAAATCAAAACAATGCAACCATGATATTTCAGCTGTAGAAGAGTCTTTTTGTTCTGAATCAAGATGGAAACTCTTTTACTGAGCACTTTGGAAGATTGAAGTCTCTGATCTTCTCAAGCTTCAAGGCTATATATGAGGCAAACTAAGAATATATTGAAATGTTCCTGTTGTTTAGTACAATTGAATGCAGATAGTCCAGTCGCCACTAGGATTCTGAGTTAAGATCTAAACATGCCATGTGAAGATATTGTTTAGCATTCATTTCCGCTCTTGGAGATTTATAGTGACTTTGTTTTTATTTGTCAAATTTGACTATCATATGTTGCATGGTTTCTCACTTTCTGTGTATGAGCCGTTTACTTTAGTTCACTTTAGGAGAATTTTTGAATTTCATCAACAGAACCTGTGTGAGTTTAATACCTTCCTTTCATTTATGTGCTGTTAAATACTGTTCCTAATTTCCTGGTCTTTTTTTTTTGTTTTTTTTTTGTTTTTTTTTTGTTTCTGAACAGGAAGGAGAAGCAAAGGAGGAGATCGATCATTTGCCAAAGTACAAGTTCCACAAGACACTTGATTTTGACAAAGTTAATGGTGAGATCCAAGAATCTTTTGGAGGAGTAATGACTGAATGCGACACTAGTACACCTACTGAACATGTTCTCTCTGCAGAGGATGTTGTAAGTTCCTTGATACATTCTTGATTTCTTTTTCCTAGGAAGTCTCAACACGTGAAGGGTGGCGACAAATTGATCCAGCTTTTGATTTTTTTTTTTTGGGTAGCGGCGCCTATTCGATCTTTGAACAAATGTCTTTTGAAATTTGGAGGGTATTGCTGAGCCTCTCTGTTTTGGCCCGTGACTCCCTCGAAGTTGAGATTACACTTGAAGGGTGCTGACAGATTGCTCAGAAAATCTGGCTTTTGAAAAAGTGGTGCCTTTTTTATTTCTGAATGAACGGCTCTTCGATTTCTGAATAAGCAGCTCTTCGATTTCTGGGTGGGCGGCTCTTCGATTTATGAGCAGGTAACCCTTCGATTTCTGAGCGGCCGACCTCGTTGCCTCTTCCTTTGATGGAGGCACCGATTGCTTTCCGAAGCACACTTGAGAATTGCTACTTGTCGAAGCTTCCCCCTTGTAATTTTGAGATCTTGATTTGTCCAACCTCTTCTTTTCTTCAAAACCTTCGGAGATGTCTTACCCATCTGACCGTCGTCTTGATTTGAATGTCGGGGAAGAGACTGTGATGTCTTCTCCAGAAAACATATGGCACCCATCCTTTTTATCCCCGAACGGTCCTCTTACGGTTGGGGATTCGGTGATAAAGAATGATATAACAGCCACAGTGGTGGCTAGAAATCTTCTCACCCCAAGAGACAACATGGTGTTTTCCAAGCGGTCTGATGAGCTGGCTGTCCAGAACTCCTTGGCCTTTAGCGTCCAATGCACGGGCTCTGTGTCGAACATGGGCCAACACCTTCTTGCTCGTACTCACTAGGTTGAATCCTTGATGGCTGAGGTGGCGAGCCTTAAGTAGGAGATTAGAGGGCTTAAGCATGAAAATAGGGAGTTGCACATGCTTGCCAACAGCTACTCGACGAGCATGAAGAAGAAGCTTGACCAGCTGCAGGGATCTGATAGTCGGATTCAAAGTGATTATTAGATGTTTATGGCTTTGTTCCGAGGCATATTTTGTCGTCGTCCTCTGAAGCTTCGCCAAGTGTTGAGGCTCCAGATAATCAAACTCTCATGCCTCATCTTTCTGCAGCTCTGCCGAGTAATGAGGCTTCTCGTGACCATCCTTGAAGAGTTCCTCCTGTACTTTGAATTTTTTTTTGGCATGTAGAATGTAAATTTATGTAAAATTTTGAAAGAAATGAAAAATGAATTTTATTTCTCTCAATGCATTTTTTTTTGTAATTTGGTGTTTTTTTATGTCATATATTTTATACATACATATATACATACATATATATATATATATATATATATATATATATATATATATATATATATAAACACAGACATCATCGTGACTTCTTTTAAAGATATATATATATATATATATATTTTTTTTTTTTCTTCTTCTGCTTTCTGTCCACTCCTTTCTTTACAATTTTTTTTTCTTTCTTTCTGCACATGGTGCCCATGCACCTTCATCATTTTTTTTCTGTATAAATTTGGACAATAAGTAGAGGAATTTGGAGGAAGGACGAAGACGATGGAGAGCTGCGATTGAAGATGAGGATCTGGGTCAAGACAGCACTGATGCTTTCGAATGCGACGGTGCCGAGCTTGGAGGATGACACCCTAAACCTTCTGATAATGTGATCAAAGTATGAATTTGGAGTCATTGGATTCATCTACCACCCGAGAGTCGATAGAACCAAAAGCAGATCCTTTCTCCGACGTCTCAAATTGCTCAGAAGAAGCAAGTTCATTCAAAGCAGGTCCTTTATCCTTTTTCCTCATCCGCTGCCATAAAGTTCTCCAGGTGAAGCACCGCCAATCCTGACCTAGGATAGACTCATCCCTGCCCCAAACGGCATCATCTTAATCTTCCTTGTTCCTCGTCAAATCGAACCATCAACGAGCTTCTGTCTTCGAGCACCGCTTTGTACATTATGCTCAAACTGGTGGCGCCCAAAACGTATGTCAAGGCTTTGAGCAGAGTCTCGAGTTCTAGCTTCTTTGCACCGTCGACGGTCATTAAGGTCCCGCCTTTGCTCTGTTCCTGCTCTTGCTGCCGTTTGCCTTCATTACCTTTCTGAGGATTCTGCTCTGTTTGATGTTCTTTGGAGTCGGAGGGATAGACCATTCGAGAGACCCTCTGGCGTTTGTTCTCGACCACACAGCCAGGACCACCAGGACGATGACTTTTTGAAGGGTATCAGTCGCTGCCGGTAGTGGTAGAGCAGTTGGAAACTCACATTCGACGCGGTCAAGGCGATGAGAAATATGGCCCACCACAAGAACATGATGCTTGTCGAGAATCTTGAAAAGCTTCTTGGGAAACCTCCGACTTATGCTGACGGCCTTGGCGAAGTTAAGGAGAAGGCGCAACGGGAGAGGCGAGAGCGCAGAAGAGCAGTTGTCTCGAGATTTCCCAATATCACTGGTGCTCCGGTGAGATCTACCAGTTCCTAGCCACAGGACGAAGACGATGGTTGAGAGTGGTGGCTGCGGATGAGAAGTTGTAGAACGAAAGGGTGTCGTCTGTGTCGTACTGGTCCTGCGGGACTGTAGTGTTTTATATTTTGTCCATTTCTTTTGAGAAGGCAAAGACTTTGGCAGGGACCACCATGGATGTGCAGATAGAGTTTCTGTGGTGGAGCTTCCCGATGAGGGTAGTGTTGAAGTTGGGTGTGGGCTTCCTCTCTGGAGAAGGCTTTGGTAGAGCAAGGAAGACCAGACATTGGGCTTTTGAGGTCCACATGTTGGTTTGGGCCTTCGACATGCCCCATTCTGATGGGCTTGATGTTGAGGCTACATATATATATATATATATATAGATGAAACTGTAATTTTTTTTTTACATAAACATATGTATTCCTTTTTTTTTTAAATAAGTGCTCCTTACATTCATGGATTTCTTTACTGTTTTAACAGAGTGAGCAGGATGTGGATGCAAAGTGTTGAGCTTCATGACCGGCTAGTCGTTTGACGGCGGTCGTTGAAATTCTTCATCGACCTTGCTTATGGCGGTGACATTGCCATAAATATCGACCTTGCTGCTTGCTGCCGTTGCTTGAAGCTTGTTCCAGTGCATCACTTTTACCGTGTGGGGTTGTGCAAAAGACTGCAACGATTTTATGCTGTGTAGTGCCTTTTGGTCACAACTTTTCTTGGAGGTGACGTGCTTGTGCGAGAGATTGTACCGGGGTTTCATTGTGTAGTGCCTTTTGATCACATTTTCCCTTGGTGGTGCGCTGCCGTGTGGTACTGTGCAAGAGGCTGCATCGGGACCTCGTTGTGTAATGCTTCTTGGTCACAACTTTCCTCGGAGGTGACGTTGCCGTGCACATATACCTTGCCGCTTGCCGTTGCTGCTTGGAGCTTGTTCTAGTACGTCATTTTTACCGTGTGGGTTTGTGCGAAAGATTGCAGCGAGTTTATGCTGTGTAATGCCTTTCGGTCACGACTTTCCTCTGTGGTGATGTTGCCTGTGCACACCGATTTTGCCGCTTGCCCTCACTGCTCAAGCTTTGTGGCTCGTCTATTTCCGTCGCTGTGACTTTGTCATTGTCATCCTTCAACGCTCACAACATTTCTCTCACATGTCTTTTGCTCATCTTTGTAACAAACTTTGTAGCCACATCATTCCTTTAAAGAAATGAAGTATTTACATTGATGATATGACTGTACTTGAAGTTTTGAAGTTTCAAGTTGACTACGTACCCTTCCAACGAAAGGGATCAAATCAAAACGTAGTTCAAATACATGCATTTTTTTTTTGGTATTTTCTTTTGGTGTCGTTTGCAGTTTTAACTCGTGCAGGCAAGGAGTGTTGATGTTGCCTTTTATGCTTGTGCAGACCAGGAACGTTGATGTGTTGCCTTTTATGCTTGTGCAGACCAGGAGCGTTATGCTATGCAGTTTGGGCTCGTGCCGACGGGAGCCTTCGTTCGTGCAGTTTAGGCTCGTGCGAACAAGGCACTTTGTGTCTTGCAGTTTAGGCTTTTGCAGACAAAGAGCACCCGTTCATGCAGTTTAGGCTCGTGCGAACAAGGAGCATTGTGCCATGCAGTTTGGTCATGTGCCAAATTTGTAAACACGAAAATTTCCTAAAAACAACAAGAACACGTGTACAAAATAATATTTGTATTTGATGATTTGGTTTTGAGTTACAATCTTTATTTGTTCCTCTGATTCGATCTCTATAAGACTTTGATTTGTGGGCTTGATCCAAGGGCCGTCGAGGCTTTGATCTCGGATAAACAGGGGGAAGTTTCTTCAAGGGTCGTTGGGCTTGATCTTGAAGTTTGGCAGATAAACGTTTCTTCAGGGGGCTTTTGGGCTTGATCTTGAAGTTGGATGAATGGATCTTCAAGGGCCATTAGGGCTTGATCCTAAAGTTGGATGAACGTTGAATGACGAACGGATCTTCAAGGGGCTTTTGGGCTTGTTCTTGAAGAACAGATATGTGAATCCAAGGGTCGTCGGGGCTTGATCTTGGAAGGTGGATGGACATTGCTTCAAGGGCCGTCGGGGCTTGATCTTGAAGAACGGATGAACGGATCTTCAAGGGCATTTGGGGCTTGATCTTGAAGGTGGATGAACGGATGAACGATGAGGGGATCTTCAAGGGCTTTTGGGCTTGATCTTGAAGAACAGTTGTGTTGATCTAAGGGTCGTCGAGGCTTGATCTTGAATGAAGAATCGGCACGTGACCAAAGTGCTTGTTGATTCTTCAAAAGTTTTGGCGAAGTTTCTTCAAGGGCCATTGGGCTTGATCTCGAAGGTGGATGAGCGTTTCTTCAAGGGGCCGTTGGGGCTTGATCTCGAAGAACGATGAATGAAGAACGAAGAACAAACTTCAAGATAATTCTCTTCCAATTTGGGAGTAGAGAAATGTATTTGTGAATTGGTGAATGAAATGAATGGAATGGCTTCTTATTTATAGAATTCCAAAACTTGATTTTTGGAATTAAATAATCAGATGAAATAAGTCGTTTCTTCCATGTGTTGATTGAAGGAAAAAAAATATGGTAAATATGCTGAACTTTAGGGCAAATACATTTTTGAATCACTTTTTTTTTTCTTTCAAGGATGCAATGAAACATGATGTGAGAACTTGCCACGATAGAGTTGATAGGTATTTTGCTGCATATAGGGATGAGCAACTAGGGATGAGAGATCACATACTTTTGCACTACTCGGATGGATTTTTGAAAAGTTGATTTGTCAGCCAATCTATTGTATAAAGGTTGCTAGAGTATTTTGGATAATAGGCAGTTCATAATGTAGATGGGAAATATGGATGATAATTGCACCTAGCTACTTTACTGGTTGCAGCATAACAAGAACCTTGTCCCTTATCGTTCAATGTGTGCCCAAACGCATTTATGATTTTCTACATTTAATCAAGACATTTTATATTTTGTGATCTCCAAATACAATTTGGATGATTTTTAGATTTTGATATGGATGGAAATAGATTTTAATAATTTCAAACGTGTAACACAATTTTACATCCCGCAGCATCACACGAGCATTTTAGCTAGTGATGATCTATGAGTCAAAGGAATTGAACCGGTTGGGTTGATTTTAGTTTAGGCGTGTTGGATTGGATTGGATTGTAAATTTGTAATGCATTCAATTTCTGGTGGATTTTTGGTCTGATGAGGATGCTCGGGAGTAGTGGAACTTGAAGTGGTGTAGTGCTCCCACCTTGGAGAACTCCATTATTCTGCGTAATGTGCTAAAGTTGGAGCTCTGGTTGGAACATTAATCTATCTATTATAAAAAAAACTTCCATTCTAACTGCCTTGTTCCAAAGCGTTTCTCCGCTTGCGCTCGGACTTGCACTGCTTTGTTCTGCTGCCTCTTGATGCTGAAACCTCCTCAGCCACATAGTAAAAGAGAGCAGAAAACATAAGGTGGAAGTAGCAGCTGATATTACATAGAGGCCTGTAAAACTGTTGAGGGTCAAGCCTTCTGGTTCGTTTGAAGTTGTATTTCTTGGACACTCCTTCTTGGGAGTCAACCATTCATTTTGTAGTTTCTTCACTTCTCCATTCTCCAACAGCTCTAGAATCACCTTTGTGAAATCACGCGCTATTGGAGAACCTCTCTGGAATATCTGCAAGGTGAACACAAAAACAATTTAATTAGTTTCTCTACGTTGGTCAGAAATATGGTAACTTCTACTAAGATATTTTCGACCAAAAGTTTGTAACCAGTTCTATTTATGCATATTTTCGTATTTTGTATGCACAGAAAGAAATAGAATGTGAACAATTTATTCATTACTCACAAAGCTCAAGCCTCCAAATCGATGGGTGGGTGCAGTGGCAGTATATCCTTCGCAGTACTTATTCACGAAGACTTCTGCATATGGGAGTTCAAGAAAGGCGGCCTCTATAGTTTTGTTTTTGAATGCATTCGGGTAGTCGTATTCGCTTTTCACTTTGATGATGTTTTACCCAAACCCAAGGTTGAGCCTAATGTTTTTCTTTATGGTATATCACTCCAATCACTTTTTAATAAGGACAAAGCCTTATAAAGTGAGGAAACCATTTGGTAGTGACCAATGTGGAACAATGAAATTTCTACTCAAACTTCAAAATTTCCAACAGTAAAGCGAAAGTATCAATTGCTATATTTTCATCCATCATCAGCATGGCCATCGTATCCTGCTGTTGCGGCGGTTGGTTATTGGGAGAAATTATAAGGTCCGTCCACGTGGTCCGACTACACCCACACACAGAGGAAGTATTCTGTATTCTCTCCCCACCAAGGGCAGGAGGACAGAAGATCCTGTAGGTTATCAGGATTGCTTACTTTGCCTCCTTTGGCGCCGTCTTTCCCTTCTTTGCTATGATTCAAAGCATCAGTGTCATGTTCCGTGTTATTCATCAGTTGCTTATTTTCATGTTTATTTCCATAATGTTTGACTGCATTCCCAAATAAAGACTTGTTGAATAGTGGCCAAATAATTTGGCAAACTTTCGGCTATTATAATATTGTAAAGAAAGGAAAAGGAAGGTAGACAACATCATAGTGTCCCTTCCTTGTTTTGGGGAAAAATTGTTTCTTTACTATACCACCCGTGACTTTCTTGTGTGAAATAGCACCATTTGCTTTTCAGCATTCCTTTTTAGTGTGAGCACCGAGAGTAGAGAGATTTAAGGGAGCTCATTCGGTTTTGGAGATAGAGAGATATAGAGCTGCTGCTTTTTTTGTTTTTCAGAGGAAGAAAACATAGGGCAGAAAAGGAGAGGTGCCGCAGCTCCCATACAAGAAAGAAAGCTGATTTTTTCTTTCTTTGTTAGTTCTCACTCAATCAAAGTTCCATTTGTGTATGAGTTTTGAGCTTTGTATAGAGAGGAAATTATTCACTATATTTCCTTATCTATTTGTGTATTTGGAGAGTGAGAGTTATTGGATGTATGTGGGTTTTGGGTTGTGAGATTGCCAACACTTTGTAAACTCCCATTTGGTTGATAGTGGATTATTGGGTGAGCTCCTACTGCTCTGAGGACGTACTCCAGTTACACTGACTGTAGAGGAACCTCGTTAAAATCTTGGTGTCTTTAATATTTGGGGCTCTTAGAGATTAGTCCTTGTCAAAGATAATTTTTAGAAAAAAACCTAAGAGGTTTTGAGTATCTAAAAAAGATCCTTTACTTCAATATATCATGACAAGTCACCTATACAACTACCAAAGTTTTTTTCACTATTTACATGTCTGCCATCTTAAATGTTAGAACTGGGAAACGCACGCCCTCTTTCGTAATCGTAACAGACAGCCGAGGAGCTTTAATGTCGTGATTTCAGCCGGCCAACAAGCTGCAAAACGGACGACCACCCTGCTCTCTCTCCAAATCTCTGATTGCACCTGTAATCAATGAAAATTTTCAAATTTTCAAACAGGTTGTCTACTCTCAGTTGTTGTAACCGTCTGGATCCTTGCTCCACGAAATTCTGTTTGAAGCTACAATTGTTCGGCTTCCTCAATTTGCTGCCTGGAACACCACGAATCATTTGTAAGCTACTATTTGTATTTTGTTGTTGTCGTAACTATTTGCCATTCTTGGTATGGTATGGTCCGATAGTTGCTAATCAGAATTTCCGTCATCCTTGTTGAAATCGCAGCCACTACATGTATTGCTTGTTGGTATGGTTGGTCCGATAGGTTTCATTGTTGAAGCAAGAATTGATTTTTTACAATGCACACCATGTGTTTGTTAAAAGGCCTCTTTGGAAATTTTGTATATATTGGTTCTTGTTTCATTTGGTACAGTCGATATGGTCCTCTTCATAAGAAAACGTGAAACCTGCCTCAACTGCATATTATACTTCCGGACCTAGACCTATGCACTCATACTTTCGTCCTAGGTACGGTCGCTTAGGTACCCTCCATTCTGTACGTTCGATTAGGTACCCTCCATTCGGTACGTTCGATTAGGTTCCCTCCATTTTCAAGTTCCAATTCAACTTCACTTTCACTTCCCTACTTAGGCCTGGCCTCTCACAATTGTTTCAATTGGTAACATATATTGTTGTTCAACACAGATTTCCATTAGGAAGTCAAAACGATAGAAAACGATACCTGAATTTCGTTAAGAACTCCAGGAGAAACCAAGCATTTGAAACTTGTATAGGAAAAAGTTTGATCAGCAAACTGAATTTCGTAATAGTTTGTATTTTATAGGCTTTAGTTCATGCTTGATGCAATCCCTCCACCAAAATATTTTTCACTTAGGTACCTTCCTTTCGGTACGTTCACTTAGGTATGTTCATTTAGGTACGTTCACTTAGGTATGTTCATTTAGGTACGTTCACTTAGGTATGTTCATTTTTTGTATGTTTATTTAGGTATGTTTGTTTAGGTACTCTCCATTTGGTACATTCATTTAGGTATGTTCATTTAGGTACGTTCACTTAGGTATGTTCACTTAGGTATGTTCACTTAGGTACGTTCACTTAGGTACGTTCACTTAGGTACGTTCACTTAGGTATGTTCATTTTGTATGTTTATTTAGGTATGTTTGTTTAGGTACTCTCCATTTGGTACATTCGATTAGGTCCCCCTCTATTCGGTATGTTCATTTAGGTACGTTGTGTACGTTTTGGTCCATTCAGGTCTGTTTGATTTGGTAAGCTCAATTTGGGCACACTTTCAAATAATTATGTTTATAGTGGATGTCCAAACAATTTGGTATGAAAAGAGCGTGGACCTTTTGTTGTAATTAGGGTTCAATCCACCTGATTACTTTTTTAATACATTTTGTTGTAATACCTGATGCATTTCAACCATTGTGTAAAACCTTATGCTTTTCCATATTGTATGAATCCACAGGTTACAGGAAGTATGGCACTTGTGTAAAACCTTATGCATTTCAACCATTGTGTAAAACCTTATGCTTTTCCTAAACCCTAAACCCTCCATTCACTAGTTTGAATGGGCGTGCACCTCTGAAAAAAAACGTTGGTCTCATTATTGAATAGGTAGGTGTTGGTTATAACCAAGCCAATTTAATCAAAAAGAGCTCCTTAATCAAGCTTTGGAAGGATGAAGCAAGAATTGATCAATTTAATCAAATGGAGGGAACCTAAATCCATGGCACCAAGTTCGCATGTGCAGGATCATTTAAAAAAGAAAAGAATTCACTTGAGCATTTCATCAAACACAACATATGCATTGCGTATTAATCATGTAAACCCCAACACAAATTTGATCAAAGTTAAATCCATGCTTCAACTATTGAAAAAAGCTAAATTCACTAGTTTGAATGGGCGTGCACCTCCGAAAAAAAACGTTGGTCTCATTATTGAATAGGGAGGTGTTGGTTATAACCAAGCCAATTTAATCAAAAAGAGCTCAGCAAGAATTTATCAATTTAATCAAATGGAGGGAACCTAAATCCATGGCACCAAGTTCGCATGTGCGGGATCATTTAAAAAAGAAAAGAATTCACTTGAGCATTTCATCAAACACAACATATGCATTGCGTATTAATCATGTAAACCCCAACACAAATTTGATCATAGTTAAATCCATGCTTCAACTATTGAAAAAAGCTAAATTGAAACATTTGAGAGAAATAAAGAACAACATTTTATAGTTTACAAAACTTACCCCAACTGGTCGGAATCGGAATTGATGCTGAAAACCCGAACGGAAAATAATCTGCAATTATCAAGGATGAAGAAAATAGTCTAGTATCAAGCATGCAGTGAATAACCCGAATGGAATTGGTTGGAATTTGTATAAGAAAATTCTAAAAATCAGGATGATTACTATGAATTGATAATGAGACTCTCCAACTAATAAATAGAAACTGATTTTCAGGATCAATATATAGAAAGCAAGCATGAACATCATCATCAGTTGAGAAAAAGGGGAAAACTTCATTGACGCCAGAGATGGAGAGATGAATCGTAACCGATGCGATGGAGAGAGAAATTGTAACGGGCAGAGACGGGAGTAATCCTGAACTACAAAACGTTTAACCACTGATCTATACCTAAAGGCCAATATAGGTAAACTAAAAATATAATAAATTTGTAGAAAAGTAATTAAATATGAGATGGACTATATAATCTGACGTGGACATTAGTCAAAGGACTATTTTAAAATTTTAAACTTCAATACGGTTTTATTCAAAAGTTAATCTTATCTAGGGACTAAAATGAAGTTTTCTATTAATATTTTGTTCTTGCATTTTCTTTAATAAATTTCCTGTGGGTTAGATTAATTTGGTTCCGTGTGGTTTGGTGCTATCCTAGCACAACAAGACTTACATAAACCGATGATGATTTAAAGTGGTCGTGTCCTAAATCAATCACCCGATGCCATGTGGGAAATTTAAAACACGCAGCAACGCGTGATAAGCGTCCCCAATAAATCCTCCGACACCATGTGAAAAAGTCAAAACACGTAACAACATGCGATAGGTTTGGACACCACCACCTGGACAATATTCTTGCATATCATGCAAATCCTTGAACTAGTAGCACCATTGTGTCGTCACCACCTTGACATTCCTGTTTCATGCAATCCAGTCTTTTACGTGTATTTGTGCCAACCCATCTCACCAAACCATCATCACCCAGCACCTCTTCATCAGACAAATCGAGGTCGACAAATTTTTTGCCTTTGCCACCACCTTTGCTACTTTCACCAATGACCGTGTCCTTGAACTGGTTTTCGAGTTGGATTCGCCAGTTTTTCCAACCCTTTTGACTTCTCCAGAGCTTCGCATGTTTAATCGCCGTGATGATTTTCTTTTTATCAAGGGATCCTGTCACAACCAACTTCCCTTTCTCCACATCAACAATCTTACTATATACACCATCAATTTCAGATACAAAATTGGTTAATTTATCTCCACACCATTCCCATGAACACTTGAAAGTCACTTTCAGAAAATACGTACGAACCCGCGTGAGCTTAAGGAAAGAGAGTGCGCACGCGCACGAATGCAATTGCTTGAGGTACAAGAAACACAGTGTGACCGTATGTAACTGAAAATTTGACAAACTGACCTCAAACAATTGTTTATATAGTAAGGCCAATTAATAGCTCTAATTGAAACAAGAATCCTAATTGAAACGTAAAACCCAACTTAATGATCGGGAAAACTTAAAAATACGGAATTAGAAAGTCTTCGTTGTGTTTGAAGTTGCTGAGTCGGGTGTCTTTGCCCATTTTTTATGGGTCAATTTCTGGTGGATTTTTGGTCTGATGAGGATGCTCGGGAGTAGTGGAACTTGAAGTGGTGGAGTGCTCCCACATTGGAGAACTCCATTCTTCTGCGTAACGTGCTAAAGTTGGAGCTCTGGTTGGAACATTAATCTCTCTATAGTAAAAAAATTTTGCCATTCTAACTGCCTTGTTCCAAAGCGTTTCTCCGCTCGCGCTTGGACTTGCACTGCCTTGTTCTGCTGCCTCTTGATGCTGAAACCTCCTTAGCCACATAGTAAAAGAGAGCAGAAAACATATGGTGGAAGTAGCAGCTGATATTACATAGAGGCCTGTAAAACTGTTGAGGGTCAAGCTTTCTGGTTCGTTTGAAGTTGTATTTCTTGGACACTCCTTCTTGGGAGTCAACCATTCATTTTGTAGCTTCTTCACTTCTCCATTCTCCAACAGCTCTAGAATCACCCTTGTGAAATCACGCGCTATTGGAGAACCTCTCTGGAATATCTGCAAGGTGAACACGAAAACAATTTTATTAGTTTCGTTATGTTGGTCAGAAATATGGTAACTTCTATTGAGATATTTTCGACCAAAAAGTTTGTAACTAGTTCTATTTGTGCATATTTTCATATTTGTACGCTCAAAAGAAATAGAATGTGAGCAATTTAGTCATTACTCACAAAGCTCAAGCCTCCAAATCTATAGATCGGTGCAGTGGCTGTATATCCTTCGCAGTACTCATTCATGAAGACTTCTGCATATGGGAGTTCAAGAAAGGCGGCCTCTATAGTTTTTTTTTTTAATTCATTCGGGTAGTCGTATTCGCTTTTCACTTTGATGATGTTTTTGAATCCAAGGACATTCTGCAGGTACTTAATGACAAATGAGGCCCCGTCGCAACCAACTTTCGAGTCAGTGTCGATGCATGTTGCATTCGGTTTCAGTCGCTGGATGGTGAGCATTGAAGTGAGATTAGCGGTGTAGCTTGAGGTCAGGATCAGTACAACAAACAGCCACACTACTAACACCACTCGCGTTAAGTTGTTGTAGATTTTCTCTTCTGTGAAACAAAAACATAGGTTTACAATGAGGATAAGATTAGTTCTCAAACAATTTTGGATCCGGCTATTTTCATAGTTGGGCTTGTCATAAAAATTTTAGATTGTCATTGTTTATCATACATTGCGAAGAAGAAAAGAGCGGTAGGGGAGTTTAGAGTGGTCGCTACAAAGCCAAATAGGGACGTATGTCAGGGACAATCGGCCCCTTGCCTCTAAGAGAACTGCTTCTAATACTCACTTTTTTGGTAGTGAAATCAAATGTATAAAATTGGTACTTACTGTGAGCAAAGAACAAAGACGAGAAGGTGAACCAAGTTGCTGTGCGAATCTGATTCTCCAAGGGGCCACTGAATGCTGGATTCGACGGGCGCTCCAGGAACCATATGATGAACACTGTGTAGATGAAGATGGAACCAGTCCCCACCCACATTTTCCATGTGAAAGGTTTCATAAACATCCATGTTGATTTTTTGGGTTTTGCTGGAACTATCATTGCCAAACCAGACTCCATATATGGCTGAGTGAATTCCACCTTGTCCAGCCGGTCAGCTAGCACGGTTATGTCACCAACCACAGCATCATAAACCTGCAAGAATACAGTCAAATCAAAACCAATGAATGAGCGAAACAGTATTTAAATTCATCTTTATGAAAAATAGAAATGATGGTTCTACCTTTTTATGGACTTGTTCCACAAGATCATCGTACAAACCATCGAAAACTTCGAATTGATACGGCAGAGAATAGTTCAAACGATTTATGACCACATCAAAAATTGCAATGCAGAAACCGACATACTTCTTCTTATCTGAGTCTTGCCTGGACCGATCAACCTTCACAAATTTGCTGAAGGAAGTTTTACCCGGCACCCCAATTCTCATTGGCTTCTCAACAGTAGGCATTGCCCAGCCTTTCGGGGCACGGGTTTGGTTCCCGGGCCAGATTACTCTACCAACATCATTGAATCTGTATTTCCCTGCTTCATCCAATGGGAACCCAACTTCCGGTTTCCAATAGTTCAATTCTTGGAATCTATTCTCATCCAAAATATTTACAATCCTGAAAACTGGAGAGTACAATACCTCACCACCGTTTAACCTCATGTTCGCACTCAAACCTGTATAACTGCTCAATACAGTTTTCAACACCTCAAGGCTAGTTGTGTTATCAGTCATTCTTCCTATGGCCCGTGAAATGATTCCAATAGCATCATATGCTCGAAGAGTGTAAATTCCTGGCTGGGCGCTATTTCCTTCTGAATACTTCGTTTGGAATTTCTTCCAGAATTTTGTGTAAGAACTAGTATTATTGGCATAGTAGGTCTTGATTCCCAGAGTGCCTTTCATGTCAGAGGTGTGTTGAGGGTCAAGCAAACTTGCAATACTCTCGGTGATGATCCAAGCTGACTCTTTTCCAACAAGTCCCATCTTCCCAGCCAATCGAAATAGATTAGTCACTGTAGGCAACGATGACTGGAGAATGATAAACACCCGAGACTGCATGGTGGGAAGCCTCAACATCTCTTCTAGCTCAATCCAGTTTGGATTAGACAGCGAAGAAATCTGCGGCAGAACCAAACGGTGCTCAATCTTTGAACCGACATCTTGAAGCGCCTCGGTCAAAAGAGCTACCATCCCAACATCCCCGCCATAGCCATCATCTTCGTATACCACAACCACAGTTTTCCAATGGTAGGTTGAAACTATATCCGCAATGCATTTCATCTGAGTAGAACCATCTGTTGCCATTCGTATCAAAGATGGCCATCTGCGTTGCATTAGTGGCGGGGTTATAGAGGGTGCTGCAAATGAAATCACCGGAATTTGAGCTTGGTTTCCGACAAGATCAGCTACTTGAGCTGCTTCCTGCCATGTCTCCATGCCAACTAGTACTTCTACTTTCTTTTCCTTTATCAACTCTTCAGCTGTGACAGAAATTAAAACGAAAAATCAAAAATCTTCTCAGCACTTATATATGTCCAAACTAATTAACTATTATAAATACCGTCGTGTCATGTGTTAACTGCTTTACTCACCAGCAGAAGCAGCAAGAAAGGGGTCTCTGCCGGAGTCGCGAAAATGAAGGATGAGCTTATGAGTCTTTGAAAGTTTGTTGAAGCTCTCAGCTGCGATCTCCATGGCGGTTTTCTGCTCTTTCCCAATACGAGAACTAACGTTAATGATTGCACCAACGTTGGTGACATTGGTGCTACTGCCAGCTTCAACTCCATACGAGAGAATGGTGAGAAAGTAGATGATGAGCCAGGGAAACAGAAGCCAGAGCCTTTGGACTCGATTCGCTTGCATTTTGAAGCAACAAATAATGCAATAACATGCTCCATGTAACTTGTTTATATGATGACATTTTACGTATGTTCTATGGCATATATGATGACGTTTTATGATGACATGTGTGTTAGAAAAAACGCGTCAGTAAATTTTCCAGGAACTTTTGTCCTTGCCTTCGTCTGGCCTAGTGAGAACTTGGCATACCCCAATAAATGTGACTTGGTCTTCTATGAACAGAAATTTAATTTCTAACTTTACCCTTCAAGTTTAGGAATTAGGGTTTAGGTTTAGAGGCAATCCCCAAGGCTCCAAGCAACATGCATGCGTCTCTTTTTATTTTTCAGCTAATTACAAAAGGTGTTAATTGGGTTGGGTTAAACCGAACCCGCACAGAGTTCAACTTGATTTTTAATTTGATTGGGCGGGTTAGAATTACGAAAAAAATTTGAATTCCAACCGAAGGGTTAAGATTGGGTTGACCTATCAACCTGCTCAACTTGTTTGCATTTGCACACACTAATACACTCGTGAGGATTGAGGTCGTTTCTCACTTATTGTCCAAGCTTCGTTAGTTGCTTACACATCAAAAGTGGGGCGATCTCTTCTAAAATGCAATTAGACCGGCTCTCAAACCCATTATTTTGTCACAATTTTGATTTAGAATACAAGAATGACTTGAATTGTTAAACTTTAGATACTTAACTAGCAATTTTTGCCCGCGCGTTGCTGCGAAAATGTCAAATGCATTAAAAGTAATGTAAATAAGTGTCATTGATAGTATAAAGTATAGTTGGTCCAGGACATCAACTCTGAAAATCAAATGCTAAATCCAAGTAAATTCATACCTCAACCAAAAGAGAATTGAATAAACTATACTACATACAATATCATGAATTAACTCATAAAAAATTCTTTAACCCAAATTTTTAAAAATAAAATCACAAAAATTTGAACAACGAAAAGAGAACCTAATAATTAAACCTGGAACGACAACTTCAAGAAATCCAAGATTTCTGGGTTTAAAATTTCTTCGGTAAAACCCAAAATTGCCCTTTATGAAATTCCAGGAAGCATTCTCCATCAGCATCAAGCATAACCCCACTTACATGCTTCCCTTGCGAAAACTTCCCATTTGAAGCTGTTTCCAATTGATTATCCAACATAAAATGTTTTAATTCATCACTGAAACGCTACAAACAAATCGGGATTCAGAAAGTTGATTGTTTGCTAGTTCTCTAGTAAATTGGAAGATACAATCATTCTACTTTAGTCTAGTGGCTTGATAAATTACTGATTGAGTACAATCAGACAAATTGGAAAACACAATCACTCTACTTTAGTCTAGTAAGGTATTAGCTAGTGCTCTAGTAAAAGGCAAAGTGGCGACAAGGAATGAAGACAACCAATTTACTAAGTGGGGTTGAGCAATGACTTGGATTCCAACTTTATTAGTTCAAATTAGAATGGAAATAATCTCTTAATTATTCAATTTGCAATCTAATATTAACTTTAATTTGTTAAATCCTTGTGTAAGACATCTATACTTTAGAACAAACCCTAGTTGCTATTTTCAGGTTCACTCAGTACAACTCAAGATGGTTTCAGGCAGTTTTATCTTTCTTTTCCTCCAATCAGACCCCAAAATCCAAATGGATCTGGCCCCAAAGGAGTTCCAATTTCTCACCATCCCAGGTATACTCAGAGTATCCACCTCCATCCATTACATAAAAAATTAGGAAAAAAAAAAACAGAAAAAAAGAAGTGTACCTCATGCTCTTGAAAAGCAAAAAAAAATTAGATCACCCTAAATACCAAGCAAATATATAAGCAATTCAATAATCACCAAAGAGAAATCCACCATGCATGAAATAAAGAAATTAAACAAGAAAAATACAGAAAAAAACAAAAGGGTACCTCATACTTCCAGTTCCAGTCTTAGGAGAGCTATTTTTCGGATTTTTTATTTAGAGAAAGTGGAATTAGAGAGAAAGGAATGAAAGAGACTCCCCAGTTGCCCAAATTTTCCAGCTTGTTTCCCTTCCAGATCACCAACGCACCCAAGAGAGCACGACAATAGTCAACAAAACGAAATCATTAGGGTTTCATCGAAACGAACAACAAAAATCCAAAATAAAAACTAAGGGCAGTTCCACAGCGATCTAGATAAAAATGACTCACTAAGAAGAATTCATGTGCAAAATGACTCGCCAAGAAGACTTCTATTTTTCAGAGAAGTAAAAACAATTAATCGCTATGGTACAAATTCTAAAGTTAATAAGCCCTAAAGTAGGAAGTCATAAAAAGAGGAGAATTTTACAACATACACCTCATAAACAAATAGAGTCATTTGTTTAAAGAAATAATACAGTGCCAAATTGGAATCAAATCAAAGAATAAAGAGCCCTCAGATATTTTATCCATAAGCCTAAAACCTACAGAGAACAAAAATAACAATCACTCAAATGGACGGTATGGGGAAGCATTGCATCAAAGGTCAAGTGGCATACCAGAATTTTGATTCAGATGTCATGGGTGAGAACCTTTGCATCAAAAGCAGCTGCAAGCAGTGGCGGATCCAGGAAATAATATTAGGGTGGGTCAGTAAAAATAACTTGCGCAGCGCGCACATTTTTTTTAACAGAAATAACATGCATATCGTCATTTCATCGAGTCTTGGTAAGCCTGAAGTCATTTGGAAAGGCATATTGCACACCTATTAATGCCTCATTTGAGTGGGTAACTAACATGTTCCAAGGCTGCTCCCATATGAATGCTTAACAAAGAAACACACTTATCTTGAACACACTAACAATGTTTGATATCATTGCATCCCATTAATATGTTTGTTCAAGAATGATGATGCTTTGTTATTCTCTGAGATCACCATTTCATTTACATTTTTGGATAGTTTTTTACTTGGTTTTTTTTCTGCCAACAATTGTAATAACAACCAACAAACAAGCTAGAGGTAAATAATATGAGAACTAGACTGTAAAGGGACAACACCTCTCTAATGCATTTTATCAAGCAGTTAAATGACATATATGAAGGGCAACTCCAACCTTTAAAGGGGCAGCACCCAAGTCATCCATGGACATTCACCGAAGTTCGAAGGATTTGCACCTAAGATGCCCATGGTCATTCACTGAAGTTCGGGGGGTCAGCTAACCCCCCTTACCCCTTAATGCATCTGCCAGTGGCTGCAAGAGCAGATAATGATGCTGAGATAAGGGTCCAAACTAAACAGCAAAAAATTAGAGAGAATAAGAGGAAGAATTCAAATAGAGTTCATGTGTTTATATTGTATAAATGACACTTAGCTTGTTTTGCTTCTTGCATGCTTATGGGATTCAGGAAAAATGTTTTATTTAGTTCCTCTCGCAGAACTAAAGAGGTGGTGTTGATACGACCATTTTTTCCCATTTTGTTTGACCAAGAATGTATTTGTATAAAATCCAAACAGAACCGCAGTTGGGTGATGGATGGCATTATTGCTCGTTTCTTTAACTTCTATTTTTCCCTAATCTACTATGATCGGAGATGAAGTTAAAGGTAGAATGTGAGAAAATGTTACCTGTGAGTGTGTCGGCACCAAGATCAGGAGGTTTGGTATGAAACCCTACCCCCTTATTTATTTTAGAATTTCATATTTTTCCTAAAAGTTCCTGAAAACTATCAATTTGGTCCCTAACTAATTACCTACTTCTAATTTTAAATTTTTTATTTCCTCTACTCCCTAGCTGCCACTTGGCAGCACCCTAACTCCCCACCTTTTTCTCCCTTTTTCCCCACCTCGTGACCTCCTTTCCTTTTCACTCTTTCTCTGCACTCTCTCCCGTATCCATCTCACTCGAAACACTCTCTCGGATCCACACACACACCCGTGTACACCAACCATCTACAACACCTCCTTCATCGTCATCGCCATCATCATCTCGTCTCTCTCTCTCTCTCAGCGTGTGAGGCTCGGCGGAGCCCAGGAAAAACCCAGGCAACCTGAGGGCACCCAAACCATTTTTCGAACCCCTCTGGTCATCCCTCGACGAATCTAAGGTAACCAATTTCATCCTCTCGTTGTTCTCTATGTTTTTGTGCTTAGATTGGACCTTAAGGTCCTTATTTGCAGTCGCACAGAGCTGGGAAAGCTCCGGCGTGTATCTCCGGCGAAACTAGGCCTTTCAAGCCGTGTGGAAGAGAACTCAAGGCCTTTGGGCCTTTCCTGTTGAACCCAACCTAAAACTCATTTCAGTTTTATTATTTATTTTAATTTTTTTTTTAGTGTAAAAGGCCCTTGGGCCATTTTAAATCAGGGCTTTCGGCCCGTTCTCCTTAAAACCTAAAAGAAAAATCCTTAGGCTTAAAGCCTTCTGGCTTTTCAAACCAGGGCCCAAAGCCCTTTTCCCTTAAAACCCAAAACCCTTAAGGACCCAAACCCAAACCCTAGATTCGGTCTAACCTAAACTCGAAACCGGGTTGACCCGATTTGATTATTTGACCCGTTGACCAACCCGGTCAACTATCAACGTTGACTTTGACTGTCAATGTTGACTTTTTTGAGTTTCGTTCGAGACCCCCCTAAGCTAATTTGGACATCCTGGATCCGTTTTTGAAGTCTGTTTTCCCAAATAAATTGTTTGACTAAGTTAGACCCTTTATGTGCCTAGGTGCATATATTGTGGCATTTCTATCTTCGCCAGCAGCGCGACTTTTCGACGGCGAAGTACTGTGAGTGGACCCCCTTCTAAAAATGCATGTTTTAATAATAGAAATGCATACATGAAAAGCATGATTTATTGAATACGTTTGTTAACGTTTTATGAGAAATTGATTATCATGCTATACTGAGCTTATTTTGGAATACCATATTTTCTATAGAATCCATATTCTTGTAGGGTATCTGATGGATGACGATATATTATTTAGAAAATGTTTTTGAACACCTCTTTATAGTATAGATGATGGATGACTTTATACTATGAAGTTGATTTTGAGATATATATGGATATATATATTCAATGGCTTTGTGCGTATCTAGTGGTCACTATATGCCTGTTTGGCAATGATGATTATATTGGCTTCGAGCCGGGCGTAGGTTCGGCCTGTTTGGCAATGATGATTATATTGGCTTCCTGCTGGGCGTAGATTGGGCCTGTTTGGCAAATGAAGGGTTCTGTCTAAATATATACTAATATTGATACCACTAGTAGCACACTATATATACGAGATATGTTTATGGAAAGGTTTTATGGCATGCTAAGGTTTTTGGAAAACCTATTACATATTACACTATTGAGTTTTCATAAAACCTGGAGTTAGTAAGTTAATAACTGTTTCAGTATTATTATAGATCAACTTGGTCCACTCATGTTTGTTTTTGCGCCCCCTTCAAGACTTAGAATCGAGGCATACAATCCCGGCGTCAAGGCACTTTCGCATTGGCATCTTCGAGTCCTCTCGGTGTAGGACCCACTCATTTGTTGTATGCTCTGAACACGTTCCTCATTAGTATTTTAATCATTTTAAATTCATAAGTCATATTTATTCCTTGTTTTTCAGCATTTTCATTCAATAAATGAATGCCATCACCCCTCGGGTGTCGGCAAACACGAGACCATCTCAATGTCCCCAGGACACTGGGATCGAGGTGTGTCAAATTGGTATCAGAGCGTTGTTTGTTCAGAGCATACTTAGGATCTTCTGTTACGGTATTAATGTGTTAGTCATGACGTCATTTGGATGTCACGACTTCTGATTTTGGTGCCATTCGGCGCAGTTTGTAAAATTTTCTCAGTTTGAATTATTACCTTCTGGTTGAAATATAAGAATTCATCTCGGCATTGTGCCTCAACAGTGATGAATTGGATTGTTGGATGACTTTCAACATTTGATCGATACTTCGCAATGGGCGTTCCCTAGGAATTGCGGGCAGAGTTGGATCTACATCGGAATGTTAGGAAACAGAAAAATATTAGTGGTACGAGTTGGTTAAGACCAACAAGAAATCTGAAATGGCGATATCACTCTACAATATGTGTTCCCTAAGGAGTGGCGTGTAGAGTCATATCTTGGTGGTAATTACTCATAACTTTTGAAATGCGTGTTGGAGAAAGTGAGCAAGTGCTAGTTTGTGATGTTGGTTGGTAAGTTGTAGTTGGTGGGAGTAAATCAATGTTCTCGGACTCATTACCACTGAAGAAATTCATGTGGATCTTTAGAACAATTCTTGACGATTGTTCTATCGATAACCTTCTAGTTTACTCCAACAGTGAAGATCCAATCTTGTTTGGATAAACAGACTCCTTGAATTTCACTTGGGTCTGGTACTCGGTGGTAAACCCTCGTTCCTTGTCCACGTACTTTTAGGTAGAGGTGAATTTAGCCTCTTTGTTTGTAGCCCAACTAACCAGTGCTTTTGTCCATTAATTGTTCAGCCTTGTAATTTTCAGTGTAATGGTTTGAGACTTCACCATATTCATCATTGTACGAAGATCGAGCTTTGCTCTGAATTTCTCTAGACACATCGAGCTTTGGTTTGCTCAAGGGCATCACTTTAAGGTAGCCAATCGTGCCACTGCATGCATATGCAAGTTGCTTTGTAATCTTTCTTCTTTGTCATTCTGCTGATTCGAAGGTTCTATGTTTAATTTTTGAACTTTGAAACAACTCTCACAAACTATTATGAATTACGAAATATCTTTGACCTCATCAAATCTTATTAACAGTTCTTAACTATTCTTAAGCTTAGACCTATTTCCTTTTTGGCTAAGGAACCAGTCAACCTTATTGTGATGATTAACTAAATAATCATAAACAGTGACTTATATTTCTGCATCTTGACCTTCCTTCACTTGTTTGTTTCTCAATGTAAGTTCAAATTCTGATATCTTATACTTTAGATTTTAATGGACTTGTTTTGACTCTCAAATTCTCAAGTGTTCTTTTAGCCTTCTCGAATGGTTCTCGCTCAATCAGTGAGGAATTCTCGATCGATCGATTCGACGAAAGTGTGCACCCATTTCTTATCTATTCGGACAGGAACATTTGGAGCATTACCTTTTCACAACCTTACCAGGCTTACCAGAAAGAGTTCTAGGGTAGTGTGAAGTTTGAACCGTCTTTTGGTAAGAGTTGGCTGAAGGTTTTAGTAAAGAAGGTTAGCGGATTGTATCACCATCTTACTATAATTCATAAGCATCACATCGTTTCTTTTTCAACGTTATGTAAATAAGTTCATTTGCCTAAATATTTTAAAGGTATATTCCACCAAACCCTAACACACCTTTGATAGGCATCTACTAAGATTAAATTCATCTTGAGTTTCGAGTCTGGTATCTGAAAGAACCCTTGGAGGACATGCTGTGTTCACTCGTCTTGTGGTTTAAGCACATGTAGAATTTACACTTCTCCCAAAAGGTGTGTGCTTTCATTGAGTTTTCAGGTTAATCACTTGCGAGTCTTTCTTTTTTCCACCAATATTGACCTTGTTTGACTATAAATCTGCTACTAAGCTAAAATGGAGAGGTGGTTTGAACACTACAATGACTCCCAAGACTGCTTGTTGGGGTAGGTGACTTATCATTTTTTGCTTGCTTAGCTCAAGCTTTTGGGTCTGCTATTAACATGGTAGCCACTTCTCTTGAATCCTAAGGTATATTTTTCAAATGGATTCCTTGTTGGCAAAATATTGGAGTAGTTGGTCACATTTGGAAGAATTGAGGAGGATGGGGTGCTTAGTTTTGGATAGAGTTGTTATGACGACAGTTTTATTTTGTTCGATTTGGGTATGGCACTTTTTATGACATGGTACGAGAGTTTTCTGCAGGCAATATTGGTTGACAGATGAGTATTCTGAACTGTTATTTAGAGGATCGAATTTACATCGTGTGAAATTCTGCACCATCAAAAAATTACTGCTTGTTTGTTTATCGAGACAACAATGTGTTGTCAATATTGCGGGCTGCAGACTATGATATCGATAGCTTATTCGTTTGGTTCGTTAAGCAAGTGGGCACGTAGACTTGTCTATGACAGTTGTTACAAATTTCGCTATTGTTGGGGCTTGACGCAAAGAAACATCTGTTCTCGAAGTATGTGACGTTACGTATACTTGGGCGAGACCCACTCTCATTTTCAGTTTTGGTTTTTAGTACAAGTATTTTAACTTCCTTTACTCTAGTTATTTATTTTAGACGTTACAAATGTTTTGGGGAAAGTATTTCCGTTTTCAGTTTTAAGTTCAGCACGAGTTTTCGACCTATACGTTATTTCATATCTATGTTGACGTTATCGTATTTTGTGTACTTATTTTTTACCTTACGTCAATATATGTTTTCAACTTTATATCTTTATAAAGTATGTTTCTACTTTTACACTGATGGGGGAAGAAAGTAAGAGTTTAGAGGCATGATAGAGGATTTTGCAACCCGCTCGCGACAGTGTGGCATATTTTCTTTGATGCACCCACTTTGACTTGATTTCTTCTTTATAAATATTTTATTCTCCCTGTTTTCGAGTATTTCAATGTAGCAAGTTATTGCAAATTTCAGGGACGAAATTTCTTATAAGGGGGTAAATTGTGAAACCCCACCCCTTTATTTATTTTACAATTTCATATTTTTCCTAAAAGTTCCTGAACACTATCAATTTTGGTCCCTAACTAATTACCCATTTTTTATTTTAAAATTTTTATATCCTCCACTCCCTAGCTGCAACTTGGCAGCACCCTAACTCCCCACCATTTTCCCCACCCCATGACCCTATTTCCTTTTCACTCTTTCTCTGCACTCTCTCCCGTATCTCTCTCACTCAAAACACTCTATCGGATCCACACACACACACACACACTCGTGTACACCAACCATCTGCAACACCTCATTCATCGTCATCGACATCATAATCTCGTATCTCTCTCTCTCTCTCTCTCTCTCTCTCTCTCTCTCTCTCTCAGAGTGTGAGGCTCGGCGAAGCCTAAGAAAAACCCAGGCAACTCGAGGGCACCCCAACCGATTTTCGAACCCCTCCGATCCTCCCTCGACAAATCTAAGGTAACCAACTTCATCCCCTCATTGTTCTCTGCGTTTTTGTGCCTAGATCGAACCCTAAGGGGGCGTTTGTTTGCCCTCACTAAAAGGTACTGGACTGGACTGGACTAAGGGTTAGTCCAGTCCCATGTTTGTTCCTGACAAGAACTAGGTTTAATGAGACTAAGTCTCACTAGCCTAGACTAAATCAGGGACTAGCTGGTCTTAGTGAGACCCCTCAAAAACCATGGGACTAGCTAAGACTATCCCCTTTCTCCTCCTCGCCTTGCTCCTCGACCACTCACATTCGAAAGCCATTGGACTAGATGCTTTTCACAACCAATTTTCATATAAAATACCAAATTGAAGAATAGACTGTAACAGACAAGGGAGAAAAAGATGGAGAAAAAGAGGGAGAGAATGGGGGGTAAGGAAGGATTAGAGGGATAAAAAAAAAGGATGAAAATAAAATATTAATAATTATAGATTAAATAATATAATATTAGAGTTTGTTAATTATCCTGCTTATTAGTCCGACACTGCACCAAACGCTTCACTAAGCTAGTCCAGCTTAGTCTAGTCTAAGCCAGTACAACTTAGTCCCTGAAGCTAGTCCAGTCCGAGACAGTCCGGTGCAACAAACGCACCCTAAGGTACTTATTTGTAGTCAGCTGAAGCTGAGAAAGCTCTGGCGTGCATTTAAGGCGAAACTAGGCCTTTCAGGCCGTGTGGAAGAGAACCCAAGGCCTTTGGGCCTTTCCTGTCGAACCCAACCCAAAACCCATTTCAGTTTTACTATTTATTTTAATTTTGTTTTAGTCTAAAGGGCTTTTGGGCCATTTTAAATCAAGGCTTTCGGCCCGTTCTCCTTAATAACCAAAAGAAAAACCCTTAGGCTTAAAGCCTTCGGGCTTTTCAAACCAGGGCCCAAAGCCCTTTTTCCCTTAAAACTCAAAACCCTTGAGAACCCAAAACCCAAAACTGGGTTGACCCGGTTTGACTATTTGACAGGTCAATGTTGCCTTTTCGAGTTGACTTTTTCGGGTTTCGTTCGAGACCCTTCCTAGGCTAATTTCGACGTCCTGACTCGTTTTTGAAGTCTGTTTTCCTAAATAAATTAGTTTGAGTAGAGTTTGACTAAGTTGGACCCTTTATGTGCCTAGGTGCATATATTGTGGCATTTTTATCTTCGCTAGCAGCACGGCTTTTTGATGCGAAGTACTGTGAGTGGACCCTTTTTAAAAATGTATGTTTTAATAATAGAAATGCATACATGAAAAGCATGATTTATTGAATACGTTTGTGAACGTTTTATGAGAAATTGATTATCATGATATACTGAGCTTATTTTGGAATACCATATTTTCTATAAAATCCATGTTCTTGTAGGATATCTGATGGATGACGATATATTATTTAGAACATGTTTTTGAACACCTATTTATAGTATAGATGATGGATGACTTTATACTATGAAGTTGATTTTGAGATATATATGGATATATATGTTAAATGGTTTTGTGCGTATCTAGTGGTCACTATATGCCTGTTTGGTAATGATGATTATATTGGCTTCGAGCCGGGTGTAGGTTGGGCCTGTTTGGCAATGATGATTATATTGGCTTCATGTCGGTCGTAGGTTGGGCCTGTTTGGCAAATGAAGGAAGAGTTCTAAATGACATGTTTGGCAAATGAAGGGTTCTGTCTAAATACATACTAATACTGATACCACTAGTAGCACACTATATATACGAGATATGTTTATGGAAAGGTTTTATGGCATGCTAAGGTTTTTTGGAAAATCTATTACATGTTACATTACTGAGTTTTCATAAAACCCGGGGTTAGTATGTTGATAACTGTTTCAGTATTATTATATATCAATTTGGTCCACTCATGTTTGTTTTTGCACCCCTTTCAGGACTTAGAATCAAGGCATACAATCCTCGTGTCAAGGCACTTCCGCATCGGCATCTTCGAGTCATCTCGGTGTAGGACTCACTCCTTTGTTCTTTCAATATTTATATCATTCTTTTCTAGTATTCTAATTAGTTGTATGCTCTAAACACGTTCCTCATTAGTATTTTAATCATTTTAAATTCATAATTCCTATTTATTCCTTGTTTTTTCAGCATTTTCATTCAATAAATGGATGTCGTCACCCCTCGGATGTCGGCTAGCACGTGACCAACCCGATGTCCCCAGGACACCGGGATCGGAGCGTGTCATTTGGCATCTGACTTGCATGACTGAGCTCGATTTATGAAGAGCAGCGAAGATGGAGTGGAAAATCTGACCATGGCGATGGAGATTCTGTGCAAACTTCTGGTTCTAAATCGTACCTGCAAAACAGTCAAAAAATTAATGCAGCAATGGATCGAGAGTGAAAGACGACAGAGAAAAAAGTGAAGTCGGGCTGTCTACAGTAACACAAACAGATCGAAAAAGGTTCTCGATTCGAGCAAGCTTCGAATTGGGTTGCTGAAGATGGTGATCAAGAAAGGGTTTTGGAGGTGGGTTTGATCAGATCAAAGCCTAAGCCATTAGGTTTGGGGGAGGAAAGGAACATAGAGCTACTGTGAGAGCATATTTGAGGCTTGACGTCCCCTTTGGTTTTCTCTAATACGACCCAATTCCTCTCTATCTCTCTCTTCCTCTGACCCCAAAACCATCATTGAACACCAACAAATGAAAACCTACTCAGCTACCACCCAATTCACTCAAAACCGAGATGACAAAATTGCCCTTATAACTTTTAAGAATTACCTTTCCAACCCAGTCCAAATCTGATGGGTTTCTTGTAAATAAGGTGAAATCAAGGGGCAAAATTTTGATTTTAGTTGAATGAATAGTAAATCACTCCTCAACTTTAGAATAGATAACGTAGATATGTAAAAATTGGAAGTGTTGTCCTTTTTTTCCCCTTTTTTTAAGTAGCTCCAAACTTCATGGTTGTATTTTGAAACTAACTCTTTATTGTTATTTTTATTTTTTTCTGAATTGTCAATGATGTGACTTTCCATACCGACAATTATCAGCGTTGATAAATATCTACCTCATCAATTTTCCGATTGCAAACATAATCTCAACCTCACTTATGGTCTCATGTAGCCCCCATTGCAGACCATTCTTTAAACCCTTGAAAAGGGCTGCATTAGCGTTGATGAATATCTCAAATTCTGGTTACAATTTAGTAAATCTGTGATTGAAACTTAAGATCGAGACGATTAGAATTCTAAATTGCTAGAATTGAATAGTTAAAAAAACCACCTTAAAACAATCAACAATGTGATTAATAAAAAGAATGTTTTCTCCACACCTTCATGAATAGACGTCTACCAGAGCATTTATAGATCTTCGTTTACATTTTCAAACCACCTTGACCGATTTTCTCTAATCTTATCTTCAATTGTGGCTAGAGGATAACATTGTGCTTCGTTGACTATTCTTTGAGATGTTGCATACTATGAATTGCGGTATTATGTGAAACAGAGTGATTTATATGAAGGATGAATTGGAAAGCATATGTGTGGGAATAGCATACATGCGTGCATGACAAGATGATAATTGTGTTTGGCTTATGGTTGATGTGTAATGTGGTACCCTATGTTTTCAGCTAGAAGTATTTTACGAAAAAGATTAGAGTTTGACGAACAACGAATGGCTTGATCCCTATTTAGAGTACGTAGGCAGTCTAACAACGAGGTTAGATGCAGCCATAAAGTGTACAAAAGATTAGATATACGGATACTTGATGGCGTCACGTGTCAATCTTGGAATTAAGTCGAGATCGGGGCGTGACACCATTTGTGAGAAAAAATGACTTTGGGGACCCATTTATGTGCCACATCAGCATTTAACGAAATTTTTAACAGAATTGTGACGGAATGACCACATTGATTTGCGACACCTATTTTTAGGGACTACATTGATTGATTTTCAATTTTAAGGACCATCTTGATGGTGATGGTCAATTTCAAGGACCATTTATGATTCGAATACGAAGTCATGTATTATTATATAATAACAGGTGGCGTATTGTCATGTATTCCAAAAACACTAAAAAATCTCTCGTATGAAAATGTATCATTCCTCAGTTTTCATTGAAATTTGTTTGTTGACTTACAAAGTCAATTATCATGGTGAGAGAAAGAGAAGTCAAAGAACGTTTAATTTGAAAAATTTACACATTAAAAAGTAGCATAATAAGCAAAAGTCAAATAACACTGTAACTGAAAAGTAAAATAAAATCTTATAACTCAAACAAAAATATGAATCCTAGAGGACACAACAATCCGAGGAAATAAATTTAAGGGGTTTTTGAACTTTAATCCTTCAAGAAGATTAAAATTTTATGGTATTAGATTGAATATTGATTTTTAGTCCCTAATGTGTTCTTAATTCAAAATAATTAATGTGTATTTTATTTAATATCTCCCATTAAATATTTAAATTTATTAATACACAAATTTTAATTTATTTTTTAACCAAAAAAGAGTTTTTTAATTTATTAATTTTATTTAACATTCTTCAAACTTGAAAGACTCAATTAATGTACCTAAATGTTAGTACCGAAATGTGTGTACCGAAATATATTATATTGAACTAATATATTTAAATGTTAGTACCAAAATGTATTAATATTAAATTAATGTACCTAAATGTGTATACCGAAATGTATGCACCGAAATGTGTGTACCTAAATATATGCACCGAAATGTATATACCTAAATATATGCACCTAATATATGCACCGAAATGTATGTATCTAAATATATGCACCGAAATGCATGTACCTAAATATATGCATTGAAATGTATTAATATTAAATTAATGTACCTAAATGTGTGTACCGAAATGTATGCACCGAAATGTTAGTACCGAAATGTATGTACCTAAATGTATGCACCGAAATGTGTGTACCGAAATGTATGCACCGAAATGTTAGTACCAAAATGTGTATACCTAAATGTATGCACCGAAATGTATTATAATGAATTTAATATACCTAAATGAAGAAGTTACAGTATATCGAAATATATTGTATAACAAAAATTAGTTTATCTAAATGTTCACAAAAAAAATATATTACAATGAATGAAATGAAAATAAAAATTATAATGAAATAAAATTAATACATTAAAAATTAGAAAAGCAAAAGATAAATAATTAAAAAATCAAAATATAATTAATAAATGAGGTTATTAATGTATCAAGGGACTAAAATTAGATTTTGATCTTACTCATGATTTTAATCAAAAAGTAATCTTTGCCAAGGAATAAAATGAAGTTTTCTATAAATTTAATCGCCCAAAAAAATAGAGAAAAAATGTTGCAATTTTACAAAATAACGCAACTATGAACATTGTCATCACTGAATAAAGTGGAAGGATCAATTGCTATATTTTCATCCGTCGCTGCCATCGTATCCTGCTGCTGCAGCAGTTGGTTATTGGGAAAATTTCTAAGGTCCGGCTGGTTTGCCGTCCACATGGTCCGAACACACTCACACGCAGAGGACGTTTCCTGTATTCTCTCCCCACCAACCCAAGGGGAGGAGGACAGAAGATCCTGTAAGTTATCAGGATTGCTTCCTTTGACTTCTTTGGCGCCGTCGTTCCCTTCTTTGCTATGATTCAAAGCATCAATGTCACGTTCCGTGTTCTTCATTAGTTGCTTATTTTCATGTTTATTTCCATAATGTTTGACTGCATTCTTTAATAAAGACTTACATAAACCGATGACGATTTTAAAGGGGCCATGTTTACAACCAATCACTCAGCACCATGCGGAAAATTTAAAACTCCTAGCAATGCATGAGAGGTGTCCCAGCCAAATCCTCTGAAACCATATGTGGGAAAGTCAAAACACGTAATAACACGTGATAGGTTTGGAACACTACCACCTTGACATTCTTGCTTCATGCAAATCCTTGAACTATTAGCACTATTGTATTCGTCACCACCTTGACATTCCCGTTTCATGCAGTTCAGTCTTTTACTTATATTTTTGCCAACCCATCTCCCCAAACCATCATCATCCAGCACCTCTTTCATCAGACAAATCGAGATCGACAATTTTTTTGCCTTTGCCACCACCTTTGCTACTTTCACCAGTAACCATGTCCTTGAACTGGTTTTCGAGTTGAATTCGCCAGTTTTTCGAACCCTTTTGACTTCCCCAAAGCTTCGCATCCACTAAAAATTCTGAATGTTTAATCGCCGTGATGAGTTGCTTTTTAGCAAGGGCTTGTCACAACCAACTTCCCTTGCTGCACATCAACAATCTTACTATATAGTACACCATCAATTTCAGATACAAATTCGGTTAATTTATCTCCACGCCATTCACATGGACACTTGAAAGTCACTTCCAGAAAATATGTATGAATCTGCATGAGCTCTTAAGGAAAGAGTGTTGTGCGCGCACGAATGCAATTGCTTGAGGTACAAGAAACACAATGTGTACGTAACTGAAATTTGACAAACTTACCTCAAACAATTGTTTATATATATATGTAGTAATGGGTGTGCTATTCACACACTCCTTTGTACTTCTCACACACCCCTATGTCCGTTAATCTTCTTCAATTTATTCGATCCGACGATCAAAAATTAAAAATGTGTAGGAGAAGTAAAAAGATGTGTGTGAATATCATACCCCATTTAGTAAACCTAATTAATAACTCTAATTGAAACAAGAATCCTAATCGAAACACAAAAGATAACACCCTAAAACAAGAAACATAAAACCCAACTTAATCGAGAAATCAAACTTAAAAATACGGAATTAGAATATCTTTGTTGTGTTTGAAGTTGGTAAGTCGACCTGGCCCGCCCAGCCAAAGCATCCGATCCCTAATGGGCGGGCCAATCCAACTCAACTCAAAAAATCAAATAGGAAGCAACAAAGAAAAAAGTCTATTAAACGAAACTGTCTTCGAGGCTTGCAGAAAGGCTAGTCTTTTTTGTATGTGAGTGGGCTTAAGGTTATGACCCAACTCTTCTAAAATCTATATGCTGGCTTCGAGTGGGTTGGGGATTAGGCAAACGAACCGAACGGGGAGCTTTAAAGTCCAAACAGGGCGGGTCAAGGTGTTGGAGCCCAACAGTTGGACTGCCCTGCGCGCCGAGTTCGAGCGAGCAGCTACCTGTTAAGCTCTAAAACCCCAACGGAAGAAATCGCCAAGGAAAAAAGCAAGAGCCACAACAATGTCGCAGTTCTGGAAACCAGGGACCGAGAAGTCCCGCCTCGTCGACGACGAAGAGGGCGGCGTCCTTTTCTTCAATTCCCCTTCTGGGTACGCGAACATTGAGCGGCAGAGGCAAAGGCTGCCCGTGTTCCGGTACCGCACCGCCATTCTTTACCTGGTGGAGACTCACGCCACCACCATCGTAGTCGGCGAAACGGGCAGCGGCAAAACCACCCAAATTCCTCAGGTTTGCTTCTTTTTTCTGAAACCCAAGATTTTTTTTCGTACTTTTCTGTAACCCGAGTGGAGCTTTGGTGTTATTTGTTAGTTTCGAATTCAGAATTTCTATTGAATTGATGAATTGAAGTGGGTTCAAAGTGTTTATGATTTGTCTACCGGAATTGCAGTACCTCAAAGAAGCCGGTTGGGCTGACGGAGGGCGGGTTATAGCGTGCACCCGGCCAAGGAGGCTGGCTGTCCAGGTGATTCATTGTTTTAGCTATTCCCAGTTTATTAAGCATAGCATTGCTTGCATAATTTGTTTCATTAATTTCATCAGGTAGCTATTTCCAGTTTTACTAAAGTGTTCTAAGTCATCTGAAAGTTGTGGTATTTGCGCGAATGTTCAAACCGTGCTTGAAAATCTTCGCATTGAAGATTTCTTATTGCCTGAATTTCAATGTTGAATTAATGCTTTCATCGAACCCTCTTTATCTTTCTTGTTATGCAGCTTTTAGTTTGTAAATACTTTTTTAGAGATGTCTCGGTAGAAAGTAACTGGTTCTCCTCTCCTAAGGAAAAAGTGAAACTTTTGGCCGCTTTATTTATCTTACCTTACATCCAAACCCGGTAGACATTAAGATAAAAACTTTTTGAATACACACAACTGACAGTAAATGTTATGGACTAATATTGATGGCCTTAACTAAAGCTGACTCTTAAGGTTTCCCTTAAGTAACACTTTTTTTTACAACTAAATGGTGGTACTGTTGTGCAGGCAGTTGCTGCAAGGGTCGCGGAAGAAATGGGGGTCAAGCTTGGGGAGGAAGTTGGCTACACTATAAGATTTGAAGATGTTACAAGTACAATGAGACCCATTATTAATCATTTTCAGCTCTGACTTTCTTTTGATGGATTGTATTTTCACATACCATATCTCTTGTTGGATTGTCTGCAATGCCATTTATCATGTTTGTAGTTCCATGTCGTGAATGATGGTTTTCCTGTTCTGGCAGCGCAGGGTGTAACTATGATAAAGTTTTTGACTGATGGTGTGCTACTCAGGGAAATGATGGATGATTCTCTTTTGACTAAATACAGGTACTAGCTATCATTTTTGTAAAGTATTTACTGCCTTCCTAGAACTGATACAAAATTGTCTTTAATAATGAGATATGACATACTTGCTGCCCATTCCTTATGGTGTGCAAAGTGAAATTCAATGTCTTTTTACATTGATAGGTTGTGGCTTGTAGAAAATTAACTAGGATTTCTTTCTTTTTTCTTTTGTTTTGTATTTGTTTTTGGTGAAGGGGGAGTTATTTTCATGAAAAAGATGGTTATTATTATTATTACTACTATCTTTCTATTAACTTTCATTTTCCTCACAATCTCTTCTGATTTGGTTGTCAGCGTCTTAATGGTTGATGAGGCTCATGAAAGGTCTATCGCAACTGACATTTTATTGGGTCTCCTGAAAAAGGTATCAGCTAAAAAATCATATCTTGTTGCCTTACAAAACAACAAAAGATTTTGGGTTTTTAGTGTTTACTTTTGGCGTTTTTATGATATGTCTGTTGAATCCTGAAATTCTAGATCCAACGACGCCGACCTGAGCTGCGTCTGATTATCTCATCTGCCATAATTCAAGCAAAGTCGATGTCTGATTTCTTTCGGCCCAGGTTTGTTTTTAGCATTTGATCACAGGATTTTGTTCTTTCGTTCTTTGGGTTACTAGTATACTATTGCCTGCTTGTGATTACTTAGTTTTCTGTGGATTGTAATCACTGCCCTGAAAAGTGAAAAGTCAGCAAATTTATATTCACACTGTTCTTTACAGGAATATATGATTTGTTGATTTATTGTCGGTGGTAAAATACACCTAGAAATTCTGCCATTACATTTATCTGTGTATAATAAACTTGAAATATAAGTGTTGATATCTTGTTTTATGGTAAACCAGAAGAAGTCGTCGCAGACCAGATGGAGAGGATCTTGCACCAAATATGGAGCCTGCAGTCCTATCAGTTGAGGTAAGTTCCTGTAAGATAATGGTTCTCTCTCTCTCTCTCTCTCTCTCACACACTCATTCACTTATCGCAGAAGAAACTTTATATGGCGGCGCAAAAAGTTTTGAGCTTAGTCTACTGTCAGTTAGTTATATAAAAACTGAGACATCAAGAAGTTCTTTTTTGTTTTCAGGGTAGAGGGTTTAATATACAAATTCATTATGTGGAGGAGGCTGTCTCCGACTATCTTCGGGCTGCTGTGTCAACTGTATTATTGATCCATGACCAGGTAGCTGATATTTGGATGACTAATGGGATATATTATAGTTTAGGAACCAATGGGAGATATTCTGGTTTTATTGTATAGGAACCAATGGAAGATATTTTCAGTTCTACTACAAAACCTTACTGATTTTATTGTATAGGAACCAATGGGAGATATTCTGGTTTTTCTTACTGGTCAAGATGATATTGATGCTGCTGTACAGCTGATTACTGAAGAAGCTCAAAACCGCGGAAAGAACTCATCAGGTGCAGAATCTTTAGCAGATTTATTATTACTAATAGTAAATATTTGTTTTAAAAATCCGAGTTCCAAATAGTGTAATTTGGAATAGTAGGGTTTAGGGTTTAAAAATCTAATGTTTAAGATTCTGCTACATGCATCAATTTTTATAAGGATTATGTCTTCATGTTTCAGGATTGATGCTTGTGCCGCTTTACTCAGGACTTCCACGTGCTGAGCAGGTTTACCACACTTTGTGTACTTAGATGAAGTAGACTATTCTTGCTGGCTTGCGAATTTCTTTCAAATTCTGATTTTGGCCTCTATTTTTCTGCTTTTTAGGAGCTGGTGTTCACTCCTACTCCCAGAGGGAAGAGGAAAGTAGTGATATCAACCAATATAGCAGAGACGTCAATAACTTTGGAGGTAACACATATACTAAATAGGGTGATAGCTGTAAGACTTAAAGCTTTCACTTTGAAGCAATTAGGCACTGCATCATCATCTGGCCATATTCCTTTAATTGGTACAGGGCGTTGTCTATGTTGTTGACAGTGGCTTCTCGAAGCAGCGTTTCTACAACCCGGTATATTCGTCCTCTCTCTCTCTCTCTCACACACACACACACACGCACACATTTATTAAAGCGAGTATGTTCATTGCCTGATGTATATACTGACTGCAGGACTCGCCTTCCCGCCACTTACGTATAAGAATTGCTATGTTGAAGATTATGTACTTTGTTTGGTTTAATAAGAATCTTTGAACTTGTGATTCTTGCTGACACTGGAACATTGATATCCAATGCCTATCTGACTGTTCTTATTTTTTTGTTTTACTCTATATCTACTTTTCATAGATAACAGATATTGAAAATCTGGTAGTGGCACCAATATCCAAGGCATCTGCTAGACAAAGGACTGGTAGGGCAGGAAGAGTTCGGCCTGGGAAATGTTACAGGTCTGCACCCTTTATGGTTATTTTACTTCACTTTGTTGTTCCACGAACTTGTGCCATATTGTGAAAAGACCTTATGTAATGTGTTAGTTTTGCGGATGCAAGGAGTGAAAGGGAATCGGAATTTGGGGCTCAGATTGGGGAAATGGACAGGAAGAAGGGAGGGAGGACAAGAGATCGAGAACAAAAACAGGGAAAAACGCAGTTAGGAGAAAGAAAAAAAAAATGAAACAGGGGGTTGCCACCAACCCTAGCCATAGCTAGGGTTGGCAGCGAGAGGGAGATCGGAATCGGCGCACAAACGGCAGAAGGTGATGGTGGCGTTTGATATTTTCGACGACGACGGGGACCGCACGGTTCTAGGATTTCTAGCTCTCTCTGTGTTTATTTTGGGCCCCAAGCTGTTTTTGGGCTCTTTTGTGTGGGCTTTTGAGGTCCAATGTTTTGATTTGTAATTATGTGTTGGTGGATTTCTTTGTATCTTAGTTTGGCCTTTGGTCCTAGAATAAAATGTCCAGTTCCAGAAAGAAAAAAAAACAAAATAAATGCAGTGGAGATGAGAGAAAATCGGAGGTAAAGTAGGAGTGGCCGCACGAGAAATGATATAATTAAGAATGAGGATATCGGAGGTAAAATAGGAGTGGTCACAATTGAAGATAAAATGAGAGAAAATAGGGTATGATAGCTTAGACACGTGAACCGAAGACCTATAGATGCTCCGGTTAGAAGATGAGACGAATGCTAACGTCAAACGGGGTAGAGGAAGACCTAGGAAGACTTGAAAAGAGATCACTTTAAGAAAATTTATGGAGTACTTGGAGCTGCCGGAACACATGATGCAAAATCGAGCATAATAACATTTTAAGTTTCATACAACCCACTTAATGAGATAAGGCTTGGTTGTTGCTGTTGGAAACCATTATCTGTAAAAGACTACACGACATGCTTCAATGTTTACACTACTTTCTGGTAAAAAAAAAAAAGACGATACAGTATTCATCTCTCAATGAGGTATTGTATACAAATTACATGATTAATCAAATGTATGAAAGAAACAGAAAGCAAAGACAAATGCCTAATTATATGCGCAATTTATCGGCATATACAATGTGGAAGAATATAAAAAATGTACTAAAATGATGATCTATGGATCAAAGGAATTGAACCAGTTGGGTTGATTTCGGTTTAGGCGGATTGGATTGGATTGATTTGGATTGGAATGCATTCAATTTCTTGTGGATTGTTGGTCTGATGAGGATGCTCAGGAGTAGTGGAAGTGGTGGAGTACTCCCACCTTGGAGAACTCCATTCTTCTGCGTAATTAGCAGAAGTTGGAGCTCTGGTTGGAACGTCAATCTCTCTAGTGTAAATTTTTTTTGCCATTCTAACTGCCTTGTTCCAAAACATTTCTCCGGTCGGGCTTGGACTGGCACTGCCTTGTTCTGCTGCCTCTTGATGCTGAAACGTCCTCCGCGTAAAAGAGAGCAGAAAACATAAGGCAGAAGTAGCAGCGGATATTACATAGAGGCCTGTAAAACCGTTGACGGTCAAGCTTTCTGGTTCTTTCGAAGTTGCATTTCTTGAACATTCCTTGGGAGTCAACCATTCATTTTGTAGCTTCTTCACTTCTCCATTCTCCAACAGCTCTAGAATCACCTTCGTGAAATCACGTGCTATCGGAGAACCCCTCTGGAATATCTGCAAGGTGAACACGAAAACAATTTTATTAGTTTCGTTATGTTGGTCAGAAATATAGTAACTTCTACTTAGATAGTTTCGAACAAAAGTTTGTAACCAGTTCTATTTGTGTGTACTTTCGTATTTTCTACGCATAGAAAGAAATAGAATTTGAACAATTTAGTCACTACTCACAAAGCTCAAGCCTCCATATCTATGGGTGGGTGCAGTGAGTGTATATTTTTCGCAGTGCTGATTCATGAAGACTTCTGCATATGGGAGTTCAAGAAAGGCGGCCTCTATAGTATTGTTTTTGAATTCATTCGGGTAGTTGTATTCGCTTTTCACTTTGGTGATGTTTTTGTATCCAAGGACATTCTGCAGGTAATTCATGACAAATGAGCCCCCGTCGCAACCAACTTTCGAGTTGGTATTGATGTATGTTGCATTCTGTTTTAGTCGTTGGACGGTGAGCATTGAAGAGAGATTAGCGGTGTAGCTTGAGGTCAGGATCAATACAACAAACAGCCACACTATGACCACCACTCGTGTTAAGTTGCTGTAGATTTTCTCTTCTGTGAAATAAAAACATGGGTTTACAATGAGGGTAAGATTAGTTCTCGAACAATTCTGGACCGACTATTTTCATAGTTAGGCTTGGACTTAAAATTTAAGATTGTCATTGGTTATCAAACATTACGAAGAATAAAAGAGCGGTAGGGGTGTTTAGAATGGTCGCTGCAAAGCCAAATAGGGGCGTATGTCAGGGAGAATCCGCCCCTCGCCTCTAAAAGAAAAGCTTCTAATACTCACTTTTTTGCTAGTGAAATGTACAAAATTGGTACTTACTTTGAGTAAAGAAAAATGAAGAGAAGGTGAACCAAGTTGCTGTGCCAATCTGATTCTCCAAGGGGCCACTGAATGCTGGATTCGACGGGCGCTCCAGGAACCATATGATGAACACTGTGTAGATGAAGATGGAACCAGTCCCCACCCACATTTTCCATGTGAAAGGTTTCATAAACATCCATGTTGATTTTTTGGGTTTTGCTGGAACTATCATTGCCAAACCAGACTCCATATATGGCTGAGTGAATTCCACCTTGTCCAACCGGTCAGCTAGCACCGTTATGTCACCAACCACAGCATCATAAACCTGCAAGAATACAGTAATCAAAACCAATGAAAGAGTGAACCAGCATTTGAATTCGTCTTTATGAAAAATAGAAAAATACATGATGGTTTTACCTTTTCATGGACTCGTTCCACAAGTTCATCGTACGAGCCATTGAAAACTTCGAATTGATACGGCAGAGAATAGTTCAAACGATTTATGACCATATCAAAAATTGCAATGCAGAAACCGACATACTTCTTCTTATCTGACTCTTGCCTGGACAGATCAACCTTCACAAATTTGCTGAAGTAAGTGTCACCCGGCACCCCAATTATCATTGGCCTCTCAACAGTAGGCATTGCCCAGCCTTTCGGGACACCAGTTAGGTTCCCAGGCCAGATTACTCCACCAACATCACTGAATTTGTTTTCCCCTGCTTCATCCAATGAGAACCCAACTTCCGGTGTCCAATAGTTCAATTCTTGGAATCTATTCTCATCCAAAATATTTACAATCCTGAAAACTGGTGAGTACAGTACCTCACCGCCGTTTAATCGCATGTTCGCAGTCAAACCTGTATAACTGCTCAATACGGTTTTCAACACCTCAAGGCTAGTTGTGTTATTAGTCATCCTTCCTATGGCCTGTGAAATGATTCCAATAGCATCATATGCTCGAAGAGCGTAAATTCCTGGCTGGGCGCTATTTCCTTCTGAATACTTCGTTTGGAATTTCTTCCGGAATTTTGTGTAAGAACTAGTATTATTGGCATAGTAAGTCTTGATTTCCAGAGTGCCTTTCATGTCAGAGGTGTGTTGAGGATCAAGCAAACTTGCAATACTCTCGGTGATGATCCAAGCTGACTCTTTTCCAACAAGTCCCATCTTCCCAGCCAATCGAAATAGATTAGTCACCGTAGGCAACGATGACTGGAGAATGATAAACACCCGAGACTGCATGGTGGGAAGCCTCAACATCTCTTCTAGCTCAATCCAGTTTGGATTAGACAGCGAAGAAATCTGCGGAAGAACCAAACGGTGCTCAATCTTTGAACCGATATCTTGAAGAGCCTCGGTCAAAAGAGCTAGCATCCCAACATCGCCGCCATAGCCATCATCTTCATATACCACAACCACCTTTTTCCAATGGTAAGCTGAAACTATATCCGCAATGCATTTCATCTGAGCATAACCATCTGTTGCTATTCGTATCAAAAATGGCCATCGGCGTTGCATTAGTGGTGGGGTTATAGAGGGCGATGCAAATGAAATCACCGGAATTGGAGTTTGGTTTCCGACAAGATCAGCTACTTGAGCTGCTTCCTCCCATGTCTCCATGCCAACGATTACTTCTACTTTCTTCTCCTTTATCAATTCTTCAGCTGCAACAAAAATTGAAACGAAATATAAATAAACTCCATCAGTACTAATACATGTCCAAACTAGTTAACTATTATAAATACCGTCATGTCATGAGTTTACTGCTTTACTCACCAGCAGAAGCAGCAAGAAAGGGGTTTCTGCCGGAGTCACGAAAATGAAGGATGAGCTTATGAGTCTTCGAACAGTTGTTGAAGCTCTCAGCTGCGATCTCCATGGCGGTTTTCTGCTCTTTCCCAATACGAGAACTAACGTTAATGATTGCACCGACGTTGGTAACAGTGGTGCTACTGTCAGCTTCAACTCCATAGGAGAGAATGATGAGAAGGTAGATGATGACCATGGGAAACAGAAGCCAGAGTCTTTGGACACGTTTCGCGCAGAACATTGTCCATATACTTATTTGTATAATAACATTATACGTATGTGCTACGGAATATATAAGATTCTGTGTTAGGAAAAACGCGGTAATTATTTTTCCAGGAAAATATGTCCTTGACTTGGTCTGGAATATTGAGAAATGACATATCGATAGGGGTACGATATCCACACACCCATTTTTACTTCTCTCACACTTTTTGGATATCGGCTGTCGGATCGGATGAATTAAAAAAGATCTAACAAACAGAAATTAACAGGGATGTGTGAGAAGTAAAAAATGGTGTGTGGATAGCACACCCCTATCGATATATGTGACTTGGTCTTCTATGAAACAAAAATTTAATCTCTAAAGTTTTCAAGCAGCAACAAATTTTTTATTGTGACCAGAACATGGACAATATACCACATAATTTTATATAATTAGTGAGAAATTTGGAATATTGAGAAATGGCATATCGATATATGTGACTTGGTCTTCTATGAAACAAAAATTTAATCTCTTAAGTTTTCAAGCAACAAGAAATTTTTCATTGTGACCGGAACATAGGTAGTATACCACGTGATTTTATATAAGTGGTGAGAAATTTTATTTTTTAAGTTATTAACTTGTTAACACGCATATCCCACCATTTATATAGTAATACATGGTGTACCACCTCGTGTTCAGATTATACTGAGAAATCTCTCCCAAGCAACATGCATACATCTTTTTATCTTTTAGCTAATTACAAAACGTGCTATTTGGTTTGGGTCAAACCAAACCCGTTCGTGTCTAAGGTCATCTCCAACCGGGCAGGTCATAGGGCCGTAGGTTAAATGATAATCTTTTTTGACATAAAACTTATCTCCAATGAAGGTCTAGGCCAAAAAAACCTTGAGACCCACCAGGCTAAAATCCAGCCATATGGCCAGCGAGCCAAACATCCTTAGACAGCCCGTTCAGTTGGGCCCATTTAGATTTTTTTTAAAGACGAAATTAAAAAAAATACTAATTTTTTTTTCTATAAATACCTAATACATTTTTCACATCTTCAAGTGGCACTCAAAATATAACCTGAGGATTTTAATATGGTAGTTTAATTCATTAACCAATAAAATTAAAGAACAAAGTTAAAATAATAAATTCTTCAATTGAAGGTAGTATATAAAAATGGCCGATAATGTTTATTAAAAAATAATTTCTTACAGGGCTATAATTTGAATGGGGCTAAACAGAGCCCATTCAGTTGGAGATTACCTAAAAATAGAGAAGGTCCAAAAGAAAAAAAAAAGACCTAATTTGTTCAAAAACTTATCTCCAACCGATGGCTAAGCTATAATTTTATGGAGCCTACCAAACTCTCAGTCCTTTTTTGGAGCTCAACTCCTCACAATAATTTATTCAAATTCAACGACTAGATTTGAAAATATTCAATGGTAGTTTAACTAAATTAACCAATAAATTTAAAGTATAAACTTAATACTAAAAAATTATTGAGGGAGATATGTATAGCTCATTCAATTAGAAATGATATATGAGTATGGTCTGACACTGTTCATTTAAAAATAATTTTTTGGGGGCTATAATTCTTGACAAGAGCTATATTTAGGTAAAAGCAATTCCGAGTAAAGGGTTAGGATTGAGTTGACCTACCAACTTGCTTGCATTGCACACATAACTATACTCATGAGGATTGAGTTCATTTTTTGTATGTAACCACTATTCTAAAAATCTCCGCCTAGCGCCGCCTAAGTGCTAGGCGGTTGGTTACCACCCCAATTAATGCCTAGGCGTTTGAAAATTAAAAAAAAAGGGCCTAGTCCTGCTAAGGCACCCGCCTAGCTCACCCAAACCCGCTGAGGCACTCGCCTAAGTTGCGACTCACTTAAACAGAAAATAAATAACTTTTATTTTGCATTTTATTTTTTCCAATAAATTGTAAGAGACTTGTTGAATACTTAAATGAGTACACATTATATGCATGTTCCCCATGTTTTCATTATGTTCCAATACCTCATAATATATATGTCATTCTATTTTAGCAGTTTACGCATTAAAAGTGGGCTCGCTTCTAAGATGATTAGACCGACTCTCAGACTAATTATTTTCTGACGCAATTTTGCTTAGAATTAAAAAGATGACTTGAATTTTTAAATTTTTGATACTTAATTTTGGTAAATCTAAAATTGATGTATTCTTTTTTTTTTCTTTTCTTCAAGTAGCTCCAAACTTCATATTTTGCCAGTAATTCTTTCGTTTTCTTTCTTTTTGAATTGTCAATGATGTCACTTTCCACACCATATTATCAGAGTCAACATATTTGACTGAATGTATGATTCCCTAATTGTGCCTCATCAATTTTCCGAATTCAAACATTAGACTTGAATCTCATCCTCACTTATTGTCTTTAGCCCCCATTGCAGACCATTCTTTAAACCCTTGAAAAAGACTGCATTAGCGTGGATGAATTTCATAAGTTTTGGTTACAATTTAGTAAATCTGAGATTGAAACGATTAACCAATTCAAAATTAGAGAAATTGCTAGCATTGAATAGTAAAAAATCACCTTAAAATCATTAACAATGAGATTATAATTATGTAAACCATACTTTTGCTTCTGGGTGTGGAAGTTATCAAATCGTTTAACTCGATAACCGTAAATAACCGTCCGAATGAAACGGATTCGGAGATGAAAATTCAGTTATATTGCAGATATGGGAAAAACCCAGAAATATTATTCGGTTATAATTTTGGATATGGTTATAGGGTCCCCGATATATCCGTCACCAAAACCGACCCGAATAATACACATTATATATAATGTAATTTACATATAATAAATATAGTATTGTACAATATACACGTATATTCACCGAATTCATTACCTTGATAATACAAAAGTTGCATTTTGTGTGAAAGATCAAAAGTTTTGAATTGAAACCAATAAGAATTCAATGATTCTTATGGGAGAGATCAAACATAAGCCAACATCACCAATGTATCTATTATATTATAATAACAAAATTAGTATCTAATGCGTCAATTGAACGAATATAATGATGAATATAATCGTTAATTGATGGCATCTACAGTGCAATTTCAAAGCCTTCTTTAGACTAAAGTAATATAATAAAATTTGTGCCAACCCATCTCACCAAACCATCATCACCCAGCACCTCTTCATCAGACAAATCGAGGTCGACAAATTTTTTGCCTTTGCCACCACCTTTGCTACTTTCACCGATGACCATGCCCTTGAACTAGTTTTCGAGTTGGATTCGCCAGTTTTTCGAACCCTTTTGACTTCTCCAGAGCTTCGCATGTTTAATCGCCGTGATGATTTGCCTTTTATCAAGGCTTCCTGTCACAACCAACTTCCCTTGCTCCACATCAACAATCTTACTATATAGTACACCATCAATTTCAGATACAAAATTGGTTAATTTATCTCCACACCATTCCCGCGAACACTTGAAAGTCACTTTCAGAAAATACGTACGAACCCCCGTGAGCTTAAGGAAAGAGAGTGCGCGCGCGCACGAATGCAATTGCTTGAGGTACAAGAAACACAGTGCGACTGTATGTAACTGAAAATTTGACAAACTGACCTCAAACAATTGTTTATATAGTAAAGCCAATTAATAACTCTAATTGAAACAAGAATCCTAATTGAAACATAAAACCCAACTTAATGATCGGGAAAACTTAAAAATACGGAATTAGAAAGTCTTGTTGTGTTTGACGTTGCTGAGTCGGGTGTCTTTGCCCATTTTTTATGTGTTTTCTTACAATTTATTAGCTGTTCCCTTTCCATACTCCCTTCGACCTTAATTAGTTGTTCACTTATAGGTCAGCATGTGATATCTGAATAGTTTAACACTTTTTCATGTAAACTCTAAAACCTGTAAATAGACCATCTAATGACCTATAAACAGGCTATCTAATGAGATAATAGATACTCTGATTTTTCTTCCCAATCTTTCTCTATTCTCTCTTTCTCTTTGTATTTTATTTTCAACAAGGTTAAGTCTTATCCCACTAAATTAATGATGTCGGCTAATGAATTATAAAATGTCACTGCCTTCGGTTTTGCGACAAGTCTTCTATTAGCTCCAAGTACCCTATGTCTTTTCTTAAAGCCTCTTTCCGATCCTTCCTAGGTCTTCCTCTACTCCTTTTATCCTGAGCTTCTATCTCATAATCTCATTTTCTAATCGGAGCATATATATGTCTTCATTTCACATTTCCAACCCAAATTAACCGATTTTCTCCCAGCTTATCTTCAATTGCAAACACTCCTATTTTTTTTTTTTCAATATCCTTGTTCTTAATCCCGCATTTCGTCGTGTACCTATACATCCAAGATTCATTCTCATTTATGCGCACACATTTTTTTGCATGTGTTGATGTTTGACTGCTTACTAGGCCCACCAATAGTAATTAATAAATTAATAATTAAACACCCATTATTATTGGTTTTAGTTAGATATAGCCTTTAATGAAGAAAAAACAAAGAATAAGTATAAAGATCATTATGAAAAAAAATATATATGAGGGCTCAACTCGACCTGGCCCGCCTATGCAAGCCTGAGAAATCGATCTCTAATGGGCGGGCTATTCCAACTCGAATTGAAAAATCATTTTAAAATGTTTTTTTTTTCATTTGTTGTTTGCCATGTCGGTATAAATGAAGACTCTATATTTGTCACGACATCATTTAACGGTTAATTTAACAAATTTTCTAACAGATGTATGAAATTGAAAAGAAACAATAGGAAATATACGAGATTGAAATAATAAACATGATGAGATAAAATAAAATTTACCCATAGCACTTGCAGAGAGACTAGTTTTTATTGTATGTGAGTGGGCTTAAGGTTAAGACCCAAGTCTTCTATCTTTGTTTTGAGTGGGCTTAGGGATTAGGCAAACGAACCAAACGGGGCGCTTGAAGGTCTAAACTTTAGGGCAAATATAATTATGAATCACTTTTTTGTTTTTGTCAGAGATGCAATTAAAAATGACATGACGATTGCGATGATGGAGTTGTATAGCTATTTTGCTGCATATATAGGGATGAGCAATCAGAGATGTGAGATTACATGCTGTTCTGTTGTATAAAGGCTGCTAGAGTGTTTTGAATAATAAGCATTTCATAATGGAGATGGGAAAATATAGATGATATTTGCACCTAGCTACTTTACTGGTTGCAGCATACCAAGAACCCTGTCCCTTTTGTTCAAATGGTACGTGTGTCCAAATGCATTTACTATTTTCCATATTTACTCCAGACATTTTATAGTTTGTGATCTCCAAATACACTTTGGATGATTTTTAGATTTTGATATGGATGTAAATATAATTTAATATATTTAACACAATTTTACAACCTGCGTCATCGCGCGGGCATTTTAGCTAGTAATGATCTATGAGTCAAAGGAATTGAACCGGTTTGGTTGATTTTGGTTTATTCGTGTTGGATTGGATTGGACTGTAAGGCATTCAATTTCTGGTGGATTTTTGGTCTGATGAGGATGCTCGGGAGTAGTGGAACTTGAAGTTGTGGAGGGCTCCCACCTTGGAGAACTCCATTCTTCTGCGTAATGTGCTAAAGTTGGAGCTCTGGCTGGAACATTAATCTCTCTATAGTAAAAAAATTTTGCCATTCTAACTGCCTTGTTCCAAAGCGTTTCTCCGCTCGCCCTTGGACTTGCACTGCCTTGTTCTGCTGCCTCTTGATGCTGAAACCTCCTCAGCCACATAGTAAAAGAGAGCAGAAAACATAAGGTGGAAGTGGCAGCTGATATTACATAGAGGCCTGTAAAACTGTTGAGGGTCAAGCTTTCTGGTTCGTTCGAAGTTGTATTTCTTGGACACTCCTTCTTGGGAGTCAACCATTCATTTTGTAGCCTCTTCACTTCTCCATTCTCCAACAGTTCTAGAATCACCTTTGTGAAATCACGCGCTATTGGAGAACCTCTCTGGAATATCTGCAAGGTGAACACGAAAACAATTTAATTAGTTTCGCTATGTTGGTCAGAAATATGATAACTTCTACTGAGATATTTTCGACCAAAAGTTTGTAACTAGTTCTATTTATGCATATTTTCGTATTTTGTATGCGCAGAAAGAAATAGAATGTGAACAATTCATTCATTACTCACAAAGCTCAAGCCTCCAAATCTATGGGTGGGTGCAGTGGCAGTATATCCTTCGCAGTACTCATTCATGAAGACTTCTGCATATGGGAGTTCGAGAAAGGCGGCCTCTATAGTTTTGTTTTTGAATGCATTCGGGTAGTCGTATTCACTTTTGACTTTGATGATGTTTTTGAATCCAAGGACATTCTGCAGGTACTTAATGACAAATGAGTCCCCGTCGCAACCAACTTTCGAGTCAGTGTCGATGTATGTTGCATTCGGTTTCAGTCGCTCGATGGTGAGCATTGAAGTGAGATTAGCGGTGTAGCTGGAGGTCAGGATCAGTACAACAAAGAGCCACACTACGACCACCACTTGCGTTAAGTTGCTGTAGATTTTCTCTTCTGTGAAACAAAAACATAGGTTTACAACGAGGATAAGATTAATTCTCAAACAATTTTGGACCCGACTATTTTCATAGTCTTGTCCAGAAAATTTTAGATTGTCATTGTTTATCATACATTACGAAGAAGAAAAGAGCGGTAGGGGCGTTTAGAATGGTCGCTACAAAACCAAATAGGGGCGTATGTCAGGGACAATCCGCCCCTTGCCTCTAAGAGAAGCGCTTCTAATACTCACTTTTTTGGTCGTGAAATGTACAAAATTGGTACTTACTGTGAGCAAAGAACAAAGAGGAGAAGGTGAACCAAGTTGCTGTACCAATCTGATTCTTCAAGGGGCCACCGAATGCTGGATTTGATGGACGCTCCAGGAACCATACGATGAACACTGTGTAGATTAAGATGGAACCAGTTACTGCCCACATTTGCCATGTGAAAGGTTTCATAAACATCCATGTTGATTTTTCGGGTTTTGCCTGAACTATCATTGACAAACCAGACTCCATATATGGCTGAGTGTATTCCACCTTGTCCAGCCGGTCAGCTAGCACGGTTATGTCACCAACCACAGCATCATAAACCTGCAAGCATACAGTCAAATCAAAACCAATGAATGAGCGAAACAGTATTTAAATTCATCTTTATGAAAAAATAGAAAAATAAATGATGGTTTTACCTTTTTATGGACTTTTTCCACAAGTTCATCGTACGAGCCATCGAAAACTTCGAATTGATACGGCAGAGAATAGTTCAAACGATTTATGACCATATCAAAAATTGCAATGCAGAACCCGACATACTTCTTCTTATCTGAGTCTTGCCTGGACCGATCAACCTTCACAAATTTGCTGAAGGAAGTTTTACCCGGCACCCCAATTCTCATTGGCTTCTCAACAGTAGGCATTGCCCAGCCTTTCGGGGCACTAGTTAGGTTCCCGGGCCAGATTACTCCACCAACATCACTGAATCTGTATTTCCCTGCTTCATCCGATGAGAACCCAACTTCCGGTTTCCAATAGTTCAACTCTTGGAATCTATTCTCATCCAAAATATTTACAATCCTGAAAGCTGGAGAATACAGTACCTCACCACTGTTTAACCTCATATTCGCACTCAAACCTGTATAACTGCTCAATACAGTTTTCAACACCTCAAGGCTAGTTGTGTTATCAGTCATTCTTCCTATGGCCTGTGAAATGATTCCAATAGCATCATATGCTCGAAGAGCGTAAATTCCTGGCTCGGAACTATTTCCTTCTGAATACTTCGTTTGGAATTTCTTCCGGAATCTTGTGTAAGAACTTGTATTATTGGCATAGTAGGTCTTGATTCCCAGAGCGCCTTTCATGTCAGAGGTGTGTTGAGGGTCAAGCAAACTTGCAACACTCTCGGTGATGATCCAAGCTGACTCCTTTCCAACAAGTCCCATCTTCCCAGCCAATCGAAATAGATTAGTCACCGTAGGCAACGATGACTGGAGAATGATATACACCCGAGACTGCATGGTGGGAAGCCTCAACATCTCTTCTTGCTCAATCCAGTTTGGATTAGACAGCGAAGAAATCTGCGGAAGAATCAAACGGTGCTCAATCTTTGAACCGACATCTTGAAGCGCCTCGGTCAAAAGAGCTAGCATCCCAACATCGCCGCCATAGCCATCATCTTCGTATACCACAACCACCGTTTTCCAATGGTAGGCTGAAACTATATCCGCAATGCATTTCATCTGAGCAGAACCTTTTGTTGCCATTCGTATCAAAGATGGCCATCGGCGTTGCATTAGTGGCGGGGTTATAGAGGGTGCTGCAAATGACATCACCGGAATTTGAGCTTGGTTTCCGACAAGATCAGCTACTTGAGCTGCTTCCTGCCATGTCTCCATGCCAACTATTACTTCTACTTTCTTTTCCTTTATCAACTCTTCCGCTGTAACATAAATTAAAACGAAAAATCAAAAATCTTCTCAGCACTTATACATGTCCAAAGTAATTAACTATTATAAATACGGTCATGTCATGTGTTAACTGCTTTACTCACCAGCAGAAGCAGCAAGAAAGGGGTCTCTGCCGGAGTCGCGAAAATGAAGGATGAGCTTATGAGTCTTTGAACGGTTGTTGAAGCTCTCAGCTGCGATCTCCATGGCGGTTTTCTGCTCTTTCCCAATACGAGAACTAACGTTAATGATTGCGCCAACGTTGGTGACATTGGTGCTACTGCCAGCTTCAACTCCATAGGAGAGAATGGTGAGAAAGTAGATGATGAGCCTGGGAAACAGAAGCCAGAGCCTTTGGACTTGATTCGCGCTGGTGAGACAGACAGACATTTCGGTTTGCATTTTGAAGCAACAAATAATGACAGAACATACTCCATGTAACTTGTTTATATGATGACATTTTACGTATGTCCTACGGCATATACAAGGTTGTGTGTTAGAAAAAACGCGTTAGCAAATTTTAAAATTTGCCCTTGACTTCGTCTGGCGTAGTGAGAACTTGGCATACCAGTACATGGTGACTTGGTCTTCTATGAACAGAAATTTAATTTTTAACTTTACCCTTCAAGTTTAGGAATTAGGGTTTAGGTTTAGAGGCAATCGCCAAGGCTCCAAGCAACATGCATGCGTCTCTTTTTATTTTTTAGCTAATTACAAAAGGTGTAATTTGGGTTGGGTTAAACCGAACCCGCTCAGAGTTCAACTTGACTTCATCAATTCGATTGGTAACGTTAGAATTAGGAAAAAAATCTGAATTCCGAATGAAGCGTTAAGATTGGTTTGACCTTTCAATCTGTTCAACAGTTCAACTTCAACTTGTTTGCATTGCACACTACACTCGCGAGGATTTAGTTCGTTTCTCACTTATTGTCCAAGCTCCACTAGCTGCTTACGCATCGAAAGTTAGGAGATCTCTTCTAAAAAAAAGTAATTAGACTGACTCTCAAACTAATTATTTTCTCACGATTTAGATTTAGAATACCAGAGTGACTTGAATTGTTAAACTTTATATACTTAATGTAGTTATGTAAAAATTAAAGTGTCGTCCTTTTTTTATAAGTAGCTCCAAACTTCATGGTTACCTCTCTTTTTTTTTTTACTTCTGAATTGTCAGTGATGTGACTTTTCATACCGACATATCAGTAAGACGTACTTCTGCCCCATCAATTTTCCGAATGCAAACATTAGACTTGGATCTCAACCTCACTTGTAATCTCGTGTAGCCCCCATTGCTGACCGTTCTTTAAACCCTTGAAAAGGACGGCATTAGGGTAGATGAATATCTCAAATTCTGGTCACAATTTAGAAAATCTGAGATTGAAACTTGAGATGGAAACGATTAACCAATTCAGAATTAGAATTCTAAATTGCTAGAATTGAATACTAAAAAAACACTTTAAAACAATCAACAATACGATTAATAAAAAGAAGGCGTTCTTATCACAAATAGTTTCAAAATTTATCCTAACCATCAAGATAATCCTTGAAATTGAAAATCAATCAATGTAGTCCCTGAAAATAGGTGTCGCAAATCAATGTGGTCATTCCGTCACAATTTTGTTCAAAATTCCGTTAAGTGCCGATGTGGCATATAAATGGGTCCCACAAGATTTATGAGTATTTATTACAATAGTCCATGAAATTGACTCACACCATCATACTAGTCCCTGAAATTGACCCACACCATCAAGATGGTCCCTAAAATAGAAAATCGATGAATGTTGAAAATAGGTATTGCAAATCAATATGATCCTTCCGCCACAATTCTGTTAAATTTTTTGTTATGTGCTAATGTGGATTTAATAATTAATTAAAATTTTGTCTAAATACCTTTTTGCACAATAGAATTTTTTTTCCTATAGTAGGACCTATTCCGAAGAGAGATCCCTTTCATAAATTCCTAAGAGACAGTTTGGAAATAGTTTTCAACCAACAACAAACGCATCTCGGTTATAACCTCATTATCTCAAGGCAGACCTCGCCGTTCTTTGAGTCACTAGACCAACAGTGAAGCATCGAACAAGCTCTCCAAGATTAAGGTTGTGAGAATGTTGATCTCTCAAATGTTAGTAGTGATGTCTAAGAAGTCGTTGCCAATCAGCCAAGCCGTCGCCAAAGGTGATTTCGATCCAGGTTTAATTCGGTGAAGGGTGTCGAAGTGTGTAAAGATGGCTGTATAGAGATTTTTTTTTTTAAAGAATAGACAACGAAGGAGGTAGAGGAATATGGACTGGGATCATAGTTAATTGCAGTGATTAAATGACTGGGTTTTTGGGTTCACAACTTTTTACTAACTATTAAATTGTTAAACCTATTTGTAATTTTTTTTTATAATTTAATTAGACTTGTGTGATCCATTTATGTGTCACATTAGCACATAACAGAATATTTGACAGAATTGTGATGGAAGGACTACATTGATTTGGGAAACTTACTTGCGAGACTACATTGATTAATTTTTAATTTTAGGGACTATTTTAATGTCGCGGGTCAATTTCAGGAACCATAGCAACACTTAACGAAATTTTTAACAAGATTGTGATGGAATCACCACATTGATTTGCGACACCTATTTTCAATTTCAAGGACCATCTTGATGGTGAGAATCAATTTTAGGAATTATTTGTGATAAAAACCCTAAAAAGAATGTTTTCTCCACACCTTTGTGAAGAGACATCTCAAGAGAATAATTAAAAATTATAATGACGCAAACCATAATTTTGCTTATGGGTATAGAGTGATTTTTCATTGTGATTCGAATACGACGTCATGTATTATTATATAATAACATGTGGCATATTATTCTATATTTCAGATACATTAAAAAATTTCTCATGAAAATATATCATTCCTCAATTTTCATGGAAACTTGTTTGTTGACTTACAAATTCAATTGTCATGGGTGAGAGATAGAGAAGTCAAAGAATGTTATTGTTGTTTTTTTTTGAAGGAAAACTAACAAAAAAAAATTTTAGTTTTAATAAAAAAGAATAAATAAAGGTGTAGTGAATAGTACCACAAAAATGTAAAAATGTAGATTTTGTTTAAAAGTGAACAGTAACAAAAGTGTTTAGTTAAAACTTTTTTTTTTGGGTCAAAAACGTTTAATTTGAAAAATTTACCCATTAAAAAGCAGCATAATAAGCAAAAGTCAAATAACACTGTAACTGAAAAGTAAAATAACATCTTATAACTCAAACAAAAATATCCTAGAGGACACAACAATCCGAGGAAATAAATTTAATCGCCCAAACAAATAGAGAAAAAATGTTGAAATTTTACAAAATAACGCAACTATGAATATTGTCATCACTGAATAAAGTGAAAGGATCAATTGCTATATTTTCATCCATCATCGTCGCCGCCATCATATCCTGCTGTTGCGGCAGTTGGTTATCTGGAGAAATTCTAAAATCCGGCTGATATGCCGTCCACATGGTCCGAACACACCCACAGACAGAGGACGTTTCCAGTATTCTCTCCCCACCAACCCAAGGGGAGGAGGACAAAAGATCCAGTAAGTTATCAGGGTTGCTTCCTTTGACTTCTTTGGCGCCGTCGTTCCCTTCTTTGCTATGATTCAAAGCATCAATGTCACGTTCCGTGTTCTTCATTAGTTGCTTATTTTCATGTTTATTCCCAAAATTTTTTTTTTTTTTTTTTTTTTTTTTTTTTTTTTTTGGGGAAACCTCGGCGGTACGAGGTAAATATATTGAAAAGAAAATAAGTTACACTTAGTCAGGGGGGACATGAACCTTACCCCTCATAGAGCAAGAAAAGCGAAATACAAAAAGAGAGGGGGACATACACCTAACCTCTTTTAGGAAAGGAAGTACAAGAAAAAAAGAGGGGGGGACATAGACCGTACCCCTCTTGAGAAGCAAGATACAAGGAGAGGAATATGTGGACATATGCCCAAACTCTTCTATAAACCTTAAAAGGTAAGAACCTGCAAAACAAGCTGCAAAACGAAAAAGGAAATCCAAAAAGGTTAGGTAAAAAGGGAAATCACACATCAAGAAGGGGAAACAAACCTGTAGGCTGGCATGCCTAAGAAATCTGATTGCAGAAAGGGAAGGATCTCTATAGGGGGAACAGAATGCCAAACAAGAGAAGGTGAGAGAAGCCCTAAATTGGCTAATTTGTCAGCAACAACATTCCCTTCTCGAAATATATGAGAGCAGCGGAAAACCATGTTCTGCAAATGGAGAATACAATTGTTCCAGCGTGTCTGAAGCGACCAAGGAGGAGAGAAAGATCCAGAAGCAAAGCATGATATTACACTAGAAGAGTCGCTTTCAAGCCATAGATTATGCCAACCTCGGGCATGAGCCAATTCGACAGCAAGGATGACAGCATAGAGCTCCGCATAGAAAGAAGTACAATGACCCAAGCTTAGGGAGAAACCACCAAGGAAAAAACCCGAAGAGTCGCGGAAAACCCCGCCACAAGCCGCAGGACCCGGATTACCTTTAGCAAGGCCATCAGTATTCACTTTGACCCAAGAAAAATGAGGGGGGTGCCAAAGAACAGGGATAATATAAGGAGCTTTACAAGGCTTAGCCGAGATTCCAAGAGAGACTAAAAGTTGCCTATCCAAAATGCCTCGAACATGACCAGGAGTGAGAGCTCCAACCTGCCTAATCCAGGTCAAGGTGGAACGGCAAAGATGTGGGAAGGAAGGGGTTTTGCTTTCAAACTTCACTTTATTACGCATCTTCCAAATAGCCATTAGTAAGAAAAACCCTGAAGCTAGCCAGACATTGCGAAGTTGTGGAGAAAAATGCTTGGACACAAAAGCAAGCCATAAATTAGAGAGTGAGCTCGTAGGCGGAATAGTAGTGCCAAATTGGGTAGCTAGCCAACGCCAAGCACGTTGTGCAAATTCACAACTAGAGAATAAGTGGTCAATAGATTCAGAGTTCTTGTAACATAGTTGGCATATTGGAGCCAGCGGGATGCCCCGTCGCTGAAGTTGATCCTCTGTTGGAAGCTTGTTAGAAAGAATCTTCCAAACCAAAATAGAGTAGCGAGGTGGAATGAAAGGACGCCAGATAGTGGAAGCCCAACTCTTAATAGGAAACCGATGGCGAACAATTTCATAGCCATCGGAAAATGAAAAGGCTCCAGATGTGGAAGCTTCCCAAATTAAAACATCTTTATCCTCATCAATTGGAAGAGGCATTTCTAAAATTTCTTTAGTTAGGTCTGGAAAAGTAGAAGAGAAAATAGAAGGAATAACCCATTTTCCCATACGAATAATATTTGAGACCTTAGTACGAGATAGAGAATGAGCAATCTCAGTTGCACCCACGATGTCCACAATAGGCGTATCCAACCATTTATCAACCCATAGGGAAGTAGTAGAGCCATTGCCAATCACCCAACGACAATTCTGAAACAAGATATGAAGAATGGAATTAATACCAGGCCATATAGAAGATCGCTTGTAACTACAAGAAAATAAACGACCATGTAGCTGGAAACGTTCTCGAAAATAAATACTCCAAGGAGAATCAGAAGTAATAATAACCCATCCAAGTTTTAAGAGAGCTGTAGTATTAAGAGAGCAAAGATCACGCAAACCCAAACCACCTTCATTCTTGGGTGCACAAGTCTGACGCCAAGAAACAGTAACAAACTTCTTGGAGGTCACATCACCAGACCATATAAAATTGCGGGCACATCGCGAAAGAGACCTCAGCAAGGAAGAAGGCCACTTATAAATAGAAAAACTATGCAAGAGCATGCTCTGAAAAACTGATTGTATGAGTTGAACTCTTCCAGCCATAGATAGAAGTTTCCCCTTCCAACCAGTTAACTTAGCTTTAGCTTTATCTGCCAAGGCTTGAAGATGACTCCTCTTAGGCTTGCCACAAAAGATTGGGACTCCTAAATAGACAAAAGGAACTTTACCTTCTTTGAAACCCAAGGAAGTCTCAACCACAACTTTGCGATGCCTTGAAGTAGAGCCTAAGTAGAAAGTACTTTTTGCCTTATTGATAAATTGACCAGAGGCCTTACTATATCTATCAAAAAAACGTTGCAAATTACGCAGGGTGGCACCATCACTTCTACAAAAAATGAATAAGTCATCTGCATAGAGGACATGAGAGGGAGAGATGCAGCCTCTTGGAGCAAAAATTGGCTTAGTAAGCCCATCGAGTTGAAGTCGACTCAGACCCCTTGATAAAGCCTCTTCAGCAAGACAAAAAAGTAATGGAGAAAGAGGATCCCCTTGGCGCACTCCTCGAGAGCAAGAGAAAAACCCATGCGGGGAACCATTGATTAAGATGGACAATTTAGCAGATCTTAAGATAGTAGAAATCCAGTCCATAAAACAAGTGGAAAACCCAAAGTTAGTAAGCACCCGCAATAGAAATGACCAATCTAAAGTATCAAAAGCCTTAGCTATATCAACTTTAACTCCCATATTACCACCACGGGATTTTTTGTCAAGCATATTGAAACATTCTGAGACCAATCCAATACAATCTGTGATATGTCGCCCAGGTATGAAAGCGGCTTGTTGTGGAGATATAATGCGTTGAACAACATTAGAAAGACGAACTGCCAAAATTTTGGGGATAATCTTGAAGAGAAAATTTGCCAAAGCAATAGGTCTAAATTGGGTCATAGAAATAGCGTCTTCCACCTTCGGTATCAGAACTAAGAAATTACTGTTGGCATTAGGGTATAGCCAATTTGATTGGAAGAATTGCTTCACAAATTGAGTAACATCAAAGCCAACAATATCCCAACAATGGTGATAGAACAAACCTGGAAAACCATCAGGCCCGGGCGCACTGGAAGCATTTAGAGAGAAGACTGCCTCCTTTATTTCCTCATCAGTAGGTAATGCAGATAAAATATCATTTTCAGAGTCAGTGACCATTGGCTGAATGACCTCACAAACCTCATCAATGCCTGAAGGGGTGAAAGAAGAGCCGAACAAGGTCTGATAGAAATTAACAATATGGTTCTCAATTGCCTGTGGATCAGTAAGAAGATTATTTCCCTCAAGAAGACCACTGATACGAGAGCTGGAAGATTTAATACGAGCATAAGCATGAAAGAAAGAAGAATTTTTATCCCCTTCAGTTAACCACTTAACACGAGCTCTATCTTTCCAAAAGGCCTCCTGCATTTTAAGAGACTCCATCACTGTTGTCTTGGCGACAATCTCCTCTTCAAAAAGATCATTATTGATGCCCTCAGTTGAAATTCTTTGTTGAATCATAGAAAGATTGTGTCGAGCGTTAGCCACTCTATTATGGACATCACCAAAAACAGAAAAGTTCCATTGACGCAAGCAGATTTTTAGAGCTTTTAATTTTTGCAGAATGATAAACATAGGGCAACCAGAGGCAACTGTATTCCTCCAACACTGAGTTACAGTTTCTCGAAATGATGGATGTTGAACCCACATTGACTGAAAACGAAAAGGACGATGACCACTACTCAAAGCTCTAGAACCAGAAAAGATAAGAGGGTTATGATCTGAGACTACCTTTGGCAACGTTATGCAGTTAGAGTGAGGCCAAGAATCAAACCAACTTATATCACACAAAGAACGATCTAACCTTCTTTCAGTGCGACCACGAAACCTCCAACCATTAGACCATGTAAAAGCTGCCCCAGAGGTGTTCAAGTGAGTAAAGTTACAAGAGTCAGACATGTAAACCCTAAGGCATATAAATAAGCTATCTAATGTGAATAATATATACTCTTATCTCTTCCCATTCTCTCTGTATTTTTTTTTCTTTTTATATTTTATTTCCAACAAGGATTTGTTTATTGGTAAATTATTTCCATGGCAGTCTTTGGAATGGATTACATCATTAATGGGGCTTTAACTATGTTCACATATACAATAACAACAAAGCCTTATCCTATTAAGTGAGGTAGACTATATGAATCCTAGAACGTCACTGTCTTTGATTTTGTGCCAAATCTTTCGTTGGCTCCAAGTACTCCATGTTTATTCTTGAAACCTCTGAGTCTTTCTAAGTATTCCTCTACCCTTTTTGTCCTGAGTTTCTGTCTCATAATCTTTTTTTTATATTTTTTTATTTTACAGGAGCATCTGTAGGTCTTCGTTACATTCCCAAACCACCTTAACTGATTTTCTCTCATCTTATCTTTAATTGTGACCACTCTTACTTTACTTTGATATCCTTATTTTTAATGTCACCCTTTCTCGTGTATCCACATATCCAACGAATCATTCGCATTATTAAAAAATATATGAGGGCCCAACTCGACCTGGCCCGCCCAGCCAAAGCATCCGATCCCTAATGGGCGGGCCAATCCAACTCAACTCAAAAAATCAAATAGGAAGCAACAAAAAAAAAAAAGTCTATTAAACGAAACTGTCTTCGAGGCTTGCAGAAAGGCTAGTTTTTATTGTATGTGAGTGGGCTTAAGGTTATGACCCAACTCTTCTATTTATCTATATGCTGGCTTCGAGTGGGTTGGGGATTAGGCAAACGAACCAAACGGGGAGCTTGAAAGTCCAAACAGGACGGGTCAAGGTGTTGGAGCCCAACAGTTGGACTGCCCTGCGCGCCGAGTTCGAGCGAGCAGCTACCTGTTAAGCTCTAAAACCCCAACGGAAGAAATCGCCAAGGAAAAAAGCAAGAGCCACAACAATGTCGCAGTTCTGGAAACCAGGGACCGAGAAGCCCCGCCTCGTCGACGACGAAGAGGGCGGCGTCCTTTTCTTCAATTCCCCTTCTGGGTATTCGAACATTGAGCGGCAGAGGCAAAGGCTGCCCGTGTTCCGGTACCGCACCGCCATTCTTTACCTGGTGGAGACTCACGCCACCACCATCGTAGTCGGCGAAACCGGCAGCGGCAAAACCACCCAAATTCCTCAGGTTTGCTTCTTTTTTCTGAAACCCAAGATTTTTTTTCGTACTTTTCAGTAACCCGAGTGGAGCTTTGGTGTTATTTGTTAGTTTCGAATTCAGAATTTCTATTGAATTGATGAATTGAAGTGGGTTCAAAGTGTTTATGATTTGTCTACCGAAATTGCAGTACCTCAAAGAAGCCGGTTGGGCTGACGGAGGGCGGGTTATAGCGTGCACCCAGCCAAGGAGGCTGGCTGTCCAGGTGATTCATTGTTTTAGCTATTCCCAGTTTATTAAGCATAGCATTGCTTGCATAATTTGTTTCATTAATTTCATCAGGTAGCTATTCCCAGTTTTACTAAAGTGTTCGAAGTCATCTGAAAGTTGTGGTATTTGCGCGAATGTTCAAACCGTGCTTGAAAATCTTCGCATTGAAGATTTCTTATTGCCTGAATTTCAATGTTGAAGCATTTATTTCAATGTTGAATTAATGCTTTCATCGAACCCTCTTTATCTTTCTTGTTATGCAGCTTTTAGTTTGTAAATACATTTTTAGAGATGTCTCGGTAGAAAGTAACTGGTTCTCCTCTCCTAAGGAAAAAGTGAAACTTTTGGCCGCTTTATTTATCTAAACTTACATCCAAACCCGGTAGACATTAAGATAAAAACTTTATGAATATACACAACTGACAGTAAATGTTATGGACTAATATTGATGGCCTTAACTAAAGCTGAATCTTAAGGTTTCCCTTAAGTAACACTTTTTTTTTACAACTAAATGGTGGTACTGTTGTGCAGGCAGTTGCTGCAAGGGTCGCGGAAGAAATGGGGGTCAAGCTTGGGGAGGAAGTTGGCTACACTATAAGATTTGAAGATGTTACAAGTACAATGAGACCCATTATTAATCATTTTCAGCTCTGACTTTCTTTTGATGGATTGTATTTTCACATACCATATCTCTTGTTGGATTGTCTGCAATGCCATTTATCATGTTTGTAGTTCCATGTTGTGAATGATGGTTTTCCTGTTCTGGCAGCGCAGGGTGTAACTATGATAAAGTTTTTGACTGATGGTGTGCTACTCAGGGAAATGATGGATGATCCTCTTTTGACTAAATACAGGTACTAGCTATCATTTTTGTAACGTATTTACTGCCTTCCTAGAACTGATACAAAAGTGTCTTTAATAATGAGATATGACATACTTGCTGCCCATTCCTTATGGTGTGCAAAGTGAAATTCAATGTCTTTTTTACATTGATAGGTTGTGGCTTGTAGAAAATTAACTAGGATTTCTTTCTTTTTTCTTTTGTTTTGTATTTGTTTTTGGTGAAGGGAGAGTTATTTGCATGAAAAAGATGGTTATTATTATTATTACTACTATCTTTCTATTAACTTTCATTTTCCTCACAATCTCTTCTGATTTGGTTGTCAGCGTCTTAATGGTTGATGAGGCTCATGAAAGGTCTATCGCAACTGACATTTTATTGGGTCTCCTGAAAAAGGTATCAGCTAAAAAATCATATCTTGTTGCCTTACAAAACAACAAAAGATTTTTGGTTTTTAGTGTTTTCTTTTGGCATTTTTATGATATGTCTGTTGAATCCTGAAATTCTAGATCCAACGACGTCGACCTGAGCTGCGTCTGATTATCTCATCTGCCACAATTCAAGCAAAGTCGATGTCTGATTTCTTTCGGCCCAGGTTTGTTTTTAGCATTTGATCACAGGATTTTGTTCTTTCGTTCTTTGGGTTACTAGTATACTATTGCCTGCTTGTGATTACTTAGTTTTCTGTGGATTGTAATCACTGCCCTGAAAAGTGAAAAGTCGGCAAATTTATATTCACACTGTTCTTTACAGGAATATATGATTTGTTGATTTATTGTCGGTGGTAAAATACACCTAGAAATTCTGCCATTACATTTATCTGTGTATATCATGAGCATTTGTGTATAATAAACTTGAAATGTAAGTGTTGATATCTTGTTTTATGGTAAACCAGAAGAAGTCGTCGCAGACCAGATGGAGAGGATCTTGCACCAAATATGGAGCCTGCAGTCCTATCAGTTGAGGTAAGTTCCTGTAAGATAATGGTTCTCTCTCTCTCTCTCTCACACACTCATTCACTTATCGCAGAAGAAACTTTATATGGCGGTGCAAAAAGTTTTGAGCTTACTCTACTGTTAGTTAGTTATATAAAAACTGAGACATCAAGAATTTCTTTTTTGTTTTCAGGGTAGAGGGTTTAATGTACAAATTCATTATGTGGAGGAGGCTGTCTCCGACTATCTTCGGGCTGCTGTGTCAACTGTATTATTGATCCATGACCAGGTAGCTGATATTTGGATGACTACTGAGATATATTATAGTATTGGAACCAATGGGAGATATTCTGGTTTTATTGTATAGGAACCAATGGAAGATATTTTCAGTTCTACTACAAAACCTTACTGATTTTATTGTATAGGAACCAATGGGAGATATTCTGGTTTTTCTTACTGGTCAAGATGATATTGATGCTGCTGTACAGCTGATTACTGAAGAAGCTCAAAACCGCGGAAAGAATTCATCAGGTGCAGAATCTTTAGCAGATTTATTATTACTAATAGTAAATATTTGTTTTAAAAATCCGAGTAGGGTTTAGGGTTTAAAAATCTAATTTTTAAGATTCTGCTACATGCATCAATTTTTATAAGGATTATGTCTTCATGTTTCAGGATTGATGCTTGTGCCGCTTTACTCAGGACTTCCACGTGCTGAGCAGGTTTACCACACTTTGTGTACTTAGATGAAGTAGACTATTCTTGCTGGCTTGCGAATTTCTTTCAAATTCTGATTTTGGCCTCTATTTTTCTGCTTTTTAGGAGCTGGTGTTCACTCCTACTCCCAGAGGGAAGAGGAAAGTAGTGATATCAACCAATATAGCAGAGACGTCAATAACTTTGGAGGTAACACATATACTAAATAGGGTGATAGCTGTAAGACTTAAGCTTTCACTTTGAAGCAATTAGGCACTGCATCATCATCTGGCCATATTCCTTTAATTGGTACAGGGCGTTGTCTATGTTGTTGACAGTGGCTTCTCGAAGCAGCGTTTCTACAACCCGGTATATTCGTCCTCTCTCTCTCTCTCTCACACACACACACGCACACATTTATTAAAGCGAGTATGTTCATTGCCTGATGTATATACTGACTGCAGGACTCGCCTTCCCGCCACTTACGTATAAGAATTGCTATGTTGAAGATTATGTACTTTGTTTGGTTTAATAAGAATCTTTGAACTTGTGATTCTTGCTGACACTGGAACATTGATATCCAAGGCCTATCTGACTGTTCTTATTTTTTTTTTTTTTTACTCTATATCTACTTTTCATAGATAACAGATATTGAAAATCTGGTAGTGGCACCAATATCCAAGGCATCTGCTAGACAAAGGACTGGTAGGGCAGGAAGAGTTCGGCCTGGGAAATGTTACAGGTCTGCACCCTTTATGGTTATTTTACTTCACTTTGTTGTTCCACGAACTTGTGCCATATTGTGAAAAGACCTTATGTAATGTGTTAGTTTTGCGGATGCAATTAGTTCTAAGACACTCCTCAAAATTTTCGAGAACAGTTATATTGTTGTTAAAAAATAAAAAGAAAATCACTAGTGAATTGTGAGTTTAAGTTTGTAGACAAGTTATCAATCTTATGTGCAGACAAGATTATTATATAGGCTGACAGAGATATACTTCCCATAAGAAGTAGTATGCAACGGATACAGAATAAGTCCTGATAAGACTATTTTGATGGATGCTTTGTAAACTAATAACCATTTCTCTTTATGCTAAATCTGAGTCCTAACAAAGTTGCTTTTCCCCTTTATGTTTCCATGGCTAAAACAAGGCTATATACGGAAGAGTATTTTGCAAAGGAAATGTCTGATGAGGGGATTCCAGAGATACAGAGGTCAAATCTTGTGTCCTGTGTGATTCAGGTATTCTCTTATGGTGCAAGGCCGTGCTTTTCATTGCCAGTTGGCCTCCATCTGGAGCGCCCTGTATACGTCTCAAATATGTGATATGGCTATCCCATAGTTCTAGGACATACAATAGTCTATGAACTTAATGTTAGAATATTCGTTTCAAATTAATCAAATTTTGCATGAATCTCATGCCTGCAGACTTAAGTGATTCTTTTGTGTGCAATACTTTGATGTTTAATAATTGACTATGAGCTGAGAGCTTTCTTCTGGAATGTAGATGCTAATAGTGTCTTCTTGCCTTCCAGTTAAAAGCCTTGGGAATAGATAATATCCTGGGTTTTGATTGGCCAGCATCTCCTTCTTCCGAAGCGATGGTTCGAGCGCTTGAAGTGCTTTATTCACTTGGAGTCCTAGATGATGATGCAAAACTTACTTCGCCAACTGGATTTCAAATTGCTGAGTTTCCATTGGTATGTTGCAAAAGAAATGTGTGATCTTTCTGCTTCTGCACAATAATTCCAGTTTGTTGTTATATTGGATTTGTATGCCACAATTAATGGAATGCAGTGTGGCAGTTGCATTCGTTTTTTATGTCTCCCACTAATATCTTTTCTTGAGCGAACCACCTTCTCAAATGCATTTAGTGAAGCAGTTGTGAAAATACTGGTTTCATATGTCGTTTTTGTCGTCTGAAATTCTTCATATTTTTTTTTATGTTTACACTTCTGTCCTGGTTGCTGTAAATAAGAATTTGACTAATTTGTTTAAATTAAATGTTTTGTAGGAACCAATGATTGCAAAAATGATATTATCTTCAGGTGAACTGGGGTGTTCAGAAGAGATAATTACCATTGCTGCCGTTCTCTCCATTCAAGTAAATCCCATTAATTCTCTTAACACTACTGAATGTTTTGTACATTTTTCTTCTCTCCAACTCACCATTAGAATCAAATTATTGAAGAACAACCTAAATATGCATATATATTTAGGTTGCACATTCATTACAATGAGCCACATTCAGTTTTACAGAAAATATCTCAATTTGTACTTTGTAGACTAATGCGACTTGAAAAGAAATATTCCATTCAGTACTTCACAATTAAAATGTTTGTCCTGCAGACTATCTGGGTTTCGGGTAGGGGATCGCAGAAGGAACTGGATGAAGCCAAGTTGAATTTTGCTGCTGCTGAGGTACTAAATTTCAAATTTTTTAATGGAATATATATTCAACTTGTCTAATCTTTCTATGCTCAGTACTGTCCTGTTTGATATTCTTGATTCCATGCAGGGCGACCACGTGACTTTCCTAAATGTCTACAAAGGTTTTCTTCAGTCTGGTAAATCGCCGCAGTGGTGCCATAAGAACTTTGTAAACTACCAAGCCATGGTTTGTATCAGTATTTAGATTGATCAATTTTCCAGACGGTGGTCGATGCACCTTTTTAAAGTGACATATTTCTTTTGTGCAGAAAAAGGTTATTGAAATTAGAGGGCAACTCAGAAGAACGGCTCAGAGATTAGGCGTTGTCTTGAAATCTTGTGAAAGAGACACAGTGGTAAGTTTTTGCCATTCAGTATAAAAATAAGAAACGGTTTTTCTTACAATCCAATTGTCATCAAGCATCCGAAGTTCCCGACCCAAGTATGACTGATTCATTTTCTTATGGTCCTCATTTGAGAGCATACTTTCCTAGAAACCTGGAAATTGTATCTTTTTCAATTTTTTTGGGGGTGGTAAAGGGCTTTCTTTTTTCCGGTTTCTGAATATTTCTACTGTTTACATCTTGCAGGTAGTGAGGAAGGCAATTACTAGTGGGTTTTTCGCTAATGCATGTCGATTAGATGTGAGTAATTTTCTTTGTTACTTTTGCACTAATGCTTTATTTCTTTTGGTTTTATGAGTTTCAACCATTTTCTTTCCGGTTAAAACTTTTTTTTAAGTTCACCTTGTCCTCTTTTATTAGATTGTTATTTTATATTATACCACGATGGTTTGTGCAAAATTTTCTTACTTGATGTTTGATAATTGTTCCGTTGTCTGAACTCTGAAGGCATCAAGTCACGACGGGAAGTACAAGACTATTAGAGGTTCTCAAGAAGTTTATATTCACCCATCATCCGTGTTATTCAGGTAAGTAAAGAATTCTTTACACAGGGACTGCTTGCCATTAACTTTCATCATTTGATTCCCCCCTCCCATCCGTCATCCATTTCTTAACTTTAATCGCATATACGTTCTCAAATTATGCCTTGCCGGACCTAGGTAGCAACGTTTCAACTGTTATTCTTTTCGCCTTTCAGTCACTATCTTTCTATTAGAGCTTAGCGGCAGATGATCTGAAGCTGTGTTAATTCATTTTGCTTGCAGAGTTAATCCCAAGTGGGTTCTGTACCATTCTCTTGTCTCAACCGACAAGCAGTACATGCGGAATGTGATTTCGATAGATCCTTCTTGGCTCACAGAGGCAGCTCCACATTTTTACCAGCACCAGAGACTCAACTCGATGGCTCGCTAATCCTGCCGTCGGTGTCGATGTTGCTCATTATAACCTAATGACCTCGATATAACTTGGTTCTGGAGTTTTGCTGTAAATAAAACGTGCTTATGTTCTTATTAGAAAAATTTACCCAAAAGGATTAACACCATTTCAAATTTGTCTGTAAATTGTATCTTTTACAAGTTTCGTTCTTTCTTCCAACCAAATGGACCAATTGTTTCAAACAAAACCATTCACTAATGGATTAGGTGGAATTGGAGTGTTATTGCCTCACCACTTGCATGCTCATTTTCAATTCTTTTATTTATTTAATATTTAATTTTTATAATGACTCGTTTGAAAATACTTTTAAATTGAATGAAATTATTTTTGGGTTCAAAAGCACTTTAAGTGTTTTTTGCTTCTCGCAGGAAGTATTTCAAGTGTTTTTTTTTTTTTTAAAATTTACTTGCATTTTAATTACTGATTGATTAATTCAAAAAACACTTTTTTATAAAAATACTTGTAGTCACTTTTAAAAGCACTTACAAATGAGTTAGAAATTTTGTTTTTATTTTTTGAAAGAATCCCATCTTGCTCTTATCAAAACATCACAATATTAAAAATAATCGAGAGTCGAGCGCTAAATTGTTGAGATAGTAAGTATTCTCCATAAAATTACGTAAAAGAAAATTTTAATGAGAAATCATCCTTGACGATATCTCACTCCTTCCCTAACGAACCGCCTCTCACTGCGGCTTCACCATTGGAGGGTTCTTGGTAAGCCATCGAATTGCAAATGAACTCGGGGCAGATGCAGTTAATTTGGCTGTTTGTGTTTGGTTTGCTTGCTTAATTATTGATACACTTCACTGGGTCATACATGCTGTGACATCTAAATTTTCTTTTGCTCCAAATTTTTTATTAAATGATTTAAAACTTCTTTGAAAGTGCTTATAAAATGATTGAAAGTGTTTTTAGTGAAACTGTTTTTGAATTCTAAAAGCACTTAAAACGCTTTTCCATAATTTGCTTACATTTTTACTAACGATTTTTGGTTTTACAAATACTTTAATCAAAAGTACTTTTAATCATTTTAAAAATACATTCAAATCAGTGATTGGCACTAAAATTTCTAAAATGCTTATTAGACCCCTTCCACATGGGTATTTAGACGGCTACTCGGTCCTGGTAGAGCATTGCTTTGACCATAAGGGGGCGTTTGTTTGCCCTCACTAAAGGGTACTGGACTGGACTGGACTAATGATTAGTCCAGTCCCATGTTTGTTCCTGACAGGGACCAGGTTTAATGAGACTAAGTCTCACTAGCCTAGACTAAATCAGAGACTAGCTGGTCTTAGTGAAACCCCTAAAAAACCATGGGACTAGCTAAGACTGTCCCCTTTCTCCTCCTCGCCTTGCTCCTTGACCACTCACATTCGAAAGTCATTGGACTAGATGCTTTTCACAACCAATTTTCATATAAAATACCAAATTGAAGAAAAGATTGGAACGGACAAGGGAGAAAAAGATGGAAAAAAAAGAGGGAGAGAATGGGGCGGTAAGGAAGGATTAAAGGGATAAAAAAATAGGATAAAAATAAAATATTAATAATTATGGATTAAATAATATAATATTATAGTTTGTTAATTATCCTGCTTGTTAGTCTGACACTGCACCAAACGCTTCACTAAGCTAGTCCAGCTTAGTCTAGTCTAAGCCAGTACAGCTTAGTCCCTGAAGCTAGTCCAGTCCGAGACAGTCCGGTGCAACAAACGCACCCTAAGATTACTACTATAAGATATGTGTGTTGGGCCAATTAGTTGGGTGGTGTGCATCTACTATTACGTTTGAGTCCAAATCTATCTTCTCGTAAGTCAGAATGGTTTAAAATAGTGTTTTCTTTAAAAAATAATCTTGATTATCCTAACTACTAGTCCAGAGCTTGTCATGTGCATGGGATACAAGGCTCCTTATATTGATGAAGAAAGAAAAAACTAGAAAGCAAGCTGAAGCTATTTCTTCACTATATATCAACCCACTTGTACCACTGTGCAGTCTGCAGACCAAGTTGGCATTGAAAATGCTCAGTTCTTTGATTATTTAATTCAGATTCCGTAAATAATTAGAACTACAGCTCACTGATGAAGCTTCATATGGATTTGTGTTGGTAGCTAGGCTATATTATTAATTCGTTTCTACATACTATGCGTTGGAATCATGACATGTTGGTATGTTAGTCTCCTCCTCGGGTGAATACTTGTTATGCTTTATCTTCAATCCAACTTAACATGTCATCCATATAAAGTAAGAAAAACTAATGAAAATGGTTTAAAAATTTTGAATTTTAATGATAAGGACAAAATAAAAAGTAAAGTGAATAGTATCATAATTAATTTTTTAGTGTAAAAATATGGTTTTTCGTTAAAGTGAACAGTACCGGGAGCTTTTCGTTAAAGTTTCCTATAAAGTATTTAGTTACTACGTGGTTATTTTAATTGATAAGAGCCTTAAGATGATACATATTTTAAAGAGCAAATTGTAACAATAATTTATCAACTAAAAATTTATGATCATTGGCCGCTTAACTCGTCAAAATATGCAGTTATGGTCATTTTTGTTTATTCCGTCAAAATAAGTCACCTGCCACACAAATGAGGCTAAGCAGAGTGTATCATGGTTGTGGGTACATTATCAGTTTGTTTGTGGAGTCCATCCACCATGGCTCCTTGTCCTCCTCAGCGCGCGCGAGGTTGCTGGACGAGAATTGCCGGAAGTGGTACGAGGGAAGAGGCTGTCAACGACGGGGAAGGAGGAGACAACGCCATTTTGGATGTGTTGAAGGTGTAAAGGAGGCATGGCATGGAGGGTCAAGGGAGGCGTGTCATGGTTGTGGGGTATTTTTGGTTTTCTATATTTTCTCTTTAATTTAGCCTCATATGTATGATACATGACTAATTTTGATGGAAATATTGATGGAATTGATGAAAATGACCATAGTTGCATGTTTGAATAAGTTAAAAGACCGATGGTCACATATTTTTACTTGAGGGATCATTGTTCTAATTTGGTTATAGTTGATAGACCGTTGTTACAATATTCTCATTTAATTCCCATATTTTTCCCTTGATTTAGCCTCATATGTGTGGCACGTGACTAATTTTGATGGAAATGTTGACGGAATTGACGAAAATGACCATAACTGCACATTTTAATAAGTTAAGGGACCATTGCTCAAATTTGGTTAAAGTTGAGAGACCGTTGTTACAATTTTCTCATTTGATTCCCATATTTGTCCCTTGATTTAGCCTCATGTGCATGGCAAATGACTCATTTTGACGAAAAATCTGACGGAGTTGACGAAAAGAACCATAGTTACATGTTTTTATGAGTTAAGGGACCACTAATAACATATTTTTAGTTGAGACACCGTTGCTTTAATTGGGTTAAAATTGAAAAAACATTACTACAATTTCTTCTATTTTAAACTATTTTATCGAGATGGAGATTTGATCTTCGGATGCAAAAATACATGCACGTTATTCTGACTAACTAGCCTAACTTATATGTGCATAATTCGATGAGTGTGTGCATTTATATTTACAGTGATTCATTACTTATTAATCCAAAACTATGCAATAATTAATGGCATTGTGGAGCAAGTATAGAAGGATATATTTGGTAAAATTATTTTAAAATCCAAAATGGGCAGGTAGCTTTTTCTGTAAACCTGCTACATTCTATAAATTACCAACTTTTGTTCGTACTTGTTCAAAATCTATACGAAGGAAAAGAGGGATTTTGCTAATGTCACACAACTTGTTTGAGTTTTTTGTCCATTTTTTTCTGATGCCACAATTTGCACGGTATTGATCTCCATTCAAACCTAAACAAGTAGCAAATTTTCCTTCTCATTCACATTTTTCATTTACAAAGCTAAGTGTCTCTGGATATGTCTAGACAAGCTTTGTTCATCATTTTCCTAGTCCTCCAACTAGTCCATTTGGGAAGTGGTCGGATTGTCAGAGACTACGGTCTTATATCCGATGGAATAAACGACGAAATAAGCCGATCTTCGATCCTCGAAGCACTGAATCTTAAAGCAGATTCTGTGACTTGTGAACCAACTTATGGCTTCTTGCCTTGTGCAACTTCAGTTTGGGGGCTGCTTTTCCTGGTAATCGTCTACGAGGTCTTGCTCTCCCTTGCAGACCAGTATGTTTCAAAAGGGTCTGAATTCTTTTTTGAATTGTTTGGGACTGGTATCTTTGGTGCTAGCGCTTTCCACATGCTTGGCATGATTCCACAATTTGGAATGGTTCTTGGTAAGCTCCTTAATTTCTTGCTCCTTCTCAAGCCTCAGCATGTGCTGTTTGTTATTAGTTCATCGATCGTCTTCCTCTCCCCCATGAAATCTATTATGCTATATTGTTTGTATGAATACTTTAAAAAAGTCCCTCCAAACTTCGTTTCATAGTAATAGACAAGTAAAACACCATTTTGAAGAAGAAAAAAAAAACCCTGAATGGTCCGAGTATTTCTCACTGCGATAACAAGTGTTAATTTGGGGAACTACAATTATAAGAAAATGTAAAGTCAACAATGATATGTAATATGTCTTGTAAATTCATGATAAATGTTCAGAAGTTCTGGTTTTAAATCAAAGTAGAAATACAGATGACATGTAATATGTGTTGTAAATTCATAACAAAAATTCACATTTTGTTCTTCAGTAACCGGAGTTACAGCAACTACAACAACTGTGGAGGAAATGGCAGAAATGAGCATGGGCATGCTTGCAGGATCAACAATCATGATTCTTACCCTAATTTGGGGTTCTGTTGTTGCTTTCGGCAGCTACGACCTCTCGGATTCTCAAACTTCATCAAATCCAGAAAATAAGAAACCCTTCAGTTTCACTGGTTTACTTCGTCTCTGATTTCCACAAACACCAATCAACACACTCACTGAGAGAAATAGATCTAAAATATGATAACTTGATGTATAAGTAAACATGGCTGTGCAGGTTCTGGTGTAAGAACTGATGTCGAAACCCGAGATACTGCAAGAATCATGATGCTTTCGTTGATCCCATTTCTCATTCTTCAACTGGCAAAAATCTTGACTTCAACCACAGCAGTTCGAGTTGTGATCTTAGTTTCTTTACTGATTGCATCTGCATTCCTTGCCAATTACTTCATCTACCAGGTAACACAAAATTTCAAGAATAAAAAATTTGCCACGGCAATACTTAGTTGAACGACTGAAATAATAAGAATCCGAAGAAGACTTTTGATTGTTTAAGCAATGATGAACTCGGTGTAAGGTAGAAATGTTGTATTTGTGAACTTCTTAACTGATAGAAAACTATTATGCAGTTCTTTCAACCATGGATTCAGAACAGAAGGCATGAATATTTAATGCGTAAATACAGACCGGAAAACATACTGCCAAGTCTTCTGACAGTACTCGGAAACCCTAATGTATCCAATATAAAAGGGTAAGTACCCAGTTTATGTTTTTAGTTCACTCCAGCTGAATCACTGTAATGCCATGATCTCATCATTTAGTCGTTTTCTAAATTTATTTGCAGGCTGTTCCATAGTATAGACAAGAATCATAACACATACATATCAGCAGATGAACTTAGAGCATTGATCCTAGGAATACAAATAGAAGAATTTGGTCTGGATGACGATGATTATGTAGCAGAAGTGATGAAGCAATTTGATATCTCTGGCGACGCTCAAATAGCTGAGACGGACTTTGTGAATGGAATCTCAAAATGGATCAATCCAGTTATGCCCTCTGCCAACAGTAAAGGTCATGAACATAAATCGCTTTTCAGAAGAAATAATTCGAAGGTATATGTTCAGCCCTAGTAGAACTATAAATATATTTTTTGACAAAAGATATTGTACTTTAAACTATTGTAAAACCGTGGGAAGACGGACTTGAAATTACCTGCATAGGGGAGGAGCACATTTGCTCTGATGCCCACGTTTTCCTGATAGGACTATATTTCAATGCTTAGAAAAACTAGATTTTCAACCGGGTCATTAAATTGCACTTGCAGAATGAGAAAACTAAGGAAGATCAGCAGATGCCGCTGATCTCTAAGAAAAAGAAGACTAAAGTTGCTGATAAATCGTGGACGAATCTCCTGAAGGCTGTTTTTCTAATTATTCTAGGAACTGCCATGACGGTTTTTCTTTCAATTCCGCTCATGGTAAGTCTCCAAGAGTTCTCCACAGCTGCAAGCATCCCTTCTTTTGCGGTCTCTTATGTTGTGATACCCTTGTCTACAAACTACAGACTGGCACTGATGTCAGTAACGTCTGCCAGAGACAGGACGGAGAATGCAATTTCTTTAACACTTTCTGAGGTCTGTTTCTCTCCACAAACTCTAATATATTGTTTTAACTACAATAACACACTTAAGCGTCTTATGATGTAAAATACTTATTTTCACCGATTTCTGCTCCAAAAATCCGTCCCTAACACTTTCGGTTAGCCAAAACATAACACTGCAACCTCATATGATCAACATTATCTAACATTTGAATTGTTCTCTGCAGATTTACAATGCGGCGTTCATGAACAACATTTCGGGTTTGGTCATATTTTTGGCGCTTGTTTACATACGCAATTTATCATGGGACGTCTCTGCTGAAGTTTTAGTTGTTTTACTTATTTCGACAGCGGTTGGTCTGTCTGCCAGCTTCAGCAGAAAGTTCCCATTTTGGACAAGCATTCTAGCATACACTCTGTACCCCCTATCACTGCTTCTGCTTTATGTTCTTGTCGCTGTTCTCGGATGGTCTTAAGCCAGCAGTTTCGTTGCTAATCCAACTCAAACTTTACATGTTCTTCTCTATTTGAATTCAGCATATAACCTATGCATTGTATTAGATAGTTGTTGGTGGTAAGTAACAATATTATTACAGAGAAATATGCTTTTCTTAGCCACTAACTGTTACAGCAAATATAATTCAGACTGTAAATCAAAACACACTAACTAAAAGAAACGCACCGATTTGCCCCAACGTGGGGCTAGTACATCTTCCTTCACCAAATCAATTGTTTTTTTTTTTAAAGGAGACAACTAGTGGTAATCCACGGTTATCCACCGATTCTGGATCCAGAGAGGTTATAGAGGGAATTTCACCCTGTCCGTGGCCACAGTCAAGCAAGAAATTCCAAATTTTTATTTTTAATGATTTGGGCCCTAAATAACTTACTGTAAAAAGCTTCATTCAACCCTTAATATTCTAGTCTCTGTCATATAGACGGCAAATTCCTATTAATTGAAAAAAGAAAAACAAAACAAATGGTGTGCCTCATTTGTGTTCTCTATTTGATGTGCCTAAATTTATTCATCACCTTTTACCATAGCTTAGTCATCTAATTACGGTGGATAAATACACACAAACGCTGAAACACAATGTGTATCAGGTTCAAATTATGAGGAAATACAATTAAAGACACAAACACACAATCTTTCGTGATGATTCAAAATTGGCCTCAAGTTTAAACCATTATAAATAGAGAAAATTGTAGCAATAGTTCCTTAGCTTTAACTCAATTAGGGTAATTGTCCCTGAACTAAATTTTCATTACCATTGGTCCCTTAACTCATCAAAACGTGTAGGTGTAGCTATGGTCATTTTCATTAACTATGTTCGAATTCCGTCAAAATGAGTCATGTTGGAAGGACCATTGCTACAATTGAGTTAAAGTTGAGGGATCATTGCTCCAACTAGGTTAAAGTTGAGGCACAATTTCTCCAATTGGATTAACTTTGAGGGACCATTGCTACAATTTTTCTCCTTTAGTTTTCCATATTTGTCCCTTCATTTAGCTTCACGTGCGTAGCACGTGACTCATTTTGACGGAAGTTCTAACAAAATTGACAAAAATAACCATAATTGCACGTTTTGATCAATGGTCACAAATTTTTAGTTGATGGACCATTCTCCAATTGAGTTAAAGTTAAGGGATCATTACTATAATTTACGTACTCTTATAAATAACTTCATTTTTAGTAAAATAATAGCGTTAGTAAATTAAATAGTTAGTTGTTAGGGAGGAAAATTAGGAGTTGAAATAGCATCAGTATGCATAAGAATGATTTCTTTCTGTCGTGGAGGTAAAACATCATCTGCTTCTGAATAACTTTATTTACAACTCGTGAAGATAGTTTAACAAGAAAGATTATAAAGTTAAAAATTTGAAGATATATAGGAAAATGTGGTGGCCCTTTCTTTCGATTAATATTTGGAAAAGGTACATAATTAATATCAAACCAATACTCGGGTGGTTTTTTAATTGAATCAACCTTATTATCATAAATCACTAAATTATTTCTAACAGGGGAAAATGCAAAGAGATTTATCGCCTTTGCAATAGCCTTTAGCATCGAGACCAACACCCTTTGCATATTTTTCCAGACACAAGTCGTTGCATATCTTTTCTTGGCAATTAGGCATCGCCTCTACTCTCCCGCAAGCATGACCTGTATACTCATTTGCCAAAACCTCAACTCCTGCAATTGCAAGCTACATGTGCATATTAATATAAATTATATATTATTCGTTAACATAAATTGCATGTCCTGATCCATTCTTATGATGTCAGACCAATTCTTATTCTCGTTGGTAAATAGTCTGACAAGAGAATATAAGTTACGTGTTTAACATGTCCAATCACAAATTAACATACAAAGTAATGGATGAAGAAACATTTGCCAATAGTACTGAAGAAGAGAACAACTAGAAGGATGGAAAAGACGTGGAGGGTATGTCTATATGTTGATTTTGAATAAGATGCATATGCGAGGGAAGTGATCTTGTTTATATTTATAAGCAAAAATCTCTTTACATGCATTGAATTGAGATCTAGGGTAAGATATACAGTATATATGTTACCAAATCCATGAATTATAATTAATTAGTTAAGCATTCATGAACAATTAGTACTGGGTTAGTGTATCTTAATTAGTAAATTTCGTTTCTTGATTCTGCAGAAACGGAAACAAATTTAACAAATGAATTTACTAATTTAACAAATGAGATTACTACTTAAGATTTATGAATCCACTACCAGTTGTTCATGCATGCATAATTAATTAATTATGACGGACGGATTTGGTAGCACAGTAAAGGAGCTAGAAATTCAGACCAAGAGGGATTTTTAAACCATATGAAAGAAATTAAACAAAATATAGCAATATACCTAATGAGATTAAATTAAAGATTTCTTTTTGTATTGACATGGAAAATTTTAATCAAACAAGAGTGGTAAATCTTTAAAATGTATGCAAAAAAATTAGTATTGTGGTAGACCTTTAAAATGTATGAAAAATTTAGTACTTGTTGTAGGCTTATTTGATTGAGCGATCTAGGGTTTAGGAGAGAGAGAGGGGGCCGGCCACTTTAGAGAGAGAAGAGAATGATTTAATTGTGAGGTGTGTTTTATTCACCCCATTGTGCCTCTATTTATAGTAGTAGAAAGAGCAAACCCTTTCCCATAAGGATTACAACACTTAATAAGTAATCTACTCCTAATAGGAATATAAGATACATTCTTAATCTACTAGGATTTACACAATCACATTCCTATTCTAAATATGACACTCCCCCTTGAGTGTGTAAATACTCAAAGCACCATCGCATCAGATCTTCAGCAGATAAGGTTGAATAGTTGATGAAGCCATCGGCACAACGGATATTCGCAAGTCTCAAATTTATGTTGAAGTATGCATTTGTAAAAACTCGCAAAAACCTCGCTATGGTAAAACCCATGATAGGCAAAACCCAAAGGCTAAGGAGAAAAGTAAGAAAATATGCATAATGTCTAAAACACTCGTCAAACTGGACGAAGGTAGTGAACTCAACGGAGTATGATCATCCCAGGATGGGTGTCTCGTTAAAACCTAGTTAGGTAGCAAAAACCCAGTGGGAAAAATGCTCCTAATCGTAGGGAAAAAGAGTACATTAAGATCATGTGAGTATACTTCTAGATACTCCCCCTGAGTTAGACATAACTTCTAAATAAGAGAACTACAAGCAATTTAATTCAGATAATTTACGCATACCGATTCCTTGGATGAGCTGGGCAATGACTTGGTGAAGAGATCGGCCAAGTTGTCTTGGGAACGGATTTTCTTGACTTCAATGTTCTGATGCTGCTGCTGCTGGTGTGAGTAAAAGAACTTTGGCGCTATGTGCTTGGTGTTGTCTCCCTTGATGTATCCATTCTTTAACTGCTCGATACATGCGGCATTGTCTTCAAAGATCGTCGTAGGAAGGTCAGCGACTGATGTAAGACCACTAGTACTTCGGATATGTTCCATAACTTCTCTCAGCCAAAAGCATTCACGCGTTGCTTCATGTAGGGCAAGAATTTCAGCATGGTTCAACGAAGTAGCCACTAGTGTTTGCTTGGTAGACCTCCAAGATATAGCGGTGTCTCCAACGGTAAAGACATAACCCATTTGAGAACGTGCTCTATGCGGGTCAGACAGATATCCAGCATCTGCGTAACCAACAAGGCAAGAATCAACCCAAGGACCGTAAGGGGTGGCAACACTCGGTGATTCACGGGTATAGAACAAGCCCAAATCCGTTGTACCCTTGAGGTAGCGGAAAACGTCTTTAACACCATTCCAGTGCCGGCGTGTGGGCGCATTGCTGTATCTTGCCAAAAGATTAACAGCGAAGGAGATGTCGGGTCTAGTGCACTAAGCCAAGTACAATAAAACCCCAATTGCACTCAGGTAAGGAACTTCGGGTTCCAAAATCTCTTCCTCATCCTCCTTTGGACGGAAGGGATCTCGTTTAGCATCTAGAGTCCGAACGACCATTGGTGTACTCGAAGGCTTCGCTTTATCCTCATTAAAACGACGCAACACCTTTTGGGTGTAGTTCGATTGATGTACTAGGATTCCATCCGAACAATGCTCGATCTCCAGGCCGAGACAGTATCGAGTTTTTCCAAGATTATTCATCTCAAATTCCGATTTCAAGTGTGCAGCAATTCCCTCAAGCTCTGCAGGAGTCCCGATGAGGTTCATGTCATCGACATAAACTGCAACGGTTGTAAATCTGGAATGTGACTTCTTTATGAACACGCATGGGCATAGTTCGTTGTTCACATAACCTTAACTTGTCAAATATTCACTCAGACGGTTATACCACATCTGCCCAGATTGTTTCAATCCATAGAGTGACCTCCTCAACCTAATTAAGAGAGTGTTCCGTGGTCTAGAACCATTTGAGCCAATCAATTGAAGTCCTTCTAGAACTTTCATGTATATTTCTGTATCTACATCCCCATAGAGATACGCGGTTACCACGTCCATAAGCTGCATATTCAATTTTTCAGAAACTACCAAACTGATTAGGTAGCGGAACGTTATGACGTCCATTACGGGAGAATATGTCTCCTCGTAATCAATCCCAGGGCGTTGAGAGAAGCCTTGCGCTATGAGGCGTGCTTTGTATCGCACTATTTCATTCTTCTCATTACGCTTCCTCACGAAAACCCACTTGTAGCCAACGGGCTTCACACGTGGTGGTGTAGGAGCGACAGGTCCAAACACTTTACGTTTCACGAGCGAATCGAGTTCGACCTGGATTGCTTGTTTCCAGTTTGACCAATCGGTTCTATGTCGGCATTCATCGACGGAACGTGGTTCAATGTCATCGCTAAACATGATGTCAGTAGCTACTGAATACGAGAATGCGTCGTCGACGATCATCTCATTCCTATTCCAAACCTTATCCAATACTGTGTAGTGGACAGAAATCTCGCAATTCTCAAGAGGCCGGCATGTTTCATCTGAAACATCACCGTAATCTAGAATAACCTCATGCGTTGGAACGGATGAGTGAGCGATGGTCGGATTTAACCTAGGGTCACTAATTGGTGCCATTTTCCTCTTTCGGGGTTGTGAATCCTTTGAACCAGGGGGTCTGCCACACTTCAGGGTCAGAGCAGATGATTGGCTAGCCCCCAATGTACCTTGCCGCGTGGAAGTTGCGGCCTCCCCTCCTTCGGGGACGGTCCGACCTTCCCAGGCGGGTTGTTGACATACACGGGGTACATCTATCCTTGCAGGTGTGTTTGCAGCGAGTATATGTGATCTTGTCACCTTTGCTAGATCATTAAAAGCATCCGACATGCTTTGAGCAATGCTCTGAAGATCTATAATTCGACGCACTTCAGTTTCAGACTGAGCAGTGCGGGGATCTAAGTGAGACATAGTGGGAGCATACCACGACAATTCGTGGCGTTCTACGGGAACGTTAGCATGCTTATCTCCCCTTAACCCCGGGAAGACTGTCTCGTCAAAGTGACAATCCGCAAAACGTGCGGTAAAGATATCTCCTGTCAAAGGTTCTAAGTATCGAACAATTGATGGCGAATCATAACCGACATAGATTCTCATTTTTCTCTGAGGACCCATTTTGGCACGTAACGGCGGCGCTATTAGCACATAAATAGCGCACCCAAACACCCGTAAATGTGAGACGTCAGGCTCGTATCCAGTGACCAACTGTAACGGTGAATGTGGTTGAGTAGCGATGGGCCTCAGACGGACCAACATAGCTGCGTGCAATATTGCATAGCCCCAGGCAGGTACCGGCAGTTTGGTTCTCATAACCAAAGTCCGAGCAATCAATTAAAGGCGCTTTATGAAAGCTTCTGCCAGGCCGTTTTGGGAGTGAACATGGGGTACAGGATGTTCCACATCAATCCCTACTGACATGCAATAATCGTCAAAAGTCTGTGATGTAAACTCTCCAGCGTTATCCAATCAAATCGACTTAATCGGATAATCAGGGTGGTGAGCCCTTAGCTGAATGATTTGAGCTATGAGTTTAGCAAACGCGGCGTTGCGTGTGGACAACAGGCAAACATGTGACCATCGTGTCGATGCATCAATCAACACCATGAAATATTTAAATGGTCAGCAAGTTGGTTGGATTGGTCCACAAATGTCCCCTTGAATCCTCTGAAGAAATTTAAGGGGGTCGTGAATAATTTGTATATGAGGGTTGAGTATTCAACTTCCCCAAAAAACACGCTTTGCATGATGAGAGTCAACATAGGGATGTAACTTGTGCCCGTGTGATGATTTGAGGATACGGCGCATTATGTCACGTCCAGGATGTCCCAAACGGTCATACCAAAGTAACTAAGTGTCCTGGAACTCAGGCATAGCGCCGGCCACACTATGGGCTTCTATGCCGCGAATGGTTGTGATGTACAACCCATTCGGCAGATGTTCCAACTTCTCATGAATACGTTTCTGGCCATATTCGTATGAAGTGATACAAAGAAATTCAGAACCATGGTCTTCAGTGGTTTCAATATGATATTTATTGTCTCGAATATCTCTAAAACTCAACAACGTTCTTCCGAAACGTGGAGAATAAAGTGCCTCTTTAATGGTCAAGATAGTACCATTGGACAACATGATACGTGCCTTTCCGTATCCTTCAATCAGGTTGGAATGGCCTGAGAGAGTTGTCAAAGGAGATTTCTTGGGTATTAAGTTAGTAAAATAGTGTCATTCACGCAAGATGGTGTGCGTGGTTGCACTATCTGCCAGACAACTAACTTCCCCACTAGACATACCTAGAAATAAATTAATTGAATTGGTCACATGCATAAATATAAGTCCATTCATTCAATTAAGCAATTCGAGAAAATAATATCCATTCAAATAATAATCCATAATTCAAAACAAATCAAAACCAAACAAATTATTCCAAATACTTAGGAAAATTGTTCAAAAATTTTAAACCATAAACCTAGAAAAATAGGGGGTAAGGCCGGCCACTCCTAGTGAGTTCGGCCACTAGGGGTAAACACCCTAAAAACATGTCTAATTTATTCTTCCATAGGGGCTGACGCCTCTTGAAAATCTGATATCTCCATAGATGTGGTTGCATCTTTGGGTTGATCCACAGCTGCAAAGTTAGACTCACGATGTGAATGATACTTGGCAATAACCTCAGGGGAAGCTCGACATACGCGTGACCAATGATCCATTGATCCACAACGATAGCACAAGTCTAGTTCAGTAGAAGTAGACTGAACGTGAGCTTTGCCTTTGTTCTTGAAGTTTGGGACCTTAGGGGCGAGTGGTGGACGCTGCTGGGTCGCAATCCTTCCCTTAGGTGTGGCACTCTGTTGACCTTGGGCTCGTGGTGGAGCTTATTGCCTATTACCACGACCACGACGATTCTTACATCGTTTATGGCTACTAGAATATATGGCATGTGCTTCAGGCACAGCGTTCGAGCCGGTTGGTCGAGCTTGATGATTCTTCATCAAAAGCTAGTTCTGCTTTTCAGCGAGAAGTAAAACAGAGATCAAATCTGAAAACTTGGTGAATTTCTGTGCCCTATATTGTTACTGCAGGACAATATTGGTGGCATAGAAGGTCGAATAGGTCTTCTCCAGGAGATCTGATTCGGTGAGTTCCACTTTATAGAATTTCAACAATGAACAGATTCTACAAACTTCAGAGTTATATTCATTCACGGACTTAAAGTCTTGGAAGCGAATATGCTGCCAATCGTGTCTTGCTTCAGGCAAGTAGATGTCTTTCTGGTGATCGAAACGGTCAGCCAGAGCAAGCCAGATGGTGCCTGGGTCCTCCTCAGCGAGGTACTTGGTCTGCAGTGCATCATGGATGTGTCTTCGAATGAAGATCATTGCAGTAGCCTTCTGAGCTTCGTCAACAGTTTTACCGATGACGGGTGCCTCGATGGTGGCTCTAATACCCTTTTGCAGTTAGATGGAGCTTCACGTCTTGAACCCACTTCAGATAGTTTCTTCCAGAGACTTCTAGAGCGGAGAAATCGAGCTTGTTCAAGTTCGACATGTCCCTAAAATGGAGGGAAAAAAACGTGAGTAGTCATATGGTAAGCCATAGACATATATCGTAGAACATACAGGTTCTTTAGACATGTATTGGTTTAAATTATGCATGAAAACTACAAGGTTCATGTGGTATGTTTTGAATGAAAACTTCAAGTTTCAAAGGCACTAAATTTGAAACTACAGGTTCAATTTAGTTTTATGAACAATTAGTTCATAATGAGAGGTTCCTGCAAGAAACACAGAATGCAATATACAAATATTCATATAGTGGATTTAAGGTTCTTCGGGAACTCAAGTGTGAGAGCTTCGTTACTACGAAAGTATGTGACGGTTCAAAGTATAAAAATAAATTATTGAATCGTTAATGTCCAAAAGTGATCTTCAGGTTAATAATTTTGGATTCATTATCAGATTAATGAACTGCAGGTCAATTTTAAGTAATTCAATAAATCGGGCCATACAGGGTCGATTGTAGAAGCTAAATAATATTATTGGGTCGAAAATATAGCCCCAAAATAATTTGGGCTTGGTGTCGTGGGTAAGTGGGCACGGGTTGGGTGCCTTAAACACAAGGCAAGGCCCCAAAGGACCTCAAGTGGTGGCTGCAGGCCACGGGTGAGGAAAAAAAACCTACAGCCGCAACTGGGTTGAGTTTTGGGCCGCAAGAGGGGTCACGGAGACGGCCCAACAAAAGCTGGCCTTGAGGTTTGCTCGGGACAGCCCAACCGCAAGGCTGGCTGGTGCGTGTGGTATCAAAAAAACCCAGCCGCGTGGGCTGGTTGCATGCAGACCGCAAGAACAAGGCCCAGCCTTGTTGGTTGGCGTGAAGGATGCAAGCCGTGACACAGGAGGCCCAGCAAGCTGAGAGGAATAGGGCTGCAGGCCTAGCAAGGACAATCCAGGGCGAAGCCTGGTGTCCGGATTGCAAAGAATGGTGCGGTGCCGTACCAAATCCGATCCCCTTTGTGTTTTTTTTTTCAAAACCCTTAGGGTGTAGGAAACCCTAATTTGCTTCTAATTTAATTTTATAATTTAACTCACAAATTCCACATAACAATTTAATTGTGCGATGCATGAAACAAATATATATATTGACAAATATATGAACATATACAATATATATATATATTGAAAGGAAAATATAAACATAGAGGGGTTCATGCATCATGGGGAATGTTTTCATGCTTCATAGACGTTTCAAATATCTTCATTTATTTTAAGCGTACCTGATTAGCAGAAAACAAATAAGCCTTTGAATTTGGTGGATGGAAACCTCCTCCTACGATGCGTCAGTTCCTTAGCTTCTGGCAAGAGCGTGCTGATAACGTGTTGTATGCCTATTTGATTGAGTGATCTAGGGTTTAGAGAGAGAAAGGGGGCCGGCCACTTTAGAGAGAGAAGAGGGTGATTTAATTGTGAGGTGTGTTTTATTCACCCCATTGTGCCTCTATTTATAGTAGTAGAAAGGGCAAACCCTTTCCCATAAGGATTACAATACTTAATAAGTAATCTACTCCTAATAGGAATATAAGATACATTCCTAATCTACTAGGATTTACACAATCACATTCCTATTCTAAATATGACTGCAACAGTATTGAGATAATTATATCATAAAAACAGAACTTGTTACGAGTTTTGATAAAAAGTTAACATTAGATTCAGACACAAATTTAAAATCATAATTTAATACTATAATTATGAGATTTTTTTTAACATAATTGAGTTTCCTCTAAATTAACCTTGTTTTGATATCAATCGACCAAAAAAGATTGTTTTATATCAACCGCCTAAAAAAAGAGGGTTAATTTTTATAAGGAGTTTTTGTTTTATGGTTCAAAAACACATTAAGGTGCAAGTTTTGAACCCATGGCGCGCAGGAACATTAAAACCCCAATAACTAATGAGCTACATGCTCTTTAGTTTAAAACTAACAGATAACGGATATAAAATGAAAAACATTTCAGGATGAGCCTGTGCCCATCTCGGTCTTCATATGGCACTGCCTATGTGGTAACATATTAGTAACTACATTGAAAAACGTAATATGAAACTATCTAAATCACAGTGAAACAAAGAATAAGAAAATGGAGGCCTTAAAAGTAAAAGAAAGCTTGTACAGATATCTTCAAATTAAGTTGAAAACAGAATTTACAATTTATACTTTTCTACAAAATAACAAACTTGACAAAATTTGTACAGGTTTTAACATATTGAATGCTATCAATTTTGTTAATGCGGGCTTGGAACACTGATGCGAAAGCAACAACCATTGTAAATTGTTTTCAGCATTGCAAGATCTGGTCAGATATTAAGACAAAATGATGAAGATGAAGGTATGTGCGACTTGCGTGAAGCCATTTATGGTCTACGTATAGAAAAGTGATGGATGTTGAGCACCTTCCTAGTGTAAATGATACAGTGAAAGAATTGCCTATAGGTAAACCCACTTTGCGCGACGTTTTGTGTTTAGCGTTGCGCAAACATGCTTTGCGCGACGAAATTTACTTCGTCGCGCAAACATGTTTTTGTACTAGTGAGAGACCATTACAGCGAGGATGAATACGCCTACCAAAGACGATCAAGATCCAGATGTTAGTTGTGATCTACCACTGTTTCTCCAGAAGAGTCATTTCAAGCAGTTGTAACCTTGATTAGTTACTTGCTACAAAATGAAAAAAAAAAATACCAAATGTGGTGTGTTGCAAAAATTAGAGATGAGGTTCAGTTTAGTTTAGGTACAAAGAAATTTTGAGAAATAGCTGAATTGAGAAAATAGGAGTTTTAAGTAAAAAGTTCCTAAGTATGTGTTATGAATTTTTTGTGTTATTTTCTCATGTATGTCATCAAATACTATTTTACATATTCGCAGGCCTTAATGAATTTTAAGACTTGCAAGGTTATTATCTTAGCACACTGTTCCGCGATAGGACCAAAATATTTTATTATTTAACCGAAGATATTACATATGACTATCCTCAACAAGGAGATGATATACAATTATTCCGGCCCCTCGAACCAAATAAAATCTTGATCCATGCTCCGTACGAAAGACGGTAACGTGCAAGTCTGTGCACAGCTTCATTGGCTTCCTTCTTAACATGCCATATATTTGGCTTTTTGAATGGACATTTGGTAAATGCTTAATTTGGCAATGTTGTAGAGTAAAATCAAGGCAATGACATTACGCACCAGTACATATGGTAACAAAACGAATCAGTTACACCAAATAACTTTTTCGTGTGAAATTATATATTATCTTCTAATCGATGAAGTTGGTATATACGTCTCTGTCCCCATAAGTCTCCGTCATCATACGTCTCCCAAATCAAAGTGTGTTCTCTCACGAGATTTTTGCTTACAAATAGAAACGCCAAACCCTCATCCCTCACATATATTCGTTATTCAAAATTGAATAACATCAGGAGATTAATGAATAAAAACAATTAGAGATAGAAACATGAAGAGGCTCCACTTCTTTTCCATCTTCTGTTTGTTCTCTTCTTCGTTGGTAAATACTTCTTCGTGCATCCATTAGTATTGCACATCTCGTTTATGCCATATCAGAGAATTGTCAATGCTTTGACTTAATGGGTGGTTATAGACAATTTTCAGTTTGCTCAAGGTTACTGAAAAAAGCTGTTTAAACCCACATATGCATGTTAATTAATTCAGTCCAAAATTGGCAGGTAAGAATCGGTGGTTCTTTAATTTTTCTTTGGATTCTAATTTATCAACTCCATCATTTCAAATTTCCACTTATAATCGGCAACCTTTTACGTCGTTTCCGTGGATTACCTTCCATTTCGACCTCAATGCCGATCTGAATTTGGATGCGTCGAAGGCTTTCTTTATAATGACGAATGAAGCTGGAAATATCGAGTTTTGCTTTGCAATGATTCCTCACGATAATCCTCATGGTATGACCTCCACTGGAGCGTACCAACAGACGAGTGCTTTAGAGTTCTTAATTTTCGAGATGATTAATAATTAGATGAATGCTTCAGAGCTTGTTTGGTTTTGTTTTGTTTATCAGATTTAATTTTTGTTTTGTTTTTAAAAATTGATAAATGCAACTAATTAATTTACTTAATACCTCATTAGATTTTAAAATGAAAAATTTGGTCCAAGAAGGATACCAAGCAATCTCTTAACTAGTTTCTCCTACTATGGTACCATATTTGTACTTCTCTAATAGAGATAGCGACCATCAATATAAGTAGAGTAGTAACTACAAATATGGTATATACGAAGTGTGTTATGTGTGACATTTTTGTTTGACTTTTTTTATACTAATTAAATGGATTCCATTACAGTTACAATGATATTTACTCTAGGTATTCTTATTAATTTGATAGGTTTTTTTTTTTTAAACTTTAATCCTTCAAGAAGATTGAAATTTAAAATTAAACAGGTGTTAGATTACATATTGATTATAGTCCCTTGATGTGTCCTTAATTCAAAATAATTAATGTGTATTTTATTTAATATCTCCGATTAAATATTTAAATTTATTAATATACAAATTTTAATTTATTTTTTTTAACCAAAAAGGACTTTTTTATTAATTAATTTTATTTATTGAAATATTAGTATCAAAATGTATTATATTGAGTTAATGTATTTAAATTTTAGTACCGAAATGTATGTACCGAAATATATGCACCTAAATATATTATATTAAATTAATGTACCTAATTGTGTGTATCGAAATGTATGTACCAAAATATATTATATTGAATTAATGTATCTAAATGTTTGTACCGAAATGTGTGTACCTAAGTATATGCACCAAAATATATTATAATGAATTTAATATACCTAAACGAAGAAGACAAAGTACATTGAAATATATTTATAACAAAAAATTAGTTTATCAAAATGTTTACAACAAAAAATATTACGATGAATAAAATGAAAATGAAAATTATAATGAAATAAAATAAATTAATATATTAATATTAGGAAGATAAAGAGATAAAGAGAAACAATTAAAACATCAAAATATAATTAATAAATGAGGTGATTAATGTATCAATGGACTTAAATTAGATTTTGATCTTACTCATGGTTTTAGTCTAAAAATCATCTTTGCCAAGGATTAGAATGAAGTTTTCTAAATTTGATATTGTATCAAAGAATTCGTTGCATTAATCTATTTTGTTTTTCTTGCTTTATGAGAGGTAAAGTTTTTATCCTCTTGGCTAGGTGTAACTTTTTAAATTTCTCTCGTACCGTTGACGTCGAGGTTTTCCCAAAAAAAAAAAAAACTATTTTCTTTTGATCATTCAATTAATCTAGTTTACTCATTAACAATATATCCATACAGTAAAAAATTATTCAGAATTAAGCAAGGTCAAGAGTTCGATTCCTTCTACTGTAATATATAACAACAATTGTTATCATCGAAAGTGAGCCCAAACGAATGGAAATGAATGCATACTCTGACGAAATTAATTAGAATGGAGTTTGTAATAAAGGAAAAATCAAGTAAGAGACAACTTGAATTAAAGAGTGAATTAATTATTTCCTGCCTATTCAAACAACCTTCGGTTATAAAAGGCATCAATACTTTGTAAGTCTCTCTATCCTTTCAGACTCATTTTCTCTAATACTTTTGAAGTACATGGCAGAAACCAAGAACCCTAGTTTCCTGTGCCTACTACCATCCTTGTTAGCACTACTAGTACAATGTCACATAGTCACTGCAAAACCAGGTGGCTTGATCATTGAGCTCATCCATAGAAACGACCCACAGTCACCATTCTACCAACCAAACCTCACCCACAAACAGAGAATCCAAGCCCTAACTAACCAGTCCATCGCTCGTGCTCAATACCTTAAAACCATGACAAACCTAGTAGCTGCAAACAATCAAACATTTTCGTATAGTCCTGAAACCGTCCGAATGCTCATGAACCTTAACATGGCTGTAGCTCTCTACAGCGTCAAAATTGGGATCGGCACAATCCCAACATCGTCTCCGCAATTCAAACTGTACAACCTTGTAGTGGACACTGCAAGCGATCTCACTTGGCTGCAATGCGAAGAATGTGAGCAGCACCGCTGTTTCGCGGTGGTAGATGAACCATTTCCGAGTAGCAGATCAACTTCTTATCAGCATCTACCTTGTAATGCGCACCCGCTTTGTCAGGGCTTCTGTATTGGAGACTTCTGTTCGTTTGAGAGAACCTACGCCGACCGTAGCTTTGTAGCTGGCTATCTTTCATCTGAAACTTTCAGTTTCGACAGCAGCACAGGCCCTGGTAGGGAGTCCATTCAAGGTTTGGTTTTTGGGTGTGCCATTGACAGCAACCAGGTATTGATAAATTCTATTGGTATCTTGTCAATAAATAATTTATTGTGTGTTTGGTCCATAATCTCTTGACAATTTGGTCAATTTATTTGGTATTTGTACAAAGATATAGAAAATATAGACAAATGGTTCCTCTTAGACATAATTACTCCAAGATCGAGTTTCTTATGTTTGGTTTGAAAAAAAAAAAGCTATATGGGTTAGTGAGAGACTAAATTGCTTTAGTTATAACATTACTACTTATTTTATAAATAATAGCTTGTCGTTAAATTTGGACTGATACCATAATGTTAACTAAACTGTTAAATTAATTTATAAACCTAAACCTGTTATTATTAATTAGATATATTGGTACTGATTTTTCATTCTTAATTTCAGGTATCATTTGCAGGCGATACTAATCAGATATCCGGCGTGCTAGGTCTTGGATTTGGTCCCCGGACGTTTGTCAGCCAATTAGACCCTCTTGGTCAAAGCAACGGTCGTTTCTCATACTGCCTCAGAAGAGAAAGAGTTGTAGGGCCCATCACCTCATACCTAAAAGTTGGAGCAGACATACAACAAAGACCTGACCTAAGTGTGACAGCATTGAGGAGATTCAACACAATAGCATACTACTACATAAATTTACTAGGTATAAGTGTGAACGGACACATGCTTCCCATACCACCGGAAGAGTTTGCTATCCGATACGATGGGACTGGAGGAAGCATGATCGACTCGGGATCTACATTCACTCAAATCTCAAGACATGCGCACGATGTTTTGGTAAGTGCTTTGGAAGCTGTTTTTGCAGCTTCTGGTGAAGGCACTTTGCGAAGGCTCCCAGCTGGGGCGTATGGACCCTTTGAGCTTTGCTATGAGGTGCTGAGGCCAGCAGAGTTTTTGGGCTTCCCTATAATCACTTTTAATCTCCAGAATAATGCTAACATGCATATGGATCATGAGGCTGCTTTTGTTACTGGGACGGGTGCTTCTGGAAATCTTAAGTTCTGCTTGGCTATGCTTCCTGAAAGAAATCCTGTTATGCCGACCTCGATTGGAGCATTCCAACAGACAAACTACCGTTTCATATATGACACCAAAGAGTTCAAACTGTACTTTGGTCCAGAGAATTGCTTTGCAAGTTCTTAATCGGCCGGACTATATATGTGCTATCTATTTTAAACAATGAAAGCAAATAAATGTGATCATATCCACCTTTTATTTCATGCATAGCTTAGCGCTATTATACATGACCTAGTAGTAGCAATAAACCCAAGTGATTTCTTTATTTTTTTTTAAATAAGTGATTTTTCTTTATTAAAAAACTAATCTTTAATTGATAATTGAGAAAATGAATGATGGTGATGCCCTACTCCATTCATCACAGTTAGATGTTTTTAAATTTCAATTTTGTGTAGTGTTTTATACTTATCCAATATTAAGTAATAATCATACAACTAAAAAAGAAATAAATGCAAAAATTAGGGTTTCAATCAAAACACAATAAATACTGGGTAAATAAAAAAAAATAACTAGGTTGACTGGCCCAAATTAATAAACCTCTTTTTTTTTTGTGACAAATTAAATATTATTCCTAATTTTTTTATTTTTAGGTAGCATCTAATTACGACAGTAATCTGATGTCAGGTGTATTGGGTCTTGGGTTTTGGTTTTGGTCTACAGTCATTTGCAACCCAGTTAGGCTCCCCTAGCCAAGGGCCAAGGCGACGGTTGGTTCTCGTACTACCTGAAAAGCGAAAACAAGCAGGCCCCACCCAGTTCATTCCTAAAATTTGGTGCAGTGCAAACATAGAGGAAAACCCGACCTAAGTGTGACAGCCTTGAGGTGTTACGATCACACATCGACTACACAAGCAATTATGTAGTGATACTTAAGTCCTTGGGCTCCTCCCACCTATCAGGCTAATCTTTTGGGTTGGGCTCTTCCCTTGGGCTTAAATTTTAACATTGATATCAGAGCCAGACAAACCAACGCTGCAGAGGGGGTGACCTGGAAAATGCTACCTTAACGAGATAACCAGAGGGCACCGCTCTTAAAAGTGAAAGCCACCAAAGTAAGGGCCATCGTGGGCATTAGCTTCCGAATGGGTGGGCAATGATACAATTCTACATCGACTACATAAGCAATTGTGTAGTGATACTTAAGTTTTTGGACCTAGCTTCACATCTTCAACAATCTAACATGAGGAGATTCAACAACGCCCCAATATATTATCTAAACTTACTAGCAATTAGGATCATGAGGGGAAGGCTTAACATTCTGCTACAGGTTTTCGTGGCTCGACCCGAGAGAAAATGGGGAACTATGATTGGCTCAGTCACTCAGGCGCGTTGGTCACGATTGTAAAGCCTGCTTACGATGTATTAGTAACAGGTTTAAAAGCGACCGTGATGATGATCCCTAGCGGTTTTAAGCCTTTGGAGCTGTGCTACGAGGTGTTGAACCGACAAGGTTTTACCGGGTTTTCGTGGATCACCTTCCATTTCGACAACAATGTCGATCTGAATTTTGATGCGTTGAATGCTTTCTATATGGTGAAGAATGAAGCTAGAAACATCAAGTTTTGCTTTGCAATGATTCCTGACGATAATCCTCATGGCATATGATAGGAAAATTATCTTCTCATTAATTTCCAATAAGAATACAGAATCTAGTATTTATACAATAATCTCATCACACAGATGATTGACAGCTCACTAATTGTGACAGACTACAAATCCTAATTGTCAAAATAACAAACTCTAACAGATTACAAATTGATACTCCTAAGTTTTATCTTTTACACTATGATCCTTAATATCCCCCCTCAAACTGAGCTAAGGGAACCAAAGAGAGAGTTTGTGTCTGAGAAGCAGAAATCTGGGCTTTGGTAAGGACTTTGTACATATGTTTGCAATCTGATCTTGAGAACAAATAAACTAAATTGAGATAACATTGCAAAACACTTTCTCCCTGATATAGTGATAGTCAATCTCAACATGCTTTGTTCGAGCATGAAAAATAAGCCAAAGATATAGCTAAAATATTATCACACCACAATTTAAGAGGACATGGAAGAAGCAGATTAACATCAACCAATAGTTTGCACAACCAAGTAATTTCAGCTGTAGTATTGGCTAGAGACCTATCCTCAGCTTCAGTAGAGAACCTAGCCATTATTGGCTGTTTCTTTGAACTCCAGCTAATAAGAGAATTACCCAGAAAAATGCAATATCCACCTGTAGACTTTTTGTCTAAAACACAGCCAGCCCAATCAGCATCAGAAAATGCATTAATACTAAGAGAAGTAGAACATTTAGGGAACCATAGACCCAGATTAAGATAGCCCTTAAGGTATCTTAGTATTCTCTTGACATCTTGAAGATGAGATGCTCTGGAGCTGTGCATATATTGACAAAAAAGATTAACTGTAAAAGATGGGTCAGGTCTAGTCCATGTTAAGTATTGTAAACCACCCACAAGAGACCTATATTCCTCTGGATTAGAGAGCAGAGGAAAAGTGTGATCCAATTTTGAAGAACTTAAAGGTGCAACACAAGGCTTTGCTCCATCCATTTTAGCTTTCTTGAGTAACTCTAAGATATATTCCAGAAGATGACCTTTTAACTTCTATACCAAGAAAGAAGTGTAATGGACCAAGGTCTTTGATAGGAAACAAGGTATTGAGTTGAGCAATGGTGTCCTTGCATTCCTAAGATGATGGTCCTGTAACAAGGATATCATCTACATAAACTAAAACAAATACCAAATTTGGAGCCTTTTTGACAAACAAGGAATGATCATTCTGAAATCCAATGAAACCCAAGGATGAAAGAGCACCTTGTAGTTTTTCATACCAAGCTCGGGGAGCTTATTTCAAACAGAGAGAGATTTATGAAGCTAACAGACATGTGTAGGCTTAGTTGGATCCTAAAAACCAAGTGGTTGCTGCATGAATACTTTCTTTGAGAGGGAGCCATGAAGGAATGCATTACTGACATCTAATTGATTAAGAAACCAATCATTTTGAGCAGCCAAGGTGAGAAGAAGTCTAATTGTAACTAGTTTGGCAACTGGACTGAAAGTGTCATTATAATCAAAACCTCTTGCTAGTGAAAACCGTTAGCAACTAGCCTAGCTTTATACATGTCTATAGTACCATCAACTTTCCTCTTGATTTGAAATACCCATTTACAACCCACAAGATTTTGGGATGAATTTGAAGGAACAAGAGACCAAGTCCCAGTGTTCAAGAAAGCATTGTACTCCTCTTGCATAGCATGCCTCCAATGGGAGTGTTTGGATGCATGTAGATAGGTGGATGGTAAGAAATCCTCAGAAATATGAGAATGAATGGGATGATTCATAGCTACATAGGCTTTAGGTTTAACTATACCAAACTTAGATTGGGTTTACATGGGGTGAGTATTAGTTTGAGAAATAGGAATGGATGAGATGTTGGGAGAATATGTAGGTCTAGGATCAGATGCAAGAAATGGTATAACAGCAGCTACAGGATCTAGTGTAGGTTCAGAATAGGGAACTGAGAGGGTTGCAGGTGATGGTGAAGAGCTTAGAGAAGGAAAGACTAAAGTAGAAGGAATATGGTGAAATGTAGAAGGGGGTGAAATGGTGGAAGGTGTAGGGGTTGAAGTAGATGAAATGTGTTGAAATGGAAAATAGGATTCGTCAAAGATAACATGCCGGGAGATATATACTTTATGTGTGGAAATATTGAGACATTTATATCCCTTGTGGTTAAGACTATAACCAAGAAAAACACAAGGTTTGCTTCTAGGTTCTAATTTGGACATGGTATAGGGTTTTAAACAGGGAAAACATCGACACCCAAAGATTTTGAGAGTATGATAAGAAGGAGGTTTCTGGAATAAAAGTTCTCATGGAGAGGACTTAGTCATAGTAGGCAACCGATTAATAAGGTACACTGCTGTGGAAAATGCTTCCACCTAATAAATGTGAAGAATATAAGATGCAGTAAGGAGTGTACGAGCAATCTAAACCAAATTACAATGCTTAGATTTGTTTTTAGATACTGAATAAACACGGAACTGGAAAACTCTCCTCCAATATTAGATCGCAAAGTGACAATAGTAATGTTTAACATATTCTCAACCAGAGCTTTGAAATCAAGAAATGTATTAAAGACCTCAGATTTACACTTAAGAGGAAATATCCATCAATACTTAGTAAAATCATCCACAAACAGTAAGTATAATCTATAACCAGAGACAGACATGACAGGTGACGGTCCCCAGACATCTGTATGGAGAAGTTCCAGATGCCTAATAGTAATACTAGATGCAGATACAAATGAAAGTTTTGAACTTTTTCCCAATGCACAGTTTGAACAAAAAGACTTAGTCATGCTAGTTGACAGAGGAATATTAGACTGGGAGACTATTTTATTTAAAATCTTGAAAGAGGGATGGCCCAATCTTTGATGCCACACTTCAGATAAAGCTTTGACTGTTACGGCAAAGAGATGCTGAGTACTAGTAGTGGAACTAGAGGCAGTGAAAGGATAGAATCCATTTCGCACAGGACTTTTAAAAAACGTCGTCCCTGAAGAAAGATCCTTCACAACAAAGTGAAAAGGATAGAGAGTGATTGAGCACCAGTTATCAATTGTAAACTGATTTGCAGATAAGAGATTTTGCTTAAAATCAAGAACATGTAAGACATTTCTAAGAGCAAAATCATGATGAGTAGTATGAAAAGTAGAAGAACCAGAATGAAGAATAGGCAAACCTTTGTCATCACCAATGTAGACTTGCTCGGGTTCTATGTTGGGGTCAGAATTATGCAAATTTGCGGTCGAATTAGTCATATGAGAGCTGGCACCAAAGTCAATAAGCTAATTTGGAGTAGTAGATGATGAACCAGTGTTGGCACACATTGTAAATTTAGAAGATCTTGAACCATATTAAGGATTCATATGATGAGGACATTCAACAGCCTCATGATTGTTTTGACGGCAGATTTGGCAAGTAAGTCGGTGACCAGAAAATTGATAACCACAATTTGTGCGCTGATAATTGTTGCGAAAGGAATTCTGCCACTAATTAGTAGGCTTAGAGTTGGAGTAATTGTTAGATCCCATATCGCCCAGGGGAGTGATCCTTATATGTATATTCCCATCTCTACCTAGGACGATGCCTTTTGGGAGCTCACTGCTTCGGAGTTCATCGAAACTCTGAAGTTAAGCGAGTAGCGCGCGAGAGCACTCCCATGATGGGTGACCCATTGGGAAGTTCTCGTGTAAGTTCCCAGAAACAAAACCGTGAGGGTGTGGTCGGGGGCTAAAGTGGACAATATCGTGCACGGCAGAGGTCGGGCCCGAAATGTGGTGGACCCCGAGCCAGGATGTGACAGTAATTTTGGAGTTGATTGGTGAACTGAGAGTTGGAGAAAGACTGAGAAGAATTGTGATATTGACCAGGACCGTGAGTCTGATTGAAATTAGTGAAATTCTGAGCAGCAAACGCCTGAGAATTAAGGTTTTGAGGCAATAGAGAAAGAATACTAGCAGATGATCCAATATCAAAATGAAATACCTGAAAAGATCCAGAAGCAGTTGAAGTCTTGCAATTTGCAAGTTGAATTTCTTTGCTCAGTAGTAAACCATGCAATTCATCAATGGTTGTTGATCCAAGATGAAACTGGATTGCATCAACAAAAGATTCATACTTCGAGGGAAGGCCATGAAGTGTAATAGATATGAGCTCAAAGTCGTCAATAGGAGCTCCAGTGCTTGCAAGCGCATCAGCGATCTCCTCAAACTGTTAAAGATATGCAGCCGCAGTGGAAGTGTCTTTCATGATTGTGCGAAGTCGTGATCAGAGTTCATGAATATGAGACTGCGAGGTGACGGTAATGCGGGATTCAAGCTTAGATCAAAGTTCCCGAGAAGAATTCACACCAACTGTATACGAAATCAAAGATTCAGAGAGTGTTGAATTGTTCCAAATGAGAATATTTTGATCATTTTTGAACCAAGCAACATAATCGGGAATCAAGATTTCATTTCCAGATGAATCGCGAAGAAATTGAGGCGGAGCGGCCATAGATCCATCAATAATGCTAGTGAGGTTGTAGCAACGAAAGATCATAGTGAATAACGCACTCCATATGAAGTAATTGGTTGTGGTGAGCTTAATTGGCACCATAGAACCAATATTGTTGATTGTAATCGATGCAGTTGAAGAAGTACCAGAGAAATTAGGGCACAAATTTAGGACGAGAGGCGGATGAACCCGAGAATCGGAAGCAGATGAATGAGAAGCAGCAGTAGCCATGGCTGCAATTTAGGGTTTTAGAGAAAAGGAAAAGGGGAAGCGAAAACGAAAGAAGAAGAATGATCGGTCGTTAGACACAGGCGAGAGATACCATGATAGGAAAATTATCTTCTTATTAATTTCCAATAAGATTACAGAATCTCGTATCTATACAATAATCTCATCACACAGATGATTGACAGCTCACTAATTATAACAGACTACAAATCCTAACTGTCAAAATAACAAACTCTAACAGATTACAAATTGATACTCCTAAGTTTTATCTTTTACACTATGATCCTTAATAGTATGACCTCAATTGGAGCGTTCCAACAAACTAATCACCACTTCATATATGACACAAAAGGTTTCAAGCTGTTGTTTGGTCTTGAGAATTAATTTGAGACGTCTTAATATTAGAGATGATTAATAGTTAAATAAGTGCTTTAGAGCTTGTTTAGCAGTTGTGTTTTAGAATTCATACATCCGACTTTACTTAATGAAATAAAGCTTGATTATTGTTGTTTAAAAAAATGGTGAATGCAGCTAAACTAATACTCATTAAATGCCACACAGTACTACGGTCTGATGGTATTCCTCTTCACTTGGAAGTGAAATGCCTTATGTTCGAATCTCGTGGATGGTGAATTCAATACCAAATTAGGTTGCCCATTGTGTGGTTTAGCCAAACTCCTTCTCTTTTTAGTGTAAAAATATCGATGTACTAAAAAAACTCATTAAATTCAAAAACAACAAATTGAAGGATACCAACAAACATGAGAGGCCAAAAGCCCAACAACAAGCATTATTGCATAATTATTTTTTTAATCGATTTGGCATTCAAATACTTAAATTTCAATCTCATGTTTTTTTAAAGGTAATTTATTTAAGTTAAAAAAAAGTTTAATTAAGATTGAGTCAATCAACATTTTGTAGTTTTAAGAAGAGGTTGATGATTTCGACAAAAAAAAAAGTTGATGATGAGATGATTAATGGTTGTATGTATGTAATTGCAAATAATCATTTGGTCTAAGCGTTATTCAGTCTTTATTTGAAAGAAAGAGATTTTGAATTCAAATTGCATGCACAATTGTTGTTGATAAAAAGATAAATGAATTCAGTTAAATCTCAAATACAAAAAAGAATTAGTTTGATCATAAACTTATTTAACACACTAGAAGAGTGCTAAGCCACAAAAGGGGTTGTAGAAGCATGTGGAGCTACATTTGTTTCTCTCCAACTATACTGAAATCGCCGGGCAAAAAAAGGTTCGCTTCCAAATTTTCCAACTTCACATCCGATCTCCAGGTTCAGTTGGAAGTCCATGAGAAATTCACAACAACCTCAACAGGCAAATTTGCATTGCATTGTGTGCACCTTCCTTGCAGTACTATTATTATTATTATTAGTTTTACAAACAATAGAAGAAGGGTAGTGCTACCAATACACGTATTTTATTTTTTACACACATCTTTAAATTTTCGGCTATCAGATCGAATGAATTGAAAACAAAATGGGTGTGTGAATAGCAGCATTTTAGAAAAATCTACATTAAATTCATCTAAAATAAGAGAAGATGATTCGAACACAAGACCTCAAGTGCATTAACGAATGCCTATTTGACTTCTTTGCAATACATTCACCAAATCACCAATATACACTTTTTAAGATTGAAGCTACAAGCAACTTGACTTCCTAAACGACGTGCATTATATAATACGATGATCATTTATGCGTTGGATATTTTGGAGTATTATTATTATTTGGTATCTTATTTTAGTAAAGATTGAAGCTTGATGACGAATTTCAGACCAATAGAAAGGCAGCACATCTCAATCAGATAATGCCAAATTGCCAATATTGGTTTGTTCTGCAATCGCTGTAGCCTGCTTTTGTTGAAGTCTCAATCCTCCAAACCACCACCACCCCACACGTTGAGTTTTATTAGCGTTGGTTGAGCCTGTGCTGTGATTGAGGTGTGAGAAAATGAAGTAAGGCAAAAATAATAGATTCAATTTTGATATTATATGCAAAAGATTTGTAATTTTGTGTTTTGCGAGATTTTTAATTTAAAATTTTAATTATAATTTTATTTTTGGGTGAGAAAAAAGGGTGGTGATGGGGCCAAGGCAATCTACATTCCACCACACCCACCTTTGTTCTCTCTCTTTCTCCCCCACCTTTCTCAGGGGTTTTGCTTCTTCCTTACTGCTGCTTTTACAACTGCTGCCCCCACACGGACTTTTTCCTCTAAAATCTTGAGCAACCATTTCTCAAAACAAAACTGATTTTTTGGAGTTTTCAAGCTGCTTCTCTGGTATGTGAGACTTACCCAGATGCTGTTTTCTTTGGTTTTTCGTTGTTTGTCTTAGTTTTTGAGTTGACAACATGATTTGGAGATAACCCTTTTGTGCATTTGGGAGATATGGGTGGGATCTGGTTGCTAAATGCATAAGGGGTTTTTTATAGAATGCAGATTGGTATGGAAGTCAGCTTACAATGTTTGACTTCACCTGGTTTTCTTCGAAGAAGTGATTTTCGCACTTCCTTTTTCTTGTCTTGCACTGCTCCCCCTTGTTCTAACCTTCGGATTGAATAAACATCGAAGGAGAATTGAGGGACGAAGCAGAGTGCAGAAGAATAAATGCGGCTGAATAGGCTGTACTGTGAGGATTATATAGTTTGATCAACAGTTAGCTTATTGTGATTTTTATCTGTTTGTTATTGGATAATGTAGCTTAATATTTAACTGTTGGATTGATTTTCAGAAGAAAAAAAAAAGAACAATTTTTTAATGCTTAAAGTTAATTCCTTGTTTGTTGCTTAATGTTGATGGTGATTGTATTTAGTAGGCAGGGTTATGTTAAATTGGATACAGAGTTTCACCATCAGGTATGGGTTCCGGGTGTTGGTTTAAGGTATTTTTCGGCAAAAAGAAATCAAAGGACGACAGTTCAAAACAGTTGAAGGTATAGAGCCTCCAAATTGTTTTACATTGTTTAGCTTTTGTTAACGAAATGAATTTGAAGCCGTGAAGTGACCAGCAATTGAAATCAAGTTAGGAAATCGGCCTAGGAATTTGGAAATCTTAAATGAGGTGTATGGAGGTTTAGAATTCTAACTTATGCAGTAGCCATCTTGCAATTGACTTATCTTATAAATACTGGAAGGCATCACAAATCCATGCTGCAGTCGTAACATACATGGGTTACATTACCATTTTACTTAATGGACAGAGACTTTTACACTAAACCCTAGTCATGCGAGTGAATGCGTGGTTTATGATTTAACGGTAGGTTGCTACTAGTACTAAAGGCGAGTTATTTGTATGTAACGTTCCAAGACTGATATTGGTATGAAATTGTCATTCCTCACCGCTCATTACATTTTCTGACAGGGATATTCAGCTCATGGAAAATCAGACTCCATAAAGAAGTCTACTTTTGCGAATGGTAAAAATCTTGCATTGCCAATTGAGGATATAGCTGCAACTCGGATCCAGACTGCTTTCCGTGCATATGTGGTATGTATGTGTGCACTAAAGTCTCCAAAATATAAAATTTCAAAGCTGTTTGTGTTCTTTACCCGGTGATCCTGTGGAATTTTATTTTACATCTCTGGTTTTGCATTCTTCTTATTCAGTGAATTTGATCTTGATGAGCAATGAGGATTTGGTAATAAAGTTGAATGATGTTATTACATAGCAGCTTTTTCCTTTTCTGATTCAAATGAAAACTCAAACTGTTCTAAATATAATTGCCGTTTCGTGATAGATGAGGAGCATTGTAGACATTTATGCATGAAGGAGCACGTCTTGTTACGCTGGTTTTGGTGTTCCTAAGATTTTCTTTCACCCATTGCAGGCTAGAAAATCTTTACGGCATTTGAAAGGGATTGTAAGATTGCAAATAATGACCCAAGCTTATCCTGTTACAAAGCAAACTACAACTACATTGAGCTATCTTCATTCATGGAGCAAAATACAGGCTGAGGTTAAAGCTCGCCGACTCTGTATGGTAACAGAAGGACGGATCAAGCAGAAAAAAATAGAGAGTCAACAAAAACTTGAGGCAAAGCTTCATGACATAGAGGTGAGACCAGCAGCTTCCACATCTGTGAGCTTGCCAGACTTAAAACTTATTTATATAGGATTCTGCAAGTTTCTTTATAATTTTGGTGCACTCGTGCTACAGAACCATCACCTCATCAGCCTCGGACCCTCATGACTACACATGCTTGTTTTCATAATAACATTGATTAATTTTCTTACCTGGTGACAGGCGGAGTGGTGTGGTGGTTCTGAAACAATGGATGAAATTCTTGCAAGGATATATCAAAGAGAAGAAGCAGCAGTTAAGCGTGAGCGGGCTATGGCATATGCATTTTCTCATCAGGTAGACTTTTTTCTCATATTTGTACTTTATTTGTTCTCGTAGCATTTAATTCTACGTAGCATGGAAGTAGAACCCGTTAATTTGACCTTGAATCAATTGAAATTGAAAACATATTCCATGATTTGTAGTGGAGGGCCAACTGTAGTCAGAGCCAAAGCTTGGGTAATTATGAACTCGGTAAAGCTAATTGGGGATGGAGCTGGAAGGAGCGCTGGATTGCTGCTCGCCCCTGGGAAAGCCGTGTGCAGTCACCTAGTCCAAGGAAAGTGCAGAGTAAGCAAGCAAGCCCAGTTGGTAAGAACACAAATTCACCAACGCCAAAAGCTTCAGTTAAACTTCCTTCATCAAATGGTAAGCTAACTACAAAGGCTCGGAGATTGTCTTACTCAGCTGTCGAAGAAAAATCAGCGGCAACTGCAGAGAGCATTAAAACTGAAGAAAAGACACTCAGAAATGAACATTGACTTTGTTGGTTCCGATCCAATGGTAGAAAAGAAACTAAATAAGAAAGTCTTCAGTATCTTATTGATTCAAGCATCAGAAAAGTGAGGGAAGAGCCATTTGTTTAAATACGCGGTCATTTCTTGTTCTTGTACATTTAGTGGTGTGAAAGTAATGTGCTTGTGCGTGCAGTAGCGGGTTATCGAGCAGGACCTGGATTTAGGACTGAACCATCCTTCTATGATTCTTTTTTCCCCCTCTTTCTTCATATTAATGTATATTGTGAAAGGAAAAAAGATTATTCTATTTATATTGTAAAAACACAATATTTGTTGGAGTGGATTATTCTGTGCTTTTGCACACTGTAATTAGAAGTTACTCTTGGTTGTTCTCTTTCAGATTTTTCACCAGCATGCTTGACTAGATGTGTGCTCTATCGCTCTGCCACAACTTCGAATTCTGCTTCTCGTAGTTTAGATTAGACAAAACTTTCAATGAAAATTAACTCAATCCGATTGGAATAGACTAGAATTTCAATGGAAATATTTTTTTTTAACACGAGCTAAAAACACAATTCAAAAGACATGGAGCAAATAAAACTTGCGACAAGATATATGGCTAATTCAGAGATACATGCGATGAATTGTAAGGACAGATTTCTCCTCCATCACTTGCATTATAATTCCAAGCCACCAAACTTTGAAACCATCCCATCTCCTTGACTTTGGAATCCGATAGACCTAATGCAGAATCGAGGGCTTCTTCGGCATAGTTCAATGAACTTAACTGGTGAGGATCGAAAACCGGTTCTTTCAGATTGTTGACATTTTTCATGGGACTAACATTGCTCATTGTTTCCAGTTCCCCATTGCTTTCCGGTTGATTCCAAAACGGATGCATACTTTGTTCTCCAATTTCTTGCTCAGTCTGCTGACCAAAAACATTAGTATTAGTGCAATCATTGTACTCGTGGCAAGGTTGTTCAGACTTAGAGAGTGCTTCAATGGCTGCTTTGGACTTCTCAATGAGCCAATCAATGGCCTTACCCGGACGGTCGTAGCCAAGGCGGTCTTGAACATCATAGAACTGTATAGCAGTATGAGCTGACAGCCTGAACCTCCGGTCTCTCGGACCTTTCGAAGTGTACACCTTGCTGTGCCGGTCTTTTCTTGCCAAGGATCGGACAATGTGGCCTCCGTGAACTTTCACGATCTTTCCATATCTCGCATTGTCGACCGGCGGTTGCTTGATTGCCGATTTTGAAGTAGGCATCAAGTAGTGAACATGCTGACAATCTTCATTCTCTTCTTTCTTATTCTTTGATTCTCTTTGTCGCAACATTCTCTCTCTCTCTCTCTCTCTCTCTCTCTCTCTCTCTCTCTCTCTTATGGAAGACACTAGTGCAAATAGTCCATCAATATAGGCATGAAGAGTCCTACTATACATCAATGTACATTATACACAGACTAGGATTCTCTTCTCTCATCTTTTCATTCCTTTCCATTCATTCCTCTCACATTCTCTATTTTATCTTTCACTTTCTATAAAAAAAAATTAATATAAGATGTTGATGTGGCTTAACCATGACCATTTAAATAAGGAGGAAGGAAGGGGAGGGAAAAAAAGAGCGGAGAGAATCATACTCTCATTATACACAGTCTTTTAAGTGACTCAGGTTCATTCGTTGAGATTTCTCGAAATCTTCAACGCACATCCAGCCGTTAAATTCATCACACAACACACAATATATTAATATCCATGTACTCCAAAATTTACGAAATGAGAGATGCGTTTGATAGAGATGGGATGACACAGTCTGAGGAAGCAAAAGAGGTCATAAAGATCACTTGTTAAAAGCTAAGCATAGCATTTATGCAGAAAAGTAGGGTTTCTAATTGCTTCTTTCTTGTTCAGCTCCAAACTCTTGTATGAAACAGGAATATTGGCGCCAACCCTAGTTCTAGTTACTTGCTGACTTGATGCAAATGTCACACCTCTTAATTAGTTAACCCTTTTCTGCTGCCACTATCGACTTCGAGTCACTGTTTTTTTTCTTGGTGGATTTCAGAGAGCTGGTCACAAGTAAAACCCTACAGTGGTAAAGATTGACAAGATATAGTAAAGATTCCGAAAACGGAAGGGACAGTGACTGTCAATCATATGTGTTGGTTTGGTCTGGTTGATTCTTGGGAGGAGTTCATGTCTCATTTGCTTATTAAGCAAGCAACTATTGCCCTTAAAAGCTAGTCAACTAGACACATCACCTTTTCGATGGGACCCTCTAAACTCTAGATTAGAGTAAGCAAATATCAATAAACTACAAATTATTTCACGTCGGAGAATAGATCATTATACATAAAAAAATTATGCAAATGGTTGCTAGTTCTCTTTAAATTGAGGTCTTTTGCGATAAAATTTCACATTCATTATTTACCTGATCACATCATCTACAAAACCTAACGTAGTGAAGTTGATAACACTATCAGTGCAATACAAGAGTGTGAGTCGCCAGAAGATGTGAACCCTAACTAATAAGATCAATATATTGCACCATATTAGTATATGGACAGAAGTTTGGAATGCATAGTGCTTGTTTTGTATAAGACAACCTGTTCCAAGTTGAGCTCTTGAGATCGAGGAGTACAAATGTTTTGCACCGAAGAAGTTTGTACCAAAGGACAGCATGCGCAGCTGAGTTGCAACATCGGAGAGGACTAAAGAAAAAGAAGTTGGGTACAATGGTACTATTGTCTTGCTGCTAGAACTTAAGCATCTTCAAAGGAGATGTCAAAATGTATACATCAGTTATAACAGTAAAAAAAGATTATAGTAATATTCTCCAACCGAAGTGTCAAATCATATGTGGTGATGACATGGATTGGCAGCAAAAGAGTCTATTGACAACAGCTTCAAATGTTTTTTTATTATTAATTATTAAATGTATTTTATTAATTTTAATTAGTTTAATTATTTATTATAATTAATATTAAGTTGACCGATGCAATTATCTTACTTTTTTCTTCTTTTCAATCAAGGAAGGTAAACATACTACTGATTAAACTTTAAATATCCTTTATTAAATTGGGTAAATTACATTTTATCCCCTCAGATTTGAGGTCAATTTCAATTTCTTATAACATCTTTAAAACATTTCAATTTCATACATTTAATTATCATTTTATTTCAATTTCATACATCTGTTAGAAAATCTGTTAAGTAAACCGTTAAGTGATGACGTGGCAAATATGGGATCCACATTTGTGATGACGTGACTGCCAAATTTGTGTCACGTGGCAAAAAATAAATTTTTATGCATTTAAATATTATAATATTGATCCCATTTAATATTGATGTCGTGCCAAATTTGTGTCACGTGACACAAATGGATGAAAAATGTGGCAACCACATCTGCTGTTAATGGACTAATGGATGAAAAATGTAACGGATGTATTATTTTGAAATAAAATAGTACGTGAGGTATGAAAGTGAATTGTTTTGAAGATATTGTATGAGGTTTCAATAGACCTCAAACCCGAGGTGGTAAACTGTAATTTAGCCTATTAAATTTTAATTAGTTTAATAATTTATTTTATAAAATAATAATTTAATTTGACATATCAGTTGGATAATAAAACTTTAAAAGATGTCAAAGTGCTACATAAAATGTCAAAATTTAAATTGGCTTTTTTTATTAGCACCCCACAAAATGTTGAATGCACCCCACATTAAAATTTAATATTAAATGACTTATTTATCCCACTACGCAATGACAATTTTGACCTTATTAGGTTTTAAAATAATAAAATAAAAATCTCTAAATACACCCCAAATCACTAAACCCTATTATTTATCTTCTCAACTATCAAAACTCTCTCACCCTCCATTGTTGAACAAAACCCTAACCAAGAAACTACAAACATGTTGATTGAGAAAAATTGCTTTTGACGAATGGAACACGAAATCAATGTTTTGGGAGCTTCACATGAGGTAAAATTTCATATTTTTCATTGTTTTAGTGATTTTGATGACATCGATAATAATTTAATCTTCAGTTTGTTGCGATATTTAAACTTCTATATCCAGTCCGTTGAGTGACGTGTAGTCCCTTGTTCATTGTTCCTAGCAGAATCCAAAACTATTTTAGTTGTTTAACCCCCCCGGTCTACTCTTTGCTCTGTGGAGTTGACGACGCTTTCTGGGGTTGAAGTTAAGCATCTTTTCAGAGTAGACTGCGCCTTCAATAAAATATGTTATAAACAACGTTTCTTGTTATTCATCTGTTTACTCCTCTTCATTCCTCCTAGATTTGAGAGAGAATTCCTAGAGACCAAATATATTTACCTTCTCCTCTTGGTTGAGTTCACTTCACAGAGAGGAGATTTAGAACAGTGAGAGTGTTGGTCACTTCACTAATATGATCTATACCATTGCGTTTATTTGTAAACCTTTGAATCTCCCCAGTGACAATCACCGCATAAAAGTGTTTAGATTGTGCTGTGTATTTTTGGTCTTGGGTCCCTAAGATTTTGGGTGAAATTTCGGTCTAATAATGGTGTGTAAGGTTTTCAGAGTTACCATATTCCATATTTGAATTTGGAGGATTTATAAATTCCCAGGAAACTGAGGGTGGATTTAAGCAACAGGCCAAACTGTCTAATTGATTTCGTATTCTTTGTTTTTATGCATGAGAATTTGGGTTATTATCTAGCTCTCCTATTTTTTTCCTTTACCAAAAAAAAAGTCTTGTTCACTCTGCCTATTGATATTGAGTTGTATGGTTCTTAACAAATAATTGAGGTGTATGATTCTTAGTAAATAAATGAGGATTTGATAATAATTTTTGGTGTATTTAAATAGGATAGCATACAAGGCAATACCTCTATAGCGAACACTGAGGTTGCAACAACGAGCGTCGTTGATTACACAAACGCATTTAAAACTAACGAGGTAACTATTTTTAGTATATTGAATGTGCATATGTGAATTTCATGGAAACTCTTGCATTCTTTTAAGCAGCATAGTGCATTAGGTTCATAATAGGGAATAACATATGGGTTGGAATCTTAGCATGTCTACAAACATTTTGTTAGTGGCAAATGGCAATGATTTTGTATGTACAGGTGTTCAAAAGTAAAAATGATTTGCTTGATTGGACTCGCGCACAAGGAAAAAAGAATAATATGGTTATTGTCATTAAGAGGTCTGATGCGGGAGGGGTTGACCGAAGGAGGAAGAGAGCTCGAATAACATTTGCTTGTGAGAGACATGGCGAATATCGATCCATATTGAAGAAGTCTAATATTAATGACCAAAATTCTGATGCAAATAATAAGAAGAAGAAGAAGAAAGAACCCAGGAATACTGGTACTAAAAAATGCGGATGTCCATTTATGTTGAAAGGAGTCAACGTTGGAGAAGGAGATGAATGGAAATTGGAGGTTGAGTGTGGGGTGCATAACCATACTTATTCACAATATCTTGAAGGGCATTCTTTTGTCGGACGATTAACTAAAGAGCAAAATGAACTTTTAGTTGACATGTCTACAAGTTTAGTGAGACCCAAAGTTATTTTGAACACCATAAAGAAAAAAGATCCACTTAATGTAACAACGATGAGGACAATATACAATGCAAGACACTATCATCGGACAAAAGAAAAGGCAGGGAGATCAGAAATGCAACAGTTATTTTGTAAGTTGGCTGAGTACAACTATATTGAGCATCATCGAAGTATTGGTGTTGATAATGTTGTTAGTGACTTGTTTTGGACTCACCCAATTAATGTCGATATCTTACATTGTTTCCCACATGTACTTATCATGGATTGCACGTACAAGACTAATAGGCATCGTTTTCCACTCCTAGAGATTGTAGGAGTAACTTCAACTAATATTACATTTTCGGTTGCATTTGCTTTCATTGACCATGAAAAGGAAGACAATTACACATGGGCATTGACAAGATTGAAGACTCTAATGAATGATGATTGTATTCCTGGTGTGATTGTCACTGATCGAGACTTAGCACTGATGAATGCCATTCGTAATGTTTTTCCTAGTACTCGACATTTATTGTGTAGATGGCATATAAATAGAGGAGTTGCAACCAATTGCAAGAAACTCTTCACATTAGAGGAGGTTTGGAATATGTTTTTTAATGATTGGCAAACCTTGGTAAGTTCATCAACAGAAGAGGAGTACTTACATAATTGGCATGCCTTTGAATCCAAATTTAGTTCATTTCATGAAGGTATTGATTACTTGAAAACTACATGGCTGAATGAGCACAAGGACAAGTTTGTGGCTGCATGGACTGACACTTGTATGCATTTTGGTACAAAAACAAGTAACAGGTAATTTTATCCTTCTTTTACTTAATATATAGCCATGCTTTTATTATTTCTACTAATTTGTACTCATGAACAGGGCGGAAAGTGCACATTCAAAGCTAAAACGAATGATTAGCTCTAGCCAGCTTAGCTTTGATATATTGTGGAATAATATTCACTCGTTATTAGAGTTGCAACACACTGAACTAAAGGCCTCATTTGAGAAGAGTCGATGTTTTGTCTACCATGGTTTGAAGCATGAAGAGTTAAGAGAGTTAAGAGGTTTTGTATCCATTGAAGCATTAAACATAATTGTGTGTGAAGCAAAAAGGTAAATTGAGGATTTGTTGTTTCTTTATGGTGTATAGTTACACATATAATTTTTTTTTTTTTTTTTGAACAGAATCGACTCAGCTGGTGATGATGTTGTATCATGTGGTTGTACTCTTCGCTGTACACACCAACTCCCATGTGCTCATGAAATTGCAAAGTATAGGAGTAGTAGTCAACCAATTCCAATTGATTGTATACATCCTCGTTGGAGAAAGTTGGACATGATCATTGAACCTCCGGCTTTTAGTCCTTCAATTCTTCCAATAAGAGCACTCATTGAACGGTTTTTCAATTGGTTTGAGGGTCAAACTAATGAATCTAGACGGCAACTATGCATTAAAATAGAGGAGTTGATGAACCCAAGTTCCACGACACTTACAGAACCAGTTAAAAAAATTAAAACCAAAGGACGTCCACGTAAAGTTGACACTTCTACTCGTCGTTTGCCATCGGCATTTGAGATTGCAGAAGCTCTTTCAGGTCATGATAGCCAGTCACAACCCTCTAAAAAGAAACCAAGGGGAAGACCACGCAAATTGAAGGTATGCACTTATCTTTATAGTTGTGATGTTTGATATACTAATTGTAAATTCACTAAGTAACCCTTGATTACTATACAGACTTATAGCTCAATTTTACACAATCCGGCCGTCCCTACGCATCAATATACAGGACAGTTCCCTGAGGCAATAAAGCAATACATTACTATTGCAATTGATGTCCTTGGAGATGGTAATTGTGGATATAGAGTCATAGCTGAGGCAATGGGATTTGGTCAAGATTCATGGCCAAGGGTACGTAAGGACCTATTGGCGGAAGTACGTGGTTGCCCATTCCTATATGAGCAAGCTTTTGGTTGGAAAGGGAGGCGTGCTGAGATTGACCAAGCACTTGACTATTTTGAAGATTCATATGCACCAGAACTCTACTGGATGAGCATGCCAGATATGGGCCATCTTATAGCTTCATGTTATCGTGTAGTAGTGATTTTTTTATCCCGTTTGCAATGCCTCACATTCCTACCTTTATATGTATTAGGAGATGATGAGCCCACTAATCTTCCTGAGATTGCAATTGGTTTAGTCAATGACAATCACTTTATACAGGTACTAAGAGTTAACTTACTTTTTTTGCAACATTGAACGCTATTTTTGAAAGCTAATTGACTCCTTTTATTTTGTACAGCTACGTTTGGCACCAGGACATCCCATGCCACCGGTTGCACAAAATTGGCATACTCTTGCAGTAAATAACGCTCGACACCTTTACGCCAACTACCAAGATCGTGTGGAACAATTTAAGCTATTACCAGGTCTAAATAATGTAGCCACCACCGAAACGATATGTCTTGATTGTGACTGATTTATGTTTTACAAACTGAACTGAAATATTTTGATTGCAAGGCGAGAGTACATTTGTAAAAATAAGATTTACTTTTAATGGAGGTTGTGTAAGAAAAATTACATTCAAATTCATTGCAGAGCTCTTTTTTTTTTTTTTTTTTTCTAAGACCAAATCAAAGAAAAAAAATAATTGAATCAGTGAATTACTATAGCAGCTCCATTTCTGACAACGGCAAGAGGTCTCTGTGCTAATCAAACTACCCGAAATTTATCCTAAAACTATACTCGAGCTCCACCTTATTTGCAATCTCAAATGCCTTCTCAATCTAATTTCATCATAAAGTGAAACTTGCATTGCGAATCACAACTTTTCGACCCCGTACAGCAAGCACAATCTCTGAGAGAAAAAAGCACTTCTTGTGGTGGAATATAAGGAGTATATTGAGAAATGTGGAGTGTATAGAAGATGTGAGGTGTATGTACAAAATATAAGGTGTATATTGAGAATGTGGGGTGTGGGGGTATTAAGGGAAAGTATGTGGGGTGTATTAAGATAATTTTTAAGTGAAAAAGTAAATATGGGGTGTATTAAGTATGTGGGGTTTATTCAACAATTTGTGGGGTGTTAATATAATAAGCCTTTAAATTTTATGTTCAAAATTTGACATCTGGTCTTAGACAGTATATGGCACGTGGGAGGAGCACACTTGGTATTATTGCTCTCAACCATTATTTTAAGCACTAGGGCTCGTTCTGCTAGTTAGGGGGCGGCCGGTTCGATTTGGGCCCCAAACCGCACATTGAACCAATGTAGCGTTAAGAATTTACAAGTTTGATCTATACAAGTAATTCAGATAGCGTTGATAATTATTTCGTTCTATTTTTTTTCTTTTTTTTTTTAAACTAGAATTTTATTTAGTGCTACTTTCAGTGTTTAATTAAAAAAATAAAAATTGAGAACTATTTAATTGAGTTTTAAAATTTTAATCTTGAGTTATCATTTTTCTTAAACTAACCAAATAAGTTTCAGTTTTCAATGTTGAAAAAACTAAAAATTAAAAACTAGAAACAAAATAATTATCAAACGCATAAATAATTATATTTAACGAAACAAACCAATTCGTTTGATGATCCATTTGGTTTGATCATTTATCTTTTGAGAAATTTTAAGAGACCATAATTCCAATGGTTTATTAACCATAATTCCAATGGTTTATTGAGTTAGTATTTAAAGATAACTAATGTTTTGTGGAGGGTGAAGGTTGGAGGTTGGGGTGGTTTGTGTTTAGTTCGGTTTGGTCTAATATTACACTAGCTAGTTAAATGAGCTTTTTATTGCTATTTTAATGGAAAACTCAGAACATTAAAGCGCCAACAGTTTAGCTATCATCTAACCAGTCGTGTTGGAGGTGCTTTTAACATTGCTCTCCGAAATACAATATAATTCTTTTGAAGATGATACTATAAATTAAGAACTAGGATTCTATTCCCTCACATTTTCTTATTTTGTCTTTCTCTTGTTATAAAAAATTAATATATAAAATATTGACGTGGCTTAAGCATGACCATCAAATAGGAGGGGAGAGAAGGGGAGAGAATAAAAATGGAAGAGAATCCTACTCCATAAAAAAAAAATTCAATAATCCTACTCCATAAATTAAAGGACCCTAAATTGAATTATTATAACAAGTGGTGAAATTTTTTTTTCTAGATTAAACTATCCTTTTTGTAAGGTAAATTAAAGAAACTTGAATTAAAAAAGAATTTTTTTGTAATTTAAGGGAGAGTGAAATTGTCAACTGCCCTAGCGATAAATTTTTATTGTAATTAAAACATGAACAATACATTACGTGTTTTTATATGTACAAAAAACCGTATTCCGTCACATTAAAAAATCTCTAGTAGCGAAGCTCAAATGAGAACTTTGGGACTATCTCCATTGCCTATGCTGACTGAGCCAACAAAAAACCGCCGCGACAATTACTAGTCGTCTTCTTCTCCTTCTAACAATTAATATGCAGAAGCGCAGCCCATGATCTCAATCCTCAGAAGGCTATCACCACCGCCTTCGCTACTCATGGAGCCGCCCAATTCATGCGGAGGCTCACAGAGACTCATCGCCTTGGCCCAGCAGCTCCGCCTCTACAAGCCGCCGCCTTTGCCCTCCGACGACGACATTGAGGAGCAGAGAATCGAGGAAACCGCCGGCAAGGTCGTGTCCCAGGTGGGGTTTGCCGAATCCGACACCCCAGTTGCGCGGGACCCAGAAAAGTTCAGACCCAAGAGAGCCGCCGTCTTGGTCTGCCTCTTTGAAGGGGACGCCGGCGATCTCCGCGTCATTCTCACTAAGCGGTCGTCGAAGCTGTCCACTCACTCCGGTTTGTGCATTTTTCGTTACCTTTTGTTTGTTTCCCTAGAAAATTGAGGAAATTGAAAGACAATGGGAAAGATTGCTTTTTTATATTTTATTTTGGTTGTGTGTTTTTGCAGGTGAAGTTGCATTGCCGGGTGGGAAAACAGAGGAGGGGGATAAGGGTGACGGGGACACGGCGACGAGGGAGGCGAAAGAAGAGATTGGTTTGGATCCTAAGCTTGTCAATGTTGTCACTGTTCTTGAACCATTCCTATCAAAGGTATAAAGTTTGATCATGATTTGTTCTAAATTTTGGTTTGATTGAGCTCAAATGTGTGCATTTGAGTGGACACAGATCTTGGTTAGTTGAATTATGTCTGTGAAGTTGCGAATTTATGCGTTAGTTTCTCGGCATTGGAAGGTGAAAGTTGGGAACTTGATTCGAGACTAGAAAGAATGCTCGAGTTATCTTATACTTTATGTTTGCGAAATGAGTTTGAGTTTACGGCTTAGAGTATCAGTTTCCGGAAACATGAGTAATCATATTGGTAGATTGGAGGTGTTCTTAAGAAGTGTCTGGCTGACACGGCCATTCAGTTTGTACTCATTCGTGCTTCGTGTTGTTCTGTTGAGTACATGTCCTTAATATTTACGAATTTTAATCGCGTGTATCTGAATCCTGAATTTTCACATAAGGCGTTCCAAAATTTCGGAAGTTGGTCTTGGTGATGAGCAGTGTAGTAGTCTGATTTGTTGAGCAAGTGCTTTTATTGACTTCAAAAATAGGGTACATAGTGGTTAGGGTCGATTTACACAATGCTGATTTCGGTGTTGGACTTGTAACTAGAAAGACTATTTTGGATGAGGAACTTGATTTCGCTAACCATTGGGTTTCTGTGCACAGCACCTACTAAGAGTTGTTCCAGTTATTGGCATACTTAACGAGAAGGAAGCATTCAAGCCTGATCCAAATCCTGCTGAAGTGGAAGCGATATTCGATGCTCCCCTGGAAATGTTCCTCAAGGTTTCTCTCGTTTTAGTTTCGTACTCCGATTGCAAATTATATAGTTGTCTTTTGATTCTCTTGAAGATCGATGTGTATGCATTTGCTTCAGGATGAAAACCGGACGTCAGAGGAGAGGGAGTGGATGGGAGACAAGTTTCTGGTCCATTTCTTCGACTACGAAACCAAGAACAAGAAGTACATGATCTGGGGTTTAACTGCTGGTATCTTGATTAGGGCCGCATCAATTGTATACGAACGGCCACCAGATTTTGTGGAGCAGAATCCCCGTTTTAAGGTTCCTAGAGTTGTAGATAGAAATACGACAATCCCGTAAATTATTTTCAACGAATTGTATCGATTTGTATTGGAAACGATCATATTTCCTGCAATAATATTTACTTTGCTCTCCATTTGTATTGGAAAAGATCATCATTCCTCCAATTTCGCGATGCCGTGTGAAAAAGTTGAAAGGCAAGACACTGCATGATTGATTTGACATCCCACCACAATAGCATCCCGTTGCAGGAAAATTCGCCTTGGACAAAATACAAAGCTGACTATAGTAACCAAGTTTATGAACCGGAAGGTCAACGTGCAACGAAATACATTAGGAGAAACCATAGGCAAAAAATTGGATCCATTTACAGATAGTTCAACTGAGCTTCATGCTTCTTGAAAAAATAGACCATAATATAACACAGTAGTCGGAACATATTGATGGTGAAGCCTAAATGTGCTTGTGTAAAAGCGGGATGGGTTAAAACCCGGAAAAGAATTTAACAAAAACAATCTTGCCAACAAAATTAAAAATGAAAGGGGCCTTTCAGTATCTCCTTCAGCTAAACACCTCATAGAACTTCTCCATGACAAGTAAACCGGAGTCAATCGACTCTAAAGGATCCTTCCGAAGACGATGTCTTAAGCAGTTAGGGATGACAGTGGCAATATCCTCTGGAGACACCTTATCCCTTCCCTTCAGAGCAGCCAAGGCTTTTGCAGCTCTGTTAGTCACTATGTCTCCTCTCAATCCATCGACATTCAACTCTGCGCAAACCTTGGAGATTTTCACCTTGAGGTCCTGATCAATCTGAACAGATGGAAGATAACTTCTAGCCGAGCCAATTTGCTCCTGAAGCTTTTCTTGCTCAGCTTCGTAAGAACCCCGAAATTCTTTGGGATTTTTGTCAAACCGAGCTCTCTCCTCCACAATCTTCACTCTGAGCTCTGCATCCCTCACAGTCCCAACCTGTGCATGCATTCCAAAGCGGTCAAGCAACTGTGGCCTGAGCTCTCCTTCTTCTGGATTGCCCGAGCCAATCAAAATAAACCGGGCAGGATGTGAAATTGAAATACCCTCTCTCTCCACCGTGTTCCATCCCGATGCAGCAGAATCCAATAAAACATCCACTAAATGATCATCCAAAAGATTAACTTCGTCCACATACAGAATTCCTCTATTAGCTTTTGCAAGAAGGCCAGGCTCAAATGCCTTGACCCCCTCAGTGAGAGCTTTCTCAATGTCAATTGTCCCGCAGACTCTATCTTCTGTAGCACCCAAGGGTAAATCAACCATGTTGATCTTAGTCTTGATAACAGGAAGCTGCTCCCCCTTCACAATGCTCTCTCTAACTTCCACACCCATGGACTCCGGATCTTCTGGGTCGGAGTTGTAAGGGTCACCAGAAACTACCTTAATTTCAGGAAGCAAATCGACCAAAGACCTAACGGTTGTGGATTTTCCAGTTCCCCTATCTCCCATGATCATGACACCACCAATCTTGGGATCAATCACATTCAGCAGAAGACACAGTTTCATCTCGTCCTGTCCTACAATAGCGGCAAACGGATATACCGGCCTCTGGTTTTCCTTAGCAGCAACCCTCTGCGCCTGAATACAATTAATCACACATAAATTCCACAACCTAAATCTTTACATAACATCTATAATTCCCAATAGTAAACTACAAACTATTTCTCGAAATTTTCGGTTCAACAAACATCAAGAGTGCAAAAAATCTTTCTTTCTCCAACATTACAGAAAAACTGAACCACCAATTCAAATTAAACTTCATCTATCAGTAATAGAACTTATCAATCAAAACCAATCAAAAATTTGTTGTTAAATACTGCAATTAGATGAAGAAAATTCAGACCTGCTCAGAAGGGCTGATTTCAGTAGCAACATTGGTCACATAGAATTGAGACCTTTTCTTTCTATGAATCCCAATCCCTCCATAAAATTTCCTCCCAAAACTCTTCCCTGCAATGCAAAAACACAATTCCATTCAAATTAGCAGCAACCCACTACTATTGTCCAGCCAAAACCCACATCAAATCTCCCATCAAAACACCAACACCACCAAATTACGAACTGGGTATTTCATATATTCAATCAAATTGCAGAAAACAATCCCAAATCATGGTTCAGATGCTGGAAGAAGAAGTGGGTTTTCTTCTGTTTGGTGGGGAATGATTACCGGGGCATATAGAGAGAGAGGGAATTGAAGTCCTGGAAGTGCGAGATGAGAAATGTCGAGGGGCCAAAGTTGCTACTGTCGAGCAACTTCCGAGTACGGACGCCATGGAAGAAGTGTTTAGGGAATAGGGAGTGGGACTACAACTCCGCATTCGAGTGTAAGTAGAATTCTAGAGCTTCGGAGGTAGGTAGGCATGGTTTCCGACTTTCTATACATTTGTGAGGCTGAGGATATGTGGATAGATTTTCAGTTGTATCCTACTATTTTGTACGTTTGGTTCGGTACTCTTTGTGTTGTTGTTTAATTCAAAGGTTGTTCTGAACTTTTGTATGGACAATTGGTTAGGCTCAAGGTCTAAAAAATCGATAATATTCAGATATTTTCATTGAATTTTTGGACTACCTAATATTTATATGGCCCTTAAGATGTCTGCAAGGCTTACAAGCTAATATTTATTATCTAGAATAAATTTCTATATTTAAAAAAACACCAAGAGGATTCAAACCTCTCTCATTTTACTCAATCAACACCTTCACCACCATATCACTTATGTTTTTGTGAAAATATGCTAAAATATTTATATTTATGGTTTTGTTTTGAATTCTTTTTGCAAGAAACAAATTTGCACATGACAATGAACCTTTTACAATTTCTTTTGAAGTATCTACTTTTGAACTACTCACCACGTTCACTCACCTAACTAATTAGTTGTAGTCATATTTCTATATATATGGACAACGTCAACCAATCTCGAATTCATATGGGTGGAAAGAATCTGAGACTCAATCTTCAAATGATTTTGCTTATGGACAACGTCAACCAATCTCGGATCCATATGGGTGGCATGTTAATAATTACATGCAAAACTATTTTGGGGATTTATCATTTGATGACTACTCTTCACAATACACTTACTCTACACATAGAGATGATGAAGATAGTGAAAATTTTGAACCTCATAGGAACTCTATATGGTACTAAGTCACTCATGTATCTTACCATGCAATGTATAAAGTGTAAAATATTGTACTAATTCATTATATATAAATGATTATGGTGTGTTCTACACTCACAATGTTTGCCAGCTCGCTATATAATCAACTTAAATCAGTTAAATCCATCATGCAATGCATTTCCTTCCAATTTTTTTTGTGATAAACTAATAGATAATTGACCAAATAAACATCCTGCAAAGTTTCAATAAAAATTTCCAAGTTTTCTTACAATTTTCGTGGTTTTTATTCAATTTTTATCGATATCGATAATATCCCGAAATTTCCATCGAAATTTCCGTGTTTTTGGACTACTGATATTTCCGATATCATCGATATTTTAGACCTTGGTTAGGCTTATGGCTCGTTGGACTTGCTTTTAAAATGATTAAGAACGTTTTTTATGAGATTGATTTTGGGTTCTAAAATCATTGCAAGTGCTTTTTGGAAGAAATATCATATATGTGCCTCTTGTCAGAAGCACTTCAAGTGCTTTTTCAGGATCCACTTGGATTTTTAATAAGAATTGATTTCAAAAATATTTTTACCAAAAGTGCTTTCTGTTACACCCCACCTCTTCTTTTAATTTTAAATTTTTTTTTGGGTCTCAAATGGTGAGCCCAAAGGGCCCACCCCTTGATTTTTTCCCCTATACCCGGCTTCCTTCTCTCTCTCTCTCTCTTCCTTTCCCTTTCCCGTGATTCCTCTCAGCCATCTCTCTCGCTCTCTTCTCCTTCACCATGCCACATCCATAACCCATATTATGAAATCATCATCAAATCACAATTTCGTCATCACCATCGTCCTTATCTCGTCACTACGAACTCAATCATAGCCTTGGCATTGTGGAGGTCGAACCATGAAGCCCTGTTCACAAGCTCAGTCGCAGACCGCCCATTTCGAGGGAATTTCCGGCCAAACCACGGCAAGTTGGCCGTCGTGCAAGTTTCCGGCGAGTCCGACGGCTTTCGAGGTGTTTTCCGGCCAAACCGCGGCAAGTTAGACATCGTGCGATATACCATTCTCTTCGTCTCTTCAAGAACTACAACTTTCGTTTTTGTTTCACTTGTTTTCGTCAAGTATTGATAAAGTTATGGACGTTTAAAGATTGTGCAGTTTTCCGACCGATTTCCGGCCTTCTCTTTGGAATGGGTCCGGCGACCCACATTTCTTTAAACCAGGCCCTTGGGCCATCTGAGACTAGGGCTTTCAGCCCTTTTTGTTTGTAACCCAGGAGCACAACCCCTAGGCTTTAAGCCTTTGGGCTCCTTAAACCAGGGCCCTAGGCCCGTGCACCAAAACCTAACCCGTGACCCCAATAACCCAAAACCCTTTTGAAAATTCAGGCTTTTGGGCCTTTCCCTGCCAAGCCCAACCCAAAACGCATTTCTGTTTTCTTATTTGTTTTGTTTTATATTTAGTTGTTTTAAGTTAAAGGCCCTTTGGGCCATTTCCTTAGGGCTTTAGGCCCTTACCTTTTCTTCAACCCATTTCCTTTAAGCCCTAACCTATTTATCTAACCATTAACCCTAAACCCAACCCACCTAAAATTCCAAGCCTAAACCCTATAACCTTTCCAACCCTGAACCCTAGCCAGCTCAAACCCTTTATGTGGAATATTCTATTAGGGAATATTTCATTAGAGAATATTCTGTCAATATTCTCTTAAATATTCTATTGATGTTTATGAAATTTATCTGGGACCCTTCTTAGGGTATTTCGACGTCCTGGGCCCGTTTTTTAAGTCTGTTTTCCCAAATTAAATCGTTTGAATAGAGTTTGACTAAGTTGGACCCTTTATGTGCTTAGGGGCAACTATTGTGGCTTTTCTATATTCGCTAGCAGCGCAGCGTTGGACGGCTAAGTATTGTGAGTGGACCCCTTCTAAAAATGCATGTTTTATTAGTAGAAATGCATACATGAGAAGCATGAGTTTATGAGATGTATGTTCAATGGTTATGTATTACCTAGTGGTCCCAATTTCCGCTACAGGATGAAGGGATAGATTCTGGTCCATCCCGGGTGACGGTGGAGTTGGCATAGGGCCTGGAGTGTGTTTCCTCTGGCTATTTAGCACAGGGAAGAGGAGCTGGCATAGGGCCTAAAGCGATATTTTCCTTTGACTGTATGCTCAGGGACATGGAGATGGCATAGGGCCTGGAGGGATATATGTGGACATTTGACACTAGTGTTTATTATGTTATGCGAGTTATGAATTGAGAATATTGCACGGCATTCTAGGTTTCGAAAAACATATGTTTATCATGATATATATATGTTTTCATAAAATCAGGGGGTTAGTATGTTGATAACTGTTTTCTTATATGTATATCAAATTGGTCCACTCACCTTTGTTTTGCGCCTCCTTCAGGGTTTAGATTCGAGGCATACAATCCCGACGCCAAGTCACTTCTGCATCAGCATCTTCGAGTCCTCTCGGTGTAGGACCCACTCCTTTTGTTCATTCAATTTTTATATTCTTTCTTTGTAGTATTCTAATTAGTTGTATGCTCTGAACATGTTCCTTAAATGCCTATTTAATGTCTATTAAATTCTTATTTCTCGTTCTTATGCATTCTAAATGGCTTTCGTCACCCATCGGGTGTTGGCTAGCACGTGACCATCCCGATGTCTACAGGACATCAGGATCGGGGCGTGTCACTTTCAATCGCTTTAATGCATTTCCAAACGATAGAAATGAAAAAAAGTTGGCTAAAATTATCAAGATGGTTTACAGGCACATGAGGACTTGTTTCATCTAGATTATGGCCACCATCGTATGAATCACGATGTCCACCTTTTTAAAAACTGGTAAATACTCGCAAAGACATTTCAAATTCATCTGACCACCATTGTATTAATCACTAAGCTAGGAATCGAAACTAAGTGTGACCCTTTCAACCACCCTAATAATCTAAAATAAAATAGGAAGGAAAACAAAAAACCCAACAACTCTTATTACTGTGGGCCTTTTTTGGGGTCAAAATCCACATTTGGCAAATTTAATTGGGCCAAAACTAGTGTTGGCCTATTACACTCAAGCCTAATCAATTTGCATTTACACTAATCCAGGTTAAAGAGCGCGTTAATCCGTCACAGGTATCCTTCCCGCCTCTTCAAAATAAATACTCGCACATTTGGTCAGATATCATTTTACCAAGCAACGAGCTCTCTCACTCACAACTCGCACCTCCACAATCTCTATCTCTCAATTTTCGGCTCTGAAATCGGTGAGTTTCTCAATCCCTAATCGTTTCGTACTACGTAAAGTTTCAGATTCTTGAGCAGTACAATGCGTTCTGGACCAAGAGAATCTGTTTGAATGTTTGAATTAGTTGTTGTTCGTTTCGCACGTTTCTTGATGGATTCCGTGTATTTTCCTAAAAAAAATTGCTTAATTTCTTGTGAATTTGAATGCAAGTAGCTAGCATAATGTGATCGATTCCGTTGTTTGTTGAGCTTCTGGTAGATCCTAGAGTTAATTTGAATTTTGAGCTTCTGGTAGGTTGTAGATTCGCTTGAATTTTGAACTCCATTCAGTTCATCTTGTAGCTCGCTGTTAATTACTCTGTTAATCTCTAAATTCATGTTTTCTAATGTGCTATTGTTCCTACTTGCTAACCTTTTTTTTATTCAAATTTAGGCAAGAGTTATGTTTTGGCTAGTTACCTTGGTTATCGTTTTGATTTGACCCCTCACTTATCATCTGATTAATTGTTGCTGCTTAAGATCATACTTTGTTCTATCACTGGATTCTCCTAATGAAAAAAGTTCACAGCAGTCAACAATTTTTACACTAATTTGAGGTGTATTATGTTTAGCTTTGCTCTGTGATATACTGATCATTACAATGTTTCGTAGATTGAAGCTCATAGTTTTCTTAGGCCTCTTTAAATTTGTATTATAAGAGTTGTACTGCTCAAGAATATGAAACTTTACGTAGTACGAAACGATTAGGGATTGAGAAACTCACCGATTTCAGAGTCGAAAATTAAGAGATAGAGATTGTGGACGTGCGAGTTGTGAGTGAGAGATCTCGTTGCTTGGTAAAATGATATCTAACCAAATGTGCCAGCACTTATACTTCTCCAAGTTTGAAGAGGCAGAAAGGATACCTGTGCCCGATTAGCGCGCGCTCTTTAACCTGGATTAGTGTGAATGCAAATTGATTAGGCTTGAGCGTAATAGGCCAACACTGGTTTTGGCCCAATTACATTTGCCAAATGTGGATTTTGGCCCAATAAAAAAGGCCCACAGTAATAAGGGTGGTTGGGTTTTTTGGTTTCCTTCTAATTTTATTTTAGAAAATTAGGAAGGTTAAAAGTGTCACACTCAATTTGGATTCCTAGCTTCGTGATTAATACAAGGGAGCTTTAATAAAACACCCCTGACACTGTTTACTTTTAACGAAAAACCACTTTTTTACCTTTAACTGTCACTATTCATTATACCTTCAAAAATGACTTTTCATTAAAACTGTCACTATTCAGGGACTTTTCGTTAGTTTTCCATTAATACAATGGTGGTTAGATGAATTTTTATTGTCACTGTGAGCCTTTATCAGTTCCTAAAAAGGTGAACTTCGTGATTCATACGATGGTGGTCATAATTGAGATGAAACAGGTCTTCACGAGTCTGTAAACCATCTTGACAATTTTAGCCAATACTTTTCAATTCTATCATTTAGAAATGTTTTTAAAAGGGGCTTTTAGAGATAAGGACTTGTCAAAGATGATTTTTAAAATATAACTTGAGAGATTTTTAGTATTTAAAAAAGATCCTTTATTTTAATGCACTATGACATGTCACCTATAACAATACCAAACATTTTACCACTATTTACATGCCTGCCATCTTAATTGTTTGAAATGTAACATCAACTTTGTTGCTTCAGAAATGTAACAGTCAATTAGAGAGAGAGAGAGAGAGAGAGAGAGAGAGACGTTAAAGCAGACTTGAATTGCACCTATAATCAATGAAAATTTTCAAATTTTCGTCTACTCTTACAAACAATGTTGTTACCATCTGAACCCATGCTCCACGAAAATCTGTTTGAAGCTACAATTGTTCGGCTTCCTCGATACGCTACCTTCGTCAGAACCCACGAATCACTTCTAAGCTACTGTTTATATATTTTTTTTGTCTTAATCAACACAGCAGTTGGTACGGTTTGTCTTAACCATAAGCTATATAGTGTGGAGAATATGTTTAGCTCTCATAACCAACACACCAGTTGATACTTGTATAGCTTGTTGGTATGGTTTGTGTGTATTGGTCCGAAAAGTTTCATTGTGTTAGCAAGAATTTATATTTGCAATGCACAACATGTGTTTGTTGAAAGGCCTTTGTGGAGGTTTTTGTACATGTTGGTTCTCTTTTCATTTAGATACGGTCAATTAGGTTCTATCCATTCGATACAGTCAATTAGGTCATCTTCATTAGGTATGGTCAATTAGGTTCTATTCATTCGGTACAGTCAATTAGGTCCTCTCCGCTAGGTACGGTTAATTAGGTTTTATTCATTCGGTATGGTTAATTAGGTCATCTACATTCGGTACAGTCAATTAGGTCCTCTCCATTTGGTATGGTCACTTAGGTACACTATATAGTTTCGTTACGGTCATTTTCTTTGCATACAAAATTGTTCTTTCCATTTATCTCTGGACTCATTTTTAAATTATTGAATCCAAACCTATAAAAACAAAAATGAATGCATTTGAGAAAAGCGTAAAGAAAAATGAGATTGAAACATTGCAAATTTGCAATGAGCTTTCATGACATACAGAGAAGGCATTGCGACAGGTGATGCATGGAAGAACCACTACGATGTTATTGATATTCTAGAGACATACAATAAGGATCTTAATTGCTTTGATATAGGTGGTAAGCATTTGGCAATAACAGCGGTAGATATTGCTATCATTTTTGGATTACCTGAAGGAGGCAATGATAGCCAACTCCATTTCTCTTACAAACAAATAAAACATCAAAGAAAGCGAGTACGATTGACTAAACACGTGCACCTAAGAATGAGACAAAATAGTCAAATCTTCTAAACAAACAATTGAAAGCAAATCATAAAAAAAGTTTTCATAAAAAACGTTTGCAATTATTTTAAAAACAAGTCCAACGAGCCAGAAGTCTAACCAATTGTTCATACAAAAGTTCAGAATAACCCTTGAATTAAACGACAGTCTGAATAAAGCACTCTTCCTTCTTTTTCCTTCTTTTTCCTTCTTTTTCCTGTTTGTTGGTGGTATACGACAACACAGAGTCCCGAACTAACCGTACAAAGATAGTAAGATACAACAGAAAATCTATCCACATATCCTCAGCCAGACAGCCTCACAAACGTATAGAAAGTCGGAAACCATGCCTACCTCCGAAGCTCAAGAATTATACTGACACTCGAATACATAGCTGTAGTCCCACTCCCTATTCCCTAAACACTTCTTCCATGGCGTCCGTACTCGGAAGTTGCTCGACAGCAGCAACTTTGGCCCCTCGACATCTCTCATCTCGCACTTCCAGGACTTCAATTCCCTCTCTCTCTCTATATGCCCAGGTAATCATTCCCCACCAAACAGAAGAAAACCCACTTCTTCTTCCAGCATCTGAACCATGATGTGGGATTGTTTCTGCAATTTGATTGAATATATGAAATACCCAGTTCGTAATTTGGTGGTGTTGGTGTTTTGATGGGAGATTTGATGTGGGTTTTGGCTGGACAATAGTAGTGGGCTGCTGCTAATTTGAATGGAATTGTGTTTTTGCATTGCAGGGAAGAGTTTTGGGAGGAAATTTTATGTAGGGATTGGGATTCATAGAAAGAAAAGGTCTCAATTCCATGTGACCAATGTTGCTACTGAAATCAGCCCTTCTGAGCAGGTCTGAATTTTCTTCATCTAATTGCAGTATTTAACAACAAATTTTTGATTGGTTTTGATTGATAAGTTCTATTACTAATAGATGAAGTTTAATTTGAATTGGTGGTTCAGTTTTTCTGTAATGCTGGAGAAGGAAATATTTTTTGCACTCTTGATGTTTGTTGAACCGAAAATTTCGAGAAATAGTTTGTAGTTTATTATTGGGAATTATAGATGTTATGTAAAGATTTAGGTTGTGGAATTTTTGTGTGATTAATTGCATTCAGGCGCAGAGGGTTGCTGCTAAGGAAAACCAGAGGCCAGTATATCCATTTGCCGCTATTGTAGGACAAGACGAGATGAAACTGTGTCTTCTGCTGAATGTGACTGATCCCAAGATTGGTGGTGTCATGATCATGGGAGATAGGGGAACTGGAAAATCCACAACCTTTAGGTCTTTGGTTGATTTGCTTCCTGAAATTAAGGTAGTTTCTGGTGACCCTTACAACTCAGATCCAGAAGATCCGGAGTCCATGGGTGCGGAAGTTAGAGAGAGCATTGTGAAGGGGGAGCAACTTCCTGTTATCAAGACTAAGATCAACATGGTTGATTTACCCTTGGGTGCTACAGAAGATAGAGTCTGCGGGACAATTGACATTGAGAAAGCTCTCACTGAGGGAGTCCAGGCATTTGAGCCTGGCCTTCTTGCAAAAGCTAATAGAGGAATTCTATATGTGGACGAAGTAAACCTTTTGGATGATCATTTAGTGGATGTTTTATTGGATTCTGCTGCATCGGGATGGAGCACGGAGGAGAGAGAGGGTATTTCAATTTCACATCCTGCCCGGTTTATTCTGTTGTGTCCTTTCGTGAGACTGTCCTTGATAAGTCATGCCGTACAGTGATGAGCAAGTCCCCAAACAAGCATAATCGTCTGTACATGGAAGCAAGGCTCCTTGAGGAAGGTCTTCCCGAGGCTATTGATGAAGATCGCATTGGCCCAAGAGATGATCCCAAGATTTGTTCCAAGATCTTGGCTGAGGAGTTTGGTTGGGACAAGGATCTTGCTAAGAAAATCTGGTGTTTTGGTCCCGAAGGAAGGTGCATTGCAGGAAGGTGCGTTGGCTGAAGAAAACATGTGTAAGGGAGTTCAGTACCTTAAAGGAAGGTGCATTGGCTGAAGAAAACATGAGAGGTATTTGCTTTGAAGTCTGTGATGCGGTTCTTCATGCTGATGCTATCCACAGAGGGGGTGGTCAGGTCATTCCAACCGCTCGGAGGGTCATCTATGCCTCTCAGCTTACAGCCAAGACAAGACTTCTCGAACCAGTGTATCTTGTTGAAATCCAAGCTCCAGAGGGGGCTCTTGGCGGTATCTACAGTGTTCTGAATCAGAAACGTTGGCACGTGTTTGAGGAGTTGCAAAGGCCTGGAACTCCACTCTACAACATCAAGGCATACCTCTCTACAACATCAAGGCATAACTCCCTGTCGTTTAGTCCTTTGGATTCTCTGGTCAACTGAGGGCTGCAACTTCTGGGCAGGCTTTCCCACAATGTGTGTTTGATCATTGGGAGATGATGTCGTCTGATCCATTGGAAGCTGGATCCCAGGCTGCAGCACTTGTTACTGACATCCGTAAGAGGAAGGGATTGAAGGAGCAGATGACCCTGCTATCCGAGTTTGAGGACAAGCTTTGAGTAATAATATGTCGTTGATGCACTGCGTTAATTTTTGGTTTCCATTTTAATCGTTTTTGTTTAATGCTGTTACACTGTTGTTGTAGTCAGCATCTGTTGCTACTAGTTAAATGTTTTGTGCCTGCTCAGAACAGAGACCTGCATATTCTGTTTTTACTTTGTCTTATGGACCAATTTCTGTCATTTTTTGCTACCTGCTATTTTTTAACTAACCATACTTTTTGTTTACTAGTTTGCTTTGTCCCTGCTACGTGATGTTGGGCGTAATCCGACCGGTTCGAACTTGGAAGAACAGAAACAGCTTCTTCTGCTATCATTTCAATTTTGAAAAGCCTTGAAGGTGGTGGTTGCAACGCTCGGCTTGCACTCCGAACGTATGAACCTTGCCGAAACAATGCACTCCCAGTCCTACATCGCCCATTCCTCTTCCACACATCTTCTTTATAAGTGAGTTCCCTCGCTTATGGTTTGAAAGAAATTAAGCTAAAGTCAAATATCTTAGCCCTTGAACTTGAAGGGTTTGGGCTCGGATTGACAAAAAACACAAGTTGTGTTTTTGATTTCTTTTTGGATTCAGTTTTTCTTCAATAACAAGTTAGTTATTTGTGATTTTATATGCAATTTCATTAAGTGTTTATATTTTGATATATAGTATCTGTTGTTGCATTTTCATTTGAAATAAACTGTGCAAATTATTATATATTGTATAAGTGACATTTGATTGGTTCTAACAGGTCTTCACACTGGTGTCAATACCTTCGACTTTAAATTCGACATTTCACCAGTACAGCTACACTTTCAGGTGGTCCCCCAACAATAACAGTATGGAGACTTGGCTGGTCCTCCACTTCTTCGTGGATGTTAGTTACGTGATGGTTGTATGGACTTTGTTCGTTACTTAACAATAAGATCGAGTTAAACGAAATAACTAGATTCGGATGCAAGCAGAACAGTTTCGTAGGACGTAAACAACTCAACAGAACAGTTTCGTAGAGAGCAAACATTCACATCTTAAACCGAATCTATGAAGTCGTCTAAAATCTGTAATTGTCAACGTACGAGGCCCGAAGAGAGCAAACATTAGTCAGAAGTTACTCTGCATGCGAGTATAGAATGCTGTTGCAGTTCGGAAAGCATCGAGCACTACCAAAGAACAGTACTATACACATCAGGCTACGTATATATTCTTGGCACTTCTCTCCTGTCTCATCGCATCCTCCTGCAAAAACCAGAGCATATAGGGTGTTACTTATTTACGAGGCCCCCAACATGACATGAAACTGAATATAATAACGAATGGTATACGTAAGAAACAACATCCTTACATGAATCCAATAGTTTCATTGTAATCCAGAAACCCCTTCCATTGGGAAGCCCCGGGGGCGGATGAGGAATCCGTCGCTTGTTTCTCAAATTTATTGCTAGATCTTGTCCAAATTGTTGTTCAAGCCCTCGACGCAGATGTTGAAGAAATTGTACGGATAGTATATAATTTTCTATCGGAATATCAATGTCAACAGTGTAGTCGCACTCCCTGCTCCACTGGCGGTGGAGGGAATGCCGGAACTTCTTCTCTAAATTCCCTACTTCTATTATGCCATTATCTCTTATTCCAGGCACACGGCCCAATTGCATATCCCTTCCAAGCCAGTAATCATGTGATAACAGAGTCACAATCTGTCTATGGAAAAGTCAGGCGGCAGTTGAAGCACTGCTGCCAGGTTATGCAGGTTATGCTTGTATGTACATGGTAATTAAAATGTACAAATGGCACATCAATCAAGAAACCATAGCTGCATTCAAAGTAGATTATATAATTATAAAGAAAATTAGAATTCCCTATAATATTTTTTTATATATTTTTTAGAATTCCCTACAATATTGAACCATCTATTTAAACGTCTCTTAATTATATAATCTACTTTGGAATGCATACGTTTAAATAAGGTGCCTCAATATTGTAAGAGATTCTAAAAGATATATAAGAAACATATTGTAGGAAATTTTAATTTTTTCTATAATTACATAATTTACTTTGGAACACAAGAATGGTTTCCTGATTGATGTACCATTTGTACACTCTAGTTACCATGTACATCCAGCAGATAGTGCTGAGAACCTGGCAACAGTGGTTCAACTGCCACCTGATTTTCCCATAGACAGATTGACTTTGTTATCACATGGTTACTGGCTTGGAATAGATATGCAATTGGGGGTGTAGCTATGGCGGCTCTGGTTATGACAGAGGTTGAGATGGGGTTTTGGATATTGGTTTGTGCTACAAAAAAGAGAGAAGAAGCACTGTAGGTTTTGGGAAGCTTCGAGAAATGAAGTGTAATGGCTAGGGTTGAAATGGGCATTTGGAGCTTATATTATATAGATACGTGCTAGGGTTACTGGCACGAGTGTGCCCGCACGTGAGTGGGCAGAGGCTTTCTGCGCGCCTCTAGTAGTCCTCCGAGGTCAAGAGTTCAAACCCGGAGCCAAGCACGTGTGGAGGTGGGAAAGTAAAATTTTAATATTTTAATTTTTGTGTCAAGTTAAAAATTTCGTTTTTAAGTTAACATTCATAGTTTATTTTAAACGTTAGAACAAATGGACATAGTGAATTTTAATCCTATAGTAGAGTCTTTTCTATTTATCGTCAATTAGACACTAATTCATAAATTGTACTTTAAAATTTGCACATTCACACCAACATGATTTGTGGGGAGTGAGATTGAAACACTTACCTTTCGTCTAAGTTAATTTTTTTGTTATATATAAAATAAAGTTAGTATGTGTTATAAAGTAATAATTGTTCCACCCGAGACTTTGCTTAGTAACCAGGCCAATCCTGCCTGATCAACAATGATTCTCGTGTCAAACGGTAGAGTCTTGGCATGAGGCAGGGTGGTTAATTGGCTTCGTAGCCTTCTCAGCTCGGGTTAATAAGTTCTTAGGGGTGTTCTACACCTAGTACCCTAAAGCCTCAGTGGTTTGGGAGCCATTGACCTAAAACTCACTACATGGATTGGATCGAAAGCTTAATGGAACTAACATTGCACGACGACCACTACTATTACTGGGAAAAAAATGAAGAAAAGAAAAAAATTTGAAAAAAAATGAAAAAATATATATATGTGAAGTATGAATAAAATGGATGAGAGATAAGGGTTTTAGTCGAGTCTCCTTAACTATGTTGGTTCACTTTACACCAAAGGAAATTCATGAATTCTTTTCTAATTGATTCTAAATGGCTTAGACTTTGTAGTGGGATTAGTTGGAACTTTTGGAAAGATGTTCTAATTTTTAAAGTTTTCTATGGATTGCAACTTGGAGGTGAAATTTTTTGTCTTAGTTAAGTTTTGTTTAAGTTCGTAGTTTGTTAGTTTTTATTTTTGTTTTCTAGTTTTGTTTTGCTTGAGAATAAGCAAAAAACTAAGTTTGGGGGTATTTGATGAATCGATATTATACTATATATTTTATCATATTCTTAGTATTAATTTATTGGTTATTTTGTGAGAAGTTTGATACCTTGATTTATATTCTTAATGTAGGATATTCGACTTCCTCTGGAGTAAAAAGTAGTCAAACTGATGAATTTTGGAGTGATTCTAATTGGAGGATGTTCATGTGTCTCTCACTTGCTCGTATCAAAGTTTCATAATTTTCTACCTAGCGGTTTATTTATGGCGATGAAATAAAGGAGCAGCGTGCAGTGCTGTCAAACTGACGTTTTAGGCTTATTTGGGCTTTTTGGCATCCAAGATGATGTCTTGTGGGTTTGAGGCCTTCTGCAATTATGTTTGGGACATCTCGAGCTTTAATTCTAACCATTTTGAACCTATTTTGGAGCCCTAAAGATCCAGAAACGTGGAATTCTTTGTGGCTGGGCAGATTTCCCAAAGTTAGAATACGAATGTATTTTCTAATTATCATATTCTATTGTGTTTCCTAATTTTAAGCACCACAAACGAAGGCAAAAGAGGAAAATTCCACTCAAATATTTCTAAGAGATTGGAGGAACTGGGATCTCAAATGTGTCAGCCATCATTAATAGGAGCAAAATCTCTCTCATCTGGTTCCAACGGGATTGATACCATGTGTCTACGTCCTGCATTTGAGGAAAGGTGAGTGATACAGTGATACTTTTCCCTTAACAAATTGAATATTAGGCATTTAAATTGTAAGCTGTTTTGGACAATCTTCAACAGGGTGGTTACTAATGCTCATGATGCACAAATTGGAAGCAAATTGACTGATACTCCCGTGTTTGTTGATAAAGAAACAAAAGCCAAACATGTAATATCGGGAAGGTAGGCACAATGTTCCAGTAATCCTTTTGTTTTGAATACATAGATTTGTAAACTTTTTACACTGATATCGTATTATTTTGAATCACTCAAACAATAAATGACGTCATTTTAGTTCATAGAAAATACAATAAAGCTGTTGATGATGCTAAATAGCAGTGTCCCTTCCTTTGTAATCATCGTCAACAGAGAGGACCTCAAGTCTGATGGTGTACCAAACAGGGCCAAACTGGTTCGCAATTCACGGCCGCCTGACAAAGAAGTAACAGAAAGGGAACCTGTCCTGGGAAGTGGACTGAGAAAGAGTCTTCATGATCCAAGGTATGGCATTTATAAAAGACCTTGTTCCATCTTGTACTTTACTTTGCGTATCTTATCATTAAGAATGTGGCTCTTTTGACTGATGTTCTCGTGCAAAGATGTGACTCTGCTTATTTCTCATGCACATGACAATTTATTTTGTACATTGTTCAGAAACATTATCAATGGTCCCCAGGACCTTCTAGTCAAACATCTGATTGTCAATATATGTACTCAGGAATGTGAATATTTCTAGCGGTCGAGCAAATCCTTCCAACGCAATCGAGAAGACTATAAAACCTAGTGCTCAGACATTTGTAAATCCTAAATCCATGCTTTCAAGCCTGGAGTATATGAGGAACTCAAAGATCATTACAGCTGAAGGGAGTAAACTTTGTCCTGATAAACCTACCCAGAAGAAAACCGACCTTTCTACCTTGAACATTTCAAAGTATGGCGCGAGTGTAATTATTCCTATTCTTCAGTTCTTTTCTGTACAGAAATGTTTTGATTGTGATGTTGAATGTTTTGATGTTTCTAAATGTAGGAATATTGGTGGCAGTAAAGTTTCATCCTGAGGAGTCCACAGCAAAACATGGAAGTGCAGCGAAATGTGGAATCAAAGACTGCCCAGATTGTTGATCGCAGTGAGAAACAAAAGCCACCAAACTATTCCTTGAAGCGAAAAACATTTGAGGTCTTATATTATTAACCCATTCCTTCAACTCCTGAGTTCTCTTTGGAATGATCTGTTCTATTCTATCCAAATGATTTGTGAAAATTTTATTAAACTTTCTCGATTTCTTACACGAAGCTATTTTGCAGGGATCTGCTTCAGGTTTAGCATCCTTAAAGCCTCTAAAGCGCCTTTCTCAGTCCCCTAAAGAATCCAGGTCCTCTTTTACTAGCAGATATGTGTTTAACTTATTGTTCTGAATCTTTTTCCAGCCTATTACTATTTACGTGTTCTAAAGTGGTTTACTGGAAATCTGCTGACACCACACATTCTTTTTCCAATAATACGTGCAGAAACTTCAAAGAACCTTCAAAAGAAGTTGTTACAGAACAGGTTCTCAACTAACTCTATAGAATTAATGATTTATAATGACTGCGAAGTGTATCTATTAAGTGAATTATAGGTGGGAGCCTGTACTAGATAAACTCGCTAAAATATTCTTTACTTTTTCGCTAGGTTCGCATTCATGAGAGTCATGTGGAGAGCAAGACTAACAGCACTTTTGATGACCATTGGACCTCTGAACTCGGTAGTCCTTGTGCGATCAATGTGATGGAACTTGATATTCCTTCAGTAATGGAAAATGATGGAAATGTTGAACAGGCTGAAGCGTACGCTAAGGAGCTTGAAGATGTGAGTAGATTATCACTACTTTTACTGTAACATTGTGTGTGCATTATAAAGAGAAATAGGACTGCAAGGCATCATTATCTTCTGTCATAATTTGAGTATATAACGAAATTTCGAGTGATTGTGCATCGCTAATTATCTTCCTTGCAGATATGCAAACGTGCTGAGAAAGAAACACGAGGAAGCCAAGGAATTGCTAGTTAGAGCTATTGTGAACAACAATAATCTACTGATGCTTAACCATCCCATTTACGAAGCAAAGATATCCTTCAGACTTTTAGATGTTAATTTCCTGTTTTTCTGTCTACCGTTTTGATCATCGAGATAAAGTTGCATTTTCCTTAATAATTAATCACATCCATAAAGTTCAGAAATTTGCCGCAAAACTGGTGTTCAAGGAGCTTCAGACATGTTCAAGATCGCCGACAGTTGTTCAATGACAGGTTGGCCTTGCCTTGTTTTTCTTTACAAACTTAAAGTAGTGCATGTAAAACTGTGGTTATACTGTTATAGTGATGATTTACTATGTTGTTCGAATATCAGGATCGTGTTATGTTTTCTATTCAGACAACGAGAATCTACTACACGAAGGATCATCTGAAACCTAAATGCGATACTTTCAGAGTTGAATCAGGCCTTGAGTTTACAACTTCTTACATATTACGAGCTTCTGCTGAAGTCGGACTGCCGGTTCTTCAGAAGATAGCATGAGTTGGGCATCTCTCTTTCATATTTTCCTTCCTAAATACATATACTATGTTCTTATTAGGACGCAATCAGGTTTCTACTCGATTCTGTATAGAAATCTCCCGTCTAAAGATCGTATGTACGGGTGTTCTGGTTACCTACCCAACTTATCCGAGATGCCGGTAGCAATTATCCACCAATTATTGAAAAATATATTACAAGACTCAACACATCGATTGTTTTAGCTCGTGAACTCCTCTCCAAACCTGTGAATTCCCAAAATAAAATGACGACGACACTGAAGTTTTCAATGGCGCTCGACATCATAACATCTTAAGAATATTTTGAGGATTTTCGGTGGCATCAGTTGGTAATACTATATATGGACCTTTTGCTTTCCTTAGTCTATTCCTTCGTTGATGGAAAGTTGAGGAGAATATGGACATGGAGAGCCTATAACTCCACTTTATTTGAAGTATAGAGAAAGAAAATCCGGCCGGCCACACATAATTTTTAGCCGACTAAAGCCGGCCAAATTATTAACCTAGTCCCCTTTGATTTTCAAAAGGTGCCTTGAAACCCTAATCAATCTTATCATTGGCGCACCCAAGGCAAATGATCACTTAAACAAACAGCCTGAGAGGTTGTAAGAGATGAAATTTTATTCAGTTTAAATGTCCCAGCTTATAGACTTCATATCTAATAGTAGAGGGTAGAGGGGGAGGGAGGGAGAGGGGGTGGGGGTGGTGGTGGTGGTGGGGGGATGTAGCGTATTGTTTGAGTACAAAGAGCTGGTCGGTATTTGTTATTTTCGATTAGTGAAAAAGGGGTCAAAAGGTACAAGAACTCAACTACAAAACACAACAAAAAAAGCATTACAATATGGGCTTTGTGAGGTTCCATTTCCACCCACTATGAATAATATTATAGCAAAAATCGAACACTTCTGATGGTGTCTAATCTTATATATATACCATACTCACTTGGGGAGTCTCTGCAAGCCTAGCATTTTTATGTAACCCTTTCCAAAAAAATGCTCATTAAATGGAGATGTTGTGCCTGCATTGTACTAATGCTACTGCTATTTTCTAGTGCTGAAACTCGGCGTCTCAGTCCGAGTCGGGAGAAGAGGACTTTAACCAGGTCGAGACAAGCATTGGTCCCAAGTGCAAGGGAACTACTAAACGTTTGGTTGAGAAAAGACGCGAACCAAACTCGTTACTACCCGAAGCGAGTGAGTCCCGGAGGTCCTGATCCCAGACATCACTAAAAAAATCAGTAGCTACACTAGCATATGTATGTTTCGGTTTTGAGTGTATTTTACGTACGTGCATGTACTCAGAACCAGAAAATCTGTTGAAATCTCGAGTAACTTGTTATGATCGTTAGTTATCGATCATGGCATAGAGAAGTTACTAGTACTATATGTAATAATAATTCTGGTTTTTTAAATAAACATATACCAGCAGTTGAGCAATATATTTACCTAAATTTTGTTCATTATTCAGGATTTTTTTTAATGTAACTAGAATACAGACAGTACGTCATATGTTTTTCACCAAGTGGAGGAATTTTTTTTTATTTTTAAATATTCCTTCATTTGTATAATGACATATAGCGTTTGTGCTCGTGATTCGGACATGCCGATAAATATATCTTTTTCGGGTGTAATGGTTGGGAAAAGAGTAAAAGGGGTATCATTTTGCACAAAATCATGATGATGGGAAAGAAATCTGAAAAACGAAAGGGTTGAAAAGTAGTTGGATACATGATTGGCTTACATGCAACATGCACTTTTTAAGTTGGGTAAATTACATAGAAACTCCTCATGTTTGAGATCTATTACAACCACATACAACATTTTTAAAAACCTTACGTACTATTTTATTTCAAAATAATATCTCCATTACATTTTTCATCATTAATCCGTTAAGTGCTGAAGTGGCTGACATATTTGTGCCACGCGACAAATTTTTTTTATTTAAAAAAAAACTAAATCTTCTTAAATAAATAAATAACTTAAAAAATGCATACTCACCTCCCTCCCCCTCTTCTCCTCCTCCTCTCTTCTCTCCCATATTCATCTTTTTCCCCCACCGACCCCCTACCTGCAACATAGAGAAAGAAAAAAAAAACCTTTCAGTTCGTCTTCAACCCCCTCCCTCCCCATCTTTATCTTCTTCCCCCGACCCCCGTACCTGCAACTCAGAAAGAACAAAAAAAAAAAAAAACTCAGATCCCGTTTTCGCCACCATCGTCGACTTCATGAGGTGAAAATGGGAGAAATGGGTGTGGATTTAAGGAGTGGAGTGTGTAAAGGAGGGAAGAGGGGGGGGGGTGCGGGTGCGAAGGTGAGGTGGGTCATGGGTTTTGGCGCGGCTTCTGGGTTTCGCGGGGGTGCTGGTGAGGATATGTGCATGGAAGGGAAGTGATGGTGAGGGTAGGTCCCGGGGGTGGGGAAGGGAGATGGGTTGGGGATGGGGGCAGGGGTTGGGGAGGGGAGGGAGTGAGGTGCAGGTAATGGGAGGTGGGGGTTTCTGGGTTTGGGGGGTTGTGGTTTCAGTTGGGTTTTTTTTTTCAAAATTGATTTAGAAGATTTAGGTTTTTTTTATAAAATAAAATAAAATAAAATTGTCACATGACAACCACATCAGCACAAATGTGGCAGCCACGTCAGTACTTAACGAATTAATTGATGAAAAATGTAACGGATATATTATTTTGAAATAAAATAGTACGTGAGGTATGAAAGTGAAATGTTTTAAAAATATTGTATGGGGTTGTAATAGACCTCAAACATGAGGAGTTTCTGTGTAATTTAGCCTTTTAAATTTTATATTGGTGAACAGAAAATGATAGCTAATGCTCTTATATTAGGAAGTTACAAGGGATAAGATAAAATGTACTAATTACATTTAAAAGATATTTAGCTTTCCCAAGTGGAATGTTTCTCTTATCAAACCAAATATTAATTTCCTCACATTGACTTCACATAGATTTTGAAGTCACACACAGTGAGAAAGTCAAGGCATTAGGGTTTGATCAATGATTAAAGTCTTTTCATTTCTACACACAATTACAAAGCTTGAAGTTGAACTCGTTCTGGGTTGGCAGGGTTTATCTGTTTCCTTTTTCTTTTCTCAGTCCATATGAAATGCAAGTAGGTAGACTCATATATGTTATCATGTTCAGTAGTCATTTTTTTATTTGTGTTTATGCTTGAAGCACCTTCATATATTAAATTAAGCCGCAAGTGTTATACAGGGAAAATGCAAACCATCATGTATAAATTAACAAAAGTCAAAACTCTTTTCTACTTTTAAACTATATAGTAAGTGGCCTTCAATAACACCAAAAAAAAAAAAAAAAACCGCATATATATATATTTGTCCTTTTGAGGTTGGAATGCATGATACATGTGTATATGGAATCATTAATCCACTAGAAGACTTGTGGCTGAGATCGATTTGGACCTGTGACGCCGTTGACTTCAAAGCGGCAGGTTATGGCCTAAATCAGACACCAGAATTTAAATTTACAAAGTTTTCTTCTTACTGTCAAATTTATGTCTCTTAACTTGATCGTTGGTGTATTCCGCAATATATGATCTACATCACAGTCTTTCTAAGACCCTTCTAATTGCCCCAAGTACCATGCATCAAATATATATAATGTATGCAAGCCTTCTCCTACACGGACATGCATGCATGTGCACGCCGCACAGTCTTGCGTGTTACATCTGTATGGTCAAAACTCTCAGTCTCAAATGTTTAAATGCTATAACTTGTGAAACGCAAGCATGCATGGTAGGTCCGCAAGAATTTGTCAAGGAGCTTAAAAGCAAAACACATATATGAACAAATTTTAAAGCTTGTACAAAGTATATATATGAGACAGAGCTCGCGTGGAGATGGAAAGAAACCAAAACTACGAAGTCTCTGTCATGCCCCACGACAGATGGGGAAACATTAAGATTTAAGAGGAGAAAGCACCAAAATCTCCTGAGGACAAGATTAGATTACTGCTTTTGTGCACGAGGCTTAGTCTAACCACACCATTGAGGAATCAATGGAATGCACTCAAACGTTAGCCCCCAAAGCTTTTTTGTCGTTTGATGGAGGACCCATCCCACATGTAATTATTTATGGATCAGTTTTTTTGGTGTTTGTTTTGTTATGATAGTTTATTACCAACGTTGTTCATTACGGAAGCAAGCAATTACAAAAAACAGAAAGTGTAAAAAAAATAAAAAAAAGGACCAAGGCGATTGTTAAGTGCCAGTCATATTGTTAATAACGTGTACGGAAACTTACAAAAAGTTCTAGCATTGGCATTGCTACTAATAAACAGAAACACCTAGGCTTAAGGTAAGGGTTTTGGCCCTAAACTCAAGACTAGGGCATTCCTTTTCTTGCCCTGATCATCCCGATTTTAACTCAATGGAGTCGATTTCACCTGAGTCTCACCCCATTGCTATTAACTCAAATGAAAATTATCAGAGAAAGTTGCGTAGACAGTGTAATGCTGAAAATGGAGCTATTGATGGTTTATCCGTTTGAATAATAGGGTTATAGTTGTACAATGGTTTGCAGCAAAATGCTGCAGAGAGAACCCGCTGATCCTATCCATAGGTTACATTGGATCAAAGGACAATGTAGAAAATAAAATTAAAGCTATATTAGATTATTAGGAATTTATTACTATCAATTATTGGAGTCTGATGGAGTTTTCATTGATTCTAGAGACATATTTTGAGTGAATTTTCTCTAAAATTGGGAGAAGCTGAATTTGTTAAAACATAAAGTCCATTTTAAATTCTTACCAAAATTCTTTAAAATCAAATCTTAGGGTGATGTATTGTATATGGGGCTTGATGGACTTTGTCTGACTTTGAAATTCAGGTGTATTCAATATATACTCTTAAGAGTTAATAAAAGTCACCATGTATTGAATAAAAAGTTTTTATGACTTCTAAAAAGTCTATAAAAATCTTGTGGTATTCAATTATGATTTTTTTTTTGGTGTCTAATACCTAATCTAACAAAATCCATCACTTGACCAAAAAAAAAAAAAAAACGCCACCACACCACCCACCATTATCCAATTACTATTATTTCTATCACTTTCATCACCATGTCGCCACCATCGCCTTACCATGACCACCCTCCACCCCCACAACCTCCATTGTCACTATGGCCACCACCATTGCTACCATGGGCATAACAGCCGACCTTACTATGACCACCACCATCACCATGACCGTTACCTTTACCACCATCGTCACCACCTCACCCATCCCTACTCCTCCACCACCCCAACAACACCCCGCCACACACCACAGTGAATCACCACTCCTACTATTAACGATGCCACTAAAAACACCAACTCTAGTACCACCATATTGCTAACAATCATCGAGTGATACTTTCACCACCATCGTTATCACCACTTCATTAACAGCACGAGTGCATGGCGAGAGCACATACCATGTTATTGAAGATCTTTTTTAGCTGGAAATCATATATTTACAAATTTAACACAAAATTCATAACTTTAACTTTTCCCTCCTAGTATGACGCCCCATTGCCCTTTCTAGGAAAAGGCTAGCGCCACTTGATTCCATAATAGGCTAAGTATTAATTAACTTGTCCAAAAAGTATTAGGACAAGGGGAAAATGACAAAATTTAACAGTTACCTTAAATATGTAGAATGGGATGACTTGGGGAATGACATATTTGATGTAATTCCACCATCGATCGAAAGTCATCTGCAGACAAAATTGCATGTAAACAATAGGGGATGACTTGATTGGCAGCAGAGAAAAGGTTATTAGGTTACAATTAACAATTTAGACAGTGCATGAGGCCAACGACACAGACGATCCACGTACGATAACAATAAGTTGAAGCACTATCATCATATATGGGTGTTCATAGGAGCAAGTTGACCCGTGAGCCAAAAGGCAGAGCAAAGACTGAAATTACCCTTTACTCCAAAAAAAACTACTTCCACCGGTCTATTTTTTTTAGGGTAATTGATGGGCCAGCACATGCCGGAATTTGAGCCTGACTTTCTGTCAGCGGGCAAGACTAACATCATCATGACATCAGTCACGTTTTCATTTTTTATTTTGTCTGGTGCAGGTAATACACTCGTGAATTTGGAGAGTGGGCTGACAGCTCTTGCTATCATGGGTCTCGTTGTCGCAAGTGCAAAAGAAATCCCAACGGCTGCCTAACATGCGCAATGAGAGCCGTTGGATTTTCAACATTCTGAAGCGTTGATTCAATAATAAGGAAAATCAAATGGTCATGATTAATACAATCGTTAGAATGGTAAAAAAAAATTTGAATTTTTTTAGTTCTATATATCCAATCATCTTCTTCATTCGCATTTTAATTTTAATTAATTAGGCTTGTTGTAATGTGATGCTTTGTTTTGTATTTGAAATTAAACTATTAGAGTTAAACAAAGAGTTTTATTTTCAAAAAACAAATTTACAAAGTTCATAATTAAACACACTTACAAAGCATAAAAAATATATTTTGTGAATGGTACTTGCCCTTGCCCAAGCCCAATGGGTGGAGTTGCACAAAGGCACTCACCGTTTAGAGCACAATTTAAATGCACTTGTCTTTGCCTTGTCATTACCCTTCTAAGAGCACTTCTACAGTGGGCTATAGCCCTGTTGATGGGCAGCCCAATCCACTCAAAACCCCCTCCCCCCCCCCCCAAATTAAAAAATAACAAAATTTATAATTTTTTTTCTAATATACCTAACATGCTCTGGTTAAAAATCCTATCTTTACTAAAAACAAAATTATCTTTAATTATTTTATAAAACAACAAATTGTTTGGGCTATTCTATTTAGACGTAGAGATGCACTTAGGCAGTTACTATTCACTACAGACAGTTTATGTTCATTCAAGGGGATTGAGTTGCCTATTATCCAAGAGGCCTTGCTACATTGGAACTACCCTAAAAGGAAGTCCACTCATTTTAGGATTGCAAAGGTATAAAAAGGGAAGGGCATGTAAATTGCCTTCTGAAATGTGATTGCCATTATGCAACTTCACCCGTTGAACTTCGACAATGACAAGGGCAATTATAAATACCAAAACCCTCACTCTGCCTTTTGGGTCATGGATGAACTTGCTCTAATGAAGATGAAAAATCTATTAATACCACAGCCATTCATACTTTAAACCAACCTTAATTGGGTGAAGAATATTCGAACCATCTTATTGTCATGAGCTTCTTTTATCCCATCTGCAAGGACTGAAGTAGCCTACATTTTAAAATTGTGAAAGCTGAAATTGTTAAAACATAAAGTACAGTTTAAAATTCTTACCAAAATTCTTTAAAATCAAATCTTAGGGTGATGAATTGCATACGAAGCTTGATGGACTTTACTTGACTCTCAAATTTAGGTGTATTCAATATATATTTTTAAGAAGACAATAAAAATCACCCTGTATAGCCGATTTGTAATACGGTCAATGGTATTCTTCTTCACTTGTAAGTGAGAAGTCTTAGGTTCAATTTTCGCCAAAGAAGAATTTGAACCACATTATTGCTTGCCTATTGTGAGGCTTAGCCCACTTTCCCACTTCTTAGTGTAGATAATATCGTTTGTTTAAAAAAAATCACCCAGTATTAAATAAAGAGTTTTTATGACTTCTAAAAGGGTAATGCTAGGAAGATGAAATTTGTAAAGAAAATTTTGGAAACTAAGGGACATGGAAGTTGATGATTGGTTTATTACTTTAGTGTTGATAAACGTGCTCATTTCTATTGGTGACACATTATTTAATGGGGTGTGATATCCACACATCCCATTTTACTTCTCACACACCCTTCTAATTTTCGACCATTTGATCAGATGAATTGAAGAAGATCAACGAACAGAAATTAACAAGGGGTGTTTGAGAAGTAATTTGGGGTGTGTGAATAGCACACCCCTATTTAATTTGCAGATTTTGTTTACAAATTTAATCTCCTTAGCAACATCCCTTCGAAAAAGTCTATGAAAAACTTGTGGTATTTAATTATGTTTTTTTTGTATGTCTACAAACATCCAAGTGTATTCAAAATTTCATTGAATTTAAGGATTTTAATATGTCTCGGATTTTGGTAAACTTTTGTTGCTGTTATGGTAAGATTTTGATGGATTTCACTCTTTCTCAATTCTCCAATGATAAACTCCACGACCCACCATTATGAAATAACTATTATTATTATCACTTTCATCACCATGTCACCACCACCGCCTTACCGTGACTACCCTCCACCCCCACAACTTTGATTGACACCATGGCCACAACTATATATAGCTGCCTTGGGCATAAACGCCAACCTTACTATGACCACCACTAACACCACCTGACTGTCACCACCTCCCCATCCACACTCCTCCACCACCCCAATAACACCCTGCCACCACAATTAGTCACGACCCCTACTATTATTGCTGCCACTAAAAACACGACTTTAATATCACCATGTTGCTAACAATCACCATGTGACACTTTCACTACTATTGTTGTGACCACCATGCCACTTTTGTCATCACCATTTCAATAGTAAAATAATAATGCTTATTAATAAATTAATCATTAAAATGTGTACAATTTTAAAACGTTCTAGCATCAAACTCTCTAAAATTTTGCAAAAGTATCATTAAAATTTTATAGAGTTCATAATAGTCAAAACAGTTTACTAAATTATTAAAAGTTTATCACTTTAAAAACTCAACAATAGTCCATATAAATTTTAATAAACTACAACCCTTAATTTAACAAATATGTATTTTTTATACATTCATTTAAAATTACAATTAAATACACCTGAATTTTTTTTGTACTTTTATAAACTCTTTAAAAATTTTGAGTGAATACACCGCCTTTTAAGTACTCAATCTATGTCTAATTGATCGTATGGCTTATCCGTAATCCACTTTAGGTCAATTCATCCAAGGTGGAGTCCATTGGACAGATCCGAATGCAATCAGCAGCATCAGCCTAGCTAGCTACCTAAAGACTCCACCCAATACTCTTTCTAGTTTACCTCAGCTGACATCAACTGCCAGAGACTGTGGCTGTTCTACTTAATTGCATGGGATTAGAATGGCAACCACATCACTATTGCATTGGATTTAGATCCAGCAATCGTCATTACGATCAGAAAGGAGATGTTACCTTTTGGATCCCCGGGTTTTCAATTAAATCTCATCATCCGCATGGCCAAATATGCATGGCAGGCTTTGGACTTATATGATATGTAGTGATATCAATGAATTAAAAGCGTGAGGCGTGGGCGAGGCGTCCGAGGGGAAGCCCGGCCTAGGCGTGAGGCGTGAGACGAAGCCTCACGGGACCTAAATTTTTTAATATATACACTAAGCATACACATATATTATATTAAAAAGAAAAGATTATTAATCAATAATCACCTGAGCACACACATATATTATAAATATATATATACACATATATATACATATATTATATTATATATGTATAAAATAGAGGATGAAAAGCACAATGAGCACACATATAACAATGCACGTAGACAGCACACACATCCATTATATAAAATCCTACCCAAAATTTGGGTTTGGGAGTAAAAAAAAAAAAAAAAAAACCCACTGGACGGCGCCTAGGCGGCTGAGGCGGTGTCTAGGCGGCTCCGGCGAAGCCTTTCGCCCACTCCAGCAAAACTGAGGCGTTTGTCATGGCGCCCAGCCTCAAGGGCGCCCTAGGCGCGCCCCGAGGCGAGTTTTTTAAAACATTGAGTGATATATATCTAGGCAACTGAAAAACGACAACTCATCACACGTAGAAATTATAACACGACAACTGACTACATAACAGTGATATGATCATCCACTGAATCAGATAAAAACAAAAATTCACTATATCCAAACCCTAACCCTAATCTATAAATAACTACAAAATTAATTGTAATGAACACTCTTGCACACTTCTAATTTTGAGGATGACGAAACTTGTATGCTTCCTCTTGTGCATTGTTACTCTGGTTTTGCTTTTATCAGCGAGGAGTGCCGAAACTCGGCCTCTCACGAGTAGGAATAAGTACGCAAGCCAAATACCTTTCCAGTCTTCAATTCACGTTGTACGCAAATCAAGCGAGTTCGAACACCCGATGAGAGTGATTCCTGGAGGGCCTGACCCACATCATCATTAAACCCTAATCAGTTTCCAGCTCTCTCTCTCTCTCTCTCTCTCTCTCTCTCTCTCTCTCTCTCTCTCATTGAATTAGATCGATGTGTGGTAGAACGAGTAATTCTTGCTTAATCGAGGATTAATTTGCAGGCGGTAAACCCGTGTTTGATGTATCCGAATGAAAATAAAAGGCACTCTAATTTTTGGTATGAGAACATTGCCAATCAATAATGGATATTATCGCACTTTATAGTTGTGCATGATTCAAAGGATCGATTTCAGTGTATTAGAAACATGAACGATTACGTAACGTTACTATTTCAGTTAAAGTATAACACATTGATTTGTATTTTTTTAGTAATAAATTTAGAAGTGGAACATATTGATCCTGTCCTCTAATTAATGAAAATGAAAACAAACGAAAAATCTAAAAAAACTTCAGTTTTAATGAAAAATGACAAATAAAGGTGTAGTGAATAGTATCAGGGAAAGATAAAAATGTGGTTTTTAATTAAAATGAACAGTACTGGGAGTATTTCGTTAAAACTCCCTCAGTGAAATGGTACACTACATAACTTATGTTACATAACTCCCGTAAATTTATGGTATCAAATATTGTATTGGTGGTTTGAAATCTGAGTGTCAATATGTATGACTGATATTGTATATACACTGCATAGAGCATGTGCTACCTTCAATTAGAAACAATAAATATGAGGTTCCCATATATGCATGATGCATCATGCATATATATCTTGTCTCTAGCAGATCCGACTTCCTTGGAGATTGTATAGTACGTTATCAATTTGTTATGAACTAGTTAACAAGAAGTTCGTACATCCCTTGGATATTTCAGTCGATGTGTTCATGTTATAATTGTACATGAAGCAAACCAAAAGAAAACCGAAATACCTAGTTATAGCCACTTCCTATAAATTTCGAGTTTTGAAAGATGTACAAGATAATAATAAAATAAATAGAGGATCATAATGCACCAAGAATCTAATAAAGACGAGTACCGATTCAGATGAAAGAGTTTAGAGAGTGATTGCTAACTGTTATTATATAATTATATACTGAACCGACTCAACTGCACTAATCACATTTGCTGAAAGAGGGATTAGCTTTGAGCCTTTGGAGTTAGAGGATTAGCTTATTAATTAAGTGACAAGAACTACACAAATCGAAGAAGATAAAGTCATAGCCAAAGGTTTGGCACGCAAGGGTGAACCCTATATTTTAACACTTTTGCACCATTTCATTATTAGCACGCGTGCATGTCAAGTGCACACACCATGTTATTGAATATATAATTTTAGCTGGAAATCATGCATATATTTATAAATTTAACACAAAATTCATAACTTTGACAACATAACATACTATACTTTTAAGAAAATAATTTAAGTCGGCATTTATTATGCAAAATTTTGATTTCTTGATCACCTGATAATAAAAAATTCATATGGCTGTGTCTCTTTGGATTCAAAATCGAACGGTGAGTTACCATATATTATGGTCATCTTGGTAAGTAAAAAAGCCTTTCTATCATCAAATAATATACTTATAATCAAAATTCAAATTTTCCCTTCTATTTTGATCCCCATTACCCTTTCTAGGAAAAGGTTAGCGCCACTTGATTGCATAATAGGCTAAGTATTAATTAACATGACCAAAACGTATTAAGACAAGGAGAAAAGGACAAAAAATTAACAATTACCTTTAATATGTGCAATGAGATGACATATTTGATGTTCCAACATCGATCGAAAGTCATCCGCAGCCAAAATTGCACCAACATCGATCGAAAGTCATCCGCAGACAAAATTGCATGTAAATAATAGGGGATGACAAGACAAAGGATTAAAAAACCAGTTTGTTTGGCAGCAGAGAAAAGGTTATTAGGTTACAATCAACAATGTAGACCGTGCATGAGGCAAACGACACAGACGATCCAGTCCACGTAAGATAACAGTAAGCACTATCATCATATATTGGTGTTCATAAGGAAGAAGAAAAATCTAAGATACCACACCCTTCATACTTTAAACCAACCTTAATTGGGTGATGAATATATTCAAACCATCTTATTGTTCCGAAGGTCAGATGTCCGTCATGGTTGAGAACATCCAGTATGGCTGCAGGTCCTTGTGGACTTACCCTCAACATCAAACTTCTCTCTTCTTAGTTATGGGATGCCCTAAAGTTGAGATTCCACTATAAAATTAATTGATAATATGGAGAGTAGTTCAATTACTTATAAACACATGTAGTGTCTCTCTTCCCAGCAATGCGTTATTCATTCTCAACACACCCCTCATGTGTGGGGGATTGTCAAGCCGAACACATGGACAATACAAACTGGGTGATGTGGAGATGTGGGCCAATCTGCTCTGACACCATAAAAATTTAAAAGTTGAGATTCCACCATAAAACTATTTGACAATTTGGGGAGTAGCCCAATTACTTAAGCACATGCAGGGTCTCTTTTTCTCCGATATGGGATTAATACTCTCAACACGCCTCCTCACGTTCAAGGAATTTTCAAGTCTAGCACGTTGACAACACAAATCAGGTGACGTAGAATATGTATGGTCGTTGGACTTCATACATGGGTTAATTTGCTCTGATACTATGAATAAAGTTGAGGTTCCACCATAAAATTAATTGGCAATATGGGAAATAGCCCAATTTACTTATAAATACATGCAATGTTCCTCTACCATCGATTTAGAACTCATCATCAACAAGGCACATCACTATTATTTCATATGGAGTCAGTATTAGTTTTGGTTTTGTCTCTCTTGTTAATGTTTTCACTGGAGTGTTGGAAAATTATCAAAAATTAGCAAGTTAATTAGCAGTGAACTGTGTATTATTGGGCTTGCGTTGACTACCTAATTTTGGCATGGGTCCTTTGTAATCCGACAAAATCTGAAACTAGACGCACCTTAGCATCTGAGTTGGCCCAAGTTCAGGTTGGGTTTGCATTCGGTTACGGTTACCCAAGTTCTTTCTTTGTACTTTTTAATTTGTACAATGTATCTTTTGTACAAGGGGTGTGATATCAACACATCCCTTTTATTTTTCACACATTTTTTTTTAATTTTTAACCCTCAGATTGGATGAATTGAAGAAAATCAATAGACAAAAATTAGCAAAGAGTGTATGGATAGCACACCCCTTATATAATTTCGCTTTGGCTTCCTACATGTAAGGAATGATTCTTTATTTAATGACAACATGGCATCATGTTACAATACCAAGTTCATAGCTGCAACTGTTAATTTTCTTTATTATTATTTTGAATATTATTTGTAAAAAAAATTCATTCAATTTGAAGATGGCATTGGTATCAACTATCTATATATGTTGAACAAATCGCAGATTATGGTAAAAGTACCAGCCTCTTAATAAACGGTCAATTTTTTTACTTCATATTAAATGAAATTTTCTAGTTATTATCTATACATAATAAAACAGAGTAAATTATGTTCCGCTTATATATTTCAAATACGGTGAAATAATATCACGTCGTCATTGAAAGAGGAATACCAAACTCTCATGGTGGGTGCATGTGGAAATTTATGCATAAGAGACAAGTCAAATTTTGATCAATGTCAGTTAATTTCAAATGTGCAGAAGATGTGTTGTCAAATAAACCGATATGTTACTACTTGAAGGGACTTTAGATACTTGATGCTTGGTGGACGGAAAGTCAAATTCCTTGATGTTCTTTCTCGATCGGCATCAAGAAGAGAAAAGGGCTTAAATTAGATAATCCGGTGAACCAGTTGAAGAATCCTAATAGAAATGTGGTGCAAGAAGTGAATAGCTCATGGTTGAAAAGAAAAGTAAAGCAACTTTAAGTTTTGATTAATGAATGAGGTTTGCTTTCATGTCTCAGATCACTAGCTGAATATTTTAAGAAATTTGTGTAGGATCGTGCACGAGGCTACCGATGGACTTGAAGACGAATGATGACAGCAAACTGCCAAATGTTGAACGTAAAAAATATTTACGAACTTGTGGACACGACGGCAAATAAAAGGTGTGGCCGAAAGACATAAAATCTTCTAAAACCCTAAGAGTAGAGAGAAATAGTGACCAATATACGTTAATATGCGGCGCTTCACTTGTATTAATTAAAAGAAGAACCACTACATACATGGCAAAAGGACCTTTATGAAAAGGGTTAATCTATTTTCTTAATCCATGGTCAAAGAATCAAGACTCATTAAATAATTTTTTTAACAAATGATATTATTTACACTAATTAGAAAGGATGGAAGCTTAGCCTTACAATGGGTCACTATATATAGAATATAAAAAAATAAAATTTTTATTGGACTCACTACCTCATTTTGGCAGTATTAGAACATGGTGTTAACATTCAACCTCTAAATTTTACAATAAAGGTAATGTTATATTATAATAATGGTAGGATAGTAGTTAATAACAAAGAATGGTATTGTTATTAAGAGAAATTTTGAAAAATAGTCAATTTTAGACGTATGAATTGAATTTTAGCCAAACTTCTTAACTTTTTATAAACCTAACAAAAAATCCACATAAAAAGTCTTAATTACCCTTTGTAATATTAATCCTCCATGTCTTCTCTTTCCCCTCTCCTTTAGTCGTGCAACCAACGCTGGTCCAGGCCGGCAGAGCCCTTTTCTCATTCTTTCTAAAACCACTTTTTCCCACTTCCTTTTCATTTTTTTTCTCTATTTTCTTCTTAGGGCTTTACAGGTCAACGAATCTTGGGCTCCGTGGGTGCTTTTTATGGCTTCAACGGTGCGGCAAATTCTCAGGCTACGATCAGTGGTTGCTGCCTGGTTATCGTAACAATTCTAGCAACCCAAGCTTGTGACAAAGGAGGGGAAAAGAAAAGATTAGTATTACTAAGGGTAATTAGAAACTTTTCACCTGAGTTTTTGGTTAGAATTATAATGAATTAAATTTTTTGAATAAAATTCAATTCGTGACTATAAAATTGGCTATTTTACAAAATTTCTCTTGTTATTAGTGTAACAAGTTTACTGTTTATATTGCGGGTGTCTTAGGAAATCTTTTTGCTCATTATTCTAAAATAATGGTGATGCCAACTACTCTTATTTATTACCGTTTGATGAGTTTGATTTAATCTATTTATTACATAAATCTTAAAATTTAAATTAATCTAACAATAATTAATAAGTGGTGAGCATTTTCACCTCTTTAGTGTGTGAGCAAAAATGACTCTTACACTATCAAAATAAGTTATTATGCAGAGACATAGTTCCATTACAAAACTGTTGTTCAAATGAAAGGACAGCAGTACCTTTTTTTGGAAGGTACCGTAAACTAAAGCCTGATAAAAATAGAGGTCACACACAATTTTTTATTTTTCATACACTTTTTGTTAATTTATAGTATTTGATTAAATTAAAACAAAAAGTGTAAATATCACACTCCACCCCATATATTCCTAACCTCAAAGGCCGCAAAAAGAAGAAAAAAAAAAAAGAGCCGAAGGTCTTATCCTTTATTTTTTTTGTCGAGTGCAAGTGGCATTTTAGCTAGTGCGTCGTTTATAGATCATCCTAAGAAGGTTTATCTGTACACTTTTGATAGAGAAATATATTCTAAAATAATTAAAAGAGAACTGTTAGGATCGAGGAAGAGCTGAAAAATGAAATTGAGCACCATATCATAAAACGACATAAATACGTATAATGCTAATCTTAAGAAAAGCAGATAGTACTTGTTTATTAATAACCACGTGGAAAGAAAATTTGCAACATCCAAAGTGGGAATTGGTAGATATCTACCCAAATACCTTAGAAGACAATGTCAATTATCTAAAACATTTAAACACATTTTCAATTCAAATAAGAACCTGGACAAATTGGTATATGCTTACCTGTTTTTACTCCAAGTGTACTTCACAAAGAAAATTAAGATTCTATTATAAAAATAATTGGCAATTCGAGATGTAACTTAACTTACTTACAAACTCATGCATGATCTCTCTTCTTATTAATGTGAAATTTATTCTCAACAAACTCTTTGCATGTGGCCAATTTTCAAGCCGTTGACAACACAAAATAGGTGAAGTGGTGCATGTGCAGCGTTGAGTTTCACATGTTAGACAATCTGCTCTAATCTATGAAGAAAATTGAAGTTCCATCATAAAATTAATTGATAATATAAAAAATAACTCAACTTACTTATAAACTCATACAAGTCTCTCCTTTACTTTGTTTTAGGTCTATGGTAAACTTTGGTCCATGATTTGTGTCAACAACTGTTTGATTATTAAAAGGAAGTTTTCCATTATTAAACTGCGGTTGTAAATATTCAAGGTGACTAGACCAAAATTAATGATTATAGTTCAACTCATGATAAAAGAAATGTTTCAACATGATCGTGATAGATTCTGGAAAAGTGGGGTCAAATTAGAAGCAAAAGGGCAGAGAAAAGACAAAGTTCCACATCCGCAACATACTCTAATCCACATCCACAACATACTCTAATCCACATCCGAGTGGTGCTATAAATTTGGGCTTGTCAGCTTGTCAGCATGTCAAGTAGCGCTATAAATTTGGGATTGTGAGGCAAGGAGTTACACTACTTCTGTTCACAAGCACTAAATCGCTTATCACAGTCGTTGCTGGCTAATATAATGTCTGCAGATTCAAGTGTCTTCATGAGAGCATCAGTGCTGATGATCATACTTATTTGGTCATTGCATGTCAGCGGCTTGGAAGCGACACAATATTATGGCGGGCGCAAGTCCATGCAGAGAACTAGGATGAATAGCGCTTATATATTACGTGGATTACGCTATGATTTGTCTAAAATGAATCAGCAGCAATATAAATTGAGGATGAGGAATTTGACTGACAGAGTCTCACCAGGAGGGCCAGACCACCAGCACAACAGTAGTCCTCCGGCACTGGACTGCAAAGATGATCATCAAAGGAAGTTTATTACTCGTAGGTGCTAATTCCAGATCATTCATGAAGTTCACTGGACCTATTGATATATGTAAGGTGCAATTTATTTGAGTACAAGATCATATGGTAAACGTGGGAACGTTTTCATGTTTTATTTTTTATTTTTTTAATTTCCAATGAGAGATCCTATGGATTTGTTATCTAGCTCGTTTGGATGTACTTTTAAAATGACTGAAAACGCTTTTAGAGAAAATAATTTTAGATTTCAAAAGCACTTTAAGTGCTTTATGCAAGAAGCACCAGTTTTGTGCTTATTCGAGGAAGTACTTTAAGTGTTTTTTTAAAATTTACTTGCATTTTTACTAAGGATTGGTTCCAAAACATTTTCACCAAAAGTGCTTTTAGTTATTTTAAAAGCACATCCAAACGATGTTATCTTAAGTACAGACCAGCATGTGTAAGAGAAAATAAAATACGCTATATGTACTAATCAATCGACCGGTATGCCTGTAATATGTTTGTAGAGCTTGATTAGAAAGTAATAATTAAAAGGATAATAGTGAGTATGCTATGTATTCACTATTTGATTTGGTATGCTATGTATTCACTATCTGATTTGGCCCAATAAAAAAATATCGCGTGTTTCTTGTATATATATTAACTATCTGATTTGGTCCAATCAAAAATATCACGTGTTTCTTGTGTGTGTGTATATATATATATATATTTATTTATTTTTTTGAACAAATAATATTATCTATACTAAGAGAGAGCGGATGAGCTCAACCTCACAATGAGCTAGTAATAATGTGGTTCATATTCGTATTTGGCGTGAATTGAACCTAAAGCCTCTCACTTACAAGTGAAGAGGAATACTACTAGACCCTAGTAAGTAGCTTTTTTTTTTAAAATCCCAAAAACATTAAATTTTCAAAATAATAAAACTATTCAGTACCTAATAATGTGTTAAATATCACTGAACAAATCAAAGGGTTGTGCTCACTATTCAGTACCCAAATTTCATCCTCGGTACAATAGCCCAATTTACGTCGGTGAGGTAGAAAAGTTGTTGTTTATGTGAGACGAGGGGGGTGGGGTGAAGGAAATCCCACTAGCTCTTTTGAAGGGGCTGCCTGGTCAGCCGCGGTCGAACTCTAATTCTGGAAAAAAGTCGGGCCCCTTTTCCAAGTCTATCAGATAGAAGATGAGGGGGTAGGGAAAGAGAGGGAAATAAAAGGGGAGAGAATCCTCCTCATTGAATTAAAGGCTAAGGTAAGCTAGGGTTAATAGGGTAGGAAGAGAAGAATATTATAGGAGCATTTGAACTTTAATCATTCAAGAAGATTAAAACTTAAAAAAAAATCTAGTGTTAAATTGAATATTGATTTTAGTCCATAATGTGTCCTTAATTCAAAATAATTAATGTGCATTTTATTTAATGTCTCTCATTAAATATTTAAATTTATTAATACACAAATTTTAATTTATTTTTTTACCAAAAAAGAGTTCTTTAATTTATTAATTTTATTTAACATTCTTCAAATTTGAAAGTGTAACATCCCACATCGCCTAGAGGTGAGGATCCTGTAAGCCTTATATGTACATTTATACCTCCAACTAGCACGAGGCCTTTTGGGAGTTCACTGGCTTCAGAGTTCATTAAGTGAATTCGCATGAGAGCAATTCCATGATGGGTGACCCATTGGGAAGTTATCGTGTGAGTTCCCAGAAACAAAACCATGAAGGTGTGGTGGGGGCCCAAAGTGGACAGTATCATGCTATGACGGAGTCGAGCCCATGCCAGGATGTGACAATTTAGTATCAGAGTCACTTTGTCGTGTGGTGCGATGCAAGTGTGCTGATGAGGACATCAGGCCCCTTAAGGGGGTGGATTGTAAGACCCCACATCGCCTAGGGGCGAGAATCCTGTAAGCCTTATATGTACATTCCTATCTCTAGTTAGCACGATGCCTGTTGGGAGGTTACTGGCATCGGAGTTTATCTAAGTGAGTTTGCACGAGAGCAATTCCATTGTAACAACCCGTCCAGAATTTTACGGATCGAAAAGGGTTTTTTTCGTATTTTCACTTTGGTTGGGTTTCTTATGTTTAAAATAATGGTTTTTGGGTCTTAATTGGTGAGCCCAAGGGGCCCACCCCCCTGATTTATGTCCCCTGATTTCTCTCTTCCTTCCCCCTCACTCCCTCTTCTTTTCCATTTTTTCCCTAAGCACCATTTATGTACTCTCTCTTTTTCTCATGAACTAACCCACACACCTTCACTTCCACACCACAACAACGAAGACGACACCACCCCATGTCGAACCTAGCTACTGTTGTCGAGCCAATGAGCTCCGGCGAGAAGCTGTGGCTTTCCCCGACGAATACCTTGCCGATTTTAGTGAAGGTAGCATTCCAAAACCTTTTAAAACCTAGTAGATTGTGTTTTAGAAGTAAGTTAGGTTGTCTTTGAAGTGGGTTGGCATATTTGAATGCAGATAATGAACTCGAATCACTTCCCCGGATTTTCGGCGAGGAATCCCTCACTTTCGAGCCAATTTCTGGCCAAACCACGGTATGTTGGCCGGCGTGCGAGGTATCAATCTCTTTGTCTTGCTGAGTACTACAACTTTCCTTTTTGAATCACCTAATTTCGTTGAGTATTGAAGAAGTTATACTCATTTGAATCCTACCCAGTTTTCAGCGAGTCCGACGGATTTCGAGGCATTTTTCGGCCAAACCAAGGCGAGTTAGACGTCGTGCAAGGTACCATTCTCTTCGTCTCTTTGAGAACTACAACTTTTGTTTTTGAATAACTCGATTTTGTCGACTATTGATAAAGTTATGGCTGTTTAAAGTTGGTGTAGCTTTCTGGCCGAATTCCGGCCTTCTTCTTCCTTGGGTCCGGCGACCCACCAAACCCAGGCCCTTCGAGCCATTCCTGCCAAGCCCAAAACCTAGGCAACCCAAACCCTTTTAGCCTAAACCCCTAACCCTTTGTCACTTAGGCCTTTGAGCCTTTCCTGCCGAGCCCAACCCAAAACCCATTTTAGTTTTTATTTTATTTATTGTTTTAATGTAAAAGGCCCTTGGGCTATTTTAAATCAAGGACTTTGGCCCGTCTTCCTTAAAACCCAAAAACCCTTAGGCTTAAAGCCTTTAGGCCTTTTGAACTAGAGCCCTAAGCCCTTTTCTCTTAAACCCTAAGGGGGCGTTTGTTTGCCCTCACTAAATGGTACTGGACTGGACTGGACTAAGGGTTAGTCCAATCCCATGTTTGTTTCTGACAGGGACTAGGTTTAATGAGACTAAGTCTCACTAGCCTAGACTAAATCAGGGACTAGCTGGTCTTAGTGAGACCCCTAAAAAACCATGGGACTAGCTAAGACTGTCCCCTTTCTCCTCCTCGCCTTGCTCCTTGACCACTCACATTCGAAAGCCATTGGACTAGATGCTTTTCACAACCAATTTTCATATAAAATACCAAATTGAAGAATAGATTGGAACAGACAAGGGAGAAAAAGATGGAGAAAAAGAGGGAGATAATGGGGGTAAGGAAGGATTAGAGGGATAAAAAAAAATAGGATAAAAAAAATATTAATAATTATGGATTAAATAATATAATATTAGAATTTGTTAATTATCCTGTTTGTTAGTCCCACACTGCACCAAACGCTTCACTAAGCTAGTCCAGCTTAGTCTAGTCTAAGCCAGTACAGCTTAGTCCCTGAAGCTAGTCCAGTCCGAGATAATCCGGTGCAACAAACGCACCCTAAACCTTTAAGGACTCAACCCAATTACCTAACCCTAACCCAATAACCCAAGCCCAAACCCTAAATTAGGTTGATCCATGACCCGGTTTGACCGTTGACCCAGTCAACAGTCAGCATTGACTTTGACCGGTCAATGTTGACTTTTTGAGTTTCATTCGAGACCCCTCTTAGACTAATTTCGACGTCCTTCTAAAATACATGTTTTAATAGTAGAAATACATCATGATGATTGATTTGAGAAAGCCGGCATCAGTCTGACTTAATGATTATGTTTTAGGAGATAACATTTTTACTGAGGCTAGTTTGAATTATTATTATTTTTTCTATAACCCATGTTCTTATAAAATATCTGATGGATGACGATATGATATTTAGAACATGTTTAGAATACCTCTTTATAGTATAGATGATGGATGAATTTATACTATGAAGTTGCTTTTCAATATATATATGTTCATTGGTTTCGTACTTATCTAGTGGTCCCTATTCCGCTACGGGACGAAGGGATAGATTTCGGCCCGTCCTAGGCGACGGTTATAGTGTTGGCATAAGGCCTGAAGTGGTTTTCCTCTGGCTATTAGCACAGGGATGATAAGATGGCATAGGGCTTGGAAGTATTATTGGACATTCACTAGCGACTATGTATATGTATAAGTTATGTTTTGAGACATCGCATGGCATGCTAGGTTTCAGAAAACCTATTTTATTTATCATGCTATATGAGTTTTCATAAAACCTGAGGGTTAGTATGTTGATAACTGTTTTATTATATATGTATATCAACTTGGCCCACTCATGTTTGTTTTGCGCCCCCTTCAGGACTTAGAATCGAGGCATACAATCCCAGCGTCAAGGCACCTCCACATCAGCATCTTTGAGTCCTCTCGGTGTAGGACCCACTTCTTTTGGTCATTCAAGTTTATATCATTTCTTTTCTAGTATTCTAATTAGTTGTATGCTCTGAACACGTTCCTTAATTGTATATTATTACCATTAATTTCTTAATTCTTACTTATTTCTTGTTCTCATGCATTCTAAATGGCTTTCGTCACCCCTCAGGTGCCAGCCAACACGTGACCATTCTAATGTCCCTAGGACATCGGGATTGGGGCATGTTAGATTGGTATCAGAGCGTTGTTTGTTCATAGCACACCTAGGATCTTCTGTTACTGTAATAGTGTGCCAGTCATGACGCCATTTGGATGTCACGACTTCTGGATTTGGTACCATTCGGTGCAGTTTTGCAAAACTTCCTCTATTTAAATTGTCACTTTCTGGTTGAAATACAAGAATTCATGTCGGTATTGTGCCTCAGTAGTAACAAATTGGTTTATTGGACGACTTTCAACATCGAACCGTTGCTCTGCGACATGTATTCAGCATTCCTTGGGAATTGCAGGTAGAGTCGGTGTTATTTGGAAGTGACGTGTTTAAGAAATCTCAATTTGTGGAAGTCTGGTCAATGTCAGCTGTAGATCTGAAATGGTAATGCCACTCTGCAACATGCGTTCCCTAGGAATTGCGGGCAGAGTTGGCTCTACATCAAAATCTTGGGAAACAGAAAGATCTTAGCGGTACGAGTTGGTTATGACCAACTGAAAATGTGAAACGGTGATGACACTTTTCGACATGTGTTTCCCAAGAATGGAGAGCACAGTCATGTCTTGGTGGTAATTTCTTTAAATTTTCGAAGTGCATGTTGGAAAAGTAAGTAAGTGCTAGTTGTGACGACAATTAGTAAGTGGTAGTTGGTCGGAGCAAATCAATGTTCTCGGACTCATTCGCGGCGAGAAAATTCGTGTGTATCTTTTGGACAATTCCTGGAGATTGGCCTATCCATAACTTTCTTGCTTACTCCAACATCGAAGTCAAGTTCCTAACCTCGATTGTCAGCGTCACCCCAAATCCTTCGAGTGTTGACATCGTTTACATTAAATGCTTTTCTTGGGAAACTCCTCAGTAGCAGACGATATTCTCACCAATTCCCAAGAGGATTGTGATGCTTGTTGTTGTTGTAGTTGGACTTAAATGATGAAGATCCATACTTGTTTGGATAAATAGACTCCTTGAATTTCACCTGGGTCTGGCACCTGGCAATAAATTCTAGCTCCTTATCCGCATACTTTTCAGTAGAGGTGAACTAAGCCTCTTACTTGTAGCCCAATTGATCAGTGCTCTTGTCCAGTAATTGTTTAGCCTTGGAATTTTTAGTGTAATGGTTTGAGACTCTACCATAGTCATCATTGTACAAAGATCGAGCTTTGCTTTGAACTTCTCTGGACTCATTAAGCTTTGGTTCGCTCAAGAGCATCACTTTAAGGTAGCTAATCGTGTCATTGCATGCATACACGGGCTACTTTGTATATTTCTTCTTCGTCATTCTGTTGATCCAGAGGTTATATGTTTAATTTTTGAACTTTGAAACAGCTCTCACAAAGTGTGGTGAATTTCAAAATTCCTTTGGCCTTGTCAAATCTGGTTAACAATTCTTAGCTATTCTTGAGCATTTGAACCTAAGCAGATAATTATCCAATGAGACCGTCTTGAGTTGGAAAGTTGAAAAACTGAATCTACTGAAATCATATAAGTTTGTCGGGAGGTTCAAAACGTCAAATTATTTCACGAGTTGTCAGACGAAGTTGTGTGACCAATGATGTTATTAGGTGTGTGACATCATGTCTTGATTTGTTAATAACCATTAACGGTTAAACTAGGTCCTTGCGTGAACTCAAGCAGCAGAGTGGTTATTCAAATTTCGAAATCTTTTCTTTAGATATCTCAAATTCTTGAATGCTCTTTTAGCCTTCTCGACATGGTTTCTCGCTCAATCAGTGAGGAATTCACGATCGATTGATTCGGCGGAAATGTACGCCCAGTTCATATCGATTTAGACAGAAACGTTAGGAGCATAACCTTTTCACAAGCTTACCAGACTTATAAAAAAGAGTTTCACGTAGCCATGAAGTTTAAGTTGTCTTTTGGTAAGAGGTGGCTGAAGATTTTTGTGCAGGTGGTTAGCCGATTGTATCACCATCTTACTATAATTCATAGGCATCACATCGTTTCTTTTCCAACGATATGTATTTGCCTTAACGTACATTCCCACTGCTACACTTCAGGATCTTATTGTTGGTGAGTACGTTGATACCTAAACGTTTATAGCAGAATTGTTTAGCGTACTCTGGAATGGCACCACTGCATGATTGAGGCGAGAATCAGAAGATTTTTACGTTTCTCCTGAAATGTGTGTGCTTTCATCGAGTTTTCAGGTTGATCACTTGCAGTCCTTTTTCTTTCCACCAACTTTAACCTTGTTTGATTAGAAATCTAATACTAAACAAAAATGGAGAGGTGGTTTGAACACTGCAACAGTTCCTAAGAGATACTGTTGGTTGGAGAAAGTGACTCGTTTTTTGCTTACTTGGTTCGAGCTTTTAGTTCGACTATTAACATGGTAGCCACTTCTCTTGAATTCCAAGATACTATTTTCAAATGGGTTTTTTTACGGGTGAAACTTTGGAGTAGTTGGTTGCATTGGGAAGAACTGAGGTGGATGGTGCGCTTAATGCTGGATAGAGTTTTTACGACGACATTTTTTATTTTGTTTGATTTGGGTATGACACTTTTTACCATATGGTACGAGAATTTTCTACGGGAAACACTGGTTGACAGAGAAGTATTGTGAACTTGTTTTTTGAGGATCAAATTTACATGTGAAATTGTGCGCCGTCAGGAGATTACTACTTGTTTAACGAGACAACAATGTGTTGTCGATATTGCGGACTGCAGACTGTGATATCGATAGCTTATTTGTTTGGTTCGTTAAGCAAGTGGGCAAGCAGACTCGTCTATGGCAAATGTTATAGTTTTCACTATCGTTAGGACTTGACCCAAAGACATATCTGTTCTTGAAGTACGTGACGTTACGTATGCTTGGGTGAGACGCACTCTCATTTTCAGTTTTTGTTTTTAGTACAAGTATCTTAGTTTACTTTCCTATTGCTAATTGTTTCTAACGTTACAAATGTATTGGGGAAAGTATTTCTGTTTCAGTTTTAAGTTCAACATGAGTTTTCGACCTATATGTAGTATATATCTATTTTGACGTTATCGTATTCTACGTATTTACTTTTGACCTTACGTCAATATATACTCTTTGATGCACCCACTCTGACTTGATTTCTCTTTATACATATATTCTTCTTTCTATTTTCGAGTTTTTCAATGTAGAAAATTAATTTAAATTTCGGGACAAAATTCTTTTAAGGGGGAAGATTGTAACAACCCGTCCCGACTTTTACGGATTGAAAAGGGTATTTTCGTATTTTCACTTTGGTTGGGTTTCTTTTGTTTAAAATAATAGTTTTTGGGTCTTAATTGGTGAGCCCAATGGGCCTACCCCCCTGATTTGTGTCCCCCAGTCAAGGTATAAAATATCGATGATATCGGAAATATCGGTAGTCCAAAAACACGGAAATATCGATGGAAATATCGGGATAATATCAATATCGATAAAAATAATATGGAAACCACGGAAATTGTAAGAAAAAGTTGGAAATTTTTATTGAAACTTTGCAGGATGTTTATTTAGTCAATTATCTATTAGTTTATCACAAAAAAATTGGAAGGAAATGCATTGCATGATGGATTTAACTTATTTAAGTTGATTATATAGCGAGCTGGCAAACATTGTGAGTGTAGAAAATATGTAGTAATTAATGAAAGAAGTTTAAACACACCATAATCATTTATATATAATGAATTAGTACAATATTTTACACTTTATATATTGCATGGTAAGATACATGAGTGACTTAGTAACACATAGAGTTTCTATAAGGTTCAAAATTTTCACTATATCCATTGGGCAAGACAAAATTTGTGGAAAAGCATTGGATTCCTTTTATCCTTGTCTGCACAACTCATTGAGCTAAGAGCCAAACGGCTCTTTTTTTTTTCTTATGCCGAGAGCCACGGCTGTCAACTCCAATATATATATATATATATATATATATGTGTTTTTTTTCTCTCGTTGGATAACCACACACACACATAGAGACACACTCTTAATCTCTTTCCCTCTCATTCCTCTCTTTCTTTCTTTTTCGGTTCTCCCCACCATCTCCTCTGCAACTCTTTCCCAGAGCAGACAGACACACACACACCCCACTCCCCCGTGTTTCCTCCTTGTTTCTTCTCCCCCCATCTTTGCAACTCTCCTTCCCAGAGCACATACACACCACACCCACAAGCCACACCCCACCGTGACCTCTCCACCACAGTGGCGCACATTCCGGCGAGCACCATCACCACCGATGGACCGTTCCTCCTCATTTTCTCACCTTGTATTTCATTTTGATACCTAGATCGGAGTCTAGAGTGCTCTTTTACAGTCGGCCGGAGCTGTAGAAGCTCCAGTGTTCTTCTCTGATTCGCACAGATCCAAAATATAAATATCGCGATATTTTCGATAATATCGCGATATTATCGATAATATCGCGATATTTTGACGAAAACTCAGTAGATAAGTATTAAAATATCGGTAACTCAAAAAACCAATATTATCGGCGAAATATTGGCATTTTAGACCATGCCCCCAGTCTTTCTCTCCCTTCCCCTTCACTCTTTCTTCTTTTCCATTTTTTTCCCCTGAGCACCATTTATGTACTATCTTATTCTCTATGTGAACCAACCCACACACCCTCACTTCCACACCACAACAACGAAGATGACACCACCCCATGTCGAACTTAGCTATTGCCGTCGCGCCAAGGAGCTCCGGCGAGGAGCTGTGGTTTTCCTCGATGAAGACCTTGCCAATTTTAGTGAAGGTAGCATTCCAAAACCTTTTAAAACCTAGTAGATTGTGTTTTAGAAGTAAGTTAGGTTGTCTTTGAAGTGGGTTGGTGTATTTGAACCCAGATAATGAACTTGGATCACTTCCTCAGATTTCCTGTGAGGAACCCTTCACTTTCGAGCCAATTTTCGGCTAAACCATGGCTAGTTGGCCGGCGTGCGAGGTATCAATCTCTTTTCTCATTGAGTACTACAACTTTCCTTTTTGAATCACCCAATTTCATTGAGTATTGAAGATGTTATACTCATTTGAATCTTACCCAGTTTTCGGCTAGTCCGACAGCTTTCAATGCGTTTTCTAGCCAAACCACGGCGAGTTAGATGTCGTGCGAGGTACCATTCTCTTCGTCTCTTCGAGAACAACAACTTTCATTTTTGAATCACTCGATTTCGTCGAGTATTGACAAACTTATGGCCCTTTAAAGTTGGTGTAGCTTTCCAGCCAAATTCTAGCCTTCTTTTTCCTTGGGTCCAGGCCCTTCGGGCCATTCTTGCCAAGCCCAAAACCTAGGCAACCCAAACCCTTTTAGCCCAAACCCCAAACACTTTGTCACGTAGGCCTTTGGGCCTTTCCTGTCGAGCCCAACCCAAAACCCATTTCAGTTTTGATTTTATTTTATTTATTGTTTTAATGTAAAAGGCCCTTAGGTCATTTTAAATCAGGGCATTCGGCCCGTCTTCCTTAAAACCCAAAAACCCTTAGTCTTAAAGCCTTTGGGCCTTTTGAACTAGGGCCCTAAGCCTTTTTCTCTTAAACCCTAAACCTTTAAGGACCCAACCCAATTACCTAACCCTAACCCAATAACCCAAGCCCAAACCCTAAATCGGGTTGACCCATTGACTGTTGACCCGGTCAACAGTCAGCGTTGACTTTGACTGTTGACTTTGACCGGTCAATGTGGACTTTTCGGGTTTCGTTTGAGACCCCTCCTAGACTAATTTCGACATCATGGACCCGTTTTTGAAGTCTGTTTTCACAAATAAATTTGTTTGAACCCTTTATGTGCTTAGGTGCATATATTGTGGCATTTCTATCTTCGCTAGCAGCGCGACTTTTGATGGCTAAGTACTGTGAGTGGACCCCTTCTAATTACATGTTTTAATAGTAGAAATGCATCATGATTTAATGACTTCGTTTTATGAAACGTTTTATGAGATAACATGCTTACTGAGGCTAGTTTGAATTATTATTATTTTTCCTATAACCTATGTTCTTATAGAATATCTGATGGATGACGATATGATATTTAGAACATGTTTAGAATACCTCTTTATATTATAGATGATGGATGAGGGCCTAAAGGGGACAATATTGTGCTATGGCGGAGTCGAGCCTGGGAAGTGGTCGAGCCTAGTCGAGATATGACAGAAAGACTCAATTAATGTACCTAAATGTGTGTACCAAAATGTATTATATTGAACTAATATATTTAAATGTTAGTACTGAAACGTATTAATATTAAATTAATGTACCTAAATGTGTGTACCGAAATGTATTATATTGAATTATTGTACTTAAATGTTTGTATTGAAATGTATGTACCGAAATGTGCATACCTAAATGTTTGTATCGAAATACATGTACCGAACTGTGTACCTAAATGTAGGCACCGAAATGTATTATAATGAATTTAATATAACAAAAATGAGCTTATCTAAATGTTCACAACAAAAAAATATTACGATGAATGAAATGAAAATGAAAATTATAATGAAATAAAATTAATACATTAAAAATTAGAAAGAAAAATATAAATAATAAAAAAATATAATTAATAAATGAGGTTATTAATGTATCAAGAGACTAAAATTAGATTTTAATCTTAGTCATGTTTTTTTTAATCTAAAAGTCATATTTGCTAAGGATTAAAATAAAGTTTTCTAAATATTATACATGGTATTGATATCCACATAGCCATTTTTACTTTTTATACACTCTTCTCAAATTTTGATTGTCGGATCAATGAATTAAAATAAAATAAAAATCAATGACCAAAACTTAACTAGGGTGTGTGAAAAATAAAAAATTGGTGTGTGAATAACTTTGTCCATTATATATTCTAGGCCTTTCTTTGTGTTCATATTTCACCTCTCCATCTTCATTAGGTTTCTCCGTCTCCATAAACATCGCAGAAATTGAGAGTTTCTAGACTTTTATTTCTAGGAAAGAAGTGGCCGCAGGTGTAAGAACTACATAAATCTTTGATGAAAAGTCACATAAAGCAGAAGGAAGAAGAAAGAATTAGAGAGAGAATCGAGTTGAGAGAGAGAGAGAAAGAATCAGTGTATTATTTTTCTGTGTATTGCAACTATTTACAAAAATCTGTTATATCTTGTTACAAAGCTTTCTTACTAAGCTAAGAACTAACTGCCTAACTACCTTATAACAAACTATGTAATCTCTTGACAAGTGTCATTCATTTCTGCCATGGATTTATCTGTCACTTGAATGTTGGTTTTCTTCACTTCACTACTCTTACAGCAGGAACAATGACATACAAAAAGAAACCACTAGAAGATCAAAAGAAAATGTCATAGCCGTCGCTAGCCACCACATCCACAAATTCCTTTCCACTAGGGATGCAATCCGAGCCAGCATTCTTTCCAAGCAATGGGAATGCGGGTGGTCTTTTGTTCATGCATTAAATTTCGACGAGGAAGAGCACGAGCCCCTCGACAAGCTTTATCATAAAGATTTTATCGACTTTGTGACAAAAGTGTTAAAAGCGCCGCAATAAAGATGATGTCATAGATAAATTCAGGCCTCGTATAAGATAATAAGATACCTTGTTGACCCTAATCTCATCGATCCGTGATTAAAATTTTCATTTGAGAGAAACGTACGTTAGGGAGTTACACTTAAGCATGCTTACAGTGGACCACTCCTCGTGGGATTATTGGGGTTGTCACTCCTGCTTATCCGATACCGTTCTCAATGCTGAGTCTAACTATTTTAAATCTGGAGTATGTGACAACGACGTCAGATGATTCAATATGGCTTCCATCCTTGAAATCTCTGTCCCTTGACAAAGTACAGCTGAGTGACCTGGGATTCTTTCATTTTCTTTTGGTGCCCTTCCCCGCTAATATTTCGGTAAGTTCATGCCTTGTCTTTTCGCATCATACAGTTTCAAGTTCCTTCCTCAAATCTTTGGAATTTGGATGAATCAGCGAGCCTTCCGTATTTAATGTCTATGTCCCTTAGAAAAGTATGTTCTGGTCTTTCCAATGTTATAGTATAGGTGATAAGGTGGCTCATATTGAAGTTAAAGTTGAAGCTGTGAATCTTGAATCTTTTAGATTGGAAAGTACTAGTTATTATCACAGTGTGAGCTGCAACAATATCGATTTTCCTCCTTGTGGGGCACTTAGATATTTTGATTTCATGCACACAAAGTTTGTACACGGATGCTTTGATTCGATTCAAGATTTCCCCTCCTTGAGAGTTTGATCTTAAATGCATGCCATGCCTCGAGACATATGGGCATCAAGAGTCAGCATCTCAAATCCTTGAAAGTAACTGATTTCTGTAGAGTATGACATTGAAGTTGAAGCCATGAATCTTGAACTGATATCGAAGTTGAAGCCATGAACTTTGAACTGATATTGAAGTTGAAGCCATGAATCTTGAATCTTGTAGATTCGGTTGCAATATATATATTGGTCTTCTGAGGTGTAAAAATGTAAACATGTTTGCTTGTTTTGGAGCACTTAAGAATCTAGACTTCGTTTACACCCAGTATGAATGCCAATGGTTTGAAGGCTTTGTTTCAGGATTACCCTCCTTGAGAGTTTGACCTTAAAAAAAAAAGCTTCATCTCGGGACATATAGCTTCAGTAGTCAAAATATGAAATGTTTTAAATTAAGGCAGTGTCCCGTTGGGAGTGGCACAATCGATACTCCAAATCTACGCTATCTTTGGTTCAGGGGCAAGGTAACTATTTCAGAGTGCAAATTTGTATAAATGCTCCAGATTTATCGAATGCTACAATCATGCTCGAGAAGGACTAGGATCGATACACCACTAGCAGCTTCCAAGCGAGTTCTTGTATAAGAAATTTCCTAGCAAATTTCGGTTGCTGCAAAAAGTTACTAACAGTATATGTGACTGACCCTGAGGTATCTACAATTACTAACAGTATATGTATTTATCAATCCTAATTGTGTATTTCTTGTTAATTTTCTTGCTGTGGTTGTGAAATTGATGTAGCTAGGCTCTCATCTTTCCCGATAGTATGAGAGAGGAACTCTCCCCACCATTACCTAGTCTCAAGCATCTTAGGGTACTATCCGAGTAACCTTCGAAACTCGTCAAGGATTATGGCTTGACGGACTCCTTGCGTTGGATGGCACCTTCTCTAGAGTTTTTATCCGTTAAAAAGAGTTGTGGTGGTATATGGGAGAGAAGACCGTGTGCAACAAAAGAAACCTGGTGTTAGACCTTTTCCTTTTTCTGCTTCTTTCAGTTCTTGTATCTCGCTTGTGTGCTAATCTTGCATGAATTAAGGGAGTTTTCTTTCTTTCAAGTTTTAACATGCAACTTATTTGATTACTTTATTTTTAGGAAGTACGCTTATCGATATCTCTCGCCATGGATTCGTTGAATATCGAAATGTTTGCTGATAAGACTCTAAACTGTAGACTGAAACACGATTTGGTGGAAAAGAAAGATAAGTAGTTATTGTATAAAACTAACATAACTGAAAGAAGACTAAAATTAATTCGACGAAAGCGTGTTTTTACACCAACAGAACCAGATGTGAAACAACCAGAGCCAAAATGAAACAGCAAGTTAACGTTCATCTCATGGCCTTGATCAGTTTTGTATATAGTCGCCATGGTACACAATTTTTTTCCTTCAAATTTGGAAAGCCTTAAGAGGGTCTTTAGTGTCGATGTCCGCTATAAGAGGGAGATCAACTGGCAATGTTTCTAGACTCAAGCCTTCACCCTTCAGCTTTAGGACCACCTCGTCAAACACAACCCTGTTGCCACGGGGGCCGAGGTGCAAACCGTCCCTGCATTTCCAATCACCAAAACAAAATTACATGTTTGTAATGCCAATGCAATCATATCAAATTCCTATAATACGACAACTTCTTGAAGGTTCACCGAACAACCCCCACCCCGCAACAAACACACCAAACAAATTACAGTTTACACGATTTGTATGTAAGCAAGATCAGATGCTAAAATGTGATAAACCGAGTTTGTATACATGAAATTGCTGTGTGCTGATGCATATAAAACTGCATGTAGACCAATATCATGGCTGAGAGAGAGAGAGAGACCTCAGGAGATCTTTTTCCCAGTCAGGAAACTGCTGCATTTTGGTCCAGAGATCTATTACCGGGATCCCACTTTCTCGAGCTACAGAAACACATGCTTCTGAATAAGCCCCAGCAGCTTTATTTGTCCTCTCAGGCAGATTCAATGGATTATCAATATAAGGAAATCTGGACCATAAACACAAAAACTGAAATCAAACTCTTCTATTGTCAACCAATTTCGCATCTTAATATTGTTATATAAAAAATTCACATGTTAGTAGTTAGCAAAGTTATTTACATCTGGTTCAAGAATGAGAGAATGTTAAGAAAGCCAAGATAAAAAAACATAAGATATAATGGAACTCAAAAATCATAAATAGTAAAACCATACCGGAGGCGCCCATCTTCATCGATTGGAGGTGGGGTGATAAGGAGAATGTGAGTTGAAGGCCATCGCTTCTGAAAGAGAATAGCTATGAAGAAAATATATACATATGTATAAAGCATGAACAAAAGAGTAGTTTTATGTGCTGACACCAACAGCAAATAAGAAGTAGAGAAGCTTCAATATAAACGTGCTTCACAAGTTTCCGAATGATGGTTACTCCATACGAGTGCAGGTGCACTCGTACAATAGCAATCATACAAAAATAAACTTAGCTTCCAATTGTTTCTCATGTAACGGTCCTAAAATTACAGAGACATCCTCAAATGTAATACATGAAAATGAAAACCACGTTTGAGTAAATCGATGATCCCACCATCACTATCAACCATGTTTAACTTGCCTTACAATACGAAATCGAAAGGTGCCTACACTGATGTGGATATTAGGTTCATTATTTTTTACTAAGAAGGAAACCTAAAGAAAAGGATCAGATTCAACCTAATCCTGCGAGAATTTATTCATAACTTACAGGCTTGCAGCCTTCGTTTCTTCTATCATTTCCACTTTATGATTGCAACCATCACCGACATATCAACGATCCCTATTGGCCTAAAATATGAAATAGATCTCAATACCTTTTTTTTTCTCCCTTTTTTTCTTCATTTCTCAGATAGATTAAAGCCCTCATGCAAAAGCAATACCTAATAGCAGGACTTCTGCTAAGGTTACACCTATTAGGCATCAGATTCACATGGACCACATGCGATGAGTCGATGACCAATATGCATCACCGAATCAAAAATATCAAGTACTCCCGGACTACATTTTATATAGAAGATTTTGAGCGTGAGAAACAAAAGCCTCACGAATGTTGGTTGTCACGTTTCTGACGTCTCCATCCAAACAACCCACGATTCTAAGAACTTCCAGGCAAGGTTAGCACCCGGAAGACCTGGTAAATTTGTTTAAGCATGCTGGAAGTGACCATTGAAACTATAATATCAAAGGTTATGCCATATGAGAAATCATCAAGGTACACAAGAATTGAGAAACAAACAAAAAAAAAAAATGAAGAAACAACCAGGCAAATGGGGAGGAAACTAAAGGCATACAAAACCCAACAACCACGTCACTTGTGAAACTGAGGGTCTTAACGCTAAAACAACATTGAAATACTATTCAAGTCCTTTTTAAATTATGTGCCAACTTTTAGGGTCCCAAACTTAGATAAGAAATAATAAATAAAAAGGTAAACTTAAGGGTCCCCAGCTTCCAATGATCCAATCCTTGAAACAAAATATAGTACTCCCCCCTATACTATACAATACGTATACTATTATTAACGTGGCAGAAATTAAGAAAGGCCACCAATCCATTGCTCCTGTTGGCGCAATCAGCAATGACTTCCTCCTTTTATGTAAAAAGAAAAAGAAAAATTATTTTCGCCCTCCCGTTTTCTCTTTTGGCCTCTTTTTTTCGGTTTTTGTCAATTTTCTTTTAGTGTATGCAATGTCTGAAAAGAGAAAAGAAAACGAGTGTTGGGAGAGGAGTGCGGAAATTACTTTTCAAAAAATAAAAAAACCATCTAGAGGAAGAAGTAGCAAAGGATCCATTTTTCTGTGCAAAAAGGGCCAAGTGGCTAGAGGGCAAAAGACACAACCATACAGACATAATTCGATAACCTTATACAATTTACACCACCTCCGGATCGCTATGTTTGATTCTATAACAAATTCATGATCCCATTTTATTAGTCAAGGGCAAAACCACAAGGCTTGATTCAACAAATATTATCACTCCAACAAGCAATGATCGCCTTCTCGTGTCCATTTCTCCTATCCCCAAAAATCCGAGAAAAACCGAATGACACTGTGGCGATATTCCACGCCCATATACATCTTCAACCCCGAAAATGAAGATTTTGCGAACCCTTTTCAAGGAAACTAATCAATATACTCTGCTATAATATGATTCAACTGAAAATCTGCACCCTTATTATGTTTTGTGTGTGAAGAGACAAAAAGAGGGTACCTTGAGAAATGAGACAATCGAGAGGAGATTCTGCTTGTACTCGTCGAGAGGCACGTGTTGAAAAGCAGAGCACCTGTCGGGAAGGCAAGCGTCATTCGCGCCAAAGAAAACGGTGATAGCAAGCGGCGGCTCCGCCTCACCTCCTCCTTCTACACGGCCATCCGGAAACACCCTCTCCAAAACTTTCAAGGCCCACCTGGTGTTGTACCCACTGTACCCTCTCAGCAGCACGTCCACCTAATCAAAACCCAATTCCCAAATCGCACAAGAAAAGTCAAAGGCTCCGACTTCGGATCAAAACTGCAGTGCCAGATATAAATTTGACGAGTCAGAAATACCGTGCGGGAAAAGTGGTGGGCGAGAGAGGCCCCCCAGCCGCCGTCGCCGAAGGACTCCTCGGTGATGGAGTCGCCGAAAAGGTAAATCTTTGGCCTCATATTTTGGGAAGAGTCGATCGCGGACCAAAACTGAAACCTTTGTTTTTGCGAAGTTAATGGTTTCCAAGGGTATGTTATTATATGTAGAAATATGACGATAGCTAGTACTTGTTGATGTCAAGCTTCAGGTGGCATGCAAGACGACAGCTCAAACCTCAGCTACTTCCATTTGTGACTGACTGTTGATGCGGTAGCCTCCTAGCTCCTCTCATAGATCGATAGACTTTTTAATAAATTGCAATGCACCCAAACCAAAAAGTTTGGTACGAAGGGGTGAGAGTAAACCTAACATTTGTGTCGTGTTTTTTGTGTTTGTGTCGTTTTTATGTCATATTTGATATCTTAACGGGTTGTGTCGTGTAACATCCGTTAAAATAAACGGATAAAATTACCTGACCCGAAATCAACCCGATAATATTAACAAGTAATATGATCCAATCCGTTACTCTTTAAAAAAATATATTTTAAATCAATAAATAATCAAATGAAAAATATAAATAAGTATATACATACTATTTTATCACATTCAAAACATAAAAACGTATTTGTCTTTTAAGTATTACATATTTACATACCCAAAATAAGAGTATAATAAAAAATCATTAGAACATTACAAAATATCAAATGTTCAAAAGATTTGCAAAATTAAGAGAGTTATGTTTCAAGGTTTGGAACCTTGCACATTTTCTTACAATCAAACTCTTCAATTTTCATCAATCACCATGGGAAATGATATTGGAACTTTGAATTGATATATTGTCTTCAAGAGTTATATTAATGATATTTTCAGTGAAGCTTTCTATATTAATAGTCTCCTTCTCATTTATCATATGGCTATTGTTTAAGTAAAGTCTATAATAGTTTTTTAATTAATGTAGAAGTGTGAAAATATAGAAAAATATATATAGATGCTTGTAATGACAAGCTTTACAACTTTTGTGAAGAGCTTAACTTTGAAAAGTGCCACTATAATCATATAAATTATAGATCAATATTTAACTGTCGATTGTTGTTTACATTTATGCTTCATTTTTCTCACCCAATTTGTTTTTTTGTGTTTTTTTTTTCTTCAGATTTTCTTTTTTGAAAACATGATGTATTAGAGGGTGCATGAAGATGAACGGTTCAGATCATTGATATTATGTTCAGAGTTTTACCATTAGTGAAAATATTGCTTGGTGTTTATAAAGTCTCTACAAACTATATAACATCGACTCATATTTCAATTAACCGTAAATATCGGAATGTAATATCAAAGATCCGAACCGTTTATTTTCCTACATCCCCTACAAGATTATGTTTTCAAAAAGAAAGTTTTAAAAATGAAATTCAATATAAAAAATAAAGCCTAATTGACAATCGACGGTTAAATACAAATTTAAGGTTTATGGATTATAGTGTCGGATTTCGAAGTTGATCCCTTCACGAAAGTTGTAAAACTTGTTACTACGAGTGATTGTATATTTTTATTTATTTTTACATTTCTTACACTTCTACAATAATTACTATTAATTTTATTACTTTTACACTCAAATAAAAAAAACTATTCATGACGGTTTTGAGGGTTTTAAAAATCTAAACAATAATGTAAATATAACCATTGAGTACTCGTGGAAGAATGATGAATCACGAGTGTTTATATATTCTTTCACATTTTTCATACTTGTAGAGATGTCTTATTGCCTATACTAATACTATACTAGTTGATTTTAATTTTGAACAACAACATGTTAAGTAAAATTTATCTTATTAATGATAATATGAAACTCTCATAATAAAAATAAATAAATAAATAAAACTTAATTTTTTTAAAATAATAATACAAAAATATATATTTAATATAGAATATACCAATATTTACAATATGATTATTGTATTTTATAATAAATTTTTTAGTAATTAAACTTTAAAATTATAATTCATTTTTCTTAAATGGTCGAAACGGGTTACCCGCAACCTGTTAAGAACCCGTTTATTAACAGGTCACTTGATAATGACCCGATTAGTTATTGTGTTAACTCAAAACCTGTTATTTTAGTGTCGTGTAAGAAACTGACGGGTCTAGGTGAGAGAGAAAGATGAAATAGCATTATTTGTGGGAAAACACTTCGCTGTTGAAGCAGCTGCTGCTTACACCCAATTTTAGTTGGACACATGTCCGAGTTTTTATTAAAAAATTAAAATTTGAACACATGTCCAGTCATGATTGGGTGTAAGCAACAACTGCTGCTGAATTTGCAGCAGCCAAGTCCAATTCTTATTTGTGGAGGGGTGATGATAGAAAAATTATTTATTCAAATTAGAATAATGTTAGGAAGATAAAAATTTTAAATTAAATTTGTAAACTAAATGATATTGTTGATGATTAAATTATTACTTAAACATTGATTAACGTGCTTATTTCTTATCAGTGACACATCTAGTTTGCAAATTTAGTTTAAAATTTTGGTTTCACTATTCGAATTATATTATATAAATCACATAATATGATAGTTGGTTGAGTTATTTTTTTTTATGTTATTAAAAAAAAGATTCAATAATCAACCGTCACATCATGCGGTCTACAAAATTTGATCTAATAACATATTTTTTCTAGCATTTTCGTTTGTGGATTGATTGATACTGATGGTATCAAAGGAAGTTTTGGTACCACTGAAATCAACTAGTAGTAAGAAGAAACATATAAGGTTTAGTAATTCTCAGAGTGAGATTTATGTTCTCGACATGATTTTTTATATGTAGGGTCATGATTTTAAATGTGGAATTTGCACTCTCTCTCAAATATGTAGGGTCATTTAAACTTAACGTCAACAACACACTTATATTAAATGATGTGGAAACACGTGAGTGCTCAACATTCAAGTAACATGCTTTGATATCATAAAAAAAAATAAAAAAAAGTTGTGTTTCTATTATAAAATCAATTGACGACTTCCCAATTCCTTGTAACACACACACACAAAATCCGTTTAATTCTCTGCTGGTGGTTTTCCACTCTCAACAAATATTAGATTAACGATCTTGGTGCTCATCTTTTAGAATGATTCTTGTATACGATTGCTAGACCACATATTTGTTCAACCATATACAAATCGAGACCCTCCTATATTTTCTTATCTTATAAATATAGTCTACATTTCAAATTAAAAATCTTACTATTTTCTTTATGCACTTACAAAAGTAGTGGATAGAATTAAACAAGTGTGTCAAAGTTACCAGTTTTAATCTACAATATCTAGTACATTATCGATATCTGACCAAATTATCAACATATTTTTCACTATGACTCGCTCAATCTCTCTATGTTGTTTATTTAGCCTCTTAAGACTTCACACTTCAAGAAGTCAAAAGCTTGTCTTTTTCTTACAAAGAATTTATAGCTCAAGTAAACATGATTATATATTCTTGCACTGAAGTCTTTTGTCCCAATCTGGATAGTTAAAGTCTTCAGAGATGATACATTTGCAAACTGCTACTGATGGATTGGTGACATGACCCTGCTTGACTTTACATTAAATTGTTTGTAATGCGTGGTGTCATTCGTGGGTCCTTTGGCCTCTCCTCCTGTCTCTCTCTTCCCTAGCAAAATTAAGAACTTTATCGATGACTTCAACTCATCGACTTGGGAATGAACTGAAGGACCATGCATCAACTTTAAAGAAAGCAACTCAAATGCTAGCAAGTAAAGGTAGGTAAACATATCTACCAAACAATTAATACATTCATTCTACATCTAGCAGTACTAAGACTGATATTGATCGAGATGGTCAATTATCTCTTAATTACTTAGTGATATTTCTCTTTCCGACGTAGAAAAAGATCTCCAGCTTGACTCCATGCTCCCGTGTTGATGAAAAAACTGATCGATATGGTTATGCCATCGTCAAGTTCAATATATATTTGTCTCTTGAGGCATCTGAAGAGGCAAGAATAACTCTCTTGACCTATTTTAGTAAACTTACTGACACACTGCGTAAAGCCATACTAGGGTTTAGAAGCCAAGGATTGGAAATACAATTTGCAAAAAGAAAATTATCATATGCATGGATCGCAGTAGATACTTGTAGATAAATCAAAATAGATTTAATATTTAGAATTGGCACGGTCTTTTTACACAAAAGGTGCATAAGAATATAATAACTGGTGATGAAGCTCTGCACACCTTGAAAGTATGATTACTAATTGAAAGAACGATTAAATTTGATGTTAAAATAATCTGGATTAATATTCATCATTTCCAATTGAAAAAAGTGTTTAACCATCTGTTGAACGTGTGGAGATCAACGGCCTTTTTGCAAGATTCTAAAGTTTCCTTTCCTCTTATATGCCTTTCCCATCATACTATTAACATGCACATATCAATGATTCAGTAGCATGATTAACGAATGCCTTTTTGTCTAGTTTTAGGATTTACTAATTTGCACGCCCACAAAGCCACTGTAATTATGGCATCACATCTCTATTACTCAAGTATATGTAAGCATAAATGAACGGTCGTAATGCATTGCTAAGTAAATGAATATTGCATATCAACAATTATCGACATATGAAGTATCAACAAATACATGCAAGTTTGTGGCGCACGAGTGGGACTCAAGAGTGATAGCTTTGTTTGAATACGATATTTTACTCCAATGTCGATTGGTGGATCTCGTTTTCATTTGTTAGGTTTTATGAAAGAAAGTCCACAACAGCCCCACTTGTTTAATATCAATCATCAGCCGAGCTATAATTATTGGTTAGTGCAATCCCAAAAGTTTGACTCAAGCAAAACCGGCCAATTGGTTTGTAATTTACGTAGCTTTGTAATGTAACGTAATATAAAGGGTAATGTTAATGAGATCAATTATTTAGATTAAATTTTGTAAAAATATATGACGTAATTGTTAATAATTGGATTATTATTTACGTGTTGATTAACGTGTTAATTTTTTATTAGTGGCGGTTCACATGATTTGTAAATTTGGCCTAAAATTTTGATTTACTTAGCATTACTCTTTTTTAAATGTGGGAAAGCAAAAGGTTCTTGAAATCCAACCAATCCACTCAATAAGGGTTTGTGTGTGAAGGATCTACAATCAAAATGGAAGTTGTTTTCCCTATCCCCACAATGAAGAAAAGTTCCTCATGCGTAGTCACTTTTCTTCTTAAAATGACAGTTGCAACTTGCAAGTGGGGTTGAGCCAAAGTAGGTACACCAGTGGCGTTAAAGCTATAAAATTATGATAACATCTTTGTGACTCGGTTGGTTAAGAATATGTATTTGGTTTTTGAGGTCACGAGCAGATTTTTCCTCAAAAACTTTTTTCCTCAAAAACTTACTTGTAAAAGAAGGGTCTCCAAAGGCTACCTCAAATTATGCTAATTATTTCGATGTGGGCAATTGAACATTAATACTCCACCATGCTAAGTTGCTAACGTACCCAACATCCGTGTTGGTTCACCTCTATCGGCACTGACTTAGTGGCAGCCATTTCCTTCCCTTTGAGGTGGTTTCAGTCCTCTAATAGTGCTCAATGACTCGATTGTAGAAGTCGCATGGTGAAACAAGGTTTTGATAAGAGTCGATTTATAGATTTTGCACCTAAAAACTGGCTTGGAAGAAGTGATGGCCAAGAACTCTTAAACCACTCCATAATATGCTAATTCTTTTGAATATGGGGCCATTGGGTCCTAAGCATTATATGTTTGGACTCCCGCACTCCTAAAGTTGTATAAAAAAAGAACATAGAAAGAAGAAAAAAAAAAGACAAAAAAGAAGAAGCAGTTATAGTCCTGGTTTGGTATTGAGGTGATTCTGAAAAAAGTTGGTATCAAAAAAAGCTGGCAGCTTTTTTATGTTTGGTAAACATTTAGCTTCAGTTTTTTTTGTCACAGTTTTAGGTGAAAAAAAAGCCAAAAACAGGAAGCTACAAAACCCAGCTTTGAAAAATCAATTTTTTTCCACATCTGTTTTACATAAAAGTTTACCAAACACTATAATACTGTTTTTTTTTTCTTTTCAAAAGAACTTTTACAAAAAAAGTTTACCAAACACTCTGCTGCTTTAATTCACAGCTGCTTATTATCACAGCACAGCAGAAACAATTTTTTTTCAAAGCACAGCAATACCAAAGCAGCCCATAGAATCATCAAGAACAAATAAAAGCTAGATATATTTTATAAAAATGAATTTAGCACATTTTTTTGGTGCACACTTCTATTTATTTGTTTAGTACCGAAGCAGAAAGAGGCAGAGTAGCCACCGAAGCGGATATTTGGTGGGCTATGTGCACACAAAACAAGGTTTAGTCCGCTCTCAGAAAACGAGGTAGGCTTCTAGCACGATAAATGAGGCTGAGTCTGCGCACGCAAAACAAAGTGGGCTCCACGCATGCAAAATGAGGCGAGGTGGCGCATAGAAAACGGGGCAGGCTTGCAGACACAAAAAGAGGCAAACTCCATACACTAAAAAATTGCATGCAAAACGAGGTGAGCCGACGCTTGGAATATAAAGCGGGCTTAGTGCACGGGTCAACCATGGTTGGCGGGACGAAGCATTGCTGCCGAGATTGAGGCATTTATAAGCTGCTGTCAACCACAATAGAATTCACACTAAAGTCGTCACTTCTATCTTACATGAATTCTCAAAATCTCACAGTGAGGCAGAGGTGAAAGCAAATGGGTATTATGATGAACTTTGAACAAAATTGTAAACCAGACTAAAAATCGTGAGAGTTAACACATGCATTTTTTTTAGGAAAAATCCAAAATTTTATTTTCACGAAATATTTTTCTCAAGCATTAAAGAAAACTTTATAAGGCACATGAAATTGATTTTACCATTTACGGAGCCCAAAATGTATTTTTAATAGAATATACAAGTCAAAAACTAAACAATAAGTGGAATAAATAAGAGCGATGCCCAAAACGTTGCCAAAATAGTGTTTCACTCTCAAGAATGTCAACGAAAAGTCTTATATAAATTCTCAAAACCTCACAGTGAAGACGAGATGAAAGCAAATGGATTTTATAATAAAATTGTAAAAACGACTAAAAACTATGAGTAACACACCTTTTTTTAGAAAAAAATGCAAAATTTTTATTCTCACGAAATATTTTTTTGGGCTTGTTAAGGAAAACTTTATAAGGTACTTGGAATTGATTTTACCATTTATTGAGTCTTAAATGTATTTTTAACATAATATTTAAGCCGAAAACTAGACAGTAAGGGGAATAAATAGTAGAGAGGCCTGAAAACATTGCCAAACTAGGGTTCACCATTTTGGAATGGCAAGGGCAATAAGAACATTTTCAAAACGGCGCCAAACACGCATGACTCTTACCTTATCAATGGTGTCAAACATTCTCACGATCATGGGGGAGCTTTGCGGTAGCGTGCTGAAGTAGAAAGAGGTAGAGTAGCCATCGAAGGGGATATATGGTGGGTTCTGTGCATGCAAAACGAGGTAGGCTCTGCTCATAGAAATGAGGCAGGCTTTCAGCAAGAAAGCGAGGCAGGCTTCATGTATGCAAAACAAGGCAAGCTTCGTGCACGCAAAACGAGTTGGGCCGATGCATGGAAAGCGAGGCACGTAAAAAAGAGGCGGACTCGAAGCACGAATCAATGATTGCTAGCCGAACGAAATATTAGTGCCAGGGGTGGGGCATTTATAACTCGTTATCAACCACAATAGAATTCACACTAAAGTCATCACTTTTAACATTGTAACCGCTTCATAAAAAAAATTGTGTTAATTTTTTTTGGTATTTTAAGGGGTACTTTGATTTAGGTCCAAAAATTTGAGGAGTTATTGGATTTAGTTCAGTTTTTCTATTTTATGAAATTAAACTGATCAAATTTACTCCTAAATACACATATGCCTGAACTAGAGGAGATTATATTTGTATAAATAACTTTTCTTTTTCATACTTGAGAAAGAGAAATGTCACGCCCCCGATCCTGACATATGTCGAGGATCGACACGTGACAAGGGGAAGTAGTATACTTTGAATCATACAAAAAATACATAATGAAATACTTTAATTGATAAACTAAGATAATTATATGGGTGGCTAAGTTCTCCATAAATATGTACACTCCATAAAGAAGCACAACCCTTGCCTAGCTAGAAACAAGTCTGAGGTGCTCAAAAGAAGGTCCCAAAAGATAAAGTAAAAAATAGAATAAAGAGGTAACCTAACGCTTCAATTCTCTGATAACTACACTGCTACCCTCGCCCATGGACTTTTCGGGATCTACACAGACCTGTCACCTGTATGATTAGTGCCTACACCATCGGAATGGTGCACTGGGTAAACAAGAACCCATATAAGCTGCGAAGCTCGTGTGAGTGACAATAATACAAAGTATGTGATAATAAAAATAAAACCATCCATCGATCATAGTTTATAAACCTCAAATATAAATCATTCGTAAGAAATCAATATCAAGTCTCTGAAATCTCCAAACGAGTCACCCAGACATCCAACGACTTTTATAAATCAAACACAAAGTTCTCAAAACTATAGTTCACGAAAAAAAATTAAAAACTAGGGCTAGAGTGACGCAGTTCGGCCGAAGCCTACAGAAGTAACCAAACAGGAAGTGGCCCTTTATCACGGATTAACCAGGCAGAACCACTCTTGTAGTAACCAAGTAGGCAATGCCCCCTTATAACGGATTAACCAAGCAGAGTCACTCTTACGCATCTGTTAGGCAGTGATCACCTATCGCGGATTAACCAAGCATGATTACCCCTAAGTTTTTATGGCCATATGAAAGATATATGGATCGCTTATCGTGGATTAACCAAGCACGATCCATAAATAGTATGGTCCCCTATCGCAGATTAACCAAGCAGGACCATCCATGTATCATTGTTACATGGTGCAGACTCGGTGTCACCTAACCTCGTGACACTAGGGCAATGATCCTTTACTAGCCCTCACGTTTGTCAAACAATCAAATACATATTTTAAAACACGATTCATAAACAATTCAAATATCCAAGTTACATAGCATTTCATAAAGTAGATCAATGGAAAACTTTATAAAATCAATTATTTAGCATAAAACATATTTTAGAAACCCATGATGTATCCACAAAGTATACTAGCACGGGAGTTTTCAAGGTAATAACTATATCACATATATTAAAGTCACTCACCTAGTGTCCGCGCTAATGCACCCTAGCACAAGAATCGAGATGTCATGCATTATTGCCGCCTAAAATAAGGTACAAGTCCACATTTAGTATTCTTTTGATAATTCATATAACTACAACTTCCATAGGTACCCCACAACAACATTTTAAGAGAAATTAAACCATCGTTCAAAGGTAAGGTCAATGATCCTACGTCACTTATTATGTAAGATTCAACCACTAGATTTTCGATTTGTAAGTTCATAGGGTCCTTAAATATTACGTATAATAGTATTTCAAAGTTTGGTGGCGATCCAACTGTCGGATCGTCGTTAGTTAAAGTGGCGGACCTTAACGAAAATATACTCAAATGACAGAATTTCATTAATCGGATGTCAAATATGGAATCAGGGCATCAAATTTAGTTTAGGGTGATTATAGGGTGTCACAGCCCATGCGCCACTGCGTGCCGCCCCGACTCGCCTAAAAATTCGACTTTTTCCAAAAATTACCAAATTTTACCATAATGAAGATCTCAATGAGTAGAGAAAGTTTCATACCTATGACCAAGGCTAATTTGGCCTCTAAATGAGTGTTTTAGTGGTGGAGATCGAAAGAAATCGTTTCACAAATAGTGGTTCAAAACCGAGCACCACCTAGACCCGTCAGTGGGTTTTCTCCCAACATTGGGGCTAAAACTCGTTGAGTTTGGCTAGAATTTGGTGCTGGGATGTTGTGATGAGGTTTGGTGGTGATGGGGGGGTTGAAGAAAGTCGAAAATTTAGACTGGAAGGCTGTCGGATTTTCTACCCAGACACTGGTCGGCGCGCGAGTCAGAAAAAGGGTTCTGGTTGGGTGTTTTCTTTCTCTCATCCTTTCCCTCATTTCCTTCCCTTCCCATTCGCCCGCCTTCTTCTCTCTCCTCCTTTTCTCCTTTTCTTTTCATCTCAGCCGTCCACTTCTTTTTTTTCCTTCAATCTTGGCCACACACGTGGCTTCCCAAATTTTGCTCCAAAAATCTGAAGCCTTCTAGAAAATGATCAATGGGTTGTGATTTTCACACACCCTTAACTACTTTTCCCACACCCCTCTCTATTTTTTAATATTTAATTGGTATCTTACTATTTAATCTTCCATATATACCCCTCATACTTTTTGACTTTTGAAAGAGTCAGGGTATACATGGAAGGGTATATATGGAAGATTAAATAGTACAATACCAATTAAGTATTAAAAAATAAGAAGGGGTGTGGGAAAAGTAGTTAAGGGTGTGTGAAAATCACAACCCATGATCAATTGATCATTTTGTCCTCAACTTTAAACGTTAATATCTCTTTCGTTATAACTCTGTTTCACAAATGGTTTCCACCTACGCATTTGTGAGATCGAGCTCTAATTGAAAATATAAATTGCGACCTCGAATGGTCTACGAATTTTAAATAATTAATTCCCAAACTTCAAACTTCAAACTTCTTCATTATCTTAATTAAAATTTAAATTCAAATAAATTAATATAAATTTCTAAAAAATAATATAAAACCTCAATAATACAAATACATAGATTGTAACAGTGAAATCTAGGATCGGGATTTCACAAGAAAGGTTTGGCTCCTTAAGGTTAAGGAGGAGTTTCTCCTCAAAACACTTTGTGGCCTATGTACACAATATTGGGCTTATGATAGGAACTGTTTATATTATAATTTGCTCTGTAAAAATCATCTCTACAAAAAAATCAATTAAAATTAAGATTGTTTAGTTACTGAATTGTTGCAAATAAATAGACAATTCATAATACTTTTACCGAAATCCATCCACCTGTTTTTAAATATTTCGATGATTAAATGATTTTAATTTTAATTGATTTTATGTAGAAATGATTTTTACATAATAATTTATAATATGAACTGTATTGATCATAAACACAAAATTTTATAAATAGACCACGAAATATTTTAAGAAAAGTTGGTTATCTATTCTTAAGGAGCCAAGTATTTCTCATAAATGACATGCACCCTTTGAAGTAGATGGGCCTATTGGCCATAACTTTTGGCCCAAACAAATTACATAACAAGATCGAAATGGCGAGAATATCCTACACAGTAAATGAAAAATGGAAAACTACTCACAATCAGACCGTCGATTACCAGAAAATGCCTCCCCCACCAAATCAAGTTCACCAGCCACCACAAGGCTCCGTCTCTCAGTCAATTGCCACCACTCTATCATCTGGTCTGCAACACTTCATCAACTCAGATAACCCTTCCCATGGCCAAAAGATCCATACCCATATTCTCAAATCTGGGTTCCGACCCAATGTCAATATTTCCATCAAATTCCTAATCCTCCACCTCAAATACGGTTCATTGGCTTATGCACGCAAAGTGTTTGGTGAATTGCCTGCACAAACTCTTTCCCCTTATAATTACTTGATTGGTGGTTACCTCAAACGTGGGAAGGTAGAAGAATCGCTTAGTTTGGTTCGGAGATTGGTTTTATCTGGTGAAAAGCCTGATGGGTATACATTTTCGATGATCTTGAGAGCCTCTACTCGTGCTGGTATTGTTGCATTGTCTTGTAGTTTAGGACGAGTAGTTCATGGCCAGATGATTAGAAAAGACGTTGAGCCTGATGATGTACTTTATACTGCGCTTGTAGACTCTTACGTTATGAATGGGAAGGTCCAGTATGCGAGGACTGTTTGATATGACGTTGGAAAAGAATGTGATATGTTTGACGTCCATGATTTCTGGATACATGAATCAGGGCTCTATGGAAGATGCTGAAGATATATTTATGAAAACGGTTGAAAAGATGTGGTGGTATTTAACGCAATGATTGAAGGTTACAGCAAATCGGTTGAATATGCGAGGAGATCACTTGAGGTTTATATTGACATGCAACGGTTGAATTTCCTACCTAATCTCTCTACATTTGCTAGTGTTGTTGGAGCTTGCTCAGTGTTGGCATCGTTTGAAGTTGGCCAATAAGTCCAAAGTCATCTTATGAAGACTGGATTGTTTTTGGACATAAAGATGGGCAGTGCTCTTATTGACGTGTTCTCAAAATACGGAAGAGTTGAGGATGCTTAGAGAGTTTTTGACCACATGCCCGAAAAAAAAAGTGTTTTCATGGACTTCAATGATCGATGGTTATGGGAAGAACGGATATCCTGACGAAGCACTTGAGCTCTTTCGTATAATGCAAAGAAAACACCAAACTGAACCCACTTTTGTAACATTTCTCAGCGCTCTCTCAGCTTGTGGACATGCTGGGCTAGTAAACAAAGGCATGGAGATCTTTGAAAGCATGGATAGGGACTACTCATTAAAACCAAGGATGGAGCATTATGCTTGCATGGTTGATCTCTTGGGACGTGCAGGAAGTTTGCGTCAAGCGTGGGAGTTTGCAATGGAGATGCCTGAGAAGCCCAACTCCGATGTTTGAGCTGCTCTTCTTAGTTCAAGCACACTGCATGGTGATGTTGAGATGGCAAATATAGCAGCCAAGGAACTTTTTAAATTGAATCCTGATGGCCGGCCAGGGGCATATGTTGCATTCTCTAATACTTTGGCGGCCGCTGGGAAATGGGAAAGTGTAATTGAGCTTAGAGAGAAAATGAAGTTAAGCGGGATATCTAAAGACACCGCCTGCAGTTGGATTGATACTGATAGTGGTTGATGAGCTTTCGTATGGTTGAGGACAAGTTCACTGCAAACACTAAAGAGCACACGGTGTTGAAGCTGTATGGAGCCTGAGGAAAATCCTCCTAGCTCAGTTTTGAACCTGACAAACAAATTAACGGGTGCTAACTCAGCCGGTGTCTCATTGAGTTCGTGCAGCGGGACTGCTCAGGCTTTCGGGGAGAATAGAATGTTGCTCAATTTGATAATCCATAACCATGTCCAGAGGTAATTTTCTGTGGAAAGTGGATACTTATTCGTGTGCAGCAAGAATCGGATTGTAATCTACTGTTAAGTTATACTTTAGCAGTCAGTAATTCAAGTTTGTTCACTGTCAAAGCTAAACCACAGTATGATTTGCTGATCACAAATTAAATATTTACCTAATTGTAATTTTACATTGAAACGACTAGGGTAATGTTAGGGAGACCATTTATTTCGACTATATTTTAAAAACCACGTCAACTGTTGATTAATGTGCTTATTGTTTATTAGTTATATAGTTTGCAAATTTGATTACCTAGCATTACTCAATAGACAATGTGACAATCACAACTTTCACTATCAAAATGTCAATTTTAATGGGCTTCTACTAGTCAAATACAAGTCCAACAGCTATGGAATTTATGTGCACATAACTTATAGCTCAATTTGTCATTTATCTTTCCATCTGAAGGCTCGAGTTTTTCTTCCTCTAATATCGCTTCTAATTAAAAAAAAAATGAATACAGCCAAAATATATTAGAGTTATAACAGCTATTGGATTCCTTAAATCTTTACATTTGCGTATTCAATGCAAGTCCATGTGGAGGTTGGAGTCGGTAAAGGAGGTTCGTTGGCCAAGAAAGTGGGAGAACGACCTGGGAATGTGTTATCGATTGGTTCTCATCCAACAGGATCATTTCCGGATTGATTTTAAATATTCGTAAATCGTGTTCGTTAATCGTATATTGTGCAGTCAGCTTTTATTAAGTATTATTTTTGTTTAATTTTAAATAAAAAATTAAAATAATTTATGACCGCACGATATACGATGAACTGAAACAATTTACAAATCTCAAAAATCCTCATAAAGAGAATCCAGATTCAATTCTCATATTCAAAGGTTTTTTTTTTCGACGATTTGTTTATTTTTGCAGACCTGAGTTTGGTCAAAGTAAGTAAATAAATGTGTGCTTCTCTATGAATATAAGTTTGTATTCTTCTTATTTGAATAAATATATTGCACGTTTACTTCCAATGAGTAAGAATGGAAATCGTTTTAATTGTTGAGTTTTATATGTTTACAAAAATATGCCCTTATCGTAATTATCAAAATGAAATAAAAAAAACCACATAGAGGATAAATAAATTGTGTGGAGCAGCTGATCTTAACCATTGCTACTGTGAATTCCACAAACATGAATAACCAGGATAGGCTGCGCGCCATAAGAGTAATGTTGGAGATACTAAATTTGTAGAAAAAATTGTCAAATTAAATGATGTGTCACCAATAGTAATGAACATGTTTATCAATACCTAAGTAGTAATCTAATTATCAACTTTGATATCATTTAATTTTACAAAATTTTGTTTATAAATTTAATTTATTTAGTATAAAATATATAGGAATTCTTTGTCGTTTTAGAGGAAAGCCGGCAATAGAGTACAAGTCCTTGTTTGACTATATATAAACCCCAAAACTATACCCATTCCATCTCATATCGTTTCCTACAACCGACAACAAACCAAACGAAGTTGCCTTCCGTAGTTATCGTCTTCCGCAACCTGCAAACTATAGAGAAGTAGAAGAGAGACAAGAACACCAAAAAACAAGCGATGAGCTGCTGCTGCGGAGACGATTGTGAATGCAGGCCGCTAGGGTTTCTCCTCGGCCTGCCCTTCGCCTTCGTCGCTCTCATCCTCTCCGTCATCGGCGTCGTCATCTGGATAGTCGGGTTGGCGTTGACTTGCATATGTCCGTGCTGCTTGTGCGTGACGATCATAGTTGAGTTTGCTCTGGTGTTGATCAAGCTTCCCTTTTCGATCATGAAGTGGTTCACATCTAAGATTCCTTGTTAATTAATATCTGATACGTAGCGTGTAATTTAATAGTGGTTTGTTCATTTTTCAATCACAGTTTTTTTTTTACCCGATCTTTCCACTTACTGTTGATTTTGTTGTTGAAGATTTGTTCAAACATTGCAAAAGAAAGCCTTAGGAATCTTGTTCGATGAATTTGGTAGGGTAAATTAATGAAATTTGGGTTGGCAATTAGAAAGTTTCATTAATTATTTGTTATTACAAATTTTCATTATTATTATTATTCTTTTTTTTTTTTTTTTTTAAACTTTGGCAATACAAAGGAAATTTTATTGTTCGACTGAATTATTTTCCATAGCGTGAGCATTTGTTTACTTACTGCAATTTTATGCTATCATAGGAACATTATTTGTGAATTCTATTGGTAGCTATACAATTTCAACAATTTCAACATAATATTATTCTGAACTTAATTGGGTGAGATTAGGCTCAATGAATTCATTCAACATTCAGGTGTAGAGTTTTATCCTAAGAGGCTTCGTTGCTATCAAAAGTTCACAAATTTTACATCATAATTTGCTGTGGTATATTTTTCTAATATGGGGTTCCTATCCTGGTAGGATTAGGAAATAGTTACCAAGAAACATGCAATATTCTTGATTTTGGGACATAATACTCGTTTGTGGAACCGGAAATGATAAACACACAACAGTTTTAGCACATATATTCATGTCTAATCATGTCCATTGTTGCCGCGTCTTCCGACTTACCCCCTTACACTGCTTCTTGTTTAATCATTTTTTGCTTGTTTGAAAGTTTTTTTTGTGAAAATGTTTTTGAAGCAAAATCTTTAGTAAAAATTCAAGTGAATTCTGAAAAAAAATATTTTAAATGCTTCTACAAGAAGCAAATATCTGGATCATCTCTTCCACATTTTACAATATGTATAGAGAAAATTCGTTTTGAAACACTTAACTAAATGTCCCTACGGGAACATCCAATAAAATTTGTAATTACACCAACCACAATAGTATGGCCCGTTTACAAAGATGACATGTTAAATTTCTTTGGCTTAACCCCTTTTTATAGAAGCAATAAATTAATCAAATCTACAACTTAACTTTTAATATGATTTGCAAAGTTCTACAAAAATCTATTTTCACGATATAATTGGTTTTTCAAATTTCATGCAGTAGGAGTAGGACATTTTGATTATTCTGTATTACACCTTAAAAATTGAATTGAAAAAAAAATTTATACATATATACACATTTTAGCGAGAACGCGATACATTCATTGAAATCAAATAATAAAACGAAAGAGACTGTAGTCTCTACTCCAGCAACGAGTCACTAACAACAGTAGGAGGAAACTCGGACCAAGTACAATTAGACTTTCAACAAACTGCAACACGAGCCAAACACTGGCTGCTTCATTAGCTTGGCCACAAGTGTGGGAAACAGAAGCTTCAGTGATCCTTTGAAGCAGAGCTTTGGAGTCCTCCATGACCTGTCCGATGGTGGACAGGTTCACAGATTGGCCTTGCAACACAACCGTGATCTGAAGTGAATCACTTTTGAAAATAAAGCTATGAAAACCCCTATGCACTGCCAAAATTAACACAGCCCGAGCTGCAAAAGCTTCCGCAAGCAGAGGAAAGTTCACATGGTTGATGTCCCCGTTTGAAATGATAATCGCTCCGGCTGAAAAATCCAAGGGAACTTGGTGGATCAATTTGAACTGCCAAAAATGCAAAGCATATGTAATTTAAGTATAGTAGGACTTGTAACCGAAAATGTACATCTGATATTTGGAAAAATAGAATATAGTACAGAAATGAGTGGCTCCACTACTAGTGAATCTCACACCTATTTGGACGTGCATCTGGTTAAGTTAGGGACAATATCGGTGTTACACAATGGATCACCGTTCTGTTTTTATATTTTTCCCTTTTGTTATATAAATTTGTGAAATGACTGCTGGAATTTGTAGACGTTAATATCTAGTTGGTCTTGCTGGAACAACCATTTTCCCTCTGTTTTCCCAAGTAAACTTTTATCTTTCTGTCTCTAGCTCTGTCTTTTTTACTTAAGTTGGTTCTCTTTCTCTGTTGGTTTTGTTTTGAACTGGTATCCTGCTATAATTTTGTTTAAGGAATTAAAGCTGGTTAATTTTCTTTTTGAATGAACATGTTTATAGGCAACTCTAAAGTTGAAAAACTTGTCGGACGAAGATATTAAAGCAGTTACCAAGAAAACACAAGATGGGGGAACAGAGGTTGTTGAAGCAAAGGCCGGAAAAGGTTCTGCTACTCTATCAATGGCGTGGCCGCATAGGTTTGTGAGGTTCTTTCGTTAGTTTCTTGGGAAATTTGAACTTCACTACCAAGATTATGTGAAAATTGTGCCTTTGGTTGTGTTGTTTTGCAAATAATATGGCTAGGGACAATTAATTACTCAGATGAAAGTTAAGACAACATAGCCAGAGAGTACTTTTTTTTTGTTTTGTATGTGTCCTGAATCGCCATCTCGTGAGTATATATGGCTAGCTCAACCTTTTCAAGATTGTTTATCTCATACTATTTTTTTACTTGCGAAATTGAGTAAATAGTTGGGAATTTTGAGATGCAAGCAAATTATAATATGTTACACTGTATTCTGCAAGGCAGCATGTATGCTGGGGCAAGTTTTGACTGTGCTTGCTTGAAGGGCATTAAAGGGGTTCCAGATGTTGAATGCTCGTTTGTGCAATCAAGCGTCACAAAATTGCCTTTCTTTGCTCCAAGGTAACTGGTTAACCAAGTCGGACGCCTCTCTTAACTTAGTTTTATGTGGTTATGTGATGTTATGTTGGAATAGTTTCCTTAGTTAATCTCACTTGTTACAAGTATTGCAGGTACGGCTAGGGAAGAATGGCGATGAAGTTCTTGGATTGGGATCCTTGTCCGACTACAAGAAGCACGGCCTTGAAAGTCTGATACCCGAGCTTAAAGCCTCCATAGAGAAGGGAATAAAGTTATTGTAGGCAGATCAATTATTAATCCGATATGATTTCTTAATCCACACTTAAAAAACCATTATCTTATCCTAGTCCAGTTAATAATCCTCCATAGAGAAGGGAATAAAGTTTGCTAAAGAAAGTCAAGCCAGCCTTCAACCACAATATTCGTTCCCATATGCGAGTTTAGACACAACAATCTCTCCCAGCAACGGAGACGTTCGCTAGAGATCTTTCAATTCTATGGGTTCATCTTTCCAACAATATTATTGGATGAACTTCCTCCTCTGATTAGTTTTCATACTCATCCTGTAAGAATAAGTTTGTAACATCTTATCCAAGGAACAATAATTCATCCAATTGAACCACAACTAATCTAAACCTTGCATTGAACAGACTTAAGAACCAAAGCCTTTAAAACATACCTGCAATATTCGATCCAGATGAAGAAGCCATTGCAGCCTCTGTGCTCGAAATCTTCTCCTCTTTTGCGATGATAATAGCTCTTCTAATCAATAGGTCTTAGAACAAAACAAGCTGTTCCTCGCAAGAGCAGTGGTTTGAACCATATATATAGTACTCCTTTGTCCATTCCCTATCAAAATTGGACTAGGATTCAAAGTTATACAAACCATAAAGATTTATGAGACCTTATAAAGTTCCAACACTAAGTTCTTTTCCAAAACCAATTGGAACTTCTCTCAAGACTGCATTCCTTATAAGACTTCTTTATAAATCAATTATCCCAAGACTTGTAAGAATCATACTCATACTCTTACACATCCCTCATGCCTCAAGCTGCTTCAGTTCAATTTTCAGCTTTGGCGATTCACTAGCTGATACCGGAAACTTAAAGATCAGCTCTCCTAACGAGACTATCCACTTCTTCTTCCCTCCGTATGGGATGACCTACTTTCATCTCCTCACCGGGCGCGGCTCCGATGGTCACTTAGTCATAGACTTCATTGGTATGCATCCACTTGCAGTATACCCAGAAAAGTGTCCAAAACTTTGAAGGGGGAGTGAATTTCTCCGTGGCAGGATCCACGGCGCTTGACGCCACCTTTCTTGAAGAAATGGGAGATTCTAATCCACGTACCAACAACTCTCTGGGAATTCAAATGGACTGGTTTAAAGAAATTCTTCCATATTTTTGCAACATATCTTCAAGTAAGTTTGGAATTCCTTCCCATGCTTATCGTAAGGAGAATAGTATTTGCATTCCCCGGGGATGAGCTCATTCTCTCACTTGCAAATACAATATTTTTACCCTATAAATTGAATGGTTCTGATTATGAAATTTTTACGATGAAGATACATTATTTGGAAGTGAGGACAAAGGAGAATAAATGAGCTCAGTGATGGAGATAGGATTTGAGCTCACTGGGGTCATGATAAAGAAGTAGATGTGTTAACATTTTGTTACTTAGATATATAATTCACGACTGGTTTTTATATTTGACTTGTCATTGTACGATATCATTATCAACAATGTCATTATTTATTTCAACGTATACAACCAAATTATAACCATACAGTAATCTTAAGTTCTTAACTGTGTAATATTAGATTTTTTTTCCACTTAAGCAGCCACGACCTTTAATTTGACTCCCATAAGTAAGTACACCAACGTTTGTGAAAGATTATTGATCAATCCTTTCAATTGATTAAACTCACTATGAAATACTGTTAATTGGTAGAGTGTTTTGATAAATAATGGAAATCAAAAGCATGCAGGCATAAACTTAAACTCAACCTAAATATTGGAAATTCTTATTGGGGTGTGGGTATCAATAGTAAAATTTGTGTGGAGTAATATAAAGTTGTTGGGGTCAATGTGAACTCATTGACGCCTTCCCTTCCCCACTCCCCGGCGCTACTGAATAAACCTAATTATTGGAAATTAGGTCGAGGTGTGGGGATCAATAGCAAAATTTGGAGTTTGCTATCCACACATTACAATTTACTTCTTACACATTTTTTGTTAATTTATATCCGTTGATTTCTTCAGCTCATCCAATCTAGCAGAAAATTAAAAAGTTTGTGTGGAGTAATATAAAGTTGTTGGTGGGTCATGCGAACTCATTGACACTTTTAACACCCCACGCCCACCCCCAGGAGCAATATAAAGTTGTTGGGGTCCATATGAACTCGCTGACACTTTACCCCTCCCACTCTCTCCGCTAATAAATGAGCTCATCTCCAATTTTGTAAATAAAAGATGTTAGGTTTGAATTTCTTAAATAACAAGTTCGATATTATTTTATTTTCACATCTCTTAAGGTAAATGTATCCTTGTATCAAGGAAAAAACACATAAAATTTCATTCCAATCCTCGAAAAAATTACTCTTAGAATAAAACCTTGTGTAAGTTCAAAAACTACCTCTAGTTCTTGGCATTTAATTGTAACTTTTGAAAATTAATTAGGTTGCACATGAAGCCTGTCTGATCGATTCTTATTGCAGATTGCAGTGAATTCCTTTCGGGCTCTCTAATTCTCATGGGAGAGATTGGAGGCAATGATTACAACGATGCCTTGCTTGGCGGGAAAAGTATAGAACAGGTTCAAGAATATGTGCCTGGTGATAGAAGAGATTGGTTTATCCATCAATGTAAGAGTTTGAAAAGCTTGGATCACAATGGTTCTAAAAAACGCGATCTCCCTTAGGCTTGTCTAACTTTTTGTGGCTGCATTGCTTTGCAGTAGTTAATCGAGCTTGTGGCCGCGACGCTTTTGGTACCTGGAAACCTTCCAATTGGTTGCCTTCCCATCTATCTTATAAACTATGAGGGTTCAGATGAGAGTGACTACGACCCTTCAACTGGTTGTTAAAATTGGTTAAACAAGTTTGTTGAGTATTACAATGAGCAGCTTCAGATAGAACTAAGCCGGATTCGAAGCCTTCATCCTTACGTCAACATCATTTATGCAGATTATTACAATGCTATGATGTACTTATATCATTCTCCGGAATAATTTGGTACTTCAACTCAATTAACTTATTCCACGTTTGTTTTCACGTTATGTTAAAGGTTGAAGTTTCAAACTTCATGTGCATATATTTTAGTCACTACTCAAAACTTAGCTTTTTCAATAGGCCTTGTGAAATAGCTTGCGGATTTTTGGTGCATTGTTTTCAAATGCTGAAGCTGAACCTGTTTACGGTAAAAAAAATTTGATTCGTGTAATTGCAGGATTTATCGGGGGAACTCCAAAAGCGTGCTGCGGAGGAGGAGGGACATACAATTACAATTCATCAGCACTATGTGGTATGTGACAGGCAAGTGCTTGTCAAAATCCTGCAGAGTTTATCAGCTGGGACGGTATCCACTTTACTGAAGCAGCATACAAGTTGATAACAAATGCTTTGTTGAAAGGAACTTACACCGATCCTCGTATTAGTTCCTTGTGTGTTTCCACATTGTGATATGTGTTGTGTACTTCTCCAACTGTGCTTATAATTGTTAGTTTGGTTTTGTTAGTGATACATTATATTGTTTACACATGTGATTTAATTAGATAGTCTCTTTAACATTTTTTTTAATAAATGTGAATAGTTGTTCTTATTGAAATGAGAGTGAATTCTATTTTTAATAAAAAAGTGATAAAATGTGGTACATAAAATATGATAAAGGTAACACTTTTACCGTCGAATAGGACTGTTTGGTCATAATGGCAATTCCCAATGCTAACTGCTTTGCACAAGCCAGCTCAAAGTTTCAGAACTGTTTGGTCATAAGGGAATAAAGTATGCTAAAGAAAGTCAAACCAGCCTTCAACCACAATATTCGTTCCTATACGCTCGTTTAGACACAAGAATCTCTCCCTGCAACGGAGACGTTGGCTAGAGATCTTTCAATTCTATGGGTTCATTTTTCCAACAATATTATTGGATGAACTTCCTCCTCTTATTAGTTTCCATACTCATCCCCCATGCCTCATGCTGCTTCAGTTCAATTTTCAGCTTTGGCGATTCACTAGCTGATACCGGAAACTTAAAGATCAGCTCTCCTAACGAGACTGTCCACTTCTTCTTCCCTCCGTATGGGTGACCTACTTTCATCTCCCCACCGGGCGCTGCTCCGATGGTCGCTTAGTCATAGACTTCATTGGTATGGATCCACTTGCAGTATATCTTACATTTTCAAATTTATCAGTTTCTCAATTCACATTATCGTTTCAGCTGAATATCTCCGACTTCCGCTTGTTCGACCTTATCTCGAAAGCCAGAAAAGTGTCCAAAACTTTGAAGGGGGGGTGAATTTCGCCGTGGCAGGATCCACGGCGCTTGACGCCACCTTTCTTGAAGAAATGGGAGATTCTAATCCACGTACCAACAACTCTCTGGGAATTCAAATGGACTGGTTTAAAGAAATTCTTCCATATTTTTGCAACATATCTTCAAGTAAGTTTGGAATTCCTTCCCATGCTTATCGTAAAGAGAATAGTATTTGCATTTCCCTCCTGGGAATGAGCTCATTTTCTCACTTGCAAATACAATATTTTTACCCTATAAATTGAACGGTTCTAATTATGAAATTTTTACGATGAAGATACATTATTTGTAAGTGGGGGCGGAGAGGAAGAAATGAGCTCAGTGATGGAGATAGGATTTGAACTCACTGGGGTCATGATAAAGAAGTAGATGTGTTAACATTTTGTTACCTAAATATATATAATTCACGATTGGTTTTTATATTTGACTTGTCATTGTACCATATCATTATAAACAATGTCATTATTTATTTCAACGTATACAACCAAATTATAACCATACAGCGATCATAAGTTTTTAACTGTGTAATATTAGATTTTTTTTTTTCGCTTATAGCAGCCACGACCTTTAATTTGACTCCATAAGTAAATACACCAACGTTTGTGAAAGATTATTGATCAATCCTTGCAATTGACTGAACTCACTATGAAATACTGTTAATTGGTAGAGTGTTATGATAAATAATGGAAATCCAAAGCATGCAGGCATAAACTTAAACTGAACCTAAATATTGGAAATTCTTATTGGGGTGTGGGGATCAATAGAAAAATTTGTGTGGAGTAATATAAAGTTATTGGGGTCAATGTGAACTCATTGACACCCCCGGCCCTCCGCTACTGAATAAACCTAATTATTGGAAATTAGGTTGGGGTGTGGGGGATCAATAGCAAAATTTGGGATGTATTATCCACACATCTCAATTTACTTTTTATACATTTTTTTATTAATTTTTATCAATTAATTTTCTTCAATTCATCCGATCTGACAGTCAAAAATTAAAAAAATATAAAAAATAAAATAAAGTGCGTAAATATCACTCTCAAAATTTGTGTGGAGTAATATAAAGTTGTTGGTGGGTCATGCGAACTCATTGACACTTTTAACACCCCACGCCCACCCCCAGGAGCAATATAAAGTTGTTGGGTCCACGTGAACTCACTGACACTTTACCCCTCCCCTTCTCCCTGCTACTGCTACTGAATGAGTTCATCTCTAGTTTTGTAAATGAGAGATGTTAGGCATGAATTTCGTGAATAATGAGTTCGATACTATTTTATTTTCACATCTCTTAAGGTAAATGTATCCTTGTATCAAGAAAAAAAAAACATAAAATTTCATTCCAATCCTTGAAAAAATTACTCTTAGAATAAAACCTTGCGTAAGTTTAGAATAAAATCTTGCGTAAGTTTAAAAACTAACTCTAGTTCTTGGCATTTAATTGTAACTTTTGGAAATTAATTAGGTTGCACATGAACCCTGTCTGATCGATTCTTATGCAGATTGCAGTGAATTCCTTTCGGGCTCTCTAATTCTCATGGGTGAGATTGGAGGCAATGATTACAACGATGCCTTGCTTGGCGGGAAAAGTATAGAACAGGTTCAAGAATATGTGCCATTGGTGATAGAAGAGATTGGTTTATCCATCAATGTAAGAGTTTGAAAAGCTTGGATCACAATGGTTCTAAAAACCGCGATCTCCCTTAGGCTTGTCTAACTTTTGGTGGCTGCATTGCTTTGCAGGAGTTAATCGAGCTTGGGGCCGTGACACTTTTGGTACCTGGAAACCTTCCAATTGGTTGCCTTCCCATCTATCTTACAAATTATGAGGGTTCAGATGAGAGTGACTACGACCCTTCAACTGGTTGTTTAAATTGGTTAAACAAGTTTGTTGAGTATTACAATGAGCAGCTTCAGACAGAACTAAGCCGGATTCGTAGCCTTCATCCTCACGTCAACATCATTTATGCAGATTATTACAATGCTATGATGTACTTATATCATTCTCCGGAACAATTTGGTACTTCAACTCTCAATTAATTTCCACGTTTGTTTTAATGTTTTGTTAAAGGATGAAGATTCAAACTTCATGTGCATATATTTTAGTCACTACTCAATACTTAGTTTTTTCAATAGGCCTTGTGAAATACCTTGCGGATTTTTGGTGCATTGTTTTCAAATGCTGAAGCTGAACCTGTTTACGATAAAAAAATTTGATTCGTGTAATTGCAGGATTTATCGTGGGAACTCCAAAAGCGTGCTGCGGAGGAGGAGGGACATACAATTACAATTCATCAGCACCATGTGGTATGCGACAGGCAAGTGCTTGTCAAAATCCTGCAGAGTTTATCAGCTGGGACGGTATCCACTTTACTGAAGCAGCATACAAGTTGATAACAAATGCTTTGTTGAAAGGAAATTACACCGATCCTCGTATTAGTTCCTTGTGTGTTTCCACATTGTGATATGTATTGTGTACTTCTCTAACTGTGCTTATGATTGTTAGTTTGGTTTTGTTGGTGACACATTATATTGTCTACACGTGATCTAGTTAGATAATCTCTCTAACATTTTATTAATAAATGTGATAAGTTGTTCTTATCGAAATGAGAGTGAGTCCTGTCTTTAATAGAAAAGTGATAAAAATGTGGTACATAAAATATGATAAAAGTAACATTTTTACCATCAAATAGGATTTTCAGAATTGTTTGGTCATAATGGCAATTCCCAATGCTGACATGCTTTGCACAAGTTAGCTCAATGTTGCAATTTTATACAATAGCCTTGAAGAAGCAGGGCTCTTCAGTATACTACTTTCCTTTTTATACAGCCGAACACAAGAATCTACTCTGCAATAGAGACGCTAGAGATCTATCAATTTTATGGATTCATTCTTCCCACAGTATTATGCGATGGACTTCCTGCTCATATCAGTTTTCATATTCATCCCCCATGCCTTAGGTTGCTACTTCTCTTGAGCCTGGTACCACATATTTGTAACTAAGAAGGATATTAAAATAATTGGTTATATGATATCGTTGAGTTTGATACTATACCAACACCCTACTCACAATGGATATGTAGTTAATAAACATTTGATATTTAACGTTATAGTACATTTGAAGTAGGAAGGAAACTATTGCTAATTTTCTATGCTTTTCGGGTTTTCTATGGAACAAATGTGGATGCAATGTTTTATTATGTGATTTTGTTTAAGTTTGGATTTAGAATTGAAAGCGATGCACATTATTTCTTTTGGTTAATTAATCTCTTTGGTGAAGATTGTTGGTAGGGACTGATAGTATTGCAGTAGCATTCTTGCTGCTTACAATGTTTGTGTTCTCTCGGTTTACTATCAGTTTTGGATAGGTTTCGAAAAAAAAAGAAGAGAGTACATTATAGTGAAATTGGTTGCAAGTACTATTCAAAACAAAGCAAACCCATATTCATGATGAATATCGGGTGCAATTTAAGATTAAAATTGTTGACAAAATCAACAAGATCTTAAAAAAGAGAGAAATTTGAAGAAGATCAATTTTCAAATATTGAGCAAATGTTATAATGAATGAATATAATATGATCAAGTCGAATCTTGAACAAATATTATAAAGTATTTTATTTTTCACGCTATTATTTGACAGAGAGGTAGATCAAAATTGACATAATTACTGCAATATTTAGCTTCGTAACTAATCTAACAGTTGTGTATTGCGCTTGAATAAAAGGAGTACCAATTAATATATAGAATTGCTTTCATAGACTTGTAGTTGGAAAGCGGTCGTCTCCTCAGATAGACTTGTAGTTGCAACGCACATTTATCTTGTGGATTAGTTTTTTTTTTCCTTCTATTTTTTGTCACCCGCTGTTATTTGACAGAAAGGTGGAGACTACTTGGTTCTTGCACGCTAGGACAAGCACCAGTATTTTTCTAGTTACCTCGTTTCTAAGGTCATTTTTAACCGAATTGGCTCTGTTTAGTCTCTATTTAGATTATAGTCTTGCAAAAAATTATTTTTTTAATGAACAGTATCAGACCATATTTATATATCATCTCTAACCAAAGGGGATTATTATTTAGCCCCCTCAATATTTTATTAATTTAAATTTGTTCTTTAATTTTATTAGCTAATTGAATTAAACTACCATATTAAAATAAGGTTTTTAACATATTTTGAGTGTCACTTGTCGCTAATTAAATAAGCCTCCGAATATGTTTTGAGTGCCACTTGAAGATGTGGCAATTTGAAAATTATTGAAAAAATTAAATGAACGGTTATGGGAAGATGTAAGAGAGGTGTGTGTATAAAAAGAGTGTTTGAAGTGAATAGAATGGGGGGACAGTAGTTGTTGAAGCAAAGGCCAGAAAAGGTTCTGCTACTCTATCAATGGCGTAGCCGCATAGGTTTGTGAGGTTCTTTCATTAGTTTCTTGGGAAATTTGAACTTCACTACCAAGATTATGTGAAAATTGTGCCTTTGGTTGTGTTGTTTTGCAAATAATATGGTTAGGGACAATTAATTACTCAGATGAAACTTAAGAAAACATAGCCACGGAGTTTTTGTTTTTTTGTTTATTTGTTTTTGTTTTGTACGTGCCCTGAATCGCCATCTCGTGAGCATATATGGCTAGCACAACCTTTTCAAGATTGTTTATCTCATTTTTTACTTGCGAAATTGAGTAAATAGTTGGGAATTTTGAGATGCAAGCAAATTATAATCGGTTAAACTGTATTCTGCAAGACAGCATGCTGGGGCAAGCTTTGCCTGTGCTTGCTTGAAGGGCTTTAACGGGGTTCCAGATGTTGAATGCTCGTTTGTGCAATCAAGCGTCACAAAATTGCCTTTCTTTGCCTCCAAGGTAACTGAGTCTCACAATGATGAGAGAAGTGACCTTGCAAGGGCTTATAAGAGGCTGGACTACTCCCTATGTTGCCAATTGGTTTTATGGTGGAACTTTAACTTTCTTCATAGTATTAGAGTTAGGTTGTCCCACGTGTGACGCCAATTGGACACACGCGCTCCACGTCACTCCGTTGTATTGTCCACGTGTTAGGCTTGAAAATTGGTTGTATTGTCCACGTGTTAAGTTTGAAAATTAGAATCGTTGTCCGACTACGAGAAGCATGGCCTTGAAAGTCTGATTCTGATACGCGAGCTTAAAGCCTCCATAGCGAACCCTGAGAAGGGAATAAAGTTAATTTGCTAAAGAAAGTTAACCTGAAGAACTGCACAAGCTTTCTTCATGTTGGGAACCATAACACTATTGATCCCAAGTATTTGAAAATGGGATTTAATTTCGACGCGTGGCGACGATTTTAGACGTTACCAATTCCATCCATCATGGTGTCAAATCAGAAACTTTTTGATAGTGTTTGTTATATTTAATCCACTGTCTCTTGAATTATTGTAGCCTTTGTAGGTAGATCAATTATTAATCCGAGATGATTTCTTAATCCACACTTAAAAAATCATTATTTTATCCTCGTCCGGTTAATAATCCTCCATAGAGAAGGGAATAAAGTTTGCTAAAGAAAGTCAAGCCAGCCTTCAACCACAATATTCGTTCCCGTACGCGAGTTTGGACACAACAATCTCTCCCAGCAACGGAGACGTTGGCTAGAGATCTTTCAATTCTATGGGTTCATCTTTCCAACAATGTTATTGGATGAACTTCCTCCTCTTATTAGTTTTCATACTCATCCCTCATGCCTCATGCTGCTTCAGTTCAATTTTCAGCTTTGGCGATTCACTAGCTGATACCGGAAACTTAAAGATCAGCTCTCCTAACGAGACTGTCCACTTCTTCTTCCCTCCGTATGGGATGACCTACTTTCATCTCCCCACCGGGCGCTGCTCCGATGGTCGCTTAGTCATAGACTTCATTGGTATGGATCCACTTGCAGTATATCTTACATTTTCAAATTTAGCAGTTTCTCAATTCACATTATCGTTTTCAGCTGAATATCTCGGACTTCCGCTTGTTCGACCTTATCTCGAAAGCCAGAAAAGTATCCAAAACTTTGAAGGGGGAGTGAATTTCGCCGTGGTAGGAGCCACGGCGCTTGACGCCACCTTTCTTGAAGAAATGGGAGTTTCTAATCCACGTACCAATAACTCTCTGGGAATCCAAATGGACTGGTTTAAAGAAATTCTTCCATATTTTTGCAACATATCTTCAAGTAAGTTTGGAATTCCTTCCCATGCTTATCGTAAAAAGAGAATAGTATTTGCGTTCCGGGGATGAGCTCATTCTCTCACTTGCAAATACCACATTTTTACCATATAAATTTCATAATCGAAATAGTTCAATTTCTTAATCTTCATTTGAAGATTAACCCTAAAAAAATTATTTATATCAGAGATTGTTTAATCATTCAAATGTATCGAATAAATCAATATTGTAGGTGCCAAGTAATATATTCATGATGGACCGTTGAATTATTTGAAACATTTGAATGACTTAATAATCTCTGATTCGAATGATTTCTTGTAAGGATGATATCCACATGACGATTAAGAAATTGAACGGTCCTGATTATGAAATTTTTATGATGAAGATACATTATTTGTAAGTAGGGGCAAATGAGAAGAAATGAGCTTAGTGACGGAGATAGGATTTGAACTCATTGGGGTCATAGTAAAGAAGTAGATGTGTTAACATTTTGTTACTTATATATATAATTCACAATTGGTTCTTATATTTGACTTGTCATTGTACGATATCATTATCCACAGTGTCATTATTTATTTCAACGTATACAACCAAATTATAACCATACAGTGATCTAAGTTCTTAACTGTGTAATATTAGATTTTTTTTTCCCACTTAAGCAGCCATGACCTTTAATTTGACTCCTATAAGTAAATACACCAACATTTGTGAAAGATTATTGATCAATAACTCACTATGAAATACTGTTAATTGGTAACTCACTATGAAATACTGTTAATTGGTAGAGTGTTTTGATAAATACTGGAAATCAAAAGCATGCAGGCATAAACTTAAAGGGTGTGATATTCACACACCCCATTTTACTTCTCACACACTTTTTAAATTTTCGGCCGTCAGATCAGATAAATTGAAGAAGATCAATGGATAGAAATTAACAAGAAGTTTGTGATAAGTAATTTGGGGTGTGTGGATAGCACACCCCAACCTTTTTAAATTTTCGGCCGTCAGATCAGATAAATTGAAGAAGATCAATGGATAGAAATTAACAAGAAGTATGTGATAAGTAATTTGGGGTGTGTGGATAGCACACCCCAACTAAATGGTGTGTGAGAAGTAATTTGGGGTGTGTGGATAGCAAACCCCACCTAAATATTGGAAATTCTTACTGGGGTGTGGTGATCAACAGCAAAATTTGTGTGGAGTAATATAAAGTTGATGGGGTCAATCTGAATGTGTGGAGTAATATAAAGTTGATGGGGTCAATCTGAACTCATTGACACCCCCCTCCCCTCCGATACTGAATAAACCTAATTATTGGAAATAAGGTTGGGGTGTGGGGATCAACAGAAAAATTTGGGGTGTGCTATTCATACATCCCATTTTACTTCTTACAAATCTCTTGTTAATTTCTATCCGTTGATTTTCTTCAATTCATCCAATCTGACTGCCGAAAATTAGAAGAGTATGTGAAAAATAAAATAGAGTGTGAATATCACATTCCCAAAATTTGTGTGTAGTAATATAAAGTTGTTGCTGGGTCATGTGAACTCATTGACACTTTTAACACCCCACGCCCACCCCCGGGCAACATAAAGTTGTTGGGATCCATATGAACTCATTGACACTTTACCCCTCCCCCTCTCTCCGCTACTGAATGAGCTCATCTCCAACTTTGTAAATGAGAGATGTTAGGTTTGAATTTTGTGAATAACGAGTTCGATACTATTTTATTCTCACATCTCTTAAGGTAAATGTATCCTTGTATTAAGAAAAAGAAAACAAAAAATTTCATTCCAATCCTTGAAAAATTATTCTAAGAATAAAACCTTGTGTAAGTTTAAAAACTAACTCTAATTCTTGGCATTTAATTGTAACTCTTGGAAATTAATTAGGTTGTACATGATGCCTGTCTGATCGATTCTTATTGCAGATTGCAGTGAATTCCTTTCGGGCTCTCTAATTCTCATGGGAGAGATTGGAGGCAATGATTACAACGATGCCTTGCTTGGCGGGAAAAGTATAGAACAGGTTCAAGAATATGTGCCATTGGTGATAGAAGAGATTGGTTTATCCATCAATGTAAGAGTTTGAAAAGCTTGGATCACAATGGTTCTAAAAAACGCGATCTTCTTTAGGCTTGTCTAACTTTTTGTGGCTGCATTGCTTTGCAGGAGTTAATCGAGCTTGGGGCCGCGACACTTTTGGTACCTGGTAACCTTCCAATTGGTTGCCATCCCATCTATCTTACATACTATGAGGGTTCAGATGAGAGTGACTACGACCCTTCAACTGGTTGTTTGAATTGGTTAAACAAGTTTGTTGAGTATTACAATGAGCAGCTTCAGACAGAACTAAGTCGGATTCGTAGCCTTCATCCTCACGTCAACATCATTTATGCAGATTATTACAATGCTATGATGTACTTATATCATTCTCCAGAACAATTTGGTACTTCAACTCTCAATTAATTTTATCCACGTTTGTTTTCATGTTTTGTTAAACGATGAAGATTCAAACTTCATGTGCATATATTTTAGTCACTACTCAATACTTAGTTTTTTCAATAGGCCTTGTGAAATACCTTGCGGATTTTTGGTGCATTGTTTTCAAATGCTGAAGCTGAACCTGTTTACGATAAAAAAATTTGATTCGTGTAATTGCAGGATTTATCGTGGGAACTCCAAAAGCGTGCTGCGGAGGAGGAGGGACATACAATTACAATTCATCAGCACTATGTGGTATGCGACAGGCAAGTGCTTGTCAAAATCCTGCAGAATTTATCAGCTGGGACGGTATCCACCTTACTGAATCAGCATACAAATGGATAACAAATGCTTTGTTGAAGGGAAATTACACCGATCCTCGTATTAGTTCCTTGTGTGTTTCCACATTGTGATATGTATTGTGTACTTCTCCACCTGTGCTTATAATTGTTAGTTTGGTTTTGTTGGTAACACATTATATTGTCTACACGTGTGATCTAATTAGATAGTCTCTCTAGCACTTTTTTTTAATAAATGTGATAAGTTGTTCTTATTGAAATGAGAGTGCATCCTATCTTTAATAAAAGGGGTGTGATATCCACACACCCCAAATTACTTCTCACACGCCCATTGTTAATTTCTCTCCGTTGATCTTCTTCAATTTATCTGATCCAACGGCCGAAAATTGAAAGGGTGTGTGAGAAGTAAAATGGGGTGTGTGGATATCACACCCCTAATAAAAAAGTAATAAAAATGTGGTACATAAAATATGATAAAAGTAACATTTTTACGCCGAATAGGATTTTCAGAACTATTTGATCATAATGGCAATTCCCAATGCTGACATGCTTTGCTCAAGCCAGCTCAAAGTTGCAATTTTATACAATAGCCTTGAAGAAGCCTGGCCCTTCAGTATACTACTTTACTTTCCTTTTTATACGGCCGAACACAAGAATCTCTCTCTGCAATAGAGACGCCAGAGATCTATCAATTCTATGGATTCGTCCTTCCCACCGTATTATGCGATGGACTTCCTACTCATGTCAGTTTTCATATTCATCCCTCATGCCTTAGGTTGCTGCTTCTCTTGAGCCTGGTACCACATATTTGTAACTAAACAGGACATTAAAATTATTGGTTATATGAGATAGCTGAGTTTGATACTATACTCACAATGGATATGTAGCTAATAAACATTTGATATTTAAAACAATTGTAAGTACATTATAGTGAAATTGGTTGCAAGTACTATTCTAAACAAAGCAAACCCATATTCATGATGAATATCTGGTGCAATTTAAGATTAAAATTGTTGACAAAAACAACAAGATCTTTAAATAAAAAAAGGGTAAATTACAAAAAACTACCTCAACTATTGGGTCGAAAACAATTTTATACGTCATCTTTAAAAAGTTTCAAAGTCATACATTTGCTTACGAATTTGTTTCAATGTCATATCTCCCGTCAGTTGACTGTCAATTCATCTGTTAAATGTTGACGTGGCATACTCTTTATTAAAAAATTATTAAAAACTTTATAAAAAAATTAATTATATATATATATATTTAAATAAATAAATAAATAAATAAATAACTGTAGCGCCTGCAATCCGAAAATAAATAAATAAATAAAAAAGGGTAGCGCTTGCAACCCGATGAGAAGAAGAAGAAGAAGAAGAAGAAAAAAAAAAGGGTAGAAGAAGAAGAAGAAGAAGAAGGAGGAGGAGGAGGAGGAGGAGGAGGAAGAAAAAAAAAAGAAAAAGGGTAGCGCCTGCAACCCGAGGAGGAGGAGAAGAAGAAGAAGAAGAATGAATAAAAAAAAAAAAGGTAGCGCTGAAGAAGAAGAAAAAAATGAAAAAAAAAACTTTTTTTAAAAATTAATATTTTTAAATATTTTTAATAAAAAGTGTGCCACGTCAACATTTAACTGAAAAATTGATAGTCAACTAACGGGAGGTATGACATTGAAACAAAATCGTAAGTAAAGCTATGACATTGAAACTTTTTAAAGATGAGGTATTAAACTGTTTTCGACCCAATAATTGAGATAGTTTTTTGTAATTTACCCAAAAAAAAAAATCAATTTGAAGAAGATCAATTTTCAAATGTTGAGCAAATGTTATAACGAATGAATATAATACGAGCAAGTTGAGTCTTGAACAACTATTATAACGTATTTTATTTTTTTTTTCACGCTATTATTTGATGGAAAGGTAGATCAAAATTGACATAATTACCACAATATTTAGCTTTGTAACTAATCCAACAGTTGTATACTGCGCTTAAATAAAGGGAATACCAATTAATATATAGATTTGCTTTCATAGACTTGTAGTTGGAAAGCGGTTGTCTCCTCAGATAGATTTATAGTTGCAAGGCACATTTATCATGTGGATTAGTATTTTTTTTCTACTTTTTGTCACCTGCTGTTATTTGACAGAAAGGTGGAGACTTGTTGGTTCTTGCACGCCAGGACAAGCACCAGTACTTTTCTAGTTACCTCATTTATATTTATAATATCATCTCTAATCGAAATGGCTATATTTAGTCTCCATCTAGATTATAGTCCGGCAAGAAATTAATTTTTAATAAACAGTATCAGACCATATTTATATATCATCTCTAACTAAAGGAGACTATTATTTAGCCCCCTCAATAATTTATTAATTTAAATTTGCTCTTTAATTTTATTAGCTAATTGAATTAAATTACCATGTTAAAATAAGATTTTTAAACATATTTTGAGTGTTACTTGTCGCTTAATGAATAAGAAGCCTCTGGGCATATTTTGAGTGCCACTTGAAGATGTGGCCATTTGAAAATTATTGAAAAAATTAAATGAAATGTTATAGGAAGATGTAAGGCCATCTCCAACCAAAGGGTCCAGAGGGCCAGAGAGCCGAAAATAGCCCGAAAATCGTCTCCAACCGAGGGTTAGGCCAGAGGGCTGTGGAATCTGAGAGGGCCCCATAGAATCGGGGAGGGCTAGAGGGCTGGCCACTTCCAACCAGTCAACTAGCCCCGAGCTGGCCAGAATTTTTTTAAAACTGCTGGAATTCTTGTCGGTTATAACCGATAGTAATATGTTTATACTAAATAATATGAATGTATTCCTGTCGGTATTTGAAATTTTTTTTTACAGTTTTATTATTATTTTTTATTTACAAAATTTTTCCTATAACTTCTATTTTTCATTTTTTTTAATTCTATTTTTTCCTATAATTTGATTTTACAAAATTTGTTTCATATTTTTTTTAAGTTCCATTTTTTCCTATAAGTTCTATTTCACAAAAATTGTTTCATTTTGTGACGACCGGTCCCGATATTTATTTAATTAATTATGAAATGACAGAATTACCCATCGGGGATTACGTACGTGTGCATGCATGTGGGATATGTGAGGATGGTGGCCCTCAATTATTGGAAGTGAGACATTATTGTGTGGAGATTTTAGGGCCACACACACAACCCTCACACTCTCTCTATCCCTTCACTATCTCTCTGCCTCAATTATTCAGACAATCTCCCTCTCTCTCACCGACACTTTCTCTCTCTAACTCACTCTCTCTCTCTCGCCTTTTACGTACGGAGACACCACAACCTTTGCAAACTTAGTAGATCGAAGAAACAAAATACATATTTGTGCTCGTGAGGTCCATACGAACTCAACCATACGATTTTCAAGTAAGATTTCATACGATTTCACGTCCAAAACTCAAGGTCCGAGTTTGAGTACTATTCATCAACTTCTTGTGGGTTGATTTTTAGGACAATCCAAGATCACAGTGAGCTTTGTGAAGTCCCAAGGAGGCTCGGAGTGGTTCGTTGGAAGTGTTTGGACGTCGGGATCACGTACATCAGAGTTGGCCGGTTTTGGAGTTCATCCCCGAGGAAATTTAAGACCTTTTTCAAGGTTTTTGAAGGTATATTATTTATGTTCTACACTTAATTTGGAGCACATAGGAAGAAAAATGGGTCAAAAAGGATGAAAAATGAGCAGGATATGGAAGTTTGAAAATTACCTAGAAATTCCGGCGAAACCAGTTGCCAGAGATGGAATATTCCATCAGTTTTGACGGAATATTCTGACGCCGTTAATTGACGCTGTTACTGACGCCGTTAACTTTAATGGAATATTCCCAGAATATGCCTGACGGCGTTAACTCACGCCGTCAGTGTGCCAGGCGCATGGCCGCGCGTAGGGCCAAGAAAAATTATTTTAAAAATATGAGGATGTTCGTGACGACGAGTAGGTCACGTTGGTATATCCAAATACCAAAATTGAGCTATGTATGAGAAGTTATTTCCGTAGTTACGTATATGTACTTAAATGACGTATTTTTAGTAATTTCTCATATAGGTGAAACGTATTCAGAGGACGACCGTAGCCAGGCTCGACGTGGGGGCTACGATCCAGCGACTTACCAGTGAGTGGGCAGTATTATTTTCCGTATAACCTATAAATATATAATGATTTTCCCAGAATCACATTTTAAATGAAAATTACGTTTTTAACGATATGCGATTTTGATGCATGAGTATTCATATATACATTTCATGCATATGTTGGTGCCGAGGACGCCAGGTAAGTACCAGGTAGGTACATGCATAGTTGAGAACGAACAGTTGATACATATGAGATACGATGAGATATGATGTGATATGTTAGCTCATAAACCTGCACATATTGTTAGTGCTCACGCCCAGAGATAGAGGCACAGTCTTTCACGTGTTGTTCACCTCTCGCACCGCATGCTTGCCTTGGATCCAAGTTAGGTGCACAGTCTTGTCGTATAGACCACTTTTAAGTGGGTACGACATGTAGGTGACCCGCGTTCATTCGCACAGTCTTCACGTGATTGTAGCACTAGAGCATTTATTATTGATACAGTGATGATGATGATGATATGATGAGATATTGATGTATGTGCAGAGTATATATCATGATGAGATAGAAATGTTATGAGCTATATTTACAGCCGATGGCTGAGATGAAATCTAGTAGCAATACGATTATTGAAATGCATAGTATGGCATTATTTATGAGATTCTGATGGCATTGAAATGCATTGCACGTCACATATTGAGATATATTGAAAATGATTTTATGCTGAGAAAAGTTGTGATATATATGTACGTATTATTTTCTGGGAAACTATACAGGTTTTACGGAGAGGGGCTAGACTTTTGAGAAAAGATTGATTTTGAAAAGATTTGTTTTTGCTGACCCACTCCCTTTTGTTTTTCGCCCCTCCAGGTTCTAGATAGCTTGAATTCCTGAGTTTGGCACTTCGAGGATCTTCCGGCCTTTCTGACAGATTTGATATAAGTAGGGCACCGATGGTGTAACTAAACTCTTTTATTCATGCTTGACTGCACTGACCTAGTACGCTCTGAATATGTATAAGTATTGTAATATCTCTGACACACATTCATATTTAGGTTGCTAGAATTCGATTTTAATTCATTCGTACTCGTTATCGATCTTTGCTCCGCAAAGCACACTTGGCTACGTCACACTCACGTGACGGCCAACATACCCTACTTTCGGGTACGGGTGTGTCACATTTTATTTTAAATTCTATTTTTTTCCTATAACTTCTATTTCACAAAATTTGTTTCGTATATTTTTTTAATTTTATTTTTTCCTAAAACTTGCTAAGCCATTTATAACATTAAATTAAATTAAGTAACATGAAACTTAAACAACATTTAAGTTGTAGTTTTTAAATAATAAATTATCTTTGGCCCTATGACCCTTTGGCCCTCGGTTGGAGACGATTTTTTGTGACAGGGCTAAAATGAGCCCTCGGTTGGAGACGAAGGCAAATATGGCCATGTAATGTTCATTAAAATATTAATATCTTAGAGAATCTTGGAGGGCCAGAGGGCTAAAACGAGCCATCTGGCCAGCCATCGATTGGAGATGGCCTAAGTGAGAGGTGAGAATAAAAAGAGTGTTTGAAGAATTGAAATAAAATGAGGTAAAATAGTATGAAATAGTGAAAATGATGTGATAAATGGTGTAGAAATGTCTTAAGTATTTATAAGAAAAAAAAGTTAGAATTTTAATTTTTTTTAAAAATTTGGTTTGAAAAAAATCCAGCTAGGTCAAACTGAAAGGGCTAGCTAGCTAGCTAAAAATGGCTAGCCCGCTAGCCATATGGTTGAATTTTGGCCCGTGGGTTCCAATAATTTTTTGCCTAAAAGCTCTGTTGAAGATGAATTTGTGTCAAAAAAAAATATGCTTAGGCCTATGCCTATTACAGCCCAGTTAGAGATAGCCTAAGGTAACCAGCGTCTGCTATGATTTTATTTTGACAAAAATTATGCTCATTTTCATAAAAAATTAGTCAACCTTAAAAGAGAGGGAGTGTGTGTCTCTCTCGATCGATCAGCGGTAGATAGAGAGATATTTCCATGGCTAGGGCAAGTTTGGTGACTGTCGTGGTCATCCTCCTCGTAACAGTTGGGATCATCCCGCATGCGAATTGTTGCTACACATCAATCATTGGGTCTGGAGATTCACTTTCTGATACTAGCAACACATACACCAATGCCGTTGACCGCCATGGCGATCCTTTCCACTTCTTCCCTCCATATGGGAAGATCAATCTACTTTCATGGCTTCAGCCACTACGCAACTCAAAGCAGCAGCAGCAGCTGCTTTGGCCTCAAAAGCTCAAATTTTTGTTCTGCTTTTTCAGGGCTTCAGCTACCGAGCAACTGAAAGGCGCAGAAAAAGCAACCGTGCCCAGAAACGTTCGGAGCCCAACGGGAAAATGAGGCCATCTCTAACCGATGGCTGGCCAGAGGGCTCATTTTAGCCCTCTGGCCCTCCAAGATTCTCCAAGATATTAATATTTTAATGAACAGTACATGGCCATATTTGCCTCCGTCTCCAACCGAGGGCCAGAGGACCAGAGGGCTCTTTTTAGCCCTGTCACAAAAAACCGTCTCCAACCGAGGGCCAAAGGGCTATAGGGCAAAACATAATTTATTATTTAAAAACTACAGCTTAAATGTTGTTTAAGTTTCATGTTGTTAAATGTTTTTTTTATGTTGTATAATTTTTATGTTGGTTAATGTTATTTAATGTTGTTTCATGTTACTTAATTTAATTTAATGTTGTTTCATGTTACTTAATTTAATGTTGTAAATGGTTTAGGAAGTTATAGGAAAAAAATAGAATTAAAAAAAAACGAAACACATTTTGTGAAATAGAAGTTATATGAAAAAAAAAATTAAAAAAAAATGAAACAAATTTTGTGAAATAGAAGTTATAGGAAAAAATGGAACTTAAAAAAATATGAAACAAATTTTGTAAAATCAAAGTTATAGGAAAAAAAATAGAATTTAAAAAAAATATGAAAAATAGAAGCTATAGGAAAAAAATTTTAAATAAAATAATAATAATAAAACTGTAAAAAAAAATTAAATAATTCTTGTCGGTTATAACCGACAGGAATACATTGATATTATTTAGTATAAATGTATTACTGTCGGTTATAACCGACAGTAATACATTTATATCAGTGATATAGACGTGTTCCTGTCGGTTATAACCGACAGGAATTCCGACAGTTTAAAAAAAAAAAAAGCCAGCCAGGCCAGCCCTCTAGCCCTCCACCCCTCTCCGATTCCGTGTGGCCCTCCCAGATTCCACAGCCCTCTGGCCTAACCCTCGGTTGGAGACCGTTTTTGGGCCATTTTCGGCCCTCTGTCCCTCTGGACCCTTCGGTTGGAAATGGCCTGAGAAACCCCATGGGAGAGAGTTTCAAGGGGGCATGAAAGAGAAGATAGAGAATATCATATAAAAGTCAATTTGAAAGTAATTGATTAAATTAAGGGGTTTTTGAACTTTAATCTTTCAAGAAGATTAAAATTTTAAAAAAAACTTAGTGTTAGATTGAATATTGATTTTAGTCCTTAATGTGTCCTTAATTCAAAATAATTAATGTGCATTTTATTTAATGTCTCCCATTAAATATTTAAATTTATTAATACACAAATTTTAATTTATTTTTTGACCAAAAAAGAGTTTTTAAATTTTTTTAATTTTATTTAACATTCTTCAAATTTGAAAGACTCAATTAACGTACCTAAATGTTAATACCGGAATATATTATATTGAACTAATATATTTAAATGTTAGTACTGAAATGTATATACCTAAATATATGCACCGAAATGTATTAATATTAAATTAATGTACCTAAATGTGTGTACCGAAATGTATGCACCGAAATGTATTATATTGAATTAATGTACCTAAATGTTTAAATCGAAATGTATGTACTGAAATGTGTGTACCTAAATGTATGCACCAAAATGTATTATAATGAATTTAATATACCTAAATGAAGAAAATCAAGTACATCGAAATATATTGTATAACAAAAATTAGTTTATCTAAATGTTCACAACAAAATATATTATGATGAATGAAATAAAAATAAAAATGATAATAAAACAAAAGTAATACATTAAAAATTAGAAAGAAAAAGATTAAAAAATCAAAATATAATTAAAAAATGAGATTATTAATGTATCAAGGGACTAAAATTAGATTTTGATCTTACTCATGGTTTTAATCTAAAAGTCATATTTTTCAAGGATTAAAATGAAGTTTTCTATTGAATTAATTAGAGCAGAAAAACTAACAGCAGCAACAAAATAAAGTTGGTTGTGGAGGACACGGTGATGTGGTTGTTTGCATGGCTGGCAAGAGATTAAAAATGACATATAATGAATGCCTATGTTGATATTCAAGTAGGCATTTTATTGATATAAATGCGTCCAAAGATGCGCCGTAAAATCAGATATTTGCCTGTGTAAATTACACAGATACAAATTTGATCCAGAGTTAGACATAATATCCAGCAGAGAATCGGGAAGGACATGCCACTAAAGGAGAAAAGCACGTCCAAAATATACTCTCGTAGCATTTTTTAAGGAGTGTAATGAAGAACTCAAACATCATGCCTTTTTCCTTGTAATTTTGTTATCCCTATTTTGGGCCCAAACAAATTGATTTGTAATGGATTTGTAAGTGCCTTTCCATAGGTTTTGACTAATAGGTAAGCTTTGTACAAAGATTGTATATTTACCATGAATGAAAATATTCTTGCAGAACATATTCAAATGATCCAATTTTGCATGGTATCAGAGCTAAGTTTTCCTTAGCTCGGCTCTGCCTTGCTTCCATCAATTTTCCTCGAGCCTATACAGCTAGTTTTTTTTTTTTTTTTTTTTCCTTTCATATTTCTTACTTTGTGTCCTCAATTCCAGCCATGGTAATAACGACCAAAGCTCAAATGGAAGCAAACCAAAGAGCTCTAATCCCATTTTCATTCATATATTCGTCTCCAGTGGAGACATATATACATGCAACCTGGAGCAAATCTCTCTCTGACACCCAATTTCAACAGATCTTTTCCATCATGAACACAAGTGGACTACGCCGTTAACTGTACTCTTCACACCAATGTCGCAGGCAGTGAACCAATTTTATCAAAATCTTCGGATCACCCTCGTCAATGGCTGATTGATAGTGAAGCGACGGACTACACATCCTCCCAACATTTGCTTGACACCACCACCAAAACTTCACTGCCACCGGTTGTGTTACCTAGTGGAGAGAATGCGCCTATCACTTCTATTGGCAATTTACCTTTAAATACATATATTCAATTGAAAAATGTTTTGGGTGTTTCTAGCTTTAAGTTGACCTTATGTCCGTCCGTAAGCAAGATTACAAGAGGATTGAGTTATTGTGACGTTTTTTCCATATTGGTGTATTTTGGAGGACTTAGTTACGAAGAAGACAATTGGTTTGGGTAAACAACATGGAGGCCACTATTATCTTGTGGTGTTGGCCACTCAACAGTCCTATCCCAAAAATAAGCCATCTCGTAATCTTGTTATCATTTCTTCCGATTTTTGGCATCATCGTTTGGCTACATTTCTTCTAGTCGTTTGAAATTCTTATCTAGAACTTTATCAAAGCTTACTTAATCTCATAATAAAGTATGCGCTATTTGCCCTTTGCCTAAACAAACACGACTTCCATTTGTGACGAGTGATCTATTTCTACTTCTCTAGTCCCTTCTCCCATATACATTAATGTGACATTTAGGGACCTCACATAACCACTTCTCTTACTGGAGCTCTTTATTTTTTAACCTTTGTCGACGACTTTTCATGATATACACGAGTGTTCCTCATGCGCCATAAAAACGAAACACAAAGAATTCTTTAGTTTTTTTTGCTTTTTTTGCTTTTGTCCAAAGACAATTCAATTCCAAAATACAAAAAAACCGAGTGGATAATGGTGAGTTTTATTAATTGCATCAATTTTTCCAAGATAATAGAATCATCTACTAACATTCATGCGTCTACACACTCGAGTTTGTTGAACACAAGCATAGGCATGGAGGACAAAGAGACAGTATAAACGGTTTCACTTTCTTCAGCAGAGAGACAGTACAAAGAGACAGGAGCATTATGCGAACTCACTTGGCTGTGTGGAGTTTGCTGTATGATTTACAGTTGCCACACTTGGACTCTTCAATGCTTTATTGTGATAATGTGTGATAACGTGAAAATATTAGCATCTTCTCTGGCTCCTCCGTCAAAAACGAGCATAGCTTAAAGAGTGAAATTTTCTTAATTCTTTTTATAATTTGGTTGCAGTTTTATTTATTTAGGGTTTCAGACACCCAATTTTTTCCTGAATGTGTTTAGTTTCTTGGAAAGAGATAAACTAAATTAAGTATTGGATGCTTGATTTGGTTTAATATTATTGACAAAGTGTTTCATTTGGTTCTTGTTTATCAGGAGATGATTTTGGGATGGTTTTGTTGAAAGGTTTGGCTTTGGTATGCATTCATATGAATTGTTTTACTAATTTTTCCATTTTGTATGTTTGGGCTTGATTTATTGTTCACTAATTCTCCAAACTCACTCAGTTTTCTGGTTCAACATTCAACAGAAGGCAGCAAACTTGTAAAAGAACGTGCCCGGCAAAAGAATTTGCAGAGATTCAAACTGACCCATGAGTAGCACTGCTTACAAAAGATATAATTTACTGGAAAAAAAATTAACAAAAATGGGTCCTAGGATGACATGGAGAGAGTCTCTCCCCAATCCTAATATTGGAGGCCGAAAGTTGAAGCTTATTTCAATAGAACAAAGAGAAAACTTGTTTAACCCGCGACGTGTCTACTCTTGCACCGGATATTTTTCCGATCACTGACTTTCTCAGCCAGAAACCACCACTGAGTTTCAAATCCTCCTTAATAACTGCTTTGTTTTTAATTAGGTAATTCTTTTTTCTCCACAAAATATCATTATTTTGGCACAATTTATTGAATATTGCTTAATTTTGGGCGATACAAGGTTTACGTTAACTCCTATACTAATGGCTGAAATTTAGGCAAGCAGATGGCTTAAACAGTGGTAACCGATGGTAACAAATTGTTGTCCGTTTGCATAGACGAGGGTAAATTGTTGAGAATTAAGCTGCCTACAAGCTTCGGACTTAGCCTGCAGAAGCTAATCCTGCAGATGAAATCGAAGAAAGTTGAGAAGTTTGAAGATTGAAGAACTTGCTAAAAATGGAAGGAGCCGTTGAGCTTGAATTGCAACGGCTAGTTCCCTTTCTTCTTTTAGAATGTTTACAGCTGTTAGTTTTTGTCTTAATCAAATGTACTAGGTTTCCTTCCACCCGTCCAGATGGATGGATGATATCCTCTGGTGCTCTTAGTGGCCGGAGAAGTGTACTATCTACCTAGAATGTAGGATGGTAGTTTTTGACCAGTTTTTATATATTTTGCCATTGTAATTTGTTTTTAAAAATACATACAGAAAACACAGCTTTCTCCTCTTCTTCTTACTCCCTCAAGATAACAGATTCTTTGAAATCATTTTTGTTCAAAGTTTCAGCCTTTATCAAATATTGAAATCATAATGAGGCCTGGTACCATTTTAAACATGGTATCAGAGCTCTTGGTCTGATTCCGAAGAAGGGTGATACTGTGAAAGAGATCCAACTCCAAAGAAAACTCAGAAAGCCTAAAGGTGGTTCCTTTATTGTGACTCTCTGCATTCTAGCTCAAGAAATGGCTGGATCGAGCACATCCGGTGGTGATTTACGAACACCACAGTTTAATGGTTCAAACTACGATTTTTGGGCCATTAAAATGGAAACCATCCTCATAGCCTACGATCTATGGGATGTGGTTGAAGCTGGGTTGCCTGAACAACAAACTCCCAGAGAAGAAGGCTCTGAGGAAGAAGGAGAAAATGAGGCGGAACACGTTCCGGTTGAAGCTCCTGTTGTTTCAAAGGAGGAGAGGATCAAGAATGCCAAGGCACTGAGTCTCATCCAAAGTGCAATCACTGATGAGCTCTTTCCCAGAATTCGAAATGAGAAGACTGCAAAGGGTGCCTGGGAAATCTTGAGAAGAGAGTTCAGAGGAGATAAAAAGGTAAGAGCTGTGAAATTACAAGCTATTAGAGCAGATTTTGAATATTTAAGGATGAATGATGTTGAATCTCTAGATGATTATTTGGCTCGGTTCTTTGAGATTGTAAACAACCTGAAATCTCTAGGAGAAGATGTAACAGAAAAAAGGATTGTTCAAAAACTGTTGATGAGTCTAAATAGGAGATACAAGTCCATAGTGTCAATCATTGAGGAAACCAGAGATCTAGACAGTATTAGAGTAGAAGAAGTCCTAGCCTCAGTGAAAGTCTATGATAAAAGAGAAGACTTGCATGATGAAAGAGATAAATACACTGGCACAGAGAGGGCATTCAGTAGCCTAAAGGTTGGAGGAAATGGAAGCAGTAATGGAAATTTTAAAGGCCCTCAGTATAAGACAAACTCAAAATGGACTCAATATAAAAAGGGGAAGAACTGGTCTCAGAATGGGAACTGGAACAATACCAGTGGATCAAACTGGAACAACAACTCTGGAGGAAGTTGGAACAATAAGTTCAATCCGCAGAACAAGCAAGGGAGTAATGGTCAAGGTGGTGTGAAACCACAGTGTCAAGTCTGTGAGAAATATCATTTTGGTGTGTGTAGATATAAGGGAAAGGCTAAGTGTGGAAAGTGCAATAGGTTTGGTCATATGGCAAAAGACTGTGATAACAACAGACAAGTGGCTAACTGTGCCAAGGAAGAAGATGTAACCACTGGTACAATGTTCTATGCTTGTCACTCAGCATCAATAGAACAAGACAAATTTGTCTGGTTTGTGGATAGTGCTTGCAGCAATCACATGACCTCTCAAGAGTCTCTTCTATTGAATCTTGACAGATCTGTGACTTGTAAAGTTAAAATGGGGACTGGAGATTTGGTTCAAGCAACAGGCAAGGGAACACTGGTAGTAAATACTAAGCATGGAAAGAGATACATCAATGAGGTTCTGTTGGTTCCAGGACTAGATGAAAATCTGTTGAGTGTTGGTCAAATGATGGAACACGGCTACTATGTTCTATTTGGAGGCAACATGGCTGTGATCTTCGATGACAGCAATCTTGAGAATGTGGTGGCTAAGGTTGTAATGACAGGGAACAGATGCTTTCCATTGTCCCTTGAATCTATAAATCCAGTGGCCAGAAAAGCATCGATCGAAGAAGAGTCTTGGATCTGGCATAAAAGGCTAGGTCACTTGAACTTTGCAAGTCTGAAAAGGATGCAGAAAGAAGGGTTGGTGCTTGGTTTGCCTGAACTATCAGAAATGAAAGAAATTTGTGAGAGTTGTGTTTCTGGGAAGATGCATAGGGAACCATTTGATAAAGAGAAAGCTTGGAGAGCTAGTAGTCCATTAGAACTGGTACACACAGATGTCTGTGGACCAATGCAGAATGAATCCATTGGTGGCAACAGATACTTCATAACATTCATAGATGACTTCTCAAGAATGTGTTGGGTGTATTTTCTGAGAAACAAATCTGATGTGTTCAGTGTGTTTAAGAAATTCAAGGCCTTTGTGGAGCTACAAAGTGGTTTTAAGCTCAAGAAGCTGAGAAATGACAGAGGAGGTGAATATACCTCCCATGAATTCTCAGATTTCTGTTCTAGTACTGGAATGGAGAGGCAATTGACAGTAGCATATTCTCCTCAGCAAAATGGAGTTGCTGAGAGAAGAAATAGAACCATTTGTGAAATGGCAAAATCTATGATGGCTGAGAAGAACATACCTGTGATTTTCTGGGCTGAAGCAGTTGGAACTTCTGTGTACCTGCAAAATAGATGTCCTACAATCTCAGTGAAGGGCAAGACTCCATTTGAAGCTTTCACAGGAAGAAAGCCAGGAGTAAAACACATGAGAGTGTTTGGATGCATCTGTTATAGTCACATTCCATCTAAGCTTAGACAGAAGTTTGATGACAAAGCAAGCAAAGGAATTTTTATGGGGTATGGCAGTTGTGAAAAAGGTTACAGAATCTACAATCTTCAAACAGAGAAAATTATTCTCTCAAGGAGTGTAGTGTTTGATGAGAATAAGACCTGGAACTGGCAAAGCAAGCAAGATGAATCTGTCTTTATGCCTCTCACTATTGGAAATGAAAATCCTGATATGACAGAAACTGAAGAACTGTTTCATGAATCTCATAGTATTGACTCTCCAAATCCCACACACTCAATCTCAGAAGAAGAACATGTACCTGGAAACACAATTGGCAGTACAAGTCATGACTCAACACCAAGTAATACACCAGAGAAGCTGAGAAGCTTAGAGGACATTTATGCAAGATGTCACATGACAATTATTGAACCTGAAACTTATCATGAAGCTATTGAGGACAATGCATGGAAGGAAGCAATGAATTCTGAGATTGAAACCATTGAGAAGAATGGAACATGGGAGCTGGTGGAAAGACCTACAGACAAACCTGTCATAGGAGTCAAGTGGGTGTACAAAACTAAGCTGAATTTGGATGGAACAGTACAGAAACACAAGGCAAGGCTTGTAGCAAAAGGGTATGCTCAGAAACCTGGCATTGATTATAATGAAACCTTTGCCCCAGTGGCAAGGCTTGACACAATTCGAACTTTGATTGCACTTGCAGCTCAAAAGGGTTGGAAATTATTTCAACTAGATGTAAAGTCAGCTTTCTTAAATGGAGTACTTGAGGAGGAAGTGTACACTGAGCAACCCGAGGGTTTTGAAGTTGAAAATGCAAGTCATAAGGTCTATAAATTGAAGAAGGCTCTCTATGGATTAAAGCAGGCTCCTAGAGCTTGGTACAGTGAGATTAACACATACCTCACCAGCTGCAATTTCAAAAGAAGCATCAGTGAGGCCACCCTATACACTAAAACTGATGAAGAAGGAAATCTGATCATAGTCTCTCTATATGTTGATGATATAGTGTATACAGGTAGCAGTGACTCATTGCTCAGTAAATTCAAGAGGGATATGATGCAGAAGTATGAGATGACTGATTTAGGACTCCTACACCATTTCTTGGGGATGGGAGTTCTACAATCTGAGAAGGGGGTATTCATACACCAAAGCAAGTATGCAAAGACCTTACTTGCAAAGTTTGGTCTCGAGGATTGTAATTCAGTGTCAATTCCTCTTCCCACAGGTGAAAGACTAAAGAAGGTGGATGGAAGTGAGTTAACTGATGAAGGTTTATTCAGGAAAATAGTTGGAAGTCTTTTATATCTTACTGCAACAAGGCCTGACATTATGTATGCAGCTAGTCTGTTATCCAGGTTCATGCATGGTCCTACAAAGAAACATATGGGAATAGCTAAAAGGGTTCTCAGATACATTCAAGGAACTCTCAGTTATGGCATTGAGTTCACAAGGGACAAGGATGCTGTTTTGATTGGATTTTGTGACTCAGATTGGGCAGGTAGTGAAGATGACAGTAGAAGCACCTCTGGATATGCATTTAGCTTTGGAAGTGGTGTCTTTTCTTGGGCCTCAGTCAAGCAAAACACAGTTGCATTGTCAACTGCAGAAGCTGAGTATGTCTCAGCATCTGGAGCAACAGCTCAAGCAATCTGGCTTAGGTTTGTACTAGATGATTTTGGTGAAATGCAAACTGAAGCAACACCATTGTTCTGTGATAACATGTCAGCAATATCCATGGTCAAAAATCCGGTCTTTCATCAGAGAACAAGGCATATAAACAGGAAGTATCATTTCATTCGAGAAGCACTGCAGCAAGGATCCATTGATGTGAAATTTTGCAGAAGTGAAGAACAGTTGGCAGACATTTTTACAAAGGCTTTGCCCAAAGATCGATTCAATTATTTAAGGATGAAGTTATGAGTGAAGCCAGTAAGCAGCTTAGGAGAGGCTGTTGAGAATTAAGCTGCCTACAAGCTTCGGACTTAGCCTGCAGAAGCTAATCCTGCAGATGAAATCGAAGAAAGCTGAGAAGTTTGAAGATTGAAGAACTTGCTAAAAATGGAAGGAGCCGTTGAGCTTGAATTGCAACGGCTAGTTCCCTTTCTTCTTTTAGAATGTTTACAGCTGTTAGTTTTTGTCTTAATCAAATGTACTAGGTTTCCTTCCACCCGTCCAGATGGATGGATGATATCCTCTGGTGCTCTTAGTGGCCGGAGAAGTGTACTATCTACCTAGAATGTAGGATGGTAGTTTTTGACCAGTTTTTATATATTTTGCCATTGTAATTTGTTTTTAAAAATACATACAGAAAACACAGCTTTCTCCTCTTCTTCTTACTCCCTCAAGATAACAGATTCTTTGAAATCATTTTTGTTCAAAGTTTCAGCCTTTATCAAATATTGAAATCATAATGAGGCCTGGTACCATTTTAAACATAAATGTCCAGCTTAGACAATGGTAAAATTCCTTTGTTTGATGCCATTTTTTTAGAGCACGCAGTTGTTTCCGAACTGCAGAAACGTACGTGCGGGTTAATAAGCAAATAAAGGGGTATCAGTATATAGAATTCCTCTAATAGACTTGTAGTTGGAAGGCAGCTATCTCCTAGCATAGACTTACAGTTGCAAGCTGCCGTTGTCACGTGGAATGAGAATATATAGCTAGACTTCACACACACACACACACACACACACACAAACACATAACATGTATATTAATATACATAACTCAAGCTGCGTGTAAGTGAGAGTAGGAGATAGAGAGAGATCCATGGCTTGGTATTTTCGGGCAAGTTTGACCATGAACGTCCTCCTCCTCCTCGTCGGAACAGTTGTGATCATCCCACATGCGCTTGGTTGCTACACTTCAATCGTTGGCTTTGGGGACTCACTTGCTGATACGGGCAACTCATACCTCAACGCCTTTGACCACCATGACAAGCCTTTCCACTTCTTCTTCCCTCCATATGGGGAGGACTTCTTTCATCACCCCACCGGGCGCTGCTGCGACGGTCGTTTAATCATAGACTTCATTGGCAAGTGCAATACATCCACTTATCTATATCTCATACCAATAAAAAGCCATACTAATCATATTTTTTTTTCATTTAACAAATAATCAGGTTCTTTTTGGCTTCATCTTTTGCAGCTGAATCTCTGGGACTTCCTCTCGTGCGACCTTATTTTGAAATCCTGAACGTCAATGAAACTGTGCACAACTTTGAAGAGGGTGCGAATTTTGCAGTAGTAGGAGCCACTGCACTTGACACTGACTTTCTTGAACAAATGGGACATTATAATGAATTTACAAACTCCTCTCTAAGAATTCAATTGGATTGGTTCAAAGGAATGTTATCACCTTTATGCAATGCAGCTTCAGGTCAATTACCAATCTTTTTATGAGCATTTAGATTATGTGTCTAATTTCACTAAATTTAACACTAAACGACATTTCTTTCGTTTAGAATTGTATACTTTATGCTACAATTGTGGTGCAGTAAATTTTAACTAGTTTTTCTTTCTAAGAAGTTTCACTTATTGTGTTTTTTTTTTTTAACAAAAAATATCACTACTCTAAGCTAATATAAAAGGAATAGAGAGCGGTTGAACTCAGGATGCGTAAATTGAAGAGTAATATCCTATACAACAAAGCAATTAATCTGTTAAGTACATGGTTGATTTGAAAGCAACATATATGCTACATCAATATGGGTGTAGTCCCCGCATATTTACAATTTCGAGTTGTTTCTTGTCCTCATTTGCCACATAAATAACAACTCCAATTAATAATTGTATTTGGTGGACCTGAATATGACTGATCAGTTACGTTTTTTTCTTTTTTTTCTTTGATTTGCAGACTGCAGGGATCTCCTTTCAAGTTCTATTGTTCTTATGGGACCGATTGGAGGCAACGATTACACCCATGCGTTGTTTGCAGGAGACCGTTTTCAAATTGTTCGAACATTTGTTCCAGTAGTGATAGAAGCAATGGCTTCAGCTATCAATGTAAGAGTTGAATCATATAAATTGTAGGCTTCTATGGTTTAATTTTTATGGTTGCATTCTCTGCAGGAGTTGATTGAGCATGGGGCATCAACACTTTTGGTACCAGGCAACTTTCCAATTGGTTGCCTCCCTGCTTATCTTACATTGTATGAGGGTTCAGATGAGAGTGAATACGACCCTTCAACTGGTTGTCTTACCTGGTTAAACAAGTTTTCTGAGTATCACAATGAGCAGCTTCAGATAAAGCTAAGTCAGATTCGAAGCCTTCATCCTCATGTTAACATCATTTATGGAGATATTTACAATGCTGCGCTAAAACTGTATCAGTCTCCAGTAGAATTTGGTACTGTAGCTCTCTAGCACTCGTTTACTAACCATTTTAGTTTTTAGTTTTTAGTTTTCGTTAAAAAAAATTAAAAAACTAAAACAATGGCCACAAGTTTTCAATCTTTTTAATATAAAAAATGAAATGATTACCAAACGGCCTTGATGTTTTTAAGTAATTTACGATTATTGTTAAAGATACATGAAGATTGGAAGTGTTGCAAATGTTGAACCTCCGTTATCATAAATCATCGGATTCATGTCACTGCAGGATATACTGGGGAAACTACCAAAGCATGCTGTGGAGGAGGGGGGACATACAATTACAACTCATCAGCACAATGTGGTCTTCCAGCAGCAAGTGCTTGTGCAAACCCTGCCGAGTCTATCAACTGGGACGGTCTGCACTGTACTGAAGCAGCAAACCGGTGGATAGCCAAGGCCTTATTATATGGAAATTATACCATTCCCCACATTAGTACCTCCTGTGTGTCACGACTGTGAGTTGGCCTCCGATTTATTTTCCCATTTATATCACACAAGAAATTATCTTGTGCCATTTAGTGATGTCACTTAGTCGACATAAATCTCATCAATCATTTTAAGGGGCTTATATTTCAAGAAGTTAATCGTGTTTAGCTTTGCACCAGAAGCTATGTTATCAAATTTCGCTCAACATGTGTTACTTGTATCATGTATAAAAAATGAAAAATGAAAAATAAAAAGGACCATTTCATTAATGTGATCGGCTGAATTATTAGAGCCTCCATAGCTCCATGTCCCAATTTGGAATACACAGAGAAACAAAAGCAAAAGAATATCCGTATTGACTTTGTTTCAAACCCCCAATTGGATCAGCAGCCTGTAGAGATCCATCTTCATACACAAACGGGGATGGAATCGACTTAACAGAGTACTTTTCTTCTATCCTATAATTATTATTGTTTTGATAAATAAAGAACGAGACGTTTTAACTTGAGATTTCTTCCAAATTTAAAATGGAGTTTGACATCCATGGCCATTTTACCACACCCCTCTAGCTTACACGATGGTTAGTTACTGCATTAGACAATTAGAAATGTTACAGTATCAATATTTGATCGGTATGTCAACAAAACGATTGACAAATATAAAGTTGAAATCAAGATAGTATCAACACTAAATATGTCATGCTTTCGCCTTTGAGTCATCAAATAACTAACATAAATGGTTAACCCCTCACTTTGTTGCAAACATTAATCAACATTGTCATAACGAGTGTTTACAAGTACTGTAAACACAAGAGACAGAATTCAATGACAGCCTGTTTTTGGGTATATTATACAATTAACCTAGCTATCTACCATTCTACCTACAACTAGTTCAGCCAGTACTCTGTAAAACCCATTCCTTTCGCATTTAAAAGTTTCCAGACTGAACCACAAAGACATGTTTCTCGTGGTGGTGCAATTTCCGTTTCTGGGTTTGCTACTTTGCTTACCGCATATGTCTGTTTCACGTCTAAAAGTCAAGGCGGTGGAAGGTTTGGTGAATGGAGATGTGGAGTATCGATCCCCGTACCTCTCGCATAGGGATCTGCCATCTGAGCTACATCCCCATCGACCTCCAGCCTTTCCATTTAATTTTAAATAACAATGTTTCTTCATTATATTGAATTACATGATTAAACGAAGACTTCAAACATATTTAAAAATTAAATAAATAAAAGACTCCGCGTGGTTAATTAATTGTATTAAAAATCTTAATCATGTATCTTCATCTTAATTTAGCTGTCCGACACCCTCATCTTCATTTTCACCTTGATCATCATTAATCAGTTTAACACGAAGTTGTTTATGTATTAAATCCTATCCTTTTATGTATGTCTGTCACCTTATGCACTATTATTTCAGCAACCGCTGCTCAACCTTACAAGGCAATATTTTGCTTCAAGAAAGGTGACAATGTCAGCATTCCCCGCAAGAAAGCATTAATAGGTGTTAAAGTTAATCCTTTGCTTCTGTTTACTATCTATTTTTTATGTCCTGTTATGTAATGTTTCGACCCAAAAGGCTGACTGTTGCCTTGTTCAGTCGACCCAATCTGTTGTAAAGGGCTGACTGTTGACTCATTCGGTCGACCTAATTTCCTATTTTCAGTCGACCTTATGTGTTGAGCTATATATAACAGAAAATATATAAATGAAAAATCAGATCTCTGTTTTTACAAAAAGCTCTCTGTTTTCTTATCTCTCTCGTGTTGCTCCCTTAAAAAAAGATATTTCCATCTTTCTCAACTTATTCAAGTTTTATTAAGTGATGAAAGATTGTCCAAATACCAACAATAGGCACATACTATAAATCAAGATGGCGTGCCTAAAAGAAATTTTTGTGTCTATTAAGTACACGCGCAATTAACTGTGACTGTTGAGTTCTTGAAGACAAATACTAGTCCTTGTAAAAATGTCATCTTATTCCATGGATATTGGTGTCATTGATGTTTTTATCTTCCTAATGATCAGGAAGGAGTTGAAATTTTAGTAAACCCGCAAATTCTATCTAATCTAGTTTCTTAATACATTTTTTTTTATTACCAAAGTGTGATAGCTACTTCAAAAAGGTGCTTTTTTTCTTCTGGTGGAAACAATTGCGATTATACCTTGTTTTCTGGTTGGAGCATTAACAGGCCAAAACCTTAGGCCATCTCCAACCCAAGGGTTCAGAGGGCCAAAGGGCCAAAAATAGCTGAAAAATCATCTCCAACCGAGGGATAGGCCAGAGACCTCGTGGGCCCCACATAATCTGAACAGGCCAGAGGGCCAACCAGCTGGCCATCTTCAGCCAGCTAGCCAGCGCATTTTGTTTTTTTTTCTTTTCCACTTGTGCAGCCCAGTTTCTTTTTTTTTTTTCCGTTCTTTTAGCCCACTTTAGGGCTTTCAAGCCACAAGTTTAGGAACTTTTTGGTCCCAACCCATTTTTTTATTTTTTTTTAACAACCCACTTTTTTTTACGTTTATTATTTTATTTTTTTTATTTCTAATTTTTTTCCTACACCATTTCTCACATGTTTTTCACAATTTCATACTGTCTTACCTTATTTTATTTCAATTCTTCACATTCCATATTATAGCCCTTTGGCCATCAGTTGGAGATGGGCTAAAACGAGCCCTCTGGCTCTTTGGCCCTCAGTTGGAGATGGAGGCAAATATGATCATGTACTTTTCATTAAAATATTAATATCTTGGAGGGCCAGAGAGCTAAAATAAGCTATCTAGCCAACTTTCGGTTGGATATGGCCTTAGTACCTCTTGTTGTTGATACAACTTCTAAGGCCACAAGTATAAGTGTCTGTGTGTGTAAACAATAATATGTTACTCACTTGTATTAGACACCAAAAAAGAAGAGAAGGGAGGGGGTGGGGAACTAACCACGATATTGTATACACGAAATACTCACCCATATTAAAGAGGACGTAATAAACGTGATTAGTTATGTGTTTAAGTAACATTATATAAATTTATGGGGTTTTTGAACTTTAATCCTTCAAGAAGATTAAAATTTTAAAAAAATCTGGTGTTAGATTGAATATTGATTTTAGTCCCTAATGTGTCTTTAATTCAAAATAATTAATGTGCATTTTATTTAATGTCTTCCATTAAATATTTAAATTTATTAATACACAAATTTTAGGGTAAATTACAAAAAAACTACCTCAACTATTGGGTCGTTAATAGTTTCATACCTCATCTTTAAAAAAGTTTCAATGTCATACATTTGCTTACGAATTTGTTGCAATGTCATACCTTCCGTCAGTTCCTTAGTTAAATGCTGACGTGGAAAAAAAACAACCCAGTTCGTCTTATGAAAACATGCATTTTGGGTTTGGAAAAGGGCCTAAGGCCCGATAGTTTTCCAAACGGCCTAAAAGGCCTTTCTCGCCGGAGCTACCCTAGCTCCGGCCAACTGCAAACATGGACCTTAGGGTCCGATCTAGGTACAAAAATGTAAAGAACAACAAGAGGAGTGAGGTTATACCTTTGGTTCGCCATGAATGGCCGATGGTGTTCAAAATTTGGGTTTGGGTGCCTGCGGGTCGCTAGGTTTTCCTGGACTCCGCCGAGGCCTCCCACGTCGAGAGAGAGAGAGATGATGAGAGGGGGATGATGATGTTGGGGAGTGAGGTGGGTACGGGAGTGGTGATGGGTGTGTGTGTGTGTGTGTTGATCTAAGAACGAGAGAGTGGTACGGGAGAACTAGAAAAGAAAGAAGAATAAGGGGTCACGGGGTGGGGAAGAAAAGAAGAAAAAGGTGGGGGAGTCAGAAATTTTATTAATTATTTTAATATTTAAAAAATATTAAATGATTTTTTTTTTTAGTTTTTAATAATTTTTTAATAAAAAGTTGACTTCGTCTCATGCCACGTCAGCATTTAACTGAGGAACTAACGGAAGATTGACGGAAGGTATGACATTGCAACAAATTCGTAAGCAAATGTATGACATTGAAACTTTTTAAAGATGAGGTATGAAACTGTTAACGACCCAATAGTTGAGGTAGTTTTTTGTAATTTACCCCAAATTTTAATTTATTTTTTTGACCAAAAAAAGAGTTTTTCAATTTATTAATTTTATTTAACATTCTTCAAATTTGAAAGACTCAATTAATGTACCGAAATGTGTGTACCGAAATGTATTATATTGAACTAATAATATATTTAAATGTATGTACCGAAATATATGCACCAAAATGTATTAATATTAAATTAATGTACCAAAATGTGTGTACCGAAATGTATTATATTGAATTATTGTACCTAAATGTTGGTATCGAAATGTATGTACCGAAATATGTGTACCTAAATGTTTGTATCGAAATGCATGTACCGAAATGTGTGTGCCTAAATGTATGCACCGAAATGTATTATAATGAATTTAATGTACCTAAATGAAGAAGATAAAGTACATCGAAATATATTGTATAACAAAAATTAGTTTATCTAAATGTTCACAACAAAAAATATTACGATGAATGAAATGAAAATTATAATTATAATGAAATAAAATTAATACATTAAAAATTAGAAAGAAAAAAGATAAATAATTAAAAAATCAAAATATAATTAATAAATGAGGTTATTAATGTATCAAGTGACTAAAATTAAATTTTAATCTTACTTATAGTTTTTATCTAAAAGTCATTTTTGCCAAGAATTAAAATAAAGTTTTCTATAAATTTATAAGTCAATTGCTAGTAAATCATACACACACAAATTTGTCACATAGTTAATAAGTTAGGGTTTCTTTTTTATTGTGACTGCCGGCATTGATAGAAGGAGGGACAGTGGAGTTGGTGGTCAACAACCTGCAAGGATCCCAACTCGTATCATCGTATGTACATTGGGATGGGATTCACCATACGAAAGCAGCCTATCGCTACATTGCCATGGGTTCCATCCTTGACCATTTTACCAAGTCTTTCGTAGAATTTTTATGATTATATACTCTAGACAAAACGTACTTGAAGCATGCATCACTTTAGTTTCCTTGCTTTCTGTAGAAATGATATGAAGAAAAGGAGAACCGAACACAGAAATCTGACTGCACAAATATCAAATAAATTTTCTCAAAAAACTTGACCTGCAAGCCACTTTCCTTTTCTTTGTATTGCACAGTTTAAGACAAAACAATCAGAAATATAATATTAATTGATCAACTTATAAATACTAATCCACCCTTGCACTCAAGAAATATAATATTCATGAAGAATGTTACGTAATCTGAAATTAGCATGTGGTGTGGAAACTGTAGAATTACCAGTGTGATGGATAGCCATACCTTGTCCATCACAAATATACACCTTGTCTTCGCCAGAGTATGGATATGGAGATGGGATGTAGCACCCGAGTCCATCAACCAAGTAGTTGGAGATTGTTTAGAAGCACACATAGCAGCTAACTTTGCAGGAGGAATTTTGCCAGCAAAAGCAGGATTCATTCTCTCAGGCCATGGTATTTCTCATCAATATAGCTGCCCTCATACTCCAGAACAGAACGGCTGTGTAGAAAGAAAGCACAGGCATCTTACAGAGACCACAAGGACTCTTTTGGCTTCTTCTCGAGTTCCACACAAGTTCTGGGTTGAAGCATTTTCAACTGCCCTCTATCCCATCAACAGATTACCAATTTCTCAACTGGACAAATTTCCCTGGGAACTTCTCTTTCATAAATCTCCAGATTATTCAAGATTAAAAGTGTTTGGCTGCAGCTGCTATCCTTGGCTTAAGCCATATACTTCATCCAAACTGGAAGGCAAAAGTACTCAGTGTGTTTTTCTGGGTTATAGTCTTCAGCATAAGGGATATCGCTGTTTAGATATTCAAACTCAGCGCCTTTATATTTCAAGACATGTTTTGTTTAATGAATGGCATTTTCCGTTTCATGATGCACAAAATCTTCCTTCTTCTTTAATGCCAGAGAATACAGAGTCTTCTTCTTCTTTTTTAGCATTTACTCTTCCATTTCCCATCTCTTCGCATGATCCAGCATCCTCTGCAGTGCCTTTCTCCCCACCAGTCACAACTTCATCACCTGTTCCGTCTTCGCAGTCTTCCTCTTAACCCTCTCAACCTAATTCCTCTTTACCCTTGTCCTCCAGTTCTTCCTCTCAACACCAGTCCACTATCCCTACCAACTCTCATCATATGACTACACGGTCCAAAGCAGGTATTTTTAAACCAAAGGCGCTCTCAGCAACCAAACATCCCATTGATATAGATAACTTTGTGCCTACCACTTATCTGCAAGCATCAAAACATGCTCACTGGAATCAAGCAATGTTAGAGGAATTTCAAGCTCTCCAAAACACCGGTACTTGGACTCTTGTACCTTCTTCTCCTCATCAAAATATTGTTGGCTGTAAATGGGTCTTTCGTATTAAGCGAAAACCCGATGGCACAGTAGACAAATACAAGGCCCGTCTTGTGGCAAAAGGGTTTCACCAACAAGAGGGTATTGACTTCACAGAAACTTTTAGTCCTGTTGCCAAACCAGTGACTATTCGTATCCTCTTAACTCTTGCTGTTCAGAATGATTGGTTTCTAAATCAATTGGATATTAGCAATGCGTTTCTGCATGGATCCCTGAAAGATGAGGTGTTTATGCAACAACCTCCTGGTTTTGTTGATGTTTCTCAACCCTCCTTTGTCTGCAAGCTAAATAGGTCCCTTTATGGCTTAAAACAAGCCCCTTAAGCCTAGTATGACAAACTTGGCCATGCACTGCTCTCACTTGGTTTTGCAAATTCCAAATCAGATTGTTCCTTGTTTGTGCACACATATCCTCATCTTGTGATTGTATTAGTCTATGTGGATGACATAATTGTCACCGGACCAAATGCAACTTCTTGTCAAGCTCTCATTCACAAGCTTTCATTCTTATTAAGACAAAAATGGAAGGTTGTAAACCATCTGCCACTCCACTTGGCACTGCCAAATTAGATCATCTTGGAAATCTGTTGTCTGATCCAAAGGAGTACAGGTCCATAGTGGGTGCTCTCCAATACCTCACCTGGACACGGCCAGACCTTTCTTTTGCCGTCAACCAAGTCTGTCAATTTCTTCATTGTCCTCGAGATACTCATTTCCAAGCAGTCAAACGTATTCTCAGGTTTCTTAAAGGTTCTGTCGATTAAGGCCTCTGGTTTAAAAAGGGTTCTATGCAGCTTACAGCTTTCTCAGATGCTGATTGGGCTGGTTGTGTTTTTGATAGAAGATCAACATCTGGTTATTGTGTTTACTTGGGTCCAAATCTTATTAGTTGGAATGCTAAAAAGTAGCCAACTGTTGCCCGATCTTCAACTAAGGCTGAATATCGATCCCTTGCTCTTATACTGCTGCAGAACTCACATGGATCTGCAAGATTTTCAAAGATCTCACTTTTCCACTCTCTCACACTCCTGCATTATGGTGTGATAATGTTTCTGCCATCTCTTTGGCCTCCAATCCTGTGTTTCATGCTCGTACGAAACACATTGAGATCGATTACCACTATATCAGGGAACTTGTTCTTGCAGATTTAATCAAGGTTTTGTATGTTAACACCGAGCATCAGATTGCAGATATTCATACCAAGTCTCTGTCCAAGGCAAGATTCCAGTTTCTACGATCCAAGCTTTCTCTGGGTGCTCCACCGATTAGCTTGAGGGGGTGTAAATGGATAACTCATAGTTAATAGCTTGTACAGCTGTATTTCTGTTATTACAGCTTTGTAACTAATCTCTATGTTAAGAGATTAAATTAAGTATAATTAGTTACTAAGCCTAATTAGTCAAATGTATATAAATACTGAGTTGTATTCCTTTCTCATTAAGAAAGAAATAATAAAGATCTTCTTTCTTTACACAAAGAACACCTTCCAACTGAGTATACTTTTCCATTTCCAAGTGAAAAGAATTGATAGAGTTGGTGGAGATAAAACAACTTTACAAAGGATGTCAGAGTTTACCAAGTAAGAGAACTGACTAAGGACAATTAACATATACTTTTTGGGTCGATAATTAAGGAGCAGTTGGATAATTTTTTTTAATTTTTTTTTAATTGAAAATTTATTCGGTAATTACTTTAAGTTAAAAAAATAATAAAAACTAAAAAAGTGAAAACTCGACAATAAATTTTAGGCTAAATTTTTTTTTTGGTCCCTGTGGTGACACGTCACTTTCAATGTGACCCTTGTGATGAAAAAGCTATTAATTAAACCCCTGTGGTGAGCCCTGTTAGCAATTGAGGTCCAAATCCAAACTTCTGTTAGTCTTCTATTAAATAAAAGGCTTTTTATCCGAAATAGTCCCTGAGATATGCATAATTCTCCATTTTGGTCCCTAAGATTCAAAATCAATAAAAGTGGTCCCTGAGATTGTCCACCATCCATCATTTTGGTCCTTCCGGTGGAGCTTTTGGCCGGAAGTTTGAGCAATTTTCAAAGCTTCGTAACTCAATCGTTTCTTAACCAAATTCGACCCATAATATATCAAAATGAAGATAGGAAAGTGTACAATAAGATTATACCTATTTGGGAGCCCAATGGTTGCCGGAGATGGCCGAAAAATAGCCTCAAAGTTGACTGGTCCGAGCGAAAACTTGAAAACTCGCCGGAAACTCGGTGAAAATTGGGTAAACTTTAAACGTTCGTAACTTCTTCAATACTCAACGAAATCAAGTGATTCAAGAACGAAAATCATACTTCTCAACGAGACGAAGAGAATGGTACCTTTTTCAAGGGCTAACTCACCGTGGTTTGGCCGGAAAACGGCTCGAAAGTGGCTGACTCATTTTTTCAACAGCAACTTTCAAGCCGTTTTTCGGCCAAACCATGGCGAGTTAGCTGTTGAAAAAGGTACCATTCTCTTCGTCTTGTCGAGAAGTATGATTTTCGTTTTTGAATCACTTGATTTCGTTGCGTATTGAAGAAGTTACGAACGTTTAAAGTTTACTCAGTTTCCGGCGAGTTTTCAAGTTTTCGCTCGGACCAGTCAACTTTAAGGCTATTTTCCGGTCGTCTCCGGCAACCATTGGGCTCCCAAATAGGTATAATCTTATTGTACACTTTCCTATCTTCATTTTGATATATTATGGGTCAAATTTGGTTAAGAAACGATTGAGTTACGAAGCTTTGAAAATTGCTCAAACTTCCGGCCAAAAGCTCCATCGGAAGGACCAAAATGATGGATGGTGGACAATCTCAGGTACCACTTTTATTGATTTTGAATCTTAGGGACCAAAATGCAGAATTATGCATATCTCAGGGACTATTTCGGATGAAAAGCCTAAATAAAATCATTTGGCTATCACATGTGGATCGATCAAAATTAAGTTTATTTATTTTGGAAAATAAAAAAATAAAAACATGATTGGATTAAAATAAAATTACAAATAAAAGAAACTTGTAAAGATGAAAAAACCCAATAGTTCCCGTATCTCATCTCAGGCTCCCAGCCATCGCCATAGCCACTAATGGACCTCCTCCACCATCACTAACCATCACCCCAGTTTGATAGCACATGCATCTCAACCTATATAATGCAGAAAAATCACATATGTACAAGAATAACTTAAAGAGTTAAGGACAATGGGTGAAATGCAGTATATATGCATTCAGACAGGTGAAATGCATTGTAGAATTAAAGACAATGGGTGAAAGGCATTGTAGAAAATTCAATCTTCAGGTCCGCCCTCCGCATATAAACTTCAAGAGTGTAAGAAAGTTAAGGAATTAAAATTCAGAGAGATTAAGAAAAAAATTGAAAGGTTGTGTACTGGCCGACTAGGGCCTGCATAAAACCACATTACCAATTAAAGACAAAACTGAAAGACATTTATGCATTCAAACTGGTTCAAATTGATACAAGAATGAAAATTCAAGTAAGACTAAGAAAATTCAAGTAAGACTAAGACTCTAACTTATGATCAAAGACGTGTTGGCATTGAAAAAAAAAATACAATGGTATATTAGAAATATTTTTTCAAACAAAATTAAATCATACCTAAGAAATTAGGCGCGACTTCACATTCACCTTTTCTCTTAGCCATAGACGTGGTTTTACAGGTTTAGTTTCAATCTTCGCGTTCAAGCTTTTTTTGTTTTTTTTTCTGTAAAATCTAATTTCAGTTAAATCCTAAATTATACTAGATGTCCATTGAATAAGATGTAATTTGGATTGAAAGAACAAATTTGACCCTTCATGTGATAGTCGCATGAGTTTATTTAACGGAAAACTAACTAAAATTTGGATTTGGACCTCAATTGCTAACAGCACACACCACGAGAGTTTAATTAAAAGCTTTTTTACCACGAGGGTCACATTGAAAGTGGCATGTCACCACAGGGATCACAAAAAAAATTTGGCCTAAATTTTAAAACCTCAAGGAATCGGTTTCTAATTTTAATTTTTTCGAAAACTTAATATTGAAAGTAGTTATCAAATAAGACTTTAGTTTTCATTTTTTATTTTTTTTTAAAAAGTAGAAACATAAACTAAAAAGTAAAAACGAAAAAGTTATCAAACCGCCCCTAAACAATTTAACATAAGTAGTAAGATATGTGGATATTCCCCACATTAGCTAGCAACATGAGTGTTTGAGAGAGAAACACTATGACATGATGACATTTCAACAACTACACAAAAACATGTCTGCTAGCTTTTGTTTCAACATTGGTTGGCTCCTTTATTTAGTGTACGTGATATATTTTACCATTTGACCTCACCGTTAAAAAACAAAGTTTAGTTGGAAGGTAGCTCAGCTGTCCTTAACCTTATTTGCTGATAATGATCCTCATAAGACTGCCACAGTACTAATTTAGTTAATTAATTAATTAATTAATTAATTTGTTCTACTCCCATCTTTAATTTAAGGGGCTTTTAGATCCAGATCCAAAAACATAGAGTGTTTTTAGGAGAGAATCTAGTTATCTAATTATATGTTTTTATTTCTTTTATACTAATTTTATATTTCTAAAAATATTAAAAATCAATTAAAATCTTCTAATATTATGCATTTTTCAACTCCAAAAAAATATAATTAATATCTTTTAACAAAAAAACTAATATACTAACATAAATTTATCTGCAAAACATTCTACCCTAACTCAAGTAACAAATATATGAATGTATATTATACTTATACGTGAGATATGAAACCTAATTAAAAAGTAGAAAAACATAACATACCTACAAGCAAGACACATTAATTTGTGACAGGTTGATTATAAAAAATTTAAAAAAAAAGTGTAAAACCCTTAGAGGTTATACATAGTGATGTTTGGGGTCCTTCATCTATAGTTTCCATTGAGGGCTACAAATTCTATGTAAGCTTTGTGGATGAATGTACCAGGTTTACCTGGATTTTCCCTTTAATGAATAAAAGTGAAATCTTTGGTGTTTTTGTACATTTTCACAGCTTCTTGGTTACTCAGTTTTTTGCCACTATGAAAGTTTTTCAAAGTGATGGTGGTGGTGAATACACCAGTCACAAATTCAAGCATTACTTACTGGACAAAGGCATTATTCATCAAATGTCATGTCCCTATACTCCCCAACAAAATGGTCTTGCTGAAAGGAAGCATAGACACATTCTTGAAACTGCCATTACCTTATTGCAAACTGCCAGTTTACCTCATAAATTTTGGTTCCATGCTTGTGCCATCTCTGTTTATCTTATTAATAGGATGGTTTGTCCAACACTTTCTCTGTCCTCTCCTTTTACCTGTCTGCTTGGTACTCTTCCTTCTCTGTCTCATTTAAAGGTATTTGGCTGTGCTTGTTTTCCTCTCTTAAAACATTATAATTCCAGTAAGTTGCAACCTAAGACTTCTCAATGTATTTTCATAGGGTATGCAGGTCAATACAAAGGTTATCTTTGTCTCAATCCTCTTACAAACAAAATCTTTGTCTCACACCATCTTTTGTTTGATGAGACTTGTTTTCCTTATTCTTCTATTGTTGCGTCTACTATCCCTTGTTCTGTATCTCCACTTTCATCCATGCATTCACCAGTTTATCATTCTATTGTTGATTCTCACAATACTGTCCTCCCACCTATACCCTCTCATTCTACTAGTGCTTCAGAGTGTTCTTCTTCCAGTTATAGTGTCTCTACACCATCTGTGGAATCTATTACAACACATACACAGTACCCAGTCCCTACTGATCCGGATTTTCAATCTGAAAATCTGTCTGTTGTCATTCCTTTACCATCTGTTAGTTTGCATCCTATGCAAACCCGATCTAAAAGTGGTATATCAAAGAAGAAGGTGTTCTCCGCCACAGTTTTGACTCCTCCTATGATTTCAGAACCTGCCACTTTTAAGTTTGCTAGTAAAGTGCCTGAATGGGTTCATGCAATGGCAGAGGAAATCTCAGCCTTGAAGTCACAGCATACTTGGTCATTAGTGCCTCTTCCACCCAACAAGAACTTGGTTGGATGTAAATGGGTGTATAGAGTAAAAACAAATCCTGATGGTTCAGTGGCAAGATATAAAGCTCGTTTGGTGGCTAAAGGGTACAGTTAAGATGAGGGCATAGATTACACTGAGGCCTTTAGTCCTGTGGTGAAACCTACAACAGTTCGTTTGATTTTGGCATTGGCAGCTCACTGCAAATGGTCATTACGACAAATGGATGTGAAAAATGCGTTTCTTCATGGTGATTTACATGAAAAGGTGTATATGTCTCAACCCCAAGGCTTTGTAAGTACAGATCATCCCTCTCACTATGTTTGTAAGTTGCATAAATCTCTTTATGGATTGAAACAAGCTCCTCGCGCTTGGAATGAGAAATTTACAAGTTTTTTTTTACCTGGATTGGGTTTTAAATCTTCTCTTGCCGATCCATCTCTCTTTGTGCAACATACTAGTCATGGTACAGTTGTCTTACTTCTTTATGTGGATGACATCATTCTTATTGGTAGTTCATCTTCCTTGATTGATCATGTTGTTCATGCTTTAACTGAGGCGTTTGATATGAAAGACTTAGGCCAATTACAGTATTTCTTGGGGTTGCAAATCACATATCAGCATGATGGTCTTTTTGTGTCACAGTCCAAGTACATTAAAGATTTACTTGCCAAGGTTGATCTCCAAGACTCCAAGCCTTGTGCCACACCCTGCTTGCCATATCACCGGTTGTCTAAAACTGAGGGTACTCATTATCACAGTCCTCATCACTATTGCAGCATTGTGGGAGATTTGCAATACTTGACTTTTACTCGGCCTGGTATTGCCTTTTCTGTGAATCAATGTTGTCAGTTTATGCATAGTCCCATAGATACTCATGTTATGGCTGTTAAGCGGATTTTGCGCTATATACGTGGCACTATGGATTATGGTCTTCGGTTTCAGTCTGGATCCTTACATTTGCAGGCTTACAGTGATGTCGATTGGGCTGGCGATCCTACTGATCGTCGTTCTACTTCTGGTCATATTGTTTATCTTGGTTCTAATTCGATCTCTTGGGCCTCGAAAAAGCAGCATACTAGTCTCTCGGTCTTCTACAGAGGCTGAGTATCGAGCTTTAGCCATTGCTGCTGCTGAGTTAGCCTGGATACGGCAGTTGTTATGTGATCTTTGTGTTCCTCTTCTGGTTGCTCCGGTCCTTTATTGTGATAATCTATCTGCGATTACGTTATCCTCTAATTCTGTTTTTCATTCCCATGTGAAACATATCGAAATAGATTATCACTTTGTGCGGGAGAGGGTCATTCGAGGTGATTTGCTTGTTTCTCATGTGTCTTCCAAAGATCAGTTTGCAGATATTTTAACCAAGGGACTTTCTGCATCATGGTTTCAATCTTATGCTTGGCTCCTCCAAGCATATGATTGCGGGGGAATGTAAATATATAGAGTCATCTAATGATAACAAGTGTCAACATATAAATGAATGAGTTTGTTGAGTCGGTTAAGATGTAGTTTACTTAGTGTGAAAGAAACATATATGTAAAAGTAGTTCTATGAGCTGTACGATTCATTCATTCAATACAAGAAGATATTTTCTGATATCTCTCTCTCCCTCTCTCTAAATTTCTCTATCTTCTCTCTCTAGAATACAGAAAGACTGCCATTGATGTTCTTCATGATATGTAGATTAACAATGCGTTGCACAAGCTAGCTCAATGTTGCAATTTTATACAATAGCCTTGAAGAAGCAGGGCTCTTCAGTATACTACTTTCCTTTTTATACAGCCGAACACAAGAATCTCTCTCTGCAATAGAGACGCTTGAGATCTATCAATTTTATGGATTTGTTCTTCCCACAGTATTATGCGATGGACTTCCTGCTCATATCAGTTTTCATATTCATCCCCCATGCCTTAGGTTACTACTTCTCTTGAGCCTGGTACCACATATTTGTAACTAAGTAGGATATTAAAATAATTAGTTATATGATATCGTTGAGTTTGATACTATACCAACACCCTACTCACAATGGATATGTAGCTAATAAACATTTGATATTTAAAACAATTGTAATTACATTATAGTGAAATTGATTGCAAGTACTATTCAAAACAAAGCAAACCCATATTCATGATGAATATCGGGTGCAATTTAAGATTAAAATTGTTGACAAAATCAACAAATCTTAAAAAAAAGAGAAATTTCAAGAAGATCAATTTTCAAATATTGAGCAAATGTTATAATGAATGAATATAATATGATCAAGTTGAATCTTGAACAAATATTATAAAGTATTTTATTTTTCACGCTATTATTTGACAGAGAGGTAGATCAAAATTGACATAATTACTGCAATATTTAGCTTCGTAACTAATCTAACAGTTGTGTATTGCGCTTGAATAAAAGGAGTACCAATTAATATATAGAATTGCTTTCATAGACTTGTAGTTGGAAAGCGGTCGTCTCCTCAGATAGACTTGTAGTGGCAAGGCACATTTATCTTGTGGATTAGTTTTTTTTTTCTTCTATTTTTTGTCACCTGCTGTTATTTGACAGAAAGGTGGAGACTACTTGGTTCTTGCACGCTAGGACAAGCACCAGTATTTTTCTAGTTACCTCGTTTCTAAGGTCATTTTTAACCGGATTGACTCTGTTTAGTCTCTATCTAGATTATAGTCATGCAAAAAATTATTTTTTTTAATGAACAGTACCAGACCATATTTATATATCATCTCTAACCAAAGGAAGTTATTATTTAGCCCCCTCAATATTTTATTAATTTAAATTTGTTCTTTAATTTTATTAGCTAATTGAATTAAACTACCATATTAAAATAAAGTTTTCAACATATTTTGAGTGTCACTTGTCACTAATTGAATAAGCCTCCGAATATGTTTTGAGTGCCACTTAAAGATGTGGCCATTTGAAAATTATTGAAAAAATTAAATGAACGATTATGGGAAGATGTAAGAGAGGTGTGTGTATAAAACGAGTGTTTGAAGTGAATAGAATGTGGGGACAGTGGTTGTTGAAGCAAAGGCCGGAAAAGGTTCTGCTACTCTATCAATGGCGTAGCCGCATAGGTTTGTGAGGTTCCTTCGTTAGTTTCTTGGGAAATTTGAACTTCACTACCAAGATTATGTGAAAATTGTGCCTTTGGTTGTGTTGTTTTGCAAATAATATGGTTAGGGACAATTAATTACGCAGATGAAACTTAAGACAACATAGCCACGGAGTTTTTTTTTTTTTTTTTTTTTTTTTTTTTGTTTTGTACGTGCCCTGAATCGCCATCTCGTGAGCATATATGGCTAGCTCAACCTTTTCAAGATTGTTTATCTCATACTATTTTTTTACTTGCGAAATTGAGTAAATAGTTGGGAAGTTTGAGATGCAAGCAAATTATAATCGGTTAAACTGTATTCTGCAAGACAGCATGCTGGGGCAAGCTTTGCCTGTGCTTGCTTGAAGGGCTTTAACGGGGTTCCAGATGTTGAATGCTCGTTTGTGCAATCAAGCGTCACAAAATTGCCTTTCTTTGCCTCCAAGGTAACTGAGTCTCACAATGATGGGACGAGTGACCTTGAAAGGGCTTATAAGAGGTTGGGCTACTCCTTATGTTGCCAATTGGTTTTATGGTGGAACCTCAACTTTCTTCATGGTATCAGAGCTAGGTTGTCCCACGTGTGACGCCAATCGGACACACGCGCTCTACGTCACTCCGTTGTATTGTCCACGTGTTAGGCTTGAAAATTGATTGTATTGTCCACGTGTTAAGTTTGAAAATTAAAATCGTTGTCCGACTACGAGAAGCATGGCCTTGAAAGTCTGATTCTGATACGCGAGCTTAAAAGCCTCCATAGCGAACCCTGAGAAGGGAATAAAGTTAATTTGCTAAAGAAAGTTAACCTGAAGAACTGCACAAGCTTTCTTCATGTTGGGAGCCATAACACTTTTGATCCCAAGTATTTGAAAATGGGATTTAATTCGACGCGTGGCGACGATTTTAGACGTTACCAATTCCATCCATCATGGTGTCAAATCAGAAACTTTTTTATAGTGTTTGTTATATTTAATCCACTGTCTCTTGAATTATTGTAGCCTTTGTAGGTAGATCAATTATTAATCCGATATGATTTCTTAATCCACACTTAAAAATCATTATTTTATCCTCGTCCGGTTAATAATCCTCCATAGAGAAGGGAATAAAGTTTGCTAAAGAAAGTCAAGCCAGCCTTCAACCACAATATTCGTTCCCGTACGCGAGTTTGGACACAACAATCTCTCCTAGCAACGGAGACGTTGGCTAGAGATCTTTCAATTCTATGGGTTCATCTTTCCAACAATATTATTGGATGAACTTCCTCCTCTTATTAGTTTTCATACTCATCCCTCATGCATCATGCTGCTTTAGTTCAATTTTCAGCTTTGGCGATTCACTAGCTGATACCAGAAACTTAAAGATCAGCTCTCCTAACAAGACTGTCCACTTCTTCTTCCCTCCGTATGGGATGACCTACTTTCATCTCCCCACCGGGCGCTGCTCCGATGGTCGCTTAGTCATAGACTTCATTGGTATGCATCCACTTGCAGTATATCTTACATTTTCAAATTTAGCAGTTTCTCAGTTCACATTATCGTTTTCAGCTGAATATCTCGGACTTCCGCTTGTTCGACCTTATCTCGAAAGCCAGAAAAGTATCCAAAACTTTGAAGGGGGAGTGAATTTCGCCGTGGTAGGAGCCACGGCGCTTGACGCCACCTTTCTTGAAGAAATGGGAGTTTCTAATCCACATACCAATAACTCTCTGGGAATCCAAATGGACTGGTTTAAAGAAATTCTTCCATATTTTTGCAACATATCTTCAAGTAAGTTTGGAATTCCTTCCCATGCTTATCGTAAAAAGAGAATAGTATTTGCGTTCCGGGGATGAGCTCATTCTCTCACTTGCAAATACCATATTTTTACCATATAAATTTCGTAATCGAAATAGTTCAATTTCTTAATCTTCATTTGAAGATACCCTAAAAAAATTATTCAAATCGGAGATTGTTTAATCATTCAAATGTATCAAATAAATCAATATTGTGGGTGCCAAGTAATATGTTCATGATGGACCATTGAATTATTTGAAACATTTGAATGAGTTAATGATCTCTGATTCGAATGATTTCTTGTAAGGATGATATCCACATGATGATTAAGAAATTGAACGGTCCTGATTATGAAATTTTTATGATGAAGATACATTATTTGTAAGTAGGGGCAAAGGGGAAGAAATGAGCTCAATGACGGAGATAGGATTTGAACTCATTGGGGTCATGATAAAGAAGTAGATGTGTTAACATTTTGTTACTTATATATATATATAATTCACAATTGGTTCTTATATTTGACTTGTCATTGTATGATAGCATTATCAACAGTGTCATTATTTATTTCAACGTATACAACCAAATTATAACCATACAGTGATCTTAAGTTCTTAACTGTGTAATATTAGATTTTTTTTCCCACTTAAGCAGCCACGACCTTTAATTTGACTCCCATAAGTAAATACTCCAACGTTTGTGAAAGATTATTGATCAATAACTCACTATGAAATACTGTTAATTGGTAACTCACTATGAAATATTGTTAATTGGTAGAGTGTTTTGATAAATAATGGAAATCAAAAACATGCAGGCATAAACTTAAAGGGTGTGATTTTGATAAATAATGGAAATCAAAAACATGCAGGCATAAACTTAAAGGGTGTGATATTCACACACCCCATTTACTTCTCACACACTTTTCTAATTTTCGGCCGTCGGATCAGATAAATTGAAGAAGATCAATGGATAGAAATTAATAAGGAGTATGTGATAAGTAATTTCGGGTGTGTAGATAGCACACCCCAACTTAAACTGAACCTAAATATTGGAAATTCTTATTGGGGTGTGGTGATCAACAGAAAAAATTTGTGTGGAGTAATATAAAGTTGATGGGGTCAATCCGAACTCATTGACACCCCCTCCCCTCCGCTACTGAATAAACCTAATTATTGGAAATAAGGTTGGGGCGTGGGGATCAACAGAAAAATTTGGAGTGTGCTATTCATACATTTCATTGTACTTCTTACACATCTCTTGTTAATTTCTATCCGTTGATTTTCTTCAATTCATCCAATCTGATTGCCGAAAATTAGAAGAGTAAAAAATAAAATAGAGTGTGAATATCACATTCCCAAAATTTGTGTGGAGTAATATAAAGTTGTTGTTGGGTCATGCGAACTCATTGACACTTTTAACACCCCACGCCCACCCCCGGGCAACATAAAGTTGTTGGGGTCCATATGAACTCATTGACACTTTACCCCTCCCCCTCTCTCTGCTACTGAATGAGCTCATCTCCAGCTTTGTAAATGAGAGATGTTAAGTTTGAATTTTGTGAATAACGAGTTCGATACTATTTTATTCTCACACCTCTTAAGGTAAATGTATCCTTGTATCAAGAAAAAGAAAAACAAAAAATTTCATTCCAATCCTTGAAAAATTATTCTTAGAATAAAACCTTGTGTAAGTTTAAAAACTAACTCTAGTTCTTGGCATTTAATTGTAACTTTTGGAAATTAATTAGGTTGCACATGATGCCTGTCTGATCGATTCTTATTGCAGATTGCAGTGAATTCCTTTCGGGCTCTCTAATTCTCATGGGAGAGATTGGAGGCAATGATTACAACGATGCCTTGCTTGGCGGGAAAAGTATAGAACAGGTTCAAGAATATGTGCCATTGGTGATAGCAGAGATTGGTTTATCCATCAATGTAAGAGTTTGAAAAGCTTGGATCACAATGGTTCTAAAAAACGCGATCTCCCTTAGGCTTGTCTAACTTTTTGTGGCTGCATTGCTTTGCAGGAGTTAATCGAGCTTGGGGCCGCGACACTTTTGGTACCTGGTAACCTTCCAATTGGTTGCCATCCCATCTATCTTACATACTATGAGGGTTCAGATGAGAGTGACTACGACCCTTCAACTGGTTGTTTAAATTGGTTAAACAAGTTTGTTGAGTATTACAATGAGCAGCTTCAGACAGAACTAAGTCGGATTCGAAGCCTTCATCCTCACGTCAACATCATTTATGCAGATTATTACAATGCTATGATGTACTTATATCATTCTCCAGAACAATTTGGTACTTCAACTCTCAATTAATTTTATCCACGTTTGTTTTCATGTTTTGTTAAACGATGAAGATTCAAACTTCATTTGCATATATTTTAGTCACTACTCAATACTTAGTTTTTTCAATAGGCCTTGTGAAATACCTTGCGGATTTTTGGAGCATTGTTTTCAAACGCTGAAGCTGAACCTGTTTACGATGAAAAATTTTGATTCGTGTAATTGCAGGATTTATCGTGGGAACTCCAAAAGCGTGCTGCGGAGGTGGAGGGACATACAATTACAATTCATCAGCACTATGTGGTATGCGACAGGCAAGTGCTTGTCAAAATCCTGCAGAATTTATCAGCTGGGACGGTATCCACCTTACTGAAGCAGCATACAAGTGGATAACAAATGCTTTGTTGAAGGGAAATTACACCGATCCTCGTATTAGTTCCTTGTGTGTTTCCACATTGTGATATGTATTGTGTACTTCTCCACCTGTGCTTATAATTGTTAGTTTGGTTTTGTTGGTAACATATTATATTGTCTACACCTGTGATCTAATTAGATAGTCTCTCTAACACCTTTTTTTTTTTAATAAATGTGATAAGTTGTTTTTATTGAAATGAGAGTGCGTCCTATTTTTAATAGAAAAGTAATAAAAATGTGGTACATAGAAAATATAATAAAAGTAACATTTTTACCGTCGAATAGGATTTTCAGAACTATTTGATCATAATGGCAATTCCCAATGCTGACATGCTTTGCACAAGCCAGCTCAAAGTTGCAATTTTATACAATAGCCTTGAAGAAGCCTGGCCCTTCAGTATACTACTTTACTTTCCTTTTTATACGGCCGAACACAAGAATCTCTCTCTGCAATTAATAGAGACGCTAGAGATCTATCAATTCTATGGATTCGTCCTTCCCACCGTATTATGCGATGGACTTCCTACTCATATCAGTTTTCATATTCATCCCTCATGCCTTAGGTTGCTACTTCTCTTTAGCCTGGTACCACATATTTGTAACTAAGCAGGACATTAAAATGATTGGTTATATGAGATAGCTAAGTTTGATACTATACTCACAATGGATATGTAGCTAATAAGCATTTGATATTTAAAACAATTGTAAGTACATTATACTGAAATTGGTTGCAAGACTATTCTAAACAAAGCAAACCCATATTCATGATGAATATCTGGTGCAATTTAAGATTAAAATTGTTGACAAAAACAACAAGATCTTTAAAAAAAAAAAGGGGTAAATTACAAAAAACTACCTCAACTATTGGGTCGAAAACAGTTTCATACCTCATCTTTAAAAAGTTCCAATGTCATACATTTGCTTACGAATTTGTTTCAATGTCATACCTCGCGTCAGTTGACTGTCAATTCCTTTGTTAAATGTTGACGTGGCATGTGACGTAGCATACTTTTATTAAAAAATTATTAAAAACTTAAAAAAAATATTAATTATATATATTTAAATAAATAAATAAAAAAACTGTAGCGCCTGCAATCCAAAGAAGAAGAAATAAAAAATAAAAATAAATAAAAAAAGAGGGTAGCGCCTGCAACCCGATGAGAAGAAGAAGAAGAAAAAAAAGGTAGCGCCTGCAACCCAAGGAGAAGAAGAAGAAGGAAGAAGGAAAAAAAAAAAAAGGGGTAGCGCCTGCAACCCGAGGAGAAGAAGAAGAAGAAGGAGGAGGAGGAGGAAGAAGAAAGAAAAAAAAGGGTAGCGCCTGCAACCCGAGGAGAAGAAGAAGGAGGAGGAAGAAGAGAGAAAAAAAAAAAGGTTAGCGACTGCAACCCGAGAAGAAGAAGAAGAAGAAGAAGAAGAATGAGGAGGAGGAGGAGAAGGAGGAAGAAGAAAAGAAAAAAAAAAAAAAAAGGTTAGCGTCGAAGAAGAAGAAAAAAAATGAAAATTTTTTTTTTAAAAAAATTAATATTTTAAATTTTTTTTAAATTTTTAATAAAAAGTGTGTCACGTCAGCATTTAACTAAGAAATTGACAGTCAACTGACCGAAGGTATGACATTAAAACAAATTCATAAGTAAATGTATGATATTGAAACTTTTTAAAGATGAGGTATGAAACTGTTTTCGACCTAATAGTTGAGGTAGTTTTTTGTAATTTACCAAAAAAAAAATCAATTTGAAGAAGATCAATTTTCAAATATTGAGCAAATGTTATAACGAATGAATATAATATGAGCAAGTTGAGTCTTGAACAACTATTATAACGTATTTTATTTTTTCACGCTATTATTTGATGGAAAGGTAGATCAAAATTGACATAACTACCACAATATTTAGCTTTGTAACTAATCCAACAGTTGTATACTGCGCTTAAATAAAGGGAATGCCAATTAATATATAGATTTGCTTTCATAGACTTGTAGTTGGAAAGCGGTTGTCTCCTCAGATAGACTTATAGTTGCAACTTGCAAGGCACATTTATCATGTGGATTAGTATTTTTTTCTATTTTTTGTCACCTGCTGTTATTTGACAGAAAGGTGGAGACTTGTTGGTTCTTGCACGCTAGGACAAGCACCAGTACTTTTCTAGTTACCTCATTTATATTTATAATGTCATCTCTAATCCAAATTGCTATATTTAGCCTCCGTCTAGATTATAGTCCTGCAAGAAATTAATTTTTAATAAACAGTATCAGACCATATTTATATAGGGGTGTGCTATCCACACACCCCTTTTTACTTCTCACACACCCCTGTTAATTTCTATCTGTTAGATCTTCTTCAATTCATTCGATCCGACGGCCGAAATCTAAAAAGGTGTGAGAGAAGTAAAAAAATGTGTGTTGATATCACACCCCATTTATATATCATCTCTAACTAAAGGGGACTATTATTTAGCCCCCTCAATAATTTATTAATTTAAATTTGCTCTTTAATTTTATTAGCTAATTGAATTAAACTACCATATTAAAATAAGATTTTTAAACATATTTTGAGTGTCACTCGTCGCTTAATGAATAAGAAGCCTCTGGGCATATTTTGAGTGCCACTTGAAGATGTGGCCATTTGAAAATTATTGAAAAAATTAAATGAAAGATTATAGGAAGATGTAAGGCCATCTCTAACCAAAGGGCCCAGAGGGGCAGAGAGCCGAAAATAGCCCGAAAACCGTCTCCAACCGAGGGCTAGGCTAAAGGGCTGTGGAATCTGGAGGGTCCCACAGAATCGGGGAGGGCTGGAGGGCTAGAAGGCTGGCCACTTCTAGCTAGCCAGCTAGCCTCGGGCTGGCCAGAATTTTTTTAAAACTGTCGGAATTCCTGTCGGTTATAACATATAAGAATACGTTTATATTACAATATAAATGCATTATTGTCGGTTATAACCGACAGTAATATGTTTATACTAAATAATATGAATGTATTCCTGTTGGTATTTGAATTTTTTTTTTTACAGTTTTATTATTATTTTTTATTTACAAAATTTTTCCTATAACTTCTATTTTTCATTTTTTTTTTCTATTTTTTTTCCTATAACTTTGATTTTACAAAAATTTGTTTCATATATTTTTTTCCTATAAGTTCTATTTCACAAAATTTGTTTCATTTTATTTTAAATTCTATTTTTTTTCCTATAACTTCTATTTTACAAAATTTGTTTCGTATATTTTTTTAATTCTATTTTTTCCTAAAATTTCCTAAGCCATTTACAACATTAAATTAAATTAAGTAACATGAAACAACATTAAACAATATGAAACAACATTAAACTACATAAAAATTATACAACATAAAAAAAACATTTAACAACATGAAACTTAAACAACATTTAAGCTGTAGTTTTTAAATAATAAATTATGTTTGGCCCTATGACCCTTTGGCCCTTAGTTGGAGACGGTTTTTTGTGACAGGGCTAAAATGAGCACTCTGGCCCTTTGGCCCTCGGTTGGAGACGGAGGCAAATATGACCATGTACTGTTCATTAAAATATTAATATCTTGGAGAATCTTGGAGGGCCAAAGGCCTAAAACGAGCCCTCTGGCCAGCCATCGGTTGGAGATGACCTAAGTGAGGCGTGAGTATAAAAAGAGTGTTTGAAGAATTGAAATAAAATGAGAGAAAATAGTATGAAATAGTGAAAATGATGTGATAAATGGTGTAGAAATGTCTTAAGTATAATTAGAATTTTAAATTTTTTTTTAAATTTGGTCTTAAAAAATCCAGCTAGGTCAAATTGAAAGGGCTAGCTAGCTAGCTAAAAATGGCTAGCCCGCTAGCCATATGGTTGAATTTTGGCCCGTGGGTCCCAATAATTTTTTGCCCAAAAGCTCTGTTGAAGATGAATTTTGTGTCAAAAAAGACTATCCTTAGGCCTATGCCTATTACAGCCCAGTTAGAGATGGCCTAAGGTAACCAGCGTCTGCTATGATTTTATTTTGACAAAAATAATGTTCATTTTCATAAAAAAATTAGTCAACCTTAAAAGAGAGGGAGTGTGTGTCTCTCTCGATCGATCAGCGGTAGATAGAGAGATATTTCCATGGCTAGGGCAACCGTCGTGGTCGTCCTCCTCGTAACAGTTGGGATCATCCCGCGTGCAAATTGTTGCTACACATCAATCATTGGGTCTGGAGATTCACTTTCTGATACTAGCAACACATACACCAATGCCGTTGACCGCCATGGCGATCCTTTCCACTTCTTCCCTCCATATGGGAAGATCAACCTACTTTCATGGCTTCAGCCACTGCGCAACTCAAAGCAGCAGCTGCTTTGGCCTCAAAAGCTCAAATTTTTGTTCTGCTGTTTTCAGGGCTTCAGCTACCGGGCAACTGAAAGGCGCAGAAAAAGCAACCCCGCCCAGAAACGTTCGGAGCCCGACGGGAAAATGAGAAACCCCATGGGAGAGAATTTCAAGGAGGCATGAAAGAGAAGAGAGAGAATATCATATAAAAGTCAATTTGAAAGTAACTGATTAAATTAAAGGATTTTTGAACTTTAATCTTTCAAGAAGATTAAAATTTAAAAAAAAACTTGGTGTTAGATTAAATATTGATTTTAGTCCTTAATGTGTCCTTAATTCAAAATAATTAATGTGCATTTTATTTAATGTCTCCCATTAAATATTTAAATTTATTAATACACAAATTTTAATTTTTTTTTTTTTACCAAAAAAGAGTTTTTAAATTTATTTTATTTTATTTAACATTCTTCAAATTTGAAAGACTCAATTAACGTACCTAAATGTTAGTACCAAAATATATTATATTTAACTAATATATTTAAATGTATGTACCTAAATATATGCACCGAAATGTATTAATATTAAATTAATGTATCTAAATGTGTGTACCAAAATGTATGCACCAAAATGTTAGTACCGAAATGTATTATATTGAATTAATGTACCTAAATGTTTAAATCGAAATGTATGTACCTAAATGTATGCACCAAAATGTATTATAATGAATTTAATATACCTAAATGAAGAAAATCAAGTACATCGAAATATATTGTATAACAAAAATTAGTTTATCTAAATGTTCACAACAAAATATATTATGATGAATGAAATAAAAATAAAAATTATAATAAAATAAAATAAAATTAATACATTAAAATTAGAAAGAAAAAGATTAAAAAATCAAAATATAATTAATAAATGAGGTTATTAATGTATCAAGGGACTAAAATTAAATTTTGATCTTACTCATAGTTTTAATCTAAAAGTCATATTTGTCAATGATTAAAATGAAGTTTTCTATTGAATTAATTAGAGCAGAAAAAATTAAAAAATTTGGGATTAACTAAGGATTATTGTGAATTACATGTGGCAATCTTTGAAATGGATGGTGAGCATACCTAGGATAGTGTGACCGTCATACCGAGTGGTATATCACGTGTCGTTATATAAATTGTGGGATATGTGTGTTAAAAAGTTAATAACTTAAAAAATAAAAATTTCCACCACTTACATAAAAACACGTGGTGTATCACTCGTGCTTCCATCACAATTAAAAATTTCTCCATACCTAGAGTTAATGGTGATGAGCAAAAATGCTTGCATATGCAATACATCTCCTGGTCAATTGCCAAACTATTTTTTTTGGTGGTGGTGTTATTTATATATACTTGTCCATACACAATAGTAAGTACAAATGTTATAAGAGAATGTGTGTACAAACTAAAGATGGGCAATGGTTATGGCGGGCGGGTAACCGCGGTTATTTACCCATAACCGTTTATATTCATACCCGCATAACCGTTTACCCGTTGGGTAATTGTATAAACGGTTATACCCATACCCATAACCGTTTATAAATGGTTAACCATACCCATAACCGTGTATCCATTTAACCATAACCGTTTACCCATTTAACCATAACTATTTACCTGTTTATCTTTTTTTTTACCCATTTACCTCTTTTTTCACCCATCTACATGTATTTTTTTTTAACAACTTAAAAATTACAAAATTCGTGATTTCGAAGGCTCGGTAGACGACTAATATAAACATTAACGAAGACCCATTTTTTCGACATTTTAGCTCATCAACCATAGAAAACATAATACTTAATCCGATAAAATACAAAGTTAGAAGGCTGCCCAGCATAATTATTCTTTAACACGTAATCAATTATATAGAAATTCAAGCTTCATCAATTGCTAAAGCACAAAAATTCATAAAAATATCGCAATTCTTGGAGAAACCCAATTCATGAAACTTGAAATAATGAGCAATCAAAATTCCCAGCACCGAATAAGAGTTAAAAAGAAAAATTAAATTTGATGCCCTGTTTGGTTTCTGAAAAAATGCAAGAAAATATGGAAACTGAGACCAAAGAGAAACCGAGAGAGAGAGAGAGAGATAGAGAGAGAGGAGGGGAACGTACAGAGACACTTTACGAGGTAAGAATCTTGAGAGAGAGGGAGAGAGAGAGAGAGAGAGAGAGAGAGAGAGAGAGAGAGATGAGCGGCGTAGATGAGAGAGAGGGTGGCGAGGAGGGAGAGATGAGCGGGAACGGGACGTTTCAAACTCTAAAGGAGAGATTGAAAATTTAAGGTTTTTAATTTTTTTTTAAATTTTACATATATTAAATTAAATGGGTAAATGGATATCCGTTATAACCGCGGATAATACCCATAACCGATGGATATCCGCTATAACCGCGGGTAATAACCATAACCGTCCATTTAAATTTCACGGATAAACGGTTATACCCATAACCGTTTGTTCGTCTAAACGGTTACTCATAACCATAACCGTGAACTTTAAATGGGCGAGTAACCGCGGTTACCCAAACCCATGGATATTTTGCCCATCCCTAGTACAAACCTATTAGTTTTATGTGTCCAAATATTTTATTTTATATTTTATTATCATTTAGATTTAGGTACCGAAACTCTTGTCCCGATTCCTAAACCGAAATTTTCGGGAATTCCAATTTCAATACCGATCCCAAACCAAATTTTTGGGAATCCCAAAATAGTTTTGGGATTTCAGGACCAATCGGGAATCCCAAAATAATTTTGGGCTTTTTTAGCTTTTTTTGGGCTTTTGGGCTTTTCGGTTTTTGGGCTATAATAACTTGTATGTGCTGAAGAAACATCATGGTAAATTAAAAGAAAAATAAAAAGTATGCATAATCAAACAAATTTTATCAGCCACAGTTATCTCCATGATAGTGTCGGCACTATAGTCATTTCTCCATTGAAGCATATCAGCCCACATATGATTGGCTTTTTCAACATCAAACTTCCTTGCTTTCAAAAACCTGAAAGTAAGTAACATCTAAAGGTTAGTGTCTAAAATGTGAAACCATATTAATCAATAATACTAGAACTTCATCAAACTAAACAAAACAAAGATGTGAGAATGCATAAACAATTTTTAAAGTATGACAGCAACCAATTACACTTGAAGTGCTCATGCAAGCAAGTTATTTTGTAGTAAAGAGAATGGATGTATTACTAGGATGACTCATTGCAGTAAAGAGAATTTGCTATTTACCAAAATGAAAGCAAAAAAATGAAAGAGATTTTTGCATACAGTTAATTGTTGGAGAGCAGTGGGGGAGTCTAAAAGGTATTTGAAAATTAAATAATATATATATATTTTTTCGGTTTGGTTTGGGATTACCGAAATCCCAAAAACTTGAAACCGATTCCCGTACCGAAATTTCAGGATCGGTTCGGTATTTGGTACCAAAATTTTCGGAAATTTTGGTTTGGGATTTTTTCGGTTTGGTTTTGGGAATTTTTCGGTTTGGTTTGGGATTTTTGGAATTTTTTTCCAGCCCTAGGTAGGCTTGGGCACAGGCTGGGTCAGGTTTGAAATTGGAGGAACTGAACAAGACCAGATCTAAACCGACCCATTTCATACAGACTAGTTCATGCAGGTCCACGGATCCTTATGTTTTTTGTTTTTAATTTTAGCTAACAGGCCTTCGGCCTTTTGCCGCATTGGTCCAGTAACAATAAAATTCAAGTCCAGAGTAACAACATTTTTTGTTGCCTTTGGCCCTGTGGTTCATTTTAAATCAGAGGCTACAGCCTACAACCAACAGAAAGTTATGTCCACTGTCCAGCAGCAATTACAAAGTTCACTACAACAACCAAGATGCAATTACAAATTTATGTCCAGCAACAACCATGAAACAAGTTCAGTTCAGTGTTCACTGCAGGAAGCAATTACAAAGTTCACTACAGGTTTCTGTAATCTGTCTTGCTTTGAAAAACTAACAGCAGCAAAAAAAATAAAGTTGGTTGTGGAGGACACGGTGATGTAGTTGTTTGCATGGCTGGCAAGAGATTAAAAATGACATATAATGAAAGCCTATGTTGATATTCAAGTAGGCATTTTATTGATATAAATGCGTCCAAAGATGCGGCCGTAAAATCAGATATTTGCCTGTGTAAATTACACATATACAAATTTGATCCAGAGTTAGACATAATATCTAGCACAGAATTGGGAAGGACATGCTACTAAAGGAGAAAAGCACGTCCAAAATATACTCTCGTAGCATTTTTTAAAGAGTGTAACGAAAAACTCAAACATCATGCATTTTTCCTTGTAATTTTGTTATCCCTATTTTGGGCCCAAACAAATTGATTTGTAATTGTGTTAGTGCCTTTCCATAGTTTTTGACTAATAGGTAAGCTTTGTACAAAGATTGTATATTTACCATGAATGAAAATATTCTTGCAGAACATATTCAAATGATCCAATTTTGCATGGTATGAGAGCTTAGTTTTCCTTAGCTCGGCTCTGCCTTGCTTCCATCAATTTTCCTCGAGCCTATACAGCTAGTTTTTTTATTTATTTTTCCTTTCATATTTCTTACTTTGTGTCCTCAATTCCAGCCATGGTAATAACGACCAAAGCTCAAATGGAAGCAAACCAAAGAGCTCTAATCCCATTTTCATTCATATATTCGTCTCCAATGGAGACATATATACATGCAACCTGGAGCAAATCTCTCTCTGACACCCAATTTCAACAGATCTTTTCCATCATGAACACAAGTGGACTACGCCGTTAACTGTACTCTTCAAACCAATGTCGCAGGCAGTGAACCAATTTTATCAAAATCTTCGGATCACCCTCGTCAATGGCTGATTGATAGTGAAGCGACGGACTACACGTCCTCCCAACATTTGCTCGACACCACCACCAAAACTTCACTGCCACCGGTTGTGTTACCTAGTGGAGAGAATGCGCCTATCACTTGTATTGGCAATTTACCTTTAAATACATATATTCAATTGAAAAATGTTTTGGGTGTTTCTAGCTTTAAGTTGACCTTGTGTCCGTCCGTAAGCAAGATTACAAGAGGATTGAGTTATTGTGACGTTTTTTTCCATATTGGTGTATTTTGGAGGACTTAGTTACGAAGAAGACGATTGGTTTGGGTAAACAACATGGAGGCCACTATTATCTTGTGGTGTTGGCCACTCAACAGTCCTATCCCAAAAATAAGCCATCTCGTAATCTTGTTATCATTTCTTCTGATTTTTTGCATCATCGTTTGGCTACATTTCTTCTAGTCGTTTGAAATTCTTATCTAGAACTTTATCAAAGCTTACTTAATCTCATAATAAAGTGTGCGCTATTTGCCCTTTGCCTAAACAAACACGACTTCCATTTGTGACGAGTGATCTATTTCTACTTCTCTAGTCCCTTCTCCCTTATACATTAATGTGACATTTGGGGACCTCACATAACCACTTCTCTTACTGGAGCACTTTATTTTTTAACCTTTGTCGACGACTTTTCATGATATACATGAGTGTTCCTCATGCGCCATAAAAACGAAACACAAAGATTTCTTAAGTTTTTTTTGCTTTTGTCCAAAGACAATTCAATTCCAAAATACAAAAAAACCGAGTGGATAATGGTGAGTTTTATTAATTGCATCAATTTTTCCAAGATAATAGAATCATCTACTAACATTCATGCGTCTACACACTCGAGTTTGTTGAACACAAGCATAGGCATGGAGGACAAAGAGACATCTGAGCTACATCCCCATCGACCTCCAGCCTTTCCATTTAATTTTAAATAACAATGTTTCTTCATTATATTGAATTACATGATTAAACGAAGACTTCAAACATATTTAAAAAATAAATAAATAAAAGACTCCGCGTCGTTAATTAATTGTATTAAAAATCTTAATCATGTATCTTCATCTTAATTTAGCTATCCGACACCCCCATCTTCATTTTCACCTTGATCATCATTAATCAGTTTAACACGAAGTTGTTTATGTATGTCTGTCACCTTATGCACTGTTATTTCAGCAACCGCTGCTCAACCTTACAAGGCAATATTTTGCTTCAAGAAAGGTGACAGTGTCAGCATTCCCTGCAAGAAAGCATTAATAGGTGTTAAAGTTAATCCTTTGCTTCTGTTTATTGTCTATTTTTTTATGTCCTGTTATGTAATGTTTGAGTTGACCTAAAAGGCTGACTGTTGCCTTGTTCAGTCGACCCAATCTGTTGTAAAAAGGCTGACTGTTGACTCATTCGGTCGACCCAATTTCCTGTTTTCAGTCGACCTTATGTGTTGAGCCATATATAACAGAAAATATCTAAATGAAAAATCAGATCTCTGTTTTTACAAAAAGCTCTCTGTTTTCTTATCTCTCTCGTGCTGCTCCCTTAAAAAAAGATATTTCAATCTTTCTCAACTTATTCAAGTTTTATTAAGTGATGAAAGATTGTCCAAATACCAACATGGTATCAAAGTTTGTCTGATCAAAAGAGAGGGGCGTTTCTTTGATTCTCAAAAAGGGGGGAAATTCTAAGTGAAACCCTAGAATCAAAATTTTTCAAATTCATGGCTGGTTCAAGTAGCAGTGGTGAGATTCGAACTCCTATCTTCAATGGAGTAAATTATGACTTATGGAGGACAAAGTTGAGAACAATTTTTGTATCTCATGATTTGTGGAGTTTGACTGAAGATGGCTTTGTGGTACCTTTAAGTACTGAAGCTTTGACAGAGGATCAAACAAGGGAACTGAAGGAGAACATCAAGAGAGATGCAAAAGCTCTTGGGGTCATCCAAAATGCTATCTCAGATGAAATTTTTCCGAGAATTTCGAATGAGACAGATGCCAAATCAGCTTGTGATATGTTAGAGAAAGTCTACAGAGGCTCTACTAAGGTAAGGGCAGTTAAACTCCAATCTTTGAGAAGAGATTTTGAGTATATAAGAATGAAAGATGATGAATTGCTAGATGATTATCTGAGTAGATTGTCTGAGATTATTAATCAAATGAAAAGCTATGGTGAAATCTTGTTTGATGATGAGAGAATAGTTCAGAAGTATCTTATTAGCTTGCCAAGAAAGTATGACAACATAGTTTCAATCATAGAGAAGGCTAAGGATTTGTCAACTTTGAGTGTTGAAGAATTGATTGGTTCTCTCAAAGGTTTTGCTCAAAGACTATCGAGACATGACAACAATGATGTAGAAAATGCTTTCCAAACACTTACAATGAATCCAAAAACACAAGCTAGTTCAAGTCAAAGCAAAGCCAAGTCCAACAAGATTTGGAAAGGCAAAAACAAAGCGTGGGAAGGAAAGGGAAATTCTGAAGAGAAGAAAAAGGTTGAGAAGAGTTCATATGTTTCGAAGTGCAAAATTTGTGACAAAGCTCATTCCGATAAATGTTGGTTCAAGGGAAAAGTGAAATGACACAAGTGTAGCAGATTCAGGCATATGCAAAAGGATTGTACTTACAAAGACAATCAGCTAGCTCACTACATCAAAGCAGAAGATGAAGAGACCAATATGTTTTATGTTGGTCATGATACAACCGTCCAAGAAGAAGCTAAAGTTTGGTTTGTGGACAGCGGCTGTAGCAATCATATGACGGCAAACAAGAACATTCTTCATAATGTTGACACTACAAACCTAACCCGAGTGAAGATGGAAAATGGGCAGTTAGTCGATACATTGGGAAGAGGTACTATTGCCGTGTATACGAAGAATGGAAAGATGTTCATCAAGGATGTCATGTTAGTTCCGCGTCGTTAATTAATTGTATTAAAAATCTTAATCATGTATCTTCATCTTAATTTAGCTGTCCGACACCCCCATCTTCATTTTCACCTTGATCATCATTAATCAGTTTAACACGAAGTTGTTTATGTATTAAATCCTATCCTTTTATGTATGTCTGTCACCTTATGCACTGTTATTTCAGCAACCGCTGCTCAACCTTACAAGGCAATATTTTGCTTCAAGAAAGGTGACAATGTCAGCATTCCCTGCAAGAAAGCATTAATAGGTGTTAAAGTTAATCCTTTGCTTCTATTTACTGTCTATTTTTTTATGTCATGTTATGTAATGTTTGAGTTGACCTAAAAGGCTGACTGTTGCCTTGTTCAGTCGACCCAATCTGTTGTAAAAAGGCTGACTGTTGACTCATTCGGTCGACCCAATTTCCTGTTTTCAGTCGACCTTATGTGTTGAGCCATATATAACAGAAAATATCTAAATGAAAAATCAGATCTCTGTTTTTTACAAAAAGCTCTCTGTTTTCTTATCTCTCTCGTGCTGCTCCCTTAAAAAAAGATATTTCAATCTTTCTCAACTTATTCAAGTTTTATTAAGTGATGAAAGATTGTCCAAATACCAACAATAGGCACATACTATAAATCAAGATGGCGTGCCTAAAAGAAATTTCTGTGTCTATTAAGTACACGCACAATTAACTGTGACTGTTGAGTTCTTGAAGACAAATACTAGTCCTTGTAAAAATGTCATCTTATTCCATGGATATTGGTGTCATTGATGTTTTTATCTTCCTAATGATCAGGAAGGAGTTGAAATTTTAGTAAACCCGCAAATTCTATCTAATCTAGTTTCTTAATACTTTTTTTTTATTACCAAAGTGTGACAGCTACTTCAAAAAGGTGCTTTTTTTCTTATGGTGGAAACAATTGCGATTACACCTTGTTTTCTGGTTGGAGCATTAACAGGCCAAAACCTTAGGCCATCTCCAACCGAATGATTCAGAAGGCCAAAGGGCAAAAAATAGCTCAAAAATCATCTCCAACCGAGGGATAGGCCAGAGACCTCGTGGGCCCCACATAATCTGAACGGGCCAGAGGGCCAACTGGCTGGCCATCTTCAGCCAGCTAGCCAGCGCATTTTGTTTTTTTTTTCTTTTCCACTTGTGCAGCCCAGTTTCTTTTTTTTTTTTTTTTTTTTTTTGGTTCTTTTAGCCCACTTTAGGGCTTTCAAGCCACAAGTTTAGGAACTTTTTGGTCCCAACCATTTTTTTATTTTTTTTAACAACCCACTTTTTTTTATGTTTATTATTATTATTTTTTAATTTCTAATTTTTTTCCTACACCATTTCTCACATGTTTTTCACAATTTCATACTGTCTTACCTTATTTTATTTCAATTCTTCACATTCCATATTATAGCCCTTTGACCATCAGTTGGAGATGGGCTAAAACGAGCCCTCTGGCTCTTTGGCCCTCAGTTGGAGATGGAGGCAAATATGGTCATGTACTTTTCATTAAAATATTAATATCTTGGAGGGTCAGAGAGCTAAAATGAGCTATCTAGCCAACTTTCGGTTGGATATGACCTTAGTACCTCCTGTTGTTGATACAACTTCTATGGCCACAAGTATAAGTGTATGTGTGTGTAAACAATAATATGTTACTCACTTGTATTAGACACCAAAAAAGAAGAGAAGGGAGGGGGTGGGGAACTGACCACGATATTGTATACACGAAATACTCACCCATATTAAAGAGGACGTAATAAACGTGATTAGTTATGTGTTTAAGTAACATTATATAAATTTATGGGGTTTTTGAACTTTAATCCTTCAAGAAGATTAAAATTTTAAAAAAATCTGGTGTTAGATTGAATATTGATTTTAGTCCCTAATGTGTCTTTAATTCAAAATAATTAATGTGCATTTTATTTAATGTCTTCCATTAAATATTTAAATTTATTAATACACAAATTTTAGGGTAAATTACAAAAAAACTACCTCAACTATTGGGTCGTTAATAGTTTCATACCTTATCTTTAAAAAAGTTTCAATGTCATATATTTGCTTACGAATTTGTTGCAATGTCATACCTTCCGTCAGTTCCTTAGTTAAATGCTGACGTGGAAAAAAAAAAGAACCCAGTTCGTCTTATGAAAACATGCATTTTGGGTTTGGAAAAGGGCTTAAGGCCCGATAGTTTTCCAAACGGCCTAAAAGGCCTTTCTCGCCGAAGCTACCCTAGCTCCGGCCAACTGCAAACATGGACCTTAGGGTCCGATCTAGGTACAAAAATGTAGAGAACAACAAGAGGAGTGAGGTTATACCTTTGGTTCACCATGGAATGGCCGGTGGTGTTCAAAGTTCGTGTTTGGGTGCCTGCGGGTCGGTAGGTTTTCCTAGACTCCGCCGAGGCCTCCCACGTCGAGAGAGTGAGAGATGATGAGGGGGGATGATGATGTTGGGGAGTGAGGTGGGTACGGGAATGGTGATGGGTGTGTGTGTGTGTGTGTTGATATGAGAACGAGAGAGTGGTACGGGAGAACTAGAAAAGAAAGAAGAATAAGGGATCACGGGGTGGGGAAGAAAAGAAGAAAAAGGTGGGGGAGTCAAAAATTTTATTAATTATTTTAATATTTAAAAAATATTAAATGATTTTTTTTTAGTTTTTAATAATATTTTATTAATTTTTTAATAAAAAGTTGACTTCGTCTCATGCCACGTCAGCATTTAACTGAGGAACTAACGGAAGATTGACGGAAGGTATGACATTGCAACAAATTCGTAAGCAAATGTATGACATTGAAACTTTTTAAAGATGAGGTATGAAACTGTTAACGACCCAATAGTTGAGGTAGTTTTTTGTAATTTACCCCAAATTTTAATTTATTTTTGACCAAAAAAAGAGTTTTTCAATTTATTAATTTTGTTTAACATTCTTCAAATTTGAAAGACTCAATTAATGTACCGAAATGTGTGTACCGAAATGTATTATATTGAACTAATAATATATTTAAATGTATGTACCGAAATATATACACCAAAATGTGTGTACCGAAATGTATTATATTGAATTATTGTACCTAAATGTTGGTATCGAAATGTATGTACCGAAATATGTGTACCTAAATGTTTGTATCGAAATGCATGTACCGAAATGTGTGTGCCTAAATGTATGCACCGAAATGTATTATAATGAATTTAATGTACCTAAATGAAGAAGATAAAGTACATCGAAATATATTGTATAACAAAAATTAGTTTATCTAAATGTTCACAACAAAAAATATTACGATGAATGAAATGAAAATTATAATTATAATGAAATAAAATTAATACATTAAAAATTAGAAAGAAAAAAGATAAATAATTAAAAAATCAAAATATAATTAATAAATGAGGTTATTAATGTATCAAGTGACTAAAATTAAATTTTAATCTTACTTATGATTTTTATCTAAAAGTCATTTTTGCCAAGAATTAAAATAAAGTTTTCTATAAATTTATAAGTCAATTGCTAGTAAATCATACACACACAAATTTGTCACATAGTTAATAAGTTAGGGTTTCTTTTTTATTGTGACTGCCGGCATGATAGAAGGAGGGACAGTGGAGTTGGTGGTCAACAACCTGCAAGGATCCCAACTCGTATCATCGTATGTACACTGGGATGGGATTCACCATACGAAAGCAGCCTATCGCTACATTGCCATGGGTTCCATCCTTGACCATTTTACTAAGTCTTTCGTAGAATTTTTATGATTATATACTCTAGACAAAACGTACTTGAAGCATGCATCACTTTAGTTTCCTTGCTTTCTGTAGAAATGATATGAAGAAAAGGAGAACCGAACACAGAAATCTGACTGCACAAATATCAAGTAAGTTTTCTCAAAAAACTTGACCTACAAGCCACTTTCCTTTTCTTTGTATTGCACAGTTTAAGACAAAACAATCAGAAATATAATATTAATTGATCAACTTATAAATACTAATCCACCCTTGCACTCAAGAATTTTAATATTATTAGAATCGATCATCATCCTAGGTGCATCAGCACCATAGAACACCTTCCAACTGAGTATACTTTTCCATTTCCAAGTGAAAAGAATTGATATAGGTGGTGGAGATAAAACAAATTTACAAAGGATGTCAGAGTTTACCAAGTAATAGAACTGACTAAGGACAATTAACATATACTTTTTGGGTCGATAATTAAGGAGCAGTTGGATAATTATTTTTAATTTTTTTTAATTGAAAATTTATTCGGTAATTACTTTAAGTTAAAAAAATAATAAAAACTAAAAAAGTGAAAACTCGACAATAAATTTTAAAACCTCAAGGAATCAATTTCTAATTTTAATTTTTTCGAAAACTTAATATTGAAAGTAGTTATCAAATAAGACTTTAGTTTTCAATTTTCAGTTTTCATTTTTTAAAAAAAATAGAAACAGAAACTTAAAAGTAAAAACGAAAAAGTTATCAAACGGCCCCTAACAATTTAACATAAGTAGTAAGATATGTGGATACTCCCCACATTAGCTAGCAACATGAGTGTTTGAGAGAGAAACACTATGACATGATGACATTTCAACAACTACACAAAAACATGTCTGCTAGCTTTTGTTTCAACATTGGTTGGCTCCTTTATTTAGTGTACGTGATATATTTTACCATTTGACCTCACCGTTAAAAAACAAAGTTTAGTTGGAAGGTAGCTCAGCTGTCCTTAACCTTATTTGCTGATAATGATCCTCATAAGACTGCCACAGTACTAATTTAGTTAATTAATTAATTAATTTGTTCTACTCCCATCTTTAATTTAATGGGCTTTTAGATCCAGATCCAAAAACATAGAGTGTTTTTAGGAGTGAATCTAGTTATCTAATTATATGTTTTTATTTCTTTTATACTAATTTTATATTTCTAAAAATATTAAAAACCAATTAAAATCTTCTAATATTATGCATTTTTCAACTCCAAAAAATATAATTAATATCTTTTAACAAAAAAACTAATATACTAACATAAATTTATCTGCAAAACATTATACCCTAACTCAAGTAACAAATATATGAATGTATATTATACTTATACGTGAGATATGAAACCTAATTAAAAAGTAGAAAAACATAACATACCTACAAGCAAGACACATTAATTTGTGACAGGTTAACCTGTGATATAGGTTGATTATAAAAATTAAAAATAAAATCTATAAAAAGGGTTTAAAGCAGGAGAAAGAACGAGAAATAATAAAAAGATAAATAAAAAGAAATAAGCAAAGAGATAAATGAGAAGAAAATTGATTTTTATAATAAATCGTATCATTGAATAGATAACTATTGATAATTAAATAATTAAATATAACAAATTAGACTTATTTTAATAAACTGGACTATTTCTACTATTGGCTCAAAAAATTGGACTTATATCAAGTTTTCCCTTAATTTAATTATTCCATCTTATTGGGTACTAATTATAAAACACGAACAAATTAAGCCGATCGAATTGCCAAATATTATTAGTTTGCCTCTCGTTTCCATCTTCAACTCAATCTTGAACACAACATGAAGTTGTTTTTTTTTTTTTTTTTTTTTTTTTTGGAAACACAACATGAAGTTGTTTACCGTCCTAGTCCTAGCCTTTTATTTGTGCATGGCCTTTATTACTGTATTATCAAGTAGTCAACCATACAAGGCAATATTCAACTTCGGCGACTCCCTTAGTGACACCGGAAATTACCTTCTCTCTGGTGCCCCATCATTCCCAGCCATCGGAAACCTCCCTTATGGAGAGACCTTTTTCAAACATGCAACCAGCCGATGCTCTGATGGACGACTCGTCGTTGATTTCCCTGGTACGTAACCCATATTTACTATGCATGGCAATATACTAAAAGTATGTGACAATTGATATATTGGTTGTAGCTGAGGCATTTCGGCTACTATATTTGCCGCCCTATCTTGCCCTAAATAATGGCCAACATTATAATTGTGATAATGGAGTAAACTTTGCTGTTGCTGGAGCCACTGCACTTTCCCCGGAATTCTATTGCTAAAGAAATATAGGATCTAGTTTGTGGACAAACGATTCCCTGAGCACTCAGCTTGGTTGGTTTAAGAAGCTTAAGCCCTCACTTTGCAACACCAAACAAGGTAAGTAATTTTAATGACTATTAGAAAGTCTAATCCTATGGGTGTGTTTGATAACCATTTCATTTGCACTAAAATCGAAATAGTTATAAACACGCTTTAAACTCACCCACAATTCTATCGGTAATCTAATTTTCTTAAATTAACTCACATTAGTTAACATAGTGTGACATCTACTTCAAGAAGGCTCTCTTTCTGGTGGGAGAGGTAGGTGGAAACGATTACAATTACCCTTTCTTTTCTGGTTGGAGCATTAGACAGGTCAAAAATTTAGTTCCACTTGTTGAGGCAGTTTCTAAAGCCACAAGTGTAAGCATATAAATTAAAAATCCAATTTCTAGCAACTTTTGAACAAAAATTTCTCGCTAAATTAATTTAGTTAATTATGTGAGCTTCTTTGTGTGTTGTGGTTGCGGGCATTGATAGAAGAAGGAGCAGTGGAGTTGGTGGCGCCTGGAAATTTGCCAATTGGATGCTCAGCTGTGTACCTCACAATATTTCAAAACCCTAATAAATATTTTTATGATCGAAATGGGTGTTTGAAGGCCTTCAATGCTTTCTCCAATACCATAACAATGAGCTCAAACGATCCTTGGGGAAACTCCGAGAAAAACATCCACATTCCAGGATTATATATTCTGATTACTATGGTGCAGCCATGCATTTTTATCATGCTCCTCACTATCACGGTCAGTTTTACCTCCTCCATTTCGAGAAATTTGGTGTGCTCGTCATAACATCATGTGGTGTTACAAGCCACCAATATTATAAATGTGTTTTCATATTGATATTATATCTTAAATATAAATATGTTCTTCATATATATATATATATATATATATATATTATAACTCGTACATTAGTATTAACGCGTCACTTTGTTGACATGTACATATGCAGGGTTCAAAAATGTTCTAACGGCCTGTTGTGGAGGGGGAGGACCCTACAATTTCAATATTTCAGCAACGTGTGGAAGACCAGGCTCAATGACCTGCAAAGATCCATACTTGTATGCAAGTTGGGATGGAATTCACTTCAGAAGCAGCCTATCGCTACATTGCCTTGGGTTCCATACTTGCCCACTTTAGTAATTTTACCACTCCCCACTAGCATCAGCAAGTCACTTAAAGGCATCTCTCCCAGCCAAAAACAAAATAAAAGTGTATTATGTATTCCTTTTTTGTTATGAAAAGTTAATGTATTATAATTATAAATGAATAATAACACTACGCTTATATTTTGGATATAACGTACTTGAAAGCTTGAAGAAAGCAGACATTTTACTTTTCCTTTGTTTTGTTACATCATATTCAAGGGAAGAAGAATCGAATATAGAACTTCGAATGTACAGATTTAAAGTAAATGTTCTTAATCACTTGAGTTACACACTCTTTCGTGATATTTCATGAATGAAACACAAATTCATGCTATAACTTTGATTTTATATTTTTTAAACAAATTAATTAATTCAACCTTCGTAATTCAAATATTCCAAGGTTTTAGGACAACCAACATTTCAAATAAACACCCCACTTATCTATCATGTGAAAGAAACAATCAAGACACATACAGAACTGACATCTTCTAAATATAAATCCACCCAACAAATCAAGAATCTAAAGCATTCAGAATTGATCATCATCATCCTCATGGTCCATAAGCACCCAAGAACCATCTTCCAGTTGAGTCATACACTTGTTCTTCTCACAACGCCACGACGCCAGTATAAGGTACTCCTCCTTCAAGGCACAGCACTTTTATTTACCAGTGCTATGTCACGCTTAACTTCCAACTTGAACCCTCTTTTACTCCCTTGTGTTCCTGCAACTCCATGCAAGTACCCTTCCATGTTATGCCAACTCGCCACTCCTCCAGGACTCTTCAGGTTGGATTTTTGTGTGTCGATTGCCAACTTGTCTCCCACGTCGGAGTGCCCCAAAAAAATTGGGTAGTTTGGGACAACATCTAAGGCATTACTAACGCGTAAGGCTTGAAGGTCTTTGTAGCCGGAGAAGACCTTCTCAAAGTTTGAGTTTCCAACTCGAGGGCTTGCGAACAAAATGGCTGTAACTGGGCAGGCTTTGTTTGGCAGGTCCTTTGGCCTGTTAAGTCCATTGGCAACAATGTCAATTGCACTTAGAGTGGCAATTGCTGCACCCAAACTGTGCCCTGTTATGGCGATACTAATTTCCTCATCCTTGTAGAGCTCTACTAGTCTCCGAACTTCTTCAATGACCTAGATGCATAAAATAAAAATTATCTCATCTATGTGTAATATTATCTTACCTAATTTGGCATGCATATTATGTTGTCAGACTGTAATTCAAATCAAATGTGATCTTACCTGGTGTCTGGCACTGGTTTTGTTGAAAGGCGAATGTGAATCATCTGAAGTATAGATGGAGTACCAACCTTGGTGCACCTTTGGATCACCTTCCTCGCCAAGTATGTTTGATGCAGAAACCAAATTAAATTGCAAGTCATTAACCCACTCCAAGGACTACACAGTGCCTCTCCAAGCAATCACAATGTCTCTCCTGCCCAATGCAGCCTTCCCTTCATCTGTCGCCACAGCAACATACGCCATCCAATTTGATTCCTTGCACCAAGACTCCCTTGACAAAGACATAATCAGGAAGGCCTCAAGGAATTGAATATCTGCGACGTCGCATACACAAACTTGGTCACATTATACTTAAAAGGGTTGCCTTTCTCTAAACCAACTTTAGAGAAGAAGTTCTTTCTGGCATATCTGCTGCTTCCAGCATACTTTGATGTCTTCTCTGTGTTGAAGGCATCATAAGTAGCTTGAGCCATATCTCCGTAGAGATCAATGCCTAGAGGATCCAATAGGGCCTCCCAGTTGTGTTTGCCGCTTAGGTGCTTCCATTTTTTGGCTATGCTACGACTGCTATCCATCTTTTTCTTCACTCCAAGCATCCTTGTGAGGAGGATGAACTTTATTGCTCTCTTTATATAAACTCCTCGAAAAAATCTTGAATGCATTTAGAACGATAGATGTTCAGTGCATCACCTTAGTATACACCGTGAAAACATGGATTGATAACTGCAGTATAGAAGTTTTGAAATCTTAGAAAAGTTCAAATGTTAGGTTCTGATCCGTTTTCGGGGTGGTAGTAGTCTCATAGTCCAAAAGAAAGTGAATATTAAATTCAACCCAGCAAGAACAGGAAATTTTGAAGTACAAATATACCTCTTATTTTGTTGCTGCAAGCAATGTGATTGCATCTTTTAGACATTACATTAGGCATATGCCAATTGCCAAATCTGATGAAATTTCACCATTCTTGGCTTGGAATTTACAAGCAGAATCTGTTTACTCCACAGATTTGGTGGTTGGAAAACTTTTAAGTTCAAAACTTGGTTTTCCTAGTTTTCTAAGCATCTTTTGTCAATGCAGGCATGAGCTTGAATAAATTTAGGGCTTACTTTACATTAAGAAAAAGATCATCAATTTATTTATTTGTTACAAAAGTAGAGCTCTTTCTATTTTTGGCTTCATAACGAGATCAGATGATTACTTTTGGTTTTGCTAAAAGGAAAACGTGCATATTTGGGAAGAGTATGATGCCGGCAAGTTGAAGAAGGCAAATCGGGACCATGGAGTCAATGTTCTGGATTGTTATGGAGGTAACGGTCGAAGAATTTGGGGAATTTGAGGAGTTAGGGTTTGGAATCGCATCAAGAGATGGATGAATCTGTGAACCTGAGTTGGATAACGATGAATCAGAAGTCGCCATAGCCAAAGCTTGAAGAATTAGGGTTAGCAGTCGGTGTTGAAGATCGAAGAGAAGACAATCAAATTAGAGAAGCCGGAAATTGGATCGAAAATCGTGAGACATAGGAGGCGGGTGATACCATATTAGGAAATATAGCTTGTATTTCATCTTCTCAATACTATTATTTATACAAAGCACAAAACTTAGTGAGTAATCTAACTAATCATAACAGGTTTCAAAACTAACTACTGTACTAGCTATTATATCCTCAATTTACACCTCTGGAGGACACAGTTACATTTCTACCCTTAATAGAAATAACCAATTGCCCAACTGCCTTGACCCTTCACACTCAACAAACTGTCCCCATACAGAGAAAAGATAGTGAAAGCAGCAGTATGGGCCAGCAGTCGTAACTATATTATTGAGGCTCGGAGCAAAATAATGTTCTGTTTAGGACCAATGGAACAGATCGGTTACATGGTCTTCATCATGGGTCATATTTATGCACACAAGGTTGAAATTCCAAGCACCAGAGTTGGTTTTTTTCCCTTTTAATCATGGTTCTTTTATCTAAACGATATTCTAATATAATTTAAAACACAGGGAAAGAGAGTTTAATTTAGGTGTAGAGAAAAGCAACACGTTGGTCAAGCTAACTCAAATGAACTCATATCTTTATGGGTTTTCAGCCCCATTTAAGGTAAGTTTTCTTTTCGCATTAGGGCATATTGTAGAGTAGGAAAAAATACTTTTATGACACGGATACATCTGTAGAAAAGGAGAGACCAGCAGAGAGAGCAGCGGAAAGAAAATAAGTGCAAGAAGTAACAAGTCTGTAATTCAGAGAATAACTTGATTGACCATCTGCTATATCAATTGGTACATATATAAAATATATACATAATTGACTTTTATATAACAATTACAGATAAGTAATAATACATCATCATCTTACATCGTTTTGAGTTAATAATATAATGTCATGTAAAAATGTTCTCCACATGATATTCTATCATAAGATTATATAGCATAACGATATATGCACAAGTTGTTCTCCGGTCTTCTGTTTTTAAGAGTGATACAACCTAACTTCCAAACCATCGAGCCGCTGACACTTGTTTTGCTGCACACCCCATGGGAATCCGGATTCTTGCCAGATCCTCTTTGTGAGGATCGTGGAAATCCATGAATCGTGTTCGTTTATCATAAATCGTGTAGTCAGAAATCATTTTAAATATTTTTAATGAAAATTAAACACAAACAGTACCTGACAAAAACTGACCGCACGATGTACAATAAACAGACATGATGAACGAATCCCCAGAATCCTCACCAATGAGATCCAGAGAGGATCCTGTTGGCACCCCATGGCACTCTACTGCAATGCACTTTGGACTAAGTTCGGACAACACAGTAGTCCTTTTAACTTTTTCCATATTTTTTTTGGGAGGTGAAAGGTGATACCTAACTCAAATCTTACAGGGGGGGGGATATTATTCTCTAACATATATACAGACATACATGCATGTTCTATGTGAAATGGTCAAGTCCCACCACCATGGTACTATCCCATCAGAGTCCGTGACTAGCCTCTCCAACTTCACGAGACCGCTCTCCTCTGGACAAATTAGTGATCAGATAATAATCACCTCCCTCTTTCCCAAATGCGGGACCAACACAAAACACAGTCACCTCATTGGCATTAGGGTTTTATCTCACCTCTTACACTGGTGTAGTTGTAGGAAGTTTTCTCATGTTTCAAAAATTCAAAGTTTCTCTCTTTTGATTTTCATACCTGTGAACTGTTGTAATTGCAGCACCGCTTGGAATTACTTGGTTTTTTACAGTGGACCCAAAATTTGACTGGTCACTCACCAACTCTTGCTTAATGCATTCAATTGAAGCAAAGAGACCTAAGCATGAAGCAACTATATGTGTCATTTTCCAATGACTCCAAATGTGTGCGTGTGCGTGTAAAATATATATCTTCTTCTATATATCACATATGTTGTTTATTCACTGTACCAGATAATATACCGATTAAATGTCTCGTGGAGGTCATGTCAATGCATGCCATGTGAATGTTCATGGGCACCAATTTCTTTTACGGTGTTTATATCCTAAATGATCGATGCGCTCCTACACATGTTAGAGTCTGTCCTACTAAAAGTAAATGAGGTATAGAGTGAGCTCATATTTGAATAAGAAAAATAGTTTTCGCACACTAACTATTATTTATTTGTGTTATTACCTGATTCTCTTTTAATTAAATTTAATTTAAAAATAGGACGGGTGGGGGGTTTCTGGGTTCAATGGTCTTTTCATTTTTAGAAGTTGTACACAACTATTAATGAAGAGCTAATCTCGCATATTCCATTATTACAAAAATTAAAATAAAATAAAATAATAGGATTACAAAAAAATGCGCATAAATCTTTTTTTTTCTTCTTGAGTAAATAACAGAATGACATGTACTTGGTGAATGGGTAAGTTAAGCATTGGTGGCGTAATGAATTGTTGTTGGACTAAATTGTACATGCAAGCAATGGTGGCTAATTATTAGGTTAAGTACGACTAATGGTGCCCCAAAAAAAATGTACATACTGCATGCTTTTCATTCGTGCTTCGTTGGCCTTGGGGTTACATATTTTATATTATGCAAGAAACTGTTGCCTGTTACTCATTGAGGTAATACTAGTAAGATCATCTATTTAAATTATATTTTTGTAAATTATATGACATAGTTGATTATTGAACTTTAGTTGAGTGTTGGATTAGTGTGTTTCTTTCTTATTGATCCGGATTCTCTCCTCTCTCATTTTCTCTCCAATCCCATCCTATTTGGAGGGGAAAGAATCATGCTCTAATTCTTATTGATGACACATCATATGATTTTAAAAAGTTGTATAAAAAATTGGTCAGTCTAGCATTATTTTTATCCGTTGATTATACATACATACATACATACATATATATATATATATATATATATATATATATTTCCATTGATTATATTTGAAGGCACCCATGCATGGAGTCGGAGAGGACCACTTTCGATCACGTTGGCATTTACTCCCGCGGGCCTAGGGTTTGCTTGTTACATTACATTCGTTTCATTTTCATATCTGATTTCCTACAAACAACCCACTCCTTACATTATTTTTTCTTATTCATGAATCATAATACATAGCTTTTGTAAATTCTAATTGTTGCATGATCTATCTAACAATCAATATGTTAAAATGCTCTATTTTGTTAAAATGGTCTGAAAAAATTAGCTTCAGAGTGTGATTATTGAAGTCAGATCGATGCGACCACCAAATTACAAAATGCTCTATTTTGGGAGTGCAATCTGAGTGTCCTAAACAAGTATTACTATGAGTATTTCAATCTAAATTCTATATCTATAATTCTGGCCAAGATATTTGTATTTCAAGTCCCTTAATTAGCTAAACATGAATCCGCCTCACAACGTAAATTGAACGGAAATGGCTAAGCAAGGAGATTGAGAGGGTTACTGAGAATTTTATATACATTCTAATGTCAACCTCAGAGCAGCTGTAACAGCTCCAACCTCTCTCTCTCTCTCTCTCTCTCTCTCTCTCTCTCTCTCTCTCTCTCCAAAAGTGATCACTGTTGAAATCTAAGCAAGAAATTACAGTGACTTTACCTTCTCCGGCCTGCTCCTATTTGCAGGTGAAGTCTTTATTTTTTTTGCCAAAGCTCATGTCACGGTTGCAACACGCACGAATAGCACTGCAACATAGTGAGAAAATTACCGAAAAAGGGGATGAGAAGTTCGTTTTTTCTGGTCGAAAAGAGGAATAAGTTAGCAACTGTACAAACGCACAAAAACAAACGAGTTCCCAGAATTTTATTCACAGTCACTTTCCATCCTTGCTACGTAACATTTTGAGCCTTTGATTTACCAAAACAAAGTATATTTATGTTTATATGCATAATTGGTTTTCTATTCAATTGAGAATTCATTTTTTAAGCAGTAGCTTTGATAAAAATATAGCTAGCGTTACAATGTCGAGTCACATAGACTGGCCAAGCTAATCTTATCGTTGAGAAATTTCCAGATATTATTGTTGATATTATTTAAGCGATTAAAGTTAATTTAAAGGTGAAGATGATAAGAGTAAGCTAAGTTTAAAATTTAAAACTCTCGAAATGTAAACACAAAAACCAACTAATGTCCTTTGGTGGAGTTATAAACGGAATTGGATCCCCTCCTGAGCAAATCGTTGAATTTTGATTTAATGGCTACAATTATTATAACTTTAGAAGAAACTTCCTGTTTATAGCTGGTAGATCAAAATTCAACGACCCTTATTAGTGGGTCATAAAGATATCTACCATTGAAACAAAACAGTCTATAAACAAAAGCAAAGGAGATACCGCGAGATTATGGCGAGAAACACCGTACAAAGCCGACCGTTGGAAGGGCCTAAGTAATTTCCAAACCCCAACCCCCAATCCCACGCGCCATTTTCCCAAACGCCCTCACTAACTCATAAGATACTTCAAAATTTCCCCACGAAAATCCCCCCTCGCGCGTGAACTCCCTCTTTTTTAATTTATTAATTTTTGCCTCTATTCTTTTTCCTATTTATTTAAAAAAAAAATTTCGGTCGCAAACTTCAAGTTGGAGGAGGGTTTGAGCTTCACTCACTTTCTCCAACACAGAGAGACAAGGACGTCTTTGTAAGTAACCCCTCCACTCTGTGCTGGATTATGCAAGCTAATCAATCACACACCCCAAATCCTTGAGAGAGTGTGAGAGAAACAGGGTGTTGAGTGAAAGGGAGAGGGGGTTTTGCAATGGTTGCTGGGAAAGTGAGGGTGGCAATGGGGCTACAGAAATCGCCGGCGAATCCCAAACCGGAAACTCCTTCAAAGTCTCCGTCGCCGTCGTTGAGCTCTGGGAAGACACCCCAGAAGGGGGCGGTCTTCTCGCGCTCCTTTGGTGTATACTTCCCACGCTCCTCCGCCCAGGTGCAGCCTAAGCCGCCGGACGTGAAGGAGCTGCTCCGACTAGTGGAGGAGCTCCGGGAGCGAGAGTCGAGGCTGAAGACGGAGCTTCTGGAGCACAAGCTCCTGAGAGAGTCGGTCGCCATCCTCCCCGTCCTGGAGAACGAGATTAACAGCAAGAATGAAGAGATTGACAGAGCGTCGAAGCGGGTGGAGGAGCTGGCTGCGGAGAACGAGCGGCTGAGGAATCAGGTGGCGGAAGTAACGTTAGCGTTGGAGGAAGAGAGGAGGGGGAAAGAAGAGAAATTGAAGCGATTGGAGGCTGAAATTTCGGAGCTGAAGAAAACGACGTCGGATCGTATGATTAATTTTGAAAGCGACGAGCTTTCGTCATCGCAGAGATTTCAGGGACTGATGGAGATCACCGGAAGGTCGAATCTGATCAGAAATTTGAAGAGGGGATTGAAATGCGTGGACATTCCGTCGAATCCGGAGAGTCAGAATCTCGACGGCTCCGAGTCGAAGAGGGAAGAGCCAGAGTCGGAGAGGCCGAGGCTCTCGCGGTGTAACTCGGAGGAGTTCGCCGAGTCGACTCTGGCTACCATCAGATCTCGCATCCCGAGGGTTCCTAAACCGCCGCCGAGACCGTCGACATCCAACGGTCAAAGGACTCCAAACAAGGCCTCAACCGAACAAGGTATTGCGTTTCCACCACCGCCTCCGCCGCCACCAAGTCAGACAAAATCCGCACTCCCACCGCCACATCCGCCTTCTAAGGCGGCTCCACCTCCACCTCCACCTCCTCCGCCCCCAAGAGGTATAAGGCCTGCAACGGCGAAGGTGAAGCGAGTGCCGGAGGTTGTCGAATTTTACCACTCTCTGATGCGAAGAGACTCTCGGAGGGAGTCGGGCAGCGGAGTCTCCGACGCAACGGGAACCGCCAATGCCCGCGACATGATCGGCGAGATCGAGAACCGGTCGGCTCACTTGCTCGCTGTAAGTTCCGATAGCTGGTGTGTTTGATCAAAATTACAATTTTGCCACTGGTTTTTTGGTTGTGTCAGTGACAGGTGGCCCTCGCATTTGTCTTATTATCTAGCTCTACGCTTTTTCCGTTGGATTTTATTGTTTGCTTGACAGACAAGACAGTTCGCAGATTCGAACTGCTTTTTTCAGATGCCAAAAGGGTGTAATTTTTGTGAAGTTTAGGGGCAATTCTTCATCGCTGGTCAAATTGACTTGCTTTTCGTATTTGCAGATAAAAACGGACGTAGAAATGCAGGGAGATTTCATTAGGTTTTTGATAAAAGAAGTTGAAAACGCAGCGTTTACTGACATCAACGATGCGGTGCCTTTTGTGAAATGGCTGGATGATGAGCTCTCGTACTTGGTAACGTTTCATTTTTTCCATTTAAAAAATCTGTTAATACTTTCTCTTAATCAAAAATCGGGTTTGCAGACGTGGATTAGAGTAGTTAAGAATATTGTATTGTCAAAAATAAAAATAAACTTTCAAGCTGGGGTTTGACATTGATTTTGTTTGTTTAGGTGGATGAAAGAGCTGTGCTGAAGCATTTTGACTGGCCGGAGCAGAAAGCCGACGCCCTGCGCGAAGCGGCATTTGGGTATTGTGACCTCAAGAAGCTTGAATCCGAGGCCTCGTCGTTCCCTGATCATTCTCGCCAGCCCTGCGGTCCAACCCTCAAAAAGATGCAGGCTTTGCTGGAAAAGTGAGTAGATTTCTTCATTTCTTGGTCTTGTCCCTCCAAATTGTAGCCCTTTTTAGTGTGGAGTTCTTATATGGTTGGTGTAATTTGAACAGATTGGAGCATGGTGTTTACAATCTCTCGCGGATGAGAGATTCTGCCACTAAACGATACAAAGTTTTCCAAATTCCTACAAATTGGATGCTCGATTCTGAATTTGTAAGCCAGGTAATTCATTGTTCCAATCCCTCACGCTTGCAATGCATGCCAATTTTATGACAACTTACATGCAACGATAGAGCTAATTACACAAAGAAAATTAAAATACATAGCGATGCATAATTGACTTGAGAGATACTATCACAGTAGTAACATTTGATTTCGTGGAAGTTTCTTTATAGTCTCATCTACACTCAATCACCCACTAGGTCATCTTTTATTATTGGCTATGGAGTTTTTTGGTGGTGCTTTTAATGGAAAGAGTTTTGGACGGATCCCTTTCACCAAATTCACCAAATTAACAAATCCGGATTCTTGAAATTTAATCTAACGGCTACAAACAAAGGGTCTCTTTAAAAGTTGTAATAACTTTAGCTGTGATCAAATTTCAAGAATCTGAATTAGGTGATTGGGACTCTTTAATGACTCACATAATTGTAGATCTTGGCGATAATTGACTAATTGAGAAATCTTTTGACACAGTCTACAATGCAATTTAAGCTTAGGGCTTAGGGCTTAGGGGTCATAAGATGGAGAGATTTTTTAGTATGCCGATAACACGGTATGGTGTACTATGTATAATAAAATAACTGATTGGAAACTAAAAAAAATATATTGAACCAATTATTTTATTACACTTGATGTACTAAGCCGTATTCTAGGCTTTAGTATGCCGATAACCGGTCTGGTGTACTATGTATAATAATAAAATAATTAGTTAAAAACTTTAAAAAAAAATATTCAACAAATTATTTTATTACACTTGATGTACTAAGCCGTATTCTAGGCACACTGGAAAATTTCTTCACAAGATGATAGACATTAATGTATGACCTAAATTTTTCCACATTTTCTAGTCCCGCCCCACGCCTGCCTGCATGCGCACATGTGAACTCCCACGATATGTTTGTCTTCTTCTCTTTTTGTTTCGGAGTGGTTGGTAGGAGGAAAGAAGCAAACAAGTAATAAGATTCTCCTCCAAGCAAACAAGCTAATTAATTAATTAGGCTCTCTGATTTGTACATTATAATATGTTTTTGTCTCGAGACTGCCCCTCAATGTGATTGAATCCTCACGGTTGAATAGAATTGGATTGGATTTTCTACGTCTTGAAGGAAAATGATTTCCACATTTTGTCTTTTTCTGTCTATTTCGTCTGTTATATGATTATTTATTTATTTAATTTAAAGAGCCAAAAATAGGAGTGCGTAGAAAAGAACAAGCTCCTTCTTCCAATCCCATAGAGAGGCTCGGAAGAACTGATTGAGTGGTGCGAAAATCATTTCCCCTGCGGGAATACGCCATTTAAATGTTGTGTTAGGCAGAAAAATTGACTGTTTCAAGAAGCAGATATAGGAACCCGAAATATGAATGTGATTTATAGTACACCAGCAAATGTTGGTTAGCTTGTTATTGTACTGACAATGTTGGTACGTGTTCACAGATCAAGTTGGCATCGGTAAAATTGGCAATGAAGTACATGAAGAGAGTCTCTGCTGAGCTTGAAGTTGTAGGTGGTGTTCCCGAAGAAGAAGAGCTGATAGTTCAAGGCGTTCGATTTGCCTTCCGCGTACATCAGGTAACTAAAAAAAACACTCACTTCAACAGCATCGATCATTTTACTGTGTCCAATGTTTCGCGTTCTTACGATGTGATTGTGATTATTCGCTGCAGTTCGCTGGAGGATTCGATGCAGAAACAATGAGAGCGTTCCAGGTGTTGAGAGATAAAGTGAGATCGTGCCATGTACAATGCCAGAACCAACAGCAGCAGAAAATCGCATGCCGATCTACGCCGTGCTAAATCTGTAGCGACCTCAGCTACAGAAATTGCTCTGAGAGTTTTTTGTTGTAAAGATATAATTGCTCATCACCTACTCGGCTAGATTGGGTATCGGCTTAATATGTTCCATCTCATTCCGTCCCGTTTACGTATCCAACAGTACCGAAGTTCACTAACATGTATAATAGCTTGTAATACAATGTAGTAATGCTACAACTTCGTCATCCTCTCCTTCAATCACGAATAACATCAACTCTATTCTTTTCATTTCAATACTTTGCGGTATATTAGTGATTAAGATTCGATTCGGTTCAGTTTGGTTTGAGAAGTTCCAACCCAAATGAAACTTAACTCGGCTACACGTGTGTGCTGTGTTGGACCGATTTTAAACAGATCTTACTCAATTTGGTGAACAATGAGACTTATAAAATTGGACCCATATCAAAAGACTCTTTTTTTAATTTAGATAAGTCGACCAAAATAGTGTATTTCTTTATACCCAAGTTTGAACTCCGAAAGCTTTCCAAAGAATAATTTAATGTTGAACATCCTAGGTATAAAAATGAAAAGAAAAAGAAAAAAAAAAAGTGTGCTCATGTTCCTTCCACTTTTTCATTGTTGGATAACCAGTCTTTATTATAGAAAAACAAACATATAATTGTGCTGTTATTAACACTCCAAAAAAACTCATTGTACACGTAGCAATGATGCTTATGCACCCTGATGCAGTATCCATCCCCATTGATCAAAATAAAAAACTTATAGCACTCTAAATAAAAAACTTATAGCACTCTAAATTTTCTATATTTAAAAATGAAAAATACATCTGCTCAAGCTTGGGAATAAGACTGATGAATGTTACATAGTGAACGCAGCAGTTTACATTGGGTTACTAGCTTCTTCTTTCCTCCAATTCCCCACCATAGTGGCTTTAAGGTTGGGTCCTTTTTTATCTTGTACTGACAACGAACCCTTCGAGGAGGATCATGGCTGGTGCATCACTGTCTTTATCCATGAGAGGAAGTGCAGGATCCATTAACATATCTTTGATTTTTTCTGTACCAAGGGCTGTCTTCCTGTCATTTTTGTGGCTGATGATTATTTGGCGAATCCCCGAATGCTTGGTCTTTCATGCTAATTTATATTTGGGATTGAAGATATATGATGCTACCGACGATTGCTTCTAACAAAATCCTAAATTTGTGTTCATATTTGCTTGTCATCTGGTTTTTTTTTTTTCTTTTTTTCTCTGATCTCCATTTGGAACACACTGAAGTTTCTTGAAATCGCTTTAGTTTTGGGCTTGAATTGCAGATCAAAATACTGTGTTTCTGTTGCTCTTGTACCAATATAGTATCTTCACACATTCAAGAGCTTAAAGGAAATTATATTGATCACAATGCTGGAAATTTCCACATGTACATTTCTTCAATTAGATCACTGAGCAAATGAACAAGAAAGTTCAAACTAGTCAATAAATCTCTAAGACTTGAATATTTTTTGCTTTCTGTAAGCACACCTACACCCTCATTTGGATTTCAATCTGTTCTTTGTCTATCTACGAACTCGAATCCATTCTTCTGTTTAGTTACAACTGATTTTGCCACCTTATTGTCGTTTACCAATCGATGTGAATATGAAAGAAAGGAAACTAGAGGAAAATGATTTCCGCGCTGCCTTTTTCTCCCTCTTCAGTCCTCTTATTTCTAGCTGTTGAATTGACCAAATTCAAGGAGAATCAATGGGCAACAACAAAGAGAGGATTGCAGAAGGAGAAAACGTGAGTGCGCGAATCATTTCCCAAACTAAAAATGGCTGCTAACTGCTGCTCAGTGTTGATCTTCACAATTCACATGATGAGAGCTGCATAAAGGAGTTGGTTCCAGGTATCAGGCAACCCGGGCAGGCACCAGTGGCTGCAGTCATTGCCCGAATGATCGCCACTATAAGTTGAGGGATGAGCATCCTTTCTCAACTGCGAGAGCGTTGTAATGTCGAGCAAGTAAACCGGGTTTTTAATCGTGCTTAGCACCTTATAGACAACAGCTGCAGATGGAGGTGTCCCTGCTGGGTAGGTTGATCCCGATAACGGTCCAAGTTCTCCCGAGCAAGTCTTCTTTGGCGAATTCCATTCTTTTCCCCTGGTAATTCAATACAATAACAACGTTGTTAATTATGATTAAAGTTACATAATCACTGTTAATTATATCTGCTAGTGTTAAGTTTTTACTTACTGATAATGTGTTGGAGAAATGCCCTGGAAGAAGACCTTGGTTCTTGAAGTATCAACATTTGAGTCGACCCATTTAGCCCATGTGGAAAGCCCCTTATAATATGCTGTCAAACGATCCATGTCTTTGTACAGTTTTGCCCCATCACGAAAATAATCAAATCTGCACAACACAAGCCATCCAAGACATAAAACATCAGATCAAATACAACATCTGGTAAAAACAAAAGTTATGCTAATCTTAGTTGCCCATCCGCAATGAGCTATGAGCCATTGGTGCATCATTGATCATTCACTATCATTTTGGGACTTATAGTGCATAAGTGGCTCACATCCATCCACATTCCATAGCTCATTAATTTCAGCAGGTACCATGAGCCATTAATGCATTGTACGACTCACAATGCATGAACGACTCACAGTCATGCCCAAATTGCCCACTTGCTCGAGTGCAGTGAGCTGCTATAGAACCGTGGGAAAACCATGACTAATAATCACTTAAAATTCATCAATGACTACCAGCCACTCATCCACTCATCGATTCCTACTATGCATAAACAACTTAATAGTCACTCAGGTTCATCAACGATCAACATTCACTCGCATTGGCGACTGAAAAAAAGGTAATGGGTTGAAACGTACGGCTGAGAATTGCCGGTGTGGGTCCACCAATGCCAAGAGTTGAAGATCAGGACGTCCATCCCTTTCCATGCATTTCCGGCGTTGATGGAGTTTAGGTTTAGCACACGGCCAACCTTTTCTCTGACTATATCTACAAGGTATGGTGTCCGGAACATAAACAAAGTCACTCCATAGTCCTGCACATAATAACACAATTATAATTGGGATTAAAATTAAAATTTGTATGCCTGAGACTCTGTCATAATTAAATTAATTAAATCATAGAAGCTACCCACATGCATGCTTTAATTAAATTTAAATAGTTTTCACGATCATATTATTTCAACAAGGACAAATTATAAATAAAATTATTGAAACCCCATTGCAGAAAGATTATTGAACAAAGCGGTCCATTGCAGGTTGGCTGGTTGCTCATCACAGCCTGTAAACCTTCATGGCTTCTGAAGATCTACGTGGAAATTAAATAATAATGTAGAAGAACATGAACAAATTAAAAAAATACAAGAACATGATGAAAATTGAAGTCCTCATATAAATTTCTTTTTGTGGTGGGACCGTGGGAGATCCCCCCCTCTTTCTGACTTTCAGTTATTTGCCTAGTTAATTCAAGGGTATGAAATTATGTTTATTGTCTAGCGAGTTATCCAATTCAAACAAAACGTGACCGAGTTTCATCTAATTGCATTTTCTTTAACTAGTCAAGGGTATGAAAACCATTTCCCTTTCTTTTTCTTTACCTAGTCATAAACCAAAGGGGAAAAATATGAATTTTATAACTTAGATGACAATGAAGGGGGGAAATAAAGTAGGACAAAGTTTGTCTTTCTACTTTTTTTTGTCTTCCCCACCCAACCCCACAACAATCTTTTATTGATTTCACCTATAGTTTGTTACAACAAGAACAACCTCTACTAACCCATGTCTTTTCACTCCTTGGCCACACTAAACCAACTAAACTTGCAACAAAACATCATTGTAAACGCAATTTAAATCAATCACGCACTGTTAAAATTTAAAACTTTTACAATTATTTAAATCAATCAGTTAAAGTTTTAAATTTTTAACACAATAGTACGTGATTGGCTTACAAATGTCCAAGTTTCTTCCTGAGTGCTATAGAATTAAACAGATATATATATATATATATATATATATATATATATATATATGACAGAAAAATAACGAATACAACAGTGGAGAACAGCAGAGTACGGAAAACTAACCTTCCAAAAATATTATAAAATCGTAAAAAATGGCACAACTTGTTGGAAAAAGAGACAAAGGGTCCAAGAGAAAAATATAATAATAAGGGAAGACAAATAATTACAAAGAGACAAACATGCAGAGAGAGAGAGAGAGAGAGAGAGAAAAAAAAGTGTGAAAAATCTCTCACCTCAAAGCTCACAGAATAGGCTTTTTTGAAGGTGGTCTTAGCATTTGGCACCGACGCATGTATCATACAGGACAACGATTCCCACATGTTTAGACTCAGTGAGTCGCCCACGAACATTATCTTTTTGCCCCTCCACCTCCTCAGAAAATCCACCCCGTCAAACCTGTTTCAACAATAATAATTAAACAACTAACATTATTGTTTAAGCCAGGTTGTTAAACGTTAATCTACTGGTTTATTCCATTTAAGCAAAGCTTGGGTATTGGTTAGGAGGGCGCTATCAGTTAAAGAAGATTAGTACCCATCATGCACATCTCTCTTTTTATTTATTTTAGTATGGACTATGGAGGAGTGTTGTGCGACGGTTTTGGAGCGTTAATAACAGTTTTCAGTTGTTTTAGAGCAATAATTTTAACAAAATGATATGCATAGAGAATTTCTGATACCGACCAAACGCAGCATCAATGTGTACCTGGGCAAGTTACAGGAGTCAGGCTTCCAGGCATACTTTAGGAACTGCTTGTCAGGTCTGCCGTATTTGATGCAATCAAACTCAGGATCTATGAAGGGACAGCTGGCGGAATCATAGAGCGGGTAAGAAGCATCAAAAACCCAATTGCCTTGGAACAAATTGCAGCCGCTCACTTGCTTCCTGTGGACTCTCAAGCTGCTGCCATGGCTGTGTTCTGCTGCTTCTGCTTCCTCTGAGAAGAAGACCAGCACTTGAAGAGCTACAAGGCACAGCAGAGCTTGGAGCTTGAAAACCATTTGGGATTTTGAGAGAGAATGAAATGTGGGATGTGGGTTTTTATAGTAAAATTTCTAACTTTCGGAAGGAGAGATTTGGCTTCGGCTGTTCACATGGCTAGAGTTAGAGCCAGAGGATGTCAAATATTGAAGCCGATTGATATTCTTTTAGGCAAAAGTATTTTACTTGACTGACATAGCAGATTATACGAAGTCATACAATGTGTCGGTTGTAATGGAATTGGATCTCCTCCTGAACAAATGGTGAAAATCTTTATGACCTACTAACAAGGATCGTTGGATTTTGATCAAACAGCTATAATTATTATAACTTTTAGAGTGACCCACCTGTTTGTAGCAGTTGGATCAAAATCCAACAGCCCAAATTAGTGGGTCATGAGGATTCCCACCATTTGCTAAGGAGTGGATTCAATTCCGGTTATAATCATATATCAAACTCAATTACTAATATTATAAGTTAGGGGTGTGTTATCCACACACCTCTTTTTACTTCTCACACATCCTTATTAATTTATGTCCGTTGATCTTCTTAAATTCATTTGATCCGACGGCCGAAAACCAAAAAAGTGTGGGAGAAATAAAAAAGAGTGTGTGAACATCACACCCCATAAGGTATTGTACAATATCACAAATATTATACATCAATATCGTCTACGTAAGTTAACTTGAGATCATAAATTTTAAAAAAATATCACTAAAATGTAAGTTGGTAATTTTTTGCATGACTTGATAAACCGACATGATATGTACAAAACTAACATATTTCGGGTCAATCTCATTAAACGACTCGAGTTTTTATTAGGTCATATGTTAATAATTTATTAATGAGTAGGGTCGTTATCAAGTCACTCATTTAAGATTATGTTAAGATATCATTTTCAAATCTTGATATTAAATATGACAATTTTTCGCATTACTCGTCAACCAGACATGACCATTAAAGATTGAGTCGTTTTCGAGTCACTTGATAATAACCCGTTAAGATAACAAATTTAATATGACTCATTAAGATAAGACACGATGAATACGACCCGTTTTCTAAATCTACTACAGTGTAATACTAATTGTTATTAAAATTGATTATTTTTTTTATGTTATTTATTTTTATTTCTGAGATGCGTTGGGAAAATGTTTGGAAGGATTCGAAAGTAGTGGCTTTGGAGGGTGGAATGGGTAGAGTATTTTAATAGGGGAATTGTTGGAATAAGAAAAGTTCCTTGAACACCCGAATCCGATTGGTGATTGGTCTGCATGGTCACGGACTCACGGGCATGAAAACCTGTGTAATGTCACTGTGTGCAATGCGTACTCCAAAGATTGCAAAATTGACCATCCCATCAGAGATTTTTCAAAATAATTGGTACACGAATAGTACACTACGTGTTATTATACAAATTGTTGAATATGAGTGCTAAAAATTTAATAATTTAAAAAATAAAATTTCTCACCATTTTTATTAAAACACGTAATATACCACTTGCGTTCTAATTAAAAAAAAAATCTTCACACAGTTAAAAATCATGTGCAGCTCTATTAAATATGTAATATATTTTGGTCAATTTGCGTGCGTGCTAAGGGGATCCTCGTACATTGAACTGTATAGTTTCAAATAACTACGTCTCTCGTGATTAATATTATATTAATTAGTATATTTTCGATTACATGCTAGAACTTTTTGCTCTTAAGAGTATTCTTTCTAATATTCTCAATTATACAAGAGATGATTTTCACATATCTATTTACTCCTTCTAAACATTCTTATTAATTCTTGTTTATTAAAGTAAAAATTGCTTAAGTATAAATTAAGACTATAGTTTGCTAAATATTCGCCACAATTTTTTTTTTCGATATCATGTCGAAAATTATATTGCCAATATCTTAAAAGCAACTATCGACATGCTATAACAAGGAGGCCAAAAGAATGATTATCGCCAGCAGGAGGAGAATTTGATCAAAAGTTTAAGAATGTGGAATTGATTAGAAGTAATAGAGCGTTTATTTATGAGGGTAAAATCAAATGATATAAATTTCAATTATGGGAGGAAATAAATGGATTAATCAAATTAACCATACAATAGCATAAACGGCATGATGAAATAATTGAGGATACTTGACAAATAACATGTTGGGGGAGAGAAATGTGGAAATATTTTTTATATTACTTTTTTTTTATCAAATATAATTAAGGGCACAATTAATAGCGTGTTTGCTTATACAACGTATTCTTTAGGGTTTAGGGTCGTTAATTTCTCAGTCCTTCTCGTCGGGTGGGCGCCACTAGTCTTTCGACCAGATATCCCCCAAAAAAACGTACATGCAAATTTTTCCTCATGTGGCTCACACTATTCGACGGGGCCTAGCCCAGCAATCGTTCACAAATCTTATAGTGAAATTGATACCGCTCGACCACAAAAGTTAACTCGCGTGTAGACATCGATGTCTGTCGTTTCGTTGACTCTATTTATTCATAAATTTTATTTTTTAAACATTTTTTATATAAGCTCACACCCTCTTTTTCGAAGAATTCGTTCATGCAAAAAGAAAAACCAAATCTAAAAGGAGCCAACTTCTATACTCGATATTGTAGGTCTAGTTTTTCTTTTTGCATGAAAGAATATGTTGTATAAGCACTCGACGCTTTTATCTCACTAAAATATGAACCACAAAGGTTACAATCTTAAGCTTAGATAAATCCAGATTCTATAGCATCAGATATAAAAAATTTCTAGTCCCTGGTTAGAGATAAATTTTGTATAAATTCAAAGATCGATAACCTATGGCTGGAGATGACCTTAAATTCTTCGATGAATTTAAGCACAAGAGGAATATTGAAAAATTGAAACAACCAAAGGGAGTGAAACAAAGGGGTGGGCTCCACAGGCTGGCCAAGTCATTGCCCTTGGCATCAGGTAATCCATTTCACTCCAAAGGGTTTGATTTAACTGTTTTGAACTTTTCTTCAAAAGATAGAAAACTAAGTTAGAAAAATATCAGGTAGCTCTTGGTAGCCAGGCCCACCACTACACTTTTGCTCTGAGTTTGTGGCCCAGATTTCAAAACATTCTGTTCTAAAAAAGGTGTTTTAGCCCCATTTCCCAAGTTTGGGCCCACCTAAGGTTGGTCCCACCACCTCACCACTCAATTTCTCATGCCATGACATGCAGTAGGTAAATAGTCCATTGTGGAATCTTTTAGAAGGTGCTTCCAAAGGCTCTCTCTAAAACCCTCCATTAAGAAGAGTGCTTCAACAGCTAAATTCTTCGTCCATGGAATCTCATTGCTTAAATAATCAACCTCTAAATTCTTCGTCCAGTGGGAATTTCTCCATGTTTATCTATTTCGTTTTTCTGATTATATTTCATTTTGTGTCTTATTCTGTGACTCGAGATATTTCTTTTTGTTATGGACAACAATCTTGTCGTGTTTCAAGTTGATTGGAATCTACATTTTGAAATGATGTGATGATGATAGACTTGGTCATGGCGATGTCTTGGTCCTTCCAACAATCATTAACGTTATCCCGAGTAAGTGATGAATAGCAGCACTAATCAATAACAAATGGGAGAAAAGAAATGGCACTCTCGCACGAGTAGTGGATTAGAATTGGTTGCCATTGGAAGCTGAAAGAGCTCTATGTGGTGGGTTCCTAGCTTGAGAAAGTCGAAGATGAAATGCAAGAAAAGGTCTTGGTATGATTAGAAAATGGATTTTCAGAACCTTCATGGTACAGATGGACTACTACCTTCAATCTCACTCTACAAAAACATGTCTCCAATCACATATTTAATGATGAAAACGGGTACAGGTGGGGGCTTTGTGTCTCTCATCTTTGATTTGTTTTGTGTCTTAAGAATCTTAACCAATAAATTTCAAATGTTCATCTCAAAATGGTTAACCCCTCAACCGACTTGGCAAGTAGCAATCCTTGCATAATTACATGCCACTTATGATGCAATACTTCTGTTTGGTCGTGTATCTGACATTTGATCGGATACGATACTTTCCTGATACTTTCAGGTACTCTTCAAATACGTATCATAGCCAGTGAACACGACTTTATCTTGATGGATACGTGTGTCTCACGTTTAGGATTCAATTATCCAGCTTTATGGATACATTCACTTTCAAAATAAGATAATGATGAATTGAAAATAAATAGGAGACAAGTATAATTGAAAGTTGTGAATACAAAGAGCATCCCTCTAATTAAAACTATGAATGCGACTCTCACACTTCTTCTATTGAATATAAAGAGGATTAGATTTTCAACTTTTATTCTCTGACAACTCAAATGAATTTAGAATTAGAATTTGAATGATGAATCATTGTTTCAAATAATATATTAATTGCTATATTTTTTTTATTTGTCGTATCTATGATATATCGTATCTTAATTTTTAGAAATTGTTCATATTGTCGTGCCATGTCGTTTCGTATCGTATTATCGTATTCATATTTGTATCCATACTTCATAGATACCACTTAAAAAGAAGATTAATGTTATCATACTCTCTTATAAGAAAGCTCAAGTAAGAGTTGTTGACACCTAGATTTCACTTGAAAATTCTAGAATTGATCTTCGCACTCTTTGGTCTCATACATCACCCTTCTTATTGTTTATTATTTTAAAATTGAATGAATCAAATAGAAAAGAAGGGACACAAATAAGGAGAGAAATGCAAAAGGAGAAACTGGAAGTGAGAAAATCATTACGTTAAAAAAAATATATGTTGTAGTTTGAGTCTATTTTAAAACAATAAAAAAGAAACGTTACAAATACAAGGAAGTCTCACTCGATTGAATTTGCTTTTGAGATAATGTAATTAACATTTCTCAATTAGAAGAGTGCAAGACACCCTTTTGAACGGACTTTGTAGAATTGAGTGAGAGAGCGAGAGCGATCATGGATTTGTATAGTTGGCTTGCACAACTTGTGCTAGGGGACCCCTTCTACCAGCAGCCTTTCATGACCAAGGTATTGCTTGCAAACTCCCACTTTACATTGATTAACGATTTAACACATTCTTTTTGTGCGTTAATTGGTTGATCTAAGATCCTAAACCCCATAACTGGATCGAAAAAATTGAACCAAAATGGACTGAACTGAAGAAAAAAATCGAATAGTAATTTTGGTTCAATTTTGGTTTTGACAAAAAATCAAACCGAATTAACCGAACCCACCCTACTATATGCTATTTTGAATGGTTTCATTATCCAAAGATATACGAAGACACATACATAAAACCAACCATTCTTTTTTGTTTGAATAAAACCAACCATTTTTCAAACCATCACATATACACTGTATTATAATATAAGTGATTAGATAGAACATTGTATGACGATGTTACGGTCACACTCACTTTTGTGGCCCCGACATAGAAGGTGGTATATAGTGGGTGAGAACTAGTGAACTAGTACAGAGAGGACCAAACTGTGGCCAACATAGAAGGTGGTTTAGGGTTGGCAACAAGTTGGGCAAACGAACAAATGGAGTCATCTTGATTTCCTTTTCATATAAATTTGTTTTGCCCATCCCACATGCGGAACTTGGAGCCTGCATTTGCTTGGTTTTCACTTCAAGTAGTGGAAGACATTGGGAGACCTCTATGGCAGCTGGAGGGTTTATCTCAGTTGGAAGGAATAGTGGATGTCCACATTGCAAAACCACACCCACCATTTTTGTATCAGAATATATGGAATATCGACATTGACCTCTCTCTCTGAGTCTCTTAAACTAAAGCAAATAATTGAGCACCAAATATCACATTATGCACCCTAGTCTAGTGATTAGGTAAATATGTAGCTCATCTAAGTTTTCCTCAAGCAAGAAAGGTCTCCCATCCTTAATTTATAGTTTGCCTTATCCACATTTGTAAATTTAGTGGTTAGTACCCACTGATTCTGTTGCCATATCCCACTCTTTTTGGAGATTTTGTGATGTGATTCATTTTTACAATTCTGCTTTTTTTTTTTTGCGCTCTTTCTCTTGTTTCTGTCTCGTAATTAGTATGTTGATTTATTGCAAACTTGTAACTTTACTACATCCTTCAACTAAATCATTTATAGGGAACAAATCGTGGTTCATATATTGTTTAGTGTCCCCAAGTTCTGTTTATATATATTTCTCCATTCTAACATGCAACATAAAAGTGCCCACCGGTTAGACGTGACATAAAGCAACGTTTATTAGAACATTGTACGTCACAAACAGAATTTCTAACATGCAACATAAAAGTGCCCACCGGTTAGACGTGGCATAAAGCAACGTTTATTAGAACATTGTATGTCACAAACAGAATTCACCTTAACTTTATTTATTTATTTTTTATTTGTAACACATCTATATTTTTACACTAGGGAGAGGGGGAGTTCGGCTAAACCACACAATAGGCAACCTAATTTGGTATATAATTCGTCATCCACAAGATTTGAACCTAAGACCTCTCACTTCTAAGTGAAGAGGAATACCACCAATAGACCGTAGTTCTGAGTGACAATTCACCTTCACTTTTAAGTAAGAAGTTTTAGATTTGAATCTCATAAAATGACGAATTCAATACTAATTTATTTCTCACTCATTAGTGTAAAAATATTATCTGTATAAGAAAAAGAAAAGAAAAAAAATCCCCTCGTACCTGCTTTAATACATTTTGTGGGCCTAACCCATAAACTTGTGATTTATCCAAAACTTTAAACTTTTGAAGCCCAAGAAGGCAAGCACAAATACAATAGGCAGAAAAGAAAAGGAAAAAAAAGATGGAGATGCAGGGGATCGAACCCTGTACCTCCCGCATGCAAAGCGGGCGCTCTACCATTTGAGCTACATCCCCATTTGATTACTTGAACCCAAATAGACATATAAGTAGATTATTAAATTCGGTAGGCCAGTTAGAAAAGCGTAATGGGCCGGTCCAACCCAGTGCGTATGAAGTATGTATAATCCGGTCGGACTCGAAAGGGTCCAACCCAAATCTACAGACAGTGGATTGGTAAGGCGAAGGCACGGAGACCTCATCGTCTTCTTCTTCTTCCTCTTTGGCGATTACAAAACACAGAAAGAAAGAAGAAAGCAGAACTACAACAACTGCAGAAGAAGGCAAAAGGAATAATGGCGTCAGTTTCAGCAATGGCGTGGTCGCCGTACCTTTCCACTCGAGCCTCCACACCCTGTGCTTCTCTCACATTCCTCACCGGCTCCACAACTAGGAAGAGCTCCGTGTCTCTCAGCGGTGGCGCCGCCGCGCGTTCCCCGTTGCTTCACTGCTCCTTCATCTCTTCCTCCTCTATCGCTTCCACTTCCGCCTTCTCAGGTAATTTACCTTCAACTGTTTTACTGTTACTCTGGATAAAAAAAATGGATGCTTGAAGTATTATTACTGTTTATTTGGGTGATTTTGGGAAATGGTTGTTTGTTCTTTTTTCCTAAGATGGTGAATTTATGCTTTTTCATTGAAATTTGTCTCTAAGTTGAAATGTAGGGTTTTTGTGGCTTAAATTTTGGTGGGTTTTATTTTTGTTGATTCATTTGGGTTTGAATTTGATAAGCTAATAGGTTGTACATTCACATTCCACTGTTTACTTGACTTCTGTTCAGTACTTTGTTTGGTTAGGTACTCTAGCTTCATGAAAGTAAATTTCTTGCTTACAATTTCCGTAGTTTTAGCAACGTAAGTAATTCGATTGCCAATCACAAGATGCTTTCCAGTTTACAGCATAGTCAATAGGGGATTGAATTGGTTAGCTAGGTACTTGATATGTGTTGTTTAGAGGAATGCGAGTTCTTTGTCAGTCGCAGGATGCCGATGCTTCCATGGTAATGAAACAAGTCGGTGCTTTTTGTGGTTTCTGAAAATTAAGCTGAAGAGGTCGTTAAACGATATTTAGTCGGGCCTTGAATTGATTAGAACTTGGTTTTTGATATGAAGGTTTATCTTTGGGTTTGGATTCGAGCTCTAGTGTGGAGGTTGGAAGAAGAAGAGGCTGTGGCTTAGTGGTGAGGGCCGGGAAGGCTGCCCTGTGTCTAACCAAGAGAAGTAGGTCCAGGAAATCCTTGGCTCGAACCCATGGATTCCGTAGGCGCATGAGAACAACTGGCGGGAGAGCAATGATGAAGCGGCGACGTGCTAAGGGGCGGAAGGTCCTCTGCACGAAGAGCAATCCCAGCAGCGGAAAACGTGCCTGATTGTGCCTTTTTCATGTTCAGTTTATTAGGTAAGTGCAATGCCATGTAATGTAATGATGTCTAATAGCCCATTCATGTTTATCTTATTAGTGTAATTTCATTGAGCATATTTTAAGCAAGTACAATATACAGGCATTTTTTTCACAGCCTGTGGGTTTTCTTGGTATTACTTATAGCCTATAGGCAAAGTGAAAAAGCTCACTTCACCCTTTGATTAATACATTACATAATTGGATCGGAAGCGTACATAGCGAGGCCACAAACACCTTCTGGGGCATCTTAGAAATACTTATAGCCTATAGGCAAAGTGAAAAAGGTCACTTCACCCTTTGATTAATACATTATATAATTGGATAGGACGCGTACGTAGCGATGCCACAAACACCTTCTGGGGCATCGGCGTTTCTAAGAATCTTCATGTAGCCATTCTCACCCCAACTTTCGGACCATGAGTTCTTGATTAACCAATAGGGGGTGTCATCTTCAGTTGTCCCATACCCAATGATGGTAACAGCGTGGTTCAATTGTGTCCCACAATTATCATCAGTGAACAGCCCGCCGGAATAGCTCCTAAAGGCTTGTGAGGCAACGATGCCAACGGAGACTGGTTGCATGGACACAGCCTTGAGCATATCGGTTTCACTGTTGGGAGTTACCTTTGCATAATTAGTTATCTTGGCAGCAACCTCTTTTGCCAGGTTCATATCACATGTTCCATCCACACCCTTGTATGGGTAAGTTTCTTCACTGGCAATTCCTCCGTTTTGTTGAATGTATTCAAAGGCTTTGGGCATGTCACCACCTTCGCAGCCAGAGTTACTTGTATCACAGTCCACAAGTTGTTGCTCAGACAGGCTGGTCAGTTTGCCAGTTTTGATTTCGGTAATCCCTTCGACTGTTGCCACTACAGAAAATGCCCAGCAACAACCTGCATGTATTCAAACAAACAGATATGAATTAATATCCGTAGGAAAGAATGCATGAAAAAGTAATTTAACATGTATATCTAAAAGTAAGCTTAGCCCTATATTAATATGCTGGTTGGTGCTCTTACCACAGATCCCTTGATCTTTTACAGGAGTAACAGCTCCTTGCTCCCCCCAGTCAATGCTTGGGGGAACATCCGTCAGGCTTAGGTTTTTGTACGTAAAAGGTGCGGATGGGGTTGATTCAGTGGGCTTCTTGAATCCAGTATGGTATCTAAGAAATTCTTCTTGGGTCATATCAGAAAATTGATTGACGCCTAGGCTGTACGTCTTCTTCCCTTCGCTGTTGAATTTCTCCACGAACCACATTGTTCTTGAATATGTGGAAACGCCTTTCCTTCTCTGCGCTGTCCTGGTAAACGCGCCCAAACTTTTCCATCCATTGCTCATGTTTTGCAGCAATGGAAGCTTCGTACAATGTGCGGGACGTGGCTTGAGATGCCAAGGTCCCCAAGGTGATGAGTATGGCAACAATTAAAATGTTTCTTTCAAAAGCCATTGCTCACTATCGACAATGCCTTTGATTTCAAGTTGTGATTGGTGTGAAGAAGCAAGCATGCTATCGCGGGTTTATATAGAAGACGATCAGAACCTCCTGTATGTGCACTTTGATGGAACTCTTGGGATGGGAGTGTCGAAGGGAGCCAAATATCTTGGAATATTTCATAAGAATGCGATTATGTTTTGTTTTCTACTGGGAGTTTCCACACAAAGATGTTTGAATGACTTAATCCGTCGATGAATCTAGGGTTGTCTATTGATCTGATGACTACAGGTCCTTGTCTATTTGCTGGAGTCTTTTTTGTTGCGAGTTATATATTAGTTAAAGTGTAAATGGTAGTTTATTGTCCCACATTGATAAAGTGCATATGTAATACCAATTGTAACTCTTATATATACTCTACTTTAGAGATTAATGAATATATAAGAAATTCCCAAATATTGTCATATATATTATGTGACTATATTCGTGATCCGTATATTGTGGTTGAAAAAATTATTGAGAGATCTTAGATTTAAACACAAGGATGCTATGAAACTTCATTGTGATAACAAGGCTGCTATTGAGATTTCTCATAATCCAGTGCAACATGATTGAACAAAACATATGGAGATTGATCGACATTTCAGCAAGAAACATGTGCTTATTAAGGTTGTGTCTAATAGTGTGTTTTCCAACTCGCTTGACAAGTTGGGCATGCGTGACATCTTTGCTCCAGCTTGAGGGAGAGTGTTGTGAGTTATATATTAGTTAAAGTGTAAATAGTAGTCTGTTGTCTCACATTGACGAAGTGCATATGTAATACCAATTGTAACTCATATATATACTCCACTTTGGAGATTAATGAATATATAAGAAATTCTCAAATATTGTCATATATATTTCTGGTATTTACCATGTTTAGTTTGACATTTTTGGCCATGCTACAATGGCTTCCCACCCAATTATAGATTGATCTTCTCGGCTTCACCTATACAGGCTATAATAAACTGTGTAGATTTAATTTTCTTCTTAAAATTGAAAAATGTTCGTCGATAAAAAGTGCTTGTATTTTGTATCTGATTGGCGAAACTAAAGACGGCATTAATTTTTTTAAAGAATATAATTAAGTGCATAGATTTAATTTTCTTCTCACTTAGGTATGGAATTTTATCTCAAAGTACCTCAATTCGTTAGACTTTAATTAGAATTTCATATTGTTCTTGCACTTGATGAAGTTGAAACTTGATATACGTTAGAGCACTTTTTATCAATTAGTTTAGCATAAAATAATTTAGAAGATATGCAAACCTCAAGACAATTAGTTTTGAAAAGGACACTTGATTACGTCAAGAACACTGTGGCTGCTAGTTTGGTAACTCTGAGTTGGAGGGCCACTGCATTGGCTTACCGTTTTTAGTACTTCAACTTCAAAAATCAACATCACAGACTGGAACGGAATTTTTACGTTCAAATTTGGCGAGCTGCCGGCAATTCCTTATGAACACGGTACACGGTTAAGGACTGCAGACTGTAAAACTTGGAGTCATCACCATTCATGGCGACTAAAAGCCAGAAAGCAGAAACTCCGGCAAATAGACAAGTTGTGATTGGTGTGAAGAAGCAAGCATGCTATCGCGGGTGTATATAGAAGACGATCAGAACCTCCTGTATGTGCACTTTGATGGAACTCTTGGGATGGGAGTGTCGAAGGGAGCCAAATATCTTGGAATATTTCATAAGAATGCGATTATGTTTTGTTTTCTACTGGGAGTTTCCACACAAAGATGTTTGAATGACTTAATCCATCGATGAAGCTAGGGTTGTCTATTGATCTGATGACTACAGGTCCTTGTCTATTTGCTGGAGTCTTTTCTGTTGTGAGTTACATATTAGTTAAAGTGTAAATAGTAGTTTATTGTCTCACATTGATAAAGTGCATATGTAATACCAATTGTAACTCCTATATATACTCTACTTTGGAGATTAATGAATATGTAAGAAATTCCCAAATATTGTCATACATGTTATGTGACTATATTCGTGATCCGTATATTGTGGTTGAAAAAATTGTTAAGAGATCTTAGATTTAAACCCAAGGGTGCTATGAAACTCCATTGTAATAACAAGGCTGCTATTGAGATTGCTCATAATCCAGTGCAACATGATTGAACAAAACATATGGAGATTGATCGACATTTCAGCAAGAAACATGTGCTTACTAAGGCTGTGTCTAATAGTGTGTTTTCCAACTCACTTGACAAGTTGGGCATGCGTGACATCTTTGCTCCAACTTGAGGGGGAGTGTTGCAAGTTATATATTAGTTAAAGTGCAAATAGTAGTCAGTTGTCTCACATTGACGAAGTGTATATGTAATACTAATTGTAACTCCTACATATACTCTACTTTGGAGATTAATGAATATATAAGAAATTCTCAAATATTGTCATATATAATTTTGGTATTTACCATGTTTAGTTTGACATTTTTGGCCATGCTACAATGACTTCCTACCCAATTATAGATTGATCTTCTCGGCTTCACCTATACAGGCTATAATAAACTGTGTAGATTTAATTTTCTTCTTAAAATTGAAAAATGTTCGTCGATAAAAAGTGCTTGTATTTTGTATCTGATTGGCGAAACTAAAAACGGCATTAATTTTTTTAAAGAATATAATTAAGTGCATAGATTTAATTTTCTCCTCACATAGGTATGGAATTTTATCTTAAAGTACCTCAATTCGTTAGACTCTAATAGAATTTCATATTGTTCTTGCACTTGATGAATTTGAAACTTGATATACGTTAGAGCACCTTTTATCAATTAGTTTAGCATAAAATAATTTAGAAAATATGCAAACCTCAAGACAAATAGTTTTGAAAAGGACACTTAATTACTTCAAGAACACTATGACTGCTAGTTTGGCAACTCTGAGTTGGAGGGCCACTGCATTGGCTTACCATTGTTAGTACTTCAACTTCAAAAATCAACATCACAGACTGGAACGGAATTTTTACGTTCAAATTTGGCGAGCTGCCGGCAATTCCTTATGAACACGGTACACGGTTAAGGACTGCAGACTGTAAAACTTGGAGTCATCACCATTCATGGCGACTAAAAGCCAGAAAGCAGAAACTCCGGCAAATAGACAAGGACCTGTAGTCATCAGATCAATAGACAACCCTGGATTCATCGATTGGTTGAGTCATTCAAACTTCTTTGTGTAGAAACTTCCCAGAGAAAACAAAACAAGAATCACATTCAGGCCAGACTGATTGATAAAAATTTTGTTGTGGTCATCAACTTCTTATCAATGTTCTTGGACCACAGCAAATTTTTTATCAATCAGTCTGGCCTGAATGAGATTCTTGTTTTGTTTTCTCTGGGGAGTTTCTACCCAAAGAAGTTTGAATGACTCAATCAATCGATGAATCCAGGGCTGTCTATTGATCTGATGACTACAGGTCCTTGTCTATTTGCCGGAGTCTCTGCTTTCTGGCTTTTAGTCGTCATGAATGGTGCTGATGACTCCAAGTTTTACAGTCTGCAGTCCTTAACCGTGTACCGTGTTCATAAGGAATTGCCGGCAGCTCGCCAAATTTGAACGTAAAAATTCCATTCCAGTCTGTGATGTTGATTTTTGAAGTTGAAGTACTGATGGTAAGCCAATGCAGTGGCCCTCCAACTCAGAGTTGCAAAACTAGCAGTCATAGTGTTCTTGACGTAATTAAGTGTCCTTTGCAAAACTAATTGTCTTGAGGTTTGCATATCTTCTAAATTATTTTATGCTATATGAAATTCTAATTAAAGTCTAGCGAATTAAGGTATTTTGAGATAAAATTCCATACCTAAGTGAGAAGAAAATTAAATCTATGCACTTAATTATATTCTTTAAAAAAATTAATGCCGTCTTTAGTTTCGCCAATTAAATACAAAATACAAGCACTTTTTATCGACGAACATTTTTCAATTTTAAGAAGAAAATAAAATCTACACAATTTATTATAGCTTGTATAGGTGAAGCCGAGAAGATCAATCTATAATTGGGTAGGAAGCCATTGTAGCATGCGCAAAAATGTCAAACTAAACATGGTAAATACCATAAATATATATGACAATATTTGAGAATTTTTTATATATTTATTAATCTCCAAAGTGGAGTATATATATGAGTTACAATTGGTATTACATATGCACTTCGTCAAGTTGGAGCAAAGTTGTCACGCATGCCCAACTTGTCAAGCGAGTTGGAAAACACACTATTAGACACAGCCTTAGTAAGTACATCAGTGAGTTGATCTTCAAATCCCACAAACGGAAACATAATAATTACAGCATCCAATTTTTCCTTGATGAAATGTCGATCAATCTCCATATGCTTTGTTCGATCATGTTGCACTGGATTATGAACAATCTCAATAGCAACCTTGTTATCACAATAGAGTTTCATAGCACCTTGGGTTTAAATCCAAGATCTCTCAACAATTTTTTCAACCACAACAACTCACATACACTATGAGACATACCACGAAACTCAGCTTCAGCACTTGACCTAGCCACCACTTTTTGTTTCTTGCTTCTCCAAGTAACTAGATTACCACCCACAAACGTAAAGTGTAAGATCCCACATCGCCCGGGAGTGAGGAGGTGATGTGCCTTATATGTACATACCCACCTCCCTATAGTGAGACGCGTTTTGGGTGGAAGCCCAAGAACAAATCTGTGAGGGCGCGGCTCAAAGCGGATAATATCTTACTATGCGGACTGGGTCCGGGATGTGATAATTTGGTATCAGAGCCACTCCTCGGCCGGAAATGTGCCGACGAGGACGTCGGCCCCCTAAGGGGGTGGATTGTAATATCCCACATCACTCGAGGGAGACGAGGTGATGTGCCTTATATGTACATACTTACCTCCCTATAGTGAGATGCATTTTGGGTGGAAACCCAAGAACAAATCCATGAGGGCGTGGCCCAAAGCGGACAATATCTTACTATGTAGACTGAGTCCAAAATGTGACAATTTGGTATCAGAGCCACTCCCCGGCCGGAAGTATGCCGACGATGACATCGGGCCCCTAAGGGGGTGCATTGTAAGATCCCACATCGCCCGGGGGGGAGAGGAGGTGATGTGCTTTATATGTACATTCCCACCTCTCTATAGTGAGAAGCTTTTTGGGTGAAAGCCCAAGAACAAATCCGTGAGGGCGTGGCCCAAAGCGGACAATATCTTACTATACAGACTGAGTCCGGGATGTGACATAAAGTATTTAGATGCAGATTATCGATCAGTGATAGAACCTGCCCAATCTGCATCTGTATACCCTTAGACATTCAAATGACCATTCTTGGAGAAAATCAAGCCTATGCCAGGAGCCATCTTCAAGTACCTCAAAATACGGATTACTGCATCCATATGAGCTTCACTAGGTGAGTGCATAAACTGACTTACCATACTAATTGCATAAGCAATGTCAGAACGAGTGTGAGACAAATAAATTAATCTCCCCACAAGCCTCTGATACAGTTCCTTATGAGTAGGAACTTGATTTGGAAATAAGCCCAGATGATGATTCTGCTCAATCGGAGTATCAATAGGTTTGCAATTTAGCATACCTGTTTTAGCTAACAAATCAAGAACATACTTCCATTGAGACAAAAAAAATACCATGCTTGCATCGGGCAACCTCGATTCTAAGAAAATACTTCAATTCACCCAATTCTTTCATCTCAAATTAAGTAGCTAGGTACTTTTGAAGGCGTTGTATCTCTTTTTTGATCATCACCAGTCACTATCATGTCATCAACATAAATAATCAATGCAGTTAGGTAGGCACATACACAATACACCCAAACACCTTCGGAGGAAGTTTTGATACAGAAACAAGAGAAACATGTTTTTGTAGCACATCAAGGGTGTCTGAAAATCAAGAACCCTACTTGTAACACGATTTGTCAAATACACAGCAGCCAAAACAACATGACCCCACAAATGATTAATAATTTCGAACAAACTGACCATTTGTAAAAGGGGTGTGATATCCACACACCCCTTTTTACTTCTCTCACACATTTTTGGATTTCGGTCGTCGGATCAGATGAATTGAAGAAGATCTAACGGATAGAAAGTAATAGGGGTGTGTGAGAAGTAAAAAGGGGTGTGTGGATAGCACACCCCTTTGTAAAACAATATATTCATGAAACTCAATGTAGGACTTATATTTCAAATTGCCCGAACCTGTTTAGGTGAGGAACCCATCGAGCTCCTGGCAGAACCTTGTGCAATCAACAGCTTTGACATAGACCGGCAATATCCTTCTGTAAGTAGAAATTCCACCAATTTCTCTCTATATTCTGTGAATACATGAGGTTTTCTGGCTTTTTTAATGTGTGATCTGTTAATAAAAGAAAAACGTGCTTTAATAAGTGTAAAAAGTTACATTGCTTAGCAATTCCACGTTTTGCTGCACAGGATGTGATATGTAGTTTGGAGTGGGAATCTATAGCCATCTTGACAAGGCCATGACATCCAGAAATGCACATGTTCAGAGTTCAATATGAAAGCGCAGCTCGCCTAATTTAAGAAGATCAAGGAATGAAACTCCGCTAAAAAATGAGGTATGAAACAAGTTGCTGATAATGTTTAAGCCACAGTTTTTTTTCGGTTGCTGAAATCTAGTTACCAAAGCAAAGGTGTTGCTAGTGTTAGTCATCATCTGTGTCCGTTACTCGACTCAGTGTACCATTACGTGGAAATGAGACTGGGTTATTATCCATTATATACTCAAAGAATTGGGCTTAAATTTCGTGTTTGCTTGGAAACCTTGTAATTTACTTATTTTGGTACAAAGGCACAGGAGAACCCGTCGGGGATATATCCTTACGAGTCTACAACACTCTACATGATGCCGTTGCCACCACACAAACCCACCAAGGCAACCTTTGTAAAAAAGCAAAGGGAATCTCTCCCTCTCCCACTTGATTTTCCTTTGAAAATAAGACCTGATTACAGTATATGCATTTATATAATATATGTATATATATATGCGACTTACACGTTTTAAATATATTTATATGCGTAAATTGACAAAAGTAAAGTTAAATATTTGAAGTAAATGAATAATCTTAGATCATGCTAGAAGAAATCCTTCATAAACTAATTAAACCAGCTGAATTCACATAATAAAATCGGTTTCTATAGAATTTATATTAAGAATAGAGAAAATAATATTTAATAAATAATTGATTGAATCACATTATTGCTAACCCATTGTGAGACTAAGCCCACCCCAAAAATTGGTATCCATTTTTCATGATATTATGCATGGACCAAATATATCATCACATTCCCCTTAGTGTAGATAATATTGTTTGTTTAGAAGAAGAAAAAATAATCATTTAACAATTAATTTAATCACATTATTATCCGCGTGTGAAAAACCTTTTTATAAAGAAAATAATATTTAATAAACAATTGATTGAATCATATTATTACAAGCTTATTGTAAGGTACTATTTAAAAAAAAGGCTTGACTAATTTATCACTGGCACTACTCGCCTCTTAAGATATTTTGAACACAATATTCATGATTTTCCTTATTTTTTATTATATTTTTCTTTTCCCTCCATGTGGGCACCATCAACTTTCACTCATCCTTTCATTTTTTATTCTTTTCTCTCTTCTCACTAATATTTATATTATATTTTAGGGTAAATTACAAAAAATTACCTCAATTATTGGGTCGAAAACAGTTTCATACCTCATCTTTAAAAAGTTTCAATGTCATACATTTGCTTACGAATTTGTTTCAATGTCATACCTCCCGTCAGTTGACTGTCAATTTCTCAGTTAAATGCTGACGTGGCATACTTTTTATTAAAAAATTATTAAAAATATTTAAAATATTAATTTTTTAAAAAAAGTTTTTTTTCATTTTTTTTTCTTCTTCTTCGGCGCTACCTTTTTTTTTTTCTTCTTCTCGGGTAGCAGGCGCTACCCTTTTTTTTTTTTTTTTTTCTTCTTCTTCTTCTTCTCCTCCTCCTCCTCCTCCTCTTTCTTCTTCGAGTTACAGGCTACAGTTTTTTTTTTCCTTCTTCTTCTTCTTCTTCTCCTCCTCCTCATTCTTCTTCTTCTTCTTCTCGGGTAACAGGCGCTACCCTCTTTTTTTTCTTCTTCTTTTTCTTCTTCTTCTTCTTCTTCTTCTCCTTCTTCTTCGGGTTGCAGGCTACAGTTTTTTTTTTCCTTCTTCCTTTTCTTCTTCTTCTTCTTCTTCTCCTCCTCCTTCTTCTTCGGGTTGCAGGCTACAGCTTTTTTTAAATATATATATATATTTAATTAATATTTTAAATATTTTTTTAAGTTTTTAATAATTTTTTAATAATTTTTTAATAAAAAGTATGTCACGTCAGCATTTAACTGAGGAATTGACAGTTAACTAACGGGAGGTATGACATTGAAACAAATTCGTAAGCAAAGGTATGACATTGAAATTTTTTAAAGATGAGGTCTGAAACTGTTTGCGACCAATAGTTGAGGTAGTTTTTTGTAATTTACCCTATATTTTATGATGACCAAATTTGAGCGCGTGTAGAAGGAATTTTTGAATCAAGGCATGCTACGCGCGACTTACACGTTTTAAATGTATTTATATGAGTAAATTGACAAAAGGAAAGTCAAATATTTGAAGTAAATAAATAGTTTTAGATCATGCTAGAAGAAAACCCTCATAAACTAGTTAAAGCAGCTGAATTCACATAATAAAATCAATTTCTATAGAATTTACATTAAGAATAGAGAAAATACTATTTAATAAACAATTGATAGGATCACATTATTGCTAGCCCATTGTGAGGCTAAGTCCACCCTCACCCTTTAGTGTAGATAATATCGTTTGTTAAAAAAAAACAATCATTTGACAATTAATTTAATCACATTATTATTCGCGTGCGAAATACTTGTTTAGAAAGAAAATAATATTTAATAAACAACTGATTGAATCACATTATTGCTAGCCTATTGTAAGGTACTAATTTTAAAATTAAAAAAAAAACTTTACTATTTTATCACCGGCACTACGTTTTGGGCCCCAACCACGCCCTCACAGTTTTGTTTCTCGGAACTCACGAGCAACTTTCCAGTGGGTCACCCATCATGGGAGTGCTCTAGCCCTCTTCTCGCTTAACTTACATTTAAGGATCACTCCCTTGGGCAATGTGGGATCTCACAATCCACTCCCTTTAGGGGCCCGACGTCCGACGTCCTTGTCGGCACACTTCCGGCCATGGATTGGCTTTGATACCAAATTGCCACATCCCGGCCCGGGCTCGACTCCGTCGTAACACAATTTTGTCCGCTTTGGGCCCTGACCACACCCTCACGGTTTTGTTTTTGGGAACTCACGCGAGAACTTCTCAGTGGGTCACCCATCATGGGATTGTTCTCGCCCGAACTCACTTAAATTTAGAGTTCCGATGAACTCCAAAGCCAATGAGCTCCCAAAAGGCCTTGTGCTATATGGAGGTGGGCATGTACATATAAGGCATAAAGGTTCCTCTCTCCCGGACGATGTGTTATCTCACAGATGCTGTCAAAAGATTGCTTTGCTATGGAAGATGTACCTCATGAAAAATGAAACTCGTGAACAGAAACCAATAGCCCCATGAAGATTAATTATGCTTGCTCCATTGAGCTCCGTCCTTGGACTACCGTGAGATTTGTAGTCGCGTATCTGCCTATCACATCAGCAAGGGCTTGTATTAACGGCTTTGGCTCGAATACCACACCAACTTTTGGATCACGTGTGGAATTGACAACGATCTGCAAAAGGTCATTCGAGTCTGAGCTTTGATATTCAGGTAACGAAACAAACATATTCACGGCCATCAAGCCAGTCTAAAAAAGTGAAACTTTTAAGTTATGGAACCAACAGAAAGAGCATTTGGACTCTGCCCAGAAGAGAATTTAGAAGTGTACATACCACATTAAAGATTCCTTGGGCAGCCAAGCGTTGAACATCTACAAATCTCACCACCTTTGGGAACTAATACGGTATTGAGGTATTGACCGGGCTGCATTGAAACAGAAACTAGTCACAAATTACACTACATGTTCCCTATATAAATAAATGACGATGCATCTAATAGTCGTGCACTGGTTTCAGAGGAAAATCACGGCTGAAAAGCCACTAACTTACAAGGTTTTCAAGACTCTTATGAGGATTTCCACATGTTCTATTTAGTTTATCTGTAATAGCAGTTACAAAGCACGAAGCTGAAAATCCACTTTTCTCTCGATCACGGGTACCATTTAACAAAAGCACCTATCATCGGAACAAATTGAATCAACTCAACATGTAACTTGACATGGAAAATAAACAATGTGTTCGTTAATATCTATCAGGCGAATCTGGAGTATTAGTATATCAGGTAACATGTAACTCAAAAGTGTGATGAATTGGCACCTTCGGGCAGGACTTAGAAGATATAATCTCCCCAATGCCAATCAATACCTAAAGAATGCGGTATAGCAAATGAAAATTATGAGTATAAAGGTTTCTCACATCTGGAAAAATATTACCCGAAAAAAAAAAAATGTTACCAGTGATGGGCAAATACAAGTGAAGAGGGATCCCATGGCATAAACCACGCAGTCCACATTACGTAACTGATCCAGGAAAACTGGGTTTGCAGCAGGGAAGACCTAGTCAATGAGGAAACCATTGGAATTAGTTACGATTTCAGAAGATGCAGAAGCGTATATACACAACCATGTGCATTTCATGGCATATGCGAGCATTCAATCCTTAGAGAACAAGTTTTGGCCCTTACTTGACATGTAGAATACCTGCTTTATTCTCGAAGCAAGTGCTGGAAATGAAGAGCTTCCCTGCCCACAGTAAGCATCACTTTTAATATATGAGAAGTTGCGTCTAGTTCTGCCATTAATTTTTGAACAAAATGCAAATCTCAACAGCACCACATGGTTTTGTACAAGGAATGAAACATTATAAAAGATACTGCGTATGTGTTCTCAGGAAAAAAGTTAAACCATCAGAACAATCCTAAAAGAAAACCAAAAGATCGAGACTTCCAGATCATGAAAACCATATCAGCCCTTACTGACAGGTTCCCTATATCCCTTGGATGGATGAGAAATTTCGTTCTGGCCTCGTATTATAGTTCCTTCCTAGACATAAACAGCACAAAAAGGAATTCAGCACGATTGAATGGCAGAATCTTGCAAATTATACTAGCTGCTTGAATTGATGATGAAAAAAGGAAAGAACACAATAAAAAATTGAACATTTTCTTAAGGAAACTATAAATTCCAGAACACTCACGTAACGTTACACATGTACGATTTATCAACCATGGTTCCATAGTAAGCCAATACCATCTTAAAAATCATATTCATACACACGTCAATTAGGGATGGGCAACGATTATGGTGGGCGGGTAACCGCGGTTATTTACCTATAACTGTTTATGCTCATACCTGTATACCCGTTTATCCATTAGGTAATTGTCTAAACAGTTATACCTATACTCATAACCGTTTATAAATGGTTAACTATATCCATAACCGCATACCCATTTAACCGTGACCATTTAATACTCGTTTACCCATTTACCTTTTTTAATCCGTTTATCTTTTCTTTTTCTTTTTTTACCATTTCCCCTTTTTCATCCGTTTACATGTTTTTTAGCAACTTGAAAATTTTTTAAAAAAAAATTGTCATAATTTTCTTTTCTTTTTTGACAATTAAACACCGTTATAGGTACATTCATCGTACATTTCCGTATTTTAATTTTTTTTAGTTCTTATACCATTCCAATAATTAAAATAATAGTTTACGGACAATATTTCTAATTGTTACTGTTTGGACCCAAATTTACACCATCGGGCCGAGTAATCGAGGCCGTTGAGTAAGGATGGCTCCCGACCGTCGAATGAAGAAGTGTGGATAATTTTGTTATTAAAGGATAATATTATGGTTTTTATCATAATATTTATCTTTTAGTAATGATTTATCTTGACATTTTCTTATGAAAATAATTATATTTCCAAGCAAGCAGTACAGTTCAAATGGACTTGGGATTCTGGTTATGGGATTGGAGCAACATGATGGGATTAATTATCATTAATTAAATAGGGTAATGCAATTGTATGCATTATCACATATATGGAAGATATGGATTGCATGCAAAAAATGGGGATGTGCCACGTGAGTTATACCATGTAGGAGATAAGGATGGCAAACCATGAATTATTGGAATTGTTTCCCAAAGGTTATCATGCATGCACGTGGTCAAGAATTTGGATTTTTGGCATCAATTCAGGTTGTGATAATTATTAGCAAGGGGATGGCTTACCAAGGGTTAAAATGTGGCGGTGATATCGCATATTAGCACGGGGAGGAGGTAGCAGAGTTATAATTGGAGTCCACAAAATTATCAACTGCGTACTCGGCCCTATAAATACAGGATACCATGCAACATTCAAGGGACCTCCAACACAACACACAAATCTGCCATGCGCAATTTCTCGCTCTACGCGAAACCTCTCAACACCCTTGAGATTTTTTTATTTCCTTTTTCGCCGACACACCTTCAGTTTGGATAAACAGCACTGTGAAGGCAACCGGTGGTATCTTCAGTTTTGATAAACAGCACTACCGTCGTAGAATCAGCCGACCTCGGAACACCTTCAGTTTGGATAAACAGCACTGCGTCGAGGCCGACTGATTATCTATCCAAGTCTCAGTCAAGAAGGATTTTCGAATCTTTTTTGGCAGAGGTCTTCTCATTAGCCTTTTCGGCGAAGTGAGGTGTTACCAGGTTACTACATTCGGCACATTGAAAGCCGAATTTGATATTGAACTTCGTAAAAATAGCAACCTTGTCTTCAGGCTCTAGAACCCAAAGGCCGAGACGTGTTCCTTCCTCGGCCGCAATCGCAAGACGTAGAAGTCAGCAGCGCGCTCAACGCAACATCAACACATTTTACTCCTCGGCCGAGCTCGGCCGACGAGTTGGCACGCCCCGCACACATTTGAAGGACGTAGTTAGCTTACTAATTACTCGGCCTGCGCGTCACGTGGGCTAGGTGATTTTTGTAGTCAACAGTTACCAATGAAGGTAATATAATATTTGCTAAGTATTCTTGGGTTACAAAAATTGTTTAGAAGACAATATTCTTGGGTTATTTAACCCATAATGTAAAGTATTAACATAATATATATATATAATGAACTACATTATATTATAATTAGCTATATAAACCATACACTATAGTCAATAACATTGATCTAAGTTTTGTCTGATAGAGAACATGGTTTGTGTTAATTTTATATATATATAATAAATGGGTAAACAGTTACCCCGTTTATAACCGCAGTTAAAACCAATAACCACCCATTTAAATTTCACGGGTAAACGGTTATACCCATAACTATTTATTTATCTAAACGGCTACCCATAACCGTAACCATGAAGTTTAAATGAGCGGGTAACCGCTGTTATCCATAACCGCAAGTATTTTGCCTATCCCTAGTCGTATGCTTCAAAATAAAATTATATGACTAATAATTTGTACATATAAATATATTATGTAAAACCGTGATGGCTATGTCTCGGCACATAAGCATATATATGTTACCGACATAATCAATATGCACTTGTAATTAGTATAGTGTAAAAAATAAAACGATGCATGTTGGCTAGTGCCAAACATTGCATGGCTTGCCCAAAAGGTTTATGTAGGCTTGTATTAAAAAGTGGAGTAATAGAAATATAAGTTATTGAGCACATCATATAGGTTTTATGCTACATAAATTATGTATTATAGGCAATAGCATTGATCTAAGTTTTGTTCGATAGGAAACATGATTTGTGTTAATTTTACATATATAAAATAAATGGATAAACGGTTACTCGTTTATAACCGCGGTTAATACCCATAACTGCTCATTTAAATTTTGTGGGTAAACAGTTATACCCATAACCGTTTATATATATTAAACGGTTACCCATAACCGTTTATATATATTAAACGGTTACCCATAACCGTAACTGTTTAATTTAAATGGGCGGGTAACCGCGGTCACCCATAACCAATGGGTATTTGCCCATCCCTATCCCATAACTCACCCTAACGTTAGCCTGTCGATGGTAGAAATCACTGGGAGGACAAGACTTTCTGAGGGGATATCTGACACACGAGAAAACAAAAAAATTGCAGCATCTAAGGACCGAAAAAATGTCCATGCTCCTGCAAAGAAGAAATTCCCAATGCTGCAAAGACTTCTGGCATGTTTACGTACTCGTAATCGGAATCAATTTATGAAATTGGATTCTGATTATAGGATATACCTTTGTTTACGTAATCTTGGAGAATCAAAATGCATGTGGTCCACACGCATTAAGGAATCCAACTCCTAATTTTGGAGGAATTGGACTTCCTACATACGAAAGGTACTTCAATTCCTTGTGACTTGAGGAATCTGGAATGGATTTTATTTACCAATTATGCCCTCACTTGTTTTTTATTATCCCAACATTGTCTTTCATTTGACACTCATTATGCAATCTTTTAATAAATAAATAAAACCTATTTATATATTTTTATATAGATGAATTTTATTATATAAATTTAATTCAATTAATTAGTATGAAAATAATTTATTTATGTAAGGGTAATTTAGTAATCAAACTAGTTTACATTCCAATTGAAGTGAATTAATAAATAATTTATATAGATTCAACATCATCCCTGTCATCTTTTAATAAATAAATAAAATCTATTTATATATAGATGAATTTTATTATATAAATTAAATTAAATTAATTAGTGTGAAAATAATTTATTTATGTAAGGGCAATATGGTAATCAACCGAGTTTTCATACTGATTGAAGTGAATTAGTGAACAACTTATATGGACTCAACATCATTCCTACTCCGATTCTAGACAGTTTTATTAAACAACTTCAACAAGAAGCTGATTCTGATTCCACCTCATTTCAATTCCTCCTCAATTTAATTTCTCCCAATTTGATAAAGGATTAGTAAACGCGCTCTTAGTTAAACGAAGTGGATTACTGAATTCCATTTAAGCACCAGAAAGCAACAAAACAGAAATACACCAAGTCATAGCCATGCGAAGACTTCACACCTGCCATTACTGAAGCAAAATGATTCATCTGATCGCCGGAGAAACTGAATTTGAAATAGACAATTGAAGAAAGTTCAGGAGAGTTGAGCATATAAACGAAATAAAACTACATAGTTTAGGCTCTCTCGCCCGATAACTCACTTGATTCTGAAAATAAGCCAGAAAAGCTCGAATGGTTTCCCTGAATGGTTTCGATACTCCCGTCCATAGGGAATGTTCTCCTTCCACAATATCATACCTGCCAAATTCTCAATTCAGCAGACTGTTACTCAATGCCCCACCACAGTACCACCTACCAAGTAAATAAGGATAATTTAGGATAACAGAATAACAAATAACCTAGAAATGACGAACATACAAGAAAGTACAAACCCCATTTGCTAAAAAGATAGGTTTTTTCTTTGTTTTTCACCGTTAATAAATCCAAGGATCGAAAATTTGCAATGCCTAACGTCATTTATAATGCAAAATGTCAATAAATAGCAGTAAAATCACTAAAATGGTAGAAGAACATTGCCGTTCGGATTTGGCCTGCCGCGGATCGAGCGGTAACCGGTGGCCAAGCAATCTATGGACGACCACCGCCTCGGAAGTGCTCTTATCAGCCAATCTCAAGCATCTCGACCGTATGTCTCCGACAGCGGGACCGCCTAATACACAACCACAAGAAATAAGAAAAGTAATTCCCCAGATACAGAACAAACAATAGAAAATGAAGACCGGAATTACCAAGAACGCGGACAATCTCCGCCGTGCTTCCGCCGTCGTCGGAAACAGGAAGGACATGGGAGACGCGAGTGGTGAAACTCTTGAGTTCCTCGACGACGCAGTTGAAGGCGGTCCCGCCTTAGAAGACGAGCAAGGAAGGCTTGGGAGGGGTAGGGTCCGTAGGGATGGGGATTGGTGGGGAGGAGGAGCAGCGGAGGTGGTTTGGGCTTTGGGAGCGGAGGGCAGACGTGGTGGAATGAGATTTGAGGGGGAATTGGGGGCAGTGAGAGTGATAAGAAGCAGAGAGGGACAGGGACCCAACCAACTGTTCGCAACATTCCCGCGTCGTTCCGAGCGCACTTTTCTTTTTTATCTATTTTGGAGGCAATCTCCCAATCATGTGAATTTGAAACGTTACAATTCATGTGAATTTTGAAAAATGTTTATAAATGACTGAAAATACTTTTATTGAAATGCTTGTGAAACCTTTAAGTAGACTTTGGAAAAACACTTGAAATATTTCATGCAAGAAACATATATTTGATGATTCTTCCAAAGAGCACTGTAAGTGCTTTTGTGATGCAGAAAAACACCGAGGAGACGAGGATAGAACCTGTGATTCATTGGTTGATCTAAGATCCTAAACCCCATAACTAAAGAAAAAAATCGAAGAAAACTAAATCGAATAGTAATTTTGGTTCAATTTCGGTTTTGACAAAAAATAAAACCGAATTAACCGAACCCACCCTACTATATGCTATTTTGAATGGTTTCATTATCCAAAGATATACGAAGACACATACATAAAACCAACCATTCTTTTTTGTTTGAATAAAACCAACAATTTTTCAAACCATCACATATACACTATATTATAAGTGATTAGATAGAACATTGTATGACGATGTTACGGTCACACTTACCTTTGTGGCCCCGACATAGAAGGTGGCATATAGTGGGTGAGAACTAGTGAACTAGTACAGAGAGGACCAAACTGCGGCCAACATAGAAGGTGGTTTAGGGTTGGCAACAAGTTGGGCAAACGAACAAATGGAGTCCCACTTGATTTCCTTTTCATATAAATTTGTTTTGCCCATCCCACATGCGGAACTTGGAGCCTGCATTTGCTTGGTTTTCACTGCAAGTAGTGGAAGACATTGGGAGACCTCTATGGCAGCTGGAGGGTTTATCTCAGTTGGAAGGAATAGTGGATGTCCACATTGCAAAACCACACCCACCATTTTTGTATCAGAATATATGGAATATTGACATTGACTTCTCTCTCTGAGTCTCTTAAACTAAAGCAAATAATTGAGTACCAAATATCACATTATGCACCCTAGTCTAGTGATTAGGTAAATATGTAGCTCATCTAAGTTTTCCTCAAGCAAGAAAGGTCTCCCATCCTTAATTTATAGTTTGCCTTATCCACATTTGTAAATTTAGTGGTTAGTACCCACTGATTCTGTTGCCATATCCCACTCTTTTTGGAGATTTTGTGATGCGATTCATTTTTACAATTCTGCTTTTTTTTTTTTTGCGCTCTTTCTCTTGTTTCTGTCTCGTAATTAGTATGTTGATTTATTGCAGACTTGTAACTTTACTACATCCTTCAACTAAATCATTTATAGGGAACAAATCGTGGTTCATATATTGTTTAGTGTCCCCAAGTTCTGTTTATATATATTTCTCCATTCTAACATGCAACATAAAAGTGCCCACCGGTTAGACGTGACATAAAGCAACGTTTATTAGAACATTGTACGTCACAAACAGAATTTCTAACATGCAACATAAAAGTGCCCACCGGTTAGGCGTGGCATAAAGCAACGTTTATTAGAACATTGTATGTCACAAACAGAATTCACCTTAACTTTATTTATTTATTTTTTATTTGTAACACATCGATATTTTTACACTAGGGAGATGAGGAGTTCGGCTAAACCACACAATAGGCAACCTAATTTGGTATATAATTCGCCATCCACAAGATTTGAACCTAAGACCTCTCACTTCCAAGTGAAGAGGAATACCACCAATAGACCGTAGTTCTGAGTGACAATTCACCTTCACTTTTAAGTAAGAAGTTTTAGATTTGAATCTCATAAAATGACGAATTCAATACTAATTTATTTCTCACTCATTAGTGTAAAAATATTATCTGTATAAGAAAAAGAAAAGAAAAAAAAAAATCCCCTCGTACCTGCTTTAATACATTTTGTGGGCCTAACCCATAAACTTGTGATTTGTCCAAAACTTTAAACTTTTGAAGCCCAAGAAGGCAAGCACAAATACAATAGGCAGAAAAGAAAAGGAATAAAAAGATGGAGATGCAGGGGATCGAACCCTGTACCTCCCGCATGCAAAGCGGGCGCTCTACCATTTGAGCTACATCCCCATTTGATTACTTGAACCCAAATAGACAGATAAGTAGATTATTAAATTCGGTAGGCCAGTTAGAAAAGCGTAATGGGCCGGTCCAACCCAGTGCGTATGAAGTATGTATAATCCGGTCGGACTCCAAAGGGTCCAACCCAAATCTACAGACAGTGGATTGGATAAGGCGAAGGCACGGAGACCTCGTCATCTTCTTCTTCTTCCTCTTTGGCGATTACAAAACGCAGAAAGAAAGAAGAAAGAAGAAAGCAGAACTACAACAACTGCAGAAGAAGGCAAAAGGAATAATGGCGTCAGTTTCAGCAATGGCGTGGTCGCCGTACCTTTCCACTCGAGCCTCCACACCCTGTGCTTCTCTCACATTCCTCACCGGCTCCACAACTAGGAAGAGCTCCGTGTCTCTCAGCGGTGGCGCCGCCGCGCGTTCCCCGTTGCTTCACTGCTCCTTCATCTCCTCCTCCTCTATCGCTTCCACTTCCGCCTTCTCAGGTAATTTACCTTCAACTGTTTTACTGTTACTCTGGATAAAAAAATGGATGCTTGAAGTATTATTACTGTTTATTTGGGTGATTTTGGGAAATGGGTGTTTGTTCTTTTTTCCTAAGATGGTGAATTTATGCTTTTTCATTGAAATTTGTCTCCAAGTTGAAATGTAGGGTTTTTGTGGCTTAAATTTTGGTGGGTTTTATTTTTGTTGATTCATTTGGGTTTGAATTTGATAAGCTAATAGGTTGTACATTCACATTCCACTGTTTACTTGACTTCTGTTCAGTACTTTGTTTGGTTAGGTACTCTAGCTTCATGAAAGTAAATTTCTTGCTTACAATTTCCGTAGTTTTAGCAACGTAAGTACTTCGATTGCCAATCACAAGATGCTTTCCAGTTTACAGCATAGTGAATAGGGGATTGAAATGGTTAGCTAGGTACTTGATATGTGTTGTTTAGAGGAATGCGAGTTCTTTGTCAGTCGCAGAATGCCGATGCTTCCATGGTAATGAAACAAGTCGGTGCTTTTTTTGGTTTCTGAAAATTAAGCTGAAGAGGTCGTTAAACGATATTTAGTCGGGCCTTGAATTGATTAGAACTTGGTTTTTGATATGAAGGTTTATCTTTGGGTTTGGATTCGAGCTCTAGTGTGGAGCTTGGAAGAAGAAGAGGCTGTGGCTTAGTGGTGAGGGCCGGGAAGGCTGCCTTGTGTCTAACCAAGAGAAGTAGGTCCAGGAAATCCTTGGCTCGAACCCATGGATTCCGTAGGCGCATGGGAACAACTGGCGGGAGAGCAATGATGAAGCGGCGACGTGCTAAGGGGCGGAAGGTCCTCTGCACGAAGAGCAATCCCAGCAGCGGAAAACGTGCCTGATTGTGCCTTTTTCATATTCAGTTTATTAGGTAAGTGCAATGCCATGTAATGTAATGATGTCTAATAGCCTATTCTTGTGAACAGTGGCAGAATTTCAAACTTATTTCCCATGAAACCTGCGGGGTATGAAAATTCTCTCTTGAATATCAAGGTAAAGGTTTCAGTGTATAGTCTGCTCAATATACAGGCATTTTTTTCACAGCCTGTGGGTTTTCTTGGTAGTACTTATAGCCTATAGGCAAAGTGAAAAAGCTCACTTCACCCTTTGATTAATACATTACATAATTGGATCGGAAGCGTACATAGCGAGGCCACAACACCTTCTGGGGCATCTTAGAAATACTTATAGCCTATAGGCAAAGTGAAGAAGCTCACTTCACCCTTTGATTAATACATTATATAATTGGATAGGAAGCGTACATAGCGATGCCACAAACACCTTCTGGGGCATCGGCGTTTCTAAGAATCTTCATGTAGCCATTCTCACCCCAACTTTCGGACCATGAGTTCTTGATTAACCAATAGGGGGTGTCATCTTCAGTTGTCCCATACCCAATGATGGTAACAGCGTGGTTCAATTGTGTCCCACAATTATCATCAGTGAACAGCCCGCCGGAATAGCTCCTAAAGGCTTGTGAGGCAACGATGCCAACGGAGACTGGTTGCATGGACACTGCCTTGAGCATATCGGTTTCACTGTTGGGAGTTACCATTGCATAATTAGTTATCTTGGCAGCAACCTCTTTTGCCAGGTTCACATCACATGTTCCATCCACACCCTTGTATGGGTAATTTTCTTCACTGGCAATTCCTCCGTTTTGTTGAATGTATTCAAAGGCTTTGGGCATGTCACCACCTTCGCAGCCAGAGTTACTTGTATCACAGTCCACAAGTTGTTGCTCAGACAGGCTGGTCAGTTTGCCAGTTTTGATTTCGGTAATCCCTTCGACTGTTGCCACTACAGAAAATGCCCAGCAACAACCTGCATGTATTCAAACAAACAGATATGAATTAATATCCGTAGGAAAAGAATGCATGAAAAAGTGAGCTTAGCCCTATATTAATATGGTGGTTGGTGCTCTTACCACAGCTCCCTTGATCTTTTACAGGAGTAACAGCTCCTTGCTTCCCCCAGTCAATGCTTGAGGGAACATCCGTCAGGCTTAGGTTTTTGTACGTAAAAGGTGCGGATGGGGTTGATTCAGTGGGCGTCTTGAATCCAGTATGGTATCTAAGAAATTCTTCATGGGTCATATCAGAAAATTGATTGACGCCTAGGCTGTACGTCTTCTTCCCTTCGCTGTTGAATTTCTCCACGAATTCCACATTGTTCTTGAATATGTGGAAACGCCTTTCCTTCTCTGCGCTGTCCTGGTAAACGCGCCCAAACTTTTCCATCCATTGCTCATGTTTTGCAGCAATGGAAGCTTCGTACAATGTGCGGGACGTGGCTTGAGATGCCAAGGTCCCCAAGGTGATGAGTATGGCAACAATTAAAATGTTTCTTTCAAAAGCCATTGCTCACTATCGACAATGCCTTTGATTTCAAGTTGTGATTGGTGTGAAGAAGCAAGCATGCTATCGCGGGTTTATATAGAAGACGATCAGAACCTCCTGTATGTGCACTTTGATGGAACTCTTGGGATGGGAGTGTCGAAGGGAGCCAAATATCTTGGAATATTTCATAAGAATGCGATTATGTTTTGTTTTCTACTGGGAGTTTCCACACAAAGATGTTTGAATGACTTAATCCGTCGATGAATCTAGGGTTGTCTATTGATCTGATGACTACAGGTCCTTGTCTATTTGCTGGAGTCTTTTTTGTTGCGAGTTATATATTAGTTAAAGTGTAAATGGTAGTCTATTATCCCACATTGATAAAGTGCATATGTAATACCAATTGTAACTCTTATATATACTCCACTTTGGAGATTAATGAATATATAAGAAATTCTCAAATATTGTCATATATATTATGTGACTATATTCGTGATCTGTATATTGTGGTTGAAAAAATTATTGAGAGTTCTTAGATTTAAACACAAGGATGCTATGAAACTTCATTGTGATAACAAGGTTGCTATTGAGATTTCTCATAATCCAGTGCAACATGATCGAACAAAACATATGGAGATTGATCAACATTTCAGCAAGAAACATGTGCTTACTAAGGTTGTGTCTAATAGTGTGTTTTCCAACTCGTTTGACAAGTTGGGCATGCATGACATCTGCTCCAACTTGAGGGGGAGTGAGGCAAGTTATATATTAGTTAAAGTGCAAATAGTAGTGTGTTGTCTCACATTGACGAAGTGCATATGTAATACCAATTGTAACTCCTATATATACTCGACTTTGGAGATTAATGAATATATAAGAAATTCTCAAATATTCTCATATATATTTTTGGTATTTATCATGTTTAGTTTGACATTTTTGGCCATGCTACAATGACTTCCTACCCAATTATAGATTGATCTTCTCGGCTTCACCTATACAGGCTATAATAAACTGTGTAGATTTAATTTTCTTCTTAAAATTGAAAAATGTTCGTCAATAAAAAGTGCTTGTATTTTGTATCTGATTGGCGAAACTAAAGACGACATTAATTTTTTTAAAGAAAATAATTAAGTGCATAGATTTAATTTTCTTCTCACTTAGGTATGGAATTTTATCTCAAAGTACCTCAATTCGTTAGACTTTAATTAGAATTTCATATTGTTCTTGCACTTGATGAAGTTAAAACTTGATATACGTTAGAGCACTTTTTATCAATTAGTTTAGCATAAAATAATTTAGAAGATATGCAAACCTCAAGACAATTAGTTTTGAAAAGGACACTTGATTACGTCAAGAACACTATGGCTGCTAGTTTGGTAACTCTGAGTTGGAGGGCCACTGCATTGGCTTACCGTTTTTAGTACTTCAACTTCAAAAATCAACATCACAGACTGGAATGGAATTTTTACGTTCAATCTGGCGAGATGCCGGCAATTCCTTATGAACACGGTCCGCGGTTAAGGGCTGCAGACCGTAAAACTTGGAGTCTTCGGCACCATTCATGGCGATTAAAAGCCAGAAAGCAGAAACTCCGGCAAATAGACAAGGACCTGTAGTCTTTTGTTTTGTTTTCTCTGGGAAGTTTCTACACAAAGAAGTTCGAATGACTCAGTCAATCGATGAATCCAGGGTCGCCATGAATGGTGCTGATGACTCCAAGTTTTACAGTCTGCAGTCCTTAACCGCGTACCGTGTTCATAAGGAATTGCCGGCATCTCGCCAGATTGAACGTAAAAATTCCATTCCAGTCTGTGATGTTGATTTTTGAAGTTGAAGTACTAACAATGGTAAGCCAATGCAGGGGCCCTCCAACTCAGAGTTGCCAAACTACCAGTCATAGTGTTCTTGACGTAATTAAGTGTCCTTTTCAAAACTAATTGTCTTGAGGTTTGCATATCTTCTAAATTATTTTATGCTAAACTAATTGATAAAAAGTGCTCTAACGTATATCAAGTTTCAACTTCATCAAGTGCAAGAACAATATGAAATTCTAATTAAAGTCTAGCGAATTGAGGTATTTTGAGATAAAATTTCATACCTAAGTGAGAAGAAAATTAAATTTATGCACTTAATTACGTTCTTTAAAAAAAAAATTAATGTCGTCTTTAGTTTCGCCAATCAGATACAAAATACAAGCACTTTTTATCGATGAACATTTTTCAATTTTAAGAAGAAAATTAAATCTACACAGTTTATTATACCATGTATAGGTGAAGCCGAGAAGATCAATCTATAATTGGGTAGGAAGCCATTGTAGCATGACCAAAAATGTCAAACTAAACATGGTAAATACCAGAAATATATATGACAATATTTGAGAATTTCTTATATATTCATTAATCTCCAAAGTGGAGTATATATATGAGTTACAATTGGTATTACATATGCATTTCGTCAATGTGAGACAACAGACTACTATTTACACTTTAACTATTATATAACTCGCAACACTCTTCCTCAAGTTGGAGCAAAGATGTCACGCGTGCCCAACTTGTCAAGCGAGTTGGAAAACACACTATTAGACACAGCCTTAGTAAGTACATCAGTGAGTTGATCTTCAAATCCCACAAACGGAAACATAATAATTCTAGCATCCAATTTTTCCTTGATGAAATGTCGATCAATCTCTATATGTTTTGTTCGATCATGTTGCACTAGATTATGAGCAATCTTAATAGCATCCTTGTTATCACAATGGAGTTTCATAGCATCCTAAGGAAGTGGATTGTAAGATCCCACATTGCCCGAGGGTGAGAAGGTGATGTGCCTTATATGTACATCCCTACCTCTCTATAGTGAGACGCGTTTTGGGTTAAAACCCAAGAACAAATTCGTGAGAGCGTGGCCCAAAGCGGACAATATCTTACTATGCTGATTGGGTCCGGGATGTGACATAAAGTATCCAGATGTAGATCACTGATCAGTGATATAACCTGCCCAATCTGCATCTGTATACCCTTCGACATTCAAATGACCATTCTTGGAGAAAACCAAGCCTATGCCAGGAGCCATCTTCAAGTACCTCAAAATACGGATTACTACATCCATATGAGCTTCACTAGGTGAGAGCATAAACTGAGTTACCATACTAACTGCATAAGCAATGTCAAGACGAGTGTGAGACAAATAAATTAATCTCCCCACAAGCCTCTGATACATTTCCTTATGAGTAGGAACTTGATTTGGAAATAAGCCTAGACGATGATTCTGCTCAATAGGAGTATCAATAGGTTTGCAATTTAGCATACCTGTTTCAGCTAACAAATCAAGAACATACTTCCGTTGAGACAAAAAAATATCATGCTTGGATCGGGCAACCTCGATTCCAAGAAAATACTTCAATTCACCCAATTCTTTCATCTCAAATTAAGTAGCTAGGTACTTTTGAAGGCGTTGTATCTCTTTCTGATCATCACCAGTCACTATCATGTCATCAACATAAATAATCAATGCAATTAGCTAGGCACATACACAATACACCCAAACACCTTCGGAAGAAGTTTTGATACAGAAACAAGAGAAACATGTTTTTGTAGCACATCAAGGGTGTTTGAAAATCAAGAACCCTACTTGTAACACGATTTGTCAAATACATAGCAGCCAAAACAACATGACCCCACAAATGATTAGTAATTTCGAACAAACCGACCATTTGTAAAACAATATATTCATGAAACTCAATTTAGGATTTATATTTCAAATTGCCCGAACCTGTTTACGTGAGGAACCCATCGAGCTCCTGGCAGAACCCTGTGCAATCAACAGCTTTGACATAGACCGGCAATATCCTTCTGTAAGTAGAAATTCCACCAATTTCTCTCTATACTCTGTGAATACATGAGGTTTTCTGGTTTTCTGGCTTTTTTAATGTGTGATCAATTAATAAAAGAAAAACGTGCTTTAATAAGTGTAAAAAGTTACATTGCTTAGCAATTCCACGTTTTGCTGCACAAGATGTGATATGTAATTTGGAGTGGGAATCTATAGCCATCTTGACAAAGGCCATGACATCCAGAAATGCACATGTTCAGAGTTCAATGTGAAAGCGCAGCTCGCCTAATTTCAGAAGATCAAGGAATGAAACTCCGCTAAAAAATGAGGTCTGAAACAAGTTGCTGATAATGTTTAAGCCACAGTTTTTTTTTCGGTTGCTGAAATCTAGTTACCAAAGCAAAGGTGTTGCTAGTGTTAGTCATCCTCTGTGTCCGTTACTCGACTCAGTGTACCATTACGTGGAAATGAGACTGGGTTATTATCCATTATATACTCAAAGAATTGGGCTTAAATTTCGTGTTTGCTTGGAAACCTTGTAATTTACTTATTTTGGTACAAAGGCACAGGAGAACCCGTCGGGGATATATCCTTACGAGTCTACAACACTCTTCATGATGCCGTTGCCACCACACAAACCCACCAAGGCAACCTTTGTAAAAAAGCAAAGGGAATCTCTCCCTCTCCCACTTGATTTTCCTTTGAAAATACGACTTGATTACAGTATATGCATTTATATAATATATGTATATATATACGCGACTTACACGTTTTAAATATATTTATATGCGTAAATTGACAAAAGAAAAGTCAAATATTTGAAGTAAATGAATAATCTTAGATCATGCTAGAAGAAACCCTTCATAAACCAATTAAACCAGCTGAATTCACATAATAAAATTAGTTTCTATATAATTTATATCAAGAATATAGAAAATAATATTTAATAAACAATTGATTAAATCACATTATTGCTAACCCATTGTGAGACTAAGCCCACCCCAAAAATTGGTATCCATTTTTCATGATATTATGCATGGATCAGATATATCATCACATTCCCCTTAGTGTAGATAATATTGTTTGTTTAGAAGAAAAAAAACCAATCATTTGACAATTAATTTAATCACATTATTATCCGCGTGTGAAAAACCTTTTTATAAAGAAAATAATATTTAATAAACAATTGATTGAATCATATTATTACAAGCTTATTGTAAGGTACTATTTAAAAAAAAAAGGCTTGACTAATTTATCACTGGCACTACTCGCCTCTTAAGATATTTTGAACACAATATTCATGATTTTCCTTATTTTTTATTATATTTTTCTTTTCCCTCCATGTGGGCACGATATTACAAAAAATACCTCAATTATTAGGTCGAAAACAGTTTCATACATCATCTTTAAAAAGTTTCAATGTCATACATTTGCTTACGAATTTGTTTCAATGTCATACCTCCCGTCAGTTGATTGTCAAATTTTCAGTTAAATGCGGACGTGGCATACTTTTTTGTTAAAAAATTAATAAATATTTTTTAAATATTAATTTCTTCTTCTTCTTCTTCTTCTCGAGATTGGCTTTGATACCAAATTGCCACATCCCTGACCACACCCTCAGGGTTTTGTTTCTGGGAACTCACGCGAGAACTTCCCAGTTGGTCACCCATCATGGACGGCCTGGGCTCGACTCCACCGTAGCACGATTTTGTCCACTTTGGGCCCTGACCACACCCTTAGGGTTTTGTTTCTGGGAACTTACGCGAGAACTTTCCAGTGGGTCACCCATCATGGGATTGTTCTCGCTCGAACTCACTTAAATTTGGAGTTCCGAAAAACTCCAAAGCCAATAAGCTCCCAAAAGGCCTTGTGCTATATGGAGGTAGACATGTACATATAAGGCATAAAGGTTCCTCTCTCCCGAACGATGTGGGATCTCACATATGCTGTCAAAAGATTGCTTTGCTATGGAAGATGTACCTCATGAAAAATGAAACTCGTGAACAGAAACCAATAGCCCCATGAAGATTAATTATGCTTGCTCCATTGAGCTCCGTCCTTGGACTACCGTAAGATTTGTAGTCGCGTATCTGCCTATCACATCAGCAAGGGCTTGTATTAACGGCTTTGGCTCGAATACCACACCAGCTTTTGGATCACGTGTGGAATTGACAACGATCTGCAAAAGGTCATTCGAGTCTGAGCTTTGATATTCAGGTAACGAAACAAACATATTCACGGCCATCAAGCCAGTCTAAAAAAGTGAAACTTTTAAGTTATGGAACCAACAGAAAGAGCATTTGGACTCTGCCCATAAGAGAATTTAGAAGTGTACATACCACATTAAAGATTCCTTGGGCAGCCAAGCGTTGAACATCTACAAATCTCACCACCTTTGGGAACTAATACGGTATTGAGGTATTGACCGGGCTGCATTGAAACAGAAACTGTTGGTATTAAAAAGTTTACTAACTCAATACCAAAATATGTGGGTGATAAGTTTACAAACTCTATCACACCTCTCACTTTCACTCTCAATAAAATTGGACAAAGAAATAGAGAAAGAAGGGAAGCAACAAGCTTCGGGAAAAACACTTGCACTTTGATATATGAAAAAAGAGTTTACAAACTTAATAGCTTACAAGCTAATGAATGGAAATGGGAAATGGGATTTGGATGAGATGATTTACAAGGCTTGAGGACTAGGGTATTTATAGCAAACCAAATGAAATCTATACCACACATTTATTCAAACCTTGCCTAACTTGTACAAGAAATTTGACTAGCCTACCATTGTTTACCAACATGTTTATTTCATGCATAGCCCACCATTGTTAACTTGCCTAACTTGTAATTGTAAGCAATTACATCATCAAACTAGATATGAATTTGGACAAATTTGACTTACCATTTGTTTTTATTTGAATTCACAACACACCTCCTCAAATCAAAACGCCTTCATTCCAAGCATTTCACGTAGCAACTTGAATGGCTCAACTGGCAATGGCTTTGTGAATATGTCAGCCACTTGTTCCTTGGTGTGACAATAGACAAGTTCGATTGTCTTTTGTTTTACATGATCCCTTAGAAAATGGAATCTAGTATCAATGTGCTTGCTCCTTCCATGTTGAACTGGATTCTTTGCAAGTTTGATTGCAGATATATTGTCCACATGAATCAAGGTTGATTCTTCTTGTGGATGACACACTGATTTCAACAGATTCCTTAGCCAAATTGCCTCACACACGGTTGAGGCTACAGCTACATACTCGGCTTCGCATGATGACAAGGCAACGATTGACTGCTTCTTTGAAGTCCATGAGAAAGTTGTTGAACCTAGAAAAAACACATAGCCAGTTGTGCTTTTCCTTTCATCTTGGTCACCTCCCCAATCACTATCCGAATAGCCATATAATTTTGCATCTTCACCAAAATTATAAAATAGACCAAAGTTTAGAGTACCTCTTATGTATCTCAGAATTCTCTTGACAGCAAGCCAATGAGACTCCCTTGGTGTTTCCATGTATCGACTTACAAGTCCAACACCATACACTATATCTGGTCTTGTGATTGTGAGGTACCTTAGGCTTCCAACAAGGCTTTTGTACACGGTTGAGTTTACAAACTCACCCTCTCCTCCTTTGGACAGCTTCAATCCAGTTGCGACTGGAGTATTGACAGTGTTGCACTTGTCCATATTGAACTTCTTCAATATGTCTCTCATGTACCTTTGCTGTGAGATGTAGATGCCATCACTTTCTTGCTTCACTTCTATGCCAAGAAAGTATGACATTAATCCATTGTCAGTCATCTCGAACTCACTGAACATGGATTGCTTGAACTCATGGAACATTGCCTCATTGTTTCCTGTAAACAATAAATCATCTACATAGAGACATATGATTAAGAACTCCCCTTTCTCACCATTCTTCATATAAACTGAATGCTCGTATGGACATTTCTGAAATCCATTTTGGTGAAGGTAGTTGTCAATCCTTGAGTTCCAAGCTCGTGGTGCTTGCTTGAGGCCATACAAGGCTTTTTTCAAGTGATACACCTTATCTTCTTCCCCTTGTATTTGAAAACCTTCCGGTTGTTCTACATATACTTCTTCCTCAAGAAGTCCATTAAGAAAGGCTGACTTGACATCTAATTGATAAATCTTCCATTTATGATGAGCGGCAAGAGAAATTAGTAATCTTACCGTGTCAAGTCTTGCAACTGGAGCATAGACTTCATCATAGTCCACTCCATACTTCTGTTTGTAGCCCTTCGCTACAAGTCTTGATTTGTACCGATCCACACTTCCATCTGCAGTGCGTTTGATCTTGTACACCCATTTGACACCTATAGCCTTCTGATTTGGTGGAAGTTTTGTCAACTTCCAGGTGTCATTCTTCTCGATGGCATGGATTTCTTCCTCCATGGCTTTCTTCCAATGAACCTCTTCCACAGCTTCATTGAATGATAGAGGTTCATGATCTGCATATAGACAGAATAGGTTTGTTTCTTCTCCATCTTCTTGTCCATAAATCTCTGTGAGACTTCTTAGCCTCACTGGAGTTGATGAGCTACTTTCTTCACTGGATGTAGGGCCACTCCTTGCATTTATGTGCACTGGAGTTGTTGTGCTTGATTGAGTAGGTTGTTGCTCGACTAGTGGTTCAACTTCTTGTTCTTCAAAGTTGGTGGAAACAACTCTCTCCTCACTGACTTCTTTGTTGTTCCACTTCCATGTCTCTTCTTCATTGAAGATGACATCTCTACTAACCACTAGTTTGCTAGTTAGTGGATTGTAGAGTTTGTATGCTTTGGACTCTTCACTATAGCCCACAAACACACACTTCTCACCTCGATCATCAAGCTTCCTCCTCTTGGCTTCTGGTACCTGAGCATATGCAACACAACCAAAAAATTTTAAGTGTGCAACATTCGGCTTGTATCCACTCCAAGCCTCTTGTGGTGTCATCCTCTTGACACTCTTTGTTGGACATCGGTTCAACAAGTAAATTGAACAAGCCACAGCTTCTGCCCACAGTTCTTTTGGCAGATTCTTCTCCTTAAGCATGGACCTTGTCATGTCAAGGATGGTTCGATTCTTCCTTTCAGCTATCCCATTTTGCTGTGGTGTATAGGCAGCAGTCATTTGATGCCTAATTCCTTGCTCCTTGCAGTATGCTTGGAAAGCATTGGAGGTGTACTCTCCACCTCTATCTGATCTCATGGCCACAAGTTTGTGGTTGCTCTCAGCCTCTGTGAGTGCCTTGAATTCCTTGAAGACTCTAAGGGCAGCTGACTTCTCCTTGAGAAAATAAACCCAAGTCTTCCTGCTGAAATCATCAATGAAAGTAATAAAATATCTATTACCTCCATAGGACATGGGATCCAATGGACCACATATATCCGTGTGCACTAACTGCAGTGGTGCCTTTGCTCTCCATGCATTGCCAACAGGAAATGGCAACCGTGCTTGCTTGCCAAGTATGCAGCCTTCACATACTTGGTGTTTGGTTTCAATCTGGGGTAGACCACGCACCATTCCTCCACTTGACAGCAATTTTAGACCATTGAAATGAAGATGGCCAAAACGAAGGTGCCATCTCCATGACTCATTTTCAATCTCACCGATGTTGCAACTCCCAATCTTTGTGTTCAACTTCAGTGGGAACATACGGTTCTTTGACATTTGAACACGAGCAATAAGTTTTCTCCTTGCATTCCTGAGAGTGAGATACATATTCTCCATATGTATAATGTACCCTTTCTGGAGCAGTTGACCAATGCTCAGAATGTTGCTCTTCATACCTGGTATGTAGTAGGTATCAGATATGTATTCTTCTCTACCATTCTTCTGGATGATCTTGATCTTCCCTTTGCCTTCAACTGGTAGCCTTGAGGAGTCACCAAGACTTACAGATCCATAGGCCTCAATCTTGAGTTCGGCAAAAAACTCTTTCTTTCCACACATGTGGTTGCTTGCACCAGAATCCAAATACCAAACATCTTGTTGGCTACTGGAATCATGGTGTGCTAGTAAGACTGTGAATTCCTCACCATCATTTCCACTTGATTCTGCCATGTTGACATGCTCACCGTTTTTATACGAACATTCATTTGCATAATGTCCATATTGCTTGCAACTATGACACTGGATATGTGCCTTTCCTCGAGCAGATCTCCACTCTTGAGATTGTCCTCGATTTTGTGCATAGCCACGACCTCTTCCTCGGGCTCGTCCTCGGCTACAATTGGATGAGCTTCCACGACGTGAGTTCCACGTCCCACGACCTCCACTTGGCTTGTCGATACTGAGCTTTGTCTCCAAAGCTTGCTCCAGCGTTGTGGGGCTTGCATTCTTCTGAATGCGTTGTTCATGAACTAGGAGGGATCCTAGTAGCTCTTCTGCGCTCATTGTCTCCAAATCTTTGGATTCTTCAATGGCAGTCACCACATGCTCGAACTTGGATGTGAGTGACCGAAGTATCTTCTCCACAACTCGTACTTCATCGAGTCTCTCTCCATTTCTCCTCATCTGGTTCACTATCACAATGAGCCTTGTGTGATAGTCGGAGATGCTCTCTCTTTCATTCATGTGAGCAGTTTCAAAATCTGCTCGAAGTGATTGTAACCTCACTTTCTTGACTCGATCTACTCCTTTGTAGATTGTACTGAGCATGTCCCATACTTGCTTGCTCGTTGTTGATTCTGCAACCTTTTCGAACTTTGAATCTTCTAATCCTTGATATAGAAGATACAGCGCCTTTTGATCCTTCTTTCGTAAGTCCCTGAGAGTGTTGCGTTGATCTGCAGTATATGTAGCTTCTTGCTCGGCAGTGGGTACAACATACCCACTACTGACAACTTCCCATAGCTCCTGTGATCCAAACAATGCTTTGAATTGGATATACCATCTTTCGTAATTTTCTTTCTTCAATGTGGGAACTTGGAGTTGTACTAGATTTGATGCCATAGCCGCTGCACTTGCCAGAAAGGTATTCTGGCTCTGATACCAATTGTTGGTATTAAAAAGTTTACTAACTCAATACCAAAATATGTGGGTGATAAGTTTACAAACTCTATCACACCTCTCACTTTCACTCTCAATAAAATTGGACAAAGAAATAGAGAAAGAAGGGAAGCAACAAGCTTCGGGAAAAACACTTGCACTTTGATATATGAAAAAAGAGTTTACAAACTTAATAGCTTACAAGCTAATGAATGGAAATGGGAAATGGGATTTGGATGAGATGATTTACAAGGCTTGAGGACTAGGGTATTTATAGCAAACCAAATGAAATCTATACCACACATTTATTCAAACCTTGCCTAACTTGTACAAGAAATTTGACTAGCCTACCATTGTTTACCAACATGTTTATTTCATGCATAGTCCACCATTGTTAACTTGCCTAACTTGTAATTGTAAGCAATTACATCATCAAACTAGATATGAATTTGGACAAATTTGACTTACCATTTGTTTTTATTTGAATTCACAACAGAAACTAGTCACAAATTACACTACATGTTCCCTATATAAATAAATGACGATGCATCTAATAGTCGTGCACTGGTTTCAGAGGAAAATCACGGCTGAAAAGCCACTAACTTACAAGGTTTTCAAGACTCTTATGAGGATTTCCACATGTTCTATTTAGTGCATCTGTAATAGCAGTTACAAAGCACGAAGCTGAAAATCCACTTTTCTCTCGATCACGGGTACCATTTAACAAAAGCACCTATCATCGGAACAAATTGAATCAACTCAACATGTAACTTGACATGGAAAATAAACAATGTGTTCGATAATATCTATCAGGCGAATCTGGAGTATTAGTATATCAGGTAACATGTAACTCAAAAGTGTGATGAATTGGCACCTTCGGGCAGGACTTAGAAGATATAATCTCCCCAATGCCAATCAATACCTAAAGAATGCGGTATAGCAAATGAAAATTATGAGTATACAGGTTTCTCACATCTGGAAAAATATTACCCGAAAAAAAAAAAAATGTTACCAGTGATGGGCACATACAAGTGAAGAGGGATCCCATGGCATAAACCACGCAGTCCACATTACGTAACTGATCCAGGAAAACTGGGTTTGCAGCAGGGAAGACCTAGTCAATGAGGAAACCATTGGAATTAGTTACGATTTCAGAAGATGCAGAAGCGTATATACACAACCATGTGCATTTCATGGCATATGCGAGCATTCAATCCTTAGAGAACAAGTTTTGGCCCTTACTTGACATGTAGAATACCTGCTTTATTCTCGAAGCAAGTGCTGGAAATGAAGAGCTTCCCTGTCCACAGTAAGCCATCACTTTTAATATATGAGAAGTTGCGTCTAGTTCTGCCATTAATTTTTTAACAAAATGCAAATCTCAACAGCACCACATGGTTTTGTACAAGGAATGAAACATTATAAAAGATACTGCGTATGTGTTCTCAGGAAAAAAGTTAAACCATCAGAACAATCCTAAAAGAAAACCAACAGATATAGACTTCCAGATCATGAAAACCATATCAGCATACCTTACTGACAGGTTCCATATATCCCTTGGATAGATGAGAAATTTCGTTCTGGCCCCGTATTATAGTTCCTTCCTAGACATAAACAGCACAAAAAGGAATTCAGCACGATTGAATGGCAGAATCTTGCAAATTATACTAGCAGCTTGAATTGATGATGAAAAAAGGAAAGAACACAATAAAAAATTGAACATTTTCTTAAGGAAACTATAAATTCCAGAACACTCACGTAACGTTACACATGTACGATTTATCAACCATGGTTCCATAGTAAGCCAATACCATCTTAAAAATCATATTCATACACACGTCAATTAGGGATGGGCAACGATTATGGTGGGCGGGTAACCGCGGTTATTTACACATAACTGTTTATGCTCATACCTGTATACCCGTTTATCCGTTGGGTAATTGTCTAAACAGTTATACCCATACTCATAACCGTTTATAAATGGTTAACCATATCCATAACCGCATACCCATTTAACCCTAACCGTTTAATACTTGTTTACCCATTTACCTTTTTTAATCCGTTTATCTTTTCTTTTTTTTTTACCATTTCCCCTTTTTCATCCGTCTACATGTTTTTTAGCAACTTGAAAATTTTAAAAAAAAATTTGTCATAATTTTCTTTTCTTTTTTAACAATTAAACACCATTATAGGTACATTCATCGTACATTTCCGTATTTTAATTTTTTTAGTCCTTATACCATTCCAATAATTGAAATAATAGTTTATGGACGATATTTCTAACTGTTACCAATGAAGGTAATATAATACTTGCTAAGTATTCTTGGGTTACGAAAACTGTTTAGAAGACAATATTTTTGGGTTATTTAACCCATAATGTAAAGTATTAACATAATATATATAATGAGCTACATTATATTATAATTAGCTATATAAACCATACACTATAGTCAATAGCATTGATCTAAGTTTTGTCTGATAGAGAACATGGTTTGTGTTAATTATATATATATAAAATAAATGGGTAAACGGTTACCCATTTATAACTGCGGTTAATACCCATAACCACCCATTTAAATTTCACGGGTAAACGGTTATACCCATAACTATTTATTTATCTAAACGGCTACCCATAACCGTAACCATGAAGTTTAAATGAGCGGATAACCGCTGTTATCCATAACCGCAAGTATTTTGCCTATCCCTAGTCGTATGCTTCAAAATAAAATTATATGACTAATAATTTGTACATATAAATATATTATGTAAAACCGTGATGGCTATGTCTCAGCACATAAGCATATATATGTTACCGACATAATCAATATGCACTTGTAATTAGCATAGTGTAAAAAATAAAACGATGCATGTTGGCTAGTGCCAAACAATGCGTGGCTTGCCAAAAAGGTCTTATGTTTGGTATGTAGGCTTGTATTAAAAAGTGGAGTAATGGAAATATAAGTTATTGAGCACATCATATAGGTTTTATGCTACATAAATTATGTACTATAGGCAATAGCATTTATCTAAGTTTTGTTCGATAGGAAACATGATTTGTGTTAATTTTACATATATAAAATAAATGAATAAACGGTTACTCGTTTATAACTGCGGTTAATACCCATAACCGCCCATTTAAATTTTGTGGGTAAACAGTTATACCCATAACCGTTTATATATATTAAACGGTTACCCATAAACGTAACTGTTTAATTTAAATGGGCGGGTAACCGCGGTCACCCATAACCAATGGGTATTTGCCATCCCTATCCCATAATTCACACCCTAACGTTAGCCTGTCGATGGTAGAAATCACTGGGAGGACAAGACTTTCTGAGAGGATATCTGACACACGAGAAAACAAAAAAATTGCAGCATCTAAGGACCGAAAAAATGTCCATGCTCCTGCAAAGAAGAAATTCCCAATGCTGCAAAGACTTATGGCATGTTTACGTACCCGTAATCGGAATCAATTTATAAAATTGGATTCTGATTATGGGATATACATTTGTTTACGTAATCTTAGAGAATCAAAATATATGTGGTCTACACGCATTAAGGAATCCAACTCCTAATTTTGGAGGAATTGGACTCCCTACATACGGGAGGCATTTCAATTCCTTGTGACTTGAGGAATCCGTAATGGATTTTATTTACCAATTATGCCCTCACTTGTTTTTTATTATCCCAACATTGCCCTTCATTTGACACTCATTATGCAATCTTTTAATAAATAAATAAAACCTATTTATATATTTTTATATAGATGAATTTTATTATATAAATTTAATTCAAGTATGAAAATAATTTATTTATGTAAGGGCAATTTAGTAATCAAACTAGTTTACATTCCGATTGAAGTGAATTAGTAAATAATTTATATAGATTCAACATCATCCCTGTCATCTTTTAATAAATAAATCAAATCTATTTATATATAGATGAATTTTATTATATAAATTAAATTAATTAGTGTGAAAATAATTTATTTATGTAAGGGTAATATGGTAATCAACCGAGTTTTCATACTGATTGAAGTGAATTAGTGAACAACTTATATGGACTCAACATCATTCCTACTCCGATTCTAGACAATTTTATTAAACAACTTCAACAGGAAGCTGATTCTGATTCCACCTCATTTCAATTCCTCCTCAATTTAATTTCTCCCAATTTGATAAAGGATTAGTAAACGCGCTCTTAGTTAAACGAAGTGGATTACTGAATTCCATTTAAGCACCAGAAAGCAACAAAACAGAAATACACCAAGTCATAGCCATGCGAAGACTTCACACCTGCCATTACTGAAGCAAAATGATTCATCTGATCGCCGGAGAAACTGAATTTGAAATAGACAATTGAAGAAAGTTCAGGAGAGTTGAGCATATAAACGAAATTAAACTACATAGTTTAGGCTCTCTCGCCCGATAACTCACTTGATTCTGAAAATAAGCCAGAAAAGCTCGAATGGTTTCCCTGAATGGTTTCGATACTCCCGTCCATAGGGAATGTTCTCCTTCCACAATATCATACCTGCCAAATTCTCAACTCAGCAGACTGTTACTCAATGCCCCACCACAGTACCACCTACCAAGTAAATAAGGATAATTTAGGATAACAGAATAACAAATAACCTAGAAATGACGAACATACAAGAAAGTACAAACCCCATTTGCTAAAAAGATAGGTTTTTTCTTTGTTTTTCACCGTTAATAAATCCAAGGATCGAAAATTTGCAATGCCTAACGTCATTTATAATGCAAAATGTCAATAAATAGCAGTAAAATCACTAAAATGGTAGAAGAACATTACCGTTCGGATTTGGCCTGCCGCGGATCGAGCGGTAACCGGTGGCCAAGCAATCTATGGACGACCACCGCCTCGGAAGTGCTCTTATCAGCCAATCTCAAGCATCTCGACCGTATGTCTCCGACAGCGGGACCGCCTAATACACAACCACAAGAAATAAGAAAAGTAATTCCCCAGATACAGAACAAACAATAGAAAATGAAGACCGGAATTACCAAGAACGCGGACAATCTCCGCCGTGCTTCCGCCGTCGTCGGAAACAGGAAGGACATGGGCGACGCGAGTGGTGAAACTCTTGAGTTCCTCGACGACGCAGTTGAAGGCGGTCCCGACTTAGAAGACGAGCAAGGAAGGCTTGGGAGGGGTAGGGTCCGTAGGGATGGGGATTGGTGGGGAGGAGGAGCAGCGGAGGTGGTTTGGGCTTTGGGAGCGGAGGGCAGACGTGGTGGAATGAGATCTGAGGGGGAATTGGGGGCAGTGAGAGTGATAAGAAGCAGAGAGGGACAGGGACCCAACCAACTGTTCGCAACATTCCCGCGTCGTTCCGAGCGCACTTTTCTTTTTTATCTATTTTGGAGGCAATCTCCCAATCATGTGAATTTTGAAACGTTACAATTCATGTGAATTTTGAAAAATGTTTATAAATGACTGAAAATACTTTTATTGAAATGCTTGTGAAACCTTTAAGTAGACTTTGGAAAAACATTTGAAATATTTCATGCAAGAAACATATATTTGATGATTCTTTCAAAGAGCACTGTAAGTGCTTTTGTGATGCAGAAAAACACCGAGGAGACGAGGATAGAACCTGTGATTCACTCAACCAGGAGCAACGAAGCTCGTTCGACGTTGCTAATTGTGGATTCGCTCACACAACCAAGTTAAACGCTTGATTTAAGAACGAGGAAACACTCAATTTAATTGCCCAAAGCATATATATATATATATATATATATATATATATATATATATATATATTAAATTAATCAAGTCCCCCTTTCTCAAGGGTTTAGTACATCTTGAAATTTGTTATCTCTCATTCCAGCATCGTCATCTCTCATAGATGCAACTAGTCATTGTGCCCGCGCGATGCTGCGGGTGTGAGATTGAACATGCTTAAATGCATTTATAACCAGCATCAATTCATATGAAATTTATGAAATCATAAGGATGAAAAGAGGCATTAAACTAAATGATTAAAAGCAAAAACCTAATCATGTAACCCCATAATCCCAAAGACCTTTCTCAAAGAACCACAGAAAAATGCCATTTCAAATCTGGGCAAGAAGCTAGAACAACACTATATGTCATGGTTTTCATATTTATAAAACCTGCATAAGCTTTAAAAATGCTAATAAAATTATAACCTATTATAAATTTTAACATTATATTAATTTAAACTGAGATACAAATCTTACTTAAATTTAAAAATAAGAGATTAAATGGTAGCAGAAAAAAGATAGCAAACACAATTAAAATTGGTAAAGTGGGTAGTCAATTAGGGAGTAACAATTAGAATTGATAAATTGACTCTCTTTACAGTCAACACTTTGGTTTTTTTTTTTTTAAATAAAAAACGGTGAAACTAACTCCCATGACTCTTGAGATAGAAACACACCATTTGGTTAAAAATATTTTTTTTCCTTTTGATTTTGGCTAAAACAAACAGTTCTATCTAAACAAAGTGTAAGTGATCTTCCTCTGGTTTGGAACTTTGCAAAATACCACAATGGTGCAACACTACCACTCTAGAGTGAATTCCGAATGGGTAATGTACAGTAGATTAAAATTACAAAGAAATTTTAACCTAAGATCAAATCTACCCAAACTCCAATCATTCCTCTGATTTCTTCCAAAAAATTACAAACACACTCTAATCTAACACTTATCAACAGGTTCGCAGACATACAAAAAAATGATGACAAAAACTCACCCAAAAATTAAGCTACCAATCTCTCAAGTAAGTACTTGATAAAAGTGAAGCATATACATATGTAAAATATGAATGAAATATGCAACAATTGTATAAAAACATGCATAAATGATAAACTAATCCTACAAACATGTTAAATAAACAGAAGGTATACAATAATAAAGAAGAAGAAGGAGAATGAAGTGCTAAAAATAGAAAGGAAATTGTTTTTGGCGCAAGGAGATTTATCCAAAAAATAAGAGGGCAGTAAAGACATTGCCAAATTTGCGACTGATCAACGAAGGAACCAAAATGCAAAATATCCTGTCAGCGAGGAGAACCTGGCCAAACAAACGGTTCTGTCTAAACAAAGTGTCAGTGATCTTCTTCCTCTGGTTTGGAACTTTGCAAAATACTACAATGGTGCAACACCACTGCTCAAGCATGATTTCCGAATGGATAATGCACAATAGACTAAAATTACAAAGAAATTTTAACCTAACATCAAATCTACCCAAACTCCAATCATTCCTCTGATTTCTTCCAAAAAATTACAAACACACTCTAATCTAACACTTATCAACAGGTTTCCAAAAATACAAAAAAAAAAAAAGGATGACAAAAAGTCACCCAAAAATTGAGCTACCAATCTTTCAAAGTACATACTTGATAAAAGTGAAGCATATACATATGTAAAATATGAATGAAATATGTAACAATTGTAAAAAAAACATGCATAAATGATAAACCAATCCTACAAACATGTTAAATAAACAGAAGGCATAACCAATCCTACAAACATGTTAAATAAACAGAAGGCATAACCAATCATGCACATGTACTTTCCAACGCATTGAGGCAAACCCAAAATCTGAAAGCAAATTTGTACCAAAAAACGTTCAAAATCAGTAAACAACAACAATATCAACAAATATAAAGCACTACATTGGATAGAATCCCCTTTTCAATCACCTTCTACTCGTCTGTAAACCCTTTGATAGCTACTCAAATGCCACCCACAGTCTCGAAAGTTATGGCAAGACAACTGTTTCTGTTTCCGGTTCTCAAACGATCACAGCTTTGTTTCTAGGCGATTCACACACCTTACTTTCTCCTCCTTGCACCTGAAAGGTAATTCCCTATCAGTTAAATACTGCAAAATGAAAATTTTGGAAATCCACAGTTTCTCACCCCATCATATAAGAGCCACAAAAAGAACGAACAAATTTTATACGGAGACAAAGGAAAATTTACAAAATTTAACCAAATGTGTAATTTCAGCAGAACAAAACAACCCAAAAAAACCCCCTAAAAATCTAATAAAAATGAAGAACAAAGATTACAAATCAGATAACCAAAATTACTAAAAACAAAAAAATCAACATGCATCAAACACAAAACTAATCTGTAAAAGCAAGGAAATGCATTTGCAAATATGGTTTTTGGTTTCGAACCTGGAGAATTTCATATTCTGCTCAGCACACCGAGGAAAGGAATTAAGCCCAACAAAATTGAATGGAAGCCTCAAAAAATTGACCTGAGGCGTTTTTCTGCGATTTGATCGATGCACACACAGCCGGAAATTGAAATTCGGAGTTAGAGTGAGGAGTTCTCGAATTGGGAGGCGCAGAGTTCCGGTTCAAATTTTCCGAAGAAAATTTCCACGGGTGAAGGGTGAAGGGTGATGGGGATTTTTTGGCTGGAGGAAATGATGTTTTAAGATTTTTGGAATTTTGAGTGAATGGATGGTGTGGCTGGTTGGGAGACAGAGAAGGAGAAGTGCATGGAAAATGAGGGGTGTTTTCATCCCATTCGATAGAAAAATGGAGAACACGGACGAAAGAGAAAGGCGGTAGATGAGTGACACGCAGACGCAAGCAGCTAGGGAAATTGAGAAAAAACTGAGGGGCAAAACAGTCCACACACTGGTCATCCACAGTGACCAGGGGTTTGAGTTTTAGTATATATAGATGGATGGTGTGGCTGGTTGGGAGACAGAGAAGGAGAAGTGCATGGAAAATGAGGGGTGTTTTCATCCCATTCGATAGAAAAATGGAGAACACGGACGAAAGAGAAAGGCGGTAGATGAGTGACACGCAGACGCAAGCAGCTAGGGAAATTGAGAAAAAATTGAGGGGCAAAACAGTCCACACACTGGTCATCCACAGTGACCAGGGGTTTGAGTTTTAGTATATATAGATGTGGTATTGACCTACTTCCTTCAAATATTCTTGAAATGAGAACCCTTTTTCTCTGCCATCGAAATTTTTGTAAGACACACATTTAGCATGTCGTTTAAGAAAATGAAGTGCCTCATGATCAGAGTTCAATACAAATGCTGCATTTTCTAACACCTTTGCAATAGGTTTTCAAACAGATAGAAAATATCACCCATGGTCTTCTAATGCAGTGGAAAACCTACTTTGATGCCACTTGATGCAGGAAAGCACCCAGATGTCTCGAGGAGACGAGGATGGAACCTGAGATTCACTCATCCAGGGGTAATGAAACTCACTCGACGTTGCTAATCGTGAATTCGCTTACATGGCCAAGCCAAAGAGGAAACACTCACTTAAAGCAAATATATATATATATATATATATATATATATATATATATATATTTTTTAATTAATCAAGTTCCCCTTTCTCAAGGGTTTAATACATTATATTTATAGGGAATACAACACAATGAAACTCTAGTCCGAATTGGACTTCTACACTCCCCAAAAATATTTAAATGCTCTTAAATGACAACTTAATTATTTGTGTGTTCTAAAACTCAATAAAATATATGTGATGGTTCCAATACGTATGACACTCTTGGTAGATTTCAATACATGCATGAGCCTTGATTACTGCATCATTTTGAAATTCAAAATAAATTTTGCCAAAAATACTTTCAGTCATTTTAAAGACACTTGCAAACGAGTCCTATAAGATTCATTTGTAAAAGACAATCAAACCACACCCTAGCCTAATATATGTTTTGCCGCCCAATTTTGATTCAACGCAATGCTCAAATTACAAAGTACGCTAACTCTAAAAAAAAAAATCGACGGGTTAGACATGTTGGGTCAGCTTATATCAGGGAAAAGTTGTGAACTCATTATGGATTACACTTTGCCATCAATAATTAAAAAAAAATTGAGAACAAATATTAAACAAACTCAATCAGCATTCCGACCACACAAATGGAAGCATACTTTTTACAGCCTTTTAGTCACCACCTTCGTGTTTTCAACTCTACAACAAATAGGCAGCAGAATTTGTTGGATATGTATCAACAATCAATGATAAATTTAATTATGCTAATAAATAATAGATGCGGATATATGAACGAACAGTGTTCTAACAATAAAATAAAATTATACAGAAACAGTAAGATCGAGGCTTGCGTACCGCAATGTCCTTGAAACATAAATTTCGTCCCTACTCTGTGCTTGTAGTTCTACGGACGTCTGCTTCACCAGGATTCAACGATCAAGTTAAGATTCCAGCACCGGAAAAACTTTAACTTCTGGCGAATTTCTTTGTGGTTCTCTCAGAATACTTGATATGATTTTCAGTGAATTGAATGACATGCAGATGCATATATTTATAGAGTGTGAATGCCTGTTTGCAACAGGTATGAGAATTGGGTGTGACTGTTGGGAGACACCTCTTCAGAGGGGTGTTGTGCTCTCTGCGTTTTTCCAATACTGCAGACTTCATCTGAAAAGATGAGTCTGTTCAAAAATAATTTAATTAAATTAAATTCGAAATTAATTAAAAATAATTAATTAAATCCGAAAATAATTTAATTATTAGAGCCCGAGCCCAAGAGCCCCAAGGCCCATCTTTTGATAACTAATTATATATTAATTATCAATTTTTATAAGGGATAAAGCCTTATAAATTGAAGAAATTTTTTGAAAATGGCCAATGTGGGACAAAAAAATTTCAACTCAAAATTTCCAACATGGTAATCCTCTTAAACTTGCATATCAACTATCAAGAAACAAAAATGGTACTCTAATTTAAACTATCCCCCACTGCGACTCAGAAAATTCGTAATCCGGTGAATTAGATTTCTCAATGACTGCGGGGGTTGTGAAATTTTTTCCCTTCTGTTGATCAAATCCTGCATCAAGATTCCCAGACGGATCTGCCGGCTGCTTATGGTGTTGCATCTTCAATAATCTCATTTTCGAAGCAAACGCTTCCTTCATTTTTTTTCTGAGAACCAAAAGAAGAAAGAAATCAAATCATATCAGTTGCGTAAATGTGAGTAGAGAGCTTGAGTTCAAATTCTTATGATGTATTATCACTTCCGAGATTTATCAAAAGTTCCATCAAAGGGTTTTTGTACCTTGTAAGACCTGCATTTTGCCTCTTCACAAGAAATGGATTCTACCATCTACTTTAATGCAACTTTCGTCAAGCTTTATATTCAATGATTGCGAAGTCTGTAAACCTTTCTTAGCAATGTCATTATCCCACGCTTCTGAAATGGCGCCATGAGATCTATATGAAGGAATAGTTGAAAACATATACTTCCTTAACGCTACTGCTAAAACATAATTTGATGCAATCAAAGAAACTGCCGATATGCATCAAAAGTCTGTAGGTCCTCTATTAAAGGGCCAGATAATGATATGCACGCACGCAAAAACCGGAAAACATTTAGACAATAGTATAACATGTTAGAACGCAAGGCAACAGAAATGCAACATAGGAAAGAAGATCGATGAAATGATAAATTGCCACTTTCTGGAAAAGGCATGGTAGACCGATCATCAAAACTATTGCACACTGGCAAAGGCACGCAGACTTTAATTCATCAAAACTATTGTGCAGTTCAATACCATTGGGAGGAGAAACTGTCGCATCCGTGGTCAAGCACGCTGCACCATTGTCCGAGGCAACACAAAAATTAGTAGAAAAGAACGCGTAACGAAGAAACATACAAATGTTGGGAATACTAGATGTGGCTAGACTTACAAGAGTCCAAATCTTCTGCACCAAAAAACCCATGTGGCCTCTCTGTGTCTTTGATTTTATTGAGCATGTCAACCGTCACACCCAATCAAATCAAGCTTCAAGTCCCGAGTCCCAAGACATGCTCAATAAAATCAAAGACACAAAGAGGCCACAAAGATTTTTTGGTGCAGAAGATTTGCTCTCGACTTACAATTTGATATTGAAAGGGCATCAGCAGGACAAGATCTAATACCCGCAGGGTTTCTCTTACATGGTTCTATTAACTACATTGTAGAAGATGAAATTGACAGAGGAAGGGAAAGAATTGTTAGAGAGAAACCAGATAGATTGTATTGAATGAATTGAGAAAATGTAGACAATTGAACTTAATGAAATACTAGCTACACAATCCTTTATATAGCCATATATCCTAATTACAATAATACCCCTCTAATTATATTTCTGTTATATCAGTTATTACTCCCCCCTCAAACTAAACTTGCAGTATCCAAGTGAAGTTTGAACTATCCAGTGATCTGCAATTATTGTGACGAATCAACTGAAAACTTTCTTGGAGGCATCTCGAGTCATCTGTCTCTCATACAAAATCAGAGTGAGTGCCCTGAGGATTGCAAGGAAGCTGTTCCATCTTTGATGTACGCTGCAGCACGATTTTCTGATTTTCCTTCTGTCTCAAACGATGAAAATGTTTGTGAGATTGCAACAATGTGAGCTTGCTTGTGGTCCTCATTTTCTTCCCGAACTGTGGTCTCCCATATGTTAGACCACCAAACCTTCTTGACTACATATCCACCTTCAGTGCTGATGACCCATCAGTTGCTCCTCTTGGCACTGCTTCATGACAACAGCAATTCTTGAAATAAGATATGCAGCTTGCTGTCTGACCTTTGCACTCTTGTTATTCAAACGCCACTTAATGGTACCACAAATAGGGAGCTGTGCTACGTGGTCTTGGTCTGAACATACCCAACTTGTCGACTGTGAACTGAGAAGCCATAATTGACACTGCCAAGAAACTAAATCTACCAAGGAGAATGACACTCCAAGAAACTAAATCTACCAGGAGAATGACACTCCCAAGAAACTAAATCTACCAAGGAGAATGACACTCCAAAGCACAACACAAATCTCACACTTCTACTAAAGATACCAAATAAGGAGACTGACACTCCATGAACACAAATCATACTGCAACTTAGGAGAATGAAACTCCACAAATCATACTGCAACTTAGGAGAATGAAACTCCAAGATTCATTGAAAGAATGACACTTTCTTCTCTAAATCGACAAGAAAACTAATACTTGCAAAGATCAACACATCAAGACCACAGCTTCACTTCAATTAAACCTCGAAAGTACATCAAAGACCACAGCTTCAAGAAATAAGCGTTTTAGATCACCAAACAATTCCAAATGACTGCTATCAACACTTCGATTATCTATCGCACAACCCATATACCAGAATTCATTTACCAATTCAGAAGAACACATAACCAAAATCCCCAAATCAAATTCAAGAAAAGAACCCATAAAAGAACAAAATCACCTGAAACTCCAGCAAAAATCAGAAACATATCCCAGCAATCTTTCTTCGACTAGAAATCTCCAGCACCTCCTTCATCAATCGCACAACAAATCCTCAGCACCCAAATCGAGCTACCAACGAAGCGACGAACAGCGGAGCACATCAGTATCGGAGCCGTTCGAGGGAGGATCTGAGAACCCAATCGAATGGCTCACGGAGGTCCTACTGGCCAAGCAGCTCTCGAAACCCCAATCAAAATTTTCAGTGAAACCCAGATGAACAACAGATCCAAGAAAACCCAGAAGAAAAGAACCATCGAACAGCCAGAGAAGGTAATAAAGAAAAATCCAGAGACCAAACAAAAAATAAGAACTATGACTACGCGGAAATGAAAGAAAGTAATGAAGAAAGATAGCAGAGAAATCAACCACCAAGATCCATGGCGTAAGCCTTGGTGGCTCTGATACCATATTAACTACATTGTAGAAGATGAAATTGACAGAGGAAGGGAAAGAATTGTTAGAGAGAAACCAGATAGATTGTATTGAATGAATTGAGAAAATGTAGACAATTGAACTTAATGAAATACTAGCTACACAATCCTTTATATAGCCATATATCCTAATTACAATAATACCCCTCTAATTATATTTCTGTTATATCAGTTATTAGGTTCTACCAAGTTAACAAAATGGGAAAATTGTATGTCATCTGAAATATAGAAGACATGTCGGTGTGGTTACTACTTCTGTAAATTGTTTCCCCAAGAGAATTGCACCCTCCTACATCATCCAAGGCTGGGACTAACATATTGTCTCCACCATCCAATTCAATTTCTTGACTTGCTTGATAAATTCCATCGAGCTGAAATTTATTCACCTTGATATCATTAGTTTCTTCCAATGATAAACCACACGATATAATCCTAAATTTCCAAGTAATATTTTTATAACATAGAATAAACCACACTTAAGTATTAATATTTTTTTAAATTAACTATTGAGGTATTTTATAACATAGAATAAATACATGTAATTAGCATGGGTACATTCAAAATAAAAAATATGGGTACAAATTAAATTTAAAAAATAGAGAAAATTAGGATAAATATGGAGATCTAAAATTATGGATACAAGTCAAAGTCTTTTTAAAAAATATGGGCACACAAAATTAAAATATATGGTTATAAACTAAAACTCAAAAGAACATAGGTACAAATTTAAAAATATATAAAAAATACTAAAAGGATATATTTGAAAATGATTAACAAATTTTTAATTTTAAAATTGGAATATGTTGGCATATAACTTATTTAATATTCAAATAATGACGGGGATGAAGTAAAAGAACCTTAATAAAAAATAAAAATAAAAAGATTTTAATTATTAAAAAAAATATGAAAGGAGAACCTAATTTTTTCTTTAAAATACAACACAATTAAATTATAATTCACAAGAAATATATATATATATATATATATATATATATATATATAAGTGTTTATTTCACATTACAATATCCCAGAAAGAGTCCAATTAAAAAAACTCCGGTAGAATGTTTATATCAGTGGCAGGCAGACAACCCAACATATTAACAAAAGAAGCACTATGTCAACGACTTAACAACTATGAAGTTTGGTGGGATGTTATTTTTGCATTAGCCAAAAACTCCACTTAAATGGGCACATTTGAAATAATTTTGTTTGCATCAATCTGTTCTATTAATTTAGAAATAATAAATAGGTTTTTGACAAAAAACATGCAAAGCTTCTTTCTTGTATTCTAATTAATGATTGGTTTTGTTAAAGAAAACAAATAAATTAAAAATGTTGGACTCATTTGAAAGTGTTTTTGCACATCTTTAATAACAAATAATCAAAGAACACAAGCACAAAATGCAAAATTATTGCCAACCCCATAACAACCCAAATAGAAAAACAATAATATGATTCATCACTTGTATGCCAACGTCAAAACAAACAAGGAGAAAACTCATTATTGAAAAAAACGAAGTTCTCTATATTTTAAATATTCATCCAAAATTAATTTAAATATTACAAGTTGTATTTAATCTAGAAGTATCTCAAATAAGTTGAATCTGGGCCAAGAACCAAATAATATATGAAAGGGGTGTGATATCCACACACTCATTTTTACTTCTCACATACTTCTTATTTATTTTTGTCCTTTAATTTTTCAATTCATTCTATTCGACGGCCGAAAATTAAGAAAGTGTGTGAGAAGTAAAAAAAAGTGTATAGATAGCACACCCCTATATAAAATAATTTATTTTGTAGCTTTTCCTTGTAATTTTTTTGTCTCTTAAAAATATGAAATAAATTTTTTATACCACCGTATTAAATAATTAATTACTAAAGATGACAACCACTTTTGTGTGACAAAATTCTGATGTGGAAAGTGAGGACCACCATGATGGGCAAAATGTGACAAAGCAAGACTTCGACATACTCTTAAAGAAGTAAGTCTTTCCACTAAATTAATGGCATTTTCTCAAGCAAAGTTTTGTTTTTTCTTTCCTGTTTTTATTTTCTGGCGGGAATCTCATGTATGTCGAATGGAAGGTTGTAGAAGGCAAATAATTTCTATATATTATTGTCTTTAAAGTTTGGAAAGTTTAACGAAAAGTTGCCGGTACTGTTTATATTAACAAAAAAATTACATTTTTACACTAAAAAAATCAATCATGGTACTATTCACTTTAACCTTTATTTTGTCATTATCGTTAAAACTCAAAGTTTTTAATCATTTTCATTAGTTTTCCTTTAAAGTTTCAATCGACCTTCAAAATTGTACTAATCCCAAACTAAGTGCCAAAAGAGTTCATCCAAGGGTGAAGCTAGGAATATATTAATGGTGGACTAAGTTATTTTTCTTGTAGCTTGGAGTGAATTTATGTGTTGGGGTAGGCTAAATTTTCATCATGTGTACTATTAGACTTAATTTTCCGAAACATACTTATTCTAACATAAAAAGTATTCATCTTCTAAACTTTGGGGTGTGCTTGAGCCGAAGGCAGCCACTAGCTGGCTCTGCCCTTGTTCACCACTTATTGGAAAAAGAGTCAAAAGACCAATGATCAATGAGTTTACTTATTAGTTACATAGTAATGCTATTCTTACCATAATTTTATACCACATTTCTTTACTGTCTTATGTGGCATATGAGTTAGACAAACTATATTATTTAATTTCAATCTTTTTAAATGATGATTGTAGTATACGAGGAGTCTCATTATTCCACCTAAGATTATTCAAGTGTTTTAATTAATAAAAAGATTGAAATTAAATGATATAGCTTGTCCAATTCATCTGCCACCTAAGATGGTAAAAAAATGTGGTATAAAATTGTGGTAAGAATAGCATTACTCTGAGTTACACTATTTTTTTCCTCTTGATTTAACACTCATACAAATGCACTTTTCTTCGTGCGTAAATTGTATTAAGATTAAACCTTATTGAACTACTATAGTTGGAGTGAGAGTTTAATCTAATTAGGGTTGAGAATTACTTGAGAGAGTATGACTTTATATATTGGATAAGGAAAAGATAAGTAATTTTCATTCGTTTTGTTGAATTGAGCTGCCAACTTCGAATATTTTAAACTTTTCAAAAACAATAACGAGAAACAAAATTCAAATGCGATGTTGTATTTTATGTCTTAACAAAACATAACCTATTTGACTAAAAAAAGAAAAAGAAACACAAGCAAATATAACTTAAGAATAACTATAATTTGCATTTATTTTTTTCATTTGCAAACCATTAATTCTTAATTATTTGTTTAAAAAATGCATAATTTTTACGGTTGTTTTTCTTTGATGAAGATAAATAGCCACACGTGCATCAAATCTCTAAACGGCTAGCTAGTGTGCTTGTGATGATATTTGCTAGGGCTGGATTTGGTTGGCAAACCGTGCCAATTTTGTTACCAACCAGTCACATATACATTATTATAAAAAATTAGTTATCAATGGCAAATCGACTTCTTGTTGTTGCCAAAAATCAGTTTAGCCTAAATTATTGGCTGGTTCGGTTGGTTAATGGCACAACCAGTGGCCTACAATATCATTAGGGGTGTGCTATCCACACACCTCATTTTAATTCTCACACACCCCTTGATAATTTATGTCCATTTATCTTCTTCAATTCATCTGATTCGACAACCGAAAATTAAAAAAATGTGTGAGAAGTAAAATAGGGTGTGTGAATATCACACTCCTATCATTATTGTAAAAAACAAGCTATAACCACACAACACACTGATTGTGAAGAACAACAAACCAGAAAATAAAAAAAAGAAGCTGTTACAATATTCTTTCAATTGATGGATAGGCCAACATAATTGTGAAAGCAAATTTTCGCCGCTTTCTTCTTGGACAAAATTGCACCTACAAAACAATTAACACCTTTGGTTAAGGCCAAAAGCCTCACGCACTCACGATGAATTGGGGGGGGGGGGCTTTGGCCAAAGAACCTCCGATGCCAAAGTTAGAATTTAGAGAGAAAAAGTGTTTAGAGAATTTTTGGGAGTTTTGCAAGAGTATCAACTTCTAGTTTTTGTGAAAATGGGAGCATATATATAGGGATAGGCCGGTCCTCTTTGGAGAAAGAGTGGCCGACCATTTGGTTAATTTTGGGTTGAATTTGGTTTAATTAGCCAATTTTTTATGATTAATAGGCTAATTAAACATAAAGGGAATGTTATGGAATTAATTGGCTTGCTAGTTAGTGTAATTGAAAGGGAGAAATTATAGAAAAGGTAGGAAGCATGGTTGACTCTTTTTTAGATGGGGATGGCTGGCCATTAGGTTGATTTTGGTGTTAAAAGGGTGATTTAATTGACAATTAGGGGATTAATTAGGCAATTGATCCTTTAATTAGTCAATTATTGTGATTTTAAAGGAGAATTTTAGGAGATATGGAAAGGATATATTATTTAGCTAATTGATTAGCTAAAAAAGGTAAGAAATATATGGAATGAAATATGTTTAGAATTATTACCTATTTTGGACACTTTTGACTTGGTTGATGGATGATTCTCCACTGCTTGTACATAGGAATCCCAGTATACCTCAAGGGTATTTTCATCCTTTTTTTATCCAAAAGTCCACGTGTTACCTTGTATTTTCATCATAACTTAAAAGTTAAAATGAAAATCAAATCATAACTTAACAAGCCAACAACAATGTCATCAAACATAATCCAAATAGTTAATAGTTCACAAACCCAAAAGTCTAAATTATATAATTATCTAAATCTAATGCAGTAACCAATGCAAAAGCAAAAACCAAAAAGTCAAAAGTTTGGTTTTGTTTGATTATAGGATCCCTTGATCATGAATCAATCATTCGAAGAACTATTTATATGTATATATGTTGGTACTATATTATAAGTATACATAACTCAATACTAAAGCCATACCATTAATAGTCGATACGTTATAGTGCTAACTGATTATGAAAATATGCCAAAATTCTACCATACCAATACAAGACAAGGGGTACGATTGAGTTGGTCAAGGTCGGCCCAGGCCCAGTGCAGGCAGGGCGACAGTCTGGGGCCCAAAAAAATTAGAAGCACCAAAATTATTAGTGTGGCATATTTATATACATTTTCATAAGAGTATAAATTTAAAAAATTTTGTTTAAGGACAAAGAAATTTAACCAGAGCCCGCCTTAAGGGTAGCCGGAGTAGGCGCCCGCCTAGGGCCCCCACTTTGGAAGGGCCCCCAATTTTTAGGCGGAGCTAGGCGAGTCTGGACAAGAATGTACGGGAGCTATACGGGCTTATAAGTAAAAGCCAGAATTTGGAAATCTTTTGTTGCAGGGTAGGCCTCGCGTGAGGGAGAAGACAACCATATTCTCAAAATCATTTTAATTGCATGATTTTACTTAAGATGGCCCCACCATCTTAATTTTTTTTTTATATCTACGCGTCTTCTCCCTTTTGAATAGTCTCCACCATCTTATTTTTACTTTTTTGCTTCTCTCTTAAATATCACCTTTATGTTTACTTTTATGGGGTTTTGTTACCCTATTTTAAGATCACGCTACATATATCTTTATTATGTATCTAAAAGGTTAAAACTCTCACCTTTTTGAAAAATGACATTATTAAATGTTCAAATTAATTAGTTTATATAATATATAATAAATTATTCAAATCTGTTTCGTCCGCCTAGGCGCATATATAAAAATTACTATTCTCTTCACTTTAGTATTTTCCCTAGTTGTAAGATGTTGTCTCTGCAATCCAACCATTCATTCATTTATTGAACGTAATAAGTAACATTGTAACAATAGAAAAATAATTGGAATTTGGCGTACTGGGTAAAGACTTCTCATTCGGTTTGAATTGGTTGAAAAATTAGATTATGTAAACTTAATAAGTGCATTTACATCTAAAAATGCGAGACGGGTAATATACTAATATTTGAGTAATGTTTGTGTATCTTTCTTCTTTTGATATTAATTTTTAATGATATTTGATGTAGAAATAGACTTTTCATGTATTTAGTGATTTTTTTTACACGTGTTAATGTACAAAGGGTCGGGAGTCGGAGAACTCTAGGGCCCCATTTCGAAGACTTGCCTAGGGCTCCCAAATTCACAGGCCGGTCCTAGAGTTGGTACGTCAGTTTATAGCAAAATTTCCCCAACCCTAATGTTTGCCACATGAAAGAGGCACTCTCGACCAGAATATAAGAAGTATCTGTCATGGAAATTGCTACAATTTCACCCCAACCAGATTAAGCAAATTTGACAAATGTTCATAGTATTATCAATTTCATTTAATTATTTTTATCATCTTACGCTGAATCTAAAAAAGTGTCCCTTTTAAGATACACAGTGTATCAACACATAAAACAACAAAACATATAATGTTAGTAGTTTGAATTCCTAACTTTAGTCTAACAGTAATTTTATTCTCAATGTTAGAAGAGATGCTCCAATTTCATTCCTCTTTCTCACGTTGATAAAAAAAAAATATTAGTAGTTTTTCTCACGTGCAAACTATTAACAAACGGCTCAGATTTTGGACACTTCACTCCTACGTGTTACACAAATATATTTATTAGAAAATTGTCTTAATTTACAGCATGATTTGCAGTTAGAAATTGGAAGTAGGTATATATATTTTGTCATATACATAAATATTACAGCAAACCATATTTTAATACAAAATGGCAACAAAATAATTTATTTAAACCAAATTTGGCATTTTTCATACTATATGCTAAAACTATTGCTATCAGTGTGCTAATATTTTCCTTGTGGATTCCTTATTATATATAGGGGTGGGACTTTTCCGACCTTACCATCTCAAACTCCACAAACCATTTGTTCCCATCCTTTCATCTCCTTCACCTTCTTTCAAAGCTCTCCGTGAACCAGTAATCCTTTGACTCTCTGTCTACCCTTTTCCTTCTCCACCTCCATCGAAAACCTAACAAAAAGGCTTTCACCTTTCACGTTTCTATATAAACCCCACTTCCCAAAACTCTATTTTTTCACTCTGTATTTTCGAAATCCTCGACTATGATGACCATGCGGAGGAAAATGTGGATATTTTCTCATTGATCGCCGCCTCCAGCCCCCCAAAGCTTGTCTTTTGCGTGATGGAAGGTATGAAAAAACCTGCAAGAACTGCCACTGCCACCGCCACAGCCACCATTATCAACGCCTTGCTCAACAACAAATCCTGTTCACAAAGTTTCCCTCTCTCCAAGCTCTCCTTCTGGTTCGCCCCAACAACTCGCCCTCCCGGTCTGCTCTTCTCCACCTTCGGTTCATAGGTTTTTGCAAATACAAAGGACGTAGACAGATTAGACAAACTAAACCCAGATGGACTTTTACGGTTTTAACTCCAAATCTTCATTTAATCCGAGCTTGTTCGACCCTTTTAAGCATGGCGCAAGTGGGTTCGGCGGGGCGTTGCACGGCGGCACTGCGGCGGCTCTGCCTCACTCTCTGGTTTTGGACAGTGAGAAAGGCGAGCTCGTTAAGGCTCCTGCGAGAGTGGGGAAAAAAGGGGTGTCTGAGGCTAAGGCTTTTGCGGCTTTGAAGAATCACAGTGAGGCTGAAAGGAGGAGGAGAGAGAGAATCAATGCACATCTCTCTACGCTTCGCAGTCTCGTGCCCTGCACTGAAAAGGTAAAGGAATTTTCATGGAGTTTACTGTCAAATGATATATTAGTTAGTCCTAATCAGTTTCAGTTATGTTAATCAATTTTAATTAGTAATACATGGATTTGTTGGATTGTGTTCATTGCTTGTTAATTTTTTTTTACTGGTTGTTAGTTAGTTGATATTAGTATCTTATTGAGTTTTCAATTCTTTATCCAATAGTTATAAAACGTTTTCTTGTTGATTGGGAAGTAGTAATTTATGATCTGAAGTTTAGGTCTTTTGACCTTTTAGGATGGTAATTAGGTAGTAAACAAAAATGGAATTGAACATCTCAATTTAAGATCAACTTCGAAAAGCAATTAGCCTACTTGAGCAAAGATTTTGATTTTGTTTGCGCAAAATCGAAGAACTGCTATGATGAGTTTTCTTACGTGGTAGCTTGGCAAAAAGGGGTTTATCAGAATATGTAGCAAGTTAAATGGAACAGGCTTACCGGGAAGAGCTGATAGTTTTTAGCTTTTTTATAGTTTATTGTATGCCAACATCAAACATCTTTAAGCAAAATTTTCGAATGTTAGAGTTTCTGTTGAAGAGTTATCAAATACATAGATTCTGAACTCAAATAAAATTTTCTGTATATTAATATACTTTTATGCATCATGGATACAATGTTTTTTATTTTTTATTTTTGTTCATAAGAAAAAGCCGATCGGTATAAAATAGTCCTACTGATGTCATACATGATTATTACCAAGTTATGAGATCATGTAAAGAGAAGTTCATTCGTTCGTTCGTGCACATCATTCAAATTAACAAAGCTTTTCGTTACATTATTTGCGCCCTTGTAGAGTCAACTCTGTATGTAGAGTTTACAAAGTCAACTAAAAGATGCGTTATAAAATTTGAAAAGTAAAATCCATAACATCTTCCATACTAAGAACTTCAAAAACTATCTGTAAATTGGATCTGCAGTTGCTATCTAGGTTACGTTTTGCATTTTCAATTAAATTAAGAATCTAAGCAGAACAGCAGCCATATGGTTACTATTTTTATATGCAATGAATCAAAATATAAAAAAACGAAGAGGAAGGAAAAGAAGGGATGAATATTCCACCTGTTAGTTACAGCACACTACGCATTATGATGGAAGAAAAATTAGAAAATCTTGTTGTTGGCAGAGAACCTCTGACTTTATTTTATAATCTACGAAGTCAAAGGCGTCTGTAATAAGATTATAATTAAGTAGGATGAATATCGTTTCATGCTAATCTCATCTTGCTTAATAATTTTCTAATCCTGTGGTTGTTTGACACTAAGTATATATATGGGATGCTTTGCTGTCAACTGTTACAGTCGATAGCAGACGATTCTATGTGTTTCGGGAAATATTGATGTTTATGATTGGGTGATTGGGGTAGAGTGGCAGCTGTGTAGTAGATTGCATCACAAGGTCTGCATCTGGATTTATATTTTATGGCCTTAGATGCATCTTGCTCAACTGTTTAATTATGCAAATTAATTAATCTTAGTTATATCAGATTAGGGGCGGTAAGGAAGAAACAAATGTCTGGGGCGGTAACCACTAACTTTTTTAATTTGAAGCTGAAGAGAGTATCTGTATTAATTAAATTTTTTTAATTGCTTTTGTCGCCGACCAAGCTTTCTAGGCTGAAACAAGTCGGAAGACTATTTGTAGTTTCTGGACAAAGTCTATGCTATGATAACTTATAAACATGGTTTTGCCGATGCATGCTGCTATAATTAGTAATTAATTATATATTAAGTCTGCCCATGCGAGCTTGGTGTCTGTTCAAGTCTTTGTCAAGATTGAGTAGTTAATTGGGTTTGTCCAATTGACAAAGAAGACGTCTTACTTGCATATATAAAATGACCGCCAATGGTTCCGAATGGACCCTTATATTTGTATTATATACTATTATATTTGCATGGATACAATTGCGTATCTAATTTCTTGTGTATGCATGCGTCCATGCATTATGATCACTGCTTATATTTTCTTTATGATAGTTATGCAGTTTATGCTGTTGAAAATAGCTCTAGTTGCTTGTATGAAAATTAACATTAAATTTCGGTGTTTGAAAACGTGAAAAAAAGATTAGTGTTGACTGTCGATGGCAACAAATTTAAGTCTTACGCTTGACCTAATTGTTCGTTACAGATGGACAAAGCCGCGTTACTTGCTGCAGTTATCAGCCAAGTGAAGGAACTGAAGAAGGATGCCCTAGAATCCAGTAAGGGGTTTCTCATCCCAGTTGATGACGATGAAGTGAACGTTGAACCCTATGTCATTGGGGCAGGGGATGGAACCATATCGGTGAAGGCATCCGTCTGCTGTGAATACCGGTCTGAGCTTCTCTCTGACCTAAGAGAAGCCCTCGATTCCCTCCACTTAAAAATGGTGAAGGCAGAAATATCGACCTTGGGAAACCGAGTGAAAAATGTATTCGTTCTCACCAGCCTCAAAAAGGGAAGCAACGATGCCGATACTGAAGCATACAAACTTCTTGCAACTTCGGTTCACCAGGTACTGAGTTCCATCCTCGAGAAGGCCTCACCCTCACCAGAATACTCCCCGAGAACAACGCTGCCGAGCAAAACGCGAAGGCTCTCTTACTTCGATAAAATCGATACCTCGAGCTCATCCTCTTAAGAGCAAGATTTGAATGTGTTGCCACTTGCCGCCGTTGCCGGTGTAGTGATGAAGATGAAGATGAAGATGTGCTTTCGGACATGGATGTGTGGATATATCAATATTTGTGATATCTACGTGTAGTTTTATTGTGTTGTGAGAGAAGAAAGTTTTAAATAAAGCAGCTATGTTTATAGTAAGCTCTAGTTCTAAAAGTACTCTCAATAAAACAAAAATAGTGTAAGATATTTGTTTAACTTTTTATGTAAAAGTGTTTTGATTGTGTAAAATAATCAAAATGGGTATGTTGATGAATGTGATATTATAATATTTATCTTAATTTTTTCCATAATCTTTATGTGATAACCCGTCCCGAGATTTTGATTCGACGTTGTGAAATGACTTATATGCCCTTGTGTGACGGGTGTGTATTATGCATTAGTGATAGTTTGGCCAATTATTTGGTACCCTAAGTTATAGGGACCTATGAGAACTAAAGATTTATGGGTGTATTATTGGTGGATGAGATTTAGGTCACACACACAAACCAACAATCCTCCCTCTCATCACTCCCGTCACTCTCTCTCTCTGTCTCTTACCTTCTCAGACCATCTCTCTCTCTCTCTATCCCTCGAAACCTCTATCTCTCTCTTCACTCTATCGTACGGACAAGCTAAAAACCAACCCAAACTTCGTAGATCGAGGAAACCAAGCACACCATCGTGCTCCTGGAGACCATACGAACTCAGTGACTTCATTTTCAGGTAATAATCACGTCGAACCACTATTCCCCGAATTGAGTACTGTTCATGCAAAATTTAATGGGTGATTTTTATGGAATTTTAAGCTCATAGGGAGCTTAAGAAGGTCCTAAGGAGGCTCAAAGTGCTTCATTTGAGAAATTTGGACGTCGGAGCAACGAGAACGAAAGTTTCAAAGTTTGGCTGGAATTATCGAGGCGTTTTTCGGTGAATCTCCGGCGAGTTAGGGGTCGAGGTAGGTATGGTTTTGTTCATCTTGTCGAGATGTTCGTTTTGATATAAAGTACGTTAAAAATGGTGAAGAAATGAGGAAGTTATAGCGTTTAGAAAATAACCCAGAAACCGGCGATTTTTTCCGTCGCCGGCGAAACCAGTTCGGTGAACCCAAGAAGGAGATGACGCGCGTGAGGCGCGTGGGTCCGTGGCCTCCCAGGCGCGTGGGTCTGTGGCCTCCCAAGCGCGTGGGGGCGCGTGGGTCTGTGGCCTCCCAAGCGCGTGGGGGCGCGTGGCCTATCTTAAAATTTGTCTAAAAATTTGTCGACGTCCGTGACGTCGTGTAGGTCGCGTTAGTATATTTAAATACCAAAAATGAGCTATGTATGAGAAGTTATTTCCATAGTTCCGTTTATGTGCTTAAATAACGTATTTTTTAGTAAATTCTCATATAGGTGAAACTTATCCCGAATACGAGCGTAGCCAGGCTAGACGTGGAGGCTACGACCCGGCGACCTATCGTGAGTGGGCAGCTATTTTTCCGTATATACCTATATATTACTATTTTTCCCAAAAATTGATATTGAAAGTTTATGTGATTTGAAATGCCATGCAAAGTATTCATTTATTGTAAATGCTGCATTAGTGATTGCATATGTGTATGATGGTGCTGCGGACGCACAGGTAAGTGTCAGGTAAGTTTAGATAATGGTTATAATAAGAATGAGAACGAATGATGTGATGTGATGTGATTAGAGCTCATATACCTACACATTGATATTAGTACTCCCGCCCAGAGATAGGGGCACAGTCTTTCACGTGTTGTTTACCTCTCGCACTGCATGCTCGCCTTGGATCCAAGTTAGGTGTACAGTCTTGTCGTATAGACCACTATAAATGGGTTCGACTCTTAGGTGACCCGCAAATCCTTCGCACAATCTTCACGTGATTGTAGCACTAGAGCATACTTATATATATTCAGTGATGATGAGTAGGCCACTAGTGATGATATTGATATGTGCGTAGGATTGATATATATGATGTGATGAGTTGATTATGAGCTATTTGTGCAGCCAAGGGCTGAGTTTATTATTGATATTGATTATGAGATATTTATACGACCGAGGGCCGAGAAGATTACCTAACATTTGATCACATATGCAGAGTTATGATTGAGATATTAGTTATGATACTTTGGCATGGCATGCATACACTTTTTCAGCATGATTTTGAGAATTATACATATATGAGAATATACTTTGACTCTGGGAATTTATACAGGTTTTACGGAGAAGGGTTATACTTTTGAGAAAATAATGATTTTGAAAAGATTGGTTTTGCTGACCTACTCAATTTTGCTTTTCGCCCCTCTAGGTTCTAAGTAGCTAGAGTATCGTTGGTGGCTAACGAGGATCGTTCGGCAGTTCTGACAGACTTCTTCTTATGTAGGGCACTCTTTGGGGTTATTCGAATTTATTAATTCATGCTTAACTGAATTTTAACTTAGTACGCTCTGGTTATGTATAAGTACTATAATCTCTCTCTAGCACACTATCTCTTTTAGGTTGCTAGTGATACTGTTTTAATTAATTCGTATTCTTATATTGATTTTTGCTTCCGCACTGTGCACATGGCTACGCCACGTTTGCGTGACGGCCAGCATGCCCCACTTTCGGATCAGGGTGTGTCACTTTATCTTCTCAATTTTCACTTAACAATCAAATGATTTTCCAAATAATAATAAAACAATCAAATAATCTAATAGAAGATAAACAAAATATTTGATTTATATATGAGAAGAAAAGAAGAATAGTTTGAGAAAAATAGAAGAAAAAACGTGAGATAAACAATTGAGATGGAGAAGATAAAATTTTGGGTTGGAAAACCTCCCCTCCTCCCTGCATATAGACACGAGCCCAATTTCCCAATCTCTCTCATCCAAAGGGTTTATTAGATTTCGATCAATTCCGCTTAGTGACATCGTGAATACAGAAAATGTAACTAGATCTGTGCTCTAATATACTTTTCATCTGGCCATCTGAATCGATCAATCTGTTGACCCGAGACATGAACCCGTTGCCCTTATATCACAATTCGTTCAATCCGTCCATTGACTTCTTGTGTCGAAGACGAGACATGGAAAGACCAATTTGGGAGACGAAAAAAATGTTTGATTTTAACAACCCTCACCTAAATTAATACCTAAGTTTAGTGGGCCAAGCCCAACCTACCAAATTCGTTTTAAATCCAGAGTCCTAGAGTATTAGTTGGGCCAAACCAATGTTTTATTATTTAGATACTAGTTGAGCTCAAAGACCCGGCCCAATTTTCTTTCTTTTCCTTCTTGGTGCACCGTAAGCTTTCTTCCTGAAAGCTCTCTATCCCTCTGTTCTCTCTTGCACCGAGAGTCACCGCCATCGTCTTCACTGCTCTCCTTCACCAGATCGTACCCCCCAAACCTTCTAATTCGAATTTCTGGGACGATAGGAACTTAACTCTACCATTGCATGTCGCAGCAGAGCATCGTAGGATGATTCACCATTGAAGCCGAGAGCTTCAATCTTCAAAACTCGAACCCAGGTGAGACTCGTGGTTCTCCTTCGAATTTCTGGATTTATCATATCGTTCTACACTCTGTGGAGTTGGTGTTATGTTGAAAATCGAGGGTTTTAATTCTGTGCATGCTCTGTGTGTGTGTGTGCATTCCCAGTTTCCCGACGAGAATTTCCGTTGACGTCCGTACACAAAGTCGATCAATTTCGACCTCTTTTCAAGTTTCTTTTGGTAAACCTCGCTTCTCTCCACTCTGAGCATCATTTTTCTTATGTTTGAATTAACTAGTTAAGGTAGTTTGGCTTAAATCGGAAACGGAAGATTTTTCCGGTTTAAAATCCCGGTGTTCTTCTTCTAATGGTCCGAGGACCCACGGATTTATCCAGTTCGACTCCACCTGTGCGCATGTTCTAACCCAAATGCTCAACCCGTGTGTGTGTATATTGCGTGTAGTGTGTTTATGTATGCAGCAGGGTGTGTGACAGCATGTGTAAATATATATGTGCAGGTTGTATGTTTATACATATATATTTATATATGCCTTGTGTATATATATGTGGCTGTATGTGTGCTATGCGGTGTGGGTAGGTGTGTGTTGTGCAACTGTGAGCGTGTGTATGCAGTCCATGTATGGTGTGGTGTGTGTATACTATGTGTAGTACGTGCTCCGTGTGTATGTGTGGGACTGTGAAGGTGTGTATATGCAGTATGTGCGTGAGTTATATGTATGTATTCCGTGTGTGTATATGTGGTATATAAGTGGTGCACATGTGTGAGTGTGGTGCAAGTGTGTGCGTCCGTGTGTGTAGGGTGTATGTGTATTGGTGTGTGTTTTGAGTGTGTGTATATATATATGCACTAGGTATTGGGGAATGAGTGTGTACAAATGATTGTATAAGTATGTATGTATGTACAGTGCATATTAGTATGTGTATATGTATGTATGTACTGTGTGTGTGTGTATGTACAGTGCATATTAGTATGTGTATATGTATGTATGTACTGTGTGTGTGTGTGTGTTTGTACATATATATATACTTATATATGCTTTGTGTATGTATATAAGTGCCGTGTGGGTGTGTGGTGCATTGCACCGTGTGTGTGTGTGTGTGTGTAGGTTGTATAGGTTGGATTTAGGCTCAAACCACCTATTTAACACCTTAAGCCTCCTAACCCAAAAACCTTAGACATCCTAAACCCAACTCATCCGAACCTAAACCAAAATCCCGGGATTCCAAACCAAAATTCTTAAGTTCATTCAAATTCATTCCAATTCTTATATTTATCGAACTTCTATCGTGAATAGGTGAAGTGGATAGCCAGGACGTGCAAAATTCTCGCTTGCATAACACTACTGCGGCGAAGTACTGTGAGTGGACCACCTTCCAAAAATAAATGAATATATAATTTATGTTGAGATATGAAGTTTTATATATATATAGCATGCCTCGATTATATTTGGAATTTATGAATGTTGAACAGGAAGCATATTTTATGATGGCTATGGATTTTTGTGATATAGAATGTTTTTATCGAAACAGTTTTCTGATATAACCCACATTCTGGTAGACTATCTGATGGATGACGATAGGATGCTAAGAATGTGTTTTAAATGATTTTAGGACACCTCTTCGTAGTACGGGGGATGGATGAACTCTTGCTACGAAGTTGTATTTTAGAAATATGTTTTGTGCAAATTAGTGAACACCATGTCGCCGAGGGCGAGGTTTGTAGTTGGCAAAGGCCTGAAGAAATAATCCCTAGCGGAAGGCTGAGGGACCACGGAGTCTGGCATCGGGCCGGGAGGGAGTTATCTCATGGTGATGGCCATAGAGATTCAGGTGCAGGCATTGGGCCGGAAGTGTTACTAATTCGGTGTACTCACTAGCAGCACAACTTGTGATGCTTCCTGAGTTTTATTCGAGATTGATATTATATCGTGTCTTCTGACTCTGTTGAAACGAGAATTGATATTATGAATTGATTTGTCTTATGAATTTAAATGGCATGCTAAAATTTGAGACGAACATATTACCTAATATATGATTATGTATTTTTGGTTTTCAAACTGGTGGGGGATTATTATGTTCCGAAACGTTTTCATATTATATATGTATATAACTCTGGTCCACTCACCTTTGTTTTGCGCCCCCATTCAGGTCACAGAAACGAGGACTACGGGATTTCATACGAGGCCTTCCCTTATTAGTAACTGTTGATCTTCCAATACTGTTTCTTCGATGTAATATTTCCATCTTTTGTAAATAAACTCTGTAGAACATGCTCGGTACTCTAGCCTCACAGTTAGGCTTGTTTATCTTTGTAAACTTTACTGTTTTTAAGCTACATTTTGTTCCTAAATCAATACTCTTGTATTTAATTAAATGGCTTCGTCACCTTCGGGTGTCGGCCAGCACGTGCCTATCTCGGTATTCGGGGAATATCGGGGTCGGGGCGTGTCAGATTGGTATCAGAGCATGGTTAGGGTTCTTTCCACCAATTTGGTGAAATTCTTTCCTTCTAAACCCTGTTGTCTTTGTCAGAATCATGGCCAATCCTGGGGGAAACGTGCCTCGGCGTCCTCGTTCAGGAGTAGTGGGGGGTGCTCAACCATCTACTTCCACAAATCCTAGGGCTAGTCGAACGTTCATGGAAATAGCCAGAAACCACAGAGTGACTGAATTAACCACAGTGGGAGCCTGTGAAGAAGCGGAGATGTGGCTGGAGAAAATGGAGTACACATTAGAGGCATTGAAATTTCCTTTGACCGAATGGGCAGAAACGGCGGGGTACTTCATTCAGGGAGAAGCCCGATCATGGTGGATCGCAACCAGAGAATCGCGTCCACCTGGTTCGTGGATGACATGGGCCGCGTTCAAAAAGCGCTTCGTCGCTCACTTTCTTAGTCCCAGCTATCGATTGAGGAAAAGGCAGGAGTACTTGGAGTTCCGGCAGGGTGGTCTAAGTATCACAGAATTTGACAGCACATTCTGACACTTGGCCAGGCATCAGGGCGGAACACATGATAACCCTCAGGGTATGATGGAGCAGGCACTGATTGCTCTGAATCAAGAGTATCGGACTCTAGTGGCAGCCCAGAGACCGAGGAGTTACGAAGAAGTAATCGAGATCTGTTTGAGTATTGAACAGTCAAACTGGGAGACGGGAATGCAGGAGCAGTTTTCCGCATGGAATCAGCCTCAGAGGCAAAGTCGACCGTGGAATCAGAATCCGAGAGGTCGAAACTTCAGAAACCGGGGTAACCGAGACTCGGCGGGTCCTTCCAGACATGTGGGCCCTAGACCTTCATCTTCTTTCAAACAGCAAGGCCGAAGCTCGGGATCATCGAGCGAGGGCTCAAGCAGACAGTTAGCAGGCCGATCTTTTGGTCAATTTCCTTCGGGGAATCCACTTTGTAGTCAGTGTGGACTACGCCATCGAGGGAACTGTGGCATGGCTAGTGCGGTTTGTCACAGGTGTGGCGGTACCGGGCATTACGTCCGTGACTGTCCATCAGCACCGCCAGCTCATAACTTGGCTCCTGGTATGGGGTACAGTGGATATCAGAATGCTCCTAATCTCAGTGGAAGGCAACATTTCGACGGTAGTGGTAGCAGTCGAAGTTATGGGAGCAGTAGTAATCCGAATACTGGGGGAAACAGAGGGCCGCAGTTTGGCGGCGGTAGTCAGAGCTTCCGGGGAAGTAGTAGTCAGAGTACGGCGTCAGGTGGCCGTAGTTCAGGGAACAAAGCAGGCCGAAGTTTCAGAGGTCGTGGTCGGAATAATAGCTCAGGAAGCCAGAATCAAGATCGTATCAACGCTATGACTCAACCAGAGGCAGAGCAAGATCCTCGGGTGATTACTGGTACGTTACTTGTTCATAATTACTGGGCTAGAGTTTTGATTGATCCGGGTGCTTCTAGATCATTTGTATCTTCATCATTTGCTCGGGTTATGTCTTCTCAACCGCAACCACTAGGCCGGGATATGTTAATAAAATTGCCACGAGGCGAATTGTACTGTGCCCAGTGGCAATATCAAAATTGCCCAATTGTAGTCGAAGGGGAGACTTTAGAAGCTGACTTAATTCCTTTTCCGTTGGTGGACTTCGACATCATCTTGGGAATGGATTGGTTGTCCAAATATCATGCAAATGTAGAGTGCTTCAAGAAAACAGTGACCTTTAGAAGACGAGGACTTCCGTCGATCACTTTTACAGGTGAGCGACGTATTCTTCCAAACTGCATCATTTCTGCTATCCAAGCTACTAAACTGTTAAAGAAGCATTGTGTGGGATTCTTAGCCCATGTAGTAGCCACAGAAGGATCTTCCTTGAGTCCCGAGGAAATACCCGTAGTACGAGAGTTTGTAGATGTCTTTCCTGATGACCTACCAGGTTTGCCACCTGCGAGGGAAATCGAATTTACTATCGATTTACTTCCGGGTACTAACCCTATCTCATTACCGCCTTACCGTATGGCACCGGCGGAATTGCGGGAATTAAAAACTCAACTTCAGGAATTGGTAGACAAGGGTTACATTCAGCCTAGTACATCCCCGTGGGGAGCTCCTGTTTTGTTTGTGAGGAAGAAAGACGGTACAATGAGGCTTTGTATCGACTATAGGCAGTTGAATCAAGTGACGATAAAGAATCGTTATCCTTTGCCTCGAATTGATGATTTGTTTGATCAGCTGAAAGGTGCTCAAATATTCTCCAAAATAGATCTTCGTTCTGGATATCATCAATTACGGATTCGGGAGGAGGATGTCCCGAAAACCGCTTTCCGTACGAGGTATGGGCACTATGAATTTCGTGTCATGCCTTTCAGACTAACCAACGCACCTGCAGCATTTATGGACTTGATGAACAGAGTCTTCAGGCCTTATCTAGACCGGTTTGTGATCGTATTCATTGATGACATTCTGGTCTATTCTAAGAGTGTGAATGAGCACAAGAAGCATCTGAGATTGGTACTTGAACGGCTGAGAAATAACCAGCTGTATGCCAAGTTCGATAAGTGCCAATTTTGGCTAACTCAGGTGGGCTTCCTTGGACATATTGTATCTGCTGAGGGGATTAATGTAGACCCCCAGAAGGTGGCAGCAGTATCAAACTGGGAACAACCGAGGAATGTCACCGAAGTGAGAAGCTTTCTGGGTTTGGCAGGGTACTATCGACGATTCATTCAGAATTTCTCTACAATTGCCTTGCCTCTCACTAAGCTAACTCGCAAAGGTGTGAAGTTTGAGTGGGATGAGAACTGTGAACAAAATTTTCAGGAGTTGAAACAACGTCTCACTCAAGCACCGGTTCTTGCACTTCCGGACGATAGTGGTGAATTCGAGGTGTATACGGATGCTTCTCTATCGGGTTATGGTTGTGTACTGATGCAGCATGGGAAAGTCATTGCCTATGCTTCCAGACAATTGAAGACCCATGAACGAAACTATCCTACTCATGACTTGGAGCTGGGAGCAGTAATCTTCGCTCTCAAAATGTGGAGGCATTACTTGTATGGCGAGAGGTGTCGTATCTTCACTGACCACAAAAGTCTCAAATATGTGTTCACAAAGAAGGAGTTGAACCTAAGACAGAGAAGATGGATGGAGTTGTTGAGCGATTATGATTGTTCGATCGAGTATCATCCCGGACATGCCAATGCCGTGGCTGATGCTCTGAGCCGGAAACATCATGAACAGCTTGCATCTCTCCAAACTGTCCACGTTCCCCTACTGTTTTCTCTTCGGGGATTAGGTGTTAACCTGGAACCAGGCGAACAGGGAGAGTGGTTAGCGCATTTCCAGGTGAGACCTATCTTTGTGGATATGGTGAAAGAAGCTCAAGAACTTGATTCAGAGTGTACTGTTCTTAAAGAGCAAGTGACGGCGGGAGAAAGGGAAGATTTCTTCGTCCGTCGAGATGGAACTTTGATGAAAGAGAATCGCTTGGTTGTGCCAAAAGGTAATGAAATGGTGAAAAATGCAATTCTGGAGGAGGCTCACAATTCTGCCTATGCTATGCATCCGGGAAGTACGAAGTTATACCGCACTATCTACCCATTTTACTATTGGGAAGGTATGAAGCGAGATGTAGCTGAGTACGTAAACAGGTGTATTATCTGCCAGCAGGTGAAGGCAGAAAGACAAAGACCTGGTGGATTACTGCAGAACCTCCCAATACCAGTGTGGAAGTGGGACGACATCACCATGGATTTTGTGTATGGGTTGCCAAGAACGCCATCAAGGTACGATGGTATTTGGGTGATTGTCGATCGACTTACCAAGACCGCACATTTCTTGCCCGTGCAACAGAACTATTCCTTACAAAAGTTGGCGAAATTATTCATTGACAATATTGTTCGTCTCCATGGAGTCCCCATCTCCATTGTATCAGACAGAGACCCTAGATTCACTTCCAGGTTTTGGAAAGCCTTTAGTACCGCTATGGGTGCCAGGTTACTTTTCAGTACAGCCTATCATCCTCAAACGGACGGTCAGTCCGAGCGGACTATCCAGACCTTAGAAGACATGCTGAGAGTGTCAGTAATGCAATGGAAGGGAAGTTGGGACACTTATCTACCCTTAGCAGAATTCGCCTACAACAATAGTTACCATTCCAGTATCGGGATGGCTCCTTTCGAAGCTCTTTATGGGAAGGCGTGTAGGACGCCATTGTGTTGGACGGAAGCAGGGGAAAGATCGTTAGTGGGACTGGAGATTGTGGATACCACTAATGCCAATGTTCAGTTGATCAAGGCAAACCTGAAAGCGGCACAAGACCGACAGAAGAGTATTGCCGACAAGCACTCTAAGGATCGGGAATATGCCGTGGGCGACTATGTATTCTTGAAATTGTCACCCTGGAAAGGCGTGGTTCGCTTTGGCAAGCGAGGGAAGTTGAGCCCTCGATACATTGGCCCTTACCAGATTATTGAGAAAATCGGGGCAGTAGCTTATAAGCTGGACTTGCCATCGGAGTTGTCGCAAATTCATAACGTATTTCATGTCTCTATGCTCCGGAAATACGTGCCTGATCCTTCTCACATCATTCAACATGAGCCCTTGGAAGTGAGCCCAGACGCTAGTTATGTGGAACAACCTGTGGCTATCCTCGATAGACGTGATAAAGTGTTGAGGAATAAGATTATTCCGTTGGTAAAAGTACTTTGGAGGAATCATGCAGTCGAGGAAGCAACTTGGGAAACCGAAGAACAAATGCGGGCTCAATATCCATTCCTCTTCATCTAAGGTAAACTCAATTTCGAGGACGAAATTTTCTTTAAGGGGGGTAGATTTTAACGACCCTCACCTAAATTAATACCTAAGTTTAGTGGGCCAAGCCCAACCTACCAAATTCGTTTTAAATCCAAAGTCCTAGAGTATTAGTTGGGCCAAACCAATGTTTTATTATTTAGATACTAGTTGAGCTCAAAGACCCGGCCCAATTTTCTTTCTTTTCCTTCTTGGTGCACCGTAAGCTTTCTTCCTGAAAGCTCTCTATCCCTCTGTTCTCTCTTGCACCGAGAGTCACCGCCATCGTCTTCACTGCTCTCCTTCACCAGATCGTACCCCCCAAACCTTCTAATTCGAATTTCTGGGACGATAGGAACTTAACTCTACCATTGCATGTCGCAGCAGAGCATCGTAGGATGATTCACCATTGAAGCCGAGAGCTTCAATCTTCAAAACTCGAACCCAGGTGAGACTCGTGGTTCTCCTTCGAATTTCTGGATTTATCATATCGTTCTACACTCTGTGGAGTTGGTGTTATGTTGAAAATCGAGGGTTTTAATTCTGTGCATGCTCTGTGTGTGTGTGTGCATTCCCAGTTTCCCGACGAGAATTTCCGTTGACGTCCGTACACAAAGTCGATCAATTTCGACCTCTTTTCAAGTTTCTTTTGGTAAACCTCGCTTCTCTCCACTCTGAGCATCATTTTTCTTATGTTTGAATTAACTAGTTAAGGTAGTTTGGCTTAAATCGGAAACGGAAGATTTTTCCGGTTTAAAATCCCGGTGTTCTTCTTCTAATGGTCCGAGGACCCACGGATTTATCCAGTTCGACTCCACCTGTGCGCATGTTCTAACCCAAATGCTCAACCCGTGTGTGTGTATATTGCGTGTAGTGTGTTTATGTATGCAGCAGGGTGTGTGACAGCATGTGTAAATATATATGTGCAGGTTGTATGTTTATACATATATATTTATATATGCCTTGTGTATATATATGTGGCTGTATGTGTGCTATGCGGTGTGGGTAGGTGTGTGTTGTGCAACTGTGAGCGTGTGTATGCAGTCCATGTATGGTGTGGTGTGTGTATACTATGTGTAGTACGTGCTCCGTGTGTATGTGTGGGACTGTGAAGGTGTGTATATGCAGTATGTGCGTGAGTTATATGTATGTATTCCGTGTGTGTATATGTGGTATATAAGTGGTGCACATGTGTGAGTGTGGTGCAAGTGTGTGCGTCCGTGTGTGTAGGGTGTATGTGTATTGGTGTGTGTTTTGAGTGTGTGTATATATATATGCACTAGGTATTGGGGAATGAGTGTGTACAAATGATTGTATAAGTATGTATGTATGTACAGTGCATATTAGTATGTGTATATGTATGTATGTACTGTGTGTGTGTGTATGTACAGTGCATATTAGTATGTGTATATGTATGTATGTACTGTGTGTGTGTGTGTGTTTGTACATATATATATACTTATATATGCTTTGTGTATGTATATAAGTGCCGTGTGGGTGTGTGGTGCATTGCACCGTGTGTGTGTGTGTGTGTGTAGGTTGTATAGGTTGGATTTAGGCTCAAACCACCTATTTAACACCTTAAGCCTCCTAACCCAAAAACCTTAGACATCCTAAACCCAACTCATCCGAACCTAAACCAAAATCCCGGGATTCCAAACCAAAATTCTTAAGTTCATTCAAATTCATTCCAATTCTTATATTTATCGAACTTCTATCGTGAATAGGTGAAGTGGATAGCCAGGACGTGCAAAATTCTCGCTTGCATAACACTACTGCGGCGAAGTACTGTGAGTGGACCACCTTCCAAAAATAAATGAATATATAATTTATGTTGAGATATGAAGTTTTATATATATATAGCATGCCTCGATTATATTTGGAATTTATGAATGTTGAGCAGGAAGCATATTTTATGATGGCTATGGATTTTTGTGATATAGAATGTTTTTATCGAAACGGTTTTCTGATATAACCCACATTCTGGTAGACTATCTGATGGATGACGATAGGATGCTAAGAATGTGTTTTAAATGATTTTAGGACACCTCTTCGTAGTACGGGGGATGGATGAACTCTTGCTACGAAGTTGTATTTTAGAAATATGTTTTGTGCAAATTAGTGAACACCATGCCGCCGAGGGCGAGGTTTGTAGTTGGCAAAGGCCTGAAGAAATAATCCCTAGCGGAAGGCTGAGGGACCACGGAGTCTGGCATCGGGCCGGGAGGGAGTTATCTCATGGTGATGGCCATAAAGATTTAGGTGCAGGCATTGGGCCGGAAGTGTTACTAATTCGGTGTACTCACTAGCAGCACAACTTGTGATGCTTCCTGAGTTTTATTCGAGATTGATATTATATCGTGTCTTCTGACTCTGTTGAAACGAGAATTGATATTATGAATTGATTTGTCTTATGAATTTAAATGGCATGCTAAAATTTGAGACGAACGTATTACCTAATATATGATTATGTATTTTTGGTTTTCAAACTGGTGGGGGATTATTATGTTCCGAAACGTTTTCATATTATATATGTATATAACTCTGGTCCACTCACCTTTGTTTTGCGCCCCCATTCAGGTCACAGAAACGAGGACTACGGGATTTCATATGAGGCCTTCCCTTATCAGTAACTGTTGATCTTCCAATACTGTTTCTTCGATGTAATATTTCCATCTTTTGTAAATAAACTCTGTAGAACATGCTCGGTACTCTAGCCTCACAGTTAGGCTTGTTTATCTTTGTAAACTTTACTGTTTTTAAGCTACATTTTGTTCCTAAATCAATACTCTTGTATTTAATTAAATGGCTTCGTCACCTTCGGGTGTCGGCCAGCACGTGCCTATCTCGGTATTCGGGGAATATCGGGGTCGGGGCGTGTCATTGATGCGCGAAAAAAGACTGATGAAGAGGGAGGGTTTGATTGCTATGCTGAAAATTTCATTAGCTACTGTTTATCCGTGTTTTGTGGAAATAAAAAAGAAGCTAGTTTTTCAATTGTCATATTTTGAAAAGAAAAGAAAAGGATTTACTTGAGTTACCAAACACATACCTCTCACTAATAGGTGCTGAAGAATATTACTATATTGTAATACTAAGTGACAACAAAAATAAAAAAAGCAAAAACCTAAAAACTAAAGAACAAACTTGGATGAACAACATTGAAATTACAAGAAATAAAGTATAATTTTGCAAAACTAAAGAGAACAAAATAAAATATTTATAAGTAATGAAAAATACCATCAGACCGTAATATTAAATGACAACAAAAATCAAATTTAAAGTATTAAATTTGGAAGAAGCAAAAAACTCCTAAAAGTTAGAAGAAACTTGAATGAGCAGCATCGAAATTACAAGAAATAAAGAATAATTTTGCAAAACTAGAAAGAACAAAATAAAATACCTATGCCTTGCCCGTCAGTGGGTCCACAAGTGCCGATTTGGCGAGTTTTCATTGGCCAATACCCCAAAAAGCCGTATGGGAAAAGGAGGGAATTTAAACCGTGGAGAAAAGAACAATCGGCCTGTCACACTCGCGATCCAACAGAAGAACTGAAGGAGGTTTCTTCTTCTTGTTATCTTCGAACTTCAACTCCACTCTCTCTGACAAACAATGTATATACTTTTACCCATTTTACTCTTCAACTTTACGAAATCTTACCCCCCATAAAAGAACATGTTAAATAAAAAATAAAGAACAATCAGAAGAAGAAGAGGGCAAGCTCGCAGCTAATTCATGGAGGTAGGCAGCGGTAAATCCGTACTCCAATTCGCACCGTTTCAGAGCTCCGTCGACGAGGGCTTCTGGCACAGACTCTCTTCCTTGAAGCTCAACAAGTTCGGCATCGACGACTCGCCTGTTCCCATCACCGGTTCGTTTTCTTTTTCCTTTTTTTTTTCGGTTTAATTTCCGTTATTAAATTGTGCAGTTTCTTGGAAATAAAAAAGATAGAGAATTTCTGGTTTTTGGGTCGTGGGTTTTGGAAATTCTTGTGCTTTTGTTGAAGAATTGTTTTAGTTGTGGATTATGAGGGAAAAAAAAAGTTGAATTGTTGACTTTGTTTTGGATGTGGAATTGTTATTTTTCGTATTTTGCTGAGAAATTTTGGAGGAGGAAAAAGCAGCCAGATTTGTAAATTGGGTTTCGAATTTTGATCAATTGGGACAACAAAGATTTGATTTTTTTGAATTGTGATGAATGCTAGTGCTATACGATGTTGTTAAATTCTATGATTAGAATGTGAATATATGTGTGATTTAAATACAGCGCTTTCGTGTAATCTGAGATATGGACTGACACTGTTGCAGGTTTCTACGCACCGTGCTCACATTCTCAAGTGTCTAATCATTTAACTCTACTGGCCGAGTCTTTGCCTTCGGATTCAAGTGAGGAATCATCGGTACAGGCAGTAAGTCGAGGCAATAGGAACAGATGCTCCGTTCCGGGAATCATTTACAACACCAATACGGTAGAAGGGTTTCTTGCACTTGATAAACAGGGCTTGCTTAAGGCAGAAGCACAAAAGGTATTGAATGTATCTAGAATGTTTAACTTTTGTGAGTGACAGTAAAATATATAATATTCGGTTTAAATATCATGTAGGCGGATTGATAGGGTTGGATAACAATGAATTTAAATGTTGCTTAACACGTCTTCTTCTTGTTCATAATCAGATTTGGGAGGATATTCGTAGTGGAAAAGCATTGGAGGATAGTTCAGTGCTTTCGAGATTCCTCCTCATCTCTTTTGCAGACCTGAAAAAATGGAGCTTTCATTACTGGTTTGCATTCCCTGCTCTGGTGCTTGATCCTCCAGCAACCTTGGTTAATTTGAGGCCAGCTTCACAATGTTTTAGCTCAGAGGAGGTATGTCGGTTGTGTTTTTTATTCGATGCACAGGAGAAAGGTATTTAGATGTTACTTATATCAACTCTAACACCATTGTTATAACTTTAGGCAGAATCTGTTTCAGCAGCATTTAACGAGTGGCGTAACTCAAGCCTAACGGCAGGTGTATATATGTCTCATTTGCTATTTTGTTGATTGTCTGCTAAATCTTCTTCCTATGTGTACATATGCTCGGACGTAAAGCTTGAATGTTCCTTCTAACCTATTTTGTCTGATTCAGATGTGCCATTCTTCCTGGTTCATATTGATTCAAATTCACACACGACTATTAAGCATCTAAAGGATTGGGAAACTTCCCAAAGTGCTGATGATGGTCACAAGGTCTGTTCGCATAACTTTTGATTTTGAACCATTTAGGTTTCAGAAAACGGGAATAATTTTTTAGATTGTAGTATTTCTGATTCAACTTTCTCAAAGTTACTTTGTGTGCCATTGCAGTTACTATTTGGTTTTTATGATCCATGTCATCTTCCAAACCATCCTGGTTGGCCTCTTCGCAACCTCCTTGCACTTGTTTGCTCGAGATGGGATCTAAAGTCTGTTCACTTTTTATGCTATAGAGAGAGTCGTGGTTTTGCAGATCTGGGATTGTCCCTTGTTGGGGAAGCCATGATTACAATTCCGCCAGGTAGTGCTGCAGACATTGGGTAACAGTTGGGTTTTGCTTTAGTTTCTCTTCTGCAATTTGAATATGCTTGCATCCGTAGGTACTCTAACTTGTATTTTTATATGTTTTTAGGATGGAGAGATCATGATCATGTACCGAATGTAGTCGGGTGGGAACTTAACAAAGGGAGAAAAGTACCCAGGATAATTAGCCTTGCTAAATCTATGGATCCAACTAGGTATGTTGTCTCTGTTGGCACTCTATAGTTGATAACATTACTAGTCCATTGTTATCTTAGTGTCTTTTGATAATTTGTACAGGTTGGCCATATCTGCTGCAGATTTGAATTTGAAACTAATGAGATGGCGTGCTTTGCCTTCTCTGAACTTAAATAGCTTGTCTTCTCTCAAGTGTCTTCTCCTTGGAGCCGGTACACTTGGATGCCAGGTTGCTCGCACACTTATGGTGAGTGCTCCAAACTCCAAAGTCCAAATAAAGTCTGGTTCTTTCTAAGCATCTATTTGGTGACTGAAGGGTACATGTTTTACAGGCTTGGGGTGTTCGGAACATTACGTTGGTTGACAATGGCAGGGTCGCTATGTCTAATCCTCTGAGGCAATCCTTGTATACGTTAGATGACTGCCTAAATGGCGGTGAATATAAAGCAACAGCAGCAGTTAATAGTCTCAAGAGAATATTTCCAGCTGTGGTAATTAATTCCATCTCTGTCCTCTAAAATACATGGATTAAACTGATAATTTGTTGATTTTCTTGTACTGCCTGTCCATCTCTTTGTTCTTTTACCAGGAAGCAGAGGGTGTCATCATGGCTATACCAATGCCTGGACATCCTGTCCCGAGTCAAGAAGAGCAGAGTTTGCTTGATGATTGTAGACGACTACATGATTTAATTGATTCTCACAATGTAGTTTTCCTGCTGACTGATACAAGAGAAAGTCGGTGGCTACCATCTCTCCTTTGTGCAAATACTAACAAGGTGTGTTGACTTAATCTTTTAATATCTTGCAATGCGGTTTGGTGTAATGTGGCTATTTCTCTGATATAATTGTAATTCTGAGTCACGTCTAATTAAGAATGATCTAGTTACCTGATTAAAAAATATTGGATATTTGAATTAGCATGCTTACTAAATTGACATTCATATTATCTAATGATAAATCTTTATTATTTACTTGCTTGCAGATTACTATAACTGCAGCTTTAGGGTTTGATAGCTTCTTGGTTATGCGCCATGGAGCAGGTCCTTGTAGCTCTAGCCAAGACTCAAAAACTGAAGCTGAAAATTCTTTATCTGCGGACATGAGCAACCTTGGCCTTACCGATGGAGACGGAGGGAAAAGATTGGGCTGTTACTTCTGCAATGATGTTGTTGCGCCTATTGATGTAAGTTTTTAGAATGCAATAGCTATGATATTGAACTGTTCTTCCATGAATGTCGAATCCATAAATAAGCCTTCTGTTCCCTGCACAGTCAACTTCAAACCGCACGTTGGACCAGCAATGCACTGTTACACGTCCAGGCCTTGCTCCGATTACCTCAGCTCTTGCAGTTGAGCTCTTAGTGGGGATCCTGCATCACCCTCATGGGTAAACCCTTGGAAATTTTTTTAAATTGTCACTGTCTATTAGCTTTATAAGTTTTTCATATTTTGATTTGTCACGGTTAAGAGCTAAATAGAAGGTCCACATTGGATTTTCCAACAGTTGACCTGAAATTTTGATGTTAAACTGCTTGTTCAGGATATTTGCGGAAGGTGAGGTGGTGAACTCCAGTAATAGTGGAAGCAGTGAGCAGCCTCTTGGTATTTTACCCCATCAAATTCGAGGTTCCCTCGCACAGTTTTCACAGATGACACTTGTGGGCCACTCCTCAGAAAGTTGCACAGCTTGTTGCAGCACTGTAAGCTTGCCCTTGCTTGGTGACTATTTTGTGGTGGTCATGATATTTTGCTAGATGCCATGTTACGCACTACTTTTACTAATGTGCATGGCTAATTTCGAATTATTGACCGCAAATGAATGGTTTCAGGTGGTGTCTGAATATCGGAAAAGAGGAATGGAATTTATACTGCAAGCAATCAACCATCCTACATATCTGGAGGACCTAACTGGACTGACAGAGCTCATGAAATCAGCTAGTAAATTCGAGTTGGACTGGGACGATGGGACGGATGAAGACGATGATGATTTGGTTGAAGTTTGATGGAAGGGGTTCTAAATTATCTATGCTACAATTCATTCTCAATTGTACATATATGCTCAGGAAAGTAATATTCAATCATGTCATATTCGCAGATGGCCCTTTACCGTAGTGGCGGAAAACAATCATGCCTATGCACCCTGGTGTAGGTTTGATTCCCTCCCCACTAACATTTAACTATTTATCCCACTAACGGTAGCGTTTGTAAAAAAAATCATGTAATATTCAATTTGTTTTCTTTCGATCCCGATTGATTCTAAATTGTAAGCTGTACTGTTCTGTGAAAGAATATATTTGAAGTTCAACCCAAGTTGTGGTTGTTTGTAACGATTTTTAACCTACCAAGTTGGGAGATTTTGTTCCCCGTAAACACGACATTGTTCCCGCTATCATAAAATAACAGCATCAAGTGTGTGTCTGAGCATTTTGAAACAAGTACGGTAAAAGTATTGCTTATTGAAACCGACGACTAGAGTACGTAGCGTGACCTGAAAATTTTGGTCACACCACAATGCGTGTTGCGTGTTTGAGCATGTAGAACAAGTTTAAACAGCCTAAGATTTGGCTCCGCTGGTCGTAGTCGTTGCAAGGAGGAGAAGTTTCAAAATCAAACTCAAAGTCTACTACTTTAAAGTCTACCTAGACTTTGCCATAAGGTTGAAACTTAGTCGGGTTTGCACTTTTCTTCTTAAAAGCCCCTATCAGTTATTTCAATAGCGAATTGATCGAGAAGAACTTGCTTAAACTTTGATGTAACTGCGACAATGTCTCAAGTAAATCACGTTATGTTATGTGCAGAAGTTACATATAGCAACGCTTAATTGATTTACGATACTGTTACAGGGTACGAATAGGGTAAGTTTAACTGCAATACGCACTTATTGTGCAGCTGATGTTGGTTATGCATATTGACGTTGTATGACTAATGTTCCACCCGATCTCGTAAGTTAATGGACTCTCCAATTGGGTTGCTGGCGTGTGTGTATCACGTTTTGAGTTGCAGGCGTTCCACAGGGCGAAAACGAGACGAACTTCGTTGCAACAAGAGAGAATTACATTATTTGGGGACTTCAAAACCGTATGAATTGTCTGTATTTTTGTTATCCTTCTTTTTTCTGGAACAAGAATGTATTATTGTGGTGGTCACCACAAATATTGTCACACAAAAAAGTTAAACGTGCAATAGGTTGTGGTTAGCGTGGATTATTGCTATAGTAACATCTTAGTGTAGAGAATTTTTTAAATTTTTGTGAAAAAACATATTGAAATTATGCCCCTTAACACCTTTCCATTAATGTTTTTGGAAGCAAAGCAATGTTAATCTCGACAAGTTTGAGCATGCATCCAACTCAAAACACGTATAAATTGACGAATACCAAAAGGATTTTAAATATTTAACAAACCTTCTCAAAAGGACTGCACTGAAATGATAGCTGAACTGGAGTGTTAACGCATCAAAATGCTAACATTATATAACTAATACAAAGTTTGTTATTGTGAGTCGCTAAACTTTGACCGTTAATGCATTGTGATTTATGCATGTTGAATGAAAGTAGATCCGTAGTGTATATATATACACTTCAAAATTTGCTCACTGTCTCAGACTATGTAGCGGCAGCTATATAATTCATAAAGGAAGAACTGTGGACGGTGGTGGGTGGTACACATCAGAAAAGCACTAGTTTCTTGTCATATTTTTAGCAAAACACGAACACAAACACCTCATGATGCAATAATCGAACTAAAAAACCCTATTGCGCTTGATGTGAATACTGTTTCACACGTTGGAAAATTCAAGGAATTTGTAGTGGAACTTCCACGCCATCATATATATCATATCTGATATCTCTTTGCGTGCTATTGGGGCCGCAATGCAACTCCACCAAAACAAAGATACTTTGAATGAAATGATCAAATGGTCAATACTGGTGATCAATGCGTGTGTCCAAGTGGTGCACTAAACTCTTAGATATATGCAGTTTGTCCCGAATAGTTCTTGACCAAAGGCTAGGGTTTTAAAAGGAAAGAAAAACAAAATAGACTCTTTTTTTTTGGTAAACAAACAAAATAGATTGTTTGGCAGAAGTTTGGTGGCTGTAAAAGGATAAGAGATATGGAAGAAAATCTGCGCAGTTTTTATACCTAATTCTTTTCTTCTAATTCAATAGAAGATACGTTTTTACTTTCTCACATAACAATGTATGATTGACTTAAGATGCTGTCATAAGAGTATGTGTAGTTTTTAATGCCAAACTTTTTTCCTCTAATCCGGTAGAAAATGCATTTTTACTTTCTCATATAATAATACATGATTGATGTAAGAATACAATCACTAGAGTATCTCTTTCTATAAAAATTGTCGAAAAGTGGAGATAACTACCATTAAAATAGTTGGCGTGAGGCCGAGAAGAAATATCATTTAACCAATACTTGACTGCCATTATAGGCGTGCAAATATCTTTAACAAAGAGTTCACCACCTTTGTTCCCGAATTTGGACGCCAATTGGTCTTTCTCTCAATTCATGGTGGTATGGGATATAACCTAACTAATTGTGGAGTTTAGATCATTTGCACTCTGCAGGAAAATGTAGAAAGCCAACGGTGCAAGATGGCCAAATAATTTGGACTAGACCAACCAAATTTGGACCTAATTATTCAAACATAGAATCCAACTTGAAGAAAAAGGACACAATTTTGAGTAAATTTACACATTAGCATATCATAATTTAATTTTTCTTATTAAAATAAGTGTCACAATTTTAAGTCCACTACTAAGTTTTTATGTAAGCTTATTGTGTGGCTTACTCTTTTCTACTATTTTAGTATAAATATATCGTTAAATATAGTAGTCTATAAGCGTGTGGGTGAGCAGAATCCCAAGCCAAACTCAACTTCTTTTAACGTAACAAGCTATAGCTTAGCTAGCAAAAGATCAAACATCATTAATTTATCAAACATTGTTATCAAGATTAGATATGAAGATATGTTTTTCTTGCTGCAACATACAAACGGGGAGATCAGATCCTTCCTGCAACAGATCCACCAAAACGAAACCTTGCATGTGGGAAAATCTCAAACACTGAGATTAAAGAAAAAACAAATGCTAGATCTGAGAGGATTAATAGTGCAGCAGCCCATTAATTCTCTGCATGGAGGACACCTGTATGAGATCAAAATTTTCTGACCTTGCAGGAAAATCAGTGCAGGTGCCCTCTTTCCCTGATTCCCACATGCCTCAATGTGTACCTCTAGCTCACATCTCAGAACAACGATAAATATTAATTACGATTAATCGAAGGTTTTAAAGTGCGAACGTCAGTTGAATCAATTTATTATAATAGTGTATAGTGTATTTGTAATTTTGTATTCGACTTTAAATATCTTTCTCACTAAGTTAGAGTGACTTAAACTATCACTTTTAAAAAACCAAAAGGGTAAATGACAAAAAACTACCTCAACTATTAGTGTCACGACACTTTCATACTTCATCTTTAAAACGTGACAATGTCATACCGCATCTTACGAATTTGTGACAATGTCATACCTCCGTCAATTTTTCTGTTAAGTGCTGACGTGGCAAGATATGGGGACCACTCACTAATAGAGCTGGATTAAAAAATAATTAAATATATTTTTAATAATTAAAAATTAAAAAATTAAATTTTTTTAAGAGAGAGAGATTTAATATAAAAATAATTTTTTTTAATATTTAATTATTAAAAATATATTTAATTATTTTTTAATCCAGCTCTATTAGTGAGTGGTCCCCATATCTTGCCACGTCAGCACTTAACAGAAAAACTAACAGAAAAATTGACGGAGGTATGACATTGTCACAAATTCGTAAGATGCGGTATGACATTGTCACGTTTTAAATATGAGGTATGAAAGTGTCGTGACACCAATAGTTGAGGTAGTTTTTTGTAATTTACCCCAAAAAAAACTAAAATATGAAGTTATTAATAATAAAAGAAACTTTAGGTCAACAATAGTCTAAGCCGTCTGAATTTGATCACCTCCAAGCAACTTCCCCACAGTGGAGTAGGTGATGTGTAGGGGACCCTCCTCCCCTCTACACAAGTAACACAACCCTATATAATAAGGGAGGTTTAATAAAACACTCCCGGTACTGTTTACTTTTAACGAAAAGTCCTTTTTTACCTTTAACTGTCACTATTCATTATACCTTCAAAAATGACTTTTCATTAAAACTGTCACTATTCAGGCCCTTTTCGTTAGTTTTCCTATATAATAAACCCTAATCTAGAAAACAGGTTGGTCCAACACATGCAAAAATAATTCATTAGATTAACAAAAAAAAGTTTATGTATGCATGTACGTTGAATTATAATTTGTCTGTAAATAAAAATAACATAATCTAGATAAAGAGTCAAATTTTCATTAAAACGCTCATATCGCACCGTCCAAACTAACATTCTTGTAATTCGAGATATTAGACAGGGGCCAAACGGGAATACGATTGAAATATAATTAATACCGATGTTGAAGATCATATATTATACACAAATATTTCATTTAAATATCTGTCACGGTTTGTGAGCCCCAATAGTCAGCTTATACTGTTTCCCGTGCAAGTGCTTTGTGCTCCCTTCAGTTTCTTTCATCTTTCTAAAGTCGTCCTTCTTCGTTCCTCTGATCCCATAAAGCCACCAACACCTCTCTCTCGTAAAAGTCAGACCCCCATATAAATTTGCATAAACAAACCCCGCACAGTTTCTCAGCCTCTCTCTCTCTCTCTCTCTCTCTCTCTCACGCAACATGTCTGATTCTAATTCTACACCTGCTTCTTCTTCTTCTCCTTCTCCTCTATGGGTATATTCTTACATAAAGCTTAGGTTTTTCAACCGCGTCGGACGGTTCCTACGCTCCAAAAGCACCCGCAAGCGCCCTACGCCGTCCGATCACTTCGACACATCATCAAGACCCTCCAAAGTTGTAAGCAATAGTAACGAAGTAACAGTACGACAAGTCGTTATGGAGAAGGAGATTGGTGGTGATCATGAGGATTCTGTGATGGGATTGCAAAGGGCAGTGAAGAAGCTTCACTTTGGAATTAGTTGGGAAGAGAAGGAGTTGGCGGCTATGGAGATTGGTACGTTGGCTAAAGAAGATGTCAAGGTGAGGAAGCTGGTGGGCGGGCTAGGTATTATACCGGTTTTGGTGTCCATGGCGGCGTCAGAGGTGGTTGCTCGCCGGCGAGTTGCGGTTTGCGCCTTGGTTGAGCTTGCTAATGGAACTTACACGTAAGCTTCCATTTTCTTGTCTTATATTTTGTTTAGGAGCATTTAAAATTTCGTCCTTGGATAAGAGTTTATTTTTAATAATCGAAGTTGAGTTAATTTATCAATTCATAACTTGAAAAATAATATTAAATATGTGTATTCATCGCATACGGATATAATGCCAATTTGTTTTGCTTATATATATATATATAGGTATATAATATTAAGGGAGCGAGGTATCGAATATAGGATTTAGGCATAGAGGGAATTATTTTAATTTTTTTTTAACTATAAGTTTATCACTTAATAAAATTTTGTTTATTAAGTTCCAGTGGCCACATTTGACTTCTATATAAAGTTAAGTGATTGTCTTTAGGGCAATTAAGAATGAATTAATTATAGAAAGAAGAATGACTCCATTTTCCAAAAGTAGGATTAAGTGTGTTAATTTTTCATTTGATTCTTGCCCAACTCAAGTGATACTGATTGTGACATAAAACAGATATCTTGCTAAAAGGCAATGGCATTTTAATGGTGGGGTAGGGTTTAAGTCGTTTAGTGAGCAGACGCAAGAATGTAGAACAACAAATTTGAATTGTTGCTATTTCTCAATCAACCCAATCGAGAAGAACTTATGTCACGACTAAGTTATGATGTTATCGTAGTGTCATGTGTTAGTAATCATATAACGTTGTATTATTAATACTACGATACATTGTATTTATTATATACAAGTTTGAGATCCACTGTGTATAGAATTTTTTTTTATGTAAGTGGTGTAAAATTTTATTTTTCAAGTTATTAACTTTTTGACACACAAATCTCGCAATTTATATAGTAACAAGTAGTGTACCACTTCGTATGCCGGTTAGATTAAAAAATCTAATGTGTATAGTCTGGAGATATGTCATCTCAGTGGCTGCAGTTATTGTCCAATCGACTTGCCCGATAACTTGGCACATTTTTGCATAAAGCAACTTAATTAATTAGTTGTTAAAAGGGGTTAACGGGATTTACCTATTAGTTTATTGCATGGGTTTGATGCATTATTTGAAAAATATGAAACATAATTAGACAACCTGCCACTGAATCAGAGGAGGCCGGCAGCAGGCTGCGGTGGCTGCCGACCATAAAATACATAGTGGTTGGAAAAGTTGGGAGAGTTGGAGGGGGAAACAATATAATGGAAGCTAACATGACCCTGTTTTTCAAACGAGATGACTTTGTTTAGGGTTTGTAGGATTTTATTGTTAGTTGTTCAGATTCCATTTGATTTTTGGACAATAAAATACCCCCATTTGGTTGACCTTCACAACACAATACAGATCTAAACTTTGGAATCTCATGGACTTGAGATGAGATCACTCTTCCAAAATTCTTTATTTTTTATTTTTTTATTTTTTTTATTTTTTAATAATTATGTGCGTCATCTTTGCATAGGAAAAATTCTTCTGTACGGCCGGTCTTGTGCATGAGCACTTCTAATTTTCTCCTTATTAGCAACGAATGTTTAATTTAATTTATCAACCGGTCAAATTTCAAAACCATTATTTGACTTGAACTATATAGTTTTTCTTCTTGTCATCATTAGGCAAGACAGAATAAGTTTGAGATATTTTGAGCTTCAGAGTTCTAATTCTCTGCATGTTCTTAATTCTTCAGGAACAAGGCTCTCATGGTGGAGGCAGGAATATTCTCAAAGCTACAAAACGACATCAACATTCTTGATGAGCCAACAAGGCACCAATTTGCAGAGTTGCTTTTGTTGTTGTCCTCACTTGCAAATACCCAATTCCCTTTGTCCTCATTAGAATTTGTCACGTTTCTTGTTGGCATTATTGAGTCAAGCACTTCGACGATCGAAACCAAAGAGCCATGTTTGGGAGCTTTGTTCAACCTCTCCACCATGTTGGACAGTGCAGCCAGTTTGGTCTCTAACGGGGTGGTCGAGGCTCTCCTGAAGCTATCCACGACCAAAGCGCTTTCTGAAAAAGCACTTGCGACGCTTGGGAACTTGGTGGTTACCCTAATGGGGAAAAAAGCCATGGAAAATAGCGCGGCGGTGCCGGGGAGCTTGATAGAGATTTTGACATGGGATGAGAAGCCCAAATGCCAGGAGCTCTCTTGCTACATCCTAATGATTTTGGCTCACCAAAGCTCAGATCAAAGGGAAAAAATGGCCAAGTCAGGAATTGTGCCCATACTTCTAGAGGTGGCATTGCTGGGAAGCTCTCTAGCTCAAAAGAGGGCACTAAAACTATTGCAGTGGTTTAAGGATGAGAGGCAAGCAAGGATGGGCCCACACTCAGGGCCCCAGACAGCTAGGGTTCCAATCGGTTCACCTTTAAATCAAAGGGAGGCACAACAAGGGAAGAAAATGATGAACAATTTGGTGAAACAAAGTTTGTACAAGAATATGGAAATGATCACAAGGAGGGCTAGTGCTACAGGGGACTCATCCAAGCTCAAGGCTTTGATCATTAGCACAAGCTCTAAGAGCTTGCCTTACTAAACGGAGATATACACACTATTCTTATTACTTAGCATTCTTCCTCCTCGGTTGTTGTTAGCAGAAGCAGAATCTCGTATTTCTTTGAGAAAATTTCTTAGTTGCTCATTGCTCAGGAACAACTAGGAGATTCTCTCGAGGGGGAATAAGCGAAATCCTTGAAACAAAAACAAACAAAAAAATTGCATTTGTTGTGCACATAGCTTTTTACAATTGTAGATTTGAACAAATCTTATCCATATGGGTAAATCCTAAACCCTAAATGCTAATCCGGGTAAAGATGAACCCTTGCATGGGATCCAAGGGAATGTAGTGAATAGTTTTTTTTATTCCTTCGTTTCAATGTGTTAAGGTGTGCCATTCTTTGTGTGAAAAAAAAAATAATAATACAATTTTCTCATTTGAATAATAGAATATTTTTCATCCAATATAGTATTTTCTTGAAATTTCCACTTTGCCATGGAGCCATTGGCTATAATATATAGGGAGTGTGCTATCCACACACCTCTTTTTACTTCTCACATATCTCTTGTTAATTTCTGTCATTTGATCTTTTTCAATTCATTCGATATGATGGCTAAAAATTAGAAGGGTGTGTGAGAAATAAAAAGGAGTGTAGATATCACATCCCAATATATATATATATATATATATATATATATATATATATATATTGGTTTGAATTTCTAATTTTTTTGGGGTTAAAAAAGGTTTAGAGGGAGGAGAAGCTACCCAACCCAAGGTCCGGGCATACCTAATTTTCTAACATTTTAAAAAGAAACCAACCTCTTTTTTAGTAAATTGGAAAAAAAAAATCCTAATAATCATAATTAAAGTGTAACGTTATCCAGTGTTTAAAATATCTACGAAATACTCTAAAATTCAAGGATTGATATGAGGGGGTGAAATGAAAATTTCACTCTATATCGGCGAGATATAGAAAAATCAATAAATATAGATGATATTTACCAATCTCTACAGAAATTTTGCCAGAATCAATTGCAGATTGCAAACTTTTCAATTTTTTTTGAGAAAAAAATTCTCTAGTTCCGACTAAAATTGAAAGAATTGATATACCCACTCAATTGCAAATTTTCATAATCTCCGTCGAAATCAACCATAACGATATTTCTACCTATATTGATATTTTAAACATTGATGATATCAAGAATTTACATGTAAAAGTCGTTTCAATGTTGGATCCAGTTCACCGATTTAATGGTTAAATTACCCATAGGGATACTGGACACCCATACAGGTTATTGGGCCAACTAGATCGCATTCAGTAAGAGGCCCATCAAAATTAGGCCGCCAAACGTACTGGGGCAGAATTGGACGACATCAATTATTAAGTCGTACATTTTGGCCTGGAAGGATTACGGATCTCTCTCTTCTCTCTCTCTCTCTCTCTCTCTCTCTCTGGGCCAGTGGCGGATCCACAGTGGGGTCAATGGGGTCGCACGACCCCTTGGAAACCATGGAAACGACCTTAGAGACCCCATGGAACTGGTGGCGCGACCCCTTGTAGCTTCTGGTGCGACCCCTCGGTTGCACACCAGGTGTTCGACGAAAGGTCTGAAAGACCTCTCGGCTCCTGCTGGTTGAAGACGAAGAGAGGCTGGGCAAAACGAAGACAGGCTGGGCAAAATGAAGCTGGGCAAAACGAAGACAGGTTGAAGACGAAGACCTCTCGGCGCGCCTTTTTTTTTTTCAAAACAGCCTGGGCAAAACGACGTCGTTTTGGGCCAGGTCTGAACAAAAAAAAAATGCCCAGCGTGTCCTGGGCAGGTCTGAACAAAAAAAAAAAAATTTCCAGCGTGTCCTGAGCAGGTCTGAACAAAAAAACGCAGACCCCCACCCTCAAAATCCGAAACAACCACCATGGAATTCACAAAGAAGCGCAAAACCGAGCCAAACGCATCGTTTCGACTTCTCCTCCTTCCCAATCCACCTCTCTAACCCTAGAAGATGCTCGGAAGCTCCTTCAGCCCTTGACTCAGGACCAACTCATCGACATTCTCCAAAACGCCGTCGTTCGCCACCCTGACGTCCTCGAATCCTTCCGCGCCGTCGCTGACAAGGACTCCACTCTCCGGAAACTCTTCATCCGCGGCCTCGGCGGTGACACCACCTCCGACTCCCTCCGCTCCCTCTTCTCCACCTTCGGCGAGCTCGACGAGGCCATCGTCATCCATGACAAGGCCACCGGAAAATCCAAAGGCTACGGCTTCGTCACGTTCAAGCACGCCGGCTCGGCCCTCCTCTCTCTCAAAGAACCGAGCAAGAAAATCGATGGCAGAGTCACCGTCACGCAGTTCGCCTCCGCCGGCTTAGCGACGTCGTTTAACAGCAGCAATCCTAACGCTGCCGACGTCTCCGCCAGGAAGATTTACGTGGGGAGCGACTGTTGTCGGCTTTCTCGGCGTACGGAGAGATTGAGGAAGGGCCGTTAGGCTTTGATAAAGCCACCGAAAAATCAAAGGGGTTTGCTTTCTTTGTGTACAAGACGGAGGAAGGGGCCAGAGCTGCGCTTGTTGAACCGTTAAAGACCATCGACGGTCATCAGGTGGCTTGTAAATTGGCGGTGGATAACAAGAAAAGCAAACCCGGTGCGGTGCAAGGAGCTCCTGTTGATAATTCCAGCGTTCGGCCACAGCAAAATTTGATGCCTCCAGGGATGTATCAGGGCCCGCCGCCTCAGACAGGTCCTTATTCGGGTTTTCCAGGTGGGTATCAGCCGCTGCCAGTGCTTTCGGGTAATAATTTTGGTGGTGCCAGGTATAATCCGAATATGGGAGGTGGATATGGTGTGCTGCCGCCAGGTGAATTCGGAGCCCGATTGGTGCCAAGTTCTATAGGAATTGGTCATGGAGGATACTCAGATGGTCCACATTATGGTTTAGGATCGTCCGTGGGGCATCCTTCTCAGAATCAACAGCCTCCTGTGCCTCGAATTCCGGCTGGACTGTACCAGGGCATGCCGCCTTACTACTGAGGTAACCTTTGTATTCATAGTTTCTGTTGTTAGTATACACGTATATAGACATGCTAAATGCTAATATACTGACTTAGGCGTTTAACTTGCTATAGCAGAAGCGTCACGGTGCTTTATGTTGTAAAATGTTGAACTCGAATAGGAAAGTTTTTTTTTTTTTCTTTTCTAATTTTGTTTTACCTGTATATTTGGCGTATTCGTTGCTGCCTGAGTCAGTCTCATCACGTGTGCTATAAGCGTAGCTGCTTATGATTGCAGAAGCTTTTCGGTTTGTTTAGATTTGTTTACATGTTTGAGTGGTGAATGGGTATTTGGTTCATGTCGTTGAGAAGCTTCTTGTGCGCAAATGGTTTAAATGGTTATCTTGATTTCATGAATGCAGACAGTGAAATCTTTGGATTGATTATATGGACTCCTGTGATTCTGTTGCTGCTTCACTTCATCTGCTTCTATGAGTTGTGCTTTGTTTTCTGATCGCTGTTGACATGCATGTAGAACTTATTTGAAAGGCTAGTATACCTTTTCTGATAGATCATGTGCTGAATAGGGATTTTCTTCTTTGTTGAGTTGTTGACAATACTTCCCCTGTTTATTGTAAACTTGGCATTTGTTTATGCTATAATGCTGATAGTTGTTTTCTACATGTTATTATTCGTGGGTTTACCTTTGTATGTGGATCATTAAACCTTCAACTTTCGGTCACGATATTAATAGTGGTTGTTTCTCACTTGTTCCAGGGTATCAAATGTTTATTTTTTGAGGGAAAGCAGTCGGTTGTAGTCGTTTTCTCACTGGCCACTTTTTTACGGCTTAGCTACATAAATTGGAAACCTTTGTTTTCTTTAGATTCCATACCTTGATTTCTTTCTTTGTTTTCGGCTTAGCAAAATTGTTCACTTGCATTGTAAAGTGGTCCTAACAAAAATGGTATACATTTTTTTTTTTTGTTGGACACGCCTAAAATGTTTAAAGAGAACTTTACAAACAACCGGTCGCATCATTTCAACGTCTCTTTCTTTAAGAACTTGGCGGAAGCATTTAGTTTCAAGTATCGTTATTTATGGTTACCCTCTGTTGTATATCATTCATACATGACTGAGCAAGTTGTGGGTCTTTGCGTACTTGTTTATGTGTAAAAGGGTTGATATCATTCTATCTTCTTTCCTTTAAAAAAAATTTGTCGAGGGCTTTCGCTTTACCCTTATTTCAAAGGAAGCATAAAGGGAAGATTCTTGACATGGTTTTCCTTCATTGGAAACGAGAGGATTGTTAAATTTCTCTCTGTAATGTCATGCTGCAGTGTCCTCCTTAGGCAAAGTTTGTTTTCTCTTTGTGTGTACTTTGAGACTGGTTGATGTTTGAAGAAACCATATTGATGTATTTATTATACATATTATGCCTTGCCTTGCGGTTTCTGTTGGCTCTTGTGTTGTCTGCACCATGACTCAGGCGTACGAGTTTCTCGGCTGCTTACAAATGAATTCGGAGGTGGCTAACGCATCCTCGTGAAAGCTTGGATCGGAATGGATGTTGCCGGAATCCCAACTGTTTACGTCGTGGTAACTTGGAATTGTAATCTTCATTATATGCTGTAGGTCATCATCTATTTGTAATCTTAAAGAGAGTTTTTCTTGTTTTTCGTCATCAAAGTAGAAAATAACAATAAAAAGCATTCCAATCTAAACTCCAAATTCATTGGTTGTGTTTCGTCATCAGGCTGTGTATGTGATATTTTCTTTCAGGTGCCGTATTATCCAAATTCATTGATTGTACATCATGTAGAATCTTTTGAATCGAAGTTGTCTTTTTTTTTATCTTCCCGTTCTGTTGATATAAATTGGGATTGGCTGCTGATTTGTTTTTCCAGATTAGGAAAAAAAGAGAAATCATGTGCATTTTATTGTTTTGGAGCATTGCAAATAAATATGATATACAATCAAATTAGGAAAAGATAAAGGAATATGCTTGGTGACTGATTGGTTTATGGATTAGTAGTATTATATGCGATGTAGATCGTGGTTTTCAGGTCTTTTATAATTTTAGAGTCTGTTTAGTATTCTATTTGAAAATTTCATTATTTTTCAAAACATTTCTTGAAAACAAATTTTTTTTAAGACTCAAAAACTTAATTGGTTTGCGATTTAAATTTTTTAAATCTTAACTTAAACTAGAGAGAGATTAAAAAAAGGGAATCGCATGAGAGGGAGAAAGAAGAGAGAGGAGGAAAGAAAGTAAAAGATGATTAAAGGAAAAAAAAAAAAAAAAAGAGGTGATCGGACGAGAGAGGAAGAAAAATGAAAAAAAAATCGAGATAACAAAGAGAGCGGATTGGAAGAGAGACGAAAAGGGTAAAAAAAAAATAGAGGAGAGTGAAGGAAGAAAAGAGAGAGATTTGGAGTGAGAGAGGAGGAGGGAGAGAAAAGAAATGAGTGAGTTTAAAAACTAAAAATTCACTTTTTATGTTTTTAGAGAATAGATTATATTTTTGAGTTAGTTTTGAATTCAGTTTTTTTTATAAAAATTATACCAAACAAGTTTTTAAGGTCTAAAACTTGAAAAATGTTTTTAAGTTTAAAAAGTTGAATTCAAGTAGAGTACCAAACAGACCCTTAATGGTTGTGCTTAAGGGTAGATGATAATGCAGGATAGAGATAGTTTTTCGAGAATGCTGGAGTTATATTCATTGGAGTACTTTTAAGTAGTTTTGTTAAATTTTGTACTTTCAAGTACTTTCAAACAGACCCTTACAGGTACTTTGTTTAATTTTGTACTCGGTTATTTTTCTACCCGTCATTTTTCTGCTATGTCTTCTCATTTGGTTTTCGATTTTCATACAAGTTTTCATCTGAAAAGATAAAAACGTCAAGAGTGGAAGGGGTAAGTTGTAAGCTAAATCTACAAGTAGTTTTTTCTGTTAATTGGTTTGGTTTTCGGACGTTTATTTTTGGTTATTAATTTTATGTTTTATGATTAAATTTGTTTTGATTCAATGAGGTTAGTGAGCTAAAACTACAAGTGGGTTTGTTTTGGTTTTTGGGTGGATACTTTTTTCGTGACAGAGATCGAGGTTGGGAATTTGGATGCACATGCAGAAGAATGGTTAGGTTGGGGAGCAATGTTGACTTCACCAATGAACATGGAAAGGAGACATGGTATGGTGAATATAGTAAATCTTTGGTCATAGTTTATTATGCAGTTGTAGGTTCTTTGCGATAGTGGCCGTGATGTTGGCTCTTGTGGTGATGTTGACTGACGTTGGGGGTTAGAATTGAGGACTTGGCTAAGGAAATTCATGATGTTGTCCGTACGTGTTAATTGCAGTATAGGGAGCTTTTAAAGGCGCTTGTGAATGTCGCGCCCTCAATCCCGACATACGACCAAGATTGCACGTGACGAGACCAAAACATAATCAATAATTTAATCACGTATTCATTTTCTTTTATTTCATGGCTGCATGTAAAGGTTTAGGGTTTAAGTCTAGGGATCAAGCCATTCATAACTCACCATTTACTAAATTCGGACATTTATCCCAGTACGTTCGACAGGAAGGCACAACATTCCTCAATCAATTATTAGGACTTGACAAGCATGAATTACTAAATTCAGGGCACATGACAATCAAGATTTCCATTTCATCCATCTTATAAATCACTATGTTTCAACATAATACCGCAATTTAAAGCATGCAACATTTCAAAGGATAACCAACGAAACACAATATTATTCTCTAGCCACATTGGTCAACGAATTTGATCATGATAATAACAATCATATCCAACATCATTCCACAAAAGAATCAAAGATCATATAGAAATTTAATAAAGGAATAACATGATAAATCTAATTTATAAACACGTATACTGTGAACAATTCCTATTCACTTGAATCTTGGGTCGGACTAACCTTAGGAATTCTGGACCACTCAACAAACTCCAACTAAAATATGGTCGTCTATTGAAATGTATCAAGTACAACTAATCCTCATCACCTCTAGAATGCGTATCATCCTGCATTGCGGATATACCAAGCAAAATTAGAGGAAGAATCTAATTGTGCAAGTAGTGATCATCCATGAAATACGTATAGTCTCCTATCGCAGATATACCAAGCAAGACCACATCCTAACTCTAAATAGTGATCACCCATCGTGGATATACCAAGCATGATCACTCCTAGAATGCGTATAAATCCCAATTACCAAGCAGAAAAATCTAAACATAATTGGTTGCACTAATTTTTGTCATTTAATTTTACTCATTCCTCAGGGAAAAAAACTTTCTTATACAAATTCTCAAAACACTTTATTAGGGTTTTAGACTCTAAAAATTCCTAAAATTCCGGAAAGAAAAAAAAAATCTCTCTGTATAAATTGGCTGACGAAACACTGAGAGCCTCCACCACCTCCTCAATCGCCGACCCCAAAACATGCCCGTCTGCAGCAATTGCCGCGGCAAAACCTTCGTCCGCGATGACGTCACCGAAAATCTCTCCTGCTCCACCTGCGGGAAGCTCCAAGAGTACGACAACTACGTCCACCAATACGGCGGGGTCTCCGGCCCCACCGGCACCTTCGTCTCCGTCGGCACCACCGGCTCGGGCAACGTTTACAGCTACAAAGAGACCAAAGTTTACGAAGCCCTAAAATTTATCGAATCCATGTCGCTCCGCCTCGGCCTGTCCACCGCCGAGGCCGACGCCGTCAAAGCCATGGCTAGGGAAGTCACGGTAGGTGAGTACGGCCAAGGTAATTGGTTCAATATTTTCGTTGGTGCTTGCGCGTATGTTGCCATGAGAAGGGACAATAAGCCCTTGCCGATCGCCGAGGTCGTTTCGGTGATCGGCGGGACGGATGTTTATGAATTGGGTAGGATGATAATGCGTATAGTTAATTTTTTGGATTTGAAAAAACCCGAGTTTCCGGAATTCGATATTGTCAATTTGTTCGAGCGGACGCTTAGGAATTCATTTAGTTTCGAGGGAATTGAAGCAGATAAGAGGGAGAGAATGAGAAAACAGGGGATATTTATGCTAAATTGTGCAAAGAAGTGGTTTTTGACAACCGGGCGTAGGCCGCTTCCGATGGTGGTGGCGGTGTTGGCTCTTGTGTCGGAGTTGAATGGCCTTGGGGTTAGGATTGAGGACTTGGCTAAGGAAATTCATGCTGTTGTCCATACTTGTAAATTGCGGTATAGGGAACTTTTAGAGGCGCTTGTGAAGGTTGCGCAGGCCTTGCCTTGGGGGAAGGATGTTACGGTTAAGAATGTGATTAAGAATGCACCATTTGTCATTCAGTATATGGAGAGGAAGTTGATGTCAGAGCCGAGTGGGAAAAAGGATTTGTTGGGCGGAATTTGTTTGGATTTGGGAAATGTTAGAGAATATTTGAGGAATGATAGTGGATACGCAAGTGATTTCTGTTTTGAAGATGATTTTGATACAGAAATGGATAAGTTAAAGCTTTTACATGAGTCTCGGTACTTTGAGGTGGAAGATGGTGGGTGCAACTTGGGTGTTGAGGATATGGATTCGCTGAAGCTTTCACACGAATGCTTATCAATGATTTACTTAAAGTTTTTGGATGAGGTTGACAATGTTAAGTCCTCTAAGGGGTTTGAAGAAGTTCGTGGAACAAAAAAGAGGCGAGGTTTTGGGCTCCATGCTTGTGCTGAGTGGTGGAATGGACAGTCGGAAATGAGCAAGAGGCTTCTGCTTAAGGAGATATTGGAGAAAGATGTAGGATTGGATGCTATACCTCCGTCTTTTGTTAATGGTTGTGTAGCAGTTAAGAGGAGGAAAGAAAAGATAATTGCTGCCAAGCAGCGAATTGAAAGAATTATGTGTCCATCAAATGCTCGTTCAGGTGACAGCAGTGACATTTGCATTTCTGAAGAGGTACATACTAGGAAGAAGAGAAAGAGAGGACGTGGCATTGATTGGGAAGATTTAATTATTGAAACCCTCCTCCTTCATAAAGTAAAAGAGGAGGAAATCGAGAAGGGGTGGTACAATGTATTACTGGAATTATATGTATTTAACTCTGGGGTTGTGTGAGAGCTTCTGCACTTTGGAACTGAAATATGAGGAATGTGCCTGCACGCCTTTGCAACTCCATGATCGAAGCGACTTTTTTTTAACTGAATTTGCTAGATTTTGTAGATCTTACAACCGATACAATCATACGAGTTATGAAAGTTTTGATTCCTCTTTTTGAACGGAAGATTGGCAATTATATTGATATACATTTGGCCTAATTCTTTGTCTCAATTATTACTTATTAAGGAAATTGTCTCAAAAGGTTTATCTTTTCTATACATGTAGTGGTTTTTATGTTGCCTCGCTCATAGACTAGCGTTTTTCGGTCATAAAGGATAGAACTGATACCGCATGGGCCATTCTTCAGAGAATGAAAGTAGTGTATACCATCTGGAGTGATAGATATAAAGCTGTTTCCCTTTTTCTGGGCAATTTAACGCTGCTTGCTTTTTCCTCATATTTTGTTTTCTGCTGCAGTGAAGTGTATTAGTTTCTGCATTTCCGGTATGAGTAGGCTAAACAGCCGAGAAAACTAAAGATGGTTGAATGAAACCATGGAAGCAGTGGAATGCAGGTTCCGCTGTATGAGTAAGGCTGATCGTTTAAGTAATTCAATATGCTTTAACTCTTAAATAAATACAGTAAAATCTGTATTTCTTCCAGTCCCCTCTTTGTTGCTTCTTCTTTGCTGGTGCTTTAAACTGTTTTTTATGACTCGTTTGATGATTGATGCTCATTTTATTGCTTACATATCTTGCTTACCAGAGAACAGGAAAAGAAATTGTCTGTTTCAAAATTTAGTATTTTAAAAATTCTGTACCGCTATCGTCATTTTTTATGGTGTGAAACTGGCATTAAGAGAAAGCATGAAATTCTTAAATCCACTTCATATAGTATTGACTATCATTGTCTAAATTTTTATTTTTGTAGCAGGATACCACATTCCGAAACGTTATCAAAATAAAGCCATTGATTTGGACAGCAATGGAGAGAAAATAGAGAAAGATCGGCTTCCCCAAATGGGAACCGAAGTTGGAAGCTGATGAAATCTAGGCACCTACTGGATCTTGTCCTGCTTGGTGGTCAGCTTACTGTCCAGCAGCAAATGCCTCAACGGGGAAAGTCTTGGTGATACCGGCAAGACTCTTGAAGTTGATTTTTCCGGCAGGCTGATCAACGATTATTTCACTAACCGGAGGCCATAGCATAAGCTCCTTAGCCTTCACTCCCTTGAGCTTCTTAATCTTCTGCTTCTCAACATAGCCTTTGATTTCAGTGTCATAACTCACAAGCTTACTGATCAACTTGAAGCTGTGTTCGACCTTCTTCTTCTGGACGATCCACATGTAGCCAGTGGCTCTCACAAAGCCAACTTCGATCACATCAGCAAGAGGCAAGAGCCCTAGCGGAAGTTCAAACTCTTGGAGCAAGGCGGTAGCCAATCTCAGTCCCTCCTCGTGGCCTTTCTTCACGATTCCTCCTTCCTTCTCCGCCATGGTAAACTATTGTATATCTTTATTAAAGTTCCAAAGTAGTTTTGTGAAGTTGTAGGCACTTTGGGGTAAATGGGTTTAATTTATATCAAGTTACTGCATGCATAGGACAAACAGAATGGAGAAACCAAGGTGTTTTTCTTTGTAGTAATCACCAAAATTTCTCTCTAATCCGGCGTAAAATTTATCCTCATTCTACGAACAAGTGTCAAAAACCGCCGAAGCTACTATGTGTGTTGTGGTCATCTCCCATTTTGCCGCTCTTGTTGTGTCCTATTCTTCTTGTTCGTTGAAGACAATTGCAACTTACCATCGAGTATTATGTGCAGCTTGGAAAGTACAATTCCACCTGTTTATGTTAGTGAGCTTTGTACTTAAACCGAAGCGACGATTACGATGTTGTATATCGATTAAAACTAGGAGTCTAATGGCCTTCATACTTGGATAAATCAACCCTCTTTACCCCAAAATACTTACAACTTCACTGCTTCATTCGGAAAATTAATCATGGCAGAGAACGAAGTAATAATCGTGACGGGCCACGAACAGTGGCTGGCATGGGCGACAGCCCGGCTCCAAGAGTTCGGACTTCCGCTAGGGCTTTTGCCCCTTGCTGATGTGATCGAAGTTGGCTTTGAGAGAGCCACCGGCCGCATGCGGATTGTCCAGAGGAAGAAGGTCGAACACAGCTTTAATTCGATCAATAAGCTTGTGAGTTATGACACAGAAATCAGAGGCTGTGTTGAGATGCAAAAGATTAAGGAGCTCGAGGGAGTGAAGGCTAAGGCTATGGGGCTCGAGATATGGCATCCGGTGAGTGAAATAAATGTTGATCAGGCTGCCGGAAAAATCAACTGCAAGAGCGGTGACGGTATCACCAAGGCTTTCTCGGTCGAGGCATTTGCTGCCGGGCAGTAATGCATGGACTACTAAGGTTCAGTAGGTGCCTCCATTTCATCAGTTCACTATTTTGATATGGCTTCTGATTGTGGTCTCCTGCTAGAGAAATAAAAATTCAGTTGATGATATTTAAAATTTATAGACTTTCAGAAAAGTTACGTAATATTATTGAAACGAAAAGAATTATTATGCTCAAGCAATACAACTTAGAAAAGCAAGAGGTTTAGGACCAAAAAAAGAAAAGCAAAAGGTTCTCCAACCCAATCGTTAGAGAAATTGCAGTGAAGAGCAAACACAGCGTAAGGGTACACGTTCTCTAGTGACCAATCAGAACATAATTTATGAGATGAATCCTGATGCAAAACTAACATGATTTGAAAAGAACCGCGCATAACGAGTGAAGGTATATAATTTTATTTAGCCACTAAAATTATACATGCCACCAATACGTAACATTTAGAGACTTCGACATCATTTGATGTTTATGCAAGACTTGACTTGGATAACTCGTAGATTTAATGAATGTTGCATGAAGAGATGAATGTCCTTTAGTTGCATTAAAATGAAGGTAGAACATCGATTAGCTTCGAATTCTAAACGCATGCATGAACAAAAACTCAACATCTTATCTAGTATCCAATAGTACAAGTTGACGTATATTTCTCCAATCGTCATTCATCAAATGTAGTGAGTTATACATGCAAACCAATACTAAACTCCAAACAAGACCTTAAATATTCTCTCTTTCTTGCTCAAAACTTGCTTGCAATCTATGGTATCATTGTGTAACTTTCACACGTATAGGACGTTATTATCTTCACCAATTAAATACAAAAGTCGTCCACTTGAAAGTCCCCGAATCATATAGAGATCACGGTGCACATGAATTTGGAATCACCTATGGTCCTGCAAGAAGCAACTAGGCCTACTATATTAATATCTCACTGCATCCTTTCTGGGAAAATAAACCTTGATGTATGAATCGGGAGACCAAGTCAATTCCACCCCCCCCCCCCCTTTTTTCCTTTTCGAATCCGACTACGCCAATTGTGATATGATATGATATGATTTCAACTCTTTTCTTTTGGTAGTTAGAAAGTGATGTTTACACTTTTTGCATTGGAGAATTATTTGCATGACGCGAATACACTGTTTTAATAACTTTATATGCAAATGTATTGTCGTAAAGTACCGTGATAAAACAAAAATGGAATATCTTATAGATGTAATCAACAGTTGTCAGAATTATGCTAGCTTAATACTCCGATGCGTGGCATGGGTGATTGTTATATTTTGTGAAATGCATATGCATTGATGGCTGACAGTCACACATACCCTTATTCCATGTAGCTTGGGTGTTCACTAGCATATACCTCCGATACAGTTGGATGAACCTTAACTAGTAGACCAACTTGCACATAAGTTATACAGAAGGTGATGTATTATGGTATATCCATGCATACAACGACTATATATACAGATGATGACGATAGTTCGAGAACATTTCAGTGCTGACGACGACGGTAAATGGCGTTGACAACTATTCAACGACCAAAAGGCTCAATAATTGCAATTAAAATTTAATAAAACTGTTGTTACTTCATTTCCACACCTAACTACACGTTTGAGTCCTTGATAAATAATAGATAATTAAGAGATTAATATAGAAATTAAGTAGATCAGCAGACGAGCCAGACTGCAATTCAACTTCTGTGCATTTGCTGTGCACTTTCATTCAAAGCAACAAGATTAGGAAAACGAAAGATAAAAAAGAAAAGATGGTTGGGGGGACTACTCACTTTTTAAAAATATTCTCACTTATCTTGCCATGGCAGCGTTGAAGAACTCATCAAATATCTATATGACTTCTCTGCAATCTTTTGCTATATATATTGAGTACAAGTGCAGTTTAGTTTCTCATTCCAAAAGAGTTTGAGAGAGAGAGAGAGAGAGAGAGAGAGAGAGAGAGGCTCAAAGATCTATATATATATCAATATTCTAACATGACGGTGAGAAAACCACATAGCTTAGCCTTACCCTCACACTTTCATTTCTGTTTGCACGTCTAAGTTATTATCATGCATGGGGACATATGCTGCTATAGCATTTTTTTTCTTTAGTAAAATAGAAGACTAGGCGATCTTAGCTCCTTGGAGTTTAACGATGCAGAATGCAAAACGTCCACTCTCATCCCTCTATTGCCCTCTGTGTGTGTGTGTGTGTACGTGTGCCTGTTTTTGAAGTTTCACATACAGCTGCATGCATGATTAGGGTTATAGTTAACAGCATCCACATATATTATCCGACCTTCCAATATGCATGCCATGTATTTTCTTTAAGAGAATGCTTCAACATATGCAATCTTCTCCACCGATCGATCGCGCCTTTTAATTAGCCAAAGCAATAGATATGTGTTTCACTCTGATCTTGTGTCCGTGCATGAACTGTATTTTTTTAAAGTTGTCAAATGGTTCTGTGCAGATAGTAGAGATGATAGTGACCATGGACTGTGCTGGCTGCGAGAACAAGATTAGGAGTTCTCTAAAAAAGCTGAAAGGTATTGTGCAAGTTATTGATCCTTTTACTTGCATTCTAAATATCACGTTTGATTGAAACTTTTTCTCATAAATATCTAGAATGTAAGGATGTGAAGAAATGTTTCACGTCGAAAATTTAATTATCTAACTGTGGCTCGATTATAAACTGAAGTACTGGGGTTGTATAAAATTAAACTAATTACAAAAGACCAAGATCCAGGCTTTTTTCCCATAGGTAAGGTCCCAGATATCCAGACTGCCGGCATGGTTAATTATAAATAAAATTAATTAACAATATTAGTTATGACTACTTTGTGGTTCTGATATTATTGTATATATGTACCAGGAGTAGATGCTGTTGATGTGGACTTCAACATGCAAAAGGTGACTGTAATGGGATGGGCTGATCAAGAGAAAGTTCTGAGGGCAGTGAGGAAGAGTGGAAAGAGAGCTGAGCTTTGGCCTTACCCTTACAACCCTGAGTACCAAAACTTTGGCCTTGACTACTATCAACAACATCAGCCGCTTGATCTTGATCATCATCATAATCATCACCATAAGCATCATCATAACCGTCAGATTACCACCCACCATCTGCCCATCACTACCTACATTTCAGTACCTAAATCCTCCTCCTCATCATATTCCTACAACTACTATAAACATGGCTCCACTAATCAGGACTATGGCTACTATCAACCCCCTCCTTATTCCGCCATGTTTGATGAGCAGGACACTGCTGTGTTCAGTGATGACAACCCTCATGCTTGTTCTATAATGTGAATCAAAGTGACGGTATACCTTAAAATATGTATGTATTCTGGTTGCCCTCCTCATCATATATATATATATGTGCATGCTAATCTTGGTAGCTTATACACTTGTTGACTCTACAGAGTTATCACTGCGCAGGGTCTCGTATGTGTGCTGAGAGTGAGACCCATCTCAGTCTACAGTTCATGAAGTGGGCAACGATGTTTGGATTTAATGAATTTAATTTGAAAGTTTTCTTCACTGCCTTTGTAAATAGGATGGAATCATGTATATCGTATTAGCGTTGTGTAATATTTGGTTACTGGTTTCCTTATATGATTTACATGTTATAATATAAAAGGGTAGTGGTTCTAACTAACGCCACTCTTTTAGCCTCATGTGCTCTATTTGTGAGTGCAGAAAATGACTTTACAGTGCTAAATTAAATGGTTATTATAAGACGAGTGTCAAATTCATTGTCCTATATTATATATAATAAAAAAACTAGGTACACCAAGCGTATAATCGGTTTCCGATTTGTGAACATGGGTTTCGCTTGGCATGTCGTAGAAGATCACTGGATAGAACCACTTGTTATATGAATTTTGTAAATAAAGGAGAAATTGTTGGAAGCATAAATTGACTGGCTCAGGACAAGTAAAACACTTTTCCTCGTAAAATTTTCTTCTCTAAAACAATATATAACCACGTTTATTAGAAGCACTACAAAATTCTTATCAAAACTAATTTATAAGAAAGGAAAAAAGTTGAAATAAAAACAAAAAATTAACATGATCGACTATGAAAGCATCGGGGTAAACCCTAACCCTATCTTTACCTTCTCCTTGAAGGAAAAGATATCATATTAGGAAAAAGTTGTTCACATTTTTCTCATTTATTTATTGTCTCTCAAATGATCAAACGCACTTCTTTCCTCTATTTTTGTTTTTTTTTTGTCACAGCCAGTCCCGAATTAAGGTATATTTTAATCCCCGAACGTGTGAAATGACGAAAATGCCCTCGAGGCTTAGTGACGTGGATGTACATATTTGAAATGAAATAAATTGTCTCCCTAGCATAAATAAATAGTATGCATCAGTGTGGGGTTGCGAATTAGGGCCGTATCGGGTTAGTAACGGAAAAGTTACGAATTTTAGAATGTTATTGGGCTAAAATAAGAAAAATTAAACCTGGACCAATCCCTTAGGTACCTATATTCTTGGAACCAATCAATTGGTTGGGTTGGTTTTAATTATGTTTGGACTTTTTGCTAAGCCTTAAATGTGATAGCCCAATTAGGGCCTTGGTCCTTTTGTTTGTGACCAATCCGGGTCCTTTGCACTCACACACACACACACACACACACACACACACACACATCAGCCCTCCCTTCCATCTTCTCGAACCATCCCCCTGGTCCGTACAACCAAACCCTCCTTGCCCATATTTCTATCAAAACATCTCAGATTGAACTTGAAATTCCCATGTTCATGTTTCTTTCCAACTCCTGAAGCTAGTGGTACCCGTAGTTTGGTAGGATAGCTTCGAAATCGAAGGATCCATAAACTCTAGCGAGGAGTTGAAATTGCTCCGACGTGTTTTTTGAAGTTTTACGAGATTCAAAGCCTAAAAAGGTTCCTAATCAACTAAATATGAACCCTAGACTAAATTTGGATAGTTTTGGACGTCGAGGCCCTCGGGTTTAGTGAGTTGCAGTGATGGCCGGAATGTTGAGGGTTTTTTCGACGAGTTTTCATTACATCTAAGGCTTCAATTAGTTTTCGGTGTAACAGACGGCGGCCGGCAGTGGTTTCCGGCGAACCACCGGAGAAGAAAGGAGAATATTCCGTTAAAGTTAACAGAATATTCTTAACAGCGTCAAGTGAGACTTTTCCCGATGACGAGCGAAGTCAGGTGAGGCTTAGGGGTTACGACCCTACGACATATCAGCGAGTGAGCTTTTAGTTTTCATATATATCAGCATATATATGCTTTACGTTTCCCAAAAATTCTTTTAAATAGAATTTCGTTTTAAATGACATGGATAATGCATCATACTTTAATTTATGCATTAGTATAGACACATATAATGTTGTTGGACGCTGCGAACGCTCAGGTAAGTTCCAGGTGAGTATATTGTGTTGATAACGATTATGGTGAGTATGGATATGATTGGTGGTATTTAGAGCTCATTAACCTACACCCCGGTGTTAGTGCTTCCGCCCGTGGTCAGGGCACAATCCTTCGCATGATGTTCACCTCCCACACCGTATGCTCACCTTGGATCCAAGTTAGGTGCACAGTCTTGTCGTACAGACCACTATAGATGGTTCTGACTCATAAATGACCCGCAATTTATCGCACAGTCTTCACGTGATCGTAGCACTTGAGCGTATTTATTTACACCCAGTCCTGTAGTACAGACCATTATATATAGGTGGTTCCGACTCGTGTGCAAACATATTTGATGAGCTATAGATTTAGCCGTACATGCCACATTAGGTGGATTCGGCTGACATGTTACTTTTCATTAATTTACTTCACCTGGTTACTTATTTTATTCATACTGAGATATTGACATGGCATATTTGTGATTTTGCTATCTCGATGTTGGTTTCGATACAGTTATGTATTATATTTTCTAGAAAATTATATGGGTTTTTGTCACATCCCGGCCCGGGGCGGACCACTTCCCGAGCCCGCTCCACCACCGTAGCACGATATTGTCCGCTTTGGGCCCCGACCACGCCCTCACGGTTTTGTTTCTAGGAACTCACGAGCAACTTCCCAGGAGGTCACCCATCATGGGATTGCTCTAGCCCCCTTCTCGCTTAACTTCGGAGTTCCTACGGAACCCGAAGCCAGTGAGCTCCCAAAAGGCCTCGTGCTAGGTAGGGATGGGAATATACATTTAAGGATCACTCCCCTGGGTGATGTGGGATGTCACAGTTTTACAGCGATGAGTTATTACTTTTGATAAGTGAATAGTTTTGAAAAGCTTTATTTTTGCACACTCACACTTTCTGTGTTACGCCCCTCCAGGTTCTAAGTAAGAGTGCTTGTTGGTGGCTTGCAAGGAGTTGACAGCGGTTCTGACAGACTACCTCAAATGTAGGACTATCTCTGGTATTGTATAATTAGTACTTGATCCTTTGGACTGCACCTAGGTTAGCTACGCTCTGATTATGTATAATTAGCCTTAGTTCTCGTCACTCTCACTTACTTATCCACTCAGTGTAATTATTTAGTTTGGTTTTTATTCACTCACATTTTCACTTTATCACTTCCGTACTGCGCACTTGGCTATGTCACCTCACGCGACGGCCAGCACGCCCCGTTTTGGGTCGGAGTGTGTCAATTTTGGACTTTGAATTCATAGTAAATTAAAAAAGAAATAAGAGACAAAAATAAATAAAGCGGTGCACACAAAAAAAGTGCGAAAATCTTATTCTTAAAACAAATAAAACTTCTATTTTTCAAGTCATTCTTTAAAAATCATATCCCTAAAGTTGTAGTTTTGCAGAAATAATAACTTGAAAAATTGGTTAGATAATTCTATCCATGTAGCAGTTGGCCACTACCACACCGAGTCACTCGCCTCCCAAATAATTGCCTCCGTTTGGCGCCATTCGACTTTGAGCAGCTCACCAAATTTGACATCACCTCCCATTTCCTGCCGTTTAATGCATATCTTCATCTCGTCCGTTAGCATATTATTGTGTTTGTTGATTTATCATTACAGACGGGAGGAGAAGATTCGAACACAGAACAGTAACCTTACCCATTTCAGACACATAATTATACAACTAGTGTAATTAACGTATTTTATATCCCTTTTTATCTTCTTTTTTCTCCGGTAACAAAAAGTTTAGAAGAAGATTGGTTACTCTAACTATAAGAGGCAATAACTATTTACAACCTCGAGTTGGAATAATTTACACGTGACATCTAATTGCTAACTATAGCTGGTATGAATTTATGCAAGAATATTCAAATTGCGTACAAATGAGAATTATTGACAGCAAAACTCAAACTTTGGTAGGACGACATACAAAGTAAGGAACTTGCCAACCGAGCCAACCATTGAGACACCAACATTGCACATTTCAGATACCTAGTTATACACTCATTGCAATCGTCTACCAGGCAGGACCACTATTTGTAATAAAATAACACGATTTTCTTAGCAATAATACCAATATTTTGTTTAGACCAGATTATTCTACTTCTTTACCATTTATTTTCGTTTTGTTAAGAAATAGTACAGAGTGTCGATTACAGTTTTGTATATTTTACGTAAAAAAAGAAATTTGTTTTTGCGTTCATTTATTTTGTCAATTGTAATTGATTTTCCCGTTTATTTTTTTGCGTACATCTTCCCATTGAAAAAAAAAATACCGTATCTTGATAGAAATTTTGCATCACTTAATTCTATTTTAACGAACTAACTAACAGAATGAAAATACAAAGATGAAAATGCAAGGGTTAAAAAAAATAAAAACTAACTAAAAGTCTAATTTTTTTTAATTTTAATAAAAAAAACAAATAAATGTGTAATGTATAGTACTAGAAAAAGATAAAAATGTAATTTTTCGTTAAAAGTAAACAGCACTGAGGGTGTAAATTACCGAACAATTAGAATAAAGTGTTAAAGTGGGTATTAATCCTTGAACAAAAGTATGTTTAGTTTAGTAGTTAATTAATTAATTAATTATAGTTGGCAATTATTACTCAAAAAAGAAAGATCGGAGTTTAGTAGTTAATTAATTTTTTTAATACATCGATATTTTTATATTAAAAAATTTTTGATTAGCCACAAAATAAATCATTTAATTTAATATCAAATTCACTTGCACGCGAACTTAAAACGTCTCAATTTCACGTAAAAAGACAAATCAAATTGGTATCGGAGCGCCGGAGAGAGGCAGAAAGAGACATGGGTGCATCGTATTTGTCAGAACAACTCTCAGAAGGATAACAAGAATCGTCGCCACATTATTGCGTCGATGCCGACTCCATCCCTTTGATTCAACCGAGAAATTAGGATCTCTCTCTCTCTCTCTCTCTCTCTCTCTCTCTCTATATATATACACACACACATACATGGCGTCCGCTTCTCTGATTCACGCGCGCTTTGGGTACTTACCGAGTTTCAGCGGCAATCGGCGGAACGACTCCCAGGGACCTCTCGGCTCTTCGTCTTCCTCCTCCTCCAGTTCGTCCTCCTCCTCTTCGTCTTTCAGCTTCGGTTCCGGTAATCAATTCTCTCACTCTCTCTCTCAACCAATTTTCCCGGGAAAATTTTGACAATTTTGGCTCAAAGGTGTAAGATTTGCTTAATTTTCGTCAAATTAACGGCATTCGATGATATTTGAATTAATTTCTAGTCGGTATTTTTCGGTGCAGGCATATATAGTAGTTGGAGAAATCAAGGTCTTAGAGCTCAAGCTATGACTAGTCAGGGAAATGTCGGACCCTCCAGGGGTGTTGCCAATGCAGAGGAGAAACCCGATCATCTTCTCGTCCTTGTTCATGGCATTATGGCAAGGTATATCTTGTTCCTAGACTCATGGAGCTCTGCCTGTGATTGTAATTTGTTCTTGTTTCTATAAAGTGTACGCCTTTACGGAAATTTTTTACTTTTCATTGAAGCAAGTGTAAATGGTAAAGGAAAATTAGGTAGAGGGTTATGTAATGTGCTTGATTTTGTTTACTTGGCTCAAAACTTGAGCAGTGGTGTTCTAGGATTCATACAGCCGACCTCCGACCCCACTTGGTGTAGTAAGGCTTGGGTGGTGTTGTTGGATATCTTTGAGTCTTTTTAGTGCTACTTACTACAATTTTCAGGTTCCACATGTTTGACGCTTCCAATAGCGCTTTCTGCGGTTCACTGCTTTCGAACTTTTGTCTCCGTGGTGCATATCTTTGGCTACTTTTTTCCCCAAATTGATATCGAGTTGACTGATTCTTAGTAATGCAGCCCAAGTGACTGGACATACGTGGAAGCGGAGTTAAAAAGGCGTCTAGGAAGAAATTTCTTAATCTATGGTAAATTTATCTTATTTACTTTCAGGCTTTCAGCTTACTTTGTTGACAGCTTTTAGACTAGGAAGGACAATTAGAAACCTCAACTGAAATGACCTAAATCTTATGCATCTACTGGGAAGAACAGATATTACTGTCATTAAGATGTGACAGATGGTGACTCGATATCAGATTGCTTTTTGCAGTTTCCATGTCTTTGAAATGCATGAATTTGATATAGGCTGTTGGTCTGTGAGTGTTAACATCGTGGTTAATGAATTTGCAGCAAGTTCATGTAACACATACACCAAAACTTTTTCTGGAATTGATGGAGCTGGGAAACGATTAGCAGATGAAGTGAGTTCTGACGTTTATGAGCAACTGTTTAAAAGTTTTATGCTTTAAGTTTTGTTCTGAAATAGCAGATTATAGTTGCATAACCTTAGCATTCATGACAAACAGGTTATGCAACTTGTACAAAAGACAGAGAGCCTGAAGAAGATCTCATTTTTAGCCCATTCTCTTGGGGGCTTATTTGCAAGATATGCAATTTCTGTCCTTTACACACCCAATGATAGTGCCAGTTCAACTACTGCAAATTCACAAACGGCGCACACTTTGAGACGAGGAAAGATTGCTGGTTTAGAGCCTATCAATTTTGTAACATTGGCAACTCCACATCTTGGGGTGCGAGGGAAAAAACAGGTCTGTATATCAACTTGATTTCATTGTATCTGTGAATTGATGCCATTTTGGACTCTTACTTCTTTACAAAGTCAAGGTTTACTATAAGATAGTCCTAATACTGATACTTTGAATGCGAGAATGGTAAATTGTAACTATGACCGAAGTGAATTGTTGACCATGTGTCTTCGACTCGTTGTTGTTGTATGATGAATTACGATAGCTGTAACAGACTGGATGTACTCAAACCTTACCTCGAATTAGAAAATTTGAATTTCCTTCGATTTTCTTTTTCTGCAGCTTCCATTTTTATTGGGAGTACCTTTTTTAGAAAAGCTGGCTGCGCCAATTGCTCCTATTATTGTTGGTCGAACTGGTAGTCAGCTGTTTCTCACTGATGGTAAGCCCGAAAAACCACCACTTCTTTTGAGAATGGCATCCAATTGCGAAGATGGAAAATTTATGTAAGTAGAGCCTTTATATTACTTTGGGCAATTTATTTTTTTCGCCAAGTTGTATGGTGGTTCTAACTTGTTTCATTCTGCAGATCTTCTTTGGGCTCCTTCAAATCTCGGATTATTTATGCTAATGTATCTTATGATCGTATCCTACTTCTTACAATCCATTTTGTTCTGCAGTTAGATGACTTTATCAACTTTTAATTCATTTGTCCTCTCTCCAACACATCAATTTACTTAACAATAAACAGATATGGTTGGCTGGCGTACGTCATCCATTAGGAGGGAGAAGGAAATATTTAAGGTGACAGATCATTCTCTGCTTAACCCATGCCATAATTAATTATTTTACTGACGAGCAATTAAAAAAGTTGCTTGAGTTTGCAATTTAAATCTCACAAAACTTGTAAGCAGCTGTTGTTAGTAACATGCTATACGCAATACGCATATGCAATTCTCTTTCAAAAATGCCAAATAATGTTGTTACTATTTGACTGGGCTTAAAGTGGCAGAGAGCGTTTTTCAAGCCAATGGCAAAGCCAGTTTTATATGACTGGATGTTCTTTTTCTCCTAACTGCAACTATATATTGGTGATAATTAGTCATAAGTTGACAGGGCCAAGGAAATTATGATCAGTTATGATGATGCTTGGGAAGTGTCAATATCATGCTGTGGGCGGAATGCACGATTGAGAGGGTGTAATCAGATAAAAGGGGTCTTTCTTTTTTGGCACATTTTCGGATTTCATTACTAATTATATATGGGAAAGAAGCATGCCTATGTAAATACAGCCTCTTTTGTAGCTGCTATGATATTGTGATGTAAAATTGTTCGCTAATCAGTGGTTATATGTAACTTTATTGGCAGCCTCCTCGCCGGTCTTTGGACGGGTACAAGCATGTTGTAGACGTGGAGTACTGTCCTCCTGTTTCCTCTGATGGTCCCCGTTTTCCTCCCGAAGCAGCTAAAGCAAAAGAAGCAGCACAAAGCGACCCTAACATACAGAACACATTAGAATATCACGAAATTGTTGAAGGTACAAAAACGATAATTGCTAACAGAAATCTGGGATAGGATGATTGCTGATTAAGTCTAACCTATTCCCGTGAACAGATGAAATGATACGGGGATTACAGCAGTTAGGATGGAGAAAAGTTGATGCCAGCTTTCACTCGGCGTTTTGGCCCTTCTTTGCCCACAATAACATCCATGTACCCCATCAATCGATCTTTCTTTTAACGAGATTTTCCTTCTCTGTTGTCTGGTTTTCTAAATCGATTGCTATTTGTGAATCCAGGTGAAGAATGAATGGCTTCACAATGCTGGCGTCGGGGTGGTTGCTCACGTTGCCGACAGCCTGAAGCAACAAGAATCCTCCTCCTCATTTATCACTGCCAGCTTATAGCTTCAAATCTGTATGTAATATTAAGTGCAGTGCAGTGTAGCTGAAGATATGTAGAATAAGTTAATCTCACCTTTATTGGTCAATTAGTGTAGATCCCTTTCCCCTCTTTGTTGCCTCCTATAAGCTTTAACATGTCCAAAGATGCATGGGATGTACATTTCACATTTGTACATCTACAATGTGATCGATAAATGTAGTCTGCTAGCTTCGCTCTCTCGAAAAAAAAGGCATTTATAGAAAGTGACTTGCAATGAAAATTAGCAACAAATTACACACACAACCTCAGTTGCAAGTTGCAATTTACACTGGATACTATTTTTCTCTCTTTAATTAGGCTTTTTAGTCAAAATGGTCCTTGAGATTAGTTTAATCCCTTACTTTGGTCACTGAGATTTAAATCGATAGCATTGGTCCCTGAGCTTGTTTATCATCAATCATTTTGATCATTTTGTGAAAATCTTTGGTAAATTAGGATAAAATAAAATAAAAATCTTTAATTTTTGTTATTTTAGTCTATTATTTATATTTGTCGTTTTGGTCTTTGTTTAATAGAGATTTTTTACGGAATGACCAAAATGATTACGCTGGACAAATTTCATGAGTACTTTTATCGATTATAAATCTCAAGAATCAAAGTGAGAAGTTATGTCAATCTCAAAGACCATTTTTGCTAAAATACCTATTAAATAACCAACACTGTTGTTTCGTTTGGATCTATCTTGGCTTCCTCCAGAGTCATTATGTTTTTATTTTGTGTATATATGTCAAATTGTTATTGGTTATTAAGTAACTCTCATGTAATGTAATGAGTATGCAAATCACAAATTGAGGCATACAAATATAACTTAATATTTATTTTTCTACACCAGTGTCAAACTGTGTTCAACAGAAAAAGAGAAATGCAATTTTTCAAAAGAATGAATTGAAGACGCGTCCATCTAGCGGTTAACAGTCTTAAAACATATTTAAAGGAAGTCAAAAGAAAATTAGAAAGCGTGTGTATCCACACCATTTTTTACTTCTCACACACCCTATTACTTTATGTCCGTTAGATCTTTTTCAATTCATCTAATCCGACGGCCGAAATTCAAAAAGGTATGAGAGAACTAAAAAAACTGTGTGGATATCACACCCCAATTAGAAAATCGATAAAAAGGTGCATCGTTCAGCTTGCATCCCACGTTCAACTGCTTTCCGCGGCCACAATTATTTTCCCAAGCCCGTCTAATCCACGCGCCCTGCCAAAACCGCAACCTGATATTCTGACGCGAAGCAAACAGCCAAGCAGTACGTGCGCCCAACGTTTCGATCAGCGCGTGGGTATTGTATGTCGGATTTTGAGCCGGCCCAATCCGGGGGCGTAGTGGGGGAGCGGGTCAATCCGGGCCCCCCCGAACCGGTCCTCACCCACCCAACCACACCAAATGATGCCTGCCCGTGCCCTTTTTCATAAAACTGTCATTCTAGAGAGAGAAAGAAGAGAGAACTTGAGAGAGAACTTGAGAGTTCACAGAGACTAGAGAGAGAGAGGAAGTGAGAGAGTGAGATCGGCCATGGCTTCCCCCAAGGAGAGAGAGAACTACGTCTACACTGCTAAGCTCGCCGAGCAAGCCGAGCGTTACGACGGTATCATCTTATTTCCCTCACTCTCTCACTAATTTATTTATTTTTTGAATGATTTTTTTGCTTCAGATTTCGTGAAATCAAGGCCTTATAATCTGTTTGGCTACTCAGAAAATCAAAGAGACCAGAAAAGAAAATTTGCTTTCGATTGTCTTTCCCTCTCTTTTTTTTTGAAATTTTATTTAATTCTGAGAATCTGAAGTTCTTAACTTGGACACTGTTAGGAAGAACTTCTCGCAGAATTGATTTTGTTTTAGTAAAAAGAATGAGATCTGAGCGTTTATTTCTTTATTTTTCATGGAATTAGGGTTTTGACTTGCATTTACTTTACCTTCTGCACCTTTTTTTTTTTTTTTTTTTTTGCAGAAATGGTGGAAGCGATGGCGAAAGTAGCGAAGCTTGACGTGGAGCTCACCGTAGAGGAGCGGAATCTGCTTTCGGTTGGGTACAAGAACGTGATCGGAGCTCGCAGGGCTTCGTGGAGGATTCTGTCCTCGATTGAGCAGAAGGAGGAGGGGAAAGGGAACGATCAGAATGTGAGCCGTATCAAGGAGTACAGGCAAAAGGTTGAGTCCGAGCTCTCGAGCATTTGCAGCGACATCATGAGGGTTATCGATGAGCATCTCATTCCCTCGTGCACCGCTTTTGAGTCCACTGTGTTTTTCTACAAAATGTGAGTGGTTTTATGCTTTTGATTGAGTGTTTCGGGGTGGACTAAAGTGTTTTGCTTTTGAATCGTTTATTCTGTGTAATTGCAGGAAAGGAGATTATTATCGCTACTTGGCGGAGTTTAAGACTGGTGATGACAGGAAAGAGGTTGCTGATCAGTCAATGAAAGCTTATCAGGTATAGTAAGAGATGGTCTTTAATTTAGAACTCTAATCAGTCAATGAAAGCTTTTGGCTTATGCGGCGTTTGTTTATCTAAGTATGGGGGACGCGAAGAGAAAAGAAATCGGCTTTATGAACTTTTTTATTACTCAAACAAGCAAAAAGTAAACCTTTTATCTGCTGTTAATATTGGTACTAACTAAACTGGTATCTTCTTGTGTTGAAAACTACTAGTAATGGTACGATTCTATTGCATTAGCTGGAATTGTGTTTCAGACACGGCAGCAATGCTGGTCCTTGCATTGAACTACGTGATTTTATGGTGTGGCCAGCTATATCTAAGTGTTAGGTTAAGTTCTTTTTCGTTAGATTATTGAGATGTATGCTTATCATACTTGTTCACATTTTGAAGCTACTCCCTTTTTTCTGAACAGCCTATTATTGAAATGAGGCGGCTATGGCCATTTTCTCTCTTTAAACTATTGCTTCTGGCTGTTCTAATTAGGATCTTATATTTGACACTTAACATTAATGTGTGTGATCTATGATGAGTAATGAGGATTGCACAGAGGATGCTTGAAATGGTTATACTGATTTTTCTCCAGGCTCCTGTAATAAACTGTTATTACTGTTCTGTAGAATATTAAGATGATTGTATACGTGTACAAATAATTGATTTGTCACTTTGGGTGGTTTGTTATTTTTATCAAATTTGCAGGCAGCTTCTAGTAAGGCAGAGAGTGACTTACCCCCCACACACCCCATCAGACTGGGTTTGGCCTTGAACTTTTCTGTCTTTTACTACGAAATTTTAAACTCTCCGGAAAGGTATGCGTGCTTATGTGACCAAGATTCATGATATCACTTTTCTTCTTTGTTGGCAAGAGCAAAATTTGAAGGAAAGAAATCTTATTAATTGCACATTGGTGCCTTGCTCCAGGGCTTGTCACCTTGCAAAGCAAGCTTTTGATGAAGCTATCTCAGAATTAGATACTTTGAGCGAGGAATCATACAAGGACAGCACCTTGATCATGCAGCTCTTGAGGGACAACCTTACTTTGTGGACCTCTGACATTCCAGAGGATGGAGGTAATGATTTTTTTCTTTGTTTCCTTGTGGATCGTGGCTTTCTGATAATGTTAGTTTATGCGGTTTAATTGTTCCCGACTTGTTATGTAGTTTCATCAAAGTCATGCGATGCTTGTCCTTGACTGCTAACTTTTGGGTTGTCTTTTGAGAAAACAGTATATGAAATTGTGATTGTGAGATGTTTGTCTCGCTATTAGTATATCTATATTACAATCATCAACACAATGAGAAATATTATAAGTAAAAGTAGAACAGACTTGTGAAAGTTGTATGTTGTTAGGTGTCAATGATTATGTTTATGTTTCCCTTTTGTTTCTCATCTCGAGTCTGGTTAGATGTTCAATCGCCTTTCCGTTTTAAACTACATTGAGTTGTGAACAATCCAGAGATATTGGATATTAATTTAATTCTTTGCTACAGCCGAGGATATCCAGAAGGTGGACGGCTCTGCTAAACCTGGGGGTGAAGATGCAGAGGTATAGCTTATTTGGTCATCCCACCCATCATTTTGTTCTTTCATTTTTCGGCCATATCTAGCAAGCGTTATAATTATTTGGTTTCCGGGTCTTCAACATCCTTCCTTTCCTTTTCTTAGTGAATGGAAGCGGCCTTTGGCTGGCCAGGGCTTGTGTAATTTTAAGGATGGAGAAAAGTCGACGCAGGGTCTCTTTTCGTATGGTGTTATTTTTTCTCCGGTGAGATTCTAGTTAAATGTTGTTGTTCTGTTATTGTTGCGGTTGTAGTTCCCGCTACCCCGAAACGCAGAATTGATCTCTCTGTGACTTAATGTAAAACCTTTCTTCTACGTATCTAAATTTCAATCCCTCTGTTTGTGGAGATTGTGATTTATTTGCTGAATGTTTAATTTGTTTTCTTCCTAAAATTAGAAACGTTATAGCTATGTTTTAACCGACGGAACTTTGTTTAGCCTACGTATGGGTCAATAAATGATAAGACCGTTTCTAAATTACTTCTAATACTTTTCTTATTGTACTGATAAAAAGATCTTATGAAAACTCAACAATTGTATTATTTCCAAAAAAAAAAAAAATGTTTTAATGATACACTCTGTACTGTTTATTTTTTTCTGGTACTATTTACTATATTTTTAAAAATGACTTTTTATTAAAAGAGAAGTGTTTTTTGGACTTTTCGTTAGGTTTTTTATTTTTATTTTTTATAAGGCTATAACTCCACTGCTTTTGGTTGGTTTTGTGAAATGGTACAAAAATCATCATAAAATCTATTTGCATGTAACTCTCGCTACATCATAAGCTTGGGGTAAAGTTATTTAAAAATGCTCAAGATGACGGAATTCTGCTCAGGCTATTATCTCTTTTATTGACAAGTAATTACTAGATGGAGAGAGTTTCAAGGATCAAAGAGCGAGTCAAAATAACTGTCTTAACCACAAGTAAACAAGGTGAGAAATGACAACCTCAGAAAAATAACTGCTAACAAGAAAATCAAACAAATCCCTCCTATTTTCTGTATAAAAAAGCCATCCCCCTCTAATCTGCACATGTATAGTCCTCCTCTGATATCCAAGCAAGAAAAAAAAAACACAAAATTTAACCTAACGATGGCTAATTCTAATAGTATCGTTCTTGTCTCTGTCCTTTGCTTCTTGTCGCTCGTCGGCGTCGCCTACTGCGGCGAGGCCCTCAATGTGCACGGCGTTGTTTACTGCGACAACTGCCGCATGCAGTTCATAACTAGAATCAGCGAGACCCTCAAAGGTACGTATGTTCAACCTACAGACATGATGCACTGTCTATATATAGTTAAAAGTTACTAAATATAAAACAAACTAGATTGATACTCGATATCAGAGAATTTCTTTTCTCTTCCCTGACATTGCATTGCATGCATGGAATGGTACGTGGGTGCAGGTGCAAAGGTGAGATTGGAATGCAGAGAGAATGAAGGGGGGAAAATAACTCTAAGCAAAGAGGCAGACACCGACGACTTAGGAACTTACTCCATTCCGGTGGAAGGAGACCATGAAGAGGAGGTTTGCGAGGTGATCTTGGTGAAGAGTCCCAAGGAGGACTGCAGCGAGATCAGCAACGATCTTCATGTGAAGCTCAGCGCGAGGATCAGCCTCACGAATCACAACGGCATCACCGGGCCTCATCGCATGGCGAATCCTCTCGGTTTCATGAAGAAGGAGGTTGATCCTAAGTGCGCTGAGGTCCTCAAGGAGCTCGGACTCACCCCCGATGGCGACATTGATGATGACGGTGCTGAATAAGCCATCAATTATTTTACGTACTTAAACAGCAGGAATCGATATCCCGGCCTTCATTTTTCGATCATGTGTAAACAATAAATGGGTTTTTATTAATTTCCCCCACTAATCCAACGTGATGTATGAGAGATGTAAATTATAAATCGATCGATCTATCGATCTGCGGTAGTAGTACTTAATTAGGGGTATATTTTTGTTAGGGTTAGCTGCAATATTCTTCAAATCTTGATTAATTAAGTGGCTTGCGATCAGCTACTCCTTTTTGTCTACATATATAAGAGGTTAAAACCTTTGATCAAAGACCTTAATGAGTCTTTGTTCATGTTCTTTGCAAGGCCTAACCATAAAAATTGAGTTTGTGATATATATTACCCAAGTTTCTCCTCCTCAATTGGTAGCTTATACACAAAGAGTTTGTGATCATAAAGTGCGTATAAACAATAAAGCAAATTCTATTAATCTATGATTTCTAGCCATGAAAAAAAAGTACATGATTCCTTGGCCATTCACAGCAATGTTTTTCTTTTTCTTTATATATGAATCTGAATATGATGCTATGTGTATTTAACTTAAGATGATGGAGGACAGAGTTTGTGTTATTTTAGATGTGAGAGAGTTAAAAGAAAAAATCGTCATTTAATTAAGAAAAGTGATTGGAGAATTGGTAATTTAGGAGTTAAAAGATTATTTACTATGGTTATGTCTCGAAAGTGGACGTTTTACACTTTTCAGGTTGTTCGGATGAACACCATTTTCATCATTTAGCGTGTTAGTTTGGGCCCTTAAAATATGAATTCGAAGAAAATTCAAGTTTTGCAAAAAAATGTTCATCCCCTCTTCCACAAAAGTGGTTTGAGCCATTTTTCATAGAAATCTGCAATTTACAAATAAATGAGGTTCTTTATTGTTTGTCTTTTGGGTTTGAAGGGATTTTATTGCTTGTCTTTTAGTTTTCTCAAGCAAGCTTTTATAATATGTTCTTTGGCCTCGTATTGGGGTTCATTGAATAAAAATTCAAAAAACGAGAGTTTCTCTCACAATTTCTGGTATTCTAGAAATTCCTTCCAAGGAAATGAGGTTCGTGATCCCTAAACCTAAACTTCCGCCAAGTCATAAGAGGTGGAGGAATAAATTGTTTTTAAACTCGTCATCTGTATTAGTTACAATTACAAGTGAAGAATAGGGCAAATAAATATGTATAAAGAGAATCCTCATGCTAGTCAAACAGAAAGGTAATATGGTAACTAAATAACCATTTGCCACAAACTTTATCTATCACAACCATTCTACTTTCTCCCCCAACTCAACTGAATAATAAGTGAACAATGTTGCAGACTGCTAACTAAATGGAGCTACAATTTGAACCTTGGGTTGTGTTTTTTTTCAATTTCCTCTCCAATAGCTTATGCAATATCTAATGGATGATATTTTAGGTGCCCCTATAGACCACTCTACTGTTATTAATTATATGTATTAGTTCGTCTGAAATGTCTTCACCCCTCACCCAAAAAAAAAAAATCTGAAATATAAAGGTTTGTTTGTTATCTGAAATATAAAGGTGATAATGTAGTAACTGAACAATCATTTGCTATCACAACCATTTTACTTTTCCTCACTCTATTATAATCTGAAAGTAACTTTCAACACATCAAAACTTTTGTCGGTACAAAGCTTGAATACTCTTGCACACGGTTCAATATCTTAGAGAATAAAATATTAGGCATCTACTCATGCTTTTCTGATTTAAAATTTCGCATTTTTTTTAAATTGTTGTAACAGTTTCGAACCATCCTTATATCCTTAAAAATAATAACAATGTGTGTGTATATATTTATATAAACTTGAATACTCCTTATCACAAAGGTTGTGTTATTAATCTATGTGCTATAATATAAGTGAATATACATAAACAATAAGGTCGATATATCTTATTTGTAGAGGATATTAATTAAATATAAAAACAAAAACACGTTTGTTATAATTTGAGTAAAATAATAACATCACCTAATGTTTTGAGTAGATTCAAAATTCTTCGACCATATAGGTGATATGCTATAATCTAAAGTATAATATTAAGAAAAACGAACACATGTATAAATAAATTAATATCATGTGACGAAGTGACAATAGCCTAATGAAGTGGATAGTCCACTAAATGACCCATAAACGAAAAAAAACCCGATTAAACGAAGAAACCGGGTACCCGCTTCCCAAATTATATCACCCGAATACGAGAGAAGAAGCCAAACACACTTGTATCGTTTTACTGCCGATTTGCCCAGCTCCTTCAGTTAGCCGCCGCAACCCGCCGTCAGTTTGGTTCTTTTTGCCTTCCACCGCTCACTGCTAACAAGTACGTTCCTTTTCTGCTATTCAATTTTCCTTTAGTTTTCTTATTCGTCGAAATTTAAACTATTGTAAAAGTATCAATTTTTTTTTTTATGATTTCTTTGAGTTTTTATTTTCATCATTGAAGGCCATGGCGGCAAGGGCTTCCAGAAAATTGCTGAGAGACTTTTTGTTCAAAAGGGCATGCGCAGCTCCTGTTGCATGTGCCAGACATTGTTCTTCTGCTGCTCAAACTGCTCCAAAGATTCCTCATTTTTCGAAGAAAGTACGCTCTCTCTCTCTCTCTCGTTGCAAATAATCAGAGGACGAACTGTGAAACTTAAAATGTTAATTTTTTTCCAGTAAATTTGCAAACCCATCTTGCCAAATTGCTGTTTTTCACTTTTCCTTGCTTACAATTTAATTTTTGGTCCATTTTTGTTCAACATCTTGCATGTTTTAAGAGATTTTTGTTTGATTTTCTGAAGTGGGGTGTGTACTTGTTTTGAACTGTAGGGGAGGTTGTTGACGGCGGCCACCTTAGGCTTAGTTATCGGTGGCGGAGCTTATGTGAGCACTGTGGATGAAGCAACTTTCTGGTACCGAATTTCATTTTTCGAGTCGAAGTTTTGCTCTGTTTGCATTTGAACTTTCTTTCGGCTTACCAGTTGCGGTGTTTACGTTTATTTCCAATGACTGTTATCTTAACCAAGCATTCTATCAATGGGAAGATTATAATCATAACAGATGTAGAACTCTTTCAAGGCAATCTTGGATGCTTGGATTTTGTATCTTCTAGTGCTGCATTGTTTGAAACTGTGTGAGTTTTGTTTTGGAGGAGGGCAAATTTCTGTAGATTTCTCGTAGTCACCTAAAAACTTTGGAATTTATACTCTTTTAACTATGAAATCATAAATTTCTCTTGCTAAGTTTATAGGCGTCTTGAGGCATTAAAGAATAAACCTTCTGTTTCCTGTGATGCACATTACTTATTGGTCAGAGTGTAAGGGTGAAGCGTTTCACAAGATATTTGTATCTGTTTCTTTACGGGTTTAACCAGGCACCTAAAGGATCAGTTAAAAGCACAAGCACTTAATTCTCAATTCAGTTATCTTCGTATTTTCTTTTGCCAAGATGCTATTCGACCCCATCATGATGTCTGGGTCTTGGTGGATGCACTAAAGACTGAATTTGGAATTTCTTAACTCATTGGTAATTTGATGGTACTCATTAGGTAATAAATTATGAATTGCCATCTCGTTATGTTCTGCATCATTCTTGTCATGACAGTATGTTTTTTCTAGTTTGTACTTATTTCTGTGTATGAAGCAGAAACCACATAAGCCAATTCATTTATCAGTTTATTGAATGGATTAAGTTTTTGTGAAATATTGAACTTAAAATTTAGTTGCATTTATTGCTAATTTTTGGATATCAACTTTTTGAAGTGGCTGGCTATTCTCAGCTACAAAAATTGTGAATCCATTCTTCGCTCTTCTGGATGCTGAGGCTGCTCACAGATTGGCTGTCTCAGCCGCAGCACGTGGTTGGGTTCCTAGAGAGAAGAGACCAGATCCGTCAAATTTAGGGCTAGAAGTTTGGGGAAGGAAGTTCTCCAACCCTATTGGTCTTGCTGCTGGCTTTGATAAAAATGCTGAGGCAGTTGATGGTTTACTTAGTTTAGGGTTTGGATTTGTAGAGATTGGCTCAGTAACCCCTGTTCCACAAGAGGGCAATCCAAAGCCTCGTATCTTCAGATTGCGTGAGGAAGGGTAAGAGTATATTTTATATTCTTATTATGTTGTTCTGATTAAGGCCTGAATTTCCTTGAGTATGTTGTGTTGAGTCACTTTTAAAGGTGGTGTAGGTACTTTGGCTCCTGAAATTTTTCTTTCTGATAAGTTTGCTTGGTTCCATTTATTTTTCTAACGTATGTGTTATCAATCTACCTGATTATGTGTTCAGAGCTATCATCAATCGATGTGGCTTTAATAGTGAAGGAATTGTTGCTGTTGCAAAGCGATTGGGTGCTCAACACGGTAAGAGGAAGTTGGATGAAACTACAAGTTCATCTTCTTCAGGTGAAGAAGTCAAACCTGGAGGCAAAGCTGGCCCCGGCATACTAGGTGTGAATCTTGGGAAGAATAAGACAAGTGAAGATGCTTCTGCAGATTATAGACAAGGGGTTCATACATTGTCGCAGTATGCTGATTACTTGGTAGGTTTTGTCTCTACCAACCCAACTTGTATAACAAGAATTCACTTTTTTCCTTGGTACTTTCAAATGCATCAACTTCATTGTGATGCCTGTATTAGTTTAGTGGCCAACATCTGATATGTTGTTATTGTGTTGGTTATCCATGCGGAAAAGCAAAGAGAGATGAATTTTGAATAGGCCTCCTTCTTGTGGTCTTTTAGTTGATTCATTCATTTGAAAGTTGCATACTTTCATACCATCTTTAGGCTAGCCTTTCAGATCACACAAATTATACAACAGAATTGGTCAGGTGGGCAGCAATATTCAGGAAGTCCAATTTTACTTACTTGAATAGGATATGAACAATCGAACTTGTATCTGGAAATGATTCAGATTAAATGTTATAAAAAAGTAAAAAGCTGTTCAACTTCAGCAGTGAAAGCTCAATTCGTAGTCGGTTGGAATCTGTGATTGCTGAACATCCAATTCCATATCATCATACATAATCGTCCATGATTCTTTATATTAATCCTCAGAAGTTAAGTTGTCGGTAATAATTTCCAAACTAAAAGCAATGATGTTTTAGTTTCTGTGTATATGTGTCGAGTTCAATTCCTGTTGCATTAATTCGACCAAACTTATGCGTATCTGCCTGCAGGTGATAAATGTTTCATCACCAAACACCCCTGGGTTGCGTATGCTTCAGGGAAGAAAGCAGTTAAAGGACCTTGTGAAGCAGGTATGGAGCTCAAAGCATGAATTTTCTATTTTTATTAATCACAATAGCTCCTGTAACACTTTCTTCCTATCAAGGTTCAAGGCGCTCGTGACGAAATGCAATGGGCTGAGGAGGGTCCTCCTCCATTGCTTGTGAAAATTGCTCCAGATTTGTCTAAAGAAGATCTTGAAGATATTGCTGCAGTATGTATCCGTGCTCGTAATTGATTTTCTTATTCACCCCATTAACATGGTTTTCTCATGGTTCTTTGTTTATGGATATAGGTCGCCCTTGCCCTTCGCTTGGACGGATTGGTATGTTTTCTAGCAATCACAAACTTACCTATTATATACTAGATCAGCATTTCATATTTCTTAATAAGAACCTCTACTTAGTCCCTTTCGTTCCTAAAGAACATGGAGAAAGTTAACCTTAGTGGTGTTCTGCATGTTGATATGTTGATGGGGTTATGATTATACATAACATAAATATCTTTCAGTATATTGATCTATACTTAAAATTCACTGCAATTTCTTCTACTCTTTATGATGTTTATTTACCTTTTCTTCTAGATTATATCAAATACAACTGTTTCAAGACCAGAATCTGTTTGTAAACACCCGGTGGCTTCTGAAGCTGGTGGCTTGAGTGGGAAGCCACTTTTCGATATGTCTACCAATGTCTTAAAGGAGATGTACATTTTGACGAGGGTATGTTGTCTCTTTGTAACTCATATAACCTATTATTCACACAGGACCAAGCGCAATGGCGTTCTAGGATTCATATAGGCAACCCCACTTAGTGGGAAAAGGCTTTGTTGTTGTTGTTGTTGATTACTTAAATGTTTGAAGATGCATGAAGAATTTTGGCCGGATATGTCATTTCTGTACTGATCTTTCATCCTGCTGCGGCTTGACTACAAGAAAAGTTGGACTATTGATAATTCTTCTGTCTCTTACATTACAAAGTATAGAATTATGAAAGTAAATGACTTCAAATGGATTGTATCCTAGTTTCATGTAGAGTGCTTGTCATTGTTTTCGGGTCTGATGACTATGTGACATGCACTGTAATTCAACTAGTGCCAAACTGATTTTCTTTTATTTACTTGCTATGGAAGGAAGTTTTTTGGCTTGAAACATGTAGTCCTCTTTCAGATCTATGTGAACTATTTGTTTACAATCAATGTTCTTCCATTTTGGTTTCATTTATACGTTATATATCAGAGCTTGACCGTGTTAATTTAATATCATTCAGGGAAAGATTCCTTTAATTGGGTGTGGAGGCATTAGCAGGTAAGATCAGAATCGTCATTTGATCTCGTCTTCGTTGACATCTATTTATTCAGAATTAGAGATTCTCTTACTTTCAAATCTTGATTATTATTTTGTCAAACTTGATCTTGTTTATGCCATTAAATTAGTGGCGAGGATGCTTACAAGAAAGTACGAGCTGGTGCGAGTCTTGTTCAGCTTTATACAGCATTTGCTTACGGGGGACCTGCTCTCATCCCCCAGATAAAGGTATTTTCTGATGCGTTCGTTCTGCATAAACCTTTTTTTTTTTCGCCTAACGTCAAAGACGTGCATATGATACTGTTATTATTCTTCTTAGGCTGAATTGTCCGAGTGCTTAGAAAGGGATGGTTACAAGTCCATCAGCGAAGCAGTTGGTGCAGATTGCAGATGAGTTTTGCCCCAGGTATGGCAACGCCGAAAGTATAACAAAATATATATGCAGTGCACTTATTTGCGGAGCAAATTACGTTGCATGGTGTAAATTCTGGTTTTTTTAACCGATTTTATTTTATTTTTCGAGATGGGGTCGGAGAGGACCCGTAAAGTGCGAGAAATTTTGGAAAGAGGCATCATTTGCAGTTTGTACCGTAACCTTTGAACTGTGAATGCTAAATTTAATTGTAGCAAAATGGAAAAGAAAAACCCGTTGCCTTAGAATTTATATGTACAAATTCAAAACACATCCAATGAAGAATGTGAATTTTTTTTTCTTTGAACGAAATAATAATAAGTTTTTGAACTCAAAACTTTGGATGCATGGATAAATGCTCTTAATAAACTGACCTATAAAACGCTCTTTCAATTCTTATGTTTCCGTGTGCTCCTACCTTGAATAAGTAGCTTCATTTTAATCTTAAGAGAAAATGCTAAGGAGGCTCTCTTAAAGTGAGATTCAATGGACTCCTACAGTTTCTCGTCAAATTTCGTAGCAACATTGTAAAATATTTTGTTAAAAACATGAGGTGACGTTCATGGAGGGTTTCATTTTTAGGAGCTTACTTAGCATTTCTCTAATTTTAAACAAAATGGCTGTACGATGAACATGGTGTGACGGAAAAAGACTTGCAATCATTTGAATGTCCTTGGACCACAGTCTATTTATTTATTTATTCTTTACCGAACGATAAACCTTTGTTTATTTAAGTTGATCTAATTCTACCAAAGAAAAAGGGAAATACAAAATTTAATTTTTGATTTTTCATCAATCAAAATGGACATAAATACAAAGAAGTTCTTCATTGACGGATAAATCTTGTAGAAATGCTGCGGGATTTGAGCGGGGTTAATGTATTGTGCCTGAAACACTAGCTATTCATATCCCGCCACTATCTCTTATTTGAAAAAAAAAAAACACAAATAATGCTTTTTCCCTATTACTAGTATTTCCACCGCACTCAATCACTTTGAAACAGATCATTTATTCTCGAAATTCTAATTCCAACCGCTTTTTCCTCTACGTTCCACATTTTTTATTGGAGAGAAATCTTGGTAGGATTTTTTTATTAGGTCAATTCTTACGCTAAGTGAGACTAGTATGACGTCATATCAGATTAAATTTTATTAAGTTTCATGTTTTTGTGAGTAGTGCCCTATGGATCAGATGGTTCATAAACTGATTGAATTTTCGTCCATGGCCGTTGGATTCGATCGTGCGGTTGAAAATGAATGACCGGATGACTTGGTAGGGACTATTATATTGGCAAGTAATTAAAATTTGAGAAGTTAGGATTTTGGTGCACAAAAATGGTGACAAGTAGGGTGTTTTCCAATAAGACCTCAAAACACCCGACTTGTGAACAGTAATATATATTGCCAAAGCCTATGAAAAAAAATTCTCTTTGAATTTCAAAGATTGAAATTCTCATGCTTTTTTTTAGGGAACTTTAACGAAAAGCTCCCGGTACTGTTCACTTTAATGAAAAACCACATTTTTACACTAAAAAGTCAATACTGGTACTATTCACTTTACCCTTTATTTTGTCCTTATCGTTAAAACACAAAGTTTTCAAGCCCTTTTCATTAGTTTTCCTTTTTTTTTAATCAATGACGATCTGGTCGATTTAAAAGAAGAATTCAGTAGAAGAAGGGGAAGAAGAAACTAACCTTCCTATGTCTGAGTCTCCATCCATAGTTTCTCACTTTCTCTCGTACGTCCTCCTTGATGAGAAATTTTTCAGTATATCAAATCGTGTACCTGACACATTGAAAAATTTCTCGTCTTTAATTTAAATTTTGAGGTCACTCAGCCAATCTATCCATCCACTTGGTACATGGTCAACTGTTTCATGCCGCAAAAAAAATCCACATTAATTTATGTGAATTTTTTTCTTTTCTGACCGATATTAATTCCATCCACATATTAATTATATAGGGATGAAAGATTGGCATACCAATTTGTAAATATATATATACACACACACACCAATAATTACCATTAGGCTAATTCACAACACAATATACATTTTTTTCAATTTCTTGAAGTTACTAATATATATGGAATATTGTGGAAGAATAAATTACGACAATATGATGATTCAGCTGCATGGTTGACCACCTGAGCCGCTCCTCCGCCTCTTCAGCACCGGGAAAACTTGGTGAAAACCGCCTTGTTCTGCCGCCACATGCCACTCTTCCACCACCCCATCCAACTCAAACTGGTGCACCACATCTGAACCCTCATATATACAACCCTCCGGGAACCCGGCCATCCCCTGACAAGGCGGCTTGGTTTTCCGTCGTCCGGCCCCCACAGGCACGTTCCGTAGGGCCCCGCCGGCCGTCCAGTACCTCTGGCAGCCCTTGCAGAAGTGTCTAGGCTGGTTAACATTGTAGTTATTGAAGTAACAAAATTTAGTCTCCATGCTTTTGCATCTTGGGCATGGTATGATCCTATCTGGCCGCTTCTCCACCATTTGATCATCTTTTTTGGGTTCTTCTTTTACTTGTGGTGATCTGTTTTGCAGTGTAATCGTTTTCCCGAAAAGCTTAATTCCATGAACATCTTGGCCGTTTTTGACCTGAGCCATGGGATTTTTTGTGAGAGAGAGAGAGAGAGAGAGAGAGAGAGATGGTTTATGATTTGAGAGACATACACTTGTCTGGTTTACGGAAGGGTGGTTTGCTACTGCGAGTGCTAATGTATTTATAGGGGAAGGGAGGGGATAAAAGTGCTTAAATTAAAAGCAGGATTGTGCGTATAAAATCCATGTGACAGCCGCCAAGAGCTAGGGCAGGAGGTTTGGCAAAAGTTGACGGTGAGCTTTTTGTCCACATCATTACTCCACGTCATCATCATGAAGCCTAAAAGTGGATCCCAGTGGTTGATGGATGGGAAGCATAAAGAGATCGATCAAAGCATGTTTGCTAATGAAAGTTGTCTTTGTGTACATGTTCTACCCTAAAATTAAAAGTTACGGAAAAATAAAAAGCGATAAAAGTAAGGGAAATGTTATTAGCACTTCAAAATTTTCATTCTACACTCCCTTATAAGTGTATTTTTCTTTTTAATTATAGAAAATTTGGAGTGCCAAATGAGATTTTTGGAGTGCTAATAACAATTCTCTAAAGTAAAAGTGTTTCTTGTTTTTGCTTTGAGAATTCTCCACGCATTAGGGTTTTTGCTTCTGGTTGATCAAATAAATATCAATGCGATATCAAATAAGCGACTTTAAGCAGTATTGGTGAAGCAAAAGCTCTGTATGTGAGGAAGCTTTTATAGCGTGTTTACGTATCCGTAATCGGAATGAGAATGGGGAATTGAATTCCGATTACGAAGTACTCCGGTGTTTACTAAACATGAAGGAATCAAAAAAGCAGTGGGGCCCACACAAATATTGGAATTCAATTCCTTGTATTGGTGGAATTGGATTCCCTAGATATAGGTGGTAATCCAATTCCTCCTTGTTTGGGTAATCGGAATGATAGTTTTGTTCCCTTTATGCCCTCACTTAATTTTTTTATTTCCAAGGATATCCTTTATAAACCCCTTAAAGTATATAAAATATTTGATTTGGAACAAGGGCATTTTAGTAATCATACTGGTTTATATTCCGATTCTGCTGAATTAGTAAACAGCTTTATGGAATTCTATTCCGATTCCAGAACATTTAAGTAAACAGCTTCAACAGGAATCCGATTCTGACTCCTCCTCATTCCAATTCCTTCTCAATTCAATTCCTCCTATCTTCATTACCGTTACGTAAACGCGCCATTAATGGAATGGATTCTTTTTTTTTTTTTTTATAAAAATGGGAATTAGTTGTGGGGTCCACACCATATCAAACTTTAACAATCCGAACCCTCTATTTTTCAAGTTGCACCTCATAGATCATCCTTGCAAAATATTAACCAAATCGAAAATATTTAAGACATCTAATTGGGTTAAAAAAAATTAACAAATACTTTGTTATATAAGAAATAATGAAATTTTATCTTGATAAGTAAATAGGTAAATAATTTCAGATTGAATTGAATTTTTGCAAAGATGATCTATGAAACGAGACATACAAAATACACAGTTCGGATCGTTGAAGTTTGATGTGGGGTGAGATTTACACCTAATCCCCATTTTTTGAAAAAAAAAAAGAAGGAATTCCTTTGCATAAAGGACCTACTGTATGTGGAAACTTTATATATACATTCTAATAAAAGAGAAAAAGGAGATTTTAGTTAGGTGGTCTTAAAGCTAGAGCTTTTTTAGAAAGCATGGATGGAGAACAAAGGGGTTTCGATATGGTGCTAGCATGATATTAAAGGTGCCACTTACATTATGTTTCATCCAGATATCAGTAATCACTTTAAAGATCTATATAATGGATTATTTAATTGTTAAAAAATCGATAGTAAATGCATATTTTATAAAAGCATGAGATTCTCTGTATTTAAGTCTTATTTGATCTATCTCTTGTTTTATTCAGAATACAAACTGCTCTAATCAAATGACGTTATCAAAATTTCTATCTAGTTGAGCAAGGCAAGATTATTCAATCTTAAAACGAAAGGTGAGAGAAAAACTAGACGCATCTATACATGCCTTGAATGATTTTTGTTGTCCTATCAGATTGTGCCAGTACTGAGCCAGCATATATGCCTCCTAGGAGGGGATGCATGTCTTACATATATAGTACTTTAACTAAGTTTTATAGCAATTAGGCGATGTTTAAGGCATGTTATTGGGTCATTCAAGTAGGATATCACTTGTGCTACTAATCTAATGTTATTGCTAAACACTTTGTTTCAAAGCCATCTTTTCAGGTTCCAATGGATTTGATGATTAACTTTGTTACTTCCTTTGATCACACATTGACACTTGACATTGTAGGGTTTGTGGTCCTGGGCACCTTTCAGTTTGCAATAATAATAATAATAAGCAACGTGAAAATGAGATTTTTTTTCTTCTGAGAAATGTTAACGGAATTTTCTCAAAAGTGAGATTCTCTATTTATTCTCTGTCACCTCATACTTTTGACATAATATTTTTTGGTGTTTTCGCGAGAATTGACTTTAAACTGAGAATTGTCACATCAAGTCCCTTAGCATGCCCTTTTTCTTTAATAAAGGAATCTTTATTCAATTTAAATTATGCGAAAAAGGAACCTCACTTCCAACGCTTTGCCTAACCTGCATAATGCAGACAGACAAAGTAGCACAATTCAAAAGACCCTTTTAGTCAAAAGATTAAAGGATATGTAAAGAACAAAGTGATTTAATTGGGTGCATCTTTTTGATGATTTGGGGGTACCCCTTTTTAGGGGTGAAAATGCCTTTTTAGTGTGGATGTAAAGAGAAGAAAAAAGCATCACAAATATAATATTGGCATTTCCTTTCTCATAGCCAATTTTGAAATTGAAATTTTCAAATTATTCCGTTAATTAGTCCAAGGTAATTTTCATTTGACAGGCAATTACTTTGGAACTAAACAAGGTTGGAAGGTTAATCCTAGGTGGCAGACGAACGAATGTATATAACTTGCTCCCTCTCCCCTACCATCCGAGAAAAACTTAACTAGAATTGACTGACTACGTCATACGTAAACACTTCTCACAAAAATATAAAATATCAAATGTGTTTTGTGTCAATCGCAATTTAAAAGTAGTTCTCCCAATTTAAGAGATACCTTAATCAAGCAACTCTACTCGAGTATCTGTTCTGCACTTCGCATCAAATCACGTTTACTGTTGTTAATTTGTAATAGCACATCTCTCACTTTTTAAGAGAAGAGATGTGATATGGCCTCTATTATCTAATCGCATATCCCTTCTTGTTATATCTTTTTTAAACAAAGCCAATCTAGGGTGAGTTGGAAAGATTAGTATTAAGCATTGCTCGTTGCTTTGCTGTTAGGGTTTTTTAATCCGTGGCCAAGTTGCTTTAATCAAATTAAAAAGAAAGTCTTCTTTTCGTGTTTCACTTATAATATACTAAATATTGAATTCAGTGTGCCGGTTGGCTGCAGTGCCAGCCCAACACCAGATTAATTAACAAATCGTGTTCTACAGATATTTAATATAACATATATATACAGAGAGAGAGAGAGAGAGAGAGAGAGAGAGAGAGAGAGAGAGGTGATATCTTACACAAAATATACATACAGATTATCTATATATATATATATAGAGAGAGAGGTGATATCTTACATAAAATATACATACATATTATCTACATATATATGTATATATATATATATATATATATATATATATATATTAAGGAAACTGTAGAGATATTATATAGATACGTTTTAGAAGAAAAGAAAGAAGGGAAAAAGAAAAAGGGAAAAGAATGGGGGACAAAAGAAAGAAGAAGTCGTCTTTAAAAAGTCTGATGAATTGGAAACGCAGATATATGTCTGAATCCGACAGGAAATTTACAGAAAGTTGATCTCAGACTACTACTCCATCTGCATGCGTACTCTTTCTTATTTTGTATAAAATACTCGTACTTTTCACGTTTCTGTTTCATTTTTATTAGTCTGGTTTGGTAGTAGTTCAGCTGCACGCGTAGCGTTAGTTTGGAATTCATGTGCTTTTAAAAAAGCTGCTTTTAACTGTAGAAATAATCAATTGTGAAATAATACGTCTGAAAATTTAGGGCTTTGGGTTTTTTGGATAAATATATTAGACATTCTTTATTCATATGATGCAATAATTACTTGAGTAACAAGTCTGTTGCGATGTCATGTTAATTCGTGTTCAAGGTGGATTCGTTTCAAGAAAAAAACAATTGCGTCAACCTGAACGTGACAGTTATTAGTGAGGCATTTTTTCCCAAATCCAAACACGTACAATACGCTTATTAAACATAATGTAAGGTAATGATATGATTTACCAGTTTAACAAGCATAGGTATATATTTTACATCAACATGTCATTTCGTCTTCAATTTAAATAGGTTTTATCGTATTATACAGTTTCTATCGATCAAATACGGATTAGCAGGTTATGCGATTACATAAACAGTTTATTAATCGTGCTAAACAGGTCGAAAAATTATGACTCAAACACAATTATGGCCAATGTCGTTGTAAAGTTGTGTTCTAAATTTGGCACTCACAAGTAAAAATGGTTTACTTAAACTTGATTAAGAAAGCAATTTCTCGAAATATAATCAGACAGCAACAATTTATATATTCAGGCATTCTATATAGGATGGTGCAATCCACGCACCTTTTTACCTTCTACACACTTCTCTCAATTTTCAATCGTCGGATCAAATGAAATGAAGACGATCAAATAACAAAAATTATTATGAAGTGTGTGAAAGGTAAAAAGGCATGTGTGGATAGCACCACCCTTTACATAAATGGTTGCCTCAAATATGTAAAGGGATCAATCAAAATTACTGCACTGGATGGATACAAGATTAGCACCTACGGCTACACTTAATTACAAAAGAAACTGAAGTTATTCACATATATATAACACAGCCTCGGCCAAGTTTGTGAACTCCAACCAACAAGCGGATTGCTTTTCCCAGGATGGCATAGCCACGGTCGAATCAAGTGTCACTCCAGGTATCGTCATCGTCACCTTCATCGCTCCCGACAGCCTGATAAGTTTCGATAAATTGTCAATTTGGATGCTGTGATGCAAATAATGAGAATGGACAAAAGGCAACGGAAAGTAAGGAGACAGCGGGAAATGGGGAACCTGGCGAATGGCGTTTGCTTTCTCTAAAATTGCAGTGACTTTGACATTGGTGGTGGGTACTGGTGTGTCGGCTGCCTTAGCTGGTACTGTGCGTCTCAGGTTGAATGACTGGAAGGACGTAAGAAGAAACGAGCAGAGAGTTAGCAATAGTTTCTTTGTTAGTTAGTCTACTCTAATGTGGTTTGCAAGGTCACAGAGTTAGCAAAGCTTTACTCCAAGATAAAATCAATCTATCAAGATTTAGTACAACCAGGCCTGCTCTAAGTAATAGAGCTTATATGGATCTGCGGCAGTAGAAGAGATAAGAAAAACCTCGATTTGGCACGTTTTACATATGAGCATGAAACGCTCCAGTACAAACACAAAGTGACTTATACTTGGAAAGCAGCCAAATGACAAGAAAAAATGGTGACTCACCTTTGTTCTGATTTGTTGTAGGAAATCTTCTTTTTCGTCTATCCCTTTGCCATTTAGAGCCTGATCAGCTTCTTTCTGCCCATTCAAGTGCTGGTCCTGCTGCAGTTAGAAGAATTTGATAATCTGTCCTTTAGCAGTTTTCACTCCCCCCCCCCCGTTTCTATTTGAATACCTTTCATGCCTTAAAATAATAGGATTTAATTAAACAAAATGATACCTTGCTTTTCGGTTTAATGAAATCCTCATTCATTTGTTGTTGCTCAGCTGGTGGCTTAGGTTGCTGGAGGGTGATAGACCCCAAAAGTTCTGCATTTAATGCATGTCGAAAACCTTCGAATGCATCTTGTTTTTCTTCTGTGACATTCGAGGGAGGCTTTGAAGCACGCCATTCCACTGGAGGGAGAGGTGGTGGTCCTGGTGTACAATCCACTGAACATCTCAAACCAGGGAGATCCTTTGGATCTGAATCATCTTTTGTTTCTTGCTGAAGTACAGGTCCCACAGCATCGAAACTTGGAAGATCAAGTACAGGATCAGAGAGAGAATGTTCCAGACCATTCTCGGTGTGCACACTTTTACTTCCACCGTCACCATAAGTGGCATTATGGGATATTCCGCCCAGTTCCGGGGAGGTGGATATACGTTCCTCTGATGAGATTCCACATAAACCATCATACAGTCCATGGTTATTTCTTTCTAGAGTTTCATTAGATTCCCATTGTTCAGAATTCGACTCCGAGAGTTGGCTATGACAATCATCTGATATATATGGAGATGATCTACAGAATGTGTCATCATCGGAATCAGAACCAAATTCATGCAAGGGAATGGCAGGTTCTGGGATCAACTGAAATGACTGAAACATGTCTCTTACGCTTTCATGGCTTTGATTGCCATCAGATAATTTCAGTTTCAGTATGGAAGTTTCAATGCCATCTACAGGATGGAAAGATATTTTCATATGTTCAAGTGGTGGTGACGAAGGAGATGAATCAATACCAGTTCCATGCTCAAACTGATCTCTGAAGGATGTCTCTGGAAATGCTTGGTACTCTACTCTGTGCTGCTCATTTTTCTGGTCCAGTACACCAGCATTTGAATAACTAGCAGGCTCAGATCCGTCATCATGAGCCTGTGCAGCTTTTCTACCAAAACCATTCACAAGTAACCTACGGCCAAGCCCAAAAACCCGAGAAGAGCTTTCCTCATTCTCCTGATTTGCTTCATTGGAAGTGGATTTTCCATATGGAGCAACTGGCAACACAGTCCCAGGTTCTATTGTATCACCAAGATTACGAAGCTTTGGATACAACTCAGTGGGTGAAAACCCGTTAGGTATTTTCCTGAAAGTGATGCCATCATCTTGATTCTCTGAACATGATATGGAGCATTTAGAACTCAAATCCTTATCATTACCGCCAGCATTCTCAACCAACGGACTATGCTCGCATTCGTGCTCATCAACTATAAGCTTGTAAGCATGATTTGAGAGACCAACTGTCTCAGTGTGACTTCTGTTAGCAGAATCTTGACTTATAGGACTTGGCATGGTGAAATCAGGAGGTTTTGATGGCTCAAGTCCTAATAGGCCACCATTAGTCCAGAAATTTATGGAATTATTCCTGGAAATGTCAGCAGGGGAATCTTGAGACTCGCATAAACGGCTTGTGATCTCATCCTTCACATTCGTAGTTCCAGAGCCAGAGGGTGTTGAATTATTCCTGGAAATGTCAGCAGGGGATTCTTGAGACTCGCATAAACGGCTTGTGATCTCATCCTTCAAATTCGGAGTTCCAGAGCCAGAGGGTGTTGAATTATTCCTGGAAATGTCAGCAGGGGATTCTTGAGACTCACATAAACGGCTTGTGATCTCATCCTTCACATTTGTAGTTCCAGAGCCAGAGGGTGTTGAATTATTCCTGGAAATGTCAGCAGGGGATTCTTGAGACTCGCATAAATCGCTTGTGATCTCATCCTTCACATTCGTAGTTCCAGAGCCAGATGGTGTTGAATTATTCCTGGAAATGTCAGCAGGGGATTCTTGAGACTCAAATAAACGGCTTGTGATCTCATCCTTCACATTCGTAGTTCCAGAGTCAGAGGGTGTTGAATTATTCCTGGAAATGTCAGCAGGGGATTCTTGAGAGACACATAAACGGCTTGTGATCTCATCCTTCACATTCGTAGTTCCAAAGCCAGGGGGTGTTGAATTATTCCTGGAAATGTCAGCAGGGGATTCTTGAGACTCATATAAACGGCTTGTGATCTCATCCTTCACATTCGTAGTTCCAGAGCCAGTTGGTGTTGAATTATTCCTGGAAATGTCAGCAGGGGATTCTTGAGACTCACATAAACGGCTTGTGATCTCATCCTTCACATCCATAGTTCCAGAGCCAGAGGGTGTTGAATTATTCCTGGACATGTCAGCAGGGGATTCTTGAGACTCACATAAACGGCTTGTGATCTCATCCTTCACATTCGTAGTTCCAGAGCCAGAGGGTGTTGAATTATTCCTGGAATCGTCAGCAGGAGATTCTTGAGCCTCACATAAACTGCTTATGGTCTTGTCCTGCTCGTTAGTAGTTCCAGAGGAAGGAGATGTTAAATTGCTCCTGGAAATGTCAGAAGGAGATTCTTGAGGAATATATAAACTGCTTATGGTCTTATCCTCCAACTCAGTAGTTACGGAGCCAGAGGATGTTGAATCACCACTAACAGATTCTAACCTTGAACCATAAAAAATGTCAGCACTATTGGTGCCTACTGCATGGTTTGGATTAGAAGGTTCCATGTCTATCTGAGGCATCTGCTTATGTGTAGGACTCTCTGACAAGGCTGAGTTTGGCAGATCTGTCAGCACTTCTGCTTCGAAGGAAATGTAAGATGTTGAAGTATGAAATTCAAAAGTTGGAGTTTGAAGGCCTGAACAATCGAGGCTAATGTCATGCACCCCGTATGGTTCTTTGTTGCAGACAACAGAGGTGAAATGTTCAACTTCTCGTTTTGTTTGACAATCTAAATCAGTTTCAGATTCTGATTCAATGGTGTTAAGAGCATCCATGAAATTGTCTGGTTCACTTTCAATTTCATCAGTCTGGTTCCTGATCGAAATTGATTCCACAATGTTTTCATCAACAAAGAGGGCATCCATTCGCTCAACAATTCTAAAGTTACCAGCTCCGGCTTCATGTGCATCCAAGTCATCCTTTGTTGGATGTATCTCTGTAGTTTCATCTATACCATTTTGTTGACATGTTGGATCCACTATCTCTGTTTTCTCATCCCAGTTAACACAAGATGAACCAGAGGTAACTTGATCCTGTAATGAACTTCCAGGAGAGTTATCACCTACAAATCCAGTTTGATCAGCAGGCGAAACAGAATCAAGAGTATCATCATGTTGCACCAACTTAGAAGTATGTGATTCCTTGGATTCATGTTCTTCGGCTTGCATGGAGGAACTTGGATGGGCAGCATACTCAATATATCCCGACTCAGTTCTTGAATCAAAAGAAATGGAATTGTCTCCCAGGTCAGATTTTAATGCCATGTCTGCTGTGGAGGCAGTTTGAGAAGATGAGCTTCGCCCATTTACAATGGGAGAAATATGTTGCATTCTGCACAGTCAGACATCAAGTATTTTAATTCCCTTCAGTCAAAGATGAGAGCCATAAGTCACTTATACATTATGAATTAATTAGAGAATTACTCTTAAGTATGTGTGTGTGTGTGTGTCCGTGTAAACATATAGGATACCTGCTACTGTGATTAGATGCTGATGCACCACGCAATACATCTCCATTACGTTGTGATCCTCTTTTCTTCTGTCCATTTCAACATTTTAATTAGACAAATCCCAAGTGGCAGAACCATTGAGGTACTTAAGAGATAGAATAATCCAATAAAGCATTGCATACAGATAGCAGAAAAACAAGCTCTCTGAAGAAGAAATTGTTACCAATGATAAAATATACCTGCATCTATCTCTCTTAAGAAAACTTTGGAGCCCTACTCATCCACAATATTGCGTATGAATGAAAGCATAAGCAAAGTACGTTGAAATATGAAATACAGATTCTCTGCTTGGTCGAGATTTGGGATGGTTTAGGTTGCTCTCCAGTCAGAACTGACCAGGTCGAGGCTTTTCAAACCCAAAACCAAAGCTAAGATGGGTTGGCAATAACTAGGTTGCAACTTATGCTTATTTGGGCATTCTTTGATTAACTATCAAACAGCCACTTCTGATAACAGTTAACAGTTGCTTATTGTGTTTCCTCAAAACGTAGGTGCATACCTTGCTTCTTTGAGCTTTCCTAGATCTTCGGACTTTTTCAACATTTTCTTCATCAGGGATAGCTGATGCTTTTTTGAAAAAGGTTGGATCTGAATATCTCTTCAAACAAGATCCTGGGCCACCAGTATCAAATCTGAACGGTAAAGGAAAGGATTCCATCATGTGACAGTTACTTGCACTAAGCTAAATAAAAAAAATTTATCCATGAAATGTAAGCCAACTGAGGTAAAGATAGGTAAAGCAAAGATTTCAATCATACTTGTCCAGTAAATCCAAACGTGGAGGATCCCTACATTCTTCATATGAATCCATAATAAAACGTGGCAAGTCATTGTAGATCAAATGATTTTTCTCATTTCGAATACGAGGATGCCACTCTATACCTGCAAAGCAACTGCTTTCTATTAATGATTCAATTATCAGGATAATGACGTCACACCCACGGAATAAGGATTATAGAGTATATAACAAAACTATATCCACAATAAAGAATAGATGAAACAAGGTCAATCACGAAAGGTTTGTACAGAAGTAATCCCCTCAAAATTAACAGTCTATACATGTTGTCTCACGTGTAAATTTGCCACTATGGTCAGTAGTGTTCTCCAAGGTTTCCAAGATAATTTAAATGCAAGATCATATATGAAAAAAATAACCCACTTCTGATAAAATTGCAGTTCTCTTGTTTACAAAACCATAAAAGAATACATGCACTAAATATGAATCGACATATAATTCTATCTTCCTAGAATACTTGCACTAAATATGAATCGACATATAATTCTATCTTCCTAGACTTTCCTTTAAGGATGATTTTAGGTTTCAATATCTGGTCCTTTAATGGTTGCCAAAACAAACTTATAATAAAAATTGTAATGAATGTAAATGGTAGCTAAAACTAACCATAGACAATTTCCTTTTCACATCATAAAATCACCAGTATAGAACTTTATGAGAAGAGCAATTTGCACAAGAGAGAACGACATCTGTTGATACGAGTTGTTAATAGCTGGCATATGATATACAGACATAGAGGTAGAAACAAAAGCCATACCACCGGTGTAAGCAAAATGTATGTGACTTGTTTGAGCAAGTACAGCCTTCTCGAGGGAAGGAAGTGCAGCTTCAATGTGTTGCACACGAACCATCAGTTTATGGCTTCTAGAAGATGTTGTCATCACTTGCTCTTGCAAGCCATGAAAGACCTGTGCTGCAAACCTACATATTTTAAGTTACTTTAGTACTGTTAACAACAGTTGTTATAAAACAATAATCACTATCTTCAACCTATAGCGTTCTACATTTCAAACTTGATCACCTATATCAAAGGTCCAAATTATTGCTTCACAGGAACTGAAATACGGGTCCACTACTCTAAAAATATGAAAATATAAATGTCCCCAAACAGACCACAGAGTAAAGTTCATTGGCAACTGGCAACTAAGTTTCTTTGACCATGATAAATTGTTACATTTTACCAACAGGAGCTACCACGAAATCTAGTACCACCCCAAAATGACATTATGCTGAAAGTAGCTGCAACACAAAGCTACCATATTTTGCAATGATTTAAACACCATAACCCAGAAAACTACAAAGATTCAGGATCCAGAGCTTTTTCAGAAACCGTCAAGTGCCTTAGGAAAGTGATAACTCATGCACCCCAATCCCCATATAGCGCAGTGAGGCATCATACTTAAACAGCAAGGAAAAAACACCGAACATTCAACTTATAATCCCGCAACGTTTAATCCAAAAGAAAATGCAATTACCAATGATTTGTCAGCTAATTTCAAAAAATAATAACCATTAAGCAAAACCCAATTTGCCAAATTACAAAAGTTACCAAATTGCATTCGCTTCAACGCCAAAAGATGTAAACTTTAGAGTGAATGAGCTGAACCCAGATGGAGAAACAGGCAGAAAACGGAAGAAAATGCAAAAGGATAGTAAGAAATGAACTGCCTGAGCAAAATTGGAAGGCAAACTTACTCGGCAAGATCACCCAATTGGCGCAAGATCCCGACGAGGCCACCGACGGCGACGCCGTCAAGCACAGCTTTGGGATCTTCTCTGTTCACCTCCTTGTACAGCTGAGGCTGCCCCAAGCTGTACTCGTTCCGCACCTGAAACCTCACCAGCGGCATCTTTTTACTTCTTTCTGAGCTTATTTTCTCTTTTTCCTCAGAAAATCCGAGCAAATGGTTTCATAGCAACAAAACAAGCTTCAAGCTTTACAAAGAACAATTTGCAATGAATGAAGGAATGTAATGAAGAGAGAGAGAGAGAGAGAGAGAGAGAGAGAGAGAGAGAGTAGATGGAGAGATTGGAGCAGCTTAACTGCCGAGAGAGAGAGAGAGAGAGAGAGAGAGACTGTGATTTATGAGTGTGCGAGTGTTTTTGTGTCGTTTGGAAATGAGAAAGGGAGAGGCGACATTGCCAACCCTGCAAGCCATTCTTTGGGTACAACGGACAAATCATTGTGTTCGCAGAGGAGCGAACTACCTGAACTGCCCTTATTTCTTGATATAATTACGCGGTGACTTGACCTTTGAGAACTCGGATGCGTCTCGAAAGAATAAGGATAAAAGTGGAATTTCGATTGGGTTTTTCTGGTTTTGTATCCTTTTCAATTCTGGCTACAAAAAAAATTGTGTGATGGGAGGGTGGCTGGGGATATGAACGTGATATTTCCAAATGTGGATTGAATGGGCGGCAAATTAAGATTAAATGCTAATTATCTATAAATAAATAAAAAGAATTATAAGTTGCACTGTCCACAAAATTAATGATGAAATGGACTGCTGCACTTGCCATATTCACCCAATTGAGTCATTAATATGAACCACATGGTGGTAAAGTTCTAAGTTGTATTTCACACATTATTTTTTAATTTGATTTATAATACTAATAAATTACGCGATGGTGGTCATAATAAGACTAAAATGCCACTGTTATTCTTTTTGACTTTTAAAAGAGTGGACTGTCGTGACGAAATCATCAGCTAATCCTTTTTTTAGAAAAAAACATTAACATGAGTTCATGAGTTATAGATCAACGTATAGTATACATTGTGTTTCAAGGAATTCAAATTCACTCGTTAAAAAAGATTATTACAAATTTGGTAGTTAAATTCAGTAATGTATGTTTTGCATTGATGTACTTTAGAACCTTCTCACTAATTTTCGAGTTTGTTAGCAACAACAGTCGCCTAATCACCCTAAGGCAGTTATGCATGTGACAACTGCCAATCTGTCACTAAACACTCTTTGCAACTTTACAGTAGCTAAAAAACATAGGGTATAATTTTTCATTCAATGATATTCTAATCTAATCTACTACAATGAGTAGGATTCAAAACTTCCATACAAAGAGAAAAACACACTCACTTAATCAACTTGAGTACATTCAATTACGCCCAGGAGGATCCTGATGATCCTTCAATCACAGCCGTTCATCGTACATCGTACGGTCAGAAATCATTATAAATTGTTTTATTTAAAATTGAATATAAATAGTACCTGACAAAAACTGACCGAATGATATACGATGAACAGATATGATTGGAGGATCTTGAAAATCCTCACAAAGAGAATTCGACAAGAATCCTCTCTCCAAATAAATACGCTGCACAACTAGATTTTTTGTTTCTCCTTGTTTTTATGCTTATAATCGACCTTACTCTTTGTCCTTGGTACCCTAGAGATTAATTGTGCCTTTAATAATAGCTGATCAAAGTTCCCTTTAACAAGTAATGAGATGATGAGATGACCTAAGATTCTCATCCAAATAATATATGAACAAACATTTAGGTCCCCATCTTCTGTCAGTCAGTGGGGTTGACTCGCCTCCTCTCAAATTTGGTGCGGTTTTGACCTTCAGTCAGCAACCCCAGAACCTTAGTTAGCTTCCACTCCACCCCCCAAAATAATGTAACGAATTGAAGACTTTTGTAGGCTTATTTAACCGAAGTATTATAAAGCGGAAGAGTGAAGGGTGCGGCAAGCAAGAAAGAATTTGGTGTAATCTATATTATCTCATCACCTCAAATTTGGTGTGGGATTGACCTTCAATCAGCAACCCAGAATCTTAGTTAGCTTCCACTCCACCCCCCGAAAAATAATGTAACAAATTGTAGATTTTATTATTCAAAAACCATTTTATATTTATATTTTTATTAGTGAAATAAATACTGATTACTACTGCGGCACTGTTATCAAAGATAGTGGCGGCTTCGTGGCGGGGCTTCCACGCCACCGCCGTGAATATACCACCATCAACATCGGTCGCTGTTTCAGTGCAATGCTTGTAGGATGAGCAGCGTGGCAGGCAGACCGAGTAGATCATTGATTCCAAAACATGCTTGCTATGATGTAGTACTTTAGGCAAGTATTTGCATAATAATTAATTAGGAATAAAAAAAGAAAAAGTAAAGCCGGATATACTGCTTGATTAGAGCCGTTGCTAAGAGAAATTATTTTCTTATTACAAATGATGAAATAATGTTGATAATTCATATATATTAAAGAGAAAAATATAATAAAGATTCTTTAATTTTAATTTAATTCGAGCAATTATTTCTTGACTAAAAATCCGTGACTATGTTCTGTTAACTCATCAACACATTCATCTATAATTATTTTCGTCAACTTCGTTAAAATAAGTCATGTTGGAAGAACCATTTCTCTAATTGGGTTAAAGTTAAGAGATCATTGCTACAAATTTCTCATTTAGTTTTCTATATTTACCCCTCGATTCAGCCTCACGTGTGTGACAGATGACTCATTTTGATGAAAATTCTAACAAAGTTAACAAAAAGAACCATAAATGTATGTTTTGATGAGTTAAGAAACCAATAATCACTAATTTTTAATTAAGAGACAATTGATACAATTTTTTCAATATTAAATGATGGTATGCCTTCAAAAAAAACAAAAAAAAAAATTTGATGGTACGCCCAAAAACAATTTATGGTGGTTTGCAGGTGATTCCTTTTACAAAAAGGAAAAACAGAGGAAGGAAGTGGACTGTTTTGTTTGTATACAATGACCATATGGAACTACAAGCAGGACTGTACGAGGTCTGCTGCATTACCCAAGGGAGTGAAATTTTAAATTTGATGGTCCATACTTCATATGGACCTAGAACTTGCCAACCCCATCATGAATCAAAGAGATTTTTTCAATGTACTTAGATTTTGAAACACGGAGTGGTTTTGACCTGATTCGTTAGTATTAGTATTTGAGTGGATGCTTAACGGGTCGGGTCGCTAACGGATGAATTCGTTAACAACTCGTTAAATAACGGGTCATTTTAGTAATTTCATTAAAATTTGAACAACAAAAAATAAACTTTATGCAAAAAAAATAATAATAATAATAATTGTTAATAGGTCTTAGCGGGTGAAACGAGTGACCCGTTAGTTTAACGGGTCGAGTTCAGGTAACCCGTTAACTTAACGGATTAAATTGAACCCGACCTAAACCCGACCCGTTTATAAGTCTACTAGCAAGCAAATGTTGTCTTTCAACGAGTGCAAATTGTTCTTGTTGATATGTCGATAACAATATCCTTCTAATTTTTAGCTCGTGAACTCTTCTAATAGTTACTCCCATCTTTCAGTTTAACTTCGAGTTATAGTATTGATCTTTCCTAATCGTTCGGGCAACTCAAGGTACAGTTCAAGAACGGACCCAGTAGTGTTTGTAATATATTGAGGTAGGTAGCAAAGGTTTGTACTGGGACAGCCTGGTGCCGATCCCATCTTTGTTTCAATAAGTTTATCTTGTCAGCATTCAGCTTTGTATGGACTGCGGATTGCAGAGTTGGTGGTATAAATATTTGCAATTAAGGGTTCTGGCCTTCGGGGTCCTCTATCTGTCACACGTGTATGTACACACGTTTATGACCAGTCTAAAGATGCCCTGCTCACGTGCATGAATCATAGTCATCATCAATGAACAAGTTTTTTACCCTAAAGTTCTAAACTCAAAGTTTCAAAATTGTTTAATTTGTTTTAACAATCGATATATGTATATGAAAAGATATGGAATAAATTATTATTGAATTTGTCAAACACAAAATTCAAACTTACAAGCATGTGAAGGTCCCCCAAGACCCTCTGAATGTATGCTAAGCATATACGGGAAGCACTCAGCAGGTTGCATTTAGAACACTCGACAAATGCTCTCGATAATACTCATCAAATTGATTCGCCAAATGTCGATATTTATTGATATATGCACAACACGGTTAGACTGATGACAACAAGCCTACCGAGTATTTGTTGAAATGCTTCCGTGAATAAACTAAAATTTGTTTGCGCACTTCGCTGTGTTTCTATGCTTATGTGCAGGGGCGGATCTATTAAGGGACCAAGGTGGTCCCGGGACCACCCGAAGCTCGGAAAAATGGCTTTGAGGATCTTCAAAGACCACCCAAATCTGGGCAGTGATGGGAAGAAGAACACAGCAGCCATGGCTGCTCTCTGTGCAAAACAGAGGAGGAGGAAGAAAGCCAAATTTGTTTTTAAAATGACTTGGCCAAAACGACGTCGTTTTGAGCCAAGTCATTAAAAAAAATTGAAAACTCACTCACCTCACGTGAGAACCTTCACACGGGTAGACCATCAGTTCCTTCACACGACAGAACCTTCACCTTACGGATCCCTAATTGTCCGCCGCTTGCCCCACTTCTGTTCCTTCAACTCTCTACACTCTCTGCAACTTGCACCGATGGCCGACGGGCGACAACATCGGAGGGAGGCTGCCTGGACCCTGCACGGCAGCAGCAATCTGTAACCCTTCTACTGCTCGCTCTGCATAATGTATGACTGGGAGTGAATCGCCAGTGGTGGTTGTACTATCTGAAAGCATGGAGCCTGGCTTTGCAAGGGTGAGTTGAGCTCTGTTGCTTTGTAAAAGTTCTGTTTTTTCCGATACCCATGTTTTTTGTGTGTTTAAAGCCTTTATTTTAATCCAGAAGTGTCAATTAATAATGTTTCAATAAAAAAAGTTCAGGGATTTATGTTAAATTTCGCATGTAGATTGTGCGTTTTACTTGGTTTGAACAATTAATCACTGTGTTTTATAGTTGTAGAAGAAATTGGGGGTCGGGGTTTACGTTTGCAAGCGGTTGAGTAAATAAACTTTCAAATAGCCGAGAAGAACTGTGTACAAGATTCTTGCAGATGGTATATATACTAAAGTATTCGTGTTGAGGTACTAAGAGACCTAGTGGATATGCTGATCGTTTTCGTTCAATGAGAGATGGTTTCTTGATTTTTGGGTCATTTCAAGTTTCAGTATTGAGATGTTTAATGAACCACCATTACTAGATCAAAGAAGGGTTTATGAATGTTGAATGGTCCTTGTTGCCCCAATTGATGCAACTCTTCCTTCTAGAACCATTTGACCGTGGTATCGCTTGTCCAGGTTTGCTTGTTGAAAGTATGCCAATCCAATCCGCGCAAAAGAACATCGATACCTACATTTCCTATTTTCCTATGTGGATTATTTTGTGTGATTGAGAATTTGAGAGGGCAATTCGAATGATTTTTGTGGAAGGTTTAAACTTTGATGTTGTAAATTGTGAAAATTGAGTCTTGATTCTGTGTTGCTACTTGCTCAGCTGTGTTCACACTCTGGACTCTGCACGGCATCAATCTGTAACCCGTATGCTTCTCTGCATTTTTTCTCCGTCTGTGTAAAGCTTTGGTTTGGACTCTGGAAGTTGCTCATCTTCTTCTTGGTCAAAGAGGTTTGTACTCTCTTTGGCTCTGTCCATTAAATAATCTGTTGCTTTTTTCGTACGTAGTTGTAGATGATATTTTGTGTGATTGAGAAATTGAGAGGGCAATTCAAATGATTTTTGTGAAAAAGGTTTAAACTTTGATGTTGTAAATTGTGAAAATTGAGTCTTGATTTTGTTTTAGCTCAACTGTGTTCACTTATTCGTGCTTGTAGAATTTGCATTCTTGGAGTGAATAGAGTTACATTTTCCATGAAACTGGATGCTTTACAAGTGTTTTTTCGATGGAGTTGAGTTTGTTTGCATTCTTGGAGATTTGGAATTAGCGAATTTAGAGGAAGATGGGTTGGGAAATCAACTGTGTTGGATCAAAGGCCAAGTGTAAAGAGTTGAAATCGTAAGTTTTTATATTGGGACCACCCTAAGTTGAAATCCTGGATCCGCCACTGCTTATGTGAATGAAATAAAATTTGTTTGCGTACTTCGCTATGTTTCTATAAAAAAAAATTTAAAAAAAAAAAACTTGGACCTTAACATTGGGACCCCCAAGGTTCAAATCTTGGGTTTAGAGATTCGTTTGCGCACTTTGCTGTGTTTCTATGCTTCTATGAATGAACTAAAATTTGTTTGCGCACTTCGCTATGTTTCTATAAAAAAAAATTAAAAAAAACTTGGACCTTAACATTGGGACCCCCAAGGTTCAAATCTTAGGTTTGGAGAATAGAAATTTGTTTGCCTCTCACTTACAAGTAAAAAATTAAAAATAAATATCACTTCACCGCAATACTAAGTCAATCCTGGCACTATTCACTTTACCCTTTATTTTGTCCTTATCATTAAAACTCAAAGTTTTCAAGCTCTTTTCATTAGTTTTCCTAATATTTATTAAAAGGGCAAGCAAAGCCCAAAGAAAACGTGCAACAAAAAGCAGGCAGAGAGAAACTCTCAAAGCACCCACAAACAAAAGGGAAAAGAAACCCAAAACAAAGCCTAACCCACGCAGGAGAAGACGACAAGAAAGCTTAAGGAGCAGCAACATTCTAGTTATGAAAGACCATCATGTTAATGGTTGAGGGCTTAACATGCAAAGTATACAGCCAACATCGGATCATATTAGTGATCGACTGAGGAAGAGCAGCAGAAGTTTTTCTACAATTATTGAACATGCGGTTATTTCGTTCACACCATATGCAATAGACAGCTAATGCAAAAGAGAGCTTTCTAACCACTACGGGAAGTGATTTCCCCCGCCAATGGGCTGCCACACAGCTCACAAAAGAAGGCCATGGAGAATGAAGCCAAGGAGCCCCAAACCTCATCAACACATGCTGCCATAGAACTTCGGTAAAGGGGCATTCAAAGAAGAGGTGGGAATGACTATATTTTGAAATTTATTGGGTGTGACAAATTTATAGGATGCAAATAGAATTAACTTTGAAACAGATGTGTGGGCACACACAGTGGTATGTGCGGCTATCCATTTCAGAAATGGGCCGGCAAGTACTCTCCTTCCTTTGTTTTATGATCAATTTAGGAAGTTTGGTGGCTCCATATTTATCGGGGACACAAAACCGCATTGCCTCTTTTACTGCGAAACTTAACTGAAACCGAGCCAAACCGTGTTAATGTGATAAGTTTCCGGTTTGACAAAATCGTTACCGACATGATCAATTTAAGCTCTAAAACCGACTCCAACAGAGTCATTTCTAATGGAAAATTCATGCGTACGATGGTTGTGTCATATTACTTATCTACTTAAGACATAAAAAAATTTAAATTTGAGCCACCAAAATGGACCCAACGTGAGATTAGGGTTGAATTTGGTTCCATTCGATTCGGTTTTTAGCCAAAATCGAAAACCAAATCAAAATTACTATTCGGTTTGGTTTTTAAAATTTACTAAGAGAAACTAAATTATTCGGTTCGATTTTTTTTGGTTTGGTCTAGTTCGTTTCCTTTATTTTTTCAGTTATTTATTTATTTATTTATTTATTTATTTTGTTAATGTAGAAATTGGAGAGAATGAAGAAAAAAAATATAGAGAATAATGTTTTCAACATATTTGGGCCTGAAGTTGGGTTTACCTAATTTTTGGTTGAATTACCCAAATGTTTGACTTGGAATTGGGCTTGAAAATTGTTAAATCTCATTCAGTTCAATTCGGTTTATGAACCACCAAAACCAAAAACTGAACCAATAATTTTCGATTCAGTTTGGGTTATTTAGTTTCATTTTGATTTTCGATTGGTTCGGGATTTTTAGGACGGTGCTATCTCCACACTTTTTTTTATCTCCTAAACATCCCTCTCAATTTTTGATTGTCGAATCAAATGAATTGAAGAAGATCAAAAGATAAAAATTGACAAAGTGTGTAGATAGCACCATCCTTAAATATTCGGTTCGATTTTTTTCAATTTTTTTTATTTTTCGAGGACAGCCCTATGTGAGATCCTTGCAGAGAGCCTCCTCGTGTGTGTCCTGTGCCTCTCGGGATTGAGAGACCAACAAGTGTGACTAAGAAAACAAGGTTGTTAATGGGCTTCTAATACCGAGCCTGCTCTCAATCTCAGGGTCGGCCCAAAATCTTTTGGATCGGGTGGGAAGCAATCGGGTAAATAATTGACAGGTTAAAGTCAAACTCAAATTTTTAGGGTTTTGACCATGAAGTACAATCATAGAGAAATTGGACGAGGAAATGGGGCCAATCACGTGTCCATGCTGTAAGGAAATTAAAAGCGAAAAAAAGGTAATAATTCGTTTGGTCGCAACCAAAAGCCTTTTTTTTTTTACGGTACATTTTTGCTCACCACACTATTAATTATTGTTAAATAAATTTAAATTTTAAAATTTGTGTCTATTCATTATATAAATTTTGAAATTTAAACTTATTTAACAATAATAAATTAGATGGTGGACATTACAGTGACTTTTAACTAGTAATATAAGCATTTGAAAAAGAGGAAGAAAAAAAAGGTAATAAAAGCAAGCATCTACCTACGCCTAAGTTGATTTTGTTTGTCTTATAAAGCAACTGAGATTCAGTGCAAATGCAATACGAGAATAACCCACTTTCCTTCTTTCCATTTAAAGCGACCCTCCTGCGCTGCAATTCACTATGCATCACACAAGTTTGATTATACCACTAATTCTAAAAAAATAGAGAAGAACCATAGAAAGGTTTGATTCTACCAAATGTAAGGTAAGGTAAAGGGTTGTTCTCATTTTGACATTTCACTCCCAATACTAACATGCTTATCATTACAGGACATGTGAGCGATATTTGCAAATAACTATCTAGAAACTGTTATGTACACATCCCTTTTATATATCTTTGAATGTTCATGTAGATTCTATTCTTTCCTATCTAACCATTTGCGATCCATTTCTTCATCACTTTGTCTAAATCCCTTAGAATTTGGAAGTTTCTCAACCAAACATACGCGTGTGGTGTGTTCAGAATCTTCAGATAAGTGACTTTAATGTTTCACAGAATTTGGACTAATTTGTTGACAATGCACTACAAAAATTAGATAAAGAAGTTTAAAAACAAGACGATTTATATATTTTTAGAGAATCTATCGTTTAAAAGTTATTTGTTTAGTGCATTAGTAGTGTTTAGTAGTAACTTTGTAATGCTTGAGTATTTACTGCATTTTTAACAATTGAATCTAAAGTTCCTTGGTACTTTGAAGTTCTTCATCCAAACTTTGTATTAAGCTCGTCAAATTTACTTTGTATGAAGTCGATCAAGACTCGAAAGTCGAAAGTGTATTAAAAGGCGAGCATTCAACTTAAAACTAAATAATAGTGGGTGGAGAGGTGCAAACTTGTTTAAACTATTTGGCAAGCAGGCTTTAGTTATTCGATGTAAAATTCACTCTCAGTCGAGAGGGACTTACTATAATGGTTAATAGCGTGGCCTTAATTAGTGTAACCAATCCTTCATATTAGAGGAGAAGTACTGTACCAAGCATAAGTTAACTTAGGGTTCGTTTTATACCCATCTCTTTTTTAGTTTTTAGTTTTCATATTTAGCTAGCTAAAGTAAAAACATTTTAAAGAAATGAGAGAGAAATAACTAAAAGAAGAGAAAGAAGAGAATGGAGGATAGATAAACCCGGAAGATGCACGAAACAAAAACTTAAAGTAAAAATCATTTCAAGTTGCTTTTAGTTTTTAATTGAGATAGAGCTTGATAGATCTGAGAGAGAGAACACGCGTCCACCATCACCAACACGCGTACACCAAGGGTGAAATTGTAAATCCACTATGCAACACACAAAAAAAGCTAGGCATGGCCAATAATTGAGGTGTAATTCCGTCAAAAATACTATTCACCAACAATATTTTTGCGTAGTTCATCATTTTCATTATGTATAACATTTCATTACAATTGCTTTTTACTCCATTATCTTTCCTCTTATTATTTTCTCTCTGTAATCTTATCTCATATTTAGTTAAAAGATCGAATATTAAAAATTAAATTGTTGCTAAACGAAATTTAATTATTTTGTGGTGACTATGTTGAAATTTACAGTAGTGGTGATATAATTCATTGATAAGCAAACACTTGGTCCCATTGGCCACGTTGAGTGACGGAATAATATACCACAAAGTTATACTACGCTGCCCCACACGAAGATCTTCTCATATATCAGATATCATAGCTAGATAGTTTGTGTGTAATGTCTTTCATTCAATTATTTCATAATAACTGTAATGGTTTTTAAGTCAATTTGGTATTTGAATTTGGCATGACTTTTCATTTTTGGTCATTGAGAATGAAAATCGATAGAAGTGGTCTCTGAGTTAGTCCATCATAAATTATTTTGGTCAACCCCATGAAAAATCTGTCAATATTCTTGTTAAATTGTCACGTGAACAACCACATAACCACCTTTTAAGGGTATGTTTGTCACACCAACCACCTCTATTTAATGAGGATATTGACAAATTTTTCATGGAATGATCAAAATAATTTACGGTGAACAGAGACTACGTCTATCGATTTTAAATGTCAGAGACCAAAATAAAGAATTAAGCTAATCTCAAAAATCATTTTAGCTAAAAAGCCTTTAAAATATAATTATAGCTTGTGTGGGAGTTGGAACACACACATATATACATATTTATAAAATGAGCTTCTGCATCAGGTTATAATAATTATGTGTTTTTATTTTTCATGTGTTACTTTTGAATTGATAATCCATGTGAGGATATATGGATCGTCCGAACTGAAAAAAAATTCAATAATCTTATAAAAAGTTGGATACCTCGCTACATTGATTGTTAGTTGGTTTGTGAATAAAAACCGTAATTAACAACGTTATTTGTAGTAATACAGTAGCTTCACTCACGTGTGTGAAACCATCACACGGTATCACGTCACTTGATATATATTATTTAGGTGTCTACCATGCTTATCACCAATGAAGGTGAATGTGAGGAGGTTAGACAGTTCCACATGAGAGATTTAAGAGATCTTGTGACTACTTATTGCCAATCTATTGGTAAGGTACCTTAACATCCTTCACTTTCTAATTTCCATATATAATGTTGCTAAAGCGATTATTTCAAAAATGAAATTCCTTGTGGACTTTTTACCACCTAATATTTGTGGCACAATATTTTATTATATTGGCACATAAATTGACATTAAATTCTGATGAAAATTAACGTTAAACTGTAAGATAACAAAAAATTCATAAAAATCTCGCTTTGAGAGAGAGTCCCCACAAAATTTCCCCGTTGCTAAAAGCCTAGAAACTTGACTATTCAACCTTTATATGTTTGGTCACTGGTCAGAATATATATGACAAAACTTGTTTTGTTTGGTTCAATCTACAAGACAGAAATGCAATAAAATCTTCATTTCCAGAGAAATTACTTTGGCCAGACAAGACAAAAGTGCGAACAATTATTCATTAAAAAAGGAATGAAGATTTGCATGAAAGAATCAAATTTGATGTTTTTACAGCAGATAATCTGTAAATAAAGTTATGTTGGACACAACCTTTCCTCATTTTTGAGTGTCTAAGTATTCACCGTAAGTCTTTTCTCATTTAAAACTCGTGCTACTAAATGAAAGGATCTTATGAATGTCTATGAATAATAAACTAAAAATAATAATAAAAGGATCTTATGAACGTCTATGAATAATAAACTAAAAACAAAATGAAAGTTCGTCCAGTTTCTTCCTCAAATTTAAAAGAAAAACTTTACCAACTGCACCAATTAGCGACTTCTTAATTAGTATCATAGGATATATATTACATAGAATGATTGTCTCAGTGGATCTCTGTAAAGCGCACCGCTGAAGTAGTCACCAGATTTTTTGTTAGAAAAATATAGGAAGATCTGAGTATGTAACCTGTCAAGTGTCAAGGGGACCAGCAAAGGGCACACCAAAACCCCTAAAGACACAAATCCAAGGGACAAATAGTATTTGCATGTACACGTAAAATTTTGGTTGCCGAGAAAGTTTTGTTTGCCTTTAGTACACCATCATCTTTGGCAGAAAAAAGCTGAAAGCAGCATAAAGGTTTTGATCAATAAGTCACACAGGCTCCCAAATATTGTTTGATCGAATAGAAAATAATTTTTTACGTCAATCGATTGATAAGTGTCACAATATATTTTTTTTAGGTCTGGAGTCCATCCTCGATTGGTGGTTTTGATATTCCATCACGGGTTTATATGCCCGTTGTAACTTAGTCACTTTTAACAACCGATCAAAGTTTGATTGTTTAATGCTATTTACCATGAGTCAATACCGGATCAAAGTGGCAAACCTCAATTGCTACCAAGCAGCCATTAAATTAGAGAACGTGTCCTATGTAGAAGACTCTATTGTTACAAACACCACCAATTAGATAATGGTGGCACAATGAATAATTACACATTTTGAAGTATTATATAATTTTTATACATCGGTGGCCATGTTGTAATATGTTTTTTTTTAAAAAGGGCCCATTAATTTGGGCACCCACATATATAGTTAATAGACTACACAGAATTGCATGTTTGCTGTAGTCTTCCATGACTAATCACATTTTAAAAAAACTAGGTCTAAAACCAATGAGCTATACTAAAAAAATATGAAACTATCCATCAAAGTACGAAACATGCACCAAATTTGAAGGAAATTGCCGCTTACAAGACTTCACATTTTCTTGAACACCTCCAAACATGTTTTTTAAAAGTGACATGCTCCTCGTAATGCTCGCGCCTCAATAATTGCGCTCTCTACTTGCAAACACATAAGCACATGGATCAAATGACTAAAATATACACAAAAGTACGCCTTTACAATTTTATTGTTTCCTACAACTGGCATAAAAAGCATATACTTGTGAGTAGATAACTGATCTCTTATAGAATTTTGCACAAATGTTGATAACGATGACCGTTAACAAATAGACTAAAATTTTAGAATCAACTAGAAAAATTGAACGCGGGTTGCTACGGGTTTTGAAACTGTAATGCAAGACATGCATAAATAGTTTCGACATAAAGACATACGAATTGTTGATGATGGCCTTGAACTTTCTCAATGATAAGGTTTGTGTTGTGGAGCTTGGACATGCATTGGTCTCACAATTTGGGTAGGGGAAAAAAAAAGTCGTTTTCCACAACTAACGCTAGAGTCCAGTTAAACAGAAAAATATGCAAGGAATATACCCATTGAGCTTCACCATCTTCGCTGGCTTCAAATTGGAACAGAACCTCCTCTTGTCCAACTTTAGTGAAGTTAAAATTGCTGCCATCAAAGGGCTGGAGCTCGAAACTCTGTTAGCCTCTTCTTAAGATGGCGACCCTCATTCAGCTGGGCTATGAAACCAAATTGCTCTGGGATCACCTACACCAAATTATCAAAGAAATTGGTACCCATATCCCAAATAGGTAGACATATACATACACATTGTTCCTAAGCTCGAATTCCAATTCCCGTTTACGAAAACTACAAAATTGAGGAAACAGTAAGTGAATCCACCTTGGTTTCACAAGCAGTGACGTCATAGCGAAACAGCCCTCTCTGCATGCGATCCTCCCACTGTACCATGGAGTGGTAAAAGGAAACAAACAAAGCTGGTGATTCTTTCTTCATCTCCTGTATATCAATTTACCCTCCCTCTATTTTCTCACGTCCGAGCAAACCCGTGTCACCATCATTCGCGTTCAGCTTCTTGAAGGCATACAATGGAAGTTTTGCACCTACGCAAACCGAAAACGGTACACAGCCCAGTCATAAACATAAAATCATTTTCTTCAAATCCAAAAAAAAAAAAAAGAAAAAAAAAAAAGAAAGAAGCTTCGCTCCTGCTCCAACCCGTATAGATCGAGTAACCGACAAATACCCAGATAAGAAATAACGCCCAAACCCGTTGAAAAAACACGAAATAAACAAATGAAGCAATTTCTTGACAACATATCGCATAGGGAGTTGTTTGTTTTGCAAAACACCAGTTCAAGTACGTAAAAGATAAAGCACAAAAATTCAAATTCAAAGTGAAGAACATTTAAACAAATACCTGGAATGCAACATTGGTTAAGGCAGTTGCGGCCACAGCCCCCGACGCGGCGGGCACCGTCCAAGGCTTCCATTCTTCTCGGCCCAAGTTGGAAACAATCTTGATTCAGCTTCCTCGCCCCCAATCTTCGACATGCATACAGAAAATGGAATTAAAATTTGAAATCTAAAATCAATCCAAAAACTGAAATTTTTTTATTTTGAGAAATCACTTACACTAGGGAACAGCCACGAGGAGAGGATCATTTTTACCTTTTGGTTGAGGTCCACTTCCGGCAGACTTCGCCGGAGGTCACCGTTTCCTAGATCTGAAATTGAGAAAATTCGGCTACGAATTTGGAGAAACTAACTTGAGGGTTGGAAAGAGGAAGGGAAAGAGATTCTGGAGGTATAATTTGACGCTCGCTGGTGACCGGAGGACGGAGTTGGAATTTTGTGAAGGGGAGAGAGGTTTAATGGTTTTTTTATTTGTTTTATTGGTGTTCGATAGATTGTATTGGTGCCCAGTTAATCACAAATGCATAAATAAGTATTTTTAAGAAATAAAGTTATTTAACAGACCCCAATGGTTGGTGTCTCAATTTTGAAGGCCACCGATATCAGTGGCATTCAACTATAAAGACACTCAAAAAATACTAAGAGTGCTTGCTTTATGTCTATGGTCACCAATTGCAAATGATGTGCAAACATCGATGTCTTATAGCCATAATTCTAGCAGTTATAACAACTTCTGTGTATAAAACCTAGAATTCCAAACAAATTGTATCCATAAAGCCGGTGTCCATACTCCAAGCAGCATTATTTATTCGGAACATAAAATTAGGGTTGGACCCATCTCTCAAAGATGTCTTTGCTTCATCCCCTCTTTTTAGTGTCTCGTATTCTTTACTCATGATATGCATATAATCATTGTAAAAGAATTCTTCTGTTCTCTTTCCCATAATTTTCCTGAAATAATTAACTTAGATTTAAGGTATACCTTTTTTTATATAAAGGAGGGTTTTGAATCATCGTCCTCTAATTTACTCATATCCATTACCTTACCCATCTCTCAAAGATGTCTCCAAAATCTAGAGTTTCAAACCCTAGACTTAAGTATACTAAGCCCACACTCCATTTGTATATTCTTCGTATATGTAATCCATTTACTGTGATTTAATTTAAAGGAAAACTAATGAAAATGGCTTGAAAACTTTGAGTTTTAACAGGTAAAGTGAATAGTACCATGATTGACTTTTTAGTGTAAAAATGTGATTTTTCGTTAAAGTAAACAGTACCGGGAGTTTTTCGTTAAAGTTCTCTTTATTTAATCATCTTCTCCATATCCACAAACACTTATCTCAACTCTAATATAGAAAACAACATAATTCACTTTTAGGTAATTAGACATAGGAGTGCAAGTTGAAATAGTGTTTCCGACTCTGACATTACAATTTTCAAATCCAAACCTAAAAATTCCGAATTCGAATATTTTTCGAAAAACTAGAATGCATTTATAGATTCCAAGAATTCTGAATTTCCAATCTTATTTTTTCTAAAGTGTTCCGTACTTATTTTGATATAAAAAACTTCCGATATATTCTGAATTTTTATAGTTATTTACTCCAATTATATATTTTAACATTTGTATTTTTTTGTTAGTTTTGGATATATTTTGTTCATTATTTTTATATTAAACATACATTTATATATTTAAAACGATAAGTATACTAGTAACCACAAAATTAACTGAATTTACACATAACCATATACCAAATACTAAAAAAAAGTTAGAGAATATTAAAAAACTTATAAAATATATGAATTTCCGATTTATAGATATTCTGAAATTTTCTTTTTTCTTTTCTTAAAAAAAAAAAAGACAACGGGTGGCAAGACACGGTTATCGACCCCTTCCGTGGATCGGAAAGATTCTCAGAGACATTTCAGTCTCCCATTGGCGGGAAATTTGGAAAAATAACCAAATTTTAGACCCCATGTAGAATTATAGCCACTATTTTAATTTTATGATAATTATAACCAAAACTTGATGTAAAAGTACTAATATACCCTTAATATTAGGTTTTCTCACAACAACCAAAACAAACCTTTAAACTATCTTAAAATGAGAAATTAATCTTCATCACTTTTTTTGTTTTCACTATTCACTTTGCATATGCAATTTCGTATTCTTTCTTCATTCACTGGAAAAATATATCAGAATGTATGTAATTTAGTCAGTGAAACACTAAATCCAAGTATCTAATTAAAAAATAATAATAATTAGCCATGGAATTAGTACCTTCTTAAGAACATTCTCATAGCTTGTCCTGCTAATTAAAGAGAAAGCTAATTCAATGGCCTCAACTTGCGATAATCCTCAACATTTTAAGGTAGTTTAAAGGTTGTGTTGTGGTTGTTGTGAGAAACCCTAGTATTAAGGGTATATTAATACTTTTACATCAAGTTTTGGTTATAATTACCATAAAATTAAAATAGTGGTTATAATTTTATATGAGATCTAAAATTTGGTTATTTTTCCAAATTTCCCCCCATTGGCCACAGTCAAGTAAACTCACTAACTTAGAGCCTCGAACCCAATTATGCTAAAACTTCTGAATATGAAAATTGTGATCCAATCTGATCTAAATCCAAAACTTTAGAATAAATAATGAGAACGTTGTTACCAATCCAATCCTTTCGAAAAACACCCTAATTAGACGCATTACTTATGAGCTAAACAGTTTAATGGTAGCTCGCGCTCTTTATCCACCCTATTCTTGCTAGGTTAATTTCAAAGTTATGGGCATAAGACTCATGATTTGTAATATGAAAAGTACCCGTATTTAGTATTAGGTTGGGATCAAGTACTACACGGGTTAAGTTAGAAGTTTGTGAGTATAACTTTGGATCCATGCATGTTCTTAACTGCAGCGAAAGCAGAAAGTCGTAGTGTTCTATGGTATTTACCTTCAGTCTTGACAGAGGATTGAGACAACCATTTTTCAAACAGAACCAGTAAAAAAAAAAGTTATCTTAATTTACTTTCCGAGCGTGTATGTATGATCATCAGGACAACTTGTCATTACTCAACCACCCGATATCAATGCTTAATTTTGCAACGCAGGATTTGAGCACATCTCTGATTTCCATTGGCCATTTTATGCCCATTCGAGTAAAATCTTGAAAAAAGAAGCATAGCTGGGGACGCCTGAAACTAACATTGCCAAGCAACGATGTCAAAAGGACACAAATTTCAAGGTAAAAACACAGTGTCCAAAATAAAATAAGGATACGTACGTACATTATTGGTCACAATAGGATAGCTTTATTAGTGGGGGTGAATATATAAATCATGGACCACGTTGGTAATAATTTTTTACAATACTAAACTATCTCTATGTCTATAGCTCTTTAATAATTCTATTAACTTTTACTTGTGTTTGCTTAGTGCATTTACTGCTCATTAAAGATGGTAAAGCTAGTCATATTATGTCATGTCGTGTCTAAATCATGTTATCTAGTGTTTGTGTCGAATATTACTCAATTTTAATTCGTATTAACCATATGTGATATGATGGTAACTAATTTTCATCTTTTGGTAAGTATGGGTGTCTAATGGACTGGAGGGACATTCTATTGCCCAAAGTGAGGGAAGGGTAAATTGTTGTAGCATTTAAATGACTTAGTTCTTATGTGTAGTTCTACTTGCCTAATTTTTTTTTATCATTACTGTGCCAGATTATATAAAATGAAAAAAGAGCAAATTATATCTACAGTACTAGCACGAATGATTATTATATGTAATTAACCGGAGTCCATAAATATGCTATGTGATTAGTGATTATAATGTGAATTCATATTACAAATAAATATTTTGTGTTTGTGTTAGCATTATTATAGGATGATACTATTCACACATACCTATTTTTACCTTCAACAAATTCTTGTTAAATTTTTATCGTTGATCTTCTTTAATTTATTCGATTCGACAGCCGAAATTAAAAAAAAGTATATAAAAAGTAAAAATGAGTGTTAGAAGCATTATCCTTACTACATTTAATTCTTTTGGATTAGTAGTACCCTATGTCACTACAGGTTACATTCGCATAAATAAAATATAGGTAGCGCTAATAGTGTCAAAATCAACCTCTGAGAGAGAGAGAGAGAGAGAGAGTCATGGAGAAGGGGAGAGGAAAAGAGGAACACAAAGCACCTTCGTAGGGCCCACGACAAGTCCTATCTATGGACTTCATCAAGCTGTGATTTTCATCTTTCTTTCATTGCACTATAACCTATTCATTCTTTCTTCCACACACCTCTCTCTCTCTCTCTCTCTCTCTCTCTCTCTCTCTCTCTTTGCTTCCTTCTTTTTCCCCTTGTCATTTCTCTATTTCTTGCCAAAAATAATCAGGAATTCCTCCACATCCACCACCACGATAATATCATGTCTGCACCCCATCATGATCACAGTCATCGAAGAAAAGACTCCACTCCCATCGAGGGCTCCTCCTCCTCCTCATCACGATCCACTTCTCAACAACAGCAAGCACCTCAACCCCTCAGCCGATACGAGTCCCAGAAACGCCGCGACTGGAACACTTTCGGACAGTACTTGAAGAACCAATCACCCCCAGTGTCACTCTCTCATTGCAACTGCAACCACGTCCTCGATTTCCTCCGCTACTTGGATCAGTTTGGAAAGACTAAGGTCCACTTACACGGTTGCATCTTCTTTGGGCAGCCTGACCCGCCTGCCCCGTGCACCTGCCCTCTCAGGCAGGCATGGGGTAGTCTGGACGCGCTGATCGGACGCCTCCGTGCTGCCTACGAGGAGCATGGAGGGTCCCCGGAGACAAACCCTTTTGGGAATGGAGCTATTCGGGTTTACTTACGTGAAGTGAAGGAGTGTCAGGCTAAAGCAAGAGGGATTCCGTACAAGAAGAAGAAGAAGAGGAACGGTCAGCTTAAGGCAATTAACGAGGGTACTCTGAAGCAGATCACGTCTTGAATCAGTCCTTTGGCATTCTGATGGAGATTATTAAACGGTAATTTTCTTTTTCTTTTAATTTGTTACCCAATCATCAAGTACTATGTATGGTAGCTACCCCGTGCTGCTGTAGCCTGTAGATATTTACCCGGTTACAGTAATTCATGATCAGCTTCATGTTAAAGGGGTTTTCATCAATTCCTGAAAAGGGAGTTTAACTGAAAGGAAAATGGCGGAGGTAGGTTAATTAATTTGAAATTTATAAGATTCAAAATTCTGACTAAAATTTGAGACTGAGATCTCAATTTCATCACAAAACCCTAATCCCAAAAAAACCCTAATTTGCAAGATCTAGATTTAGTTACTGCAAGCCACAGCCTATACATAATAGTGCACTGAGTGATATCGATGAAGAACTTAATTAAATTGGTAGAGGTGGGTCATTTTTACTTGATCACATCTATGATCCCTCTCTATATATTAATAACTTTCTCTCTCTTTCTCTCAATCAATCAGACATAACTCTGTTTCTGTTTTGTCCTAAATATTAAATATGTGTTTTGCTTGTGTCTGTGTGTATATAATTTCTCTTTTCATTTGTTTTGGGGTCTTTTATGATTCTGTGCGATTTAGTGCTCCCCATGGTGCACCGCATATATGTGATAATACCATACGAACATACGTCCTTGCATGAGTCGTATACTTTGGACGTAAGAACTAACGTTCTTATATTGCTGACAGTGATATATGTATGTATGTATATATTCATTATATAAGATAGTATATATGATTCTCTCCATGGATGAATGCAACAATATATTATTTCTTGTGGTGGATCCAAAACCATAGATATATATATGTACATACACAGATATATTTATACACATATATATATTTATGTGTGTATATATATATATATATATATATATATATATATATATATATATTTGTTGACATACGATTTGTGATCTTGGTGTGCTGTGCATCGATTTGTATGTCTATACATTAGATCTTCGCGTATTTTGTATTATCTTAATTCCTCAGAATTAGGATTCTATGCCACTATAAACTCAAGTAATTAATCAACTTTGTTGCCTATGCATTATAACTTAAGAATGTTCCAAGCAATTATCTAGTTTTGTTTCTTATCTTCCTAAATAATTGACTGATCTTGAGACAATGAGAATTGAAAAATGGAATTTGGAGTCGACTAAAATGATGAACTCCAATTTTCCAAGCTTTGGTTGTGCGGCCAGTTGAAGTTCATATGAATAGCTAAATGACATCGATTGGCAAGGTTAAATTAGCTTGCTAGTAGCTAAAATTAAACAGTCTTTAAGTGGCAAAAAGTGTTCACTAACCAGACTAACGACTTCTTGTGTTAAACAGGAAACTCAGCCAAACGTCAAACTCTAGTTTGTTATCTAGATATTTAAATTCAAGAAATAGTAGTCTTATGAATTCAAAGGCATTGAGATGTATTTAGGTCTCTTATCTTGGTTGAATTTATAAGTTTCTACCTTTGAGAAGTTAAACATTGATGTGCACTAATAGGTAAGTAGCTAGCCATGCATGAACATTTTTCTTAGATCCAATTGATCGATGTTGAGAGAGTACCATATCACAAGGTTGTAATTCATAGTACTAGAGCAACCTATGTGACACGCCCCGACCCCGATGTCCTGTAGACATCGGGGTGGTCACGTGCTGGCCGTCGTGGGTGTCGGCCAGCACGTGACCACCCCGATGTCTACAGGACATCGGGGTCGGGGCGTGTCACTATGTTTTGGTATGGAGGCTCTACATGTACATATATATCTTATTCATTTCTTGCTGAACATATTAACACAGTTTTATGTCAACAAGAAAGTAAACGCAATTGACCAAAAAAATTAGGTACAAATAATACATTTCCTGTCACGGTCTTAGTCATGCGAGAAAAGAGACAGAAAGGGGGATACTCACCATGACAAAAAAGGGTTAATTCTCCTAAATCAAGCGAGGAGAGAGTTATTGAGAGAAAAGACTCTGATACCGTGACATGAAAGTTTTTCACCAAAAATATGATGAAATCTGCTGACAATAACGCTCCTCCCTTGTTTATTTTGGGATATTATGACTAGGAGTCTTAATATATGATTAGATATGGGACGGTTCATACGATTACATGATTTGATGGGTATAATATATTCTCATAGAGTTTAATCGTTCTTCATAGGTAGTCTTGTACATTTTAATTCAGTTCATTATATATCCCTGATATTTTACCTCTTTCTCCGTCTCTTTATTACTTGATGGATGCATGTTAGCTTCACAATGACAATGGTTTCAAGAAATTTGTAGATGCATATGTATAATACGTTATACGTGCTTGTTGGAAGCAAAAGTTACAGAAGTAGTAACAACAATTTATCTTTGATTAAGATGTGAAATTTCTGTAATTAAATTTGAAGTCATTGATCATGTTTAACTACTAACTAACTCGTTTTGAAATTTAACGATTGTTTCATTAGTTTTCTCTGCAGGATCACTACAAGAGCTCAATTGGATGCATACATATGGACAATGGATATCGAAATGGTGCAATATTTATAGAAGACTCATCTCTTCATCATATATAATGTATTAATTCTCCCTTTCTGAAAAATATAGTTCTAGCTAGCTAGTTTATGTTAAATAATGTTCACTGCGTACGTAAAGCTAGCTCAATGGTTTGTATTTTAAGTTGTAGCAATCGACACCTTAATTTCCAAATTCTAGTTATTCCCGGACATTTTCATATCAAGTACGTCGTTACAGCTCCCATAAAATAAACAGGTAAAAGAGTATTTTGCTGATCTTCTGGTGGCAAATATCACATTGTTCATTAATTTCTAATGATTAGTGATTTCTTTGTTAATTAGCCTCGGGTTAATTGTCTAGCCCGAATTTTTCAATTTATAATCTGCCTGAGAATTCCTCCAAGTGTCCATTACAAATAATGGGTTGTGATTTGTAGTTGAAATATTCTGCAATATATAGAACATTCAGAAATGTCTTGTGATTATTCAGTTATAGAGCCGAATTAATTTATCAGACTAGATTATTTTAGAACATTCAGAAATGGCTTGTGATGATTTTATAATTCGATTGCCTTATAAAATAATCACATCGATCCCAATGAATATGGAACATTCAGAGCGTGACAAATCAATTAATTAACATGTTCAATATAGAACCTTAAACATATGCAAACCAAATTCTTCTGTGCATTGATATTTGGTACTGATCAGATCAATTGCCGAAAGCAGCAGATAACATACTTATATAGGTGGTAAGTTGTTATTATTCAAGGTTTGTCTTGATTTTCAATATTTGATGAACAAGAAGGTAGTTTACTTGCTCGACACAAACTATATGATAACATTATCATTTTCTTTTCTTGTTTTTTATGTTACGTTAGAGGAGCATACCCTTACCCATCACTTTACCCACCCTCGCCACTGGAGCTAACCCATGTGGCCTCATCCTTTTCCATTAGATAAGAAGCCTCTATATAGCAATGCCACAGAATCCTTCCTTTGGCATGAATTCCCTAGAATCCACTTTTTCCCCATTTTGTGCCCCTACGGGCAAGAGTTAGACAAATACTTAGTCCATCACTATTAGTCTTGTATCCAACTGCGGTAACACCTGATAAACTTTGATGCAGGTCCACCACCAACATTATCAATTTTGCTTCAACTTAACCACCTATTGTTAGGTGTTGAGTTTTATTGCAAAAGATATCGTTAATATTAAGGATGGAAACTATCATATATTACTTTGTCATATATACGACCAATGTGAAATTCCATTTTCTAACAAAACACACTACTTGAATAAAAATGCAGATCCTCTTTCATGAATGGCTACATAAATTGGCTGGCTCGCAATGGCCTACAGTTGCAACAAAGCATTTTCGTTGTTTTAGGCACATACGTACCCGTTTATGGAGACTGTTTGGAAATCACTGTCCAATTAGACCTCCTTCACAGGCATAATTTTCACCTGCTGTGTCACAATCCACAAGCTCTTGCTCCCTCTGCCCAACGAAAATGTACCACTGAAACAACATAAGTCATCAATGGCGCCTTCTTCTCTTCTAAGTCGCATTTTGTTGATTTTCCTTGGTCCTTGATAGGTGTCACCGTGCCTTTTTCTCTCCAATCCACAGAAGGTACATGGCAGATCAGTCACACATTCATATCTAAAACCTGCACCTTTCGACACGATCACTTTGGAGGATTTTTTCTTTGTAATCATTACAAATGTTTCGAAATTCCTCATTGGTTACGTATGCAAATTCTTGTACGCTAGTGTGTAGTTTTGGTTCAAGAGTTTGTAAAATCCTCACTGAACTCCACATGTATCTTTGAATATCACGTATCGCCCTTCCTACTTTTCTGCATCGTTATAAACATGTCGGAATCAGGCCATCCAGTTCTGGTGTCTCTTCAGCATGGTTGGTCTAAAACAACGAATAGTTAATGGTATATTTATGGGTAAATTACATAATACCCCTCAGGTTTGAAGTCTATTACAACCCCATACAACATCTTTAAAACATTTCACTTTCATACCTCACGTACTATTTTATTTCAAAATAATACATCCGTTACATTTTCCATCCATTGATCCATTAAGAGCTAATGTGGCTGCCACATTTGTGCCATGTGGCTGCCAAATGTGTGCCACGTGGCAAAAAAAATAAAAATAAATCTTCAACAAAAAAAAAAAACTTAGAAACTCCCATCACCCCATCCCCTTCATCATCTTCCCCATCGTCCCTCCTTGCAACCCAAATCCAAAACCACTCCCACCCATCCTCCACCTCCTCTGAGCACACCCATCTTCCTATCCCCCCACCCCTCCTGGGAGCCCAACCTATAACCCAGAAAAAAAAAACCACCTATCTTCATCTTCCCCGACCCCCCTTCCTTGCAACCGACCCCTTTCTTCTCCCTCCCATCTTCCCACCGTGCACCCATCCTCCACCTCCTCCTCCACACCCACTACCTGCAACCTAGAAAAGAAAAGAAAAAAAAAACCATCTCCCTTTCCCTACAACCTAGATCCCATTTTCTCCAATGGGTGTGGATTTAAGGAGTGGAGTGTGTAGAGGAGGGAAGAGGGTGGGTACTAGGTGGGTGTGAGGGTCGATGTGTAGGAGAACATGGAGGATTGGTGTGGTGGGTTTGGGGAAGACAGGAAGGGGAAGAAAGGGGTATGTTGCAATGAAGGAAGGGGGTCAGGGAAGATGAAGATGGGTTTTTTGTTTTTTTTTCTTTTTTTTCTTCTAGGTTACAGGTTGGGTAAGGGGGAGAGAGGGAAGACGAAGGCGAAGTGGGGGTTGCTTTTGATTTTGGTTTTTTTTCTTAATTTTTATTTAGAAAATTCAGGTTTTAAAAAAAAATTAAAAATTATTTTTTTTGCCGAGTGGCACAAATGTGGTAGCCACATCAGCGCTTAACGGATCAATGGATGGAAAATGTAACAGAGGTATTATTTTGAAATAAAATAGAGTGTTAGGGTATTGCGAAGTTTCTCACTGGAATAAACTCGAGATTGCCTTCGCGTCCACCGAAAGTCGGTAACCTTCATCACCATCAGCATTTGGTACTCTCTCGATAGCTTCAATAGTTCACTGAAAGCCTTTGGTGTAATGAACCGCAAGCCCGCCCTTAAGAAAGAAAGACATAATAAGGCTTGGTTGCGAGAATCGACGGTGATGAAGGGCATACACAACCCAGGAAATTATACTCACTTGGCTGTATTCAAGCACGAGACTGATATGAGGTTATTGGCTTATCAGAGATCCAGAATAGGGTGCTTTGGGGTAGGGACGAGCTGGAGTAAACCCTTAGTGGTGGCCACTTTCCTGCAGCTGGCGTGCCCATCTTTTAGCTTTTCTTTGGCTAGTGGTGATGTTGATTCTGTAATCGTGTGAGTCCCTCCGGTAGGTTTACTTCTTCCTGGTGCCCAGTAGGGTTACAAGTGGCTTTGCAACTTTCCGCGACTTAACTCTTTTTCTCGTGTTCCGCTTAGCTGAGTAAGCGAAGGATCTATCTACACTTTGACCCTCCGATGAAAGTAAAATGTTTTTAAAATATTGTATGAGATTGTAATAGACCTCAAACCTGAGGGGGTATTATGTAATTTACCCTATATTTATATTTTGCTAATTGGATGCAAAACTTCAATGTGCATCTGGAATTTTATAGACGTTTAAGCTTGTCCTTTTCATGATAGTGCTAGATGTACGTACGTTCTTGGAATGATTTTCTGACCCAAAATTGCAGAAGGAAAAAAATGTGACAGTAAAAATTTGTCGATTAATGCTTGACTACTTAAAGATAAGTGCTCATACTCAAAAAAATTTATGCTGATTTACAGAATTTGTGTTTATAATCGAAACCGTTCACAGTATAAATCACATCATCTTTGCAGAAATTAAATTGAAACTAAGGCCATTAAGTCGACCAACTGTAGTACATAGAAAGATGGTTCATAATGCTTTTATCATTCCGTTCATTTGTTCTCATATAATTCGATGACCTTAGTTTTAATTGATTTTTTGCATACATGATATTTATAAAGTAATTTATAATATAAACGATTCTGATCATAAACACGAAAGTCTGTGAATCAGAAACAAAGAATTTTGAGTTGAAGCTCCTACTCATCGCTTGGGTAGTCCTTTATTATTCAAATTTGTTATTGATTTTTTTTTATTTATCTCAAATGGTTCCTGATTGATAGTGACACAATTCCTCATTCTGGAGGACCAAATTGATATGCGAAAGTAAAAGTTTGGGATCAAATTGACCGATTTTAAAACTCAGGGACCAAAATAATGAGATAGGTCAAATATCAAAAACCATTTATGATAAAAACCCTTTGTTATTTGACTCTACTTTTGTATGTGATGGTTGAGTTTACATATAGAATCGAAACAACTATATCACTATAGTAATGCCCGACAACTTTTTTTCAAGTGCCAATAGCAACTCCTACTCGAAGTTAAACATCAATTTATGAGATCCATCCACCGTACGGTCAAAACTCAAATGAATAAACAAGGGCCTTTTGATTTACATTGCAAGTATTATTGTGAGTGAATTTTCGGGTCCAGAAGGAATTTATAAAGAAGCCCAAGAACCAAAAGAGAGTAGACAAACATGGGATAGTAAGCCAGAGAAGCAAAAGAAAACACATTCAAATAGAAGTCAACTACTAATTTTATATATTGCAAGACAACTAGAATTGTGGAGTTCAAACTAATAAAAGCTAACAAATATTAAGCAAATTCACTGGACCAAATCTAAGGCCGAGTACAACTAACAAGACAATTATATTGTTCCGAAAATAATAGTAATTTCGAAAAAAAAAACAAAAAAACAAGATAAAAAAGCCGAAAAGAAAACTCGGGACTGTTGGTGCCAGTAGTTTTTCTCAGGTCCAGTATCATCAGCTGCAACAATATGTACTTGCTAGGATAATCAAGGAGATGCTACATAACGCTTCCCCCATGTAAGTTTACCGTTAAAGCTTCTTCGGCACTAGGCTAGCTAGCTAAAGATATCTGTAAAAGAGAGAACCAGAAAGCCGCTATTAGAAATCAAGAGACCAAGCAAATGCAGACTGGAATTCAACGCAAGCTGAGCCAAACTCAGATCAATACCAAAACCCAAAATGGCATCAAATTTACTTTCAAAGCCTATGTCTTGTAAGTTTTATGATTTACCAGCAACAAATCGAAAACAAAGGCCAAATCAACCAAATAAATGGATATGCCAAGTAGATACCTTCGAATTACTTATGTGATGACAAATTTTAAGATCCTATGAAGTGAGATTTCACATGATTGTATAAGAATTCAAGAGCATACATCTCACTTGAACTATTGCCTCTATTGGACAAAAAGCAGAGCAGCTAACCGAGAGATTATGTAATTTCCATATGAATCTCATAGACCCACTCTAAAAACTGTGCAGTGGTGGCATTAATACAAACAGAAAGATTCCCGCATGATACTAGGACTCGGGGATATCCATCTTTCAGTGTCAATTTAATTAGATGTCAAGTTTCACATGGAAGTCACTCAGATGTCATAGAAAACATCCCCCTGAGGTTACGACCACAGAAATAAGATGGCAAAAGTACACTCACACGTAGAGGGAGGAGGGGGTACGAGGGATGAAACAGATTGAAAGAACACTATATAAAACTCTCATGGTCACCTTTACAAACTTTCACATTCATGAACAAATGTTGATTACGTATCAGGGTGAAAAGAAGTGTTTGTTGGCATCATGAGATATTATATTGTAACTTTATGAGGATGTAAGAGAAGCATGCAATATCATTTATCAAGCATGTTGGTGATGAACACCAGAGCACTTCAAAGAGAGAATCATAGGACGAGAGATGCAAAAACAGGATTTTACTGACTCACAAAAGTAAGCAACAGAGACATTAAAGACCAACACACTCGACCGGACAACGATGAACAAGCTCAACCAACTCCCCATCCCTAGCCAATCCATCTTGGCCTCCATTTGATAATATGTTTGCTATCATCGATTTTCATTTTAAACAAAATCAAAACTGATGTCAAAACAACTTAGTTCAAGTTCAGTTAAGCTCGGAACAACAATTCAGAGTTCTCAACATCTCTGAAACATCGTCCTCGCCTCCCATACGTGAAGCCTATCAAAGCCATTTAACAAAAAGTATCCCTCGTAATCACATTAAGAATACCTAGCCAGATAGGTGAAGTGTAAAATTCTCAGAATCAAACAACAGCAACAACATCCATGTTATAACCAATACAGAGGGGCAGAACAAGCATATAGTCTGTGGTAATATACGCAACAAAACAATCAATCGCCAATCACTGCTTTTACTACATTGCCAAAGCCAATTCAAAGTTCCAAGTAAGACCCCTAATTTAAATTTCCCAATCAGGATAAAGTTTGGATCTTTAAAATTAACAGATGCTTCAAACTCAAGGAAGAACCTTTCATGCCACTACAGCTATTCATACATTAAACCATCAAACAAAGCACAGCAATTCAATCAATTTAACTCAAAAGTTAATACAAACACAAGACAGATGAGAGATTTGTCTCACCATTAGAGCCCGATCGCTTGCCGTGCTTAATTCGTTCGAGCTGGACCTGCGTGTCCATGATCATCCTCATCCTCTCTACCTCCAATTCATTGGCGAATTGGATCCTCTGCTTCTCCAACTCCACCATCTGCCTCAACTTCTCGGCCTCGACTCTCTGATACACCTCTCCGAACCTCTCAATCGCTCTCGCCAATCTCTTTAACCCTTCTCCTCCCCCGCCTCCAATCTCGCCTCCGCTCTCCCTCTCCCTCTCCACCTCAACCTCCTCATCGACCTCATCGTTATCCTCATCGTCCTCATCCTCGTCCTCGTCGTCATCGTCCTCGGCCCCCGCGGCTGCAGCCGCAGCCACAGCCGAGTAATTCATCCTAAAGAAACCCTCGTCGAGAGTCGCAGTCGACGCCGACCGCTTCTGCGGAAGCGCCACAGCCGTCACCACCGGAGCCGAGGACGGCGTCTTCCGGTACCCCAAAGGTAACGGAACGGCGACCGGCGGCGAAGGCGAGAGAGGCGAAGGAGACGGTTTCTTGACATTAGATCCGATGAGGCAGTCGAGCCTCTCGAAGAAAGGCCACGACGAGGTTAGGGTTCCGTTGGAGGACGAAACCCTAGCCTTCTCCACCTTGTACTTCTTCTTAATTGTATCGATTCGGTTCTTGCACTGAACGTCCGTCCGGTGGGTCTTCTTGGTGTGGCCATGGAGGGCGTTGACGGCGTCAGCGACCTCCTGCCAGTCCTTCTGGCGGAGGTTCCCGCGGTTGAGCTCGAGGTAGCGGCGGCCCCAGGTGTCGACGAGAGTGGAGGTGGCGTCCTCACTCCAGCAGTCTTCGCGGACGGGCATGGGGCGAGGGTTGGAGGAGGGAGGGGTGGAGGCGGTGGCATTGGACGGCGTCGTTTGGAGGTCCGTTAGGTCGCCCATCGGGAACGGTGTGTTGAAAAAATGGGGAGTGGGTGGGAATAGAGAAAGAGAGGGTGGGTGTTGTTAGGGAGTAAAGGGGTCGCGTCGGTGGGAGGAAAGCGCCGGCCGCATGAGCCGCGAGTGTAGGAGGGAAGTCGCCGGGATGAGCGCGTGTGGCTTTGTTGTCGATGTCATTAAGGCTTTAGCGGCTTCGATGGATTCACCGGCTCGGCTCGGTCCCTTTCCCATCGCATTACTCTCCGCCTTAACGGATTATTATTTTTACCGTCCCTCTTGATGACAACAACACCATCTCTCTTTAATTCATAACAGCTTAATACGAATTTGGTCAGGGCTAATTATAAGCTTGAAAAGAATGCTTATTCAATTTTCAAATAATTAAAAGTGCGGGATTGATTTTGAGTTCTAAAAACATTTAAAGTGATTTTAGAATAAACATTAGATATGCACTTATTGCAAAAAACAAATGCTTTCTCAGGATCTACTTGAATTTTTTTACGAATAATTGATTTCAAAAATATTTTCACTAAAACTGTTTTCAATCATTTTAAAAGCACTTGTTTCCAAACGAGTCTGTACTTACCTTGAAACGAAGAAGGTTATGAGAGAAATTAAAATATATTATATTATAATGTATGAGAGAATTTTGAGAGAAGTCAAGAAATTAAAATGTGCAGTAAAATCAACGGTGTGTGTGTAATCTCTTTAATTAGAGGTGTAAAGATATGAGCAAAATTTCTTTATATTATCCATCACATCGCCATAGCCTTCGATTGCCTCTATAAACTTCTATCCGTCCGCATAAAGCGTTGGTATATAGTGATTAATAGTTAAAATTTGATCACCATAAAGAGTTCTTATTTGCCTTTCTTTCAGCGAGGAAAATGTGAGGATACTAAAACAATTAAGTATAATAATTAAATCATAGAGAACAACCAACGATAAAATCATAAGTAAGGGTGTGAATTGAAAGGACAAAACTTTTGCATTGTAGTTTTTCTGTAGATTGATCGACGATTGCTCGTTTATGTCCGGAAATTCAAGCACTGTGGTTGCTTTTAACTATTTCGATTTCAAAGTTTTTCTGCATAAGGTATTAAGGTGCATTAAGAAGTGGGCATCTTTACACGCTCAAAATTCTTAAACATTTTGGCGACAATGACAGCCTAATTGTTTTAAATTCTTCAAATTTCTTTTCTTTTTTCTTTGTCTGAGAAGGGGGGTGATGTTAGATGATCATGGATGGAAGTGCGGTCGGTACAGAAAATCAGTTCCAGTGTGTAAAAGCTCTTCATGGCAATAGGCAATTTAATCCTCTTAAGTAAATAGTAATGATATAGTCTTTTTTTTTTTATAAAAAAAATTAATTGTAATTTTGGATATGATTTTTAAATCAATTTGTGGATAGATTTTAATAAGATTTTTATCCAATTCGGTTGCGCCACGTGTCGTTATCTGTTTAGAATTGTTGAGAATAAATTTTCGATAAGATTTTTAATCAATTTCGTCGCAACACGTGTCACTGTCTGTTTGAAATATTTGAGGATATATTTGAATAAGATTTTTAACAAATCATGGTGTGCCATGTAACATTATCTACAACATAATCACTTCTTTTTTTTCTGTATATAACCCACAATCCATCATTAAAAACCACACACCAAAATCAAACCCTCTCAAAATCTATCATTCTTCATAGTTTATATCCTCCACCCTCTTCGGTCTTTCCCTTCACACTACTATTTCATCTGCTCCAAGCCTCCAACTCCAAGGCAACTCTTCCCTCCTCTTTCCTCTCTCTCGCCTGCTCTTTTTCACTTGTTTCTCTCTCTCAATCTTTCATTTCCCTTTGCAAATTGATTTCTTATCTTCCTCGATTTGCTTTTTGAATCTAATTAAATGCATTGTTCTCTCTGATTTGTTTAATTGATTTCATAATTTTGGATATTAATTTGAATTAGGGTTTTACATCGCAATGCCATTATAGAGAAGGAACATGGCAATGCAAATCGCTCTCCATATATATGATATATATGCTTCCTCTGATTTGTCTTTGTCTTGTGGGTAATCTACATATATATGATATATATTTTGTAACTTGAGTTTGAATGCATGTTATCATACTCACTCTTTGCACACCTTTTATTGTGTGTAGAGAATGGAAAGAATATATCAATCCAATCCTTCTAAGTTCGAATACTTATAGTTTGGTGAACTTTGATGTCCCATTTTCGAAAACAGGTTACTGCTCGTATCGCATGGCTAGTGTATTTGCCTCAATATGCAATTCGGGAATGTGCCTAGAGTTCACGATTTTAAAGTTGTAGAGAATTCCAGGTACATTCTCGAATTGCATATTTAGGCCAATAGAGTAGCCATGCGATACGAGCAGTAACTTGTTTGTTTTTGGTGAGTGCATTATAAGTTGTTCTGTTTCGAATGTTTTAGGCAATTTGATATATCATAAGCAAGGGTGTGAATTGAAAGGACAAAACTTTTGCATTGTAGTTTTTCTGTGTATTGATCGACGATTGCTCATTTATGTCTGGAAATTCAAGCACTGTGGCTGCTTTCAACTATTTAGGGCCTGTTTGGTAGTGTACTTGAATCCAACTTTTTAAACTCAAAAACAGTTTTCAAGTTTTAGATCTTAAAAACTTGTTTGGTATGACTATTTTTAAAAACTGAACTCAAGACTAACTCAAAAATATAGTCTATTCCTTAAAAACATAAAAAGTGAGCTTTTAAACTTAAACTCACTCATTTTTTTTTCTCCCTCCTCCCCTCTCACTCCAAATATATCTCTCTTTTCTTCTTTCTTTCTCTTTTTTTTTTTTTACTTTTTTCGTCTCTACTCAAATCCAATCAAGTTTAAGTCGTAAGATTTAAAAATTTTAAATTGCAAACCAATCAAGTTTTTGAGTCTTAAAGAAAATTGTTTTCAAGAAATGTTTTGAGAAATGATAAATTTTTTTAAATAAGATACCAAACAGGCCCTTAGATTTCAAAGTTTTTCTGCATAAGGTATTAAGGTGCATTAAGAAGTGGGGATCTTTACATGCTCAAAATTCTTAAACATTTTGGCTACAATGACAGCCTAATTGTTTTAAATTCTTCAACTTTCTTTTCATTTTTCTTTGTCTGAGAAGGGGGGTGATGTTGGATGATCATGGATGGAAGTGCGGTCAGGACAGAAAATCAGTTCTAGTGTGTAAAAGCTCTTCATGACAATATGCTATTTAATCCCCTTAAGCGTGAATAGTAATTATCTTTAATGAACAGTAATTTCTATTTTCCTTTGAATAGCATGATCAAAATATTGTACTGACTTTGATTCCCCTTCATTTATTTGGTGACCTAGGATTATTCGTACTAATCTTTCCCTTTGAATGTCCTATTTCTATGCTTCACTGGTGACAATTATATTCTGCAAGTTGCCGGCTTTGCCTAGTTGCTTTTTAATTACTTGACAATTATACTCCAACTAGTTTTCTTTCTTTTTAGTATATAGTACAGAACTCATATGAAAGCATGAAGCTATTACATTTATTAAACACGAAAGCATTTCTGTGTTTTCCCATGTTCGAGAAACGCCTTTCTTCTTAGTATAGTCTTACTGCTTCAATAGAGGAAATTTCGGAAAACTCCCAGCTATTTATCATTGGCTGTACTCTATGATTTATTATTTTACTACTCTCTTTAAGTGCAATTTTATTGGTTAGAAAATTTAACTTAATTTTCCTGCATTCCAAAATAGATTATGTGTTTAATATTAGGGTCATTTGATTCAAGTCTAAAAAATTAATCTGTTTTCAATCAAATCCTCCCTGCTACTGAGGATTCTGATTCTTGGTACATTCCAAGTTGCATATTGAGGCCAATACAATAGCAAGCGATACTAGCAGTAACCTGTTGGCAAAAATGGGAATGTTTTGTGAAAGCACTCATCCCAAGTTTCTCGCAGTGTCCGAAGGATGGACTCTATAACTTGAATTTAGTGATGGTACGTCAATCAGTAAGGAATTCCTGTATTACAAAGTAACTGACGTGAAAGAGAAAAAGGTGGTGGATCTCCTTTAGTTCTATAGTTATGTTACTCTGTTTTTTCTCCTTTTACTTGGAACTGCTGTAATCCTGCTTATTAATGAAATGAATGTGACTGGAAGTCTTGAATGTCAAATTTCTTGTGTGGGTGAGGCCGTTAATTGCTTATATGTATCATGTCAGATCTGGGATGCATACAACGTGAAGGCTCAGACCTTTAAAACGGCCATAGGATCCGTTTTCCTGCTAGTCAGAAACAATGACAATGAGAGCAGGATTAAGAAGAAAGAGAGCTTTGGAACCAGGAGGCTCTTTCTTCTTAATCCTGCTCTCCTTCAAAGCCTCAAGTTGAGAGAGAGAGAGTGTTGAAGACTAAGCTGTGAGGACTACTGCGTACAAGCATGGGACTCCTCTTGAAGAAGGCAAGATTGCCGACTCGGAGCCCGTTGATCTCTTGTAAGACTTATAGTGTCTTCCAAATTATTTCAATCTTCGTGAGATGTAGTTGGAAAGAAATCAAGTCTTAATCAATTTATGATCTGGGGTTGTTAAACATATGTCATTATATCAATAGAGACTTGCATATGTGGTAAGAGTAATGTTTGTTAAAAGTACACTTGCGGGATATTCTTAAATAAACCTTTGGACATCACTTCTATAATTAAACCAATTTGTTTGTTGGGTTATTCATTATAATCTTAAATAAGATTTGCCTTAGATAGAGCAAATGAACAAGAGATAGAATCCAAGGAACATGTTCTTTGAGGTACAAGATGATACTCAACAAACTTTAACAAGAAGTTCCTACACTACAAGCTCCAAGTAGATCTAAAAGATCAAGAAATTGTTTAAGAAGAATGGTTTGAACTTTATGACTAAGTCATAGAGTTAAACTTCCTTCATTCAAATGAATTAAAGAGAAGATCCTTGAGACTACATTGAGCATATGTATGACATCAACTCAAAGAACTGGTATATTACCATTTAACCCGAAATAAAGAAACCTACCAATTAAGCTAATGGAGCTTTAATAAAAAGGGCTTGAACTAAGTTTATTTTAACCAAAAACCATCCTATGACTTTTTTTAACCAAAAACCATCACAGAACAAAGTAAAACCCACCAAACCAACCGACAGCTCGACCACCAGCCAGTCACTTATGGGCTTTCCTTTGGCCTTCATCCTCCTCCTCTTCCTCTTCTTCGTCTCGCTGAGTACTACAACTTTCCTTTTTGAATCACCCTATTTCGTTGAGTATTGAAGAAGTTATATCCATTTGAATCTTACCCAGTTTCTGGCGACCTCTGAGGCTTTCGAGGTGTTTTTCGGCCAAACCATGGTGAGTTAGCCATCTTTCAAGATACCATTCTCTTCGTCTCTTCGAGAACTACGATTTTTGTTTTTGAATCCCTCGATTTCGTTGAGTATTGAAGAAGTTATATCATTTTGAATCTTACCCAGTTTCCGGCGACCTCAGAGGCTTTCAAGATGTTTTCCGGCCAAACCATGGCCAGTTAGCCATCGTGAAAGGTACCATTCTCTTCGTCTCTTCGAGAACTACGATTTTTGTTTTTGAATCACTCGATTTCGTTGAGTATTGACAAAGTTATGAGCGTTTAAAGTTTGTCCAACTTTCCAGCCGAAATCCAGCCTTCCCTTCCGATTAGCTCTGGTGAGCAGCAACCACACCAAGCCCTTTGGATCGTGCACAAACAAACACTGTATCTGGAAAGAAAAGAAATAAAATCCAGAAACAGTAACTTAAATTCCAGAAACAGTGACTTAGATTCCAGAAACAGTTTATTTTTACATTCCAGAAACAGTGTCCGTCGAAAGGAACCAAAATCCAGAAACAATGACTTAAATTCCAGAAACAGTGACTTAAATTCCAGAAACAGTGTTACTTAAAATCCAGAAACAGTTTATTTTTACATTCTAGAAACAGTGTCCGTTGAAAGGAACCAAAATCCAGAAACAGTGACTTAAATTCCAGAAACAGTGACTTAAATTCCATAAACAGTGACTTAAATTCCAGAAACAGTGACTTAGATTCTAGAAACAGTGTTACTTAAAATCTAGAAACAGTTTATTTTTACATCCCAGAAATAGTACTACAACTTTCCTTTTTGAATCACCATATTTCATTGAGTATTGAAGAAGTTATATCCATTTTAATCTTACCTAGTTTCCGGCGACCTCTGAGGCTTTCGAGGTGTTTTCCGGTCAAATCACGGCGAGTTAGCCATTGTGCAAGGTGCCATTATCTTCGTCTCTTCGAGAACTACGATTTTTGTTTTTCAATCACTCGATTTCGTTGAGTATTGACAAAGTTATATCATTTTGAATCTTACCCAGTTTTCGGCGACCTCCGAGGCTTTCGAGGTGTTTTCCGGCCAAACCATGGCTAGTTAGCCATCATGCAAGGTACCATTCTCTTCTTCTCTTCGAGAACTATGATTTTCGTTTTTGAATCACTCGATTTCGTTGAGTATTGACAAAGTTATAAGGGTTTAAAGTTTGTCCAACTTTTCGGCCGAAATCCGGCCTTCCCTTCCGTTTAGCTTATAACATGATTTTTTATTAAACAAAACTTATAACATGGTTTTTTTTTTATTAAAACTAAAGTTGAGACAGAAGGCGATACTGATAAGGAGCAAATGATTCCCGAGAATCGATCAGACGGGGGTTAGCGTGCTTGTCGTTTTGAATTAAGCTTTGCCTTCAAGAAGAAAGATAAGGAGCGTTCTGAGTTTGATGAGGATATTTTGTAGGTTTGTATCTTTTATGATATGGAATTAGGGGTGGGTTCAAAAAACCGAAAACCGAAAAAAACCGGGAACCGAACCGGACCGAGACCGAAAAAAACCGAACCGAAAAAAAAACCGAACCGAAACTCTCAAACCGAACCGAACCGAACCTGCCCAGTTCGGTTTCGGTTTTTGAGGTTCGGAAACCGAACCGAACCGAACCGAACCGATTTATATATTTAATTATTTTTTTCAATGTTTATAAATAGTTTAGTCATACAATCATAACAAAGCAGATGTGGTTGCCAAGTTGGTTTCAGTTAAACTTTCAAAGCAAGAGGGTATGGGTTCGAACCCTCTTAATGCCTTCTGGATTTTAGAAATTTTTTCCAATTTTTATGAGAAATCAACAAAATAAATCAACAAAACCCTCCCGCCAGGTTTCGAACCCATTCCCTCAAGGTTGGGAATAGCAGCCGCAAGCCAACTTGACAGGAGGCTTTGTTTTGTTATAATTGTACAAGTATAATATTTATAGGTATCCTAAAACCGAACCGGGCCGAAACCGAACCGAAAAAAACCGAACCGAATTCAAACCGAACCGAACACAAACCGACAGAAAACCGAACCGAACCGAACCGAACAGTAATTTCGGTTTGGTTTCCGGTTTTGGCAAAAAACCGAACCGAACGGAACCGAACCCACCCCTATATGGAATGATGTTCCCTTTGAGCATTGTGAACGACTCTTTTAAGTTTTTTTTAATATTTACTGAAAAGGGAGAAAACAAATCACGACCAAGATCATCAAGTTTAATGTCTCCCTCATCGCAAAATTGATCGTTGAATGTTTAAAATTGGTGACTGGTGACAGTTAGATTTGATCTAACGGTTTAAAAATGTCCAACGCTTTGTGTTTACATGTACGTAAGAAAAATCGCCCGTCTTAAGCGACCTAAAATTACACCAGAAGCTTACAAATGAAAGAACACGGCACATAACTAAGTCTGTGTAATTATGTTGTTACTGATTAGATAGAAATTAATGACAAAAATTTGATCTTTGACTCTTCAACTTAAAATACTTATATTGCATTTAGAGTTCAAATTCTCTCTTTACTTTTGTCCAGTGAATTATTAACTATGTTTCTTAAAAATAAAAAAGTAACGAAACAAGTGTCCACTCAAATTACAACACTTATAAAGAATTAAAATAACTCATATTTTCATTTTTCAAAAGTAAACATGTTAAGCGTCAAACCACTGTGCGAAATGTAAAGGTAGATTGATTGTCTGCATACTCTTCTCATGCCCTTCTGTTTGTGCAGTCACGATTAAGTCACGTTAATATTTTATATTCTTATTGTTTTTTGTCTTATTATCTCTATTAAAAAATTAATAAAAAATGCTGACGTAGCTTAATCGTTACCAGACAAAACAAAAGGGCATGAAGAGAGTATGGAAATAGGAGAGGGCAGACAATCCATCTCCAATGAAAAGAGCAAACAAGGACAACTTCCATCAATGTCATGTAGAGAAGAAGTTATTCAGTTTGTACAAAACACAATATCTCGTGTCATAATAATCTTTAACCGAAACAAAACATTGAATTGAATAGCTGGAGCTAACTCTCATCTTAACCCAATCTGCCACGTAATGAAACAAAATACTGCTTATAAATGGAAGCAGATCATCAGAATCGACTCATTTCTCATGTGGTTCAGTCTAAACCCGAGAGAGAGAGAGAGAGAGAGAGAGAGAGAGAGAGAGAGAGAGAGAGAGAATGGCACAAATTGGAGCGATATAAAATATGCGACTTCACAGGCGAGGCTTGGTGAAGACGAAGCTGTGAGGACTACTGCGTACAAGCATGGAACTCCTCTTGAAGGAGGCAAGATTGCCGAGTCGGAGCCTGTTGATTTCTTCTAAGGCAATATAATTGTTAATTAGAGTTTCTTCTAAATTATTTCAAACTTCATGAGATGTAGTTAGAAAGAAAGTCAAGTCTTAATCAAGTTAAGATTTGGGGTTGTTAAACATATGTCAACAGACTTGCATATGTGCTAAAGCAATGTTTGTTAGAAGTACACTTGTGGGATATCCTTAAATAAACATTTGAATATCACTTCTATAAACCAATTAACAAAGGTTGTTAGTTGGGTTGTTCAATATAATCTTAAATAAGATTTGCCTTAGATAGAGCAAATGAACAAGAGATAGAACTCAATGAACATGTTCTTTGAGGTACAAGATGATACTCAACAAGCTTAACAACCAAGTTCCTACATTACGAGCTCCAAATAGATCTAAAGGATCAAGAAATCATTTCAGAAGAATGGTTTGAACTTTATGACTAAGTCATAGAGCTACACCTCCTTAATTCAAATAAATTAAAGAGAAGATCCTCGAGACTACATGAGCCTATGTATGATATCGACTCAAAGAAATGGTATGTTACCATTTAACTCGAATAAAGAAACCTACAAAGTTAATTGGTAGCTAAGAGATACGTTGACTTGGAAGAAATCTTCTTTGACGTAGTCTTGGTTTCAATTCATTCGGAGATTGTTTGCCACAACTACATAATGATTCAAAGTATGGAGATAATGTAAGTTTTTCAAAACCATCATAAGGATAGTCCTCATGATTTATGTCTAAAACTTAGAATCACAAAGTGTATAAGTTATAGAGATCCATCCACCGTGAATCTAAGTAAAATAGTGGGAACTATTAGCATCTCATGAGAAAAGGTCAAATTGTTTGATTTCTCATAAAGATGTAAATGAATATTTTGTTTACTAGATTTACAAAAAATTAGTGGGAGTTAGTCATATCCCTAATTTTATACATACATGAGATATATTAATTTTGGAAATGAAAATAGATTGCTTCAATAAAAAGCAACTAGGCAAATAAATGAAGGGGAATCAAAGTCGGTACAAGTAATTAAAAAGCAACTAGGCAAGGCCGGCAACTTGCAGAATATAATTGTCACTAGTGAAGCATAGAAATTGGACTTTCAAAGGGAAAGATTACTGTACGAATAATCCTAGGTCACCAAATAAATGAAGGGGAATCAACGGCGGCACAATTTTTTCATCATGCCATTTTATCAGGGTCTTGGCATAGGCATTATAAACAGCCCGAATCGTAACCCCATCTGGAGGATGCTCCCGTAAGTTCCGAAACAGCTCTACCAAAAAATCCATGTATCTGAAAATAAATCAAGAGTAGTTTGAAAAATGTGATGTATCACATTGTGACAAAGTGCAAAGGTGATTCTAAAGCCAAAATAAAATAATCTGAGTTTATGATTCTATCGTGTACCTTGTGAGCCAAATAAGAGAAACGGAGGTACTCTGGAAAACAGTATTTGTTTCGACATCAAAGTTCACAAAACTGTACAAGTATTCGAACTTGGAAGGATTGGATTGAAATATTCTTTCCATTGACTAGACACAGGAAAAAGTGCAGACAGTGAGTATAATAACATGCATTCAAACTCAAGAAACAAAATATATATCATATGTACATAGATTATACCCACAAGACAAAGACAAAGACAAAGCATGGAGAGTCGTTTTGCATTGCCATGTCCGTTCTCCATAATGACAAAAGCAAGCAGAAGGTAGCAAAAACTTGCAGCGAAAATAAAAGGGGAAAATAAATGAAAATAGCATCTCACCACTGCACAACAAAAGATGGACGTCCTAACATGATTCAAAGGGTCTCCAAATTGAACTGGTTCAAGGCGAGAACCAAAATCAGGAAGTTGATCGATGTTATACATATAAAAAATCACATGGGTATGTAGCATGCATTAAGCTAAAAAAACCATGTACAAGCAGCAAGCAACAAAGTTCAACAGTTCAAATGAAAGCTACACACACACACACACACACAAAAATTGGTGCGATCAATCTTTCAAATGAATAAAAGCAATGAATAATGAATGTACGTGTAATTGGTGCAGTATGCCTGCACGCTACCAAGAAAGGGACGGTCCGAATCTCTCCACTTGGGGACCTGACAAACTCCGACATTTCCAAAACAGGAGCGAACAAGCACTCCCGATCCGGAGCAGGACCGTACAACGGCCAGATAATAGCATAATTTGCCACAATGGATTCCTGTTTCCTTTTCCATGCCGAAAGGGAAACGTCTGTTTCTTTTACTTTGTTGTCTGCGAACTCTCTTTTATTGGCCCTGCCGCTGCCGCTTTTCTCTTTGACATTTGGTTGTCTGTAAACCCAAGTGTCGATCTGTGAAGGCGGTCTCTCTACGATGATGATGAGATCTGGCTTTTTTTTAAGGGAAAATCAAGGAGAAGCAAATTGTGGCTAGGGTTTCAACGAATATGAAGAAAACCGTGAGACTACGAGAGAGAGAGGGAGAGAGTGTTGTGTGCATCCAATACTATTTTAGTGGTTCGTGAAAGGATTTGGATCCCATCCGGATCTAAATGGTAGAGATTCTCACATTTTAACCGCTTATCGTACATCGTGCAGTCATAAATTATTTGATTTTTTTTATTTAAAACTAAACACAAATAGTACCCGACAAAAATTGATCGCACGATGTACGATGAACAGCTAACAAAATTCGCCCACGTCCACTCCTAACAATCCAGATATGGACGATCAAGTTCTATCCCGGTCCATAGAACTTGATTGTCTGACCTGGATTGTTGGGGGTCCTTTTGAGCATGTTGAATGAATCTTATGTTTATTAATATTTACTGAGAAGGGAGGAAACAAATCAGGACCAAGATCATCAAGTTTAATGTCTCCCTCATCGCACAATTGATTGTTGTTGGTGACAGTTGGATTTGATCTAACGGTTTAAAAATGTCGACGCTTTGTGTTACACTAGAAGCTTACAAATGAAAGCGCACAACACATAACTAAGTCCATGTAATTATGTTGTTACTGATTAGATAGTAATTAATTGATCCTTGACTCTTCAACTTTGAATACTTTTACTGCGTTTAGAGTTCAAATCCTCTCTTTACTTTTGTACACTCGGGTTATTAACCATATTTCTTAAATATAAAAATGTAACAAAACAAGTGTCCACTCAAATCACAACACTTATAAAGAATCAAAATAACTCGTATTTTCATTTTTCATAAGTAAACATGTTATGTGTGAAATGAAAAGAGCTAATAAGGACAATTCCATCAATGTCATGTAGAAAAGAAGTTATTCAGTTTGTACAAAACACAATATCTCGTGTCATAATAATCTTTAACCGAAACAAAACATTGAATTGAATAGCTGGAGCGAGCTCTCATCTTAACCCAATCTGCCACGTAATGATACAAAATACCGCTTATATAAATGGAAGCAGATCATCAGAACCGACTCATTTCTCATGCGGTTCAGTCTAAACCCGAGAGAGAGAGAGAGAGAGAGAGAGAGAGAGAGAGAGAGAGAGAGAGAGAGAATGGCAAAAATTGGAGCGATATAAAATATGCGACTTCACAGGCGAGGCTTGGTGAAGACGAAGCTGTGAGGACTACTGCGTACAAGCATGGAACTCCTATTGAAGGAGGCAAGATTGCCGAGTCGGAGCCTGTTGATTTCTTCTAAGGCAATATAATTGTTAATTAGAGTTTCTTCTAACTTATTTCAAACTTCATGAGATGTAGTTGGAAAGAAAGTCAAGTCTTAATCAAGTTAAGATTAGGGGTTGTTAAACATATGTCAATAGACTTGCATATGTGCTAAAGCAATGTTTGTTAGAAGTACACTTGTGGGATATCCTTAAATAAACATTTGGATATCACTTCTATAAACCAATTAACAAAGGTTATTTGTTGAGTTGTTCATTATAATCTTAAATAAGATTTGCCTTAGATAGAGCAAATGAACAAGAGATAGAACTCAATGAACATGTTCTTTGAGGTACAAGATGATACTCAACAATCTTAACAACTAAGTTCCCACATTACGAGCTCCAAATAGATCTAAAGGGTCGAGAAATCGTTTAAGAAGAATGGTTTGAATTTTATGACTAAGTCATAGAGCTACACCTCCTTAATTCAAATAAATTAAAGAGAAGATCCTCGAGACTACATGAGCCTATGTATGATATCGACTCAAAGAAATGGTATGTTACCATTTAACTCGAATAAAGAAACCTACAAAGTTAATTGGTAGCTAAGAGATACGTTGACTTGGAAGAAACCTTCTTTGACGTAGTATTGGTTTCAATTCATTCGGAGATTGCTTGCCACAACTACATAATGATTCAAAGTATGGAGATAATGTAAGTTTTTCAAAACCATCATAAGGATAGTCCTCATGATTTATGTCTAAAACTTAGAATCACAATGTGTATAAGTTATAGAGATCCATCCACAATGAATCTAAGCAAAATAGTGGGAGCTATTAGCATCTCATGAGAAAAGGTCAAATTGTTTGATTTCTCATAAAGATGTAAATGAATCTTTTGTTTACTAGTTTTATAAAAGATTAGTGGGAGTTAGTCATATCCCAAAATTTGTACATACATGAGATATATTAATTTTGGAAATGAAAATAGATTGCTTCAATAAAATTATTCTATAATGTTAGGATATATATATTGGGAGAAATATTCTATATACTAGGAAATGGAATCTATTATGATGGATTTCAAAATAAGTTAATTGGATTATCTCAATCTCTATTAATAGATAGAGAGACTAGGAAGTTGCTCTCCTAAGATTCCCATAGAGAAATAACGCGTGAATGGAATCCTTTATGGATTCGCAAAAGGTGATTTTATGTATTTCATATTGTATGAAAAACACTAATAAGAGTTTTACTAAGAAAAATTGCAAAAGATATCAGTGCAAGTCATCAAAACTATAACAACTGTCAAGTAAGTCCTTAAGTGTTTGGAAAATACTAAAGGATGGATTCCTTAAGAATGAAGAAATTTAGAGTAACGAATGGAAGCGTAAAACTAATTTAGATTATGAATCTAAAATCAAATCCATGACTGGATATCTCTTTATATTATGACTAAAGAGATAGTTGAATGGAAACACTAAAAGTAATGACTTTAGTGTATAATATAAATACAATTTCAATCACATATCTGAACTCTGTGACACCTATTTTTTGGTTGGCCCCTGATGGTGGCACTGCCAGGGACAGGAAGAATTCATGTATGGGGATCGATCGGAACATGGGGTTGCTCATCAAAGGCTAAACAATCTGTCTCTGCCACCGGCCAATGTAGAAAAAAGGGTAAAACCCTACTGTGATTATACCTTTACAGGATGCTTTTGGCACCATCTCTATATCTAATTAATCATTCTCAAAGAGAACAACATGCTTAAAGACATGCCGTATACCCACTTGTTAGCTAGTGTGCAAAGCTACATTTGCATTATCCTATATGGTGGAAAAAAAAGTATGTGGGGACTATCATTTCCATCCACCTCAATGTGTCTTTGATCATCTCATCATCATATCAAACAATGTATATGATAATTTTATATATTTTTTGGGAAAAACAAAACCCAAAATGAGTGTGGATGATGTCTTCCCCGTCAAAAGCGTATGAGAAATTTTTATCATACTAAATTTTGATAAATAATATCCATATATATGAAATACGCATGAAAAATTATTTGTGTAATTAGAAAGTGTAGAATTATTCTTTCATTTTTCTCGACGAAAATTAAGAAATAAAGCAAATCATATTTTCCAATGGCATAGTAGCGGTAGGACTGGTTTCTCTCAAAAAAGTAGTCTCTTTCCCCAGATAAACTCATCCTTCCAAACAAAAGAAGCAAAATAATCAATCAGAACCCATAACAATTTAGTTTCTTGATCTTCACCCCTCTCCAAAATTACAAGATTAAATCATATCCATTGCATGAAATAACTGAACAAGAACCACACACAGATATCAACGGAGTAATTAATTACCATGAGCCGATGGCCTTCAAATATATATTATCTAGTCGGGTGAGAACCCACCACAATAACAGAGATCGACCCTCTCATAGAACTTATTTGTATATTATTTCTTCTTTCCCTATTTTTTCATATATGTACAAAACAAAGAAAAGGGCAGAAAATAAGGGAAATTAAAAGAGGTAGCAAAAAGAAAGAATGGGCACAAACCTACTAAAATATATGAACCTTTAAGACAAATGATAAAACTGAGAAGAAGAAGAAGAAGAAGATCGAAAAAATGAAAATCCGCCAATATTACACATCACTTGGTGACTCACAAATGCTCTCTAAGTGCGGCCTCCAAACCCCAACACGTCCTCGCCGCCGATCCCGCTGCGACGAATGCTTTTCCGACAGTATTTCGCTCAAGTACCGATCATTTATCAACAGGTTGGTCATGGCGACGCTGTTGTTTGTGATGTTGTTGTTTTCGGCGTCTTTAATCCGCTTCTTCTTTGCCGACGACGATCTTGTCCTCCCCGCCTTTTCAGACGTCTTCAAAGAAGCGGGCATAGGCATGAGGAAGTAAATCTTGCCGCGTTGGAGTTCCGCGTCTGGAGGAACGATCACGATCTTGGGGACGACCCCGTCGTGATCGGACGCCGACGAAGAGGGCTTCTTGAGGACGTGCTTAGGGTACGCCTTCATGATCTCGCTGGCTCGGATTGTGCCGCTGATTTCCTCGACTCTGCCGTTAGAGTGTACGACTCGAATCACGTCCAAAGCTCCACATGGTAGAATGCAAGAGATGCAGCACCTGATGGTGTTTTTCATGGCTAGCTGCTGCTTCTGCTTTCTAGCTAGCTATGATCTTCTGTCTCTCCCTCCAGAGATCTCTCTCATAGAGAGAGAGAGAGGAGGAGGAGAAAGTAGTGAATGAAAGAGAATAAGAAAGAGAATAAGAAAGAGAGAATACAGAAGTCTCTTTAATTAATAACCCTTTTCTATTTTTGCCTGGGTAGATAGCTCTAGCAATATGAGAGTGGGAGTCAGTATCTGTCACCCTAAAAATGAGGTTTTATTATAGAGGTTTTTGAACTTTAATCATTCAAGAAAATTAAAATTAAAAAAAAAATAGTGTTAAATTGAATATTGATTTTAGTTATTAATGTGTTCTTAATTCAAAATAATTAATGTGCATTTTATTTAATATCTCCCATTAAATATTTAAATTTATTAATACACAAATTTTAATTTATTTTTTTACCAAAAAAGAGTTTTTTAATTTATTAATTTTATTTAACATTCTTCAAACTTGAAAGACTCAATTAATATACCTAAATATTAGTACCAAAATGTGTGTACCGAAATATATTATATTGAATTAATATATTTAAATGTTAGTACCGAAATGTATGAACCTAAATATATGCACCGAAATGTATTACTATTAAATTAATGTACCTAAATGTGTGTACCGAAATGTATGCACCGAAATGTTAGTACCAAAATGTATTATATTGAATTAATGTACCTAAATGTTTGTATCGAAATGTATGTATCGAGATGTGTGTACATAAATATATGCACCAAAATGTGTTATAATGAATTTAATATACCTAAATGAAGAAGATAAAGTACATCGAAATATATTGTATAACAAAAATTAGTTTATCTAAATGTTCACAACAAAATATATTACGATAAATGAAATGAAAATAAAAATTATAATGAAATAAAATTAATACATTAAAAATTAAAAAGAAAAAGATAAATAATTAAAAATTTCAAATATAATTCATAAATGAGGTTATTAATGTATCAAGGGACTAAAATTAGATTTTGATCTTACTCGTGATTTTTATCTAAAAGTCCTTTTTGTCAAAGATTAAGATGAAGTTTTCTATTTACTATATAGTACCAGCTTTTTCTTTCGGACAATCTATTTAGACACACAAAATTAATATATTTACTGTCACATTTTTAACATAATTAAGTAAAATTTACATATCTGTATTATAAACGTGTTAGGTTTGTTAATTTCAATTTTTTGTTTCTTTTCTCATTTTCTTTAAACCTTTTGATCTGTGGGATGACCTAGCTAGACGATGAGGGAATTTTCTGCTTATGACTTGCTTAGGATGAAATCCATGGCAGGAATAATTGCACCTCACTCTGTACTTTGCCCTTTTGAGATCCATCATTTAGGCCCCCCCATCCCTCTGTTTCTTTCTCGTTCACCAAGTACAATAATTTGGGGTTGGGTTTAAAGGGTTGAGTGTCCTTATGGATGGCACATGTTCGTGCACTATTGGGATTGCCAGCAAAGGGGTGCCCTAGCTCAAGTGTTTCAGTCCAGGACTGACACATGTCACAACAAGATTGAATACCTACTTTGCTATTTTATAATTTAGTGTGTGGAGGCTACTTGTATGTATGTGTGGGGTTGATGGAGAGGGAGTGAAACCGATCGGCTTTGTTGGGAGTGAATTGGGAATGGAGGGGGTGGGAAATGGGGCATAGGGAAAATCTTCTTTTGGAAGAGGGGATTTGTGATCTCTCAAAGTTTCAATATCCCAAGCAACATCATGTGGGTTATGTTTTTCATTGGAAAGTGAGGTGTGATACATCACTTCTTTTAAACTTGATCTCTTTGTGACTCAAGGTGTGGATGTATTTGCCTATTTTGTAAAAAGATGTTGCTTGCATCATCTTGACATTGTAGATCTACTATCAGTGAATTTCACATCAATCAACAGTTAACAATCATTCGTGTTGTTCATATTATGTACTAATTGTTCATAACTTCGTTTTTATACTCGTAATTGTACCAAATTGATCTCAAACTTCTGGTTGATAAAAGTGGTTCCTAATATAGTCTTATATATATATATTGATGTGGAAAGTATGATCAATACTTTTATGTTAACTTTTTAGAGCAAACGTGAACAACTAAGTTTATGATTAGAAATCACTACAAATTGAGTTTAAGTTTTGATTCTAAAATTAGGTAGATGTCATGAGAGAGATGCTTTCTCTCTTGTCTTAGTTACTCGACTTTAGAGATGCCACCGAAGTAAATCGAAAAGTCCAAAGATAAGATCATGACACCATCAGAATTTCCAAGACTGATGTGATTTGTACAATATTATCATGGATTGACCCATTGGAATTATAACATCTCCATGGAACCGACCTATAGATTTGATATGAGAAAATAATGAAAGCTATAGTTAAACTGTCGAAAATGCTTGATTAATGCCAGTTAATTATGTCCCATCCACAACATGTCCCGCCCATTAAAGTGGGCAACGTGGGAGGTTTTAATTTTTGTATTTGGAAACTAAAAGGCGGCCTCAAGCCAATTTTTATGTTTTGTGAGAGTTGACAAAAGAAGGTTTATTGTACATAATCCTACTCTTACTTTGCAAAGAAATTGTTTTAACGGCTCGAAGATGTGACCTTTCGGTCACAAAGAGATAACATTATCGTTCCGCCAAGGCACGCTCTCTATATTTGAAAAACTAAACTATGAAAATCACTTAAAAGTTTTTTTTTTGTGACACCATCGTTGTATTTCAAAGTAATAACATGGCGTTACATATTTCAATGTTTTACACAATATTACATAATCAATTTAAAACGTTTACGGTACACTTTAGCGTCTATATATGTTTCATGAATATTTGTAAATTAGGGTTGAGAACCCAAAAATTACATATCCACTGTATTGAGGGTGAAGCGAATATAATAAGCTCCTCTTCCTTTGCACGTGAAGGTATTCAAACAGTGGATTAGGTAAAATTCAAATTTGCAGCCCACAAAGTCTACCGGAAATTTGCAAAATGAAATTAATAAATAATCTTGTTCCCTCAAGATTTTGGAACAACAACAACAATAATCAAGATTTATCTTATTAGGTATGAGCGGTTGTATGAATTCTAAAACGCTACTTCGCTTGATTTTGCGCCAAATTTTTCGTTGACTTCAAGTACTACATATGTTTTCTTATAGCCTCTTTCATGGTCTTCATAAATCTTCGTCTATCATTTTTTCCAATATTTATAAATTGCAGTGAGATTATAGCTGTGGATATAATATAAGGGTACTGTTAGAGAGACTAAATGTGTAAATTAAAATTTTAAACTAAATTATGTGTCACCAATAAAAAATAAGCACGTTAATTAACATTTTAGGAATAATCCAATCATTAACTTTCATATCATTTTATTTACAAAATGCAATCTGCATTTTTAGTCTTTCTAGAATTATGTATATTATAATGGACCAAACAAATCCAAACATTACTATTGAGTCGTTCGGGAAGAGTCCAAATCCGGCCACCCGAAAATTCAACCCCATTCTAAAATTACGGGAACCTGTTTGATGCCCCACTGACAAAAATCAAGCTGTTGGATAATTCATTCATTGTGTCAAGGTCAAGCTACCTTCTATTTTGTTGGAGAGGGCTCTTGTATTGGTTTGTGCGCTTGTTGAGAAAGAAGCTCAATGGTTGTTAGAGGTGGCTCGTAACAAGGTTTTCTTTTTATTATCAATAATTATAGAATCATCAGAGGTTGGTGCGATGAGTTTGTCGTGATGTTTTACAATAATTCTCCGACTTTTAAGGTTTAGTAATTGGGTGTTATTTTCTTATTGGTTGAATTTTGGGTTCTCCGTAATTGGAAAATTGTATTGTACTTTTTATGAGGTTGTAATTGTGAAGTTCTGGTGTTTTGTTTGACTTGTGTGGCTTCTTGATTCGCTCGATCTAAGGGCCACGATTGACATGATTGTCTTATATAAATTATCGTATTGTACCACTCTTAATGAATTCTTTTTTTGTTTTTTTAATCTCAAAACTTAATTGTACCCATTTATTTGCTCGCTCTCACTATTTAAGCTAATTTTCGATAGTTGGTTAAACTTTCTTTCTACATAGATACTCATAAAATTCTAGGTAATGCATGCACAAAACGTTCATACACTCATTGCCAATATACTAGGGTAGGGCAAGGCTTAAGCACATTCATGGCGAGCTTCCATCATTCGGCGGCCGACCAAAATTAACTTAGTGGGCTTAGGCTTGAAGGATTTAGAGCCTGGACCAATTACATGCCTTGGAAGAAACAAATTGGGCCCAGTGGGCCAATAGACCACAATAGAATTGGGCCAGAATATTTGCGTAAATTTTTTATTTTTTATTTAATTTTTGACGAAGTTTCCATTTTCCAAGAAGATGACAAGATAAAAAGATGATTAAAAAAAAAATTGACAGCGAGATAATCCGAAGCGCTCGTCCAAAATCCAAAGCGAAAAGCGGGGAGAGCATCTCAGTGGATTGGACTGAACAATGCCAGTATTCAAAGCTCCGTTCAACGGTTACTCCGTCAAGTTCAGCCCCTTCTACGAGTCCCGACTCGCCGTCGCCACCTCCCAAAACTTCGGCATCCTCGGCAACGGCCGCCTCCACGTCATCGACCTCTCCCCCGCCCCCGTCCCTCTGGGCCCCGGCGCACCCCGCCAACCAATCACCGAGCTCGTCTCCTACGACACCGCCGACGGCGTATACGACGTCGCATGGTCCGAGTCCCACGATTCTCTCCTAGTCGCCGCCATCGCCGATGGCTCCGTTAAGATCTATGACACCGCTCTGCCCCCGGCCTCCAACCCCCTCCGCTCCCTCCACGAGCACACCCGCGAGGTCAGCTCCGCCGATTACAACCCCACCCGCCGCGACTCCTTTCTCACCTCCTCATGGGACGACACCGTAAAGCTATGGACCGTTGACCGCCACGCATCCGTTCGAACTTTCAAAGAACACGCCTACTGCGTCTACTCCGCCGTCTGGAACCCCCGCCATGCCGATGTATTCGCCTCCGCCTCGGGCGACTGCACTTTGCGCGTTTGGGACGTGCGCGAGCCTGGATCCACCATGATCATCCCCGCGCACGAGCTCGAGATCCTGGCGTGCGATTGGAACAAGTACGATGACTGCTGCATCGCCACCGCCTCTGTCGACAAGTCGATTAAAGTCTGGGACGTGAGGAGCATGAGGGTTCCGATCTCGGTGCTCAACGGCCACGGCTACGCGGTGAGGAAGGTGAAATTCTCGCCGCACAGGCAAAGCTTGATCATGTCATGCTCGTACGACATGTCGGTTTGCTTGTGGGATTACATGGTGGAGGATGCACTGGTGGCACGGTACGACCACCACACGGAGTTCGCGGTGGGTGTGGATATGAGCGTGTTGGTGGAGGGGCTTCTGGCCAGTACTGGTTGGGATGAGCTTGTGTATGTTTGGCAGCACGGGACCGATCCTAGAGCGCCGTAAAAGGGTAGTTTTCGATTTCTGATTTTCGATTTTGGCTTTGATAGTTTTCTAAATTGTGAATTTTGTGGTTGCTGCAATTCTGTTATTGAATCTATCACTTGGACTTGTATAGCAGATTTAATAAACAAGAAGCTTTGTGTTTGCTTGATAAATTGCAGACCCATCAATCCTTAGCTGCATTGCATTCTTGATTGCGGTTTTTGCTATTCTCGGAAAATCGCCTGTTGTGCTTTAGTGTTGGTGATATAATTTTGTGGTTTTGTTGTGCAAGATGCAAGTGATAGACGTTGCGGTTGGTATTCGTGGCAGATTGCAGGTTAGGCTTAACTTTGCTCTCTGATTATACCAATTCCTTAGTTTTCCATCTGCCTGTCGATGATAATCGGCCTCCGTGCTTTTTTATGATTTGATGTTTCCGATTTGGTATGAATGTACGTAGTTGACACTATCTGCTTAGAGTTTGTTTGTTGCTTGAAGTTGAAGATGTTCATTACTCACTAGAAATGTTGAGGCATGTGAAGGATTCGTAAGCCTTTAAGGGCCTCCTCAGTGGAAACAAATTAGCTAACTGTGTTTGTGCCTGTGCGATAGACGCAAAGTAAAAGTTTTAGACTTATAGTTATGCATTGAAGACAATTCTGCTTTTTTTCTTTCTTTTCCTTCCCTTAAACTTGAACTCGCGTTTGTTGTTTAGAATTGGAATGGATTGGATGACTCATAAAGTTCGAGTAATTGAAGGTAGAGGTGAAAGATTTTCATTCAAAAGGATTTGGAAGGGGATTAGAAATGAAGGAAATATATCCCTTGTTATCGTTCAGTTTTGGGGATTGGAATGGATAAAAGTTGGGCACAATTTTTTCGTTTCTGTCTTCAGTCTTAGACACAAAACAGGACAACATGACTCTCCATGGATTTTCTACTATCTCATGTTTTTGGCACAATATTTTAGACTTGTAGTTATGTATTGAAGAGGGTTTCAATTCTGCTTTTTTTTTTCTTTCCTTAAACTTGAACTCGTTTGTTGTTTAGAATTGGAATGGATTGGATTACTCATAAAGTTCGAGTAATTGAAGGTAGAGGTGAAAGATTTTCATTCAAAAGTATTTAGAAGGGGATTAGAAATGAAGGAAATATATCCCTTGTTATCGTTACAGTTTTGGGGATTGGAATGGATAAAAGTTGGGCACAATTTTTTCGTTTCTTTCTTCAGTCCTAGACACAAAACAGGACAACGTGTTTCATGAATTTTCTGTCATCTCATGTTTTTTACACAATGTTTTATAATGTTAGGCACGACAATTGACGTTAAACTATTAGATGACATAAAATCTATGAAGAGTCCTACTTTGAGAGATTCGATTAACTTCCATATGCGCCCTACTTGAACCAGCTTTTTGTTTGAGTAGGCTGTTTGCCTATCGGGTCAAAGACTGTTTGATTTGGGCCCGAAGTTGGGCTTATGTTTGTTAACGTGCCTGCTTGTTGGTCCAGGCCCAGATCGGGTCAAATCGGTTTGCAAAAAAATTTGTCATCAAGAGCATTTGATTTTCCCCAAATGAAAAATAATAGAAAACAAATTAAGAATAAATAATAATGAAAGAGAAATGCGAAAGAGATTTTCAATAGGAGGATTCTTCATGGACTCTCAGTCACTTGGTATTTTGCTTAATGTTTTATAATAATAACACGAGAATTAACGTTAAACTATGAGGTGGGGAATAGTTTATCATAAGAGACTTTCCGTCGTATTTCTCATAATGAAAATTGTTACACATCTCGTGAAGCTAGAACAACGCCTCTAAAACAAAATCCAGGGAGGCTCTTTGCATCAAAATTTTAGGTCAGCCGATCTAACCACGTGTTATAACAGCGATCTGATCAACCTCATTTTCTTTTCATTACCCATGCGCATGGGTACATTCAAGCATGGATAGCTTCAACAGTATAGGGGGAATATTTAGATAGCTGTGACGTGCTGATATGGTCCACGTGGGCACACGTGTCATTTTTGTTGACATGTCAAGATATGGTCCACATCCACATGTACACAAAACGTTAAAAGAAGATATTTTGGAGTAAACCATTCACACAAGGACTCTCCAACAATACAAACAAGAGACCATTACATGAAAGACCACATGACCAAATCACTGCCCTCCAACGGCAACCATTCCCAAGACCTCCATCAAGATCCATACCTTTTTTGGTATTTTAAAGTACAACCCTAACAAAAAATTCCACCACCCCTGTCTATAAAGGGTAACCCTAAACCACAGTCCTCCCCATTCCCAAGACGTCCATCAAGATCCATACCTTTTTGGTATTTTTAAGTACAACCCTAACGAAAAATTCCACCCCCCTGTCTACAAAGGGTAACCCTAAACCACAGTCCCCAAACTCCCAGCACTTGATAAAAACAAAATAATAACCAAGAAATGTCGTACTACCCAACGTCCCAAAATACAAGCCCTCTAAGCGAAAGTCAAGGGATGATCGACACCTACCATGTCCACGATCTTTTGCCGAACCAGTGCGGCTCGGTACTCGTCCAAACCGTCGACGCACCGCTAACCCTAGTATGGTCCCTCGTCCGCCAGTTGGACAATCCGCAGGCTTACAAGCTGTTCGTTAAGAGTTGCAGCATGCGGGCGGGGAACGGAGGGATAGGGAGCATTCGGGAAGTCGTGATTAAGTCCAGGCTGCCGGCGAAAACCAGCATGGAGAGGCTGGACGAGCTCGACGACAACATGCACGTCATGCATTATAGCGTTGTCGACGGGGATCACAGGCTTGCAAATTACAGTTCTACCACTACGGTGCATAAAGTGGAAGAAGAAAATGGAAGGAAGAATGAGACGGTTGTGATTCAGTCGTACGTGGTGGATATTCCCGCCGGAAGTAGCAAGGAGGATACTTGTTTGTTTGCTAATACGATTATAGGCTGTAATCTGAAGTCATTAGCTAAAGTTTCAGAAAAGATGGCTGCTACGTGCTGATCATTAACTAGTTAATTAGCTTAATTAGTTGTATGCTTAAGTGTTTTTCTTTATTTCTCTTTATGTTGTATTAAACTAATCAATAGTTAATGTCCGACTTTCCGAGGATGGGGGCCTAGTGCAGTGGCACTAGAGCCAAAACAACTCCCACCTCATCCAAGGTTCGAATCCCCCCACCCCCAATTTAACTAATGACAAAAAAAAAAAAATGTCCGACTTTCCAGCTCCTATGTGCTAAGTATTCCATCTTTTTTAATGCTAATCTAACTTAGGTTTAGAGAAGAATAAGAGTTTGAATTTCGAAGGAAGCAGGTCAAAACGAAAACCACTATCTACCAAATTAAAGTTTGTTTAGAAGGGATTTTAAAATGACTTAAAAGCACTTTCAATGAAAATGTTTTTTAAACCAATCCTTATTAGAAATTCAAGTGAATCCTTAAAAAACACTTTAATTGTTTCTTGCAAGAAACATATATCTAGTGCTTTGAAGCCCAAAATCAAATGTAAAAAAACTTGCACGACTCGAAACCATAACTTTTTTGTCACAAAAGAACACATTTTCGTGTGCCAAAAAATCATAAAAACAGATATTGCACTCCTCTCCTCTCTAAGTGTTTTTTTTTTAATTTTTTTTTTATATACATATATACTTGAAGAGAATGATGACTTTTCGTAATATTTAAACTCGAAACACAGTTAATTAAAGAGAACCTGAACATTTCACCATTTGTTCGCCACTTGACGTTGGATGAAAATGAAATAATAACATAAAAATGGATATAATTAAAACTAATGCGTTGGATATACTTGACACCAGCAAGATAATGGTTGATTAAAATTATGAGATTTTTTTCTTTTTTTGAAAGCTGATATGGAAATCATTGTATTTAATCATTTGTGGGCTCTTATCTGATTTTCTTTTCTTGCTCGGTTTTATTTTGTACGTAATACTTTAGAACAGAGGCAAATCCATACACGGCGTTACCCAAATCCAACCTAACAGCTCCTTGCAAGTTAGCTAAAGACTAGCAGATGTCATGACACTGACATTAGAGAGCTTCCATTGCTCAATCGAACCACTACTAGTCTGCTATGCGTCGCTATTTTAAAGCTATTTTCATGTACGTTTTTTAGCTTCTTACCTCGTCTTTTTGCATTTTTAGACCGTCGGATTAAATAAATTTAACGAAAATGTGAGGTGTATTTGCTTAGTTTTGGATTCTAGGATGCTTCGTAATAGAGGAATTTGACTAATAAATTACTTGTTAATTTGTTGAAAGACTTGACGGATCTCGAGTCTGAGCCCTCTTATGATTTTTTTCCTTAGAAGACCTTCGATATCCTTGCTCTCAGAGTGAGTAAGTGCAACGTGGGCATTTTGTTATGACCTGCTTTGCATCAGCAATGGAAATTTGTAGTTGTAGAGCCTTGTCGCTTAACGTGTGCAGAGGCACTCATCGAGGGGCGACGATATTCTTGGGAACTAGTTTACTTTTATGTAGCGTTTGAGATTTCTACACATTATTTAAACTTAAGGCCTAATTTAGACACTTCAGTTGTCAAGAAGTGCTTTTAAATTAGGAAATTTTAACGAAAAGCTCCTGATACTATTCATTTTAACGAAAAACCACATTTTAACACTAAAAAGTCAATCATGGTACTATTCATTTTACCATTTATTTTGTCCTTATCGTTAAAACTCAAAGCTTTTAAGTCATTTTCATTAGTTTTCATTTTAAACTATTTAGAAATAGTCTCAAAAGAACCCCTAGAAAACTACTAAATGAGTATGACATTCAGTGCGTTAGAGTGATTGCACGATAACATTGTCAGACAACCTAACCCAAAACTTTCTCCAAAACAGTCTTGCTCTCCCAAGTTTCTTATTTTGAGGACCAAATGCATATTAGCCACAAGTTCGCATTAGTTTAGATCCAAAGGTTTAAAATATTTGATAACTTAATAAAACAAAACAAACTTAAAATCCAAGAACTAGTAGAAAACTCATTTTCTTGTTTTGTTGTCTCAAGATTACATTATTAAGTTGTTAATATTGTAAGCCTTTAAATATTTGACATTCGATCCTCACATGTCCTCAAAATGAGGACCTTAAGAGAGCACGACGCTTCTTCAAAATCACAAAATGAGATTGAGCCCTACATTTATTATGTATGGGCCTAAATGTTACCCTCATTGTGCTCCAACGTAAATTTAGTCCTTTCCAATATGGGGTCACATGACCACATCCAGGCCATTCCAACGTCCAGCATGGATATTAGGCTTATTAGCCTCCTATTTTGGTACGGTACACCTTCCCAAATATCTCGTTGTTAGAAAGTTTCAACCTTTAGCTTCCAGTCGGGTGTTGCAGACGGTTGAATGGTAGGTCTCTCTCTTCCTTCCAGTCAGCCACTCTCAAGTCAAAGGAGCTGAACAGCAGACGGGTAAAATTTTCAACTCCCAGACCACCAACAAAATTTGGTACTTCAACAAATAACATTAAAAATACCAAGAAAATATCTCAATAATTCGATTTCTTGTCATCCCTAGAATTAAAGCAGAGGTGATAGTGTTTGTGAATAGACTGGTAGGTTGGGTCTTCAGCTGCTCTCACCATATATACATCACCATGGATTTGGACGAAAATCAAGCATCTTTAGTGGAAATCCAATTGAGGAAGTCATGGGTTCCCCCAAAATTCAATTGGGTTTGACTCTTTTCATCTGGGCATCATTGGCATGCCTTTCTTCTAGTCTCCCAAGTGAATACTCCATTGTTGGGCAAGAAATAGTGGAACACTATCCTGCAGAGGAGAGAGTTGTGGAGCTTTTCAGGCTGTGGAAGCAGAAGCACAGGAAGGTGTATAGGCATGCTGGAGAGCATGAGAGGAGGTTTGAGCATTTCAAGAAGAATCTCAAGTTTGTGTTGGAGAGGAATGCAAAGAAGAGGGATGCAAAAAATGCCCATCATAGTCAGAGGGTTGGGTTGAATGGGTTTGCTGATATGAGTAATGAGGAGTTCAGGAAGACTTACTTGTCTAAGAAGGTGCAAATGCCCCTTCTCAAAAGGGAGAATCTTAATCTGGTGAAGAAAATGGGGGGCAAACCGGTGAAGTCATGTGATGCTCCTTCTTCTTTTGATTGGAGGAAGAAGGGAGCTGTCACTGGTGTCAAGGACCAAGGCGGTTGTGGTATGTTTCGAATTCATTTATTTCATTAGGTAGTGAGTGCATTTCAGTTATTTACAAGTTTATATGAATAGTTCTGAATATTACTGTGGTAAAAGTTTGGACTTTTAGAGGTCAGGTATTGCAGATGTGGGTTAGGCCAGTAGTGCGATATCTGAGTTAGGTGAGTTGGTCAAGGCAGTGTCATCCCCTTACACTCAAGTTCGAATCTTCTTCCCGTAAATTAGTTGTGAAAAAAGTGGGCTGATGTCTATTTAGGATAGATGCACTAGATGAGCATTGGTTCTTCTATCTGGCTTTTGATTGCCCGTCTATGCATAGTTTACTAACTATAAGCTTGTTGACATACATCTTTAACTCTAAAGAGGCTTCACACTTAAAGTTCATGATAACATAATTGGTTAAAGGGGGAGATCTTGATTCAACCAGTTGAATTGATGAAAAATGTTTCTAAAGAAGGCCATCTTTAGTGATCATCATTCGTTGACTTTTTGGTTTCTCTCACTTTCTACTATCAATGATGCTATCAAAAGTCACATGGTCAAAATACTAAAGATGCTTTGGATAGTTAAAAGGGAGTTAGGTTGTAGACTTGTAGTAATACAAGGTAATAAAAATATAACAATATAACTTTCACTCCTTAGGAGTTGGTATATGAATTTGCATATGTCTTGCAGAGCTGGCTTCTGCTGTTTTTCTGAATAAACAAGTTTCTTGGGGAAATTATAATAGATAATACTTTTCCCCTTCTTCAACTTTGAAAAGAACGTTTATAGTGTTCGTATGAAATGGCATATCATCTGCGGTGCTGCCAAATTGTAAACGTCATGCCCTGCCTAAATTGACATTCGTGCTAAGTTTTATCGATCTGTTAAAGACATCTGGTTTTTGTGTTCACAGGAAGTTGTTGGGCATTCTCGAGCACTGGAGCTATTGAAGGAATCAATGCAATAGTCACGGGAGACCTCATTAGCCTTTCAGAACAAGAGCTTGTGGATTGTGACAGTAGTAATGAAGGATGTGATGGAGGCTACATGGACTACGCTTTTGAATGGGTTATTAGTAATGGTGGTATTGATACGGAAACTGATTATCCATACACCGGTTTGGATGGTACATGCAGCATCACCAAGGTTTGGTTCCTCTACAGCTTATATTGCTTTTGTCTGGAAGAAATTTTATCCACTTTTCGTCTGTTCTAATTTGTGTGCTGCCTTACACAGGAGGAAACCAAAGCCGTCTCCATTGATGGATATGAAGATGTGGGGGAAACAGATGCTGATCTTTTATGTGCTTCTGTTCAGCAGCCTATTAGTGTTGGTATGGACGGTTCTGCTTGGGATTTCCAACTCTACACCGGAGTAAGTTGAATTTATGTTCATTTTACTTGTTGCTTGGATGTCTGAAACGTTAGCAGGACACAGTAGATAAAAATGTAATGTGATTCACCATTCACTCAGGGCATCTATGACGGTGACTGCTCCTCTGATCCAGACGACATTGACCATGCAGTTCTTATAGTGGGATATGGTTCTGAAGGTGATGAAGATTACTGGATTGTAAAGAATTCATGGGGGACTAGTTGGGGGATGGAAGGATACATTTACATTAGAAGGAACACTAGTTTAACATATGGGGTTTGTGCAATCAACGCCATGGCTTCATATCCTACCAAAGAGTCATCTGCACCTTCCCCAGCCTCTCCACCACCACCTCCTACGCCGCCTTCACCACCGCCACCACCACCTCCGCCACCATCACCACCACCACCACCACCATCTCCTTCACCAAGTGATTGCGGGGACTTCTCCTATTGTCCAGCTGATCAAACATGCTGTTGCCTCTATGAATTTTATGGCTACTGCTTCATCTATGGGTGCTGCGACTATCAGAATGCGGTTTGCTGCACTGGAACTGAATACTGCTGCCCGAGTGATTACCCCATTTGTGATGTCCCTGACGGTCTCTGTCTCAAGGTACGGAAATTCTATTCATTCATTTATTTCAGTATTTCCTTGTTCGACACTGAAAACCAACATTACAGTAGTCGTAAGAAGTTGGAAACTAGTACTTAAACCTAATTTAGCAAGTTGTGAAGCATATTAAAAAAGAAACAATAAGTTGTTAAACATGTATAGACTCATCTCCTCTTCTTTACAAATTATGTACATTGAACTAATAGAATCAGCCTTTGGTTTAAGTAACAAGTGACTGATGTCTCACGGATTTTCTATACGCAGAGTTACGGAGATTACTTGGGAGTATCTGCAAAGAAGAGAAAAATGGCCCATCACAAGTTCCCATGGACTAAAGAGGAGCAAACAGAGAAGACGTACCAACCTCTGCAGTGGAAGAGGAACCGGTTTGCTGCAATGCGCTGAGAGCGGGAAGAGAAGTTTGAAGTTTGCTGTTACTATTGCTATTTATATTTATGTCAAACAGGAATTTGTTCATCCTGTTTTTCTGACGTATGTTCTTGTGAACGTTGATTCCGTGGAACATATACTGTAAGCAAAACCAGAAACATAAACATTTAGGAGGAAAGTGATTTTTCTCTGCTTGATGCAATGGACACAATAAGTTGATTGATTACAGTTAATGTTCGAAATGTTTTTTCCCCCCCAATCTTGTAGAACAAGGTTGAAGGCAGATTGAACAAAGTTGTTGTCCTGGCTTTGGAATATATGTTCTTTAAATTATGTCCAATACAGTTCAATGAAAAACAAAATAAAGCTGAAAAGAACTCAGTGGCAGACAAGCTTTGCTCTCCTATGTTCTCTAAATGGACAGATAACCAGTCTTTGTTGACTGGTTTTCGAGTTTATTTGATAATTATTTCGATTTTTGTTTTAAATAAAATTAAAAATATGAAACTAATTTGACAATTTCATTTTTTTTTAATTTTTTTTTACTTACATTTTTTTGAGTCAAATTAGAAAGAAAGTGCATGTTACAATAGACTTTGTAACATTGACTTTTTTTTCTAATGTTGATAACAACTTAATTTTCTTACAAAAGAAAAAATAATTTACAATTAAATCCATCTAAACTACTGGTGGGAGGATTTGAAAACTAGACTCGGCAGAAATAGCCGAATGAACTCGATGCACAGCCCGTGCCTTCTTTTCGAGATGGCGGCGCCAACTTTCTTGAAGCGAAGAAGCTGCTAGATGCTGCTTCTGAGAGGGCGACTTGACAAAATGCAACCAGTTTTTGGAGACAATAGTTTTCAACACGTAAGCCCTTAGAACAAAGGCTTCAACTTTTGTGTGGGACTTGACAAACCTGGTCGAGATCGGTAAGGCAGTGAAGTAGCTCTCTTTCGATACCCAATTTAGAAGTTCTTCTCCGTAGAAATCACCTTTCTCAAGACAACGAGTGCATCCAGTATTATTATTACCATATCCGTAGCTCCATGCAATGCCTTGCATGATGAATAACATCTTATCAAGCGGTTCCCCCTCTTTAACAATGTAGGTATCCTCAGTAAACATCGCTGGCTCAAGGCTTTGACAAATTTCTTTCAGCACTTTTTCATCCAGGGTTTGAAACATTGGCACCTACAGTAAGATATGTTAAGGAAATAAGGCGAATAAATACGACAAAATAGCTACTAAGGAACACAAGGGAAATTCTACGGCACCATTTGGAAACATTGGTAGGGTAATAGTTAACGACACGAGGCTACTAAAGTGATGCTTGCATAGTGCATGTATCCAGTACATACATAATTCAGAGAATTAGAGTAATTAACTTACCTTTTTCAGCATCGACCAGCATAAATAGAGTTTGATTAATTTTCCATCTTCCACGGAAACAATAGAGATGATACTCTTCATATTAACATCGATGTTTTTTTCTTCTTTTAGATGCATCTGTAGCCTTTGCATCATCACCTTCTTCATATGCTTAGGGATGCCAATGCCATTTTTAGATAACCAGCGTTGGATCTCTAACTCTTTCAATTCCATCTGCCGTAGAACTTTCCTCTTCGCTGATGATATAGTTACCCTATGCGTCCATATCTATTGCACAGTAAGGTCATGAGTTCATTAAATCCTGAAATATCAAAACCTGGAACGAAGGCTAGGGTTCAAAGATGTTATTGGTCACCAACCTGCTGCAAAGTTCCACTGAGGTAAAATATAAATAGTAGCAAGCTAAATAAAGAAATAAAAACGGCAAACAGATTTTCCATTGCGTAGTTACTGGTCTCGAGGTTTGATCCGAGAGAACTGCATGCAAAAATCACATATAAGAAATAATATCTGAAGTATAATTAAATTGAATGCGCGGAGAGCCTAAAAGTAAGAAAATCTTCAATAACTTTTTGTGCATCGATAACTGAAATTCTTTGCTGATTTTTCCCTATATATCCATGTACCAACCTTAGATTTCGAAGTCCCCACGAGAAACAATGCAAAATCTTTCTGGGAAAGTCTGTTGACTCCACCACACCAGATTGAAGAGCATCAAGAAATATCCCAAAATCGAAAACCTTTGCATCTAACGGATTTATAGTGCATAAATCATTTAAGGTTGTGATCTTTTGAAACAAACGATCATTGCAATATAAAGTACTAGGTTTACATCCATTTGGATCACTTTGACAAGCAAGTTGCCAGCAAGTTGACTCTCGTTGCATAGCAAAAAAGTACCAAAAAGCTCCAAGTACCTGAAGGACCAACTAGTACGTGAGTTAATGAATGTACATGATTTGAGCTGTTTTTGTTTTGAAAAGATTCATATATGTGAATGAAACTTACATGACTAGTAAGGATATAAAGGAAGAGACTGAATCCACCTTTGAAAAATATCCATATTCTAGTTTCGGTTGTAGGAGTCTTGTTGAATTCTTTGCATGATACGTAGATGCGAAAAACCCGTGGGACATATTGTAATAGAGCACAAGTAGTCATAAACTCCTTAGCAAGCAAAGAACTTGAGCCCCTCGTTTTTGGAAACAATATAAATGTTAAAACCTGGCACAACAGGTGGATAACCATCAAATCTAATCATAATTTGGAATTATATTAACTAACACATTGGCAAGTCCGAATTTCACATAGATGTGTGTGTACTCAAAGAGATCCCTCTTGTGAGTCTCTGAGTATGTAATATCATAGAGGATGAATGTTGCGAGATAATCTCGGACGGAGCCCGAAATCCATGTTAGGAGCAGCTATTTAGACTCAATATGTAATAAAGAGTTTTCGTACCTGAGGTGCAGGAAGAATGGCCAAAATGTCCATTATAATGTATGATTTCCAAGCCCACTTACCCAACATTGCCAAAGGATTACTGACTAATATCCTTCGTTTTGCCAAAATCACGATCCAAATTTGAAGGATAATGTCAATTACATACATGAAATCTGTAAGTAATCGTGATACAAGAGCTATAGTCTTCAACTTTTTATCCAACTCGAAGCACTTCATATTCTTATTGACGAAAGGAATATATAAGAATAAAGGATCCACCAAGACTCCAAATGCACATGATATTGCAAATATCTTCTTCCACGTTACGAGGAATGTTAGCCCACGTACATCCAGAAATTTTGGATTAATTGGTAGTTCTTTGTGTGCTTCATAATATCCTTCATATATCTCATGCTCGTACTGTTGTTTAGCACTGAAAAAAAAAACCTCTATAAATTAATATAATTTCTATGTAAATTAAATTTAAGATTTCTTTCAACTAAGTTGAGACAACTACCGCTACTTGGTAGATGAAAAGCTTAATTGGAGATACGACCCTATTATTTGATGCCACACTTACGTAAAAAAGGGAAAAAAGAAATACAAAACTACATTTTAATCCCTAAATAAGATGAAGTTTAGAAAAATGTCTTATACAAGGTTAAAAATTGATTTTAGTTCCTAAACTCTATTTAATGCTAGCATACGTATTCAATGTCTCTTTTTTTATTTATAATTTTATGAATTTAAATTTTATGAAAATATTATAAATTTTAATTCTCATTTTGGTAAGCATCTTGTATAAGAAAATAGGGTAAATTACATTTTACCCCCTCTGGTTTGGGGTCAATTTCAATTCCTTACAACATCTTTAAAACATTTCAATTTCATACATTTACTTATCATTTTATTTCAATTTCATACATTTGTTAGAAAATCCGTTAAGTAAATCATTAAGTGATGACGTGGCAAATATGAGATCCACATTTGTGCTGATGTAGCTGTCACTTTTGTGCCATGTGGTGAAAATAATAATTTTTTATGCATTTAAATTATAATAATATTTACCGTATTTAAAAAAAAACCCACCAAACAAATGCAGAAAACCCCCCGACCCACTTCTCCATCTCATCCCTCTTCACCTCCCCTCCCTTCTCTCTCCCCAAACCCACTCCTCCCTCTTCACCCCCTCTCTCCCCCCCCCCCCCCAAGGACCCACCTTCAGCTTCAAGGCCCCAGCCGAGACTTTCCAGAAGACAACAACGTCAGAGATCGCGAGATTAGGAGAATCGCCGAATAGGCGCGTGGTCAATTAGTGCTTTGGATGCTGGAGAAAGGTCGAGTTGACCAGATTCCGGTGCCGGTGTGGCGAGCTCTTCTGCTCCGAACACCAATACTCTAATCCCAAAGCTGAGGTAAAATGTAATTTGCCAAGAAAATATTTTCGTATAGATTTTTTGGTACACTTATGTTTTTGCATATTTTCTTATTTGCAACTAATTCATTACAATAAATTCAGGTACAAATATTTCGGTACATTGGTTAGTATAATATGTTTAGGTTACACTAGTTTAGTATAATATATTTAGGTGCCGCGGTACACTATTTTAGTATCATATAGTTAGGTACAGAATTTTCGGTACACTTATGTTTTTACATGTTTTCTTATATGTCACTAATTTATTACAATATATTTAGGTATGAACATTTCGGTACACTAATTTAGTAAAATATGTTATGATACAGACGTTTAGGTACACCAATTAGAGAAAGTTAAATAAAATTAATGAATTAAAATGTGTATAATAGTAAATAAGTTATCTATTAAATATAAAAACAAAAATATTTGAATTAAGTACACACATTAAGAGACTAAAATCAATATTCAATCTAACACCAAATTTTTATTAAATTTTAATCTTTTTGAAGGATTAAAATTCAAAAACCCAAAAAAAAAAATGCATAGAAGCTGAGCTCACAACTTACCTTCTCGGGTTCTCCACATCAAACGTTACTTTACGCTTAGCCATCGCTCGGTACCGGGGGGCTTTATAGCAGCGATATGGTGTGTGTGGGGGAGGGGTGTGGAATTTGGACAAAGTGAAGAGTTGCAGAAACTGAATAATCTTGCTAGCATTCTGGAAATTACCAAGTGATGATCTCGAAACCGAAAAATTAAGACTTTTCTCTTCCACAAGTGAAGACAAAGTTGTTCGAATTGACTATAAATGGAGACTCTTCTCTTCCATATAAATTAAGACTTTTCTCTTGTTGCGTGATGCACGATGAACGGATGTGATTGGAGGATCTTTAGAATCTTCACAAAGAGAATCCGGCGAGAATCCTTTCTCGGCGCCGGATCCTCTCTCGTTAAGTAGTGGTAAAGCAAATCACAATAAAAAATTGGTGATAGCTTTCACACTATTGAGAACATGAATCTCACATTAGAAAAGACTAGAAAATGTGTCCGCGTTTCACTGCGGGGTTGAATGCATCTGTTGTGAGCATGAATAATTTCCACAAAGTGGGCAAATTTGTGGTAGGAACAAAATCATATATCTCATGTTCGTACTGTTGTTTAGTACTGAAACAAAAGGCCATAGAGACATAATTTCTATGTAAACTAAATTTAAGATTTTTTTTTCCAACTAAGTTGAGACAAATACCGCTTGGTAGATGAAAGGCTATTGTAATAAATAGTAAGGTTTTTCTAGTAGTTTAAAATTATGAAACTAACTTTTTTTCTTAACGAGTTGAAATGGGTTACTCGTGTGTAAACCCATTATTAATCGGTGACCTGATTAGTTATCGTGTTGATCCAAAATTCGTTATTTTTATGTTGTTTTCATTTGGTGTTAACGGATCGTGTGAGAAATTATTAGGTTTAATCAAATTGCTGTAGTCGTATTAGTTTTCTCACTATAAATATAATTTCTAAGTAAATTAAATTTAAGGTTTCTTCCAACTAAGTTAAGACAATGTCAGTACTTGGTAGATAAAAGGCTTAATTGGAGATATTATTTGATGCAACACTTACGTAAAATGAGAAAAAAGAAATGCATAGAAGCTGAGCCCACAACTTACCTTGTCGAGTTCTCCACATCAAACGTTACTTTACGCTTAGCCATCGCTCGGTACCGGGGGCTTTATAGCAGCGATATGGTTGCTTGTATGCCCTTTTACACGCCTTCTACATAACAAAGAAAGAGAAAAAAGAGGAGGGGGTGGTGTTGTTGTTGGGGGGTGGGGGGTTTGGTGGTGTGTGTGGGGGAGAGGTGTGGAATTTGGACAAAGTGAAGAGTTGCAGAAACGGAATAATCTTGCAGCGATATGGTTGCTTGTATGCCCTTTTACACGCCTTCTACATAACAAAGAAAGAGAAAAAAGAGGAGGGGGTGGTGTTGTTGTTTTGTGGGGGGGGGGGGGGGGGGGGGGGGGTGGGGGTGGGTGGGTTTTGGGGTGGTGGTGGTTTGGTGGTGTGTGTGGGGAAGGGGTGTGGAATTTGGACAAAGTGAAGAGTTGCAGAAACTGAATAATCTTGCTAGCATTCTGGAAATTACCAAGTGATGATCTCGAAACCGAAAAATTAAGACTTTTCTCTTCCACAATGAAGACAAAGTTGTTCGAATTGACTATAAATGGAGACTCTTCTCTTCGATATAAATTAAGACTTTTCTCTTGTCGCGCAATGCACGATGAACGGATGTAATTGGAGGATCTTTAAAATTTTCACAAAGAGAATCTGGCGAAAATCCTTTCTTGGCGCCGTATCCTCTCTCGTTAAGTAGTGGTAAAGCAAATCACAATAAAAAATTGGTGATAACTTTCACACTATTGAGAACACGAATCTCACATTAGAAAAGACTAGAAAATGTGTCCGCGTTTCACTGCTGGGTTGAATGCATCTGTTGTGAGCACGAATAATTTCCACCAAGTGGGCAAACTGGTGGTAGGAACAAAATCATATATCTCATGTTCGTACTGTTGTTTAGTACTGAAACAAAAGGCCATAGAGACATAATTTCTATGTAAACTAAATTTAAGATTTTTTTTTCAACTAAGTTGAGACAAATACCGCTTGGTAGATGAAAGGCTATTGTAATAAATAGTAAGGTTTTTCTAGTAGTTTAAAACTTTTTTTCTTAACAAGTTGAAACGGGTTACTCTTGTGTAAACCCATTATTAACCGGTGACTCGATTAGTTATCGTGTTGATCCAAAATTCGTTATTTTTATGTTGTTTTCGTTTGGTGTTAACGGATCGTGTAAGAAATTATTAGGTCTAATCAAATTGCTATAGTCGTATTAGTTTTCTCACTATAAATATAATTTCTACGTAAATTAAGTTTAAGGTTTCTTCCAACTAAGTTAAGACAATATCAGTACTTGATAGATAAAAGGCTTAATTGGAGATATTATTTGATGCAGCACTTACGTAAAATGAGAAAAAAGAAATGCATAGAAGCTGAGCCCACAACTTACCTTGTCGAGTTCTCCACATCAAACGTTACTTTACGCTTAGCCGTCGCTCGGTACCGGGGGCTTTACAGCAGCGATACCCTAGATGGTTAGCTTCCCCTTTTACGACGCCTTCGGCACAACAGAGAGAGAGAGAGAGAGAGAGAGAGTTTGGACAAAGTGAAGTCTGTTCTCTGCCATATAAATTAAGGTATTTCTCTGTAACGGGTCTTCTGATAGCACCCCATTGTTGAAAATTTGAAATGTTAAATTTCCTCTGTTTACGTCAAGTTGTTGTTTTCCTGCTTATGTGTGGACTAATGGATGACTAATATCAAGATGTGGTGGCTGACTTAGGGCCTGGTTTGGTATTGCTATGCTTTGAAAAAAAACTGCTTCTGCTGTGCTATGAGGATAATCAGCTGTGGAATAAAGCAGCAGAGTGTTTGGTAAACTTTTTTGTAAAAGTACTTTTGAAAAAAAAAGCAGTATTATAGTGTTTGGTAAACTTTTATGTAATACAGATGTGAAAAAAAGTCGGTTTTTCAAAGCTGGGTTTTGCGGCTTCCTGCTTTTGGCTTTTTTTTCATCCAAAACTGTGAAAAAAAACTGAAGCTGAATATTTACCAAACACAAAAAAGCTGCCAGCTTTTTTTGATAGCAGCTTTTTTTAGAATCACCTCAGTACCCAACCAGGCCTTAGGGTTGTGTCCTAAGCTCTCCTCTCCTGTTAGAATATTTGTCCAATGATGCGGCGGTTGAAAACAGTCCAAATACATTCTAAAAAAATTGTGTACTTTTGACACCTAATATGCTTTTGATTTTTTTAGTACTCATTCTTATGGTTCTAGTAGTATATAGATGTGTTTATTTGCTTAAATCATTGGTGTTTATTTTTCTAATTTATTACTTTGTGTTTTTCTCTATCATGTAGTACCGTCGATCCTAACACGTGGTGTTCGGGCAAGGATTCGACTCTGGCAAAGCTCCCCTGGGAGGTCCTAGCGACGGTGGATTGATGTGTGTCGTGCTTGTTCTTGCTGCTTGATGTGTTACAAGAAAGGTTCAAAGTTAGTTTGAAAGGTGCCTTTTGTAGGGCCTTTGGCGTAGACCTTGAGGCTCACAATCAAAGCTAATAAGGATGTAGGCATGCCAACACGCCCCAATCCCGATGTCTTGGGGACATCGGAATGGTTACGTGCTGGCCGACACCCGAGGAGTGACGAAAGCCATTTAGAATGCATGGGAATAAGAATAATTAAGGCTTATGAATTTAAAAGTAATAAATATATGAACGAGGAGCGTGTTCAGAGCATACAGCTAATTAGAACACTTAAAAGAATAATATAAAATTGAATGAAACAAAGGATGGGTCCTACTCCGAGAGAACTCAAAGATGCCAATGTGGAAGTGTCTTGACGCCAAGATTGTATACCTCGATTCTAAATCCTGAAGAGGGCGCAAAACAAACATGAGTGGACCAAGTTGATATATATATATATATATATATATATATATATATATATATATATATATAATAAAATAGTTATCAACATAATAACCCCCAAGTTTATGAAAACACATATAGCATAATAAATAAAATAGGTTTTCCGAAACCTAGCATGTCGTGCAAGTCTCAAATCATAACTCATATATACATAGTCGTTAGTGAATGTCCAATATCCCTCTTGGCCCCATGCCAGCTCCTTGTCCCCCTTCAGGCCCAGTGCTAACTCTCCGTCCCTGGCCTACTTGCTAGAGGAAAAACCCTTTAGGCTCTATGCCAACACCATAACCGTCACCCGAGGCAGAATCTATCCCTCACCCCGTAGCGGAATAGGGACCACTAGGTAAGTACAAAATCATTGAACATACATATATTTGAAAAGCAACTTCATAGTATAAAGTCATCCATCATCTATACTATAAAGAGGTGTTTAAAACATGTTCTATATATTATATCGTCACCCATAAGATATTATATAAAGAACATGGGTTATAGAAAAAATAGTAATAATTCAAGCTAGCCTCAATAAGCATGTTATCTCATAAAACTTAGTCATTAAATCATGTTTTTCATGTATGAATTTCTACTATTAAAACATGCATTCTTAGAAAGGGTCCACTCACAAATACTTAGCCGCCGAAGAGCCACGCAAACTAGCAAACACAGAAACGTCACAATATATGCAGCTAAACACATAAAAAGGTCAAATTAATAAAATTATACTCAAACGATTGAATTTTGGAAAACAAATTTCAAAAATGGGCCAAGACATCAAAATTAGCATAAGAGGGTTCTCGGACGAAACCCAAAAAAGTCAACAACGTTGACTGTTGACTGGTTCAACAGTTAGACTGGGTCGGGTCAAAGTAAACGAATTCGAGTTAAGGGTATTGGGTTGGATCCGAGTTGGGCCCTAAGGTTTTTGGGCTTAGGGTTTAGATGGGTTAAAGAAATAGGTTGGGTCTTAAAGGGTTTGGGCTTTATGATATGGCCCAAAGACCTGGGTTTGGATTTCAGACTCGGGCTTGGGTAATTGGGTTGGACCTTGGGTTAATGGGTCGGGTTAACCCATTTTCAGGCCAAGGTTTTGGCCGATTTCTAGGCAAACTTCAAATGCCCATAACTTCTTTGTTACTTAACCAAATCGTGCCGACGACAACAAGGACAACGTCGTGCCGACGATGAAGCGATGCATCAGAGAAATTAACCTTAAGGTCTATTTGCCTTCATCTGCTTTGTCTTCTCCATCTTGCTCCGATCGTCCTAAGTTATACTGAATTTGCAACACCAACTGAAATTGCAGATATGAACCTGTAGAAGGTACATCAAATAACCCGACCCGGCCCGGATCTGAGGCATTTATTCACAACACTAATTAGAGTTTGCTAATGTTCCCTCATCGTCATCAACGACAGTGTATAAGCTGGTGTGGAAAAACTTGATGAGGCGGCCAGAGTGGGAGTACCAGTGGCAGCGAAGAAAGATACCACTAGGGATCGGCGCTCAAGAAGTTTCGCGTGTTTAAGAAGGATGAGGAAGAATGGGGATAGAGAAAAGAGTGAGGGGAAGAAGAAGGGGGATGGAGAAGAGAATTGGTGGAGGAAGAAGGGGATCGAATGTGGGGGTGAGTGCAAAGAGAGTTTAAGGGAGACAAGTGAGAGGAGAGAGAGTGGGTGTGGAGAGTTTTTTTCTTTCTTTTTTTTAATTAACTTTACTTGTTATAAAAATTAATAAATTAATAAAAAAAATAATTAGTTTTTTATTTTAGTTGGAGAATGGGCCCCACCACCGCCATGTCATCATTTAACAGCTAAATTGACATAAAATTGAATAGAGGTCTGATAGTGCAACAAATTCAAAAGTTAAGGTATGACATTGCAATGTTTAAAACATGAGGTATGAGATTGTAATTCGACCTATAGTTGAGGTAGTTTTGTGTAATTTACCCTATTGTTTAGTACTGAAAAAAAAGTAGCTTGAATTTAAAGCTGTTAAGAAAAATGTTAGTTTTGATAATTTTAAACGGACTTGGATCCTCTCCAGATCCCCTCCATGGGGGATCCCTAGGGATCAAGCCATATGGGCCCTTCATAAAAAATCGTGCAGCTAAAATTAAATGATTTTTATATTTTTAAAATAAAGCAGTTTCGTTTTGCGTAAAAAACATTTAATTGTAACCGCACGATTTTTGATGAAGGGTCCATGTGGCTTGATCCCTAGAATCCCCATGGAGGGGATCCGGAGAGGATCCAAGTCCATTTTAAACTACTAGAAAAACCTTACTAGTTACTACAATAGCCATAATACTTAATCTCATAGTGAGATAAACAATTTCCAAAACACATTAAAAATACAAAGTAATTTAAAAATACCAAAGCACATTAAAAATTTCATAATACTCATTTACAAGTGCGAAATAATGTGATAAAATGTAAAACGCTCATAGTTGCATCCTCTACACTTGACGATGGGTACATCATCATTTGAATTTGTAAAACTCTACAAACCCTCATGAATAGTATTTTTACGTAGAGATCAAAATAAATAAAAATTCATAATAATTAAAATACAAGTTGAAAAATGTAAAAGAATATATAAACGCTCGTGATTGCATCTTCTACAACTAGACAATAGTAACATCGTAGTTTAAATTTCTAAAACCCTCCAAACACTCATGAATAGTTTTTTCGTTTATGTGCAAAGTTAATAAAATTCATAATAATTAATGTAGAAGTGTGAAAAATGTAAAAAATAAAAAAATAAAAATCACTTGTAATGACAAGCTTTACAACTTTTGTGGAGGGCTCAACTCCGAAATTTGAAACCATAATCCATACACCCTAGATTTATATTTAATCGTCGATTGTTGTTAACGCTTTATACTTCTCACTAAATTTGATTTTTTTACAACATGATTTTTTAGTAGATGCAGAAAAGTGAACGGTTTGGATTGTTGATATCACATTCTGATGTTTACGGTTAACTAAAATATAGATCGATGTTAAATAGTTTCTAAAGACTTTATAAACTCTGAGTAATACTTTCACTAACTATAAAAATCTGAACGTGATATCAATGATCTGAACAATTTATTGTTCTGCATCCGTTAAACGATTATGTTTTTTAAAGAAAAAAAAAGGAAATTCGGTGAGAAGAATAGAGCGCAAACTTAAACGACAATCAACAGTTGAATTTAAATCTCTAGTTTATAAGATTATAGTGGCGATTTTCGAAGTTAACATCTTCACAAAAGTTGTAGAGCTGTCATTATGAGCGTTTATATATTTTCCACACTTCTACATTAAGAAGAAAAAAAACTATTTTATAGTAGTGTACTAATGTTTTTCGTTAGACTCTTATTTTGGGACAGTGAGCTTAAGGGGAGGGATCCCTATTTTTTCAAAAAAAAAATTGGGGATTGTGTGGTTGAGATTAAAACACAGGCCACACAATCTCAACCACACAATTTCATTAAAGTTAAATCCAACGGTAAGGAGCTTGTCCCCAATTTTTTTGAAAAAATGGAGATCCCTCCCCTTAAGCAATTCCTATTTTGGGATATGTAATACTTGAAAAAAAAAATGTATTTTTATGTTTTGAAGTAGTATTTTTGTGACAATGTGGTATGTAGATACTAATTTAGTATTACGTTTTTCATTTGATAATTTATTAATGTAATATATTTTCTTTCATGAGTAACGGGTCAGGTCATTTACCCGTTAATATTAATGAATTAATTTTAGGTCAGATCATATTATTCGTTTATTTTAACGAGTATTCCACAACACAACCCGTTCAGATATCGAGTATGTCACGAAAATGATACGAACACGAGAAACATGACACGAATGCTAGCCCGGTTTACTCGTGTGTAAACCCATTGAGAATCTGTTATTAACCGGTGACCCGATAACGACTCAATCAGTTATCGTGTTGATCCAAAACTTGTTATTTTTATGTCATTTTCGTGTCATGTTAAGAGGTCATATAAGCAATTATCAGGTCTAATTAGATAGGTGTAGTCGTATTAATTTTCTCTCTATAAATATATAATATCTATGTAAATTAAATTTAAAATTTCTTCCAACCAAACTTGATAGATGAAAGGCTTAATTGGAGATCTTATTTGATGCAACACTTGCGTAAAAAGGGAAAAATGCATAGAAGCTGAGCTCACAACTTACCTTGTCGAGTTCTCCACATCAAACGTTACTTTACGCTTAGCCATCACTCAGAACCCGGGGCTTTACAGCAGCGATATCCTAGATGGTTTGCTTGACCTTTTACGACGCCTTCGGCGTAACAGAGAGAGAGAGAGAGAGAGAGGAGTTTGGACAAAGTGCAGAATGTTTTCTGCCATATAAACCAAGACATTTCTCTGCAATGGGTCTTCTGATAGCATAGCCCCATTGTTGAAAATTTGAAATGCTAAATTTCCTCTGTGTTACGTTAAGTTACTTTGCTGCTTATGTGGACAATTGTGTGTCTAAGTTCCAAAGACAAATGGATGGCTAGGATTAAGAGGTGGTGGCTGACTTAGAGTTGTGTCCTAAGCTCTCCTCTCTTGTCGGAATATTTGAACAATGAACGAAAGCTGTGTAAAGGAGAATCTCCTAAAATTATGGAAATAACCTCTCCACTAGACATCAACAATTCAAATCATGGCAATTACACATGATCATCGCGGACTATCTTCTTATTTACTAGAAGATTGTAACTGAATATTCTTTTGTTAAATGTCTTGTATTTTCTTAATTTGGCACAATTCAAAATTGTATATAAAACATGTAAATTCCTTTTTGAAATATACAAGAATATACATTCCATATGCACTCTATTTCTATGGCCCCTGGAAACAGTCCAAATACACTCCATAAGGAAAAATTGTGTACTTTTGAATCCAATATAATTTTGATCTTTTGAGTACTCATTCTTATGATCTGAGTAGCATATTAGACGTGTTTATTTGCTTAAATCCTTGGTGTCTACCTTTCTACTTTACTTGGTGTTTTTCTCTACCTTGTAGTACCATTGATCCTAACACACATCTCACACCTTGCGAATAATATATCTTCACCGTATAAATATTATAGTCAGAACCACTTAATTTATTAATCTTCATTTAAAGATTATCCTTGAAAAAAGTCATTTGAATATAGATTATTTATGCATTCTATGACACGCCCCAATCCTGATATCCCCAAATACCAGGATGGGCATGTGCTGACCGACATCCGAGGGTGAAGAAGCCATTTTAAACATGCATACAATTAAAAATATAGAAAACTTCTTTCTAATCCTTAGCAAAAATGACTTTTACATTAAAATCATGAGTAAAATCAAAATATAATTTTTGTCCATTGATACATTAATAATCTCATTTATTAATTACATTTCCATTTTTTAATTATTTCTCTTTTTCTTCCTAATTTTAATGTATTAATTTTATTTCATTCATTATAATTTTCATTTCATTTATCATAATATATTTTGTTGTAAACATTTAGATAAACTAATTTTTGTTAGACAATATATTTCGTTGTACTTTGTCTTCTTCATTTAGGTACATTAAATTCATTATAATATATTTCAGTGTATACATTTCGGTACATACATTTCGGTACATACATTTCGATACAAACATTTAGGTACATTAATTTAATATAATACATTTGGATACTAACATTTCGGTGCATACATTTCAGTACACATATTTAGGTACATTAATTTAATATAATACATTTCGGTGCATATATGTGATATCCCACATCGCCCAGGGGAGCGATCCTTAAATGTATATTCCCATCCCTACCTAGCACGAGGCCTTTTGGGAGCTCACTGGCTTCAGGTTCCGTAGGAACTCCGAAGTTAAGCGAGAAGGGGGCTAGAGCATTCCCATGATGGGTGACCCACTGGGAAGTTGCTTGTGAGTTCCCAAAAACAAAAACCGTGAGGGCGTGGTCGGGGCCCAAAGCGGACAATATCGTGCTACGGTGGTGGAGCGGGCCCGGGAGGTGGCGTCGCCCGGGCCGGGATGTGACAAATTGGTATCAGAGCCTAACCCTAGCCGTGGTGTGCCGACGAGGACGTCGGGCCCCTAAGGGGGGTGGATTGTGATATCCCACATCGCCCAGGGGAGCGATCCTTAAATGTATATTCCCATCCCTACCTAGCACGAGGCCTTTTGGGAGCTCACTGGCTTCGGGTTCCGTAGGAACTCCGAAGTTAAGCGAGAAGGGGGCTAGAGCATTCCCATGATGGGTGACCCACTGGGAAGTTGCTTGTGAGTTCCCAAAAACAAAAACCGTGAGGGCGTGGTCGGGGCCCAAAGCGGACAATATCGTGCTACGGTGGTGGAGCGGGCCCGGGAGGTGGCGTCGCCCGGGCCGGGATGTGACAATATATTTCAGTACATACATTTTGGTACTAACATTTAAATACATTAGTTCAATATAATACATTTCGGTGCATACATTTAGGTACATCAATTGAGTCTTTCAAGTTTAAAGAATGGTAAATAAAATTCAAAAAATAAAATAAAATTTGTATATTAATAAATTTAAATATTTAATGGGAGACATTAAATAAAATGCACATTAATTATTTTGAATTAAGGACACATCAAGGGATTATAATCAATATGTAATTTAGCACCAGTTTATTTTAAATTCCAATCTTCTTGAATGATTAAAGTTTAAAAAAAAAACCTTAAAATTATGTCAATAGAAAGAAAAAAAACACCAATGCCAAGCATACAACTAACCAAGAAAAACACAAAAGATCCAGACAAGAATGAGATATACACTGAGAAGACTCGAGGATACCTATATAGAAATGCTCTAACGCCGGGGTCGAATGTCTCGCTTCTAACTCTTGAGGGGGTGCAAAAACAAAAGTGTGAGTGGACCATAATTTATATTAATACTAATAATATGAAAACTAGTTTCTTTTTTAACATACTAACCCCTTATTTTGAAAACATATATAATACCACCATAGGTTTTAAGTAGACTAATCAACAACTTTTGAATAATCCGTTGGTTACTTAAATCATCACCATACTTCTCATTTGGTTAATCAAATTAGTTTAGCCAAATACACAGACAATGAATCATCATCATTCATTCTAGTGTATTCAAAATGTCGTAAAAGTCCTTGAAGTTTTACGGATCTTACTTGTTTGCCACCAACAAATTCTTGCTTCAAAATGTCCCAAGTTGCCTTTACGGTCTCTTGAGTAACAATTCTTGGAAATATTTGATCTAAAACAACACCTTGAATTATGCCAAGTGCTGTAGTATCCTTTATCAGATTCTCTCATAAGAGCTTACTCTCAGCTTCTATAAGCTTTTCCTTCTTCTTCGCTGGAGTAGCGAAGCCATTTTCAACCAGATTTCATAGCTCGTGCGATCGAAAAATGGTCTTCCTTCTGATTTGCCAGAATTCAAAATTATGGCCATTAAAAATTGGAGCCCGTAGCTCCCCTCCACCAGATTCCTCCATGTTAGACTTGAATCTCGAGATACAGAAGCTTGTCGAAGCAAGAAATAGCTCCGATCCAGCTCGTCGTATTTCACAAACTCAAACACCCAGAAATTAGATCCAACCTGACTCTGAGGCCATGTTAATGTATTTGAAATTGATAGTGGAATTCTTACAGAGACTAGACACACTATGATAAAAATGATGATGCAATGAAGAAGAAAGGAGCAGAAAATTGAAGAGAATTTCAGAGAGAAATCGCAGAGGCTATGACCTCACTTACATTCATACGCACATTACATGAAGTTATATCAGCCAATAGGGAGCTGAGCTCTCTAACGGTTACATGAGGAGAGAGAGTCTCACAATTGCAACTTATAATCCTAGCCATCCATCTAATCTAGTCTATGAGCTTTAGACAAGTGGCAATCCCTTTTAACAAACTGAAATATAACAAACTTTACTACTAACTTGCTTATAAGCTAAGGCAAATTAACATTCAAATCAATTTAACCGTTTATAATCCAACAGATCGAACCACTTGAAGTGAACTGGAAGAGGTACTTCAACTGTTATCTTTTTCCCCATTTCTTTCAGCTGGGCAAGATGCACAGTCCGTGCCTGCCTTTCACGATACTGGCGCCAACTTTCTTGAATGGAAGAAGCTGCTAGATGCTGCTTCTGAGAGGGCGAAGCGACCTTGACAAAATCCGACCAGTTTTTGCAGACTATAGTTTTCAACTCGTGAGCCATTAGAACAAAGGCTTCAACTTTTGTGTGCGACTTGACAAACCTGGTCGAGATCGGTAAGCCAGTGAAGGAGCTACCTTCTGTTACCCAATTTAGAAGTTCTTCTCCGAAGAAATCACCTTTCTTAAGACAGCGAGTGCATCCCTTATTATTATTACTAGATCCGTAGCTCCATACAGTGCCTTGCATGATGAATAACATCTTAACAAGCGGTTCCCCCTCTTTAACAATGTAGGTATCATCAGTAAACATCACCGGTGTAAGGCTTTGACAAATTAATTGCAGCACTTTTTCATTCAGGGTTTGAAACATTGGCACCTACAGTAAGATATATTAAGAAAAAATGGAGGGAATAAATACAACAGATCATAGCTACTATGGCACAGGGAAATTCCACGGTACCGTTTAAAAAAAATTGAAATGTACTGGTAAGTTAATGACACGAGGCTACTGAAGTCATGCTTCCATACCGCTGTGTCCAGTACGTACTTAATTCAGAGAAAGAGTAATTAACTTACTTTCCTTAGCGTAGACCAGCATAAATAGAGTTTGACCAATCTCTTATCTTTCAGGGTAACAATAGAGATGATATTCTTCATATTAACATCGAAGTTTTTTTCCTTTTCTAGATGTATTTGTAGCCCTTCAATCATCCCCTTCTTCATATGCTTAGGGATGCCATTTTCAGATAACCAGCATTGGATCTCTAACGCTTTCAATTCCATCTGCTGTAGAACTTTCCTCTTCGCTGATGATTTAGATGCCCTATGCGTCCATATCTAGTGCACAGTAAGGTCATCAGTTTATTAAATCCTGAAATATCAAAACCAGGAATGAAGGATAGCGTTCCAACATGTTATTGGTCACCAACCTGCTGCAAATTTCCACTGAGGTAAAATATAAATAGTAGCAAGCCAAATAAAGAAATAAAAACGGCAAACAGATTTTCCATTGCGTAGCTACTAGTCTCGAGGTTTGATCCGAGAGAACTGCATGCAAAAATCACATATAAGAAATAATATCTAAAGTATAATTAAATTCAATGCGCGCAGAGTCAGAACATAAGAAAATCTTCAATCACTTCTTGTGCATTGATAACGGTAATTCTTTGCTGATGTTGCCCTATCCATGTACAAACCTTAGATTTCTAAGTCCCCACCAGAAACAATGCAAAATCTTTCGGGGAAAGTCTGTTGACTCCACCACACCAGACTGAAGAGCATCAAGAAAAATCCCAAAATCAAAAACCTTTGCATCTGACGGATTTATAGGGCATAAATCATTTAGGGTTGTGAGATTTTGGAGCAAACGATCATTGCAATAAAAAGTACTAGGTTTACATCCATTTTGATCACTTTGACAAGCAAGTTGCCAGCAAGTAGACTCTCTTTGCATAGCTAAAAAGTACCAAAAAGCTCCAAGTACCTAAAGAACCAAGGAGTAGTACGTGAGTTAATGATTGTACATGGTTTAAGCTATTTTTGTTGTGATATAAGATTAATTCATCTATGTGAATGAAACTTACATGACTAGTAAGAAGGTAAAGAAAGACACTGAATCCCCCTTTGAAAAATATCCATATTCCATTCTCGGTTGTAGTAGGACTCATGTTGAATTCTTTACATGATGTGTAGATGCAAATAACCCTTGGGACATATTGTAACAAAGCAAAAGTAGTCATAAACTCCAGCAAAGAACTTGAGCCCCTCGTTTTTGGAAGCATTATAAATGTTAAAACCTGGTCATAACAGTGGATAACCATCAAATCTAATCATTATTTGGAATTGAATTAACTAACATAATGCAAGTCCGAATTTCACATAGATGCGCGTGTGTACTCAGAGAGATCCCTCCTGTGAGTCTCTGAGTACATTATATCATAAATGATGGATCTCAAGCGAAGCCAGAAATCAATGTTACTAGGGACTCTTTAGACTCTATACATAATGAAGAGTTTTCGTACCTGAGGTGCAGGAAGAACGGCCAAAATGTCCATTATAATGTATGATTTCCAAGCCCACTTGGCCAACATTGCCAAAGGATTACTGGCTGATATCCTTCGTTTTGCCAAAATCACGATCCAAGTTTGAAGGATAATGTCGATTACATACATGAAATCTGTAAGTAATCGTGATACAAGAGCTATTGTCTTCAACTTTTTATCCAACTCGAAGCACTTCATATTCTTATTGATGAAAGGAATATATAAGAATAAGGGATCCACCAAGACTCCAAATGTACATGATATTGCAAATGTCGTCTTCCACGATACGAGGAATGTCAGCCTACGTACATCAACAAATTTTGGATTAATTGGTAGTTCCTTATGTACTCCATAATATCCTCCATTTGTCTCATGTTCGTCCTGTCGTTTAGGACTGGAAAAAAAAAAAAAAGGCGCAGCTTGAACCATCAGATAGGTGTCGTCCTATTCAGTGGCGGAGACAGGATTTTACGTGAGGAGGGGCCTCACATAAATGTCAAAAATATAAAACAAATGGATTGATAAGAGAGTAGAATACATGCTTGAATTGTCAGCTAATTAAATTTTTTGAGACGTTAAATGCTTTTTTCATGTTGAAATTAATAAGTCAATATAGAGAGTGATTAATAAAAAAATTAGGGAGAATTTAGAGAACAAAATATATGAAATTTTATAAATTTAGTAAAACATTAGAGAGAACATAGAGATTTATAAACCTTAATATTGTTGTGGGTTGGAATTTGGAGGAGAAATATATGAAATTTCACGAAGGAGAGGAGGAAAACTCAAAATTTATTATTCTTCGGTTGGACAATATGAAAGAATATTTTTTTATAAAACTAAATCAGATTTTACATTTTAATTTTTAGAGTTGATTTGTTTATAAAATAAGATGTTAAATTTAGTTTTAAGATGAGTGCAATTGGAATTGAAAAGATAAAGAGACCTCTTACTTTAATTATTGGTGAATAGAATTTAAGAATTTTGTGTAAACTAAAAATAAAATATTACATTTACCAAAAAATTAAAATTATAATACAAATTATTTAGAAAGGATGACAAAGTGAGGGTAGGCCTATGCCTATCCAAGGCTAATGGTGGCTCCGCCACTGGTCCTATTAATTTTCTCTTCAACAAACGTTTGGATATTAACAAAATCTTGTGCACCACCCACAACAACAGAGTCACTATAAATTACTCTTAAGTCATTTAATAGGGTTAGTTATTTTTAATTATCAAACTCGCTATAAAATAAATACATATAATTAAATGTAAATTAAAATTTTTAATTATCAAACTCGCTATAAAATAAATACATATAATTAAATGTAAATTAAATTTAAGATTTCTTTCAACTAAGTTGAGACAAATACTAGTACTTGGTAGATGAAAGGCTTACTAGGTGATAAGGTTTTAAAAGGCGCTAGTCGGGCAGAAGATAGGGGCGCCTAGCTTGCACCTAGCCATTTTTTTTTTAATTTTAATTAAATTTATTATATGACGTATAGATAAATGTTTACTTATATCTGAAGAAAAAAAAAAGAATAACTTGACATAAGTCCAATTTTGTGAGCCATAACTAGAAAAAGCCCTTTTGTGTTTTTGTTGAGACAAGTCCGATGATTGGGATTACATGTTAGCTTATTTTTATTTCCATACCAAATATACCCTAAATTATAAATTGTAGTAAATCTGTATATACACATAACCCCTTAATTATAGGATTAGTTGTTTTATAATATTTACTGTCATTGATTATTTGTTGATGAACTAATCCCTTAATTATAGGATTTGAACCCTTTTAACAATCTGAACTCTCCCGTAGGATTTGAACTACTACTTCTTTCCACACAAATTCCAACAGCTTGAACAGCATATATCGGTGGTTGAACCGTTGAGGGCGAACATTGAAGAAAAGATCAAGGGCTTACATTTGAAGTGGCCGGGAGAGATTATGATTGCATGCAATCAATAATATCAATTCACAATAGGCATGTTGAAGAAGAAACATGGTGCTTGCAATGGAGAGAAGTTACATGCATTAGCCAATCTATTGTTCATCTTTCTCCTTCTTTTTTGTTTTAAAACTCTTTTTATCTAAGATTTCTCTTCCTTATGTTTTTCTCATCAATATCATTGTTTTCTTATGAAAATCATCTTGATTCTATGAAATTCGTTGGTGTCTATTTACCTATTTCACATGTTTTTTTCTTATTGTACCTCTATATCATTTTTTTTACAGGAAAAATTTGATGTAAGTCTAATTTATTAAAATAAGAACTTAAATTTAATTATTTTATTACATCAATAATTATCTCTTCAATGAGAAAATTATTATAAAAATCAAATTTCTTACTAATTATCTCTTTAATTATTTATTTTTAGTTCTTCTTCCTTTTTAAAACCCCATATTTTAATTTTATTATCAACCTATATCTTATTTTTAGGGAAAAGTTTTGAAATGTCATATGAACTTGTTCATATTTTTCAATTTGTCATATAAACTAAAATTTTAAGCAATTTGTCATACCAACTTTACAAAATCATTAATTTGTCATCTTACTCTAACTCAGTTAAGTTTTCCATCCATAAGTCAAGCAGTTGACTTGTATTCGAGGTTATATAGGTCATTTTAACATCTTTTCACAAGTTTTTTACTTTTCCTTAGTACAAGCACTCAAAATTTTTACTTTTCTTTAGCGCATATGCATCTACAACTCATTTATGACACAAAACGTCAACCTATTTCTCATTTATAGAGCTATGAAATTATGTCTTCGTGACATGCTAAAATGCAAACTTCCACTAGTGTATCATTACATATTTGGAATAACCAGAAGAGAGTGCATTGCATGCTCATTTCATTACTATCATATCAAAAATATTGTTCCATTGCTTGAGAAACTGTATAGTTTTTTGGTCAAAAACAACTTAATAAATAGGAAGTAAGGTATTAAAATGATCGAAATAACCCTAAACACAAGTCATGTGCCTCGCACATGACTTATATTGGATGGAAAACTTAACCAAGTTAGGAAGAGATGACAAATTACTGATTTCAAAAAGTTGATATGACAAATTGCTTAAAATTTTAGTACCTATATCACAAATTAATGTGTCTTGCTTGTAGGTATATTACATTTTTTTATTTGGTTAGGTTTCATATCTCGCTTATAATTATAAGTTGCAAATACATTTATATATTTGCAACTAATTTATGTTAGTATATTAGAAGATTTTAATTAATTTTTTAATAAAATATAAAATGAGTATAAAAGAAATAAAACATGTAATTAGATAATTGAACGCACTCCTAAAACAATTATGTTTCTAGACCTGGATCTAAAAGCCCTTTTGTATATTCTACGTATATCACAAATTAATTATATTAATCTACCTATGTCACAAGTTTATCCGTCTTTATTCCATAAGTTTGTGTTCATAGTTTGCCTATAATACGGATTGATATAAAAAAATTTAATCTACCTCTATCACGGATTAATTGTGTACATCACAAGTACTTATATCACAATACTTCTTCATTGTTGATAAAAACGTATTATATTTGTTTGCTTATGAGTTTAAAATGTTTTTTAATTTAAACTTAACTTACATGCTATAGTTTTAAACTAAAACATGCATTTAAAAAAATGTTTTTTGGGATATATAGCAGTGGATAAAAAGCATTTGAAAGATTCAATTTTTGAAATTCCAAGATTGAGTAAATGATGCATAAATTAAACAATTTAAATATATTTTTACTTTTACTATAAAGGGGAAGACAGGTAAAAGAAATAAGGGCATCCCAAGTCCAAAAATTTCACCCACTTTCCGATCAAGTCCAGTTTCATTTGATATGTTAATTCGTTAAATTTGAATTTTACAATGGCATAATCTACTTTCTAATATAAAAAATTCAAAAATCATATACAACAAATATGATAAATTGTTGCAATCATATTTAGAATAGGAATATAATTGTATAAATACTAGTAGATATGGGAATGTATCTTATATTTTTATTAGGAGTAGATTACCTATTAAATGTTGTAATCCTAAGGGGAAATATTTTTACCTATCCTACTACTATAAATAAAGGCACAATGGGGTGAATCAAACACACCTCACAATTAAATCACTATCTCTTCTCTCTTAGTGTTGTCGGCCCCCCTCTCTCTCTAAACCCTAAGATAGTTCAATCAAATAGGCCTACAATACGTTATCAGCACACTTGACAGAAGCTGAGGAATTGACGCATCATAGGAAAAGGCTATCTTCTACAAAATTCAAAGGCTTATATTTGTTTTCTGCTAATCAGGTACGCTTAAAATAAAAAAAGATATTTGAAATGTCCACGAAGCATAAAAACATTCCCTATGATGCATGAAACCCCTTATGTTTTTATTTTCCTTACGATATATATATATATTGTATATGTTTAAATATTTGTCAAAATATATTTGTTTCATTCATCGCACAATTAAATTGTTATGTGAAATATGTGAGTCAAATTACCAAATAAAATTAGAAGCATATTTAGGGTTTCCTAAACCCTAGGGGATTTCGAAAAACAAAAGAGAAACAAAAGGGGAAAATTGCACACCACCATGGCACCTTGTTGTCAACTAGGTCGTGTGCCTTGTTTGGGTTTTCTCACCACTGGCCTACAGCCCTGCCCACGCCAACACCCATAAGCCTTTTATGCTTGCATAGGCCTCGTTGTTGCCTCGGCCTCACAGCCACTCCCATCAGCCCATTTAGCTGGGTTCTTTTTCTCACAGCCTGCGTCAGCCAGCCCAGGGGGTTGGGCTTTGTCACTCACGCACAGCCTTGCAGCCCAGTTTTACTAGGCCTGTCCGTGCCTAACCCCTCTAGTCCAACACGCCAGCCTTCAAGGCTGAGCTTGCACCCTTAACCCATGGCATGCAGCCCACTCCTAAGGCCTTTAAGACCTTGTCTGCTCATGGCACCCAGCCCAAATATTTTTGGGGCTATATTTTCAATCCGATAATATTATTTTCATATTATTTTGCTTGTACAATCGACCTTGTATGGCCCGATTTATTGAATTAATTAAAAATAACATGCAGTTCATTAATCTAATAATGAATCCAAAATTATTGACCTGAATATCACTTTTGGACATTAACGATTCAATAATTTATTTTTATACTTTGAATCGTGATATACTTTCATAGTAATGAAACTCTCACACTGGAGTTTCCCGAAGAACCTCAAATCCACTATATTTAAATTAGTATATTACATTATGTGTTTCTTGCTTGTAGTTTCAAATTTAGTGCCTTTGAAACCCGAAGTTTTCATTTAAAACAATACCACATGAAACCTGCAGTTTTCATGCTTAAATTAAACCAATACATGTCTATAAAACTTGTATGTTCTATGATATATGTCTATGGCTTACCATATGACTAATCACGTTTTTTTCTCTCCGTTTTAAGGACATGTCAAAGTTGAACAAGCTCAATTTTTTCGCTCTACAAGTCTTTAGAAGAAACTATCTGAAGTGGGTTCAAGACGTGAAGCTTCATCTGACTGCAAAGGGTATTAGAGCCACCATCGAGGTACCCGACGCCAACAAACCTATTTACGAAGCTCAGAAGGCTAATGCAATGATCTTCATTCGAAGACACATTCATGATGCATTGCAGATCGAGTACCTTGCTGAGGATGACCCACGCACCTCTGGCTCGCTCTGGCCGACCTTTTCGATCAACAGAAAGACATATACTTGCCTAAAGCAAGACACGACTGGCAGCATCTTTGCTTCAAGACTTTAAGTTCATGAATGAATACAACTCTGAGGTTTGTAGAATCCGTTCATTGTTGAAAATCTACAAAATGGAACTAACCGAATTAGATCTTCTAGATAAGACCTATTCGACTTTCCATGCCACCAATATTGTCCTGCAACAACAATATAGGGCACATAAATTCACCAAGTTTTTGGATTTGATCTCTGTTTTACTTCTCGCTGAAAAACAAAACCAACTTTTGATGAAGCATCATCAAGCTCAACTTACTAGCTTGAAGCCGCGCTTGAAGTGCATGCAACCAATTTTAGCAGCCATAAGCAACGAAAGAATTGTCGTGACCATGGCAATGGGTGGCAAGCCCCACCACAGGCCCAAGGTCAATAGAGTGTCGTACCTAAGGGAGGAAATATGACCCAGCAGCGTCCACCACTCGTCGCTAAGGCCCCAAACTTCAAGAACAAGGGCAAAGCTCTCGTTCAGCTTGCTTCTATTAAATTGGACATGTGATACTAATGTGGATCAAGGGATCATTAGTCATACATATACCGAGCTTCTCTTGAGGCTATTGCCAAGTATCATTCCAGTCGTGAGTCTAACTTTGCACATGTGGATCATCTGGAAAATGCTACTACATCAATGGAGATATCAAATTTTCAGAACATGTCAGCTCTTATGGATGAATAAATTAGACATGCTTTTAGAGTGTTTACCCCTAGTGGCCGAACCCACTAGGAATGGCCGGCCCTTACCCCCTATTTTTCTAGGTTTATGGTTTAATTTTGAACAATTTTTCTAAGTATTTGGAATAATTTGTTTGGTTTTGGTTTGTTTTGAATTATGGATTGTTATTTGAATGGATATTATTTTCTCGAATTGCTTAATTGAATGAATGGACTTATTTTTATGCATGTGACTAATTCAATCAATTTATTTCTAGGTATGTCTAGTGGGGAAGTTATTTGTCTGGCAGATAGTGCAACTCACACCATATTGTGTGAACAACACTATTTTACTAACTTAATACCCAAGAAAGCTCATTTGACAATTCTCTCAAGCTAATCCAACCCGATTGAGGCACTATATTCTCCACGTTCCAGAAAAACGTTGCTGAGTTTTATAGATATTTGAGATAATCAAAATCATATTAAAACCACTGAAGATAATGGTTTTGAATTTCTTTGCATCACTTCTTACCAATATGGCTAAAAGCGTATTCACAAGAAGTTGGAACGTCTGCCGAATGGGTTGTACATCACAACCATTCACAACATAGAAGCTCACAGTGTAGCCGGCCTTATGCCTGAGTTCTAGGACATTTTGTTGCTTTGGCATGACCATTTGGGACATCCTAGACGTGACATGATGCGCTATATCCTCAAATTTTCACACGAGCATAAGTTACATCCCTATGTTGGACTCCTGCCATGCAAAGCGTGTTCCTTAGAGAAGTTGAATACTCAACCCTCATATACAAAGATTATTCACGACGCCCTAAATTTCTTCAGAGGATTCAAGGGGACATTTGTGGACCTATCCAACCAACATGCAGACCATTTAGATATCTTATGGTGTTGGTTGATGCATCGACACGATGGTCACATGTTTGCCTATTGTCCACGCGCAACGCCGTGTTTGCTAAACTTCTAGCTCAAATCATTCAGCTAAGGGCTCACCACCATGATTATCTGATTAAGTTGATTCGACTGGATAACGATGGAGAGTTTACATCATAAACTTTTGACAATTATTGCATGTCAGTAGGGATAGATGTGGAACATCATGTACCTCATATTCACACCCAAAACGGCCTAGAAGAAGCTTTCATAAAGCGCCTTCAATTGATAGCTTGGACTTTGGTTATGAGAACCAAACTACCGGTCAATGGCGAAGCCAGGAATGGTTGGGGAAATGGGCCAAACTTATAGAGTGCAAAGTTCAAAAAAATGGCAACAACCAAATCTTTTTATATAGTAATGTCTTCCATAATTTATCAATACAAACAAATTACAATTGTTTCCTACAAGATTTCATGTCATGAAAACGTCACATAATAGGCTCATTATCAATAAAAGCAAATATATTTGTATCAATGTAAACAATCATGTTATCAATCAACCATTGCTCCATTAGCAACTATATAATGGGAAAAAAAATCGTAAACACTTAATCGTAGAGTAGACTATACTAATATAACTAATAATTGGTCAAACCAACAATTCAATTAATCAATATGAATAATTGTATACATTAGTCAATAATTCAATTAATTAGTCAATAACTAAGGCTTCAATTTTTATCCCAAACAATAATTTCATTCATCATTAATCATAGAATTCATTTCAATAATCAATATCCAATAACCATATTAGGGTATTACTCTATAATTCTATACCAATTAAACAAAATTCGTATTAAATAATCAATTAGGGTTTGAAATAATAAAAATTTACCTAAATTTGGGAAGGATGAGGGATTTGCGTGTTTGGTAAATCAGGGGGATGTGGATTGAAGAAGAACGGGTAGTGACTGGTTTCCCCACAATACTTTAATTTTTTTTTTTTAACGGAGAAGTAAAACGGCAGTGCTTACTTAAATAATTTTTTTTTATGTATAAAAATAAACCCTACGCGTAAGGGGAGCTGCGCAGCAGAACCACCATTCTAGATATCCAGTTTCTGGCCAAACCAAAGGAGCTTAGGACTCGCTACTGGCCTTGTTTTTCGGCAAGTGGAGGGGCGGATGCCCCCCTTCGCCCCTATCTAGCTTCGCCACTGCTCCAAGTATATGCCTAAGGCTATGCAATATTGCACACAGCTATGTTGGTTCACCTGAGGCCTACCGCTACTCAACCACATTCACCGTTATAGTTGGTCACTAGATATGATTTTGACATCTCGCATTTACGAGTGTTTAGCTGTGTCATTTATGTGCCAATAGCACCGCCACTGCGTACCAAAATGAGTCCTCAGAGAAAAATGGGAATCTATGTCGGTTATGATTCGCCATCAATTGTTCGCTACTTAGATTGATAGGAGATCTCTTTACTGCATATTTTGCAAGATTGTCACTTTGATAAGACAGTCTTTCTGTTGTCAGGGGGAGATAAGCATGCTGACATTCCTGTAGAATGCCGCGAATTGTCGTGGTATGCTTGCACTATGTCTCATTTAGATCCCCGCACTGCCCAGTTTGAAACTGAGGTACGACGAATTATAAATCTTCATAACATTGCTCAAAGCATGTCGGATGCTTTTAATGATCTAGCAAAGGTGACAAGATTACATATACCCGTTGTAAACACACTTGTAATGATAAATATACCCCGCGTACGTCAACAATCCACTTAGGAAGGCCGTACCATCCCCGAAGGTGGGGAGGCCACACCTTCCACGTGGCAAGGTATATTGGCTGCTAGCTAATCATCTGCTCCGACCCTGAAACGTGGTAAACCTCTTGGTTCAAAGGATTCACAACACCGGAAGAGGAAAATGGCACCAATTAGTGACCCTAGTTTGAATCCGACCATCGCTCACTCAACCATTCCAACACATGAGGTTATTCTAAATTACGGTGATGTTTCAGACGAAACATGTCGGCCTCTCAAGAATCGCGAGATTTCGGTCCACTATGCAGTATTGGATGAGGTTTAAAATAAGAATGAGATGATCGTCGACCATGCATTTGCATGCTCAGTAGCTACTTAGCGATGACATTGAAACACGTTCCGTCAAAGAATGCTGACGTAGAACCGATTGGTTAAACTGGAAACAAGCAATCCAAGTCGAACTCGATTCGCTTGCAAAAAGTAAAGTGTTTGGACCTATCATTCCTACACCACCACGCGTGAAGCCCGTTGGCTATAAGTGGGTTTTCGTGATGAAGCGTAATGAGAAGAATGAAATAGTACGATACAAAGCACACCTCGTAGAGCAAGGCTTCTCTCAACTCTCTAGGATTGATTACAAGGAGACATATTCCCCCATAATGGATGTTATAACGTTCCGTTACCTAATTAGTTTGGTAGTTTCTAAAAACTAAATATGCAGCTTATGAACGTGGTAATCGCGTTTCTCTATAGGGATCTAGATACGGAAATATATATGAAAGTTCCAAAAGGACTTCCATTAACTGGTTCAAATAGTTCTAGATCATGGAACACTCACTCAATTAGGTTGAGGAAGTCACTCTACGAATTGAAACAATCTGGGTGGTTCAAATGGTTCTAAATCATGGATCACTCTCTCAATTAGGTTGAGGAGGTCACTCTATGAATTGAAACAATCTGGGTGGATGTGGTATAACCGTATGAGTGAACATTTGATAAGTTTGGGTTACGTGAACAACGAATTATGCTCATGCGTGTTCATAAAGAAGTCACATTCTGGATTTACAATTGTTGTAGTTTATGTCGATGACGTGAACCTCATCGAGACTCCCACAAAGCTTGAGGAAATTGCTACACACTTGAAATCAGAATTTGATATGAATGATCTTGGGAAAACTCAATACTTTTTCGACTTGGAGATCGAACATTGTTCGGATGGAATCCTAATACATCAATCGAACTACACCCAAAAGGTGTTGCGACATTTTAATGAGGATAAAGCGAAGCCTTCCAGTACATTTATGGTTCTTCTGACTCTAGATGCTAAACGATATCCCTTCCATCCAAAGGATGATGAGGAAGAGATTTTAGAACCTAAAGTTCCTTACCTAAGTGCAATTGAGGTTTTATTGTACTTGGCTCAATGCATTAAACCTGACATTTCCTTTGCTGTTAATCTTTTGGCAAGATACAACAATGCGCCCACACACAGGCACTGGAATGGTGTTAAAGACATTTTTTGATACCTCAAGGGTACAACGAATTTGGGCTTGTTCTATACCCGCGAATCTCCGAATGTTGCCGCCCCCTTATGGTCCCTGGATTGATTCTCGCCTTATTGGCTACGCAGATGCTGGATATCTGTCTAACCCACATAGAGCATGTTCTCAAATGGGTTATGTCTTTACTGTTGGAGACTATGTTATATCTTGGAGGTCTACCAAGCAAACACTAGTTGCGACTTTGTCGAACCATGCTGAGGTTCTCGCCCTGCATGAAGTATCGTGTGAATGCTTTTGGCTGAAAGAAGTTATGGAACATATTCAAAGCACTAGTGGTCTTACATCAATCTTTGACCTTCCTATGATGATCTTTGAAGACAATGCAGCATGTATCGAGTAGTTAAAGAAGGGATACATCAAGGGAGACAACACCAAGCACATAACGCCGAAGTTCTTTTACTCACACCAGCAGCAGTAGCATCAAAACATTGAAGTCAAGCAAATCTGTTCCCAAGACAACCTGGTCGATCTCTTCACTAAGTCATTGCCCAAGTCTACTTTTTAGAAGCTCATTCAAGGAATCGGTATGCATAAATTATCTGAGTTGAATCGCTTATAGTTCTCTTATTTAAAAGTTATGTATAACTCAGGGGGTATCTAGAAGCATACTCACATGATCTTAATGTACTCTTTTTCCTACGATTAGGAGCATTTTTCCCTTGGGTTTTTCCTACCTAACGAGGTTTTAATGAGGCATCCATCCTGGGATGATCATGCACTGTTGTGTTCACTACTTTCATCCTATTTAATGTTTGTTTTGGACATTATGCGTACTTCTCACTTTTCTCCTTAGTCTATGAGTTGTTCCTCATGCCTTGAGTTTTACCATAACGAGGTTTTGTAAGTTTTACTACAAATGCATACTTTATTAAATTTGAGACTCGCAATCACCCGTTGTGCCGATGACTTCATCAATTATTCTAACTTATATGCTGAAGATCTGATGGAATGGTTTGTTGAGTATTTACATACTCAAAGAGGAGTATTGTAGTCATATTTAGAATAGGAATGTAATTGTGTAAATCCTAGTAGATATGAGAATGTATCTTATATTCCTATTAGGAGTAGATTACCTATTAAATGTTGTAATACTAAAAGAAAAGGTTTTTACATATCCTACTACTATAAATAAAGGCACAATTGAGTGAATCAAACACATCTCACAATTAAATCGCTCTCTCTTCTCTCTTAATGTTGCCGGCCCCCTCTCTCTAAATCTTAAGACCGTTCAATTAAATAGGTCTACAACATAAATTTATAATAAAAAACATTGTGAGAGAGATAATAAAAATAAAAATAAAAAGTGAAAAACCTGTGATGTAGATAATAAAATTAGGGGTGTGCTATCCATACACTCCTTTTTACTTCTTACACACCTCTATTACTTTCTGTCCGTTAGATCTTCTTCAATTCATCCGATCCGACGGCCAAAATCTAAAAATGTGTGAGAGAAGTAAAAATGGGTGTGTGGATATCACACCCCTAAAATTAATAATAAAGGTATATAAAAAAACAAAACTGAAGCAGCAGATTAATTAAAGTAGAGCAGCAGTTTGGCGACTATGACTGCAGGGGATGGAGGGTTTTTTCCTTCGATTGGGGGTTTAGGATTGACTTTTTCTTAACATGATGATTTGGGATTTTATTTATATGAAATCAACCTTACCAATAGGCCCTTTTATGTTTCTATAGGTATAATATACAGTCTGTTTGGAAATTGAAATGATATGTTTTTAATGTGCAGGTTATAAATGGTCGGATGCTCGTGCTCTATCTTCTTCGAATTCAGAAAGAAAGTGAAGAACAATCTAACCCAAAAAAAAAGAAGTAAAATAAGAAGAAAAAATTCCTTAAAAAGGAATCAATTAAGACAAAATCAATTTAAATTACAAGGGCAAAATGGGAGGAAACATAATAAATAATTTTAAAATTCCGAGTTGGAATGGACCTATTTCAACAATTAAAATAATTGGACTATTCCTAGTATTTGTTTCACAAAATTGGAGTTAAATCAAATTAAAACCAAGAAATAATTAACTGGAAGCAAAATGAAACAATACTCACTCAGAAAGCAGTTGAATTTTTTGGACCTGGATTGAAGTATCCCTAACAAAATACACAATTGTATTGAGATACAAAAATTACAAAATAGTTAGAAATATAAATTTTAAAATACTAAAGAACAAGGGAATAATTACACAGTGAATTTCCATCCAAGTATCCAGCATATGTCTTACTATTTGTTGGAAAAGTTAATAGTCACAACTTAGGCAAATGGCCGCATATGACTTTTTTTATTTTTCAAACGTTTAGAGATTAATCGTAATGGTGATCAAATGTCCAAAGCCTAAGCCCGAGGCTTTTTAGAACACGGATTATTTGATGCAACACTAAAGGGAAAAAGGAAAAAAGAAATGCATAGAAGCTGAGCTCACAACTTACCTTGTCGATTTCTCCACATCAAAAGTTACTTTGCGCTTAGCCATCACTCAGGACCGGTGGCTTTATAGCAGTGATACCCTAGGTGGTTTGCTTGCCCTTTTACGACGCCTTCGGCATGACAAAAAGAGAGAGGGGGAGGAGAGGGGGAGATTAGCAACGGATGATCACGAGATCCAAAAATGAAGACTCTTCTCTTTTCTCTGCCATATATATATTAAGGCAAGATGTGATATCCAAAAATGAAGACTTTTCTCTGCAGTGGGTCTTCTATGTTTCTAACCCAACTCAACGTGGATATTCAATTCTGTTTTATCTGTCAATAATTTAAAGAAATAGGTCACGGTCAACAAAGAACGACACTAATTTCTTTCATCAACCATCGTACCAATTTACCGACATGATCCACACAATTATTGTTATCTGACTTGCAGTTTACTACGTCTAAACAGCTCGACATGATTTTTTCCATAAATGACTACAGTACCATTGCAACCACACAACGTCGGACAATCAACTCGCTAGAGTCCCACAATGAGCCAATTGATTTTTCATTTTTTTTTTTAACTAATTTAAATGGTCATGCATGTTAGTTGACTGAGAATGGGACACCAGTTTGTCTTTCATAATTATTAATTGGGTAAATTACAACATATCTCTTTATATTTGTGTTCTATTACAACCTCATACAATATTTTTAAAATATTTTACTTTCATACCTCAAGTACTATTTTATTTCAATTTCATACATCCGTTATATTTTTCATCTATTGATCCGTTAAGTGCTAACATGACTGCCAATTGTGCGCTACGTGGCAATTCCTTTCTTCTTCTTCTTCTTCTTTCTTCTTTCTTCTTTCTTCCAAATCTGGTCGCTGGGCTTTTTTTCCTTTTTTTTTGTAAAAATTCAGGTTTTTTAAAAAAAAAAATTAAAAAATTAATTTTTTGTCATGTGGCACACAGTTGGCAGTCACGTCAACACTTAACGGATCAATGGATGAAAAATGTAACGGATGTATGAAATTGAAATAAAATAATACTTAAGATATGAAAGTGAAATGTTTTAAAGATGTTGTATGTGGTTGTAATAGACCTTAAACCTGAGGGGATGTGATGTAATTTTCACAGACATCAAGTCTTCAATAGGATGGGTGAAAAAGAAGGCAGAGACACGAATTTGTTGGCTCGTTTGGTAGGTTAGATGAGATTGAGTCTTAAAGATAAGATTGGATTGGTAGAGATTAAAACAAGACTTGTAACATATGTATAGAGATAAGTTAGATAATCCACTTTATTGTGAATTCATAACATATCATGTTCTGTCTTATTAATCTCATATTTTAATACAACAAATAAGAAACTAGAATCAAGTTTAGTTCATCACAATCTTTTACAACCAGCCCACCAAACAAATCGTATTAGTGTTCATCCTTCACCGAATTTTAGTATCTCTCACTTTCTAAAATCAATTGCTGATATCAATGTCATATGGTGAAAGCATGAAAATGAAAAGTGATGTGATCAAAGCACGAAAAAGATGCTTTCACACTGTTGAGAATTAGAAAAAAGGGGTTAGATAGTACGTAGCTGTAATGCAACTCACAATCAATTGGTGATAGCTTTCACACTGTTGATGTAAATCTCACGTCAGAAAAATGCGTCATCATCCGTAGGTTTAATCGGGTTGAGATTTAATGGGCTTATTTGGGCCAAATCAAGTTTCGAGCCTTGGTTTCAAACTTAAGACCCAAGGCCTATCCTACCCAACAACATGTCGTGCCTAAACCTTCCCCTTACCCATCCCCAACAAGACTGTAATTGGGTAGGGACCACGTGCGCAGAAAAATTTATTCCATGTAGTAAATGATGTTTATTTATATAAAACTAACCTTTATGCAAGCATTCACGCATATACAGAAGATATTTTTTGAATCACATCATGCTACGCGCAATTTACATATTTTAAATGTATTTATACGTGTAAATTAAAAAAAAAAAAGTCAAATATTTAAAGTAAATAAATAATCTTAAATCATGCTAGAAGAAACCCTCGTAAACCAATTAAAGCACTTAAATCCACATAATAAAATTGGTCCACATAATAAAATCGGTCTCTATAAAATTTATATTAAGAATAGAGAAAATAATATTTAATAAACAACTGATTGAATCACATTATTGTTAGCCCATTATGGCTAAACCCACCCCATCCCTTAGTGTAGATAATATCATTTGTTAAATAAAAAAAATCATTTGACAACTAATTTAATCACATTATTATCCGCGTGTAAAAAACTTTTTTTATAACTGATATGAAATGCCTCTTAAGATGTTTTGAACGCGTTAAAAAATAGAGAAAATAATATTGAATGATCAATCACATTATTGCTAGCCTATTATGAGGTACTAATTAAAAAAAAGTGTATAAAAAATTTAATTATTAAAAAAAACACTGTTAAAATGACAAAAATACCCCTGCCTTATTTGATGCATTATTTTGGGATGCCTTTGAAGTTTTTTTGTCTTGGGGGCAATTTTTGTCCAAATATTTTTGTTGAAGTACTAATTAAAGCAGCTAAATCCCCATAATAAAATCAGTCTCTATATAATTTACATTAAGAATATATAAAATAATATTCAATAAACAACTAATTAAATCACATTATTGCTAGTTCATTGTGAGGCTAAGTCCACCTCCGTCCCCCTTAGTGTAGATAATATCGTTTGTTTAGAAGAAAAAAAAACGATCAATTGACAATTAATTTAACCATATTATTATCTGCTTGCAAAAGATCATTTTTATAACTGGCATTGCATGTGAATCACGGCGTGCTACGCGCAACTTATACATTTTAAATGTATTTATATGCTTAAATTGACAAAAGGAAAGTCAAATATTTGAAGTAAATGAATAATCTTATATCATGTTAGAAGAAACCCCTCAGAAACCAACTAAAACAGCTGAATCCACATAATAAAATTGGTCTCTATAAAATTTACACTAAGAATAGAGAAAATATTATTTAATAAACAACTTATTGAATCATATTATTGCTAGCCCATTGTGAGGCTAAGTCTGCTCCTTCTTAGAGTAGATAATATCATTTATTAAAAAAATCATTTGACAACTAATTTAATCATATTATTATCCGCGTGCGAAAGACTTTTTTTATAATCCGCATTACACGCCTCTTAAGATGTTCTGAACGCATTTAAAAATAAAGAAAATAATATTAAATGATGAATCACATTATTGGTAGCCTATTGTGAGGTACTAATTAAAAAAAGTGTACAAAAAATTAACTATTAAAAAAAGACTGTTTAAAATGATAAAAATGCTCCTGCCTTATTTGATGCATTATTATGGGATGCCTTTGAAGTTTTTGTCTTAGGGCATTTGTTGTCCAAATATTTTTGTTGAAGTACCAATTAAAGCAGCTGAATCCACATAATAAAAGCGGTCTCTATATAATTTACCTTAAGAATAGAGAAAATAATATTTAATAAACAACTGATTGAATCACATTATTGCTAGCCCAATGTGAGGCTAAGCCCACTCTCATCTCTCATAGTGTAAATAATATCGTTTGTTAATAAAACAATCATTTGACAATTAATTTAATCATATTATTATCCGCATGCGAAAAAACCTTTTTTATAACTGCCATTACACACGAATCACAGTGTGCACGCATGACTTACATGTTTTAAAAGTATTTATATGCGTCAATTGACAAAGGGAAAGTCAAATATTTGAAGTAAATGAATAATCTTAGATCATGCTAGAAGAAACTCTTCATAAACCAATTAAAGCAGTTGACTCCACATAATAAAATTGGTCTCTATAGAATTTACATTAAGAATAGAGAAAATAATATTTAATAAATAACTTATTAAATCACATTATTGCTAACTCATTGTGAGGCTAAGCCCACCCTCATCCCCTTAGTGTAGATAATATCGTTTGTTAAAAGAAAAGCAAAACATCATCACTAACACAATTCCCATCTCCATAAGAAAAAAGAAGAACACCCATAAAAAAAATTATAAGCACATTAACAAAGTGCTATACATGGGTACAGAAGTATAAGTGCATAAGCATATGTACAGAAGTATAAGTGCACAAGCATATGTACGGAAGTATAAGTTCATAAGCATAGGTTCAGAAGTATAAGTGACACACCCCAACCTAAATCAAGATGTGTTGGCCGTCACGTGAGCGTGACGTAACCATGTGCACACTGCAGAAGCAAGATTAATAAAGAGAAATACGAACAAATTAAAACCAAGCAACTAGCAGTCCTAACTAAGATAACGTGCTAGTGCGAGAATTAAGTGTGAAATACACAACCATAGCATAAGTAGCCTAAGTGCAGTCCAACAGGCAAGTATTAATTATACAACACCCAAAGGTGATCGTACATTTGTGAAATCTGTCAGAACCTCCGGATATCCTGGTAAGCCACCAATGAAAACTCTCACCTAAAACCTAGATGGGCGCAAAAAAGAAAGTGTGAGTGGGCAAAAACAAAGCTTTTCAAAATCATTTCATTTCTCAAAAGTTCTAACCCTCGCCGTAAAACCTGTATAATTTCCCAGAAAATAAAACATATACTCATATATCTCAAAATCATGCTTAGCAATAGTGATAATCAATGTATACCAGAAGTATGCGATGCCAAAGTATCTGAACGAAATGTCATAAGTAACTCAATGAACAAATGTAAATACCAATATCAAATCAGCCCTCGGCTGAATATATAGCTCGTAATCAATATTAATCATATCAAACATTCCTACACACCAGTCGAAACCATCTATAGTGGTCTGTACAACAAGATTGGGTGTAAAATAAATATGCTTAAGTGCTACGATCATGTGAAGACTGTGCGAATAGTCGCGGGTCACATATGAGTCGGAACCACCTAAAGTGGTTTGTACGACAAGCATGTGCACCTGACTTGGATCCAAGGTAAGCATATAGTGCGGGATGTGAACATCACGTGAAAGACTGTGCCCTAACTCTAGGTGGGAGCACTAACACCGGGGTGCAGGTTTATGAGCTCTCAATTCATCACATCATAAAATCATAAATTCACATCATCCAATTATAACTCACCTGAGCGTCCACAACACCAATTCACATATATGCATCATATACCATACTAATAGTAAATTCATATGCATGGCATTTTAAACATACTTCCATTTAAAAGCGATTTCTGGGAAAAATAGTAAGTATATAGTTATATACGAAAAACCAAAAGCCCACTCACTGATAAGTCGAAAGATCTTAGCCCTTGATTCCTGGCGCTCGTCCTTAGGATAGATCTCACCTATATGCGAAATAACTAAATAAACGTTATTTAAAGCACATAACCAAAACTAGCTAATAACTTCTCATACATAGCTCAATTTTGGTATTTGAATATACCAACGTGATCTAAACAACCTCACGAACAACCAAAAATTTTTAAAATAATTTTTTCGACGCCTTATGCGCTGCTATGCGCGGGCAAGGGCACAGCCCTACGCGCCCCCACGCCCGGCCAACCGTAACGGAATCCCTAATTGCCGTTAAGAATATTCCGTTAAACTCTAATGGAAACCGTTAAAACTAACCTTATGGCGTTAGAATATTCCGTCAAACTTGACGGAATATTCGTCCTTCTTCTTCGACGAACCTCCAGTCACTATCGCCGGAAAGCTAGGAAAACTTCAAATCGTCATAACTCCTTCGTTTTTCAACCAAAACTCGTGAAATTTGTCTTAAAATGAAGCTTACAACAAGTAGAACACAATCTTACCAATTTCAAGCTCCAAAATCACGGAATCTCGCCTGAGAAGCCTCGATAATCCTGTCAAAACTTGAAACTCGCTGATCTAGACTTCCCGTCGTCCAAATCACTTCGTTTTTCTTCTCTGAGCTTCGTGAGGACGTTTTAAAGCTCACTATAACCTTAGAATGCTCTGAAACCTTCATATTTACTAATGCATGAATAGTACCTCAAATCAGAGGTTATGGTTTCTCGAGAAAATGAAGGTTTCATGTCCAGAAAATGGTATGGATGAACTCATGGTGATGAGATGAAGATGATGATGCTAAACACAAGCTCGATCCGTGAAGAAATGGGTTGGTTTGGAGTTGTCCATACGACTTGTACAGATAATGGATGAAATCCGAGAGAGAGAGAGAGAGAGAGAGAGAGAGAGAGAGAGAGAGAGAAGAGAGAGAAAGCACACGGGAGAGAGAAAGGGAGTGTGTGGTCCAAATTTGGTCACCAACCAACAGCCAAACAAAACGTCCAAGGGCATTTTAGTAATTTCACGCCAACGATATAATTAATTTGGGACGGGCTGTAAAAATAAGTGCATAAGCATAGGTACGGAAGTATAAGAACAAAAACACAGGTACATAATTATAAATGCATAGGCATAGGTACGAAAGTATAAGGGCATAAACATAGGTACACAATTTTGGTATGCAAACTTTACTCCATGTATCTTCATATAAGTACACAAATCATAGATTTTAAAATACGTACTTGTCAATCTCTATAGACAAAAAATTACCGTACGTGAATAAACATAATTCATAAGTAAAAAAAAATAGATTTGCAAACCTTAGTTGTTCCACAATGCAAGAAACATACGAATCATGAGAATATACAATTGAGAGCGATAAGAGATAATATAAAGGAGAAGTGTGTATATAAGTTGGACATATTGCTATTCATAAATGAGTCCTGATTCTGATTGTGCAACTCGTATAGACATTTAGTAAATTTTTTTTATTGATTTCAAAATAAACATGAAAGCTCAAAGGCCTAATAGTCAATATTTATTGGCTAAATCATAGGAAAATGGCGATTTAGGAACAAAAAAAATAATTCTATTAATTAATGAGTGCTGATAAACGCACCTCATTGTCTTATCTTCCCACCCCACTAGTTTATAAAAAATTTACTACCATTTTTAAACTTTGTAAAATTACATCAAAGGACCTGGAAAAATCTCGCCACCCACGCTCGCATCGTCAAGGAAGCCTATGCTGTCATGGCTCTCAAGCGCGTCCCCACTAACATTCGATCCCAGGGCTGCGTCGCCCAAATGTCAACCCCCAGAGAGGGAAAGAAAGAGAGAGATCGCAAACGACCACCACTGTAACATCCCACATCGCCCAGAGGAGTGATCCTTAAATGTATATTCCCATCCCTACCTAGCACGAGGCCTTTTGGGAGCTCATTGGCTTCGGGTTCCGTTGGAACTCCAAAGTTAAGCGAGAAGGGGGCTAGAGCAATCCCAGGATGGGTGACCTCCTGGGAAGTTGCTCGTGAGTTCCCAGAAACAAAACCGTGAGGGCGTGGTCGGGGCCCAAAGCAGACAATATCGTGTTACGGTGGTGGAGCGGGCCTGGGAGGTGGCTGCGCCCGGGCCGGGATGTGACAATTGGTATTAGAGCCTAACCCTGGTCGCGTGTGTGCCGACGAGGACGTCGGGCCCCTAAGGGGGGTGGATTGTAACATCCCACATCGCCCAGGGGAGTGATCCTTAAATGTATATTCCCATCCCTACCTAGCACGAGGCCTTTTGGGAGCTCACTTGCTTCGGGTTCCGTTGGAACTCCGAAGTTAAGCGAGAAGGGGGCTAGAGCAATCCCAGGATGGGTGACCTCCTGGGAAGTTGCTCGTGAGTTCCCAGAAACAAAACCGTGAGGGCGTGGTCGGGGCCCAAAGCGAACAATATCGTGCTACGGTGGTGGAGCGGGCCCGGGAGGTGGCTGCGCCCGGGCCGGGATGTGACAACCACCATTCAACTACCATCACCGTCAAACCCATAAGCTATCGGTCACTAACAACCCCAACACTTCGTTGGGTCCCTTCGTCAATCTCAAATTGCTCCAAGAAAATCGAGTTCTCGGACCCACCATCTGCCTCCACAATATTGACGACGACGGATGACGCTCTAGTTATTCCAGGTTGAGTCTCGCGCGCAACGGCCACATCTTAATATCGTTCCATGGTTTTTTATTGTTCCATTCAGATTTGTCATAAAGTTGGTATTAAGGGTTCGATAAACCTATCATCATTCGATTTGCATGCTGTAGATGTAGATGAAATTGCAAGGTGAGAGCTTCTCATGTCCAATGGCGACTGCATAGCTCAAGTCCTCTCTACTAACATCACCTATCACCTCCTTTACCAAGTAATGTTCTCTCTTTTGATTCATATCTTCACCATCCTTTTATAATTATAATCTGTTTATTAGAAATTCAAGCAATTTGGCATTTGGGCCAACATCACCTAGTTTCAAATCGAGACCATTCGACTGATGATGCAGTTGGGGTGAAAAAAAATGGATTTAGATATTTGAGGTTATTTTAGGAATAATTGGGGTTGATTAATAGGATTTTAGTTTTTTAATTTTTATGGTGGGTGAGATTATAATGTGGGGTGTATAAATAAGATAATTGGGTGGATCTAGTAGCACTCTAATTAATTGACTCTTCAACTCTTATATGGAAAATTGCTGGGTTGAATATAAAGTCAAATGATCAAAATTAAATATTTGATCTTACACTCGATTTTTTTTAAAATTGAATCTTGCAAAAAGATTTTAATCTAATTTTCTAAAAATTTAATCATGCTAACACTATCTTTTTAATTAAACCTATGATGTTAATGTTATGTTATGCATTTTTACCTTTTTGGTGACAAATTTCAAATCCCAACTTTAAAACATGTCGACAAAATCAAGCATCCGGAGAAAGTGTGAGAGAGAGCTGCATCCATCACATGCAAATGGGTCCAAGTCCTACACTACTATCGCTATGAGTCATCAAGCACTTTAACCACATCAAATGAAATTGATTTTTTGTTGCATTTTAGGTGTGTATAAACTAAGAATGGTTAGGGACAAATTTCATACGATACATTTTGAATTTATATTTTGGTGATGATAAATCATATGATGGCGAGAGAGGCTGAAATTCCTCTATTAGTCTTTCCGACTCCTGAAAGGATGAAATGCCATGATAAAGTCACCCGCCGGTCCCTTTTAAAAGAAAAAAAATAACTAAGAATGGTTAAGCAACTTGAAAGTATTAGCTCTTGGTAGATCAGTTGATTCTTTAAGAAGCACTTTATGAGTCATTTTTGTTGAAGTTTTGGGATTTTTAATAAAAATAATGTTCCAATTCTAACAAAAATCGCTTTAAAAAATCATTGTTATTATGAGCATAAGCGTTATTTAAACATTCTCAAGTCAAATTTTATCCTAAAAATTATATTGCAGATTTACTTATTTGACACGAAAAATAAATATTCTAATTTTCTGACTTTTAAAAAAAATATTTATTAGCATATATAACCCCGTATGAGTATTTCGATTCTTAAGACTTCGCCATGATTACTAATACATACATAATAAAAAAACATGTAACCACCACACTACCACCCTTTGACACAATAACTCAATCATCAACGAGTAATTGATCTCGCTCCCATTTATGTTCTTCCCAATTCTTATTTCTCTAATTTATGGCTTTTTTTTTCTCCTAAATAACCCTTAATAAAGAATAATGTTATTCATACCATGTTTTTATACCACATTTTCATACCACCTTAGGTAGCATTTGATGTGAACAGCCACATCATTTGAATTAATTAGATTTTTAAATTTAGTTCATTATTTAATAAACTAATAATTAAGAAAAACTAGTTAATTAAATAATGATTGTGGTATACGATGACTCTTTCTTCTTTCTTTTCTTGGGTTTTGCAAATTTTTTGAATGATATGGCTGTCCACATCAGATGCCACCTAAGTTGGTATAAAAATGTGATACAAAAACATAGTATGAATAACATTACTCCTTAATAAAAGGCAATAACTGTGGAAAACATGGAATAATTGCCAAAGATATATAAATGCTACGTGGACGAAGAGTCGTGACTGAATGTTGAATAAACAAGTCGGTCGGTCGGTCCACTAAATTTGGTAGATTTGAAGAGTTAAAGGAGCTTTGTATGAGCAAGTAGAAACTGTCACTGTTTCCCAACCGCTACGTCCGTGACCACACCTCCCTCTCCTCCATCGCGTGGCCTCTCCAGTCTCCAGTCTCCATCCATCCTCACTCAATTATTTGATTTATACGACTTTCTTTTCATTTTTTGGGTCAAATTAATGCCACTTTCATAAATAACCCAGCAAGAATCAGAGGATACATAATCCCATATCAAGAAAGAAAGACGAAAACTTCAATGGGACCATGCATGGAAAAAAAATTATGGGTGTCAGGAATACAAATTATGTAGTGTATTATGTTACGTACTGTAATAAAAATAAACGAAAAAATTGATAAGTTATACTAAGAAGTGTAAAAATAAGAAAACGGATTTCTAATTAAGTAAAATTATAACTTACCTAACGGTGTTCATGGCACATTAAAAATGGTCTGGGACGAAGAAGAAAGGAGCGGTATGATCGATCCAACGAAAGTACTGTACAATAATGTATTTAGTTTTATCCTCTGCATGTGTTTGGTCACATTCCATGGCCGACATTATATATTCACTCAATAAGTAAAAAAAAAAAGAAAAAAGAAAGGGGACACTCTCACCTTCTTCCACCTCTCTATGTCTACTCATTTTCTCTCTCTAACACCTTCCTTTCTTGGCTCTTTTATTTTCTTTGTCTGCACTCATTCCCCACACTACACCGCATCATTATCGGAGCCCAAATATCATCAGGGCACACAGGCTCGAAGCAATCTCTCTCTCAAGCAAGAGAGTCTCAACTTTCACAGGTACGCCTCCTCTCTTACTTCTTCAATGGAGTTTTTGATAAATTTCACAGGTACGCCTTGTATTCTACGAAAGAAAATGTGAAGGAATTGAAGTGCTCAAAAGAGGTAATGAAACAGAGAGGAGCCTCGGAATTAGAGGACGAGGATGATATTTATTCGGATGCACTTGAGACAATTTCCCCTACAAAGTCTTTCTCCTTGAACTGTAGTGCAAGTTGTCGGAGTCAATCTGACGGTGCAGATGCAAAGTCATCTATAGCCTCCGCTGTTGATCCACAAACCCGGGACTTCTTGATGAATCGATTCTTACCTGCAGCCAAGGCAATGGCTTTGGAGACACCTCATGCTGCAAAGAAGCTACATGCAGCTGCACCTGAACAGCCAAGACAAATCACGAGGGTAATCATTGAGGATACTAGGCCCTTAGCAAAGGAACAAGGGTCTCAAATGGAACTGCAACACGGACAATATGAAGAGGAAGAAGAAAGTGAAGGGGAAGATGACGAGTACGATCCCTCTGGCTCTGTTTAGGCAAAGGGTTGTGGGTTGTTTCCCCGTCTATGCTTGCGAAATTCTTTATGCCTCTTAGGTCCAATTCCAGGGATGAAAGTTAAGACCCGGGCTCTCACGTCTTCGTCCTCTGGGCCCCAGAGTCTGGGGTTGCAAGACCCGAAAAATCTGCTTATGGTCGGTCTCTTAGCCAACCACTCAACAAGGTTATTAAGAAACTATCACAGCTTTAGTTTCGTTCATTTGTTTTCCTATAACTAAATCATATAAATTACTGACATCTTGTATCGTTTTAATTAGCATGCTTGGGATGCTGCTTATAAGCGCAAATCAAACTGTGGAGTCCAATCAGGTGAATTGCTGAAGTTGGACAACAAGAAAGCTGCTTTTCCACTTAAATTGCATTATTGGATTCACCATTTCAGTCCCTATAGAGTTTCTATACGTGAGTACATATATCAAGTATCCGGAGAGTTCCTATACTTTGTCCTTAGTAGGGGCTCTATTAGAGATGCTTTGAGCATCAAGAATTGGGTGGTGTAGAGCACGAGAGATCGTTGAGCTTCATACATGGCGAATTTTTAAGTCAAATACGTGGGCATCAAGAATTGGATGATGTGGATTACGTGTGGCCGTGGGCTTCACAGTGGGTCAACATGACCGGATACTATGAAGAAGTTGATGTTCCACCATAAAACTAATTGACAATATAAGAAGTAACCAAATCTCTTATAAGCTCTTGCAAAGTTTTTTTTTATCACCGATATGTGACTCTTTTAAGCTTAACAATGAGGCCCAAGTCAGCGTTATGAGAAGTTAGATGTTCAATTCTGTTTTAACTGTTAAGATTTTAAAGAGTTAAGTCCCGCCCGCAACTAACGACACTAATCACTTTCATCAACTAGCATTTTACTGTCATGATTTTGTAAAAAAAAAATCTCAATATAATTAAAAGTGCAACTACAAGATATACGACAATCAATTTGCATTTTCCGATATGAGACTCTTACAATCCTTATGCCTTGCAAGTAGCACAAATTGTGTATTGATTTAACCACCACATAATATTCCCCTTTGTAACAAAAACCATAAAGAGTTCTAATTATCTCATTGCATACAGTTGACTTAGTAGTGAGACAAGGTCTTCTTTTCTTTTCTTTTTTCTTTTTTCTTTTAAAATTCTTAACTTTATTTGAGCGACTTCACGTCCTCAGCAGAATGGTTGAAAACGAAAGCAGAGACATGAAATCTGTTAGTGTTCATCCTTCATTGACATTTTAGTATCTCTCGCTTTCTACAATCTATTAGTGACATCAAAAGTCACACGATCAAAAGCATGAAAAATGTTTTAGAAAGAAAGTTAAAAAAGGGGTTAGGTAGTAGTTGTAATGCAAATCACAATCAATTGGTGATAGCTTTCTCACTGTTGAGAGTATAAATCTCACGTCAAAAAATATGAGTTTTTGTCTAAAGGCTTAATTGGGTCGAGCTTAAATAGATTTATCTTAACCAAATTAAGGTTCGGGCTTTGGTTTCAACCCTAAGATCGAAGCCCTGTGATACCCAGCAACATGTCGTGTCTAAACCTTCTCCTTACCCATTTCTAACATGTTCGAACATGACTAGGATTGGCTAGGGACAACAAGTGCAATGCATGGATGGTCAATTGGCATCTTTGAATACACAGTCATCATCATCACCAGCGCAAACACCATTATTCACTACCACAATTAAAACATATCCAATACTTAAATGGACACCATTTAGCTAAATGGTACCCAACACAAACGTAACCACTGTGAGAACCATTGCCCCATGTTAACCTGTTCTAAAAAATTACTTTGTCATTTAGTATTACGGTCTAGTAGTATTTATATTCACTTATAAGTGAGAGATCTTATGCTCGATTTTCACTAAAAACGAACTTGAACTGCAATATTACTAACTCATTATGAAGTTTAACCCACATTACAGCCCCTTAGTAAAAATAATATCTATTTTAGAAATTTTTTTTATTTTAAACAGTAAATTATATTTTATTTATGTAAACTTGTTTCATGCATTGAATGCATCGTTGTACCAAAATAAATGTGTTGGCATAGATGAAACTGTATGTCCCACATGGCCTGGGTTAGAATCCTTAAGAAAGGCCCAAATTGTTTTTTTTTTTTGTTGTTAATTTGTCAAATTTGATGCATTTAGATAGGCCCAATTTTATGTTTTTCTGTCTTTTTAAAAGGCCCATCTCAAACACATTTAACATAAACCGTTTGGCAATTTCATCGTACTTATAAGCTTAATCATTCAATCAGCCTAATTGCCGGTAATTAACTAGAATCTAATCACTACCTTTCAACATATTATTCACATTAAAGAGTATAACCTTTAATTAATTTTACAAAATGGTAATCTGTTTCAACAAAATAATAATAATAATAATAATAATTTTATCCTTATTTGAGATTTTGTTCTCACATAATCTTCATATAACATAAGGTTTAATAATATTATTAATGCGAGCGTTCTAAAAAAAACTTCAGATAAGTTATGCTATAGAAAGAAAGAAAAAGATGATTCTTGAGTTTTTTTTTTATCTCTTACAAAGTATTCATTCTTCAGTTCATTTTCTCATAATCTTGCAATTTTCAATTAGTTCAAATGAGTGCTTGAAGTTTACTTATTGCTTTGTGATCAGTGCTGTTTTATTGTAATATTTTTTAGATCTAGTTTACAATGACTATTTGAGAGCAGAATTATTCATGATATGTATTTGTGATGTCATTTTTTCAATGAATGAAATATCTTATTTTGTTTTAAAAAATGTTTTTCGTATAAATCTTTTATTGATTGTTTGTATAAAAAGAAAAAACCAAATAAAAAAAAATTGCTTTTAAAATGCAGTCAAAGTTGGTCTCCGCAATTTAAGGGCAATCAGGAGAAAAGCATTGGTGGTATTATAATCTGACGCACAATCATTTTAAGATAATGTTGGTGATACTAAATTTTTGAACAAAATTATGTAAATTAAATGACGTGCCACTAATAAGAAACAAAACGTTAATTGACAATGAATTAATAATCTAATTATCTATAACCATATTATTTAATTTGTAAATTTAAATTAAAAATTTTGATCTCCTAACATCACTCATCTTTTTAATTAAACCTCCCATGTTAATGTTCTGTTATGCATTTTTACTTTTTTAGGCGACAAATTTCAAATCCCAACTTTAAAACTTGTCGACAAAATCAAGCATCCGGAGAAAGTGTGAGAGAGAGTTGCATCCATAACATGCAAATGGGTCCAAGTCCTCCACTTTCGCTATTAGTCATCAAGTACTTTTTTTGGTGACAAATTTCAAATCCCAACTTTATATACAAATTTAAGCCGTATTTCATACAATATAATTTGAGTTTAAATTTTGGCAATGATGAATCACATGATTAGGGGTGGGCACTTAAAACCGAAAACCGAAACACAAATCAAATCGAACCGCACCGAACGGTTTGGTTTTGCGGTTTTGAAACGGTTTCGGTTTCAAAACCGAACCGCGGGAGAGAAAACGGTTTGGTTTCGGTTTTGGGTTTTCAAAACCGCACCGAAACCGAAACCGAAACCGCACCATATAATAAATAAATGTTAATATGTTATATTTTAAACTTTTAATTACTTCAACTAGGTTATAGGTTTTGTTTTGCGGTTTTGGGTTTGCACTTCGGCTTCTGAGAGAGAGACTGACTTCTTCTGCTTGCATCTCTGCGGCTCTGCCTCTGCCTTTGCGACGGTGCGACGGCCCGACGGTCCTGACTGCTTCTGCTTGCATCTCTGCCTCTGCCTCTGCGACTGCCTGCTTGCATCTCTGCCTGCCTCTGCGACTGCGACCTCACTGCATCCCCAGATCCCCTTCGTTCCAGCTAATATGGTAAGAATTAGAACTTTTATCATTCATCAATTTAATCTATTATTATGTTCCTCTCTCATGGATTATTTTTTGTGGATTTTCATATGCAAATTATGCTCTTATCGAATATGGATTTTCATGTGCAAAATCATAGATAATATGTTAAGCCAATATTGAAAAATTTGATAGATAAAAAATTAGAGCGAATTGGAATATACCGACCTCAATCGCATAGCATTCATGTCGGCTTCGGAGGAGGCGGCGATGGAAGCCATGGCTTCCTGGACGCGGGTGGAATCGAGCTGTCGATCCTCCACGCGGTCGGTGAGCTTATTGAAGGCTTTGCTCTGCTGCTGCAAGTCCTTGGAGTCCACCACCATCTCGACTCCTTCTTCTCCACCTCCCTCCATTTTTGTGGTTCTGATTTCGATTGCGGTTTCTTCGTGTGCTTCTCGCAGTCCAGAAACTGAATTTGAAACCCCTTTTTCGTTTTTTTGAATGAATTTGGTAAAACCCCTAGTTTTTGCTCTCTTTTGAGAATTGAAGACTTGGAGTCGTGGTGAATGGAGGTGGCTGAGAATTGGGGATTGAGGACCATGCCAATAGTGTGCTAGAATTTGGGAATGGCCCAGCAAGAATTAGATTGGGTAATCAAAGCCTGTATTGGGTGCAAAATCATTTGGATATTTACTAGGGGTGGGCTCTCTAAGGTTATTATGTTTAGCCATTTTCATATGCAAAATCATTTGAACATAATAACAGATTATATTTAGCCATTTTTGTCGGGAAAATGGCTTTGGTATATATACTACATCTCTTGTGAAATTTACAGATGCTTCCTTTCTCCATGGTTTACAAGATATTCGATGTTACTTAGATATTTTGATACTTGTGAATTGCTGCAAATAAAAGTTTTATCAGTCGTGTTCTTTGTTTTGACATGTATGGAAGCCCTTTGATAGCATGAAATAATTTTGGGCATTAATTGATGGCTCAAAGCAACCAAACTTCTACTTTGAAACCGCACCGAACCGAACCAAACGGTTTGGTTTCATTTCGGTTTTGGCTTCAAAACCGCACCGCACCGCAAAAAGTTTCGGTTTCGGTTGTGGTTTCACTCGAAACCGCACCGCGCCCACCCCTACACATGATGGCAATTAGAGGGAGGTTGAAATTCATCTGTGAGTCTTCCTGACTTCTAGAATGATGGAATGCCATAACGAAGCCATCCGCCAGTCCCCTTAAAAAAAAAAAAAACAAAGAATGGTTAAACATATTGAAAGTATTAGCACTTGGTAGATCATGTGATTCTTTAAGAAACACTTTCTGAGTCATTTTTGTTGAAGTTTTGGATTTTTGATAAAAATAATGTTACGATTCTAACAAAAATTGCTTTCAAAAAAACATTTTTATTATGAGCATAAGTGTTATTTACATAAACATTCTCTAGTCAAACTTTATCCTAAAAATCATGTTGCAGATTTACTAATTTGACACGAGAAATAAATATTTTGATTTTTTGACTTTCTCAGTGTTTACTAACATATGTAATCCCGGATGAGTATTTCAATTATTCTGATTCCTAGACTTCCTCATGAGTATTAATACATACATAATAATAAAAAAACATGTAACCACCACACTACCACCCTTTGACACAATAACTCAATCATCAAGAAGTAATTGATCTCGCTCCCATTTATGTTCTACACAATTCTTATTTCTCTAAATTAAGGCTTTTTTCTTCTAAATAACCCTTAATAAACGGCAATCACTGTGGAAAACATGGAATAATTGCCAAAGATACATAAATGCTACGTGGTGGACGAAGAGTCGTGACTGAATGTATTACGCTCCCATCTTCAACGTTCACCATCTTCCCAATGTATTACGCACAACAACGCAGCACGTCTCACAAACCTTACAACCTGCTTCCTTCACTGCAACACCACAGCAAAGGTACGACAAGAACAGCCCTTGCAGAATCACAGCAGCAGCAGCACGATGGAAATTTTGTTTTTTAGAATTAGGGTTACGGCACACCAGGCTCGGATGCCAAGTTGAATTATACGGCAGGAATGATTCATCTAACCTTCCTAAAAGAAAAACCCTATAATATCTACATAATCTTTATATACCCTTTATGACTCGCCAACACCTAATTCTACTGCATACATGTTAGCATTTAACCAGCCAAAAATATCATAATAAATTAATTTAGTTTGCCAGTTAGGAGGGGAAATTTGGAAAAATAACCAAATTTTAGATCTTATATAGAATTATAACCACTATTTTAATTTTATGGTAATTATAACCAAAACTTGATGTAAAAGTATTAATATACCCTTAATACTAGGATTTCTCACAACAACCACAACACAACCTTTAAACTACCTTAAAATGTTGAGGATTATTGCAAGTTGAGGCCATTGAATTAGCTTTCTCTTTAATTAGCAGGACAAGCTATGAGAATGTTCTTAAGAAGGTACTAATTCTATGGCTAATTATTATTATTTTTAATTAGATACTTGGATTTAGTGTTTCACTAACTAAATTACGAGCTCTTTGTTCTGCAAGATATGCCTATTACCTCCCTTCAAAATCATTTTTCGATCAGTTTTATCTGATGATTAGTTAGTTGTAGTTTATGCACTTTTTAACTGCAGAGGATATCTATAACACAATACACTAATGATATTGATTTTTTTTTTCCCAATGAAAGATAAAAGTCATGACTGGTGTGAAGATTGGTGACAGTGATCGGAGTTCGTCACCATGTGGATGATCCCTGTGGCGCTGGTTTTCCGTTATGGTGATTTCTAGGATTTTGAGGTGCCTAATGTTTAGGGATTTGGTTTGGGTTTCTGGGTAAGCAGTTTTCAACTTCAATTTATTTCCTTTTGTTCTCAAATTTGTTTGACGGCATGATTTTTTGGGTCCTTTACTGAATAGTTGTTAAGAAATGTTAGAATTTTTAATTGCTTTGATTTCTTTTGAATTTGTTTTTTATTTTATTTTCCAGCCTTGAATTTTGTAAGCACTGTTTCATTATTTAGAGAGGTAGTTTGACCCCATTGACGAATTTTTTCACAGCAGCTTCAAATCAACCTCTCTCCACTCGGTCATCTGTTCGGTTTCTTCTGCAGGTATATCTATGTATACAGTTATGTACATATGTATAATCGATCTCTGCTATACTTTTACATCTATCTATGTTGGGCATTCTCTAGCACTGGAGCTATTGAAGGAATCAACGCAATAGTCACTGGAGACCTCATTAGCCTTTCAGAACAAGAGCTTGTGGATTGTGACAGCAGTAACGAAGGATGTGGGGGAGGCTACATGGACTACGCTTTTGAATGGGTTATTAGCAATGGTGGTATTGATACGGAAACTGATTATCCATACACCGGTGTGGATGGTACATGCGGCACCACCAAGGTCTGGTTCCTCACTATAGCTTATAATGCTTTTGTCTGGAATAAATTTTATCCACTTTTCGTCTGTTCTTATTTGTCTGCTGCCTTACACAGGAGGAAAACAAAGCCATCTCCATTGACGGATATGATGATGTGTAATGTTGGAGAAACAGACAGTGATCTTTTATGTGCTGCTGGTGCTGCTTTTCAGCAGCCCATTAGCGTTGGTATGGACGGTTCTGCTTGGGATTTCCAACTGTACACCGGAGTAAGTTGAATTTGTGTTTGTTTTACTTGTTGCTTGGATGTCTGAAACGTTAGCAAGACACAATAGATAAAAATGTAATGTGATTCACCATCCACTCAGGGTATCTATGACGGTGACTCCTCCTCTGATCCAAACGACATTGACCATGCAGTTCTTATATAGTGGAATATGGTTCTAAAGGTGATGAAGATTACTGGATTGTAAAGAATTCATGGGGGACTAGTTGGGGGATAGACGGATACATTTACATTAGAAGGAACACTAGTTTAACATATGGGGTTTGTGCAATCAACGCCATGGCTTCATATCCTACCAAAGAGTCATCTGCACCTTCCCCAACCTCTCCACCACCACCTCCGCCACCATCACCACCACCACCATCTCCTTCACCAAGTGATTGTGGGGACTTCTCCTATTGTCCATCTGATCAAACATGCTGTTGCCTCTATGAATTTTATGGCTTCTGCTTCATCTATGGTTGCTGCGACTATCAGAATGCGGTTTGCTGCACTGGAACCGAATACTGCTGCCCGAGTGATTACCCCATTTGTGATATCTCTGAGGGTCTCTGTCTCAAGGTACAGAAATTCTATTCATCCTTTTATTTCATTATCTCCTCGTTCGAAACTGAAAACCAACATTATAGTAGTCGTAAGAAGTTGCAAACTACTACTTAACTAATGTAGCAAGTTGTGAAGCATATTAAAAAAGAAACAATAAGTTGTTAAACATATATAGACTTATCTCCTTTTCTTTACAAAGTATGTACATTGAACTAATAGAATCAGCCTTTGGTTTAAGTAATAAGTGACTGATGTCTCACGGATTTTCTATACGCAGAGTTACGGAGATTACTTGGGAGTAGCTGCAAAGAAGAGAAAAATGGCCAACCACAAGTTCCCATGGACTAAAGAGGAGCAAACAGAGAAGACGTGCCAACCTCTGTAGTGGATGAGGAACCGGTTTGCTGCAATGCGCTAAGAGCGGGAAGAGAAGTTATTGTTTCTGTGAAGTTTGAAGTTTGCTGTTACTACTGCTATTTATATTTATGTCAAACAGGAATTTGTTCATCCTGTTTTTCTGACGTCTGTTCTCGTGAACATTGATTCCGTGGAACATAAGCTGTAAGCAAAACCAGAAACATAAACATTTAGGAGGAAAGTGATTTTTCTCTGCTTGATGCAATGGACACAATAAGTTGATTGATTACGATAAAATAATTTACAATTAACTCATCTAAACTACTGACAGGAGGATTTGAACACTAGACCTTAACAAAGATGACACCGAAGTTACGTGCAATTGTCGTAGGTTTGAGCCCCCACCGACCCACAAGAACTTTTTCGCTAATGCTTGGGAGGATTTGAACACTAGACCTTAACAAATATGACACCGAAGTTAGGTGCAATTGTATTAGGTTTGAGCCCCCAACGCAGATGACACCGAAGTTAGGTGCAATTGTATTAGGTTTGGGCCCCCAACGCCCCACAAGAACTTTTTCGCTAATGCTTGGCAGAAATAGCCGAATGAACTAGATGCACAGCCCGTGCCTTCTTTTCGAGATGGCGGCGCCAGCTTTCTTGAAGCGAAGAAGCTGCTAGATGCTGCTTCTGAGAGGGCGACTTGACAAAATGCAACCAGTTTTTGGAGACAATAGTTTTCAACACGTAAGCCCTTAGAACAAAGGCTTCAACTTTTGTGTGGGACTTGACAAACCTGGTCGAGATCGGTAAGGCAGTGAAGTAGCTCTCTTTCGATACCCAATTTAGAAGTTCTTCTCCGTAGAAATCACCTTTCTCAAGACAACGAATGCATCCAGTATTATTATTGTTATTATTAGTACTGGATCCGTAGCTCCATACAATGCCGTGCATGATTAATAACATCTTATCAAGCGGTTCCCCCTCTTTAACAATGTAGGTATCCTCAGTAAACATCGCTGGCTCAAGACTTTGACAAATTTCTTTCAGCACTTTTTCATCCAGGGTTTGAAACATTGGCACCTACAGTAAGATATATTAAGGAAATAAAGCGAATAAATACGACAAAATAGCTACTAAGGAACACAAGGGAAATTCTACGGCACCATTTGGAAACATTGGTAGGGTAATAGTTAACGACACGAGGCTGCTAACGTGATGCTTGCATAGTGCATGTATCCAGTACATACATAATTCAGAGAATTAGAGTAATTAACTTACCTTTTTCAGCATCGACCAGCATAAATAGAGTTTGATTAATTTTCCATCTTCCACGGAAACAATAGAGATGATACTCTTCATATTAACATCGATGTTTTTTTCTTCTTTTAGATGCATCTGTAGCCTTTGCATCATCACCTTCTTCATATGCTTAGGGATGCCAATGCCATTTTTAGATAACCAGCGTTGGATCTCTAACTCTTTCAATTCCATCTGCCGTAGAACTTTCCTCTTCGCTGATGATATAGTTACCCTATGCGTCCATATCTATTGCACAGTAAGGTCATGAGTTCATTAAATCCTGAAATATCAAAACCTGGAACGAAGGCTAGGGTTCAAAGATGTTATTGGTCACCAACCTGCTGCAAAGTTCCACTGAGGTAAAATATAAATAGTAGCAAGCTAAATAAAGAAATAAAAACGGCAAACAGATTTTCCATTGCGTAGTTACTGGTCTCGAGGTTTGATCCGAGAGAACTGCATGCAAAAATCACATATAAGAAATAATATCTGAAGTATAATTAAATTCAATGCTCGGAGAGCCTAAAAGTAAGAAGATCTTCAATAACTTCTTGTGCATCGATAACGGAAATTCTTTGCTGATTTTTCCCTATCCATGTACAAACCTTAGATTTCGAAGTCCCCACGAGAAACAATGCAAAATCTTTGTGGGAAAGTCAGTTGACTCCACCACACCAGACTGAAGAGCATCAAGAAATATCCCAAAATCGAAAACCTTTGCATCTGACGGATTTATAGGGCATAAATCATTTAAGGTTGTGATCTTTTGAAACAAACGATCATTGCAATAAAAAGTACTAGGTTTACATCCATTTGGATCACTTTGACAAGCAAGTTGCCAGCAAGTTGACTCTCGTTGCATAGCTAAAAAGTACCAAAAAGCTCCAAGTACCTGAAGGACCAACAAGTAGTACGTGAGTTAGTGACTATACATGATTTGTGCTGTTTTTGTTTTGAAAAGATTCATATATGTGAACGAAACTTACATGACTAGTAAGGATGTAAAGGAAGAGACTGAATCCACCTTTAAAAAATATCCATATTCTAGTCTCGGTTGTAGGAGTCTTGTTGAATTCTTTGCATGCTACGTAGATGCGAAAAACCCGTGGAACATATTGTAATAGAGCAAAAGTAGTCATAAACTCCTTAGCAAGCAAAGAGCTTGAGCCCCTCGTTTTTGGAAACAATATAAATGTTAAAACCTGGCATAACAGTGGATAACCATAAAATGTAATCATAATTTGGAATTGAATTAACTAACACAATGGCAAGTCCAAATTTCACATAGATGTGTGTGTACTCAAAGAGATCCCTCTTGTGAGTCTCTGAGTATGTAATATCATAGAGGATGAATGTTGCGAGAAAATCTCGGACGGAGCCCGAAATCTATGTTAGGAGCAGCTATTGAGACTCAATATGTAATAAAGAGTTTTCGTACCTGAGGTGCAGGAAGAATGGCCAAAATGTCCATTATAATGTATGATTTCCAAGCCCACTTACCCAACATTGCCAAAGGATTACTGACTAATATCCTTCGTTTTGCCAAAATCACGATCCAAATTTGAAGGATAATGTCAATTACATACATGAAATCTGTAAGTAATCGTGATACAAGAGCTATAGTCTTCAACTTTTTATCCAACTCGAAGCACTTCATATTCTTATTGACGAAAGGAATATATAAGAATAAAGGATCCACCGAGACTCCAAATGCACATGATATTGCAAATATCTTCTTCCACGTTACGAGGAATGTTAGCCCACGTACATCCAGAAATTTTGGATTAATTGGTAGTTCTTTGTGTGCTCCATAATATCCTTCATACATCTCATGTTCGTACTGTTGTTTAGCACTGAAAAAAAAAACGCTATAAATACATATAATTTCTATGTAAACTAAATTTAAGATTTCTTTCAACTAAGTTGACACAAATACTGCTACTTGGTAGATGAAAGGCTTAATTGGAGATACGACCCTATTATTTGATGCCACACTTAGGTAAAAAGGGAAAAAAGAAATGCATAGAAGCTGAGCTCACAACTTACCTTCTCGGGTTCTCCACATCAAACGTTACTTTACGCTTAGCCATCACTCAGTACCCGGGTACCGGGGGCTTTATAGCAGTGATATGGTTGCTTGTATGCCCTTTTACACGCCTTCTACATAACACAGAGAGAGAGAGAGAGAGAGAGAGAGAGAGAGAGAGAGAGGAGGAGGAGGAGGAGGAGGGGCCAGGGGTGGGGGTGGGAATTTGGACAAAGTGAAGAGTTGCAGAAACTGAATAATCTTGCTAGCATTCTGGAAATTACCAAGTGATGAACTCGAGACCAAAAAATTAAGACTTTTCTCTTCCACAAATGAAGACAAAGTTGTTCCGCATAACAAAGGGAGAGAGAGAGAGGGAGAAGAGGGGGAGTCATATAAGTTAAGACAGGCTAGTTGTTCGAATTGACGGAGATAAAAAAACGAAGACCAAGACTTTTCTCTGCAATGGGTCTTCTGATCTGCTCCCAATGGCCAAGTCTTTTTCTAGTCAAAGTAGTGGAGGCTTTACTTCATTGATAGTACTAGTAGAGCGATGCTAGAAGAGGTTACACCGTAAAATTAAGTAATATGGGGAGTTGTCTAACTTTTTATAACTTTATACAAGGTTTTCTTTCAAAGATGTGAGTATTTTATCTTCACATCTTCACACGCCTCCTCACGTGTGGTGAATTTTCAAGTCAAATACTTGAGAGCATCTCCAGGGACTCCCACCACCACTTTTGAGTACTCATTTAAGGACTTAAAAGAAATCTTTGTGTTCCTAAAGGAATATTATCTCCAATGGGAGAGTCCTTATAATAGAATTCCTAAATTTGATTTTTTTTGCAATTTTGTGTGATAATTTGATTCGGTGCACTTTTTTTTTATTTAATTTAACGTTACGTTCTCGTAAAATATTTTTGTAAACATTTTAACATAAAAAAAATTGAAATTCTGACACCAATTTTTTTCTTTACAAAAACGTAACTAGAATGAGTGAATTGAGAGTATAGGAGATGAAGTTGTGGAAAGTTTTGGTTAGATAATTTGGTATTTAAAGGAATGATGAGAGAATAACATGAGAGTAACCCAAATTGAAATTATTAATCTTTCGACGGAGGCAATATGAAAAGAGAAAAAAAAAATTGAAAACCAACATGAGAAAGTAACCTAAATTAAAATGGTTATCTTTCAATTATGGTACAAAAATTTGAGAAACAAGAATCAATATGGTGACACACCCCGACCCAGAATGTCCACTAGGACTCCGAATCGAGTTGTGCTGGCAGACATCTGGAAGGTGACGAAGCCATAAAGTGTAGTGATGTGGAAAATATGAATAAATTTAAACCTAATAGTGTCTAAATATCAGAGTGTGCTAGTGAGCGGGAGCGAACCCATCTCACACGTGATGACAGAGCATAAGTGAAGTACAGTAGATCGGGTAAGACTTATACCCCAGAAGTAGACACCAATCCTGAGACTTGTCAAGAATCCTCGTTGATACGAACCTCATCAGCTAAACCTGGAAGGGCACAAAACAGAAATATGAGTAGACAAAATAAATCTTCGAAAACATCTTTCTTTTTAGCAATACAATAACCCCTCATTGAAATCCGTATAATTCCCCAGAGAATATCAATACTTAGGTTTATAACAATCATGCTAAAGAATGGAAAACTCAAAACATACCATGTAAGTAAGATGAAATAAATCGATATAAATAAATGTCAGTTGTAGTCACCTATAGTGACCTGTACGACTTATCCATATCTCATCAATAATATAACATCAATCGAGTGCTAGCACATATCTCACTAATCATATCACATCAATCAGGTGCTAGCATGTGAGTCGGAGTCATCTATAGTGATCTGTACGACTCACCCACATCTCATCAATCATGTGCTAGCCCAAATCTCATCAATCATATCACATCAATCAAGTGCTAGCACATATCTCATCAATCATATCACATCAATCAGGTGCTAGCACATATCTCATCGATCATATAAATCAAGTCCTGCACACGAGTCGGAACCACCTAAAGTGGTCTGTATGACAAGCTGGGTGTAAATAAATACGCTCAAGTGCTACGATCACGTGAAAGCTGTGCGAAGTATCGCAAGTCACCTACGAGTCGAAACCACCTATAGTGGTCTGTACGACAGGCTGACACCTACCTTGGAATCCAAGGTGAGCGTAAGGTGCGAGGGGTGAACGATCACGTGAAGGCTGGCCCTGGCCACGATAACACCGGGGTGTAGGACAATGAATTCTACTTAAATCCATTCGTCACTAATTACCTTTCGATCATACTAACACTATAAACTCACCTGAACTTACCTTGATCTCCACATTGTTGTGCCACGCTGTGCAAGCTGTATTAAATCACATACTAAAATATAAACTAATTAAGACATAGCACTTACAAAATGTAATATCACAATTTCTCATTTCATTGTACAAGATTTATAGTCCACATGCAAACACCAATTCATAAAACTAAAACATACCTTTTTACCAATTTCCTTCACATTACTCAATTCTCAAACAATGCTTTTGCCTTAATTATTATATGGCTGTATCTAACATCTCGTTAGACTGCCTACGTACCCTAAACGGGGATCAAGCCATTCGTAGTTCACAATAATTATTTATAGGTAATACGTATATGGATACATCACGATATATTTAAACTTAACCATCTCGTAGTATTTATAACCTATAAATATATATACTACATAATATAAAATCCTTAGTTCCATTTTAAAGCATTTGTGAAATTATCAATCACACATATATATGATAAAAGGAAAAGATCTACTCACCTGGAGTCCACGCTACAACCCCTTAGCATGACTATCGAGACGTGCCAAATGATCCCAAATGATCATCGCCTAGCACAAATATCAAATCACATCTCAAAATCCTTACTGAGAGAATACGTCAATCCATTATCAAAACTAATTTCAAGGCATTGAATAACGCCTAAAAACATTATTGGCGGCCCTCGGGCCACGCACCGCCACACGCGCCGCCGCGGGTGGCTATCGGCCGCCCAGGCTCGCCGGAAAATTTAACTTTCTCCAAAAATTCTCAAAATTTGCAGAATTAAAGATCTCAATGAGTAGAACAAAACTTTTATACCTTCGACAAAGTCCAATTTGGACTGGAAAGCCTCCAATTTCGTCACACCCGCCAAGAACCCTAGAAATGGGTGTGTTCCAATTTGACCTCCAAATCAACTCCGATGCTCCAACCATTGCTTGGGCTTTGTTCCTGGGTTATAGGAGAGTATTTTGGTGGTGTTAATTTCATGAAAACGTTTCAGGATTGGAAGATTTTAAGCACGACCCGTTTGGCACCACCGGCGGTTTCTTTGTTTAGGAGACCAAATCTTCCCAAATTTTAGGTGAAATGGCTAGAGGAAAGGTCATAGAGGTGTTTCTAAGTGATAGTTCAAGGTAATTCAACGGAAAATGGGTGGAAATCCATCAGAGTTTGCTCCGGTTTGTATTGCCCGCGGGAAGAGGGTGGAGGGATCCTTGATCCCGTGTCCTCCTTTTCCTTTCCTTTCCCTACCTGTTTTATTTCCTAATTGGGCAAAGCCCAATCCACCACTCGATGCTTGACACATGGCACACCAAAATATCTGGAATACTCCATAAATTAATAACTTTGCAATTTAGTCCTTAACTTTAAACGTTAATATCTTCTTCGTTATAGCTCCAAATTCAATTCCGCTTACGCCCACGCGTCCGTAGTGACGAGTACTTCGAGAATATGACAGGAAAGAAAGTCTTATGTGGCATGACAAGGCGGTAAATAAAGTCAAACTCCACGTCTCAAAGGAAATAACGTAAATTCACTTATTAAAATTATAAAAATCATAATTTTTAGGGACGAGCTGTTACATATGGACCCTCCATTTTAAATAGTTGAAATGAAAAAAGAAAAGAAAAGATAAGGCCATGTGACTGGGACCCTCCATTTTAATGTAGATAATATCGTATGTATTTCAATAAAAATTTATATTATCTATACAAATACAAACTCTTTTAGTTAGGGGTTGTTTTATACACACACACCACAGTTTTATGAAAACACCCCACATTAAAAAACTTTCTCAAAAATTCCAACTTTGTCCTTCGTTCTTCTGAAGCCACCCCCACATCCCCACCCCAAAAAACAAAAAACACGCATGGCAGCCCTAATTTGACAACCAAATATATCTGATTACCTCCATAAACATCGGCTGGAAACTCCCATTTCGTTGGTTACAATCCAACACTTCGACTCACCAACCCAGATGCCCCCTTATACCTTTATCATATTCGTCATCGAAGTCGTCATCCCGAACAGGCCACCCCGTCATGGCCCCTCTTTGTCTCTCACTATCAAAGAAACATTAAAAAAAAAGCCAAACATTTCGTCTAGAGTATCAGATGCAAGTGCAATAGAGAAAGAGAGAAAGAAATTTGGTTGGGCCTTTTTTCCTTTTTGCCTCTTTGCATGAGGTGTAGCCACTTGCAAGGAATAGTTAGGTGGCCGAGGTTTTCACTATCTACTAGCTTGAATTAAATAGGGGTAAAAGGCAAAATTTAAGTGAAAAAAATTAAGTTGTTGGGTATCTTCATAAGATTGTGGGGTGTTAATAGAATTACTCATAAAAGGCTCATAGCAAATATTTTGATTGGTGGTGATAAAATTTGATAAGTATAGGCCATATATGACATCTAATTAACCTGTTAATCGAATTTAAAAACTTAGCTAGTTATCGAAACTCTAACAAATAGAGCACCAAAAACTTAGCAAGAAAAATATATCATATTTGGATTTTGGAATGCCAGAACCTGCCATCTCATCTCATGGAAGATCGCCAGCTCATCACAAAGTGCGTCGATGGGTGTGTATATGGGTCCCCTGCTACTTTGTTCTTCATTTTAACCAAACGAACCGTTTCACTTAAATTATGTCTTTCATCGCAAGTCCAAACGACATCGTTTTGGCCTGGGTTTCTGAAGAAAAAAAGGGATTTGCTACCCATCGCAGTGCCGTAACAGCGCTACAACAAAGCAGCAGCAGTAGGTAGATGGGCGGAATCTCGCTTCTAGGCTTGATTTCCGTCGCTTCTAGGCTCTATTTCCTGCGAGGGGAGGGGCGGCTGCCCCTCCGCTCCTCCATGTCTTTTTGTAGCTTTGCCTACGATTGTCCATAAATAAAGACTCTATTGGAGATGCTTTATGCATCAAGAATTGGGTGGTGTAAAGCCCATGTGGTCGTTGAACTTTATATGTGGCAAATTTTCAAGTCAAATACGTAAGCATCAAGAATTGGATGACGCGGAGCACATGTGGCCGTAGGCTTCACACGTGGGTCAACATGACCTGATACCATGAAGAAGTTGATATTCCACCATAAAACTAATTGACAATATAGGGAGTAGCCCAACCTCTTATAGGCTCTTGCAAGGTTTTTCTTTTCACTGACACGTGATTCTTTTAAGCTTAACAATGAGGCCCAAGTCAACGTTATGAGAAGTTGGATCTTCAATTCTGTTTTAATTGCTAAGATTTTAAAGAGTTAAGTCCCGACCCGCAGCTAACGACACTAATCACTTTCATCAACTAGCATTTTACCATCATGATTTTGTAATAAAAAATCACGGTATAATTAAAAGTGCAACCACACGATATACGACAATCAATTTGCATTTTCCGATATGAGACTCTTATAATCCTTATGCCTTGCAAGTAGCATAACTTGTGTATTGATTGAACCACCACATAATCTTCCCTTTTGTAACAAAAAAACAAACACATGGTTGATAATAGCAATTGCTAGAGTCCCACCACCGTAAAGAGGTCTAATTATCTCACTGCGTACAGTCGACTTAGTAGTGAGACAAGGTCTTCTTTTTTCTTTTTTTTTCATAACTTTATTTGAGCGACTTCACGTCTTCAACAGAATGGTTGAAAACAAAGGCATGAAATCTGTTAGTGTTCATCCTTCATTGACTTTTTAGTATCTCTCGCTTTCTACAATCTATTAGTGACATCAAAAGTCACACGATCAAAAGCATAAAAAATGTTCTAGAAAGAAGATTAAAAAAGGGGTTGGTAGTAGTAGTAATGCAAATCACAATCAATTGGTGATAGCTTTCTCACTGTTGAGAATATAAATCTCACGTCGAAAAATATGAGTTTTTGTCTGAAGGCTTAATCGGGCCGAGCTTAAATAGGTTTATCTTAACCAAATTAAGGTTCGGGCTTTGGTTTCAACCCCAAGATCCAACCCCTATGATACCCAGCAACATGTCGTGTCTCATTCTCCTTACCCATTTCTAACATGTTCGAACATGATTAGGATTGGCTAGGGACAACAAGTGCAATGCATGGATGGTCAATTGGCATCTTTGAATACTCTGTCATCACCATCACTAACGCAATTACCATTATTCACTACCACAATTAAAACATATCCAATAATTAAATGGACACCATTTAGCTAAATGGTACACAACACAATCACAACCACTGTGAGAACCATTGGACCATGTCATTCTGTTCTAAAAAATTATTTTGTCATTTAGTATTACAGTCTAGTAGTATTTATATTCACTTGTAAGTAAGAGATCTTAGGTTCGATTTTCACTAAAATTGAACTTGACCGCAATATTACTAACTCATTATGAAGTTTAACCCACATTATTGCCCCTTAGTGAAGATAATATCTGTGTCGGAAAAAAAATTTATTTTAAGCAGTAAATTATATTTTATTTATGTAAAATTGTTTCATGCATTGAATGCATCGTTGTACGAAAATAAATGGGTTGGCATAGATGAAACTGTATGTCCTACATGGCCTCGGTCAGAATCCTTAAGAAAGGCCCCTTTTTTTTTTTTTTTTTTGTTAATTTGTCAAATTTGATGCCTTTAGATAGGCCCAATTTTATGTTTTTCTGTCTTTTTAAAAGGCCCATCTCAAACACATTAACCGTTTGGCAATTTCATCCTACTTATAAGCTTAATCATTCAATCAGCTTAATTGCAGGTAATTAACTAGAATATAATCACTACCTTCAACATATTATTCACATTAAAGAGTATAACCTTTAATTAATTTTAAAAAATGGTAATCTGTTTCAACAAAAAAAATAATAATAATAATTTTATCCTTATTTGAGATTTTGTTCTCACATGATCTTCGTGTAACATAAGGTTTAATAATATTATTAATGTGAGCATTCTGAAGAAAAAAACTTCAGATAAGTTATGCTATAGAAAGAAAAAAAAAATGATTCTTGAGTTTTTTTTTATCTCTTAGAAAGTATTCATTCTTCAGTTCCTTTTTTCTGAATCTTGCAATTTTCAATTAGCTCAGACGAGTGCTTGAAGTTTACTTATTGCTTTGTGATCAGTTATGTTTTATTGTAATATTATTTTAGACCTAGTTTACAATAACTATTTGAGAGCAGAATTATTCATAATATGTATTTGTGATGTCATTTTTTCAACGAATGAAATATCTTATTTTGTTTTAAAAAAAATTTCGTATAATTCTTTTATTGATTATATGTATAAAAATAAAAAACCAAATAAAAAATAAAAAATAAACAAATTGCTTTTAAAATGCAGTCAAAGTTGGTCTCCGCAATTTAAGGGCAATCACGAGGAAAGCATTGGTGGTATTATAATCTGATTGACAATCATTTTAAGATAATGTTGGTGATACTAAAATTTTAAACTAAATTATGTGTCACCAATAAGAAACAAAACGTTAATCGATAATTAATTAATAATCTAATTATCTATAACTACATTATTTGGTTTGTAAATTTAATTTAATTTTTTTTATCTCCCTAACATCACTCATCTTTTTAATTAAACCTCCCATGTTAATGTTCTGTTATGCATTTTTATTTACTTTTTTTGGTGACAAATTTCAAATACCAACTTTAAAACCTGTCGACTCCGGAGAAAGTGTGAGAGAGAGAGTTGCATCTATCACATGCAAATGGGTCCAAGTCCCCCACTTTCGCTACGAGTCATCAAGTACTTTAGCCACATCAAATGAAATTGATTTTTTGTTGCATTTTAGGTGTGTATAAACTAAGAATGGTTATAGACAAATTTCAAATCTGTATTTCATACGAAATATTATGAGTTTGAATTTTGGCAATGATGAATCACATAATGGCGATTAGAGAGAGGCTAAAATTCTTCTGTGAGTCTTCCTGACTCCTAAAATGATGGAATGTCATGACGAACCCACCCGCCAGTCCCCTCTTAAAAGAAAAAAAAATGGTTAAACAACTTGAAAGTATTAGCACTTGGTAGATCATGCGATTCTTTAAGAAACACTTTTTGAGTCATTTTTGTTGAAGTTTTGGTTTTTGATAAAAATAATGTTACGATTCTAACAAAAACTGCTTTCAAATAAACATTTTTATTATGAGCATAAGCGTTATTTACATAAACATTCTCTAGTCAAACTTTATCTTAAAAATCATATTGCAGATTTACTTATTTGACACTAGAAATAAATATTTTGATTTTTTGACTTTCTCAATGTTTACTAACATATGTAATCAGTATTTCAATTATTCCGATTCCTAGGCTTCCCCATGATTATTAATACATACATAATAAAAAAACATGTAACCACCACACTACCACCCTTTGACACAATAACTCAATCATTAAGAAGTAATTGATTTCGCTCCCATTTATGTTCTTCACAATTCTTATTTCTCTAATTTATGGCTTTTTCCTTCTAAATAACCCTTAATAAACGGCAATCACTGTGGAAAACATGGAATAATTGCCAAAGATATATAAATGCTACGTGGTGGACGAAGAGTCGTGACTGAATGTTGAATAAACAAGTCGGTCGGTCGGTCCACTAAATTTGGCAGATTTGATTGAGTTAAAGGAGCTTTGGATGAGCAAGTAGCAACTGTCACTGTTTCCCAACCGTTACGTCCGTGACCACACCTCCCTCTCCTCCATCGCATCCATCCCTATTCAATTATTTGATTCATACGACTTTCTTTTCTTTTTTTTTGGATCAAATTGATGCCACTTTCATAAATAACCCAGCAAGAATCCGCGGATGCATAATCCCATAAAGAAAGATGACAACTTCAATGGGACCATGCATGGGAAAAAATTTATGAGCGTCGGGAATACATATTATGTAGTGTATTATGTTACGTGTTGTAATAAAAATAAACGACAAAATTGATAAGTTATACTAAGAAGTGTAATAATGAAAAAACTGATTTCTAATTAAGTAAAATTATAACTTACGTAACGGTGTTCATAGTACATTGAAAAATGGTCCGGGAAGAAGAAGACAGGAGCGGTATGATCGATCCAACGAAAGTACTGTGCAATGTTGTATTTAGTTTTATCCTCTGCATGTGTTTGGTCACATTCCATGTCCGACACTACATATACTCTCAATAAGTAAAATAAAAAAAGCACTCTCTCACCTTCTTCCACCTCTCTCTCTCTACTCATTTTCTCCCTCCAACACCTTCCTTTCTTGGCTCTTTTATTTTCTTTGTCTGCACTCATTCCCCACACTACACCGCATCATTATCGGAGCCCAATTATCATCAGGGCACACAGGCTCGAAGCAATCTCTCTCTCTCAAGCAAGAGAGTCTCAACTTTCACAGGTACGTCCTCCTCTCTTACTTCTTCAATGGAGTTTTTGATAAATTTCACAACTTTTTGATATACAACTTCAATGTGTAGTGGCAGGTGGTGTAAATTATGCATGATTTTAAATTCTGGTTTTTCTTTAAAACATTCTGGTATTGCTGCTTCCCTTTGTTTTCCTTGTTTTGAATTGGGATGATGTTGGAATTAGACAAATTTGGATTGGGATTCACAATAAAGTTACTTCCTTTGGCACACTTTCCAAGTTTGTTCTGTCATGTATTCTGTTTGTTTTTTATTCACCAGAAGTAGTAATTCTTTTGGTTATGGGAGTTTGTCAGAGTAGGTAAAATTCAGCTCATCTACTAAATGTTTAACTGTGTAGTTGTTGAATTATGTGTGTAGTTGTTGAATTTTTCTGAACTTTTTAAATTTTTTTTCTTTGCAGAAGTGTTTATATTCGGATAATGCGAACGGATTTACCATGATCTGTTGTGCCAACCCTGTTGTTAGCAATTGGGGTTTTGTTCTCAACCGGTGAACTTTAAGTTACCGAGGGATTGGACAGAATTGGCTTGATCGAAATCAGGATACATGGAGGGAAGGAAGCTGAACTTGAATGCACCTTTTCTGTCCGTGAGGCGAATTGCTACAACACCGGTGATCGCAGATAGAGAGAAAGAGAAGATAGTGCAGAGGCCCGATGGGCGGCACAGTCTTCCTCCTTATAAATCAGACTTTTGCTTGGAGCAGGTGACAGAACCGGTTGCAGTTCCGTTTCACTGGGAGCACATCCCCGGAAAAGCCAAGGAAGGCAAAGAGGCAGAGGCTACAGAGGAGGTTTCGGTTACTCCTAGGCTTCCCCCCGGAAAGCTTATAAATGTTACAAAGCAAAGTTCGGAAAGGGATCATGGAGATCAAAATGGGGCAAGATCACCGCACTTTAATGCGTATTCTACGAAGGAAAATGTGAAGGAATTGAAGTGCTCAAAAGAGGTAATGAACCAGAGAGGAGCCTCGGAATTAGAGGAGGAGGATGATATTTATTCGGATGCACTTGAGACAATTTCCCCTACGAAGTCTCTCTCCTTGAACTGTAGTGCAAGTTGTCGGAGTCAATCTGACGGTGCAGATGCAAAGTCATCTATAGCCTCCGCTGTTGATCCACAAAACCGGGACTTCTTGATGAATCGATTCTTACCTGCAGCCAAGGCAATGGCTATGGAGACACCTCATGCTGCAAAGAAGCAACATACAGCTGCACCTGAACAGCCAAGACAAATCACGAGGGTAATCCGTGAGGATACAAGGCCCTTAGCAAAGGAACAAGGGTCTCAAATGGAACTGCAACACGGACAATATGAAGAGGAAGAAGAAAGTGAAGGGGAAGATGACGAGTATGATCCCTCTGGCTCTGTTTCAGCAAAGGGTTGTGGGCTGTTTCCCCGCTTATGCTTGCGAAATTCTTTATGCCTCTTAGGTCCAATTCCAGGGATGAAAGTTAAGACCCGGGCTCTCATATCTTCGTCCTCTAGGGTTGCAAGACCAGAAAAATCTGCTTATGGTCGGTCTCTTAGCCAACCACTCGACAAGGTTATTAAGAAACTATCACATCTCTAGTTTCGTTCATTTATTTTCCTATAAGTAAATCATATAAATTACTGACATGTTGTATGGTTTTAATTAGCATGCTTGGGATGCTGCTTATAAGCGCAAATCAAACTGTGGAGTCCAATCAGGTGAATTGCTGAAGTTGGACAACAAGAAGGCTGGTGAGTCCAATCGCTTTACACATTCTGGTGATCTAAAGAAAGGTAGCTCATCTCCCTTCGGGAATTCACGAAGGGCTTGTGTATCCCCCTACCGGAATAGAGCACCTTGTGGTGTCAAATCAGCAGAATTGCAGAAGTTTGACTACAATCAGGCTGGTGAATCCAGTCGCTTTACACTCGTTGGTGATCTAACAAAAGGCAGGTTATCTCCCTTGAGGCATTCACGAGGTGCTTGCATATCCCCCTACCGAAATGGAGCACCTTGTGGAGTCAAATCAGCTGAACTGCAGAAGTTTGAGTATAAGCAGGCCGGTGAATCCAGTCACTTTACACACTCTGGTGATCTCAAGAAAGGTACACTATCTCCCTTGAGGCATTCACGGAGTGCTTGCATATCCCCCTATCAAAATGAGGCTCCTCATGGAGTCCATTCAGCTGAACTGCAGAAGTTTGAGTATAAGCAGGCTTGTGAATCCAGTCGCCTTACACATTCCGGTGATCTGAACAAAGGTAGGTTATCTCCCTTGAGACATTCACGAAGAACTTGCATAACCTCCCATCCAAATGAAGCACCTCGTGGATTCCATTCAGCTGAATTGCAGAAGTTTGAGCATAAGCAGGCTTGTCAATCCAGTCGCCTTACAAATTTTGGTGATCTAAATAAAGGTAGGTTCCATTCAGCTGAATTGCAGATGTTTGAGCATAAGCAGGCTTGTGAATCCAGTTGCCTTAAAAATTCTGGTGATCTAAATAAAGGTAGGTCATCTCCCTTCAGGCATTCACGTAGCACTTGCATATCCCCTTACCGAAGTGAAGCACCTCGTGGAGTCCATTCAGCTGAATTCCAGAAGTTTGAGTATAAGCAGGTCAGTGAATCCAGTCGCTTTACACATTCTGGGGATCTAAACAAAAGTAGGTCATCTCCCTTCAGGCATTCACGAAGTGGTTGCATATCCCCCTACCGAAATGAAGCACCTAAGTCTCCATTTCCAGGAGCAGGGTTTCTTGGCGTTCCCAGAGAAGAGAATACCAAAGCCAATAGTAAGTTCAATTTGCATAAAAAAGGTGGTCACAGCTCACAGGAAGTAACAAGCCATCAAAGAAATAATCGAGGGCCAGGCTCTGAGAGCCCTATTGTTGAGAAGACGCTGTATGTAGATACTGTAAATGTTGCCAAACTATCATATCCGAATTCCAGTTATTTCGATATAAAAGAACAAGTAGATTGTGCTGGTGAAAATTTTGAGACCTTGTTAAAGAGAAGAGAGATGGAAGAAACTTTTTCTGCAGAATCTCCATTTCAAGACATCAAATGCCTGAATAATTTCGAGGGTGGTGGCAAATCGGAAACTGAGGTATTCAAGTCTGTTGATGACAAATCATCTTCATTATGTGACATACCCCACTTCAAAGGCCAAATAGTTGCAATGAAGGACTCTCTGCTGGGAATTGGTCAGGAAACTGAGGCATTTAACTATTCAAACTCTGGTGCTAATGGAAACCTGGATACGAAAAGTGGTCAGATTATTCCTGTACAGTCTCTTCTTCCCCCACCTCTACCAAGATCACCTTCCGAGTCTTGGCTTTGGTCTACCCTTTCGTCAATTTCTTCGAGAAATTCATTTTCGCACGCCCATACGAAAAGGCTGGAATCGGAGACATCCTCCATGAGTACCAAGTGGGAAACCATTGTAAAAACTTCCAATTTGCGTCATGATCATATGCGCTACTCTGAGGTAATAATCTCACCATCTTTCATTGTCACATTATTTTGCGTACACTAGAAGTTTTCTGTGACAGACGAAGCTCTAACGTTTTTATCTACCTTTACAGGAATTAATTACTCATTTTTCTCAGCAATCCTAGAGTTAGATTTGCCCCAGTCTTCCAAAATTTTCTTTTCTTTTGCTGGCTTCATTTGAAGAGTTTGTTTGAAGGCGATCGGAGGTAGCTAACACCGGCTGGCCAATTTATTTTTGCGGAGGCTCTCTTCCTCCAATTGTTTTTGCTCATTGTATACTGGATGAGTGACTTGGTTTTTCCAGATTTTGCATTTGCCTTTTTCTAGCTCCAGCTGAGTTCTTCTCTTACAGATTCCTTGTAATTGAAGTAATTCCCATATCTATATAGCATCAAATGTATTGGCTTTGATATTTCTAGGAAGTTAATCACCCTAAAAATGACCATTCATTTACATTTTGCTACTGATCATTAAATGATTTGTATATTTCAGTTTTGTAGTTTATTTGCTTGTGTAAAAATATTTGTATATCGATCTATTTTGTGATGGCTTGTCCCTAGAGCTGGAAGGCTAGTGAAGCATTTAGGATGGGTTTGTCCCTAGAAGGATGAATTGAAAGACATCCTCTAGTCATGTGATATATGTCAATCTGTATTATAATGTTACCTAACGGTGTTTCAATGTTTGCACAATAATTTTTCGTTTCATTATTTTAATTGACACGAGAAACATGGACTTGTCTGTGCATGGATTATCTGTTTCCTCAAAAAGGACCAAGTCAATTACTATTTTCAATTTTCAACTTTTTGTACTTCACCTTTTAACTCGCTCCACATTAATTTCATATTTAGTCAAGCAACCAAAACATTATAGTACTTTTAATATTTTGATTTAGGTGATATTTACTTTAAAGTTAAACTTGAAGAACAGTAGAATATAGTTTGTAATCTCAACTCAATAATGAGCGAGGCACTGAGCATTAATATTTATAGGAATAATACAAAGCAATTCGTGTGGAAGAGGAATACAGAAAACATAATATACAATCAGAACTAGACTAGAACTAGGAGTAGAACATGGACTTGGATTAATCTTCAATATTAGGCGTGTCTATATTGGAGTGTGATTGTTCAACAACAATTGGAATCAAACTTGGTTTATCACTCCCCCATAAACTAACCGTGTGACCATATACGGGAAGTTTGGACAGCAAGAACGAAAACCGAACAGTAGATAAAACCTTTGTAAAGAGATCAGCCAGCTGGTCTGTGAAAGAGACATAGCCAACAATGATCTCCTTGCGAGTGACTTTCTCACGATTGTAGTGATAGTCGACTTCCACGTGACGCATACGTTGTTGATAAACTGGATTAGAGGCAACGGAGATGGCGCTAATATTGTCACATCATAGTCGTGGAGGAGTAAAAGGAAGACGTAGTTCACAAAACAAAGTATGATACTAAGAAAAAGCAGCAACGGTGTATGCAAGTTGGCGATACTCAACTTCCATACTTAAATGAGAGACACCATGTTGTTTCTTCGAGCTCCAGAAGATGAGATTGTCACCCAGGAAAATGCAATAGCCGCCAGTAGAGCGTCGATCATCAAGGTGCCAACATAGTTTGCATCGACATAGACAGTGAGATGAAAAGAACTTGGGCGATATTGTTGGAACCTAACCTGCCTCTGAAGTCGAAGGGCCGAGGCCGAATGGCCGAAAAGAAAGAAGAGGCCGAATGGCCGAGAAGAAAGAAGGGCCGAATGGCCGAAAAGAAAGAAAGCCGAATGGCCGAGAAAGAAGCCTCAAACGGCTAGTTTTTGTTTAATCAAGGGAGTACCAATTGTACACTCCAGATTAAATCACTAAACCCCAAATGGAGGGTTAGGATTTAATCTGGAGAATGAAGGATTTTTTTAGTGTTTAAAATTGTCTAATTACCTACCTTCTGTACTAAGGTATGGGTGATGGAAAAGGGCCATACTTTTGTAAGTCTCCATCTATTAATGAAGTATGGATGCTGCAATTGGCAGCGTGTGCAATCAGAAAAAGATCACTCGAAAATCAATCACAAATCTTCTCTCAAATATCCCAAGAAAACCTGTGCAACAAGCACCAAGAAAAACAATCAAAAACACAAACTTTATCAGATATATAATGCCAAGATTGGGGTTAGCTTTAAGGTAGCGGATGATTCACTTAACAACAACCTAATGAGTTGTGGTTGGCTTATGCATAAATTGACAAACTTGATTAACAGCGAATGCAATATCAGATCGAGCGTAAATAAGATATTGCAATGCGCCCACAACACTACAAAATTCAGTGATGTCAGACAATGGTTCACCATCACTTAAATTGAGGCGTCGTCCACTAATGGTTGGTGTGAATATCGGTTTACACTCAAACATTTTGGTGTGTTTGAGAAGATCAGTGATGTACTTTGTCTGAGTAAGATGAAGACCAATGCTAGTGAGATGAACTTCCATACCGAGAAAATAATGTAGAGGGCTGAGATCCTTCATTAAAAACACCTGACTCAATTGATGAATTAGATATGTAATGTGAGGTATGCTATTTCCTGTAATAAGGATGTCATCCACATAAATCAATAGGTAAAAAACCACAGAACCATCAAAGAATGTGAACAAGGACGAATCAGCACGTGATGATATGAAGCCCAAATTTTCCAAATGGTGAGAAAAAACACTGAAACCAATAATGATGCACTTGTTTGAGACTGTAGAGGGATTGATGAAATTTTCAAACACAAGAGGGATGTTGTGGATCGATAAAGCATGATGGTTGCCGCATATATACCTCTTTATTCAATGTTCCATATAGAAATGCATTTTGGACATCAAGTTGACGAAGTGGCCAATTAAAGTGAATAACAATGGAGAGAATTAACCAGATAGTTGCATGATGAACAACAGGATTAAACGTTTCACCATAGTCCAAGCCTTCTTGTTGATGGAACCCATTAGCCATTAACCTTGCCTTGTAACGCTCAATCATAATGACACTTGGTTTTGTAAACCTATTTGTTAGGAAAAATATTCATATTGGGTTGAAACGGCACGAAAGACCATGTGCCATTCTTTTAAAGAGCATTGAACTCGTCAGTCATCGCCTTGCGCCATTCTGAAACCTTATTAGCTTGACTAAATCATGTAGGCTCAACAAAGTCATGATCAACATTAGTAGCAAAAGCATATTTCAAATTAGATTTATGAAGAGCATCTTTGGCCCAAGTAACCATTGAATGAGTCAAAGCATTTACCTCAGAAGTAGATGAAACCCTTGTACCGGAAGAGTGTGCAAGTGGCAGCATGTTTGCAAGTGGTGTCTAATCTGGAGAATGAGAAGATAAATGTGGTGGTTGTGTGGGAAGGACATGGGGCTGGACTGGAGGCACATGCTTGTTTCTGCGTGTATAATCTAGGAAGGAACGCTAAGTTGCAAGTTATGGGTTAGGGACGGCTGAGACTGTGGGAGAAAGCAGTGGAGCTGCGGCATCTGGTTGTAGAGAGGGCGCAAAGGCAGGGACGGGATGATGTGAATGGCAAATGTCAAGGACTGGATCCACAAACGAGGAGAGCGACGATGGCGAAGTAACAATGGATTCTTTATATGGAAAGCTATTCTCATCAAACACAACATGGCGAGAAAGAAAGACTCGTCTCGTAGAGGGATCTAAACATCGATAACCATGGTGATTCAAATAATAACCTAAGAAAACACAACGTTTAGAATGAATTTGCAATTTATTATTATTATGCGTACACAAATAAGGAAAACATGCACAACCAAAAACCTTTAAAAAATTATATTGAGGAGGTTTCTTAAACAATTTGTCATACGGAGAGATATGTTGTCAAAGACGACTGGGCAAACGATTTATTATGTAATTAGTAATGTGAAAAGATTCGGCTCAATAAGAAGTGGGTAAACCGAATTGGGCTAAGAAAGTAAGTTCAGTTTCAACTAAATGTCTATATTTACATTCAGCCAAGCCGTTTTGTTCAAGATGATGGGGGCATGTGAGTCGATGTAAAATGCCATGTTCATTCAAAAAATTTTGAAAACCATGATTAACAAATTCACCGCCACCATCCGCTTGAAAAGCCTTAATCTTAACACTAAACATATTTTCAACCAAGATTTTAAAAGTAACAAAGGTGGAGGAAACATCATATTTTAACCGTAGTGGATAAAGCCAAGTATAACGAGAGAAATCGTCCACAAATACCACATAATACTTAAAGCCAGAAACTAACAAAGAGGGTGAAGACCAAACATCAGAATTAATTAATTCTAAAGGAGAAGAAGAAAACGGTAATTTATGCCTTTTACCTAAGGGACAAAATTGACTAGAAAACGAGCCTTTAATTGGCAATTTATTTGCAGAAATTAAAAGTTGTAAAATTGAAAACGAAGGATGACCTAACCTAGAATGCCACAAAGCATCAGTTACATGTTCATCTAATAAAGAAAAAAGACCATGAGTTTGATAAGAGGAACGGCATGGGTAGAGTCCATTGTTACTCCGGCCTTGTAAAAGGGTCATCCCCGTTCGCGAATCCTGCACACGATAAAAATGGGAATGTAAGGTAAAGAAACAATTATTATCATCCATAAAATGGTTCAAAGAAATTACGTTAGTGGAGGCTTGAGGAAAAAAGAGAGTATTAGGCAAACGAAATGAAGCAGTTTTAGTGCGAAGAAACGAGTCACCAATTTTGTAGATTTGCAAACCTGGACCACCATGTACACCATGAATTTGATTAGTTCCATAATACTCACGAGGATTGTGAAGGTATCCCACGTCATTAGTTATGTAGGAATTGGCGCCGGAGTCAAAGAGCCATTGTTGTATAAACGGGGTAGCATGAGCAGTGGTAGACGCACAAGATGAGGGGGCAGCCGCATAAGCTTGAATACGAGACAATGGAACCCTACCTTCATATGACATGTTGAAGAGATTGAAGCAATCAATAGTCGAGTGACCATAACGTTAACAAAGCTAACACTGAATACGTCTAGATGAGGATAAGGCCGGTGATGCTAAAGTAAAACCACTAGAACCATGAGCAGAGTCGATGATGCCATTAGAGGATGAAGGGTGATCATGGGAGGGGGCTGCAGAAAAAGAAGAAGATTAAGAAAAAATTGAGTCACCATTGTAGTTGCGGGAATAGCCGCCACCACAAGAATAGCCGCCACCACGACCACCACGAAACAAACCATCGCAGCCGTATGAGGCACCACAACCACCATGCACGACAGCAAAAGCAAAGGTGTCGACATCATAGGGAAGAGAGAAAATGTTGTGATGTTGTTCTGCACTTAAGAGTAAAGCTTCTAGGGCATTGTAGGTGATGAGAGTATCATGGGCTTGCGAGGAAACAATGGTGGTGTCATACTGAGGACTTACCTTTCTCATAATAATGGTAATTAAATTGAATTCAGAAACGGGGCCCCAGATAGAGCAAGATTGTCAACAATCACATTAACTTTGTCGAGAGAATCAACAATAAAGAGATCAACATGAGAGGTATTCATTGATTAAGTACGCATTTGAATAATATGATTCTGAGATGTAGAAGCACATCGTTCTTGAAAAGACGAACAAGCAGTGGTTGAATCAATTTTGTTGATGATTGTAGAAAAAAACCTTGGAAGTAAGAGAACTAGTAATCCAAGAGAGAATCATCTGATCATTTTGTATCCATTCACCATACAATGGATTGAGTTTGTTGGTGATTTTACAATTGGCATCAAGAAGAAACGCAGCAGGGCAAGAAGATTCGCCAGTAACATAGGACAACAAATTACGGCTGTGCAGCAAGGGAAGAAATTGGGCACGCCATAGGGGGTAGTTATTGCGGTCAAGCTTGATCATGAAAGTTCGTAACATAAAGAGCAGCAGCAGAGGAAGAAGACGCCATAGCTGTAGAAAGAAAAAAAAAATTAATTTGAACCTTTGTCGTTAGATGTTGGCTCTTAATACCATGAAAAACAGTAGAATATAGTTTGTAATCTCAACTCAATAATGAGCGACACACTGAGCATTAATATTTATAGGAATAATACAAAGCAATCCATGTGAAAGAAGAATACATAAAACATAATATACAATCAGAACTAGAATAGAACTAGGAGTAGAACTTGGACTTGGATTAATCTTTCAGTATTAGGCGTGTCCATATTAGAGTGTGATTGTTCTGCAACAATGGGAATCAAACTTGGTTTATCAAAACTAATTTAAACTATGAGTATGAGAAGAATAAGAACTACCCTATCATCTGTAGCCAACATGCACGATACTCTTTTTTTTTTTTTTTTTTTTGTTAATTAAACTTGGAAGTTTTTGTGATTTGCTACCCACCTATTGGAGGTGGGGTGCCTAGTACTTTTTAGAATGAAAAGAAGTAAATTAAATTCGTGGGGCTCGTAAATTTTTGGCCCTTTCTTTCATGCATGAAAAACCTTGTTACCATAATAAGGAGTGAAAACCGAAAGCACCACCAAAAAAAGAGAAAGGAAAACCCTAAGCTTCTAATGCTTTTAGATCAACAAGTATTTCACAAGATTTCTCGCTCGTAACGTTTTTTATTCTTTTTTTTTTTTTTTTTGAACAAACGTTCGTAACGTTCTAATTTTATCACATACTCAGGCATACGTTGAGAACTTTAGCCTCCTCAGTGACAATGAAGCCTGGCTGGCTACATGACATAAATTTGTATAGACCGGAAATTTGTTTGGAATACCTCTATATTCACTATTTGCACCTCACTATATGTGTGGGGTCGACCAGACTAGGTCAGACTACAAGGATTAAAGAGAAAGAGAAAGAGAAAGTTTAGTGCTAATTTCCTGTGTAACTCTTTGCCCAGTTCCATAAAGTTCTTCACCAACCATACGATGTCTGGAACTAATCTTCTTTTCCTCATAATTCTCAACACTTTGACTCAGACCCAACTCCAGTTGTGGCATCCACTCTTTGTACTTCGATATTTTTTCTTCATTTAACTGTAACGAAATTCAGGTAGTAATTAAGATGAACAAGAAATAACTTGTGTGGAAACAAAATTAAAAAGTATATGTTAATAGACTAATCTGCAGACTGTAAAGCATACCTCAAACCCAAAAGGCGGCTCGAATTCAGTTTTGTAGCCACTGGAATTGGTGGTAGAATTGTGTGAGTTTGATGGAAACTGCCTTATGTTTCTGCTCTCTCCGAGGTTCCAATTTGGTGGCCTTATATTGTGGGATTCCCTTATCAACCTCGGTGTGGTGTGCATATGATGCATTAGATGGTCAGATTGGGAGCCATCACAATCATTTGACCAACAGATTTTGGCAGCAGGTATTCTTTTAGCCCTCCATTGTTGTTGGTTAATCGTTTCAGATGGAGGCCACCTCTTGTCCTCCAGAAACCGGCTAGGGTTTATTGGTACAGTTTGCAAGATTGTACCCATAGATTTGTTGGAGTTGTTGCCTTGTACAAGTTCTTTGTTTAGAAGAGAACTTGACCTAATCATAACAACAATAGAAGCGTGATGTTAGTGCCTATGGCTAGATCAAAGAGAAGAATAGTTACACTACAAGAATACATACATCACTACGATATGAGGTGGCTAAAGTCACTATCAATGCCTAATGATCGTTACTGGGCAAGTTTATTATAAGTAGCTAACGGCTTTAGCTACCTCATTCTGTGCCGACAATGTCAGTGACAATTGATGTTGATTTCTTGTAGTGTTAGTGTGTAATGTATATATACCTTGAGACAGCTTTAAAATCTGGCCGTGGTTGGCTCTGACAGTCGTGTGGATTTGTTGTTACAACAATGCCACCGTTGTCCATTCTAAAGTATACATGTCGACGAGGCTGGTTGATTGTTTGGTGCACCATGCAAGATATGTTATCCCTTCCACGCTTGGATTCGTGTTTTTCAGATAATACTGCATAAAAAATAGGATTTGCATGGATGAATAAATTGTTTCACTTTCCTTTCCATGAACAATACTTATCACATATGAACATAACGACTTGGTATAAAGGACAATTTCCTGAAGTTTTTGTTTGATAATTTGGACAGTTATTTAAGATACTATTTTGAACATAAAATTTGTTAAATAACAAAATCTAGCTAATGTTATACCAAACAGCTCAAATATGATATCAGATCAAACTTTACCTTGGCCATTCCCGTCAAGCTTCTTACTTCTATACATCTGACAATTGGAAATGCATGATTGGGAGGAATTAGATTGGAAAAAAAGGAGAAAATTAATTCTATCAGAATCTTATTTAATTATAAGGATACGATTATTTTGACAAAATAATTATTTCCAAACCTGCAAGTGACTCTTTACATGAGAAATATTAAGTCCTCTCACATTCATTAGCTGAAGAATTAACTTGGGAGTTGCTCCTGCATCGATAAGAAAAGAACAGAAACATTATTAATGTAAAGATGACGTAATTAAAACACGTAATAACAATACTGTAACTTGATCTTAATGTTCCCATATAGTACATGGTATTTATTTTGAAGTATTAAAAGCGATTTCAAGTTCGAATCCCTCCTCTCGATGAAAATCTATATAAACCTTAATTACTATTGATCAAGAGCGCATATTTAGGGCAAGAAAGTACTGTTCATATTGATGTGAAAGGATGTACATATATATGTGTGTGTGTGTGTGTGTATCTAGCTAGAAACTTACTATCTTGGCCACCTAGTCGTTCAACAGCATGCACAAAAGAAAGATGGAGTTGAGGAGTCCACCGTAGACGAGGCATTTTTGATCTCACATATTGCCTTACTTTAACCCTCCGCCTTTCATTTCCTTCACTATCATTATATGCAGCATTATTCCCTTGGCCTCCTTCTTCATTGTCACTACTTGCTTCTTCATTCAAATCAAAGGATGAGCATTTCTGGGATGATCCCACTGATCCGTTTTGTTCCTCGCTGATCTCGTTACTGTTGTCAGCTTCCTGATCACCAAATTCTAGCTCATCCATTATTGCTATCTAGCTGCTTAGTTCCCTAGAACGATTAGTTTCCTCCTTATCAGCTCCGTGCGTAGCTGAAAATTAACACCACCAACCAGGAGTTAAATTACAGTGGATTTCACAAGAAAAGAAAAGGGAAACTATTGTTAATTGGTAGTTTAGCAGTATTTTTTACTGCCACAGTGAGATACAACTACTGATATATTCCCAACTCTTCTGGTTATACTATATGTTGCCATCTTGCAAACTTATTTGGTAAGATGGGAATAGAGAAAATAACGTTTTTCAAGCATAACTTAAACAGCAACGTACCCTGAGTGGTGGACATGATTAAGAAAATAAAGATGGAAGTTATTAATAATCATCAATATGTTGACATGAGATCAGCTATTATCTGCCCATCTGGAATCAATTAACAAACAAGAAAGAAATTAAAGCTTTACCTATTAATTATGTTCTAATATTTAATGAATCCCCCATTTCATAATATCCGTACTAAAAATGGGGTTTTATTATGATTACTCCTTGGGAGATAGAGACAGAGAGAGATCTTAAATACTAGCAGTAGATCGAAAATCATATTTTACCAGAAAAAGAATGTTTCTTGCAAGTAATGATCTTATGGGGGTATAGTATATATCTATCCAGTGAAAATAAGCTGATGACAATCAACTTGTGCGATTAATTAAAGGTTAATTCTCAAAGAAAACATGCTGTTTATCATCCTCATAAACTAGGGATCGAGAGACTATGATCAAAAAAAGAAGAAAAAGAAGAGAATAATAGACATAAATGAATCAAGAATCACAATCAATTAACGTCTTCTTGAGTGACTATACCTATCAATATATCAGTACTTTGAAAAATTTGGAATCGAAGAGAATTTAAAGGAGAAAGCAATCAAGTATACCAGGTTAAGTAAGGAGTACTTTGTAAATCACTTCCTTTCCCCCAAAATATAAACACCATATTGATGGTGAGAGTAGTACTTGCCTCAATCCTTCTTCCAAGTACTCAAACATTTTCCTATAACCGACACCTAGATGCCGTGAGGGAGGGGATCAAAAGAGATGCAAAAGTGTTTCTTAGTTGCTTCTGAGAAGTTTCTGTTTGGTTCCAAAGAATCCAAACCATGGAATTAAAGTCATCCAAACCTAGATATTCCAAGACTTTCATGGCATAAGAAAGTTAATACCTAATACTCACATTATGGATACAGATCATGCCAGTGCTGCAACTTCCGTGGAATATTGTTGGAAATCATGTGAGCCCTCTTCTACCCTTTTCTTTTTTGTCTCTCGATCTCCTTTTTCCAGTTTTCACACTTGTGTCCTTTTAATACCCCTCTCTCCGAGCTGTGTGTTTGTGTGTGTGTGTGTGTGTGTCTTTCTCTCTCTAGCTCTCTCATACACACACAAAATGCTCGTGGTTATCTTAATTGTCTTGTACTTGACCCGGAGGAGACACCTCTCTAATCTATCGGTTTATAAATGAATCAAAATTTTGTTTTGTTCAGCAAGTTTCATCTAGGTTAATGTAATCAACTAATTATTGATTGTTTAAGAAAAAGTGGGGCCTCTACATGTCATCACTCTCCATTTTTCTTTCCCACCTAAAATTGGACTTTTTCCCAATATCAACAGGCACCTGTTTTCCTGTGTCGTACGTCCCTAGGTTTTTCGATTTCCCTTCGTTATTATTGAGTTGGTAAGGTTGGTCCATATAAACACTGGAATTTTGTGGGGGCCACATGGTGAGTGAGAATTCTTGAGATTGAATATTGGTCAATTTTGGTGGGACTTCATGCGCCTAATTAATCAAAGCTGAAACAAATGGCAGGCATCGCTCAATACTCCTTCCTGCCACCTAATTTCCAATTGTGCAAATTGATTTCACACTGGTTAATCGAAGAAAGTTGAGAGGCAATACGAAGAGAAACTCATATCTGAATAAGCTTGTGCAAAGTTTTTAATGTGGAATCTATACTATCAACATGTCACATCTTGCATGAATCTATTTAAGTCTAACATGAGAATAACACGTATGAGGAGACATGCGAGCAAGTGAACTGTCGACCCAACACATAGATCAACATGCCCTGATACCATGAAAAAAATTAAAGTTCTAATATAAATATAATTGACAATATAAGTAGTCAAATTCTTTACAACACAACAAAATCCCTTAGTACCTCAACTTGAAATTCAACATTAATATATCATAAATATATGCATGCACATCTGCAGACAAACTAAATATACTTTTAACCAAAATGAATGAATATTCTAGAAGTTGAAAAAAAATGACTTCAAAATTCAACGTATATATTACTATAAAACTAAGAACATGAAAGAATATATCACTGGTATGATGTATGTTTTTGCATTCGTAAAGTAAAGAGAAATGAATCGCCTTTGGGGCATCGTCTAGTCAAAACAATTTGGCATTACTTGAACAGAAGATAATGAAGCATAATTTCACGGATGCTGATATCAAGGGAAAGAGGGCTAATTAATTATCACCTACCCATTTGACTAATTGCACTTTGCCCTTATAAGAAATATCTGTTAGTGGAAGAAGCTATTCTCACTACTAACTCCGTTGACTAATTGTATTGCCCTATAGCTAAAAGCCATTTCTGTTGTCTTCTAGTAGAGGTTAAAAGTCACATTTGTCACTATTTCATGACAAATATCTGCAACAAATAGAATCTATGTTTACAAAATAATGCTTACAGCACCCTCCAATTGGCAAAAAAGCTAATTGTTTAAACAGATATGATATATTTTTAATTTACAATCATCAATTTCATTTTCCCAACCATCCAAAGTAGTTTACTTTCCAAGGCGTACAGATGGAAAGTTGGGACTGTTGTGTGACAAAAGAGGAATATCATCTCAAGGAATTGGTTAATTTGACTGTTTAACCAAACAGAATTTGGGTCAAGTTAGCTAATCAATCGATTAAAATGTATTTAATCGAATAAAACAAGCCACTCAGTCATCAGTTTCTGAATTAACCTAATGGGACGGTCGTTCAGACCGATTTTGAACGCTAGGAAAAATAAAAGCATTTGCTCTCTTGTCCTCACGTATGCATGGCGTGGGGGTTGACAATTTCAATTTCTTTTTAATCTTTAGAAAAGAATCTTTCAATTAATTTAATTTATCTGCTATATTCCAACACAATAGAGACATCCAACCTAGCTAATTAAGCCACCATCACTCTGTAATTAAAAATAGCTAATGGGTCTTATTTTTAATTAAACCAGAAAGGAGAATCATGTCTGGTTATACTATTTTAATTTTTAGTTGGGGTTTAATATGATTTCATGCATGCCTGGTGATTAATCAGATTGTTTCTTATGATTTTTTGGAGATCGATGTCTCGTTTCAAAACTTTGTTTATGGATTTGGGAATCAACCATTGACTGGAGAATAAGTGAAAACTGGCTGACCAAAATAATACTGTTTTCATGCAAGTGCCTTTTTCTCACCGTTTCCATTAATTTAAGAGGAATTTCGACGTGACGTTGTTCAACGACGGGAAAAATAAAGAAACCATTTTTCTCATGCAACATATGGTTGGACCCACATGTGGCATTCCATTAAAATTGATTAGCTTTGTGTTCACACACAAACGACGCAACTTTGTCTGGTGATTGGATAGTCAGAATATAATTACTGTAGTCTAAATAAATAAAGTTTTGAAGGGGATCGCTGTCATGCGGTGCATCAAATCACATGTGTTATAATATGTATATTTATGAGAAATGATTTATGCTATTTTTTTTCCTTTTTTATATTTCGGTTTATTTATATACCTTGATTTTTATATTTATTTAATTTAATGGCTAGAAATAAACATGAGTGTGCATGAACAAAAAATAAGTATAGAATAAATTCTCTATTTTATTTATTATACTAGATATGCCTTAAATCATGAACTCGTCACACTTTCATATATTATAATACGTAAATTGATAACAACATGTGAAGACGTTACAAACATAACCAAAATCTTATGAAAGGGCCACATACTACAAGTTAAAAGGACATACATCTTGCCCTAAATGACATCATATTTGCAATGTGAAAACAAGTCCTATTTCTATAGTCATTTAGTATAACGGTTTATGATATTTCTTTTCACTTGTAAGTGAGGATAAATTTTTCAGTTCCAAGATAGTCTGGTACACCAAGTGTCATAATACAGGTGGGCCTAATTTTTTTTGCAAGTATTCAACCATTTGTATTATGACACTTAGTGTACCGAGCTGTGTTTCCAACACACTAAAAAATCTCTCATGAGAAATAAGTCTTAGATTTGAATCTCAAGTATACCGAGTTAATTTGCAACCAATTTATTGCCTCATACCCTTAATGTAAATATATCCTTATATAAAAAAATTCATATACCTTTATAAATCTCTTTTAATTGTTGGAAGGGCGTTTGTAAAGGCTGGTATCGAGCGATAATATCTTATTCTGAGTTAATTCTTGTAATAGATGGTGACATATGACAGCCTTAATGTAGCTGACCACCTGACATGCAGCTTCATCAATTTCATAAATCGGATAAAAATTCTATCAAGATAGTGCCTTTCTTGTCGTTGTACGTAGATATATCAAAGTTCAATGGACTGATATGAAGAATCTAACTGTGTAGATCTATGAAGTGTTGGCACAAGAACCGCTGCCAACATGGGAACTTCATGATCAGAGAGTGAGAGATGATCAGAGAGTGAGAGAGAGAGGTGACATTCTGACAGACATGTGGGAAACTACTTTGTTTTTCTCTTCGGTTTTGGAGAATTCTTAATTGGATAGTTGTAAATAGTTTAAACTGTGGTAGATTGTCACAACTGCCCCCCACTTGTGAAAATTTTTTAGGCATTCTTTGCTCTTTGTTTCTTGTTTCTTAATGAATAATCATTGGCTCTGCAAAGAGAACCAAAAGAAACCATGAGATTATTTACAATCACTTGCTAAATCCTCTGAATTATGAGAGATACTGCTTCTCTAACATCAGAGGAATTCTTGTGTGTAACTTAAAAATATCTGATTTATAGTGTTTCTTCCATCGTGATAGATCACGTAATAAGATATATACGAATAAGAGATATATAAACTATTGCATGTTAAAATCAGCTCTATCCAAATGTAAAGTCATCCTCGCTTTTCACAGTTCTCACATGGTTGTTGGCAAAGATACTCTCCTATCCCGAGTAATATCCACAGGAGAGTTTACCTCCAAATAGGAGAAATTGTGTCTTGTAACTAAGACAGTATCCTAATGATACCACCATCCAATAATTGCTACCACTGGTAATTATCTTCGAAATATATACGCATTAAGGGGACACTGTAAGGTAATGGTGCTACTATGATGGTGTCTTAGACTAGTTACACAGGGACAGTGAATTGATTGCCTATGATCAACTCTTTCTCCTAAATATATATATAGACAGAAGCAAATGTTACAATTTGATTGCCCATATCAACTCTTTCTCCTATGAGAAGCACAAAGAAATTTACTTGATGAGCATTTTATAAACTTTGGGACTCTGGTTGTCTAGTTCAGCTTCTGGGCACTGATTAGAGAAGCCATGAAAAAAGGGAAATCAGTACGAGGGGCCAATTAAAAGGGAAGACGAAAGAAAAATATTAATAAAATACAAGTAGAAGTAATTCATATATTATTGCAATCTTGAAAACAAGAATCAACAAAATTATTTCAAGCCGAGATTGAGATTGAAAGAAGAAAAAAATATGTGAAGCTGGTTATTATCGATAAAAGATCAATTACCGAAAGGATTTGTATGATTCGGATTTATAGGATTTACGGTCTTTCGATTAGCCTTCACCACCAAGCCAATGTCATGGCAGTTGCCCACCGGTGTTCCGCCTATCTCCTCCGAGCTCCTCCCTTTTTTTTTGAGCCAAGACACTAATGATCATGATATATCCGGTCGAAAAAAAAACACTCTTCAACGTCTAATGGCGGGACCCTTGTACAGCCCTCTACGGACAACAAAGTTCTCAGAAGGTTGAAGCTCTTCAGCCAAGGTACAACAATTAGTTCTAGAAATCAAAAGTGTGTGCGTGCGCGTAAGCAATGTGTGAGTGCAAAGAACAGAAGATACTTGGAAGATCTCTACTAGGGGGCTTCTGGAAATAAGATAAGTGTCGCCCACCTTCTAAAGAGTAAGGAGGTGAAAGAATGTCAAGGAGAGTGCAGGGCGTACGTTATGGCTTTGAAACAATGAATGCTGCCACCGCTATTTTGTTGTGAATTCAAATAAAAACAAATGATAAGTCAAATTTGTCCAAATTCATATCTAGTTTGATGATGTAATTGCTTACAATTACAAGTTAGGCAAGTTAACAATGGTGGGCTATGCATGAAATAAACATGTTGGTAAACAATGGTAGGCTAGTCAAATTTCTTGTACAAGTTAGGCAAGGTTTGAATAAATGTGTGGTATAGATTTCATTTGGTTTGCTATAAATACCCTAGTCCTCAAGCCTTGTAAATCATCTCATCCAAATCCCATTTCCCATTTCCATTCATTAGCTTGTAAGCTATTAAGTTTGTAAACTCCTTTTTCATATATCAAAGTGCAAGTGTTTTTCCCGAAGCTTGTTGCTTCCCTTCTTTCTCTATTTCTTTGTCCAATTTTATTGAGAGTGAAAGTGAGAGGTGTGATAGAGTTTGTAAACTTATCACCCACATATTTTGGTATTGAGTTAGTAAACTTTCCAATACCAACAATTGGTATCAGAGCCAGAATACCTTTCTGGCAAGTGCAGCGGCTATGGCATCAAATCTAGTACAACTCCAAGTTCCCACATTGAAGAAAGAAAATTACGAAAGATGGTGTATCCAATTCAAAGCATTGTTTGGATCACAGGAGCTATGGGAAGTTGTCAGTAGTGGGTATGTTGTACCCACTGCCGAGCAAGAAGCTACATATACTGCAGATCAACGCAACACTCTCAGGGACTTACGAAAGAAGGATCAAAAGGCGCTGTATCTTCTATATCAAGGATTAGAAGATTCAACGTTCGAAAAGGTTGCAAAATCAACAACGAGCAAGCAAGTATGGGACATGCTCAGTACAATCTACAAAGGAGTAGATCGAGTCAAGAAAGTGAGGTTACAATCACTTCGAGCAGATTTTGAAACTGCTCACATGAATGAAAGAGAGAGCATCTCCGACTATCACACAAGGCTCATTGTGATAGTGAACCAGATGAGGAGAAATGGAGAGAGACTCGATGAAGTACGAGTTGTGGAGAAGATACTCCGGTCACTCACATCCAAGTTCGAGCATGTGGTGACTGCCATTGAAGAATCCAAAGATTTGGAGACAATGAGCGCAGAAGAGCTACTAGGATCCCTCCTAGTTCATGAACAACGCATTCAGAAGAATGCAAGCCCCACAACGCTGGAGCAAGCTTTGGAGACAAAGCTCAGTATCGACAAGCCAAGTGGAGGTCGTGGGATGTGGAACTCACATCGTGGAAGCTCATCCAATCGTAGCCGAGGACGAGCCCGAGGAAGAGGTCGTGGCTATGCACAAAATCGAGGACAATCTCAAGAGTGGAGATCTGCTCGAGGAAAGGCACATATCCAGTGTCATAGTTGCAAGCAATATGGACATTATGCAAATGAATGTTCATATAAAAACGGTGAGCATGTCAACATGGCAGAATCAAGTAGAAATGATGGTGAGGAATTCACAGTCTTACTAGCACACCATGATTCCAGTAGCCAACAAGATGTTTGGTATTTGGATTCTGGTGCAAGCAACCACATGTGTGGAAAGAAAGAGTTTTTTGCCGAACTCAAGATTGAGGCCTATGGATCTGTAAGTCTTGGTGACTCCTCAAGGCTACCAGTTGAAGGCAAAGGGAAGATCAAGATCATCCAGAAGAATGGTAGAGAAGAATACATATCCGATACCTACTACATACCAGGTATGAAGAGCAACATTCTGAGCATTGGTCAACTGCTCCAGAAAGGGTACATTATACATATGGAGAATATGTATCTCACTCTCAGGAATGCAAGGAGAAAGCTTATTGCTCGTGTTCAAATGTCAAAGAACCGTATGTTCCCACTGAAGTTGAACACAAAGATTGGGAGTTGCAACATCGGTGAGATTGAAAATGAGTCATGGAGATGGCACCTTCGTTTTGGCCATCTTCATTTCAATGGTCTAAGATTGCTGTCAGGTGGAGGAATGGTGCGTGGTCTACCTCAGATTGAAACCAAACACCAAGTATGTGAAGGCTGCATACTTGGCAAGCAAGCACGGTTGCCATTTCCTGTTGGCAATGCATGGAGAGCAAAGGCACCACTGCAGTTGGTGCACACGGATATATGTGGTCCATTGGATCCCATGTCCTATGGAGGTAATAGATATTTTATTACTTTCATTGATGATTTCAGCAGGAAGACTTGGGTTTATTTCCTCAAGGAGAAGTCAGCTGCCCTTAGAGTCTTCAAGGAATTCAAGGCACTCACAGAGGCTGAGAGCAACCACAAACTTGTGGCCATGAGATCAGATAGAGGTGGAGAGTACACCTCCAATGTTTTCCAAGCATACTGCAAGGAGCAAGGAATTAGGCATCAAATGACTGCTGCCTATACACCACAGCAAAATGGGATAGCTGAAAGGAAGAATCGAACCATCCTTGACATGACAAGGTCCATGCTTAAGGAGAAGAATCTGCCAAAAGAACTGTGGGCAGAAGTTGTGGCTTGTTCGATTTACTTGTTGAACCGATGTCCAACAAAGAGTGTCAAGAGGATGACACCACAAGAGGCTTGGAGTGGATACAAGCCGAATGTAGCACACTTAAAAATTTTTGGTTGTGTTGCATATGCTCAGGTACCAGAAGCCAAGAGGAGGAAGCTTGATGATCGAGGTGAGAAGTGTGTGTTTGTGGGCTATAGTGAAGAGTCCAAAGCATACAAACTCTACAATCCACTAACTAGCAAACTAGTGGTTAGTAGAGATGTCATCTTCAATGAAGAAGAGACATGGAAGTGGAACAACAAAGAAGTCAGTGAGGAGAGAGTTGTTTCCACCAACTTTGAAGAACAAGAAGTTGAACCACTAGTCGAGCAACAACCTACTCAATCAAGCACAACAACTCCAGTGCACAGAAATGCAAGGAGTGGCCCTACATCCAGTGAAGAAAGTAGCTCATCAACTCCAGTGAGGCTAAGAAGTCTCACAGAGATTTATGGACAAGAAGATGGAGAAGAAACAAACCTATTCTGTCTATATGCAGATCATGAACCTCTATCATTCAATGAAGCTGTGGAAGAGGTTCATTGGAAGAAAGCCATGGAGGAAGAAATCCATGCCATCGAGAAGAATGACACCTGGAAGTTGACAAAACTTCCACCAAATCAGAAGGCTATAGGTGTCAAATGGGTGTACAAGATCAAACGCACTGCAGATGGAAGTGTGGATCGGTACAAATCAAGACTTGTAGCGAAGGGCTACAAACAGAAGTATGGAGTGGACTATGATGAAGTCTATGCTCCAGTTGCAAGACTTGACACGGTAAGATTACTAATTTCTCTTGCCGCTCATCATAAATGGAAGATTTATCAATTAGATGTCAAGTCAGCCTTTCTTAATGGACTTCTTGAGGAAGAAGTATATGTAGAACAACCGGAAGGTTTTCAAATACAAGGGGAAGAAGATAAGGTGTATCACTTGAAGAAAGCTTTGTATGGCCTCAAGCAAGCACCACGAGCTTGGAACTCAAGGATCGACAACTACCTTCACCAAAATGGATTTCAGAAATGTCCATACGAGCATTCAGTTTATATGAAGAATGGTGAGAAAGGGGAGTTCTTAATCATATGTCTCTATGTAGATGATTTATTGTTTACAGGAAACAATGAGGCAATGTTCCATGAGTTCAAGCAATCCATGTTCAGTGAGTTCGAGATGACTGACAATGGATTAATGTCATACTTTCTTGGCATAGAAGTGAAGCAAGAAAGTGATGGCATCTACATCTCACAGCAAAGGTACATGAGAGACATATTGAAGAAGTTCAATATGGACAAGTGCAACACTGTCAATACTCCAGTCGCAACTGGATTGAAGCTGTCCAAAGAAGGAGAGGGTGAGTTTGTAAACTCAACCGTGTACAAAAGCCTTGTTGGAAGCCTAAGGTACCTCACAATCACAAGACCAGATATAGTGTATGGTGTTGGACTTGTAAGTCGATACATGGAAACACCAAGGGAGTCTCATTGGCTTGCTGTCAAGAGAATTCTGAGATACATAAGAGGTACTCTAAACTTTGGTCTATTTTATAATTTTGGTGAAGATGCAAAATTATATGGCTATTCGGATAGTGATTGGGGAGGTGACCAAGATGAAAGGAAAAGCACAACTGGCTATGTGTTTTTTCTAGGTTCAACAGCTTTCTCATGGACTTCAAAGAAGCAGTCAATCGTTGCCTTGTCATCATGCGAAGCCGAGTATGTAGCTGTAGCCTCAACCGTGTGTGAGGCAATTTGGCTAAGGAATCTGTTGAAATCAGTGTGTCATCCACAAGAAGAATCAACCTTGATTCATGTGGACAATATATCTGCAATCAAACTTGCAAAGAATCCAGTTCAACATGGAAGGAGCAAGCACATTGATACTAGATTCCATTTTCTAAGGGATCATGTAAAACAAAAGACAATCGAACTTGTCTATTGTCACACCAAGGAACAAGTGGCTGACATATTCACAAAGCCATTGCCAGTTGAGCCATTCAAGTTGCTACGTGAAATGCTTGGAATGAAGGCGTTTTGATTTGAGGAGGTGTGTTGTGAATTCAAATAAAAACAAATGATAAGTCAAATTTGTCCAAATTCATATCTAGTTTGATGATGTAATTGCTTACAATTACAAGTTAGGCAAGTTAACAATGGTGGGCTATGCATGAAATAAACATGTTGGTAAACAATGGTAGGCTAGTCAAATTTCTTGTACAAGTTAGGCAAGGTTTGAATAAATGTGTGGTATAGATTTCATTTGGTTTGCTATAAATACCCTAGTCCTCAAGCCTTGTAAATCATCTCATCCAAATCCCATTTCCCATTTCCATTCATTAGCTTGTAAGCTATTAAGTTTGTAAACTCCTTTTTCATATATCAAAGTGCAAGTGTTTTTCCCGAAGCTTGTTGCTTCCCTTCTTTCTCTATTTCTTTGTCCAATTTTATTGAGAGTGAAAGTGAGAGGTGTGATAGAGTTTGTAAACTTATCACCCACATATTTTGGTATTGAGTTAGTAAACTTTCCAATACCAACATATTTGGAATAAAGAACTGTCGTGTCTCAAGGTGCGCTCATTTCACAATCTCGTACAATCTTTGCAGGTCTTGCTGTAAATTTCGTCAAATGTTTTACAATTATACGACTGATTTCAATAATATTAGACTGACATATAGAGATGAGGTATATTTCAGCTAGCAATAAAGCTGTAGGCCATTTATACTTGTTAAGTAAAGGATATTGAAGCAAAGATTCACTTCAAAAATTTGACAGTTTAATGCATTAATCTATAGATCATTAGTGTTAGAATACAAGGACTGTAATCCTTCAACACACAGAAAATGAATCAAAGAAGAAGAAGATGAACAGACAGTGAGTTTCTCACAGAGGAATATTCAAGCTGAGAAGATGATGTACTGTTTCATTACTCACTCGCACACAAGACATGTGCAAAGGCATTACAGTTAAAAGAGAAGGAAAATCTTCCCCTTGTACAAGATTGAATCACCACCATTCATGTAATCTATCCTATAAGACAATTACAAGTGGCATCAACATTTCCTAAACTAAGATTACATCTCAGCAGTCCAATTGGCATATAATCCAATGGCTCACAATTAAGCACAGAAATACAAACTCTAATACTACTAATGTATCAACACAACACTTATATTTCAACACTCCCTTCTAAGTGTTGTGCTGAGATCACCCCAAGTTTCTGTCTCAGATATTCAAAACTGTTTCTGGCCAGAGCTTTAGTGAAAATGTCAGCAACCTGTTCTTCAGTTTTACAGTACAAAAGATCAATTTCACCATCTTGCAGTGCCTCACGAATGAAGTGAAACCTCCTGTTTATATGCCTTGTTTTGTGATGATGCACTGGATTCTTGGTTATGGCAATTGCTGAAGTATTATCACATAGCAATTGTGTTGGTTCTACTTGTTCTTCTCCAAAGTCAGAAAGCACAAATCTCAGCCAAATGGCTTGTGTTGTGGCTTCTGCTGCACTAACATATTCGGCTTCTGCAGTGGATAGTGCTACACTATTTTGCTTGATTGATGCCCATGAAAACACTCCAGAACCAAGATTAAAAGCATATCCGGATGTACTCTTCATGTCATCCTCACTTCCTGACCAATCACTATCACAGTAGCCTATAAGTATTGCTTCATTACCCTTCTTGTATGCTATACCATAGTCAATTGTGCCCTGAATGTATCTGAGCACCCTTTTGGCAGTTCCCATGTGTTTACTAGTAGGACCATGCATGAATCTTGCTAATAGGCTTGCTGCAAACATGATGTCAGGTCTTGTTGCAGTCAAATATAGCAGACTTCCAACAATCTGTCTATATAAAACCTCATCAGCTTGCTCACTGCCATCCTTCTTTGATAACTTTTCATTCACAGCAAGAGGAGTGGCAATTGATTTACAGTCTTTGAAACCAAACTTATCTAGCAATGTCTTTCCATACTTCTTCTGATGCAAGAAAATGCAATTTTCAGCTTGTATCACACCAAGACCCAGAAAATGATGTAATAGACCAAGATCTGTCATTTCATACTGTTCCATCATGGCAGTTTTGAATTCCAACAACAATCCTTGTGAACTTCCTGTGTAGATGATATCATCTACATATAGTGAAACAATGAGTATTCCACATTTGGTAGTCTTCACATACAGAGTTGCTTCACTAGGACTTCTCTGGAATCCATCCTTGGTGAAGTAGGAGTTAATTTCTTCATACCAGGCTCTTAGAGCCTGTTTAAGGCCATACAGTGCCTTCTTGAGTCTATAAACCCTATCCTCTCTGTTCTTAAGTACAAATCCAGGAGGTTGATCAACATATACTTCCTCTTGCAACACTCCATTCAAGAATGCAGATTTTACATCTAACTGGAAGAGCTTCCATCCTTTCTGTGCAGCCAAAGCAACCAAGGTTCTTATTGTGTCAAGCCTAGCAACTGGTGCGAATGTCTCATTGAAATCTATGCCAGGCTTTTGAGAGTACCCTTTCGCAACAAGTCTTGCTTTATTTTTCTGAACTGAGCCATCAAGATTCAATTTAACTTTGTACACCCATTTGACACCAATCACTGGTTTATCTGAGGGCCTAGCAACTAGCTCCCAGGTATTGTTCTTTTCTATCATTCCAATTTCACTTTCCATAGCTCTCTGCCATGCCTCATCCTTAGCAGCCTCTTCAAATGTTTCAGGTTCTATGATGCACAGATTACATTTTCCATACACTTATGCAATACTCTTATATCTCAGAGGTGTGTGATCAATATCCTGTGGACCTGAATCAGATTCACCAAACATTTCTTCACTGTCTTTTGGTGCTTCAACTTCATTTTCAGAAACTTCAGATTGGTTCAGCCCTGTTCCTTCATGCTCCTTTGTCTTTTCAGTGATAGAATCAGATAGTGGAATTGAAATGGTGCAAATTCTTTGATTATTCCAATCCCAACCAGCCTCTTCATTGAATACCACATCTCTGGAAATGATGACCTTTCCAGAATCAATGTTGTAAAGCTTGTACCCTTTCTCACAGCTTCCATATCCCAGAAACACACATTTGATGCTGGTCACATCAAGCTTCTGTCTCTGCTGATCTGGAATATGTGCATAGCACAGAGAACCAAACACCTTCAAATGCTTGACCCCTGGCTTTCTTCCACTATAAGCCTCAAATGGAGTTTTCTTATCTAAGGCCTTAGTTGGACACCTATTTAGAACATACACTGCAGTGTTGACTGCCTCAGCCCAAAATTCCAGTGGTACATTCTTCTCAACCATCATACATCTAGCCATCTCGACAATTGTTCTGTTTTTTCTTTCAGCTACTCCATTTTGCTGTGGTGAGTATGCCACAGTGAGTTGCCTTTCCATTCCAATTTCTTCACAGAATTTGTTAAACTCAATAGATGTGTACTCACCCCCTCGATCACTTCTAAGTTTCTTCAATTTATATCCACTTTGCAGTTCAACAGTGGCCTTGAATTTCTTAAAGACACTAAACACATCTGATTTGTATCTCAAGAAATACACCCAACACATTCGAGTACAATCATCTATGAAAGTGAGAAAGTACCTATTTCCAGCTTTGGTAGTAGTTTGCATTGGCCCACATACATCTGTGTGTACCAACTCCAAAGGGACAGTAGCTCTACTTGTGGTTTCCCTTGGAAAAGAATCTCTGCAGTGTTTCCCAAGAGTGCATCCCTCACACACTTTATTAGTGATCTTGATCTCAGGTAATCCAAACACCATTTCTGTCTCCTGTAATAACTTCAAGCTGTTGACATTCAAATGCCCCATCCTTTTATGCCAAATGATGGTTGATTCATTCACACTTGCCCTTAATGCAAGATGCAAATCTGTCTGAAATTTCAAAGGAAAACTCCTGTTTCCTCTCATCGGCACCTTAGCAATCAGATTTGAGAGTGAGGAGTCATCATAGATCTCTGCCTTATTATCTCCAAAAATAAGAAAGTACCCGTGCTCCATCATCTGTCCTACACTCAGTAGGTTCTCCTTAAGGCCCGAGACAAGCATTACTTCCTTAATATATCTCTTTCCCATCTTTGTGTTCACTACCAAACTTCCTTTTCCTATAACATCAACCAACTGTCCAGTTCCCATTTCCACTTTGGCAGTTATGTTTCTGTCAATGTCAACTAATACATCTTCCCTACCAGTCATGTGGTTACTACAACCACTATCCACATACCATACTTCCTCAATAGGCTTCTTGTCAACCACATTACTAGCATAGAACATGGTAGTTGTAGAGGGAATCTGAGTTGCAAAGTTTAGCTGCTGAATACTTTGAACATTCTTCTTGCTATTACAGTTCCTTGCAATATGACCAATCTTCCCACAGCAATGACACTTAGGCTTCCCTTTAAGAAAACACTCCCCATAATGGTACTTGTCACAATGCTTGCAAGGATTTCTCACACCTTCTGTAGTTACAAGTTGCTTCCCAGATTGATTAACAGACTTCTGATCCCATTTCTTGAATTTTGGCTTCCAATTCTTTTGATACTGATTGCCTTGATTTCCAAAAGAATTGGCAGGTTTGGGGTTCACACTTAGGCTTGAGAATGCTCTCTCAATCTTATTCTCACTGTGTCTCTCCAACCTTTGTGCGAAACTCTTCAATGAAGCAACAACCTCCTGAACCTCAATCACATCTATATCCCTTGAGTGTTCAATCACAGAACATATAGAATCATACGCAGAAGGTAAACTAATTAATAGCTTCTGCACAATCCTCTCTCTAGACAGTTCTTCTCCATAACTTCTCATTTGATTTATCAGATCAAATAATTTCGTAAGATAAACAGACAGGGATTCATCATCTCTCATTCTGGTATACTCAAATTCTCTACGAAGTCCTTGTAATTTAACACTTCTAACCTGTTTATCGCCATGAAATTCCTGCATCAGGATGTTCCAAGCTCCCTTGGAAGTTTCTTCGTGAGAGATCCGAGGAAAGATCTCATCGGAGACTGCTCCGTGAGCTTCTCCGTGAGCACGGCTCCACTCAATCCTTCCTTCTCCTCCTTCTGGGAATCGAGATCAACTCCCTTTGAATCTGAATGCTCGATTCCATTTTCAACATACTCCCAGAGTCCGTGAGACTTGAAAATGGTCTTCATCCTTATGCTCCAGAATTCATAATTTTCGCCGGTGAAGATCGGCGCTCTCAACTCTCCTCCTCCAGATCCTGCCATGTTAGACACAGATCTCACAGCAACTTCTTCTTAAAGAAAATTTGTTTCCGCCGATGAAGATCGACGAACCTTCACAGATTCAAGCGCCCAGTGCTAAGCGATCGAACCAAGCTCTGAGGCCATGTTAGAATACAAGGACTGTAATCCTTCAACACACAGAAAATGAATCAAAGAAGAAGAAGATGAACAGACAGTGAGTTTCTCACAGAGGAATATTCAAGCTGAGAAGATGATGTACTGTTTCATTACTCACTCGCACACAAGACATGTGCAAAGGCATTACAGTTAAAAGAGAAGGAAAATCTTCCCCTTGTACAAGATTGAATCACCACCATTCATGTAATCTATCCTATAAGACAATTACAAGTGGCATCAACATTTCCTAAACTAAGATTACATCTCAGCAGTCCAATTGGCATATAATCCAATGGCTCACAATTAAGCACAGAAATACAAACTCTAATACTACTAATGTATCAACACAACACTTATATTTCAACAATTAGTTGGTTGATTATCCCATAATTAAAAAAGTTCATTGACAAATGGAAAAAGGTTGATGTCCTGTATACCAAGGAAATTTAAACTGGAGAGAAATAAAATCTGCAAAAACATAAAATAAAATAAAATAAAAAGAAGTCGAGGTTCAATCCACTTGAGTAGCTAGTCGCCAGAAAAAAGCAACGAGGAAGCGAAGCTGTACATTCATGACAATAATTAATATTCATGAAGCAAGCCTTAATCTCCAGACCAAATGCTTCACACCTTCAAAAGTTATGTCATCCATGTACGCTAAAACAAACATAGCGATGAAGCTATCGAAATCACGAAACGACCATTCCAAGATACAGGGCTCGACTATCAGTAGTGACTTGTGAGTTAATCTTCTTACAATTTCTTACATGACAGCCACGCATTAAGGTCCCGATGCATGGGCATCCTATAATTTTAAGGGCTTCCCGTGTGTCTTTATTTCTAGGAATTTTTGTTGACGATGAAAAATGATTGGGATAGCATTGATGAAACCTATATTAGAGTGTAAATGTATTTGCTGTTTATAAGCAAGTTTTGGATGAATGAATGTAAGCCTTTAGATCATATTCTAAATGGCATCTATCTTAATATGTAATGAGTTATATCTCATGACAAGTGTAAGCATCTTATATGGTGTCAAAATGAATGGATGGCTGTGATTGAGTTGTGTAATGTTGTGAGTGAGTTGAGCTGCTTTCTCACTCCTCCAACGGTTACATATGTTTTCTGAGTTTCTTGTTTGGCTGTTAGAGAAATGAATTATTTTCATAAAGCTCTCATGTCTCTCTAACTTCCTTCTCTCTGTGCACTGTCATTCTCGTTGTTCTCTTTCTGAAAACTACCCAGAAATCATTCACTAACAGCCTAGTCATGGTAAGTACTGCAACTGCTACTTTCATGGTTAGTTCAGTTACATATCAGCTATTTCCTTCGAGGAAAACCCTGCCACGATCTGTTAGAAACTTGAAATAAAAAGAAATTCCGAATAAAGAAAGCATGTACCCTTTTGCGGATGTAAGTTCCAATCACCGGTTTTAGTAGACGGCACAAAGGTAGATAGACCAGCACACCTTGAGATGGATCAGAACAGTCAGGTAAACCAAGCCAATCATATGATTTCGCGTGTAATATGATGAGGCGATATTATACTATATATTTTACCTTATTCTTAGTTATAATTTAATAGTTTATTTTGGTGAATTTTGATACTTTGTTATATATTTTCAATATAGGATGTGTGGACTTGTTCGGAGCATAAAGTAATCAAACGGTGGAATTTTTTATTGATTCTAATTGGAGCACGTTCGTGAGTCAGTCAAGAAGGTTGTATCAAAATTTCATAATTTTATCCCAAAGCATCTGATCGTGGTGAATTAATTTATGGTCAGCGCACACAGTTGGCAGATTAGGCTACAGAGCTTGTTTGTGACTTTTGGGCTAGAAGATGATGAATTTTGGACTTGGGTTGTTCTTGGAACTTGAAAGGGAGGTTCTGATCTTTAATTTATTCATTTTGGGCCTGGTTTGAAGCCCTGGGGGTCTAAAAACGTGGCTTCACTTTTGATAGGTAGATTTCTTAGTCAAAATAGGAACGTAATTTTTAGTTATCCTTTTATTTATTTTATTTCCTAGTTTTTAGAAAATCTTTTCTTATGAGGGTTTTAATTAGGAGTAGTATAAATAAGGCTTTTTAGCCATTGGGTTCTAGGCAACAAAAGCACACATTAATTGGGAAAAGGCACTACTTTATATTTTCAAGGTGTTTTCTATCCGTGTTTTTAATAGTATTTTGTTTTATGATTGTTAGTAACTAGTTTCCGTGTGCTAGGGCGATGTCTTGAGCCTTAGCATGAATATGTAGTTTTTATTTAATTACTTATGATATTATTCATGTATACTTAAATTATTAATCACTGTACTTTAAACTGTCTTTGTGTCTTAATGATTCGCAACCGTTAGGATATTTAGATAAATAATTGGAAGCAATTCGGTCGGAATGCCACTGGGGAATTGGGTATTGTTTATTGTGATTAATAGTTGTAACTTCACTAAGGGTGAATGTCACGTCTTAGGGGTTGCATGGTTTTTCAAAGGGTTTTCACAAAACGTAATGAGTCATGCATGTTTATATTTGATCTGAATGCCACAGATGGATTGCATATTTGATATACGTTCTAACTTGAATGCCACAAGTAGAATATGCACAAGGAAAACTTGACATTCAAAGTTGCGTGGGTAATTCATAAGTAATTGGTAAATCTACATAAGATTGTTAAGGGGACGGTGGAACCCTAGGTTTTTTACAATTTGGTTTTCAAAATGTTTTCCTTTGTTTTCTTTACTTTGCTAATTTCTTTAATCATTTTAATTAAATTCGTTTTTATTATTTTTAAATTCAAATCAACCTCTTCCAATCTTTGTTTTCAAATAATTAGCTAAGAATTAGCATAAATATATATTATTCATTCAATCTCTACAGAAACGATTAACTTGAGTCGTTTATACTACAATTACCTTGTTCTCTTGCAAGTATTTTGTGTGTTTTTATCTCTACTTTTGCAGGTAGTAAAAATCTTATCATAATACACCGTAATGAAGCTTGCTCAAGACAGTTAAGCCAATAGACATTGCAAAGTACCAATCTAAGTTCATGATCACCAAAATGTGTAAAGACCAAAAACATGTAGCAACCCTCCAACCTAAGATTGCACGAACTTTTGCTAGAGCTTCTTCGGATATTGGACCATCTTGCAAGCATTATACCACTTCTGAACCACAGGCATGGCGTCAAGAATCGGGGTTTTTTAACCAATTTGATCAATCAGAGTATGCAGTATATATGAATGCGAATCAGACCGAACTCCTAAAAACTAATCGGGTTTTTCTGTTTTTTCTATTTCTACAAGATAGCATTGAAAAGTACCTTCCTTTCTCGGTGACAATTCCAGAATCCAGCTCTGCGCGAACCCAAATGACAGCAATACATATGCATGGTTTCCCCTCTGAATTGAGCTTTTGCTTCAGTACTTAAACCCATTAACACAACATAAGCTTCAAAATACACAAAATTCAAGTGCCCCTTTTTGAATAAATAAAATCTATATTGCATTTTTTGAGTCTTAAGAATTCAGATGAAAAAAAGTAAACCACTGACAGGAAAACGACTTTAATTTCCAAAATTCAAACTTTTCCTCAGTGATCCATCAGAATCAAATTAACCATCTACCCAATTCAGCTTTCAGATTAAACATAATTAACATATCAATTAAAATAGAAGGGAGAAAAAAAAAATTTGATTAGTGAATATTAATGTCCGATATGGAATTTATGGAGAATCGCATAAAAACTGTGTAGCCAAGATAATTGAGAGATGGTTCTTCAGCTTTTGCTCAATTGGAGTTTTGGTCTCTCAACTAAAAATTTGTGGGTAATGGTTCTAAACTACTGATAATGTGGTTCAATGGTCGTTTTAGCTAACACCGTTATAACTTCTATCTATTTTTTGCCCCTTTCAACTCTTGACTTTTCATGAAAGTTTGAAAGGAGTTAGCGAAAAGAACTATTGCTTCACATTATAACAAGATGAGGAATCAATACTCGCAAATTTTTAGTTCAAATACTAAGTTTCAATTGGGTCAATATTCAAGGGTTATTACTCTAATTTTCTCAAACGGCATTTAGGTTGTTCTTACATGGATATTTGGACTACTCAATGGACAGTAAGCCCTCTCGACACATTGAGAATTTGGACTACAAAGCCAATCCAATGCTGATTCTCAGATGAGAGTGTAATTAATTAATTTATGAGTGTCACATTCCGGCCCGGGGCGGACCACTTCTCGGACCCGTTCCACTACCGTAGCACGATATTGTCCGCTTTGGGCCCCGACCACGCCCTCACGGTTTTGTTTCTGGGAACTCACGAACAACTTCCCAATGGGTCACCCATCATGGGAGTGCTTTAGCCCCCATTCTCGCTTAACTTCAGAGTTCCTACAGAACCCGAAGCCAGTGAGCTCCCAAAAGGCCTCGTGCTAGGTAGGGGTGGGAATATACATTTAAGGATCACTTCCCTAGGCCATGTGAGATGTCACAATGAGAGTGTAATTAATTAATTAATTTATGCTTAACTTGTCATTAGTTTAAGGATAATGCAAGGAACGCCAAAATTTTAAATTAAATTTTGTAAATCATATAACATGCTTACTTTCTATTAGTGATACATCATATAATTTGTAAATTTGGTCCAAAAAAATTGGTGTACTTAGCATTACTCTTAGTTTAATTAACACATGATTATATGGCATTCTATGTGTTATTAACAATTATAATGATATATGATGTATATGCCCGTGTCTCGAACACATTAAAAATTCTCTTATCTCACGCCGTCCTAATTCAGAGAGGAAAATTCGAATTTTAAGAATGAGGATAAACATTCTCTATCACTAGGGCTACAACATTCTTTTTTCCACCAACAAATTTATGATTGTAATCTCAAGGCTATAAAAAGATGGGAGGTTTAATAAAATACCTCCGGTACTGTTTACTTTTAACGAAAAACCACTTTTTTACCTTTAACTGTCACTATTCACTATATCTTTAAAAGCGGCTTTTCATTAAAATGGAAGTTTTTTAAAACTTTTCGTTAATTTTCCTTAAAAAGATTCACCAAATAAAAGGATAGACAACGTCAGCTTAATGGAGGATTGTGTAGTTGTAGATTGAGGATAATTTTCATGTTTGGGTGGCCAACAAACGAACAAATTATGACTCACGATGACCTAAATTTGAACTATACTCTTATTAGTAACAATGATTACAACGTAGATGCAAAGATCAGAAACTACCTAACCCTACCTAGTTCAAAAAATCCAACCTTATTATGAATTAATATGTTGAACGTTATCTTAAACTAATAGTACGTTCGGATTTTTTATTTTTAACAACTAATAGCGTTAATGAGTTAAATTGTTAATTATTAAAGATAAGAGAGTCAATAGTGATCGAACCCACACTAAAATACATAAGCATAATTAATTTCCGTCGTTATGGTAGAACGCAATACGCAATAGTATGTTTGGGTTGAGAGGACATAAATGATTATGAGATTACTTTAATAAAAGATTTATTTCTGTTTGAAAAAGAAAAAAAAAAGATTTTTTTCTTTTTTTTTTTCGAGTAAAATATTTCTCCCTCTTATTATATGGAAGTTTCCTCTTCAAGTTATCGTGAGTACCCACTTTAGCACCAATTTAACAATTTGGTAAGGTCGTTAGGACAATGAGGGATTTAAAAGGAAGAAAACACTGCACTATCCATGTAAAATGTTTTGTTTGGTATTATTTTATTGTTAATTCATAAAGTACTGAATCCATTGGTAAATTAGCCAATGGTTTAGGGTTTCAAAATGCACACATAAGTACAACATTCGTTGACCAATGCACTCAAGGTCCTAATTTGATTATCTTTTCGTTTTTATCACTTGTATTGAAAATACAACGCACAATGGTACTGCAATTTAGTGGTATTACTCTTCATTGGTAAGTGAGAGGTTCGATTCTCACCAAAGACGAATTTGATCCACTTTATTCATAGCCTATTGTGAGGCTTAGCCCATTCTCACACCCCTTTAGTGTAGATAATATCGTTTGTTAAAAAAAAAATACAACGCACAATAAGCAACTCATTTGTAACAACTTTGAATTATACATGTGTTTACTTATATCTAATATTAGGAAATATAACTCGCTCTCAATTGTTCACTTTATCAAAATTCAAAAAGGGTGTGCTATCCACACACCTCATTTTACTTCTCACACACCCCTTGATAAATTATGTCCGTTGATCTTTTTCAATTCATTCGATCAGACGACCGAAAATTAAAAAGGTGTGTGAGAAGTAAAATGAGATGTGTGGATATCACACCCCAATTCAAAAATGGTATAAATGTGTTCGGGCTTAAAATATTAGGTCTGAGTCGAATGAAGTTATAAGTTTGATACGAGTTGGGGATTCTCGACCCAAATCTTAATCCTTTAAATCAAATCAAGTCCAACCCATAGTATGATGGCCGAGTTCTAAGAAGAGAATGACTCTTAAGGGGTCGAGTTGAAGAATGATTCAGCTGAGTACGAATGAATGTAAAATTATCAAGGATTAGGATGAGTTTTGATAAGATTCATCATATTCCAAGAATCAAGGCTTGTCGCTGATCAGATTAGGATTGAATCAAATGTTGAAGAAGAATTGGGTTCAAAATCCTAGTTCTAGTTGGAGTGGGCGATACTGTGTGCATATTAGTTTTGGCTAGTGATGAGATAATGTTGAGAATATCCAGAAAGATACTGAGGAAGCGTAAGTCAAATACGACTCTACTTTGGCATGAGTGATCAGCATGGAATTCACCCTTATAAATAGAAGTGATTTTGCAACAAAAGAAATGACCTTCAACTCAACACACACAAACGCCTTGCGCAATCTCGCACTACATGAACCTTTCATACTTTGAGAAATCACTAATTTTCCTAACTTCGTCAACACATCTTTAGTCTGGATTAACAATATTGTGTTGACAACCGACGACATTTTCAGTTTGTATTAATATCACTAGAGCTGTAGAATCAGGTCATCGATGAGTACCTTCAGTTTAATGTAACAACATTGCTTTACACTCGGTTGGTTATCTATCTAAGTCTCTACCAGTGAGAAATCTTCGGTCTTCTTACTGAAATAGATCATCTCATTAGCTTTCTAGGCGAAGAGATGTGTTACCAGGTTACTCAGAGTTCGACACGTTGAACGCCGAACCTTATTTGAACTTCATAGTGACTAGAAGTTTTGTCTTCAAGCTCTAAAATTTAGAGGCTGAGATGTGTTCCTTCCTCGGTCGTGATTGCTCAAATATAAGAGTCAGAAGCGTGTTCGACACCCTTACCAAATCCATCTTACTCGCCGACCGAGCTTAATGGTGAATTAGCACTGACATTCACCAGAAAAGACGCAGTTAATTCACTACTTACTCAGTCTGTGTGAAACCTCATCCCAAATTTATTGTACTTTTTGTCGGATATTTTTGTGATACGTCCTTATGTTATTAATTTACGAACCATGGGACCCAAATGGGATTTTTGTCCCTCTTATCTTTGCCCAATCCGGATTCCCCCTCACTTTTTGGGATTTTTTTTATGCCTTTTAATATATATTTTTTTAACACCCTATCTCTTTCTCTTCCTTCTATCACTTTCTCTCCTTCTCTATTTCTTCCCTCTCAATCCCATGCCCTCTTCCTCTGCAACTCTTCATCCCATCTCTAAAAATCACACCCAACAATGGACCTTGGACCTCGAAACCACAAGCAAAACTAGGAACTCCACCGTGACAGTCACGATGCTCACTCTCCAGACGACTTTGGTGACTTTCGAGCCATTTCCGGCCAAACTACGATAAGTTGGACATCGTGCAAAGTACCATTCTCTTTGTCTCTTCGAGAACTACGATTTTCATTTTTGAATCACTTGATTTCGTTGAGTATTGACAAAGTTATGAATGTTTAAAGTTAGGAAAGTTTCCGGCCGATTTCTGACTTTCTCTCCCATTGGGTCCGGCGACCCACCAAACCTGGGCCATTCGGGCCATTCCTGCCAAGCACAAAACCCTAGGCAACCCTAAACCCAACCCAATTTTCTAATTCTAAAACCCAAAAGGCCTTTGGGCCATTTAACCTTTAGGGTCGTAGGCCCGTGCCCTCTAAACCCCAAAAACCCTAGGGCCCCTCCAACCCATCAAAAGGAATATTCCTAGAATATTTTGAGGAATATCTCTGAAATATTCCTCTATTAACTTTTGTTGACTTTTCAAAAATTTAATCGTGACTCTTCTTAGGGTAATTCGACGTCTTGAACCCGTTTCCAACGTCCATTTTCCCAAATTCAATTGTTATAATAGAGTTTTATTAATTAGACTCTTTATGTGCTTATGTGCATATATTGTGACGATTTCGTGTTTACTAGTTTGCGTGGCTCTTCGGCGGCTAAGTATTTATAAGTGGACCCCTTCTAAAATGCATGTTTTAATAGTAGAAATGCATACATAAAAAACATGATTTGATGAATACGTTTTATGAAATGTTTTATGATATAACATGCTTACTGAGGCTAGTTTGAATTATTACTATTTTTCCTATAATCTATGTTCTTTATAGAATATCTGATGGATGATGATATAATATTTAGAACACCTCTTTATAGTATAGATGATGAATGACTTTATACTATGAAGTTGCTTTTCAAATATATGTATGTTCAATGATTTTGTACTTACCTAGTGATCCATATTCCGCTACTGGGCGAGGGATAGATTCCATCCCTGTCGACGGTTACGGTGTTAGCATAGGGCCTGAAGGGTTTTTCCTTTGGCAATTAGTCCAGGGACGGGGAGCTGGCACAAGGCCTGAAGGTGATTTTCCTCTGGCAATTGACAATGAGCTGGCACGGGGCTTGAAGCGATATTGGACATTCACTAGTGATTATGATATATATGAGATATGTTTTGAGACATTGCATGACATGCTAGACTTCAGAAAACCTATTTTTTTCTTCATATTATATGAGTTTTCATAAAATCTGGGGATTAGTATGTTAATAACTGTTTTAGTATGAATATATCAACTTGGTTCACTCATGTTTGTTTTGCACCTCTTTCAGGACTTAGAATCGAGGTGTACAATCTCGGCGTCAAGGCACTTCCGCATCGGTATCTTCGAGTCCTCTCGATGTAGGACCCACTTCTTTGTTCATTCAATTTTATATTCTTTTTTTTAGTATTTTAATTAGTTGTATGCCTTGAACACGTTCCTTATTTGCATATTATTACCATTAAATTCATAAGTCTTATTTATTTCTCGTTCTCATGCATTTCTAAATGGCTTTCGTCATCTTTGGGTATCGGCCAACATGTGACTATCCTGATGTCCCGAGAACATCGGGATCGGAGCGTGTTAATCTACACACCACGCAGGCTAAATAGTTTTTAAGTTCAACAAAACATCATAGGACAAACCACTTTGTAGAGATCCTAGGAATCCTCATATATTTGTCGTTCATCGTACATCGTGTGGCCATTTTTTGTCAGGTATTATTTCTATGTAGTTTTAAATAAAAAATTCAAATGATTTTTTTACCGCACGATACACGATAAATGCTTAAAATATGAAAATTCCTAGGACCCCACAATTTAAATACGAAAGGGATCCAAATCCCAAATATGTGACATCTTCTTAAATCGATTGAATTTGTTTGGTGGATTCTTTAGATGGTACAATATGAAAAACAGATATTGGGAAGGGAAATGGTGGTGGTAGTCCATGATTTATCACCCCACTTGCGAACTGACTACGTGGTTAAAATTGATTGGCCAGTGGAAAACATAATATGTGATTAAAGGATTTTGTAATCTAATTTTCTCGAATACTAAATAAGAAGAAAGGCAGAGAGGCAAGCACGCTATAAAAGTGGGCCCCTTCAACCGCTTAAAAGAAAAGAGAGAAGCGCGTCCGAGTACACCGGAAGTGGGGGCCCTCACCACCAATCAATCCCCTTAAATACCCTAAATACCCCTCTCGGCTTCTGTTTCCCGGTTCTGTATCTCTCGTCCAGCCGGTTCACCACAGTTTCGATTTCCCGCCAAACACTTAACCGAACAAAACATGATTACCACCAACAGTAATCCTAATGTAGGGCCCACCCTTTTAATTAACACTCTCTTTTCACAAACACCATCCAAAATACGGAGACAAAAAGAGAACATGGGGAAAAAAAAATAATGTTCGGAAAACCAAAATAAAAATGTTATCTTATATTGTATGTGGATTATTATTTGTAAGAGATTATAAACGAAATTCACATATTTTGATTGGCCTTATTTTTATTAAGAGATTGTATAATAAAGATATAAATAAACGGTAAAAATAATGTTTTTGAAAAAAAAACATTCACTGGGACACACCGTCATATCCTACCAAAGCTTTGAAGTAAAAAAAAAAAAAAAATGAAAGGAAGGAAAAATAGCTATGAAGGGGGTGGCTGGCTGGTGGTGGGGGTTAGAGAGAGAGTCTCTAGAGAGAGAAAGAGAAAAACTGGGAAAGAAAGAGAGAGAAAATTGGGAAGGGAGAAGAAAGCTCGTCTGGTTCTGAGAAGAGAGACCCAAAAGATGGTCCAAGGGAGGGTCCTCTGAGATCATCCTGAAATGGGCAGTAATAGAAAGAAAAAAAAACTTTCAATTCTTTCAAGCCTTTCTGTTCAGTAAAAAAGTTAAAAAAATTTAAATAATTAATTAACTTCTGTTGTGTTTTTTTCTGTGCTGCCTTTTCAAGTTTTGAGTCTCAAATCTTCCCCCCACCTATCCACCTCCCTTCACTTCTGGCTTTCCAAGGAGTAACAAGAAAACCCAACTCTCCTACCCCTTTTGCCCCTCTTTTTTATGGTAAAGTCTCCCACTTTCTCTCTTTTTCTGCTTTATTCTTTCTGGGTTTTGCTTTTCTGATGCATTGCTTGCCCACAACGGCATTCCCCTGCATTTTATAGATTTCAGGGGATTATTTATTAATTTATGATAATTTCTGTGGATTTTGTTGAATTTTCAGCTCAGCCCTATGAGAAGAAGATTGTAATCTGCAGAAGCAGCTGGGGTTTTGAGTGCATTGATCAGAAGGGTGTTCTAACCTCCAATTAAAATAGTCAAATTATCATGAGGGACCCTGATACGGTGGTGGGTGTGCGTTTTTTGTAGCCTAGTTTTTTTCTGGTTGCATATAGTTAGAATTTTGGTTTTATTTTTGTGTGTTTTGTTTGCTGTGAGCGGGGGAAAAAGGGAAGGATTGAAAATTGGATTTTTGGGGTTTTGAGCATGGTGGAAGTGGTTGCTCGCATAAAAAAACCTGGCGATTTTGTATAGTAATTTGCTTAGCTTCGTGACTGTCGGCAGATATAGTTATTACCACCACCACTGCTGCTGCAGCTTTTCATTCATCAGGCAATGGGGGATAGATGGAACCCTCTCAGGTTCCGGTTGCTATCTCTCCTGGTTTTGATTCTTGTTTTGAGGTTTCGGGGCTGTTGGTGTCTCAATGATGAAGGTACATTCTTGTTTTCCTTTAGTTTTTGATGTTATGGAATGAATGGCATTTGTAATTTTGAAAATTGGATTTCATCTTTTTGCAATTGGTGTGGAAATGCAGGATTGATTCTGTTGTCATTCCGTGAAAATATCAAGTTCGATCCTTCTGGTGCTTTGAAGAATTGGAGTCCTAACGATGGCAATCCTTGCCTGTGGAATGGTGTTCATTGTGTGGACGGTAAAGTGCATATGCTGTAAGTCCCTCCTGAATTTCTTCTAAATTCCCCAGTTAGATAATTACTAGAGATTGTTTTTTGTTTTCGGGGATAAGTCTCATTTTTGAAGGTACCAATCTATTGTTTATCAATTACTGCAGTTAACTAGTTTGATGTTTTGATGCCTTTTAATTGATTTATTGTAGGAATCTGACGGATTTTTCTCTGGAAGGGACATTGGTACCTGAACTTTGGAAACTTAATCACTTAAGATCTCTGTAAGGACTCTCATCGTCACCAAGTCTTTGTGGATAAAGTTTAGTTTTTTGGATACTGTTTGGGGCACCCAAATGTCGTTTCTTAAACATTTAAAACTTGGTACCGTAGAATGAAACTACATATAGAATTAAGCATAATCAGGGTTTATGCATCTCCATTGAAAAAGATATGCACGTTTTCATAGCTCATCTTCATCTCCGTGTGAATTCATTTTTCAACCCCCAATGTGACCGGAGAATGTACAAAACTATCACAAAATCTCAAATTTAGCAATCATAAATCAATTTAGCATGTTAAGAATGCATGATACTGTACTCTTCTTAGGGACTTATCAAGCTTTCTTTGGCTTGGCCTAATTAGTTTTGTGGTGGTAGGTCTTTATTGACATTATGGACCTCGATTGAATCTCTAAGCATATAAGAGTTTAAATGTGAATTCTTATTATATGGATTTGAACAAACGATAGACAATAAATCCAGGGTCTTTTGGAAATTTAGTTCTTTTGTGACCTCATGGAGTTTTTTGCTTCCTCTGAATAACAGTGTGTTGTACAAGAATCGTTTATCTGGTGTAATTCCTAAAGAGATTGGGGGGCTCACAAGGTTGGAGCTGCTGGATTTGAGGAACAATAACTTGAATGGGATGATTCCAATTGAGTTAGGCAGTATGCTGTCACTGAAATACTTGTGAGTTAGCTGTTGCATGTTCGATCTCTATTTCATTTTATAACTTTCGAGTCCCTGGACTAACTCATTTTGAACTGCAGGTTGCTTTGTGACAATAGATTCGAAGGCACTATTCCTCTAGAGCTCACTCGTCTCAGCTCGCTCTGCGAAGTGCAATTTGATGATTACCTTTCATCTAGTGATACCACTGGATTTGGCTGTGTGAACAGAAAGTTTGGCCATTGGTATAATACTGCTTACACATACAAATCACTTCCATGAGTCTCACAAATACACAGTAGGATTACTTAGTTCACAAGAAGAAATTTATTTCATTGTTGATGACTTCTTTCTTTCCTTTTAATTTGATTTTCAATTTCATAATTTACAGTTGATGTCTACGATGCAAATATCTAGTCGTATTAACTGTAGCATCATTTAGTGTACCCAGGAATGCGTAGTGTAAATCTTGTTTCAGATAGATAGTTAATAAAAAGAGAATCTGGGACTTATATGGTTTTATCTTTAGGACCTTGAATGACAAAAAAATCTTACGTTTTTCAGGCTTTCAGTTGTTTTTAATTCCAGCTATCTGAACTACTACATGCTAGAACATGAGTTGATAGGAAGTACATATGTTCACACCTCGATTTATGAATTGATCTGATTTTAGTCTCACAGTACTGTTTTTTATGCTCCAACTACTTTCAGAATGAACTAGCATTGCCTTCTCAAATTTATGCCATAGATAATGTAATTGTTATGTTTGTATTGGAGTATTAATTTGTTGTTATAGAAGCATTTCATATTCTTGTATCTATCTTGTTTGTAATTTTCGTGCATTTCTCGGGCAGCATCTGGCAGAGCAATTTAGAACATGTGAATACTGTGGAATCCTTGGTATTATTTCTTAAAGGAGCTTTTAAGAACTATCTCAACTACTTGTCACTGCCTCGGTAGGGAACCAACTTTCGTTGTATGGTATCCTCAGTTATGTTTGGTTTGTTTCCATCATGTTCAATTTGTTAAAAAATGTTTGCTTTTATTTCAAGGTTCAGTTACAGAAAGGATCCTCTGCCAATTGATGGAAATAATTGCTGTGATAGTTTATCTAGTAAGTAAGAAGGCGTTTACACATGTAGTATTGCAATACATTATCCTGAAAAATACATTGATGTTGTGTCTTGCATTAAGCAGGTTTGTTTGAGTCGCACATGGCCTTTGCTCGCCGTAGACTACTTGCACAAGCCAGTAACCTACCGGCTGTACCCGTTACTGATACAGAACCAACTGGACAGATCATTGCTCTTCCAACTACCCGAAGTAGTGGTGCTTTCCCAGCCGTGCCAAAAGATAAAAAGAAAAATTCTCCTCCGCCTGCACCTGCACCGCAGCCTTCGCCTGAACCTCATGAGGCTTCAAAACATGACGAACAATCTTCCCAAAAATCAAATGGCAATATGTGGAAGTATCTCATTATTGGTTTCAGTGTGCTTATCTTGCTCCTTGTTCTTATGGCCATGGTCTTCATGTGTCGAAACCAAGTGGCTAAAACTGTAGGTCCCTGGAAGACCGGATTGAGTGGGCAGTTGCAGAAAGCATTTATATCAGGTGATTTTGTTGTGTGAATATTGACATGCCTTCTAATTTCGATATAGACATTGAAAGCTTCATGTATTAAGGTGGTCGATATGTAAAAATGAAAATTGAATTACGTTTTTTATGAGTTGCAGGAGTTCCCAAGTTGAACCGATCAGAATTGGAAACCGCATGTGAAGATTTCAGTAACATTATTAGCACACTTGAAGGTTGCATTGTGTACAAGGGAACACTGTCCAGTGGAGTTGAGATTGCTGTTGCATCAACTACAATATCGTCTTTGAAAGACTGGTCCAAGCTTGCAGAGAATTGTTACCGAAAAAAGGTATGTTATTTCTGTTACAAAATATGGCATGCGATGCAGTGGTATGACTTTAATCAATTTATGTCGTTTTTGCACCTGCTGTAGATTGACGTACTGTCACGCGTGAATCATAAGAACTTTGTCAATCTTATTGGCTACTGTGAGGAGGATGAGCCTTTTACTAGGATGATGGTGTTTGAGTATGCTCCAAATGGAAATCTCTTTGAGCATCTGCATAGTAAGCTTCTTTGTTCGATCACTAGCTGCATGAGATGTTGAGGGTTTAACACTTAATAATCTTCTCTCTTTTCCAGTTGAAGAAATGGAACATCTGGATTGGAATTCGAGGATTAGGATCGTTATGGGAACTGCTTATTGTCTTCAGTACATGCACCATGAGCTAAATCCACCTGTGTCACATCCTAACCTGACCTCGGCTTCTATCTTTTTGACGGATGATTACGCTGCTAAGGTACCCCCTTCCCTTCTCACCCTCTGATTGCCTTTGTTCAATATGAATTTTATGACCCTTACTCGTATAACTCTCTTTCTCTCGCACACACAGATTGCGGAGATCCGTTTCTGGGCAGAATCAATACGAAAGCCTAAGAATTCCGGCGATGATGATAAGGAGCATTCGGTATTGCCACCCCTTGCTGATCCAGAAACAAACATCTACAGTTTCGGAGTAATGCTGCTTGAAATCATCACTGGGAAGCTCCAAAACTCAGAAGAACATGGGTCCCTTCTATACTGGGTAAGTTCCTAACCAATCTGATTAGGTTTCATGAATCCAAATCCCAATGCTAATTCGGCTTTGTTGTCAACTTGCCAGGCCTCTGCATATCTGAACGAGAATCGAAGCGACATGGTGGATCCAACCCTCAAGTCGTTCAAAAACGAAGAGCTGGATGTCCTGTGCGAGGTCATCAAAGATTGCATCCATGAAGATCCAAGGCAGAGACCAACAATGAAGGATGTGACTAACAAACTGAGGGAAGTGATCCCCATCACTCCCAACCAAGCAGTTCCCAGACTCTCTCCCCTCTGGTGGGCGGAACTCGAGATCTTATCGGTCGAGGCGACATAAACCGGAAAGCTCTCTTCTTCTGACTCTCTTCTCTGTTTCTTGTGTTGCAAGCCAAAAGTTTCAAAGTCTCTTCCTTTGTATAAAAAAATGGTGAAGAAGAACAATAGCTTTTAACTCTGCTGCTGCTTCCCCTGCATAGCCATAGCCCTTGTATTAAGATAAAATCCCCATTTTGCCCTTTTGATTTTATTGGTTGTTCACGTGTCCTTATGATTCATTTAATTCTTATTCTTTGGTGTTTATATAACAAAAAAAAAGTGGTATTCTTTTACTGGGTTGCCCTAACTTCTTCGTTTTATATACAAAGATATTAATGTTGTACGTTATATATATTCTTGTGATCAAAGTGTGGGGATGTAAAATCCATAAATTATAAGTTTGTGAACCTTCTATTGCGGATTTGTGAAATTTTATTTTATTTTATTATTAATAAAGGAGGATAAAGGTTCAAAACTATTACACTAATTTAAAGGAGGAGGTAGTTTTAAATACGGATGTATGGATCTTAATTTGTAAACCTTCTAATGCGGCTGGAGGAGGGAATAGTTTCAAACTCGAACGCATGAGTCCTGATTTTGTGGATCTTCTGGTGCGGCTAAGCCCGATCAAACCGGTGGATTTTGGTTTGGTTTTGGATAGGAAGAAAACACCTAACCAAACCATCCAAAACTAGCTTGGTTTGGCCGGGTCTTCTCAATCATTTTACTATAAAAACCAGTATAATCCAGACCGTGCCCGCTACTACTTTAAACGCGGAGTTTGGGAACGCGGAGTTTGGGAACTCTGCTGCGAGGGTTGAAATTCGAGTTTGAGACCTCTAATGAGATAATAAAAAATGATTCGAATTTGTGACAATTTCTGAAATTTAATTTTGACATTGGAAAACAATCAACTTGAAAAGAAAAATGATTCAAAAGCCAAGTGGATCATACATTTATGGCGAAATGCAATCATTATGCTATACAGCTTAATGCATATACGGCTTAATGCCGGTTTGATTTCTACCGATTCCTCTCACCGTAAATACTAAAAAATAAAATCAGGACCCACACTAATCTAAATCATAAGAAAAAATAAAATAAAATAAAAACTAGCTAATTAGGTTTAGGTGTTTTGGTTAAGGAGAACATTTGATTGTGGTCACATTTCTTCCTCCCCATTCCCTCAACCTTATCTGCACCATGCAAGTAGCAGCCAAGAACTCCACACTCTGCAATGGACTCAGCAAATCCAACAACCCCTTCAACGTCTTGAGCCTCGCACAATCCGCCGCCTTCATCACCCTCTCCAACCCACTCAGCACCACCTTCACCGCCACATTCACCAGCCCTTCCAGCTCCGCCCCCGCTTCCCCGTTCCTCGCTCGGGCCGCCAGCCTGGCCAATTCCAGCATCCTCCTGTCCGCCATCGCCACCTGCTGCCTCTCCATTTCCCTCTCCACCTTATCCTCCTCGTACCTCATCCTCTGCCTCAGCTGCTCAACCTTCCTCACCTGCTCCTCCGACATGGAAACCAGCCTCGTCTTCTTCAGCGACTCGACGAGCTGGAACAGCATTGATGGCTTCCACCCGGTGACCCAGGAATACGCATTCTCCAAAGGGCTTGACCAAACAGGGCAGAAGAAGGCCAGGACGTCATCCCGAGCAGCAGCCCACTTCACGGTGTAATACTCCTTGTGAAGGTTGGTGGCTTTCGACACCAAAGCCCTAAGCTCCGCCTCGTTCTGCCGCGTCTCCTCCGACAACTTGAGAAGTTGCTGCTGGAGCTGCTCGAGCTGAAAAACCCACTTCTCGAAAAACTCAGAGAACCTCTGCTCTACCTGGGATCTCATGGATTCACACAGACCAGATAGATACAGAAGATTGCACAAGAGTTGTTTGTGGAAATGCCACAAAGAGATTATGAGAGCTTGTTCTTGCTGTTGCTTCACTGTGTTTCTGTGGGTTTATATATAGGCAGAATTGGGATGGTGAGGTGACCAGATGGAGAGAGGAGGAGGGGCCACGGTGAGGGGGTGGTGGAGAGATTGGGAAGTGCGTGGCGGGTGCATGGCTTACAAGCAGCAATCAGGCACTGGTGGGTTTATATGACGCCTTGCAAGTGTTAGAGAGAGGGAGGGGTAATGAGTGTTTGCCCTTCCATTTTTTTCGTTTGGGTTGAATGGGATGAAATATTTGTAGGAGGTATTTTTTAATGTGTTTGAAACACGAAATGCTATATTAACAAAAAAGTATTTTTTAAAAATGTCTTTTTATTATTTAGTGTTTTGAGTACATTAAAAATCTCTCGATTTTTTGGGTGGCGAAGAGATATGCAGAGCCACCACCTGGTGAGGGAGTTTGTGTTGAGAAAACGTGGCAGCGCGGGAGTGAATCTGGGCTAAAACGTGGAGCGTGACTAAAGCTTTGGTTCAAAAGACAGGTCCGACATTATGCCCGCCCAGGTTTGACCCCTTTTGTCATAGTTTTCATAGTTATTGTACACTTTGTAAGGTTAGGGGTTACTACGGACGGCTCCCATTTCAGTCGTCTCTTACATTTTCTTTGGAGTAGTTTGGGATATGGATGTTTATATGAATGCTGTATCTTACATTAAACAAAGATTTTTCATTATTTTTTGTGTTTTGTGTATCATATGAATATGATACACAGATTTTTTTTTCAAATTAAAATTAAAAAAAAAATACGCGCAACGAATTGATAATCCACGCAATAGACTGGTTAAATATTTTTAACTGCACATATATATATATATATATATATATATATATATATATATATATATATATATATATATTGAACGATAATGTCAACGGTTAGACCATTAGTTGTTAAAATAGAGGGAAATCAAAGAAGATCAAATGTGCACCATAATACATAAAAATAATTACATTCTGCCAATGCAGTAAAATTATCATGTTAAACTATACTGTTTTGATACTTGACTATCTGTTCTAATATTTTTTTTCTTGTGTCACAATTTACTACAAGAACTAATTTTTTGTGCCACAATACTACTTCTTGTCAATACCATTTAAGTTTCCGTTAAAATTGTGTCACAACCATTTTTTCACTTTGTTACGTTAGCTTTTTTAATGATTGGTTGCCACCTAAGATTACTTTTTTGTGCCAAATTGCCACTTTGTCATTTTAACCGTATGATATGGTTGTTGATAATTGGATAATTGTGTGTTGATTAACTGTGTTTATTTTTTATTAGTTGATACATTTTATAGTTTGCAAATTTGATCTAAAAATTTGGTCAACCTAGCATTACTCTTTCAAGATGTTTTAGTGAAGTTCAATGTCATTTTGATTATAAGGTTCCTACCATTCCCTATAATTTCTAGTCAATATTTGATAGATGGTCCTATTCACACACCCATTTTTATCTCTCACACACCTCTCTTAATTTTTGGTTGTCAGATTGAATGAATTGAAAGAATATGAATGAACAAAAGTTAATAAAAGTATGGAAGAGGTAAAAGGTGTGTGTCCACTGCCTATTTGATAATAAATATAATTTAAAGTTAAAAGACAGCAAAAACAATTGTTGCAACTATCATGTCTCTATTTTTTTCTCATAGCATAAAATATATCTCAAGATATCGAGGTTTCATATAGTTTATAAGGGAGTAATTCTCGGTAAGCAAATTTTTAGGACAAATTATAAATCATATGATGTGTCAATTACTCAATAATATAAAATAAACATGTTAATTAATAATTATATAATAATTTAATCATTAACAACTACATTATATGATTTTTAAGATACATTAATTAACACTTAATAATTTAATTGTGGCGACCCGTCCCAAACGTTTTATGTAAATTTCCCCCGTGTATGTAAAATGACGATTTTACCCTTATCATTGATTATTATGAAACCGTCATATTACTCTTAATCGTTTTAACTATAGTAAGGTAAGTTTGAATTAGTAAAATTTATATGTAAAAGTTAAACCCTCACCAACCTAAACCACTACCCTTACCTAACCCTTTCCACTCGGAATTGTTTATCACAAACCCTATTCCCACCGTCCCATTCCAGCTCACACATCCACCATTTGTGTTATTCAAATCCGGTCATCATCACATCTCTCTCTCTCTAGATCTCAGAATCTCTCTCCCTCAAGCTCTCAGACAACTCTCTCTCTCTCTCATCAAACATACAGAAATCTCGAAGCTCTCTCTCTCTCTACCATTTCCTCTCGGACCAAATTCGAAAGCCATTCAAAACTTGACGAATCAAAGATCTAAAATCACCACTGGACTCCTTGGAACCTCACGAGTCCATCTACATCGATTTCAGGTAAGAACTCGAACGTTTTTACGTCGGAATATCAAAGTCCGATCCTAGCACTATTCATCATCTTTCTTATATAACCTTTTCAGCAGATTCTAAGATCATAGGAAGGTTTAGAATCTCCTCACGAAGCCAGGGGTAGTTCGTTGAGTCGATTTGGACGTCGGGAGACTGAGTTTCAAACTGGGCCGAGAGTCGAAGGATTTTTTTTCGGCGAGATTCTTTGAGATTTGAATCCCAAAACAGGTATAAAAATGTTCCTTGTGTCGAGGGCTTCAATTTGATATAAAATTGGTGAAAAATGGATAAAAAATGAAGAAGATATAAAGAAAACAAAAAATTTCCAGTTTCCGGCCACCGGAGTGTCGCCGGAGGTCCACCGGAGAAGACGACGGAATATTCCGTCAACTCTGACGGAATATTCCAACGCCGTCAGTGATCTTTAACGGTCACCGTTAAGATTTAACGGAATATTCCGACGCCGTCAGTCAAAACTAACGGTTTCCGTTAGGACTTGACGGAATATTCTGAAGTATATTCCTAACGGCGTGACAGGGACAGTCAGCGTGCGTGGCACGTGACCGCGCGTGGGGGCGCGTAGGTCCGTGCCATGTTTGGCGCGTGAGGGCGCGTGGTAAGTCCAAAAAATTATTTTAAAAATATGGGGATGTTCATGATGTCGAGTAGATCATTTTGGTATATTCAAACCTTGAGTTTGAGCAATCTATGAGAGTGTTATTTAAATTCCCGTATTTAAGCGTTAATTAATTCGTTTAAAAATATATATAAATAGGAGAATTATATCCGGAGCAATTACGAGACCAAGCTAGGCCCGGAGACTACGACCCAACGACGTACTTGTGAGTGGGCAGTTTGTTTTTATACCTATTCGTATTTATGGTTTCCAAACTTCATAAAATGCTTCACTTTACGTATATGTTGCTAAATAATGGATAATTGAGGTATAATTGTGATAAATGCTGAAATGCGATTGAGATATAATTGCCATGACATTCATACATGTTTATATACATACTCATCTTGCTGCACTGGTGTTAGTACTTGCCCCAGGGCCAGGGCCAGTCCTTCACGTGTATGTTCACATTGCACCGTTCGCTCGTCTGGATCCAGGTTAGGTGCCAGTCCTGTCGGGTAGATTGCATTAGGCAATCCGACTTGTATGTGATGTGCTTTTGCACCAGTCTTCACGTGATCGTAGTACTTGAGCGTATTGATTACACCCAGTCCTGTTCGTGTCAGAGTTATCTGTTCGAACTTGTGTGCCAGCATTAGATGGATGAGTATTTAGTAATACTGCTTTATAACATTGTCACATGATTATATAACTGCAGTATCGATCTTATCATGAATTGATTTGTATATTATCGCTTATACTTGGTTTTAGTAATGTGGATATATATACGTACATACTTACTCATAATGTGCTTTTAATAAAGGAAACTATAATTGTTTTACGGCGAGGGGTTAGTATGTTCAAAACCAAACGTTTTCACATAAGTTTGTTTTGCTGACCCACTCAACTTTGTTTTTCGCCCCTCCAGGACCTAGATAGCTGTTCTGCGTGGCATTCGAGGAATCTTGAAACGTTTCTGACATTCGGCATTCCGCTTCTGACGTATGAACTTATCACTATGTGTAATAAGCGTACTTTAGTTGCTTGACTACTCTTCGGTAGTCGTTTCCTCATTAAGCTCTGAATAACTATAGTGGGCCACACCCACGTTTGTGCACTCTGTCACTATTTCAAATTTTAATAAATTCTATGTTTGATTTAAATTTACACACTTTTTATATCACTTACCCCTATGGTTACGTCACTTCACAGTGACGGCCAGCATGCGTCGACCTTTCCGGGTCGGGGCGTGTCAGCTTGGTATCAGAGCACTAGGTTTAGATAATCCTGTTATTCCTAGTGTGTTTAAACTCTTGTCTTCTTATGTCAGAAACATGGCACCTCGAAAAGAGCCCCGTATTCCCGTTGAGAACAACTTCCCGGGAATGGAGCAATTTGGCGAGGCTATCGCCAACGCTATCCAGTCGGCACTCCGTCCTACCCAGAGTAACACCATAGAATCGGTAGCGCGATTGAAAATAGATGAGCTCTTCGGCACTGAAGAGCCAGAGAAATCGGAGACTTGGCTCGACCATGTCGAGAAGACTTTCGATGTCATACACCGTCAAGGGAACCTACCAAAAGAGATATGGGTCGATACGGCCACTTGGTTCTTGCGTGAGGGAGCGGAATCCTGGTGGAAACAGGAGAAACGTTCCTTATCCGACGAGGATATTGCCGACTGGGACACTTTCAAACACATTTTCCAGAACAACTACATTCCCCCAACCTATCTGGATAGAAAAAAGAATGAGTTCACAGAACTGAAACAGGGCAAGATGTCAGCCTCTGAATACTATCGGAACTTCGTAGATCTGTCCCGCTACCATCCCGCGACGGCTGCTAATCCTACAGAGATGCTTCGTCTTTTCAAGAGGGGGACCCAAAAGAAGTTACGCTCCATGGCGACCGCTACTCCTTGTAGCACCTATCAGGAGTTCTTCGCGGTCTTGCTTCGAGTAGAGGAGTCAGAGAATACTCCTGATGACGACGACGAGGATAAGGACAGGAGTACTCAGAGGAACAATAGCAATTGGCAGTCTTCACTTGGTCCACGGAGGACTCAGAACTTCAAAAGGAACAGAAATGGTTCAGGGTCGTCCGGCGGAGGTTCCAACTCTGGTGCACGTAACAGAGGAAACAGATTCGATAGCAACTCTTTCCAGAATCAGGGAAACTCCAGCAATTCAGAGCCCCGACTCTGCCACAGGTGTAACACTCGCCACTATGGTGAGTGTAAGAGGGGAACCGGAGGATGTTACACTTGCGGACAGCAAGGACATAGGGCCTATAATTGCCCTCGGAATCAGAAGAATCAACCTGCTGTTATGCCACCTGCAATTCCCATTCAGCAACGTCCAGCACCTGGTAATCGTCAGCTGGTAGGCTATGGTGGAGCCTTCCATTATCAGGGGGACGTAGCCCCTCACCAAGGAGGACCATACCAGCATCCGGTTGAGGCACCCTACTATCAGACAGGGAATCAACAGATTCAAGGAGGTTACCCTCAGTACCAAGGAGAATATGTGCCTTATCAGGGCGGGGAAACTCAAGTGCACAACGGAGGACAATATCAGAACTGGGATGTAGCGTCCAGCAGTGGAAGTGCAAGCAGACAGGCACTTCCAGCCCCTCAGGGTCGAGGGAATCAGGGTCGAGGAAACCCGACCCAGGCGAATAGAGGTCGTGGAGGCAGACAGCAAGCTCAGGGAAGGGTCAACAACATCACCTTCCAGGAGGCCCAGGCAGACCCGAACCTGATAACGGGTACGTTGAATGTTCTAGGCCACCATGCTAAAATTTTAATTGATTCTGGTGCTACACATTCAGTTATTTCCCATATGTTTGCTCGAACAACCCAACCACATCCCACTTCACTCGGTTTCGAGTTGGAATTCTCGATGCCGAGGGGAGAAATCTGTTATGTTAACTCGGAGTATCGAGGATGTCCAATCCTTATCGAAGATGTAGTGATGCCGGCTAATCTTGTACCATTAGATATCGTTGATTTTGACGTTATCTTAGGCATGGATTGGTTGAACTACTTTCGAGCCCATCTAGATTGCTATCGGAAGATAGTTACTTTTCATCGACCAGACGTACCTAGTGTCACGTTTGTTGGTGAACGAAATGGTCTGAGGCGTGGAATTATCACCGCAGTGAGAGCAAGAAAAATGTTGAGCAAGGGCTGTCAAGGCTACCTAGCTCATGTGGTACTATCTGAAGAGGCCACTGCGTCCGTGAACGACATCGAAGTGGTCAGACAGTTCCCAGATGTTTTTCCTGAAGACTTACCTGGTTTACCCTCGGATCGCGAAGTAGAGTTCACCATTGATCTACTTCCCGGTACTAATCCAATTTATCTCGCACCTTATCGTATGGCTCCAGCAGAGCTGAAGGAACTTAAAACTCAGTTGCAAGAGCTTGTCGATAAAGGTTTCATTCAACCAAGCACTTCCCCTTGGGGAGCTCCAGTTCTGTTTGTGAAGAAGAAGGACGGAACTATGAGATTGTGCATCGATTACAGACAGTTGAATCGGGTGACGATTAAAAACCGTTATCCGTTACCTCGTATCGATGACCTCTTTGACCAGCTTGGAGGAGCTTGTGTATTTTCGAAAATTGATCTAAGGTCCGGTTACTACCAATTGAAGATCAGACAAGACGATGTCCCGAAGACAGCTTTCCGAACTCGATATGGTCATTACGAATTCCTTGTGATGCCATTTGGGTTGACTAATGCACCAGCAGTTTTCATGAACCTGATGAATCGAGTATTTCATCCATACCTCGACAAGTTCGTCATTGTGTTCATAGACGACATTTTGGTGTACTCTAAGAATGAAGTTGACCATGCCAGGCACTTGCATTTAGTATTGGAGAAGCTAAGGGAGAGTAAGTTGTATGCTAAGTTTAGCAAATGTCAGTTTTGGCTAGACCAAGTGTCATTTCTGGGGCACGTAATATCAACTCAGGGTGTGCTTGTTGATCCTCAGAAAATATCAGCCGTTGAGAATTGGGAGCAACCTCAGACGGTTACAGAAATACGAAGCTTTCTTGGTCTTGCTAGCTATTATCGACGCTTCGTGAAGAATTTCTCGGCTATTGCACTGCCTCTGACGAAGTTGACCAGGAAGGGAGTTCCATTCGTATGGAGTGAGGAGTGTAAAAAGAGTTTCCAACAGTTAAAGTACTTTCTCACTCATGCACCTGTCTTAGCACTTCCCGATGACAAAGGGAACTTCGAGATCTACAGTGATGCGTCTCTGAATGGTCTTGGATGTGTGCTAATGCAACATGGGAATGTGATTGTGTATGCTTCACGCCAGCTAAAGCTTCATGAGAAGAACTATCCCACTCATGACCTTGAATTGGCGGCAATCGTATTCGCTCTGAAGATTTGGAGACATTACCTTTATGGAGAGAAGTGTACAATCTTCACCGATCATAAGAGCCTAAAGTACATTTTCACTCAGTCAGAGCTAAATCTCCGACAACGAAGATGGATGGAGTTGCTTAGTGACTATGACTGCACTATTGAGTACCACCCAGGTCGTGCTAATACCGTAGCGGATGCTCTTAGCAGGAAACCTCATGCTCGACTAAATACTCTTATTGCAAGTCATCTTCCTGTATTGACCGATCTACGGTCTACTGGCGTAACCTTGGAAACAGCTCGACGAGGAGCCTTAATTGCAAGTTTTCAAGTTAGACCAATCCTGGTGGATCGTGTTCTTGAAGCCCAAAAGAACAATACAGAAATTCAAGAGTTGATGCAGGCAGTATCGGAAGGGAGAAAGAAGGATCTAAAGGTCAGAGACACGGATGACATGTTGATGCAGGGTACTCGGATGTATGTACCTAAGATTGGAGAACTAAAGAAGGAGATACTGGATGAAGCGCACATTTCTGCTTATGCGATGCATCCTGGAAATACCAAAATGTATCATACCATCCGACAATTTTACTATTGGCCAGGTATGAAAAGGGAGGTCGCTGAGTATGTCAGTCGGTGTGCAATTTGTCAACAGGTTAAGGCGGAAAGAAGGAGGCCTTTTGGGTTACTACAACCACTCCCGATACCTCAGTGGAAATGGGAGAACATCACAATGGATTTCGTGTACAAGTTACCCCGTACGCGAAATGGTTATGATGGTATCTGGGTTATAGTTGACCGACTCACTAAATCATCACACTTCATACCCGTTCGTGAGAATTTCTCGTTAGACCAATTGGCCGAACGGTTCGTCTCCGAAGTGGTAAAGTATCACGGAGTCCCTATTAGCATCATTTCTGATCGAGACCCTCGGTTTACCTCGAAATTCTGGAAAGCTTTTCAGGAAGCTTTGGGTACAAAATTGCTTTACAGCACCGCCTATCATCCTCAAACCGATGGACAATCGGAAAGAACGATTCAAACTCTGGAAGACATGTTGAGATCGTCAGTTCTACAGTTTGGAGACGCTTGGCACAAGCGCTTACCATTGATAGAATTTGCCTACAACAACAGTTTTCATTCTAGCATCGGTATGGCCCCATTTGAAGCATTGTATGGGAAGCCGTGCCGTACTCCTTTGTGTTGGTCAGAAGTAGGTGAACGGGTTTTGGTGGGCCCGGAGACAACACAAAACATTCAAGTGATAAAGGCTAATCTGAAAGCGGCTCAAGACCGACAGAAAAGTATTGCCGACCGACATTCCACTGACAGGGCCTATGAGGTTGGCGATATGGTGTTCTTGAGGTTATCGCCGTGGAAAGGTGTGGTACGTTTTGGGAAGAAAGGGAAGCTGAGCCCTAGGTACGTTGGACCGTACCAGATCATCGAGCGAATTGGGGAGGTTGCTTATCGACTCGCCTTGCCACTGGAGCTAGCGAGAGTACATAACGTATTTCATGTATCAATGCTACGGAAATACGTTTCGGATCCATCACACGTGATCCCTCCTCAACCTTTGGAAATCAATCCCGATTTGACTTACGATGAGATTCCAGTGACGATTCTTGACTGGAAGGATAAAGTTCTTAAGAACAAGACCGTTCGGATGGTAAAAGTCTTATGGAGAAATCACTCAGTGGAAGAATCTACTTGGGAAACAGAAAAACGTATGAGAGATTTATATCCGCGTTTGTTTTATGGTTTCGATATGTAATTGATGTCGAAATTTCGGGGACGAAATTTTTATAAGGGGGGTAGATTGTGGCGACCCGTCCCAAACGTTTTATGTAAATTTCCCCCGTGTATGTAAAATGACGATTTTACCCTTATCATTGATTATTATGAAACCGTCATATTACTCTTAATCGTTTTAACTATAGTAAGGTAAGTTTGAATTAGTAAAATTTATATGTAAAAGTTAAACCCTCACCAACCTAAACCACTACCCTTACCTAACCCTTTCCACTCGGAATTGTTTATCACAAACCCTATTCCCACCGTCCCATTCCAGCTCACACATCCACCATTTGTGTTATTCAAATCCGGTCATCATCACATCTCTCTCTCTCTAGATCTCAGAATCTCTCTCCCTCAAGCTCTCAGACAACTCTCTCTCTCTCTCATCAAACATACAGAAATCTCGAAGCTCTCTCTCTCTCTACCATTTCCTCTCGGACCAAATTCGAAAGCCATTCAAAACTTGACGAATCAAAGATCTAAAATCACCACTGGACTCCTTGGAACCTCACGAGTCCATCTACATCGATTTCAGGTAAGAACTCGAACGTTTTTACGTCGGAATATCAAAGTCCGATCCTAGCACTATTCATCATCTTTCTTATATAACCTTTTCAGCAGATTCTAAGATCATAGGAAGGTTTAGAATCTCCTCACGAAGCCAGGGGTAGTTCGTTGAGTCGATTTGGACGTCGGGAGACTGAGTTTCAAACTGGGCCGAGAGTCGAAGGATTTTTTTTCGGCGAGATTCTTTGAGATTTGAATCCCAAAACAGGTATAAAAATGTTCCTTGTGTCGAGGGCTTCAATTTGATATAAAATTGGTGAAAAATGGATAAAAAATGAAGAAGATATAAAGAAAACAAAAAATTTCCAGTTTCCGGCCACCGGAGTGTCGCCGGAGGTCCACCGGAGAAGACGACGGAATATTCCGTCAACTCTGACGGAATATTCCAACGCCGTCAGTGATCTTTAACGGTCACCGTTAAGATTTAACGGAATATTCCGACGCCGTCAGTCAAAACTAACGGTTTCCGTTAGGACTTGACGGAATATTCTGAAGTATATTCCTAACGGCGTGACAGGGACAGTCAGCGTGCGTGGCACGTGACCGCGCGTGGGGGCGCGTAGGTCCGTGCCATGTTTGGCGCGTGAGGGCGCGTGGTAAGTCCAAAAAATTATTTTAAAAATATGGGGATGTTCATGATGTCGAGTAGATCATTTTGGTATATTCAAACCTCGAGTTTGAGCAATCTATGAGAGTGTTATTTAAATTCCCGTATTTAAGCGTTAATTAATTCGTTTAAAAATATATATAAATAGGAGAATTATATCCGGAGCAATTACGAGACCAAGCTAGGCCCGGAGACTACGACCCAACGACGTACTTGTGAGTGGGCAGTTTGTTTTTATACCTATTCGTATTTATGGTTTCCAAACTTCATAAAATGCTTCACTTTACGTATATGTTGCTAAATAATGGATAATTGAGGTATAATTGTGATAAATGCTGAAATGCGATTGAGATATAATTGCCATGACATTCATACATGTTTATATACATACTCATCTTGCTGCACTGGTGTTAGTACTTGCCCCAGGGCCAGGGCCAGTCCTTCACGTGTATGTTCACATTGCACCGTTCGCTCGTCTGGATCCAGGTTAGGTGCCAGTCCTGTCGGGTAGATTGCATTAGGCAATCCGACTTGTATGTGATGTGCTTTTGCACCAGTCTTCACGTGATCGTAGTACTTGAGCGTATTGATTACACCCAGTCCTGTTCGTGTCAGAGTTATCTGTTCGAACTTGTGTGCCAGCATTAGATGGATGAGTATTTAGTAATACTGCTTTATAACATTGTCACATGATTATATAACTGCAGTATCGATCTTATCATGAATTGATTTGTATATTATCGCTTATACTTGGTTTTAGTAATGTGGATATATATACGTACATACTTACTCATAATGTGCTTTTAATAAAGGAAACTATAATTGTTTTACGGCGAGGGGTTAGTATGTTCAAAACCAAACGTTTTCACATAAGTTTGTTTTGCTGACCCACTCAACTTTGTTTTTCGCCCCTCCAGGACCTAGATAGCTGTTCTGCGTGGCATTCGAGGAATCTTGAAACGTTTCTGACATTCGGCATTCCGCTTCTGACGTATGAACTTATCACTATGTGTAATAAGCGTACTTTAGTTGCTTGACTACTCTTCGGTAGTCGTTTCCTCATTAAGCTCTGAATAACTATAGTGGGCCACACCCACGTTTGTGCACTCTGTCACTATTTCAAATTTTAATAAATTCTATGTTTGATTTAAATTTACACACTTTTTATATCACTTACCCCTATGGTTACGTCACTTCACAGTGACGGCCAGCATGCGTCGACCTTTCCGGGTCGGGGCGTGTCATTAATCATCAGTAACCACGTCATATGGTTATAAAATTTAATTAAAAATTAGTCTCTCTAGTATTAGTCATTGTGAAATCCTCAAAATGTGTTAGATATTGCGCTTAAGCATCGAAATTTTACCAAGTTATCAATATTTCAGAAATATCTCCATTGTAAAATGCTAAGGAAACATTTTAAAAAGCGAGATTCTCTCTGTCACCTCACAATTTAATACTAATTTTCATGTCAATATTGTAAAATATTGTACAAAAACATAAGATGACTGCATGTCTATAAAATCCATAAAAAATCACAGTTTTAGAGTCCCGTATTTCTCTTCTTCTTTTTTTAAGTGCAGTATAGATGTTGCTTCACTCAATTCAATTATCAGCAACCCTAGTTTTCCTAATATATTGAGAAATATCCTTGATTATATCATAAATATTTAAGACATTCTTTTTCTGGTTAGGTAGATGTGGCCGTATTGGAGAACCTTGACTCTTGACTTAGTAGAAAAATCATGAAAATTTAAGTCCATGCAGTTGCTTCCAACAGTTCCAGCAAAGAAAGCAGAACCAGGGCAAATTTGACACGTAAAAGAAGACAGTTGTCATCACCTACTACGTGTCCTCCACATAAACAAACATTTCCACACCGCTTCAAAAATTCGTTACCTTATTTTGAAGCAATTATCACACATTGTAATATAAAACTTGAAAGAGAAGCAGAAAAAAACAGTCTAATATTCTCAACTCGAACTCAAATGGCAAGTGGAGATAGGGAGAAATCCAAAAGTTGCTTTAAAGAGTGGATGGAAATCCAAGAGAAAGACCTCTTGGAGCTTCTCCAAGCCTTGACTTTAGACCCCCAAAACAAAGACAAATTAAAGCAGCTAGCTCAGAAGGGCATCGATCACTTCCAAGAATACATAGACAAAGAAACCAACTCGCCCGCAGAGATGCTTCTGCATTTTTTGCTCCAACTTGGTGCACTTCATGGGAAAACTCCGTCCTTTGGATCGCCGGCTGCCGACCCTCTTTGTTTTTCCTGCTTGTTTATGTGCTCGGTGGGTCGAAAATGGAGTCAAGGCTCGATGACTTTCTGCAAGGCACGAGAGAGAGCGACCTTGGCGAGCTTCTGACGTACACGCAGCTTGTGCTGGTCAACAAGGGTGGAGGAGACACTGACGGCGGAGCTGGCGGCTCTGTAGGAGGAGATAGCGGACCAGCCAATTGCAATGATTGCGAAAGGGTTGAGTGAAACTGGGGAGAAGAATAGGGAAGTGGAGGAGGCCCTGGATGAGCATGGCAAAGCCATGGTTAGGGTTATGGAGAAGGCTGATCAATTGAGGCTGAACACGCTTAAGGAGCTTGTTAAAATATTGACACCTCTTCACGCTATTGATTTCTTGGTGGCGAGTAAGAAGCTTAATCTGTGTGTGCATAAGTGGGGTAGGAAGAGAGACCGATCGCATGGGAGGGAAAATATGGATGATTAATCAGTATGCATAATGGAGTAGGATTCTCTCCCCTCATATTCTCATCTCCTTCCCTCTCCTCTTTTCACCTATGAGGGGAGGGAAGGAGATAGAAAATAGGAATCCCCTTCCATGCATAATAGTGTTTTACTGACAATATTGTAACTATTAAACTTCTGCTACATGTAAGGTAGAAACTATATGTTGGTTAATTGATGCATATGCAATTTTGAAAGTGTATCTTTAAAGGTTAATGCTTAAATGTTTTAGAGACATAATTGTGAAAGGGCAACGTTGGCCATCGAGTGCAAGACACGCTTGACTGCAAGAACAACCCGACGAGCAGGGCTGGAAGTCGGATTTAGTAATCCGTCTGTTTTGGATAGAATTGAGAGATTTTTCAATGTGACCGACACACGAAGTGGTATATTATGTATTATTATGTAAATAGTGGAATTTATGTGTTAAAAAGTTAATAACTTAAAAAATAATTTTTTTTACTACTTACATAAAAATATATAGTGTACCACTTGTATTTTCGGCATAATTAAAAATTTATGGAGTCGTCGATAAAAGGATAGAAGTTACTTTTGATCTTTTCCAAGAAATTTTGATCTTTTCCAAAGCTCATCTCCAAGGGAATGTTTGGCACTTCGTTGTTGGCTCTTCGCCACTTGGGGGAGGGGGGGGGGGGGGGTGTTGTGTCAATATAATATGTTCCAGGTATATTGTCCCTTAATATCCTATGCTCTAAATAAAATATTTTGGAATGAGGAGTCACTAGCATATAATGCAAGTATTTGCCAGTGGAATGTCTTTGAATTGGATAATTATTATAGATGATTTATTTGTGGCTTAATATGATTTTTTTATTATGATAGAATATTGTTGTATTAGAAAAAAAATCTTATATTTTGTATTGAGAGGGGCACGACTAAGAAATGGTAGTAACTAGCATTCTCAATTAGGACTTTGTGTAACATTTTAAGATTTTAATTTTCTCTTAAAACACCACGTTTGTTACTAAATTGCTTTTAAGCACACCATCAACCCATTTATTTGCAAATAGATGAATCTCTTGTTCGATGAACACGATAAATTTTTCATTGTGACATAATATAAATAGTACATCACGTGTTTTTATACAAGTGGTTGAAAATTTTATTTTTTAAGTTATTAATTTTTCAGCACATATATTCTACCATTTATATAGTGACACGTAGTATACCACCTTATGTTTTGATTACACTAAAAAAATCTCTCGATGAACACAACCTCGACACCTGCCACCATTCACTAACAGTGGGCCATATCATTAGTCGCGCAAAAAAGATGGCGATCAAGTGAGCATGTCCGTGAGGATATCGCTAAAAATACCTTGAATTTATATCAAACAAAAGCTTAATTGGTTTGGTTGTAGAAGTTTTGGCTGTGAAGGACAACCTAATCGCTAAACAGCTTTTTTTTAGTTCAATAATACTTAGATAGATGTCTAAGATTGAATTGCTCCTCCTTTTAATTTTAAGACCTACGCATTCAATCTTTTTCTGCGTGAAACTTAACGAAAAACTTCTGGTACTGTTCATTTTAATGAAAAATCACATTTTTACACTAAAAAGTCAATACTTATATTATTCACTTTACTCTTTATTTTGTCCTTATCGTTAAAACTCAAAGTTTTCAAGTCCTTTTCATTAGTTTTTCTTTTATATTATTTATTAAATCGGAGAAAAGAGAGATGTTTCGTACCTTTAATCGTGTTCTTTGTTAGGGGGAAGAAGAAAACCTATACAAGTTCTTTTTTGTTCTGAGAAAAGATTAGGGTTTGCTGGGTTTAAATAGAAGTATATTAAGTTTTACGTAATAATATGTCTTTTTTTTGTTTCCTCACTCGATTAAAAATTTAAAAAGTATTTAAACTTAAGTATTGGGGTGAATTTAGATGGATTGTGGTGTTTAAATAGAAAAACTCCTAAACATTAACAAAGAAAAAACCGAGAAGTGCAGGATAGAAAAAACCAGGTTGCGTTTTCAGCTCTCCCTTTCATTATAAGCTCAATTTTTCTGTTTTCTGTGTCCCAGGTCCCTGCAACTGATAGACTTTGGTGCCATTCAACGCAAGTAATCCATGATCAATCCCATCTTTGACAGTGCTGGACGATACTCGGATACCTTCTTAAGACGCTTGAAACTTGGTAATGGTTCGAAGTCTAAACTTAACTAGAACATATATGTCTCACGATGCTTCAAACACCTTTTCAGGGATGTCTAAGAACAACTTACTGTGTTGAAGCTTGCCAACATTATGTGGCTGTTCAGCTAGCTCTTCCTCGTTTAAATTTAACACGGGGACCCAAAAACCATACAAGCTGCGATTGCTTGGAAAGAATGGTGGCCCGAACCGCAAGTCTGGTGGAAAGGAGTTGGAGGGTTTGGTGAATCACAAGGTCAGGTAATTCGGGATGTATTGTCGATTAGGGAGGCCGTGGCATTTCGGTTTTCATCTTCTTGCTTCTTGAGCGTTTTATTTTTCTGTTTTCCTTCTGCGGCCTCTCCTTTTCTAAATGTACCAAGCAACCCAACTTTTGACAAACCCAAAACTTTTTTCTCAGCCTTTTTCACGTTAGACCTAACTTGATCATCAAATTAACATTATATTATTATTGATTGATGTGGTATCTCTTAGTCACACCCTAATCTCTCGATCAACATTTAAGCATCTAATCTTATAACTAGGTCTCAAATTCAACACAAATAACAAATAAATATCGTCATTTGTGTGAGTTAAACATAATCTCCTACTTACAATTTGAAAAAAAAAATATCACTAATCGTAATGTTTGTTATTAAATTAAAGTGTGTTTAATTAGATACTATAAAATGATTAAAAAAAGAAAAAAAGGGAACCACTTGGCATTCCAAATAGGAGTAGTTTTTTCATTTTTTTTAACTATATCATCCATTTGTACTATAACATATAGATTAGTTACATCACATCACGGTCAAATAAAATATTACTTAGAATTTGATCGGGGCGAGGTATATAAGACCCAGGTTTATATGCAAGAAAACAACCTATTGTGGATAGACAGAGTGGACTTTGGGGTTGAGATTTGGTGAAATCTTCTTCCTCCTGGTCAGGCCACTGATTGAACTCACTTCATTTGGCACCATTGTGTTTGTGGACCAACTTTTACCATCTCTTACAACCACCATATCTCCATAGGCCAGGCTCTCTTAATTCTTCCTCCACCGTATCAGTTTTGTGGTCAGTAGTAAGGGAAAGGGATCCTATTCAGATCCCTTCTACCAAATTCACCCAATCAAGGGATTCGAGTCCTTGAAATTTGATCCAATAGCTGAAAACAGGAGTCCCCTTTAAAAGTTATAATAACTTTAGCCCTTGAATCAAATTTCAAGAGCCCGGATCCTCTTATTTGGTGGAAGGGATCTGGAGAGGATCCCTTTTCTAGTAGTAAGCTATGTGGGCCACACACAAGATTCACACATGGCACCCACGTGGACATCCTGCTTGCCATTGTGGTTCATTGTTCATGCACTACCCTGATTGAACATGCTTCTGTTAATCTGTATGTGGACAAATTAGAGCAATCCTACCAGCATTATCTTTTTAGTTTTTAGGAGATTAATTGGCAAAAGTAAGAATGCTATTTTGTGAAGTTTTAATCTCAACCATTAGTGTAGACTGTCGCAAGTCATACAATATGTCAGTCTGAATCATTTATCATATTGTAGAATGACAAGTGTTTTTTTTCAAAACCGTAAATGCAAGGAGAGTAAAATTCCGGTATATTATTTAATTATAGTAATTTGTTGCTGGATAATCGTTTTCTTATGATAGTAATTTCTCCAACGGTCTATTACCATACATAGAGGCCTAAATGTGGTCCAGTCCTTGAGCACGGGGGATAGAAAGCAACCAAACTTATTTACTATTTTTGCAAAAACTGAAGAATATTGGAATTGGAGGGTGTCTCTCTATTAAGAGACCTTGTTTTTGGGAGCATAATTACAGGGATGTTTGCAGTGCACTCTGTCCTTGCACAAAGGTTGTCTTCTGGGTGCAGCCTTTTGGCATGAGTTGAACTCCTTGTGCTCTGATTGCATTCCACAAGGGATTTTCCTCATCCTGCCTTTTGGCACGCATGAGTTGAAATTCCTTTGTGTCCCTTGATCCGGTCCTTACTTTTCCTCCATTTTCGTAATACATTTTCATCGATCGTTAGGCCGGCAGAGCGAAAAATTGTTTGAATATGAGCATGTATATATAACCCTACCGCAGTCAAGGAGTGAATAGTGATTGCATGTACATATATTACTGATCTTGTCTAATTTTTCACCATCAGCTGTTTGTGTGGTGAATTTTGAGTCGTGGTTTTCAAAAACCCCGAAGAAAAAACTATGGAGGTGAAAAAAGGAAACATATTGATGCACAAGTACGAGGTGGGACGGTTGCTTGGAAAAGGGACATTTGCCAAGGTTTACCATGCACGGAACCTGAAATCCGGCCAGAGCGTTGCAATTAAGATAATCGACAAGGAGAAGGTGCAGAAGGTCGGATTGATTGATCAGATCAAGAGGGAAATCTCCGTGATGCGCCTTGTGAGGCACCCGAATGTGGTTCAGCTCTTTGAGGTTATGGCCAGCAAGACCAAGATTTATTTTGCCATGGAGTACGTGAGAGGCGGGGAGCTTTTCAACAAGGTTGCCAAGGGGAAGCTTAAGGAAGACGTGGCGAGAAAATACTTTCAGCAACTGATTGGGGCTGTCGATTACTGCCACAGTCGAGGGGTCTATCACCGCGACATCAAGCCAGAGAATCTCTTGGTGGACGAAAATGGAAACCTCAAAGTTTCGGATTTTGGATTAAGCGCATTGTGGGAGTCTAGGGGACAAGATGGCCTCCTCCACACCACGTGTGGCACACCAGCGTATGTAGCACCAGAGGTAATAAACAAGAAAGGTTATGATGGCGCAAAGGCGGATACATGGTCTTGTGGGGTTGTCCTCTTTGTTCTGCTGGCCGCCTTCCTGCCATTCCATGACACCAATCTCATGGCAATGTATAGGAAAATCAGCAGAGGAGACTTTAAGAGCCCTCAGTGGTTTCCCCCAGAGGTACGTAAGCTTCTTTCGAGGATTCTCGATCCTAATCCAAGCTCAAGAATAAGTGTTGACAAGATTATGGAGAATAGTTGGTTCAAGAAGGGGTTTAAACAAATCGAAGCACCTTTAGCCCCTCCGTGTGATCCAAACACCTCAATCCGTGATGTCCATGAGGCTTTTGTATCAACAAATCATTCAGCTGAAGAAAGTTCCAACAAGAATTCTAGCGGAGCAGGAACAAGCCCCATGAGGCCAACATGTTTCAATGCGTTCGACATCATATCTCTCTCACCAGGTTTTGACCTATCCGGTTTGTTTGAGAATGATATGAATCACAGACCGCAGGAGCGATTCACGAGCACACAACCAGCTGCGACAATTGTTTCAAAATTTGAAGCCATAGCACAGACGGAGAGGTTCAAATGCCTGAAAAAAGACGGAACCCTTAAATTACAGGGTAGCAAGGAAGGAAGGAAAGGGCAGCTAGGCATCGATGCTGAGATTTTCGAGGTCACACCTTCATTTTATGTCGTGGAGATGAAGAAAACGGCTGGGGACACATTGGAATACATGGAGTTCTGTGACCATGGCTTGAAGCCCTCTCTTAAGGATATAGTATGGACTTGGCAAGGAACCGAGCAGCAACAGCCACCGCCGCTAGTAGTAGCACCTGAAGTCGTTTCTTAGATACGAGGGAAGTGCTTATTTTTATCTAAAACTTGTGCTTTATTTGTGTCTTCAATGCGTTTTCATCTTTATTTCTTAAGCTTTTCAGTCCTTTTCTTCTTTAACAAGCTTTGTATGTCGTATTTGTTTCGAATTTGAGATCAATTGGTAGAGAGAGAGAGAGAGAGAGAGAGAGAGAGAGAGAGAGGTATTACTAGTCTTGTCATCTGGTGAACAACTGAAGGCTGAGTGCAGTGCAGGATGTTCTGAAAAATGTGTAAATGAGATGCTGCAATCATGTAGCCAGATTGATGAATGAATATAGAATCATTAGTTTAAACTTGTAGCAACAAAAGGGCATGACACGCCCCAATCTCAATATCCCTTTAATACCAGGATGGGCACGTGTTGGCCGACACCCGAGGGTGACGAAGCCATTTTAAACATGCATACAAGTAAAAGATATGCAATTAGAACGATTATGCCAAAGCAGGAACGTGTTCAGGGCATACAACTACTAAGATTAATATGGAAGAATTATTTGGATAATATACGAACAAAGGAATGATACCTATACTGAGAAGACTCAAGAATACCTATGTAGAAGTGTCCTGACTCCGGAATCATGTGTCTCGATCCTAACTCCTAAGGGGGCGCAGAACCAGAAAACATGAATGGACCAAAGTTTATAATAATACTAATAATACGAAAACCATTTTATTTCTGAACATACTAACCCCCTATTTTGAAAACTCATATAATAGTACATAATAGGTTTTTCTGAAAACTCTAGCATGCCATGAAATCATTCGTAAAACAAGTATGAGTAAAACCATGCACAATAACGGTGCAATCATCGCCCGAAGACAAATTCATAAATTCTTATCAATATTGTACTCTCTCTAGGGGTATCATAGTCACCCGAAGGCAGTACCTGTCCATCACCCGAATGTGAAGTTGAATAATATGACACACCCGCCCCTTTAATTATTTAAATAAATCAAAAAATTGGCCCTGAAAGTTTTCAAAAAGTTCAATTGGGTCCCTAGACCCTGGGCTGCCACATGGCAGCACCCCATCCCCATTTTCTTTTTCTGGTTTCTGTCCCCCACTCCCCGAAGCTCTCTCTCTCTCTCTCTCTCTCTTACTTTCCCTTTCTGTCTCTCTCTCACTCTCTCAAAACCCTCTCGAGCTCTCTTCCCCGTGACTCTCTCGCCCTCACTCTCCCTATCTCTCTCGCTCGATCCCACCACACACACTCACACCCTCGTTCTCTCTCCCGTTCGCGTCCCTCATCCCTCCCTCTCGATGTCACCGTGACGAACGGAGAAGACCCAGAGAACTCTCCGGCGTGCTCTTCGAAAATCTCCGACGAGGTAAGCCCTAGATCGACCCCCTTTTCCTCCTAGTTCGTGTTCAAGTTGGAAATTGGTAGTTAATTAGTGTTCTCTGTGAGTTTTAGGGTCGAAATCGAGACGGGGTGCACGCACCCATCTTCTCCGGCGAGCCCGTGAGTCTCGAGGCGATTTCCGAGCAACTCCGGCCGTTTTCCGTCGAACCAAAGGTACCAAACTTCCCCTCTCACTTCGTACTTCAATTTGGTAGGTAGATCGGGGCTTGAGACCCCCGTTTGTAGTAGGCCGGAGCTGTAGAAGCTCCGGCGATCCTCTGGTTTTTCCGACGCCAACCCAGGCCCTTTTGGGCCGGAACCCAGACCCAACCCACTCGGGCCTTAGGCCCGTAACCGGCCCAGCCCTTTTCCTTTTTATTATTTAATTATTCTGTTAATTAATTAGGGTTTAGGGCCTCTGGGCCTTGTTAGGAAGTTATTGGGCTTTAAGCCCGTTAGGGCCTAGCCCAGTACCCTAGCCCGTAGCATTTTTTATTTAAGGTACCCTAATTTAATTAAGGCCTTGGGCCTCAGAAAAACTAGGGCCTTTGGCCCATTTAACCAAGCCCAAGCCCTAGGCTTATAAGCCTTGGGCCGAAATAGAAACCAGGGCCTTTGGCCCGTGTGAATTAAACCCAGAAACCCTTTGGGCTAACTCCTAATCCAAAACCCTATTGGGTCAAACCCCCCAAGCCCAAACCCTAGTGGGTCAGACCCAAACCCAAACCCATGGTCCGGATCCGACCCAACCCGGGTTGACCCGTTGACCCTGACCCGTTGACCCTGACCCGTTGACCCGGTCAACGTTGACTTTGACTTTGACCGTTGACTTTGACTTTGACCAGTCAACGGTCAACGTTGACTTTTCGGTTGACTTTTCTGGGTTCCGTTCGGGACCCCTCCTAGGCTAATTTGGACGTCCTGGACCCGTTTTTGAGGTCCGTTTTCCCAAATTAAATCGTTAAAATAGAGTTTGACTAAGTTGTACCCTTTATGTGCTCAGGGACAACTAGCGTGGCTTCCTATTTTCGCTAGCAGCGCAGCATTGGATGGCTCAGTACTGTGAGTGGACCCCTTCTAAAAATACTTACTTTATTTTAAGAAAGTATATGAGTGAAATGCTTGAGTATAGAATAGTGTGATACGATGTTTGAGTATTGAATGCTGAAATATAATGTCGAGATTAATAAATATATGTGGCATTGATCTGATACTACCTAGTGGTCCACTTCCGCTACGGGATGTAGGGATAAGGTTCCGGTCCATCCCGGGCGACGGTTATGGTGCTGGCATAGGGCCTGGAGTGTGTTACCTCTGACCTTCGAGTACAGGGACGGGAAGCTGGCATTGGGCCTGAAGTGTGGTTTCCTCTGACTGTATGCTCAGGGACGGGGAGCTGGCATGGGGCCTGAAGTGTTATATTGGACATTCACTAGCGATTATTCTGATATGGTTATGACTCTATACTTATGAGCTGTTATTTGGGTATTACCTTGCGTGTTGATCTGAATTGAGATATTGTACGATAAAATGTGATTATGATTATGAGTCGTGATTGAAATACTGTGTTGTATGGTAGGCGTAGGAAAACTTACCTATATATCATGTTTTGGTTTTCTAACTTGGGGGTTAGTACCTTGATAACTATTTTCTTATACGTATATCAAATTGGTCCACTCACCCTTGTTTTGCGCCCCCTTCAGGAGATAGGAACGAGGATTATGATGCGAGGGATTACGACCTGAGTTTTGAGGCATTTCCCTACCAGTGACCCAGCGCTATCCCTTATTCTCCGGCACTTTGTGTAATAGCACTTTCCTATTCTAATTTCCGTGTAATCTAGCGTAGATTTATGCTCTGGACACGATTCTGTAATGTGTGTTCTATCAGTGTTGGCAGTTGAATATTAGTTTGATGTACCATGGTTCTGCTGCTTAGTCTGTAATTTGAATATTTCATATAATTACTTTATGTGGGTCGTGAACATATTTAGGATATTTTGGATTATTAATGGTTTTAAATGGCTTACGTCACCCCTCGGGTGTCGGCCAGCACGTGTTCGTCCCGATGTCTACAGGACATCGGGACCGGGGCGTGTCAGATTGGTATCAGAGCCAGGTTCAGAGCATATCTAGGATATCATTCCACCAATTGGTAATCATAACTCTTATGGCATCTACCATTTTATTGTCTTCCTAAAATCTGTCCTATCTCTTCTCAGAATTATGGATCCCCCTGGTGGGCATATTCCACGTCGAGCTCGTACTGGTTTGGGAGCTTTGGGAGGAGGAGTAGCACAGCTAGCTAATGCTATTAAGGATGCCATTACCGGCAGTAGTAGTAGATCGAACCGCACTTACATTGAGATTGCTCGCAGCTTGGGCGTTCCAAAACTGAGGGTAGTTGGAGCATGTCCAGAGGCCGAGGAGTGGCTGGAGACAGTTGAGGATACCTTGGAGAGTATGAACTGCCCCGTAGGTCATTGGACAGAGACCGCTGCTCACTTCTTAAAGGGAGACTGTAAAGTCTGGTGGAAAGGAGTCAAACAATCTATTCCGCCTGGTGGCCGAATGACCTGGACTACTTTTCGGAAACGATTTTCTTCACACTTTTTGAGTCCTGGTTATAAGTTAAGGATGAGACAGCAGTTCCTCGAGTTCCGGCAGGGTGATCTTAGCATTACGGAGCTCGACACCACTTTCCGACGCTTGTCAAGACACCACATTAAGACTTATGAAAATCCAGAAGAGAAGATGACCCAGTTAATGGTTTGCTTAAATGCTGATTACCGTGAGGCGATTTCGGCCTTCCTACACAACAGTTATGAAGAAATGATAGAAACCTGTTTGAGGATCAAACAAGGTCGGTGGGAGACTGCAGTTCAGGCAGAGCAGTCTCAGACGCAGATGCAGGCCCAGAATCAGCCCCAAAACCAAAATCGACCGCGGAACCAGAATCAGGGAGGTCGTAACTTTCGGTCTCGTAGCACACGGGAAGCTGGTGGTTCATCTGGTTCGTTTGCCCCGAGGCACTCCTTTTCTTTTAAATGCCAAGGGCAGGGATCGGGTTCGTCTAGTGAGGGCTCAGGCAGCGAGCCGGCTAGATGGTCTTTCAGTCACTTCAGGACAGGCACGTGCCACCGGTGTGGAGGTGCCGGGCATTATGCTAGGGAGTGTCCTTCAGCTCCGGGGGCCGCGGGTTATGCTCCTAGACCAAGTTCCGGTGGTTGGGCTGATCCGAACTCGAGTTTTGGTGTTGGATATTCTCGAGGATCGGGCAGTAGTTCGTCTCAAGGACAGGGTGGAGGCTATTCTCAAGGTTACGGAGGTAGCTCTTCTCAGGGTTACGGTGGCGGTTCCTCCCAGAATTACGGTGCCGGTCCTTATCAGAATTATGGTGGAGGGGGTGGTCAGGGTACACAGTTTCCCCCTCAGAGACAGCCACCGCAGCAGGGTATAACATCCGGTAACCAGAATAAGGGGAACAGAGGCGGTCGGAACAATCAGGGTTTTCGAGCTAGAGGTGGCCGAGACGGCGGCTCAGGACGGCAGGGTGGTACAGGACGTCAGGTACATGGACGTATGAACGCCATCACCCAACAGGAGGCCGAGCAGGACCCACAAGTCATTATGTGTAGGTTACTTGTCTGTGGTAATTGGGCTAGTGCTTTGATCGATCCAGGTGCTACATTTTCTTTTGTGTCTTCATCATATGCACGAGGATTCGAGTCATGTCCTACTTCACTTGGTTATGATATGTTGATACAAATGCCGCACGGAAAACTTTTCTGTGCACAGTGGGAGTATAGAGACTGCCCTGTTTTTGTAGAGGGAGAAATCTTGGAGGCTAATCTAATTCCGTTCAATCTGGTGGAGTTTGATGTGATCTTAGGGATGGATTGGCTTTCTCGCCATAACGCCATCATCGGTTGCAGGGAGAAATTAGTGACTTTTGATCGTCCTGGACAGTCAGCGATTACATTTCAAGGTGAACGACGAATCCTACCTAGTTGTATTATTTCTTCTATCCAGGCGACTAAGTTACTGCATAAGGGGTGTGTGGCATTCTTAGCCCACGTTGTGGTGAAGGAAAAATCTCCGCTGAGACCCGAAGACGTACCAGTGGTAAAGAGATTTACTGATGTCTTCCCAGAAGACTTACCAGGATTACCCTCTGCGAGGGAGATCGATTTCACGATCGATTTACTTCCGGGTACGAACCCCATCTCGTTACCACCATATCGTATGGCCCCTGCAGAACTACGAGAGTTAAAGATACAATTACAGGAGTTGGTGGATAAGGGTTATATCCAACCCAGCATGTCCCCCTGGGGTGCTCCTGTCCTGTTTGTAAAGAAGAAAGATGGATCCCTGAGGTTGTGTATCGATTATCGTCAGTTGAACCAGGTGACGGTGAAGAACCGTTACCCCTTACCTCGGATCGATGACCTCTTTGATCAGTTGAAAGGTGCGCGGGTATTCTCAAAAATCGATCTTCGCTCGGGTTATCACCAGTTGTTGATTCGGGAGGAAGATGTTCCGAAGACTGCATTTCGGACTAGGTATGGACATTATGAGTTCCGTGTCATGCCCTTCGGGCTGACGAACGCGCCTGCAGCGTTCATGGATCTGATGAATCGAATTTTCAAGCCATACCTCGATCAGTTCGTAATAGTCTTCATTGATGATATCCTAATTTATTCTAAGAGTACCGCCGAGCATAGAATACACCTGAGGACGGTGCTGGAGACTTTGAGAAACGAGCGATTATATGCCAAGTTCGATAAATGCCAGTTCTGGCTGGATCAGATCAGCTTCCTCGGTCATATAGTATCTGCGGATGGGATTAGTGTGGATCCCCAGAAGATTGCAGCAGTGGCGGATTGGGAACAACCGAGGAATGTTACCGAAGTAAGAAGCTTTTTGGGGCTGGCTAGCTATTATCGGCGATTTGTTCGTGGATTTTCTTCGATTTCCCTACCTCTGACCAAGCTAACGCGGAAAGAGGTAAAATTCGAGTGGGATGACGAATGTGAAAAGAGCTTCCAGGAATTGAAACGGTGTCTTACGGAAGCTCCCGTCCTCGCTCTTCCAGACGAGAGTGGCGAGTTTGAAGTCTACACCGATGCATCTCTATCGGGATTGGGTTGTGTATTAATGCAACATGGGAAGGTTATTGCCTATGCTTCTAGACAACTCAAGACTCACGAGAGGAATTACCCCACTCATGACTTAGAGCTTGGAGCAGTGGTTTTCGCTTTAAAGATCTGGAGGCATTACTTATACGGTGAGAAGTGTCGTATCTTCACCGATCACCAGAGTTTGAAGTACATCTTCACGCAGTCAGAGCTGAACCTAAGGCAGAGAAGATGGATGGAACTCATTTCTGACTATGACTGCACGATCGAGTACCATCCAGGTCATGCAAACGTAGTGGCGGACGCTTTGAGCAGAAAATACCATGGGCAGCTTGCTTCTCTTCGAGCTATCCATGTGCCACTATTGTTTTCGCTTCGAGAAACCGGTGTTTCAGTGGAACCAGGTAAGCGGGGAGCCTGGTTAGCCAACTTTCAAGTGAGACCGGTTCTTGTGAATATGGTTTTGGAGGCTCAGGAACTAGATGAAGAATGTGTGGCATTGAGGCGACAGGTGGAAGACGGGGAGAGAAATGATTATATTGTTCGCGAAGATGGAGCGCTGATGTTACAGGAGAGACTGGTTGTGCCAGCAGATAATGAAGCCGTAAAAAGGGAAATTCTGGATGAAGCACACATCTCCGCTTATGCCATGCATCCAGGAAGTACCAAGCTATACCGTACCATCCGTCCTTTCTACTACTGGGTTGGGATGAAACGGGACATAGCTGATTATGTGAGTAGGTGTATTATTTGTCAGCAAGTAAAGGCCGAAAGGCAGAGACCTGGGGGACTTCAACAGAATCTTCCGATACCCGTATGGAAATGGGAAGATATCACCATGGATTTCGTGTATGGTCTACCGAGGACACAATCGAGACTCGATGGCGTCTGGGTAATAGTGGACCGACTCACTAAGTCCGCTCATTTCCTACCTGTCCGACAGACTTACTCACTAGAAAAGCTGGCACGATTATTCATTGATAATATTGTCAGACTCCATGGTGTACCCGTCTCTATTGTATCAGACAGAGACCCCAGATTTACCTCGAGGTTTTGGAGAGCTTTCCACGCCGCGATGAACACTCAGCTGTTGTATAGCACCGCCTACCATCCGCAAACCGATGGCCAGTCTGAACGAACAATTCAGACCCTGGAAGACATGTTAAGGGTGTCTGTCCTCCAATGGAAGGGTAACTGGGACAGCTACCTGCCCTTAGCAGAATTTGCTTATAACAACAGCTATCATTCCAGCATAGGTATGGCACCTTTCGAGGCATTGTATGGAAAGATGTGCCGGACACCTTTATGTTGGTCAGAAGTCGGCGAACGGGTGTTAGTAGGACCTGAAATTGTGGACACTACAAATGCTAACATCCGGATGATCAAACAGAACCTAAAGGCAGCACAAGACCGACAGAAGAGCATTGCAGACAGACATTCCAAAGACCGCGAGTATGAGTTGGGTGACTTAGTGTTCTTGAAGTTATCCCCCTGGAAGGGTGTGGTTCGTTTCGGCAAGAGAGGGAAGTTAAGCCCTCGATACATCGGTCCTTATTCGGTCACAGAAAGAATTTGTGCTGTTGCTTACAGACTAGAGCCACCGCCTGAATTATCGATGATCCACAACGTATTCCACGTCTCCATGCTTCGGAAATATGTACCAGATCCTTCCCATGTTATCCAGGTGGAACCACTGGAAGTGAATCAGGACGCCAGTTATATTGAGGAACCAGTGGTTATTATTGATCAGCGGGATAAGATTTTGAGGAACAAGGTTATCCAATTGGTGAAAGTACTCTGGAGAAACCATGCTGTCGAGGAAGCAACCTGGGAGACGGAAGAATTAATGTTGAATCAGTATCCGTTTCTATTTTATTGAGTTGAAATTTCGGGGTCGAAATTTTTTTGTAAGGAGGGTAGAATTGACACACCCGCCCCTTTAATTATTTAAATAAATCAAAAATTGGCCCTGAAAGTTTTCAAAAAGTTCAATTGGGTCCCTAGACCCTGGGCTGCCACATGGCAGCACCCCATCCCCATTTTCTTTTTCTGGTTTCTGTCCCCCACTCCCCGAAGCTCTCTCTCTCTCTCTCTCTCTCTCTCTCTCTCTCTTACTTTCCCTTTCTGTCTCTCTCTCACTCTCTCAAAACCCTCTCGAGCTCTCTTCCCCGTGACTCTCTCGCCCTCACTCTCCCTATCTCTCTCGCTCGATCCCACCACACACACTCACACCCTCGTTCTCTCTCCCGTTCGCGTCCCTCATCCCTCCCTCTCGATGTCACCGTGACGAACGGAGAAGACCCAGAGAACTCTCCGGCGTGCTCTTCGAAAATCTCCGACGAGGTAAGCCCTAGATCGACCCCCTTTTCCTCCTAGTTCGTGTTCAAGTTGGAAATTGGTAGTTAATTAGTGTTCTCTGTGAGTTTTAGGGTCGAAATCGAGACGGGGTGCACGCACCCATCTTCTCCGGCGAGCCCGTGAGTCTCGAGGCGATTTCCGAGCAACTCCGGCCGTTTTCCGTCGAACCAAAGGTACCAAACTTCCCCTCTCACTTCGTACTTCAATTTGGTAGGTAGATCGGGGCTTGAGACCCCCGTTTGTAGTAGGCCGGAGCTGTAGAAGCTCCGGCGATCCTCTGGTTTTTCCGACGCCAACCCAGGCCCTTTTGGGCCGGAACCCAGACCCAACCCACTCGGGCCTTAGGCCCGTAACCGGCCCAGCCCTTTTCCTTTTTATTATTTAATTATTCTGTTAATTAATTAGGGTTTAGGGCCTCTGGGCCTTGTTAGGAAGTTATTGGGCTTTAAGCCCGTTAGGGCCTAGCCCAGTACCCTAGCCCGTAGCATTTTTTATTTAAGGTACCCTAATTTAATTAAGGCCTTGGGCCTCAGAAAAACTAGGGCCTTTGGCCCATTTAACCAAGCCCAAGCCCTAGGCTTATAAGCCTTGGGCCGAAATAGAAACCAGGGCCTTTGGCCCGTGTGAATTAAACCCAGAAACCCTTTGGGCTAACTCCTAATCCAAAACCCTATTGGGTCAAACCCCCCAAGCCCAAACCCTAGTGGGTCAGACCCAAACCCAAACCCATGGTCCGGATCCGACCCAACCCGGGTTGACCCGTTGACCCTGACCCGTTGACCCTGACCCGTTGACCCGGTCAACGTTGACTTTGACTTTGACCGTTGACTTTGACTTTGACCAGTCAACGGTCAACGTTGACTTTTCGGTTGACTTTTCTGGGTTCCGTTCGGGACCCCTCCTAGGCTAATTTGGACGTCCTGGACCCGTTTTTGAGGTCCGTTTTCCCAAATTAAATCGTTAAAATAGAGTTTGACTAAGTTGTACCCTTTATGTGCTCAGGGACAACTAGCGTGGCTTCCTATTTTCGCTAGCAGCGCAGCATTGGATGGCTCAGTACTGTGAGTGGACCCCTTCTAAAAATACTTACTTTATTTTAAGAAAGTATATGAGTGAAATGCTTGAGTATAGAATAGTGTGATACGATGTTTGAGTATTGAATGCTGAAATATAATGTCGAGATTAATAAATATATGTGGCATTGATCTGATACTACCTAGTGGTCCACTTCCGCTACGGGATGTAGGGATAAGGTTCCGGTCCATCCCGGGCGACGGTTATGGTGCTGGCATAGGGCCTGGAGTGTGTTACCTCTGACCTTCGAGTACAGGGACGGGAAGCTGGCATTGGGCCTGAAGTGTGGTTTCCTCTGACTGTATGCTCAGGGACGGGGAGCTGGCATGGGGCCTGAAGTGTTATATTGGACATTCACTAGCGATTATTCTGATATGGTTATGACTCTATACTTATGAGCTGTTATTTGGGTATTACCTTGCGTGTTGATCTGAATTGAGATATTGTACGATAAAATGTGATTATGATTATGAGTCGTGATTGAAATACTGTGTTGTATGGTAGGCGTAGGAAAACTTACCTATATATCATGTTTTGGTTTTCTAACTTGGGGGTTAGTACCTTGATAACTATTTTCTTATACGTATATCAAATTGGTCCACTCACCCTTGTTTTGCGCCCCCTTCAGGAGATAGGAACGAGGATTATGATGCGAGGGATTACGACCTGAGTTTTGAGGCATTTCCCTACCAGTGACCCAGCGCTATCCCTTATTCTCCGGCACTTTGTGTAATAGCACTTTCCTATTCTAATTTCCGTGTAATCTAGCGTAGATTTATGCTCTGGACACGATTCTGTAATGTGTGTTCTATCAGTGTTGGCAGTTGAATATTAGTTTGATGTACCATGGTTCTGCTGCTTAGTCTGTAATTTGAATATTTCATATAATTACTTTATGTGGGTCGTGAACATATTTAGGATATTTTGGATTATTAATGGTTTTAAATGGCTTACGTCACCCCTCGGGTGTCGGCCAGCACGTGTTCGTCCCGATGTCTACAGGACATCGGGACCGGGGCGTGTCATAATACATCCATCACCCCAAGATGAAGCTGTATAACTTGTCCATGACCCGAAGGTGGAGCTGAATAAAAGAGCATACATACACACCGACACTAGCCGTGGCTAGTGAAGCTGTCCGACACCGCTTTCGACAGTGAAGTTGGGGGTATAAATATATCTCACTACTCCTCCACCGTGTCCTATGGCCATAGACATCATACCCATGGTGTGTGTATGTGCCATATGATAACCCACTAGATAAGTACCAAAAACATATCTCAAAACTCGTATCAAATTCGTAATATAAATCATGTTCGAAATCCATTCATAAAAACGTAATCTCGATAAAGCATGAATATTTCGTAAAAGTAACTTAAAGAAATCATAAATTCTCCGTAAAAACATATTATAAAACATGCTCAATTATGAAATATGAAATGCATGCTAGGCTAATAATTTATAAAAATATGTAAGTTTAGAAGGGGTCCAAATATTTTGTTACCCGGGAATCGCTCGAGCTAACGAGAATGCCGTCGCTTCAAACCAACGCACCTAAACACAATTGGGCACCATTTAGTAAAACTATACTAATACGTGAGAATTTGGGAAAACGGACACTAAATTTGGATCCAGCATGTTGAAAAACCTAAAAAGGAACCTAGGTTCCACCCTGCCACGCGCCACTAAGCGGCAGCCCAGAAGGCCACGCGCCACAGCACGCACCGCCGCATGCGGCGGCCAGCAGCCCCGACTCGTTGAAAAATTCAACAACTCTAAAAATTATTAAATCTTTATAGGAATGAAGATCTTAATGAGAGGAACAACTTTCATACATGGGCCAAAGTCCAATTCGGTCGGGAAGTGGCCTGAAAATGCCTCGATCCGCCAAAAACCCTAGAAATGGGTACTTTCAATTCGATGCCTAAACGAACTCGAACGCCTTATCCAATGTTTGGGCCTTGCTCCTGGGGTTGAAGGGAGTCTATTGGTAGTGGTGATCGACGATGTTGACTTCAGAAACTGCGAATCGCCGTCGTGTACCCATCGGCACTATTGATGTCATTCATTGCAAAAATGGCACTAATCCTTGTCGAGTTTAGGTGAAATTGGAAGAGGGATTAACTGGGTTCAAGGTGAGGATTAATATGGCACCGGTCCCGTCGTCAACAATAGCCGGAATATGGAGGTAAGGCCGGGTCGAGTCGGGTCGATGGGTCGAAGGGGTTTAGTTTTGGGCTAATTCCTCCCTCACTCTCCTTTCCTTCTTTTCCCTTCTTCTGATTAGGCCATCACTCCCTCATCCCTTCATTTATTCTTTCTGATTGGCCTCCCATTCTCTTTTCTCTTTTTTCTCTTTTCTCTCTTCTCTTTTCTCTCATTTCTCTTTTCTCTCATCCCTCCATCTCTCTTATTTCCCTTCTTTCCTTTCCATCACAGTCACACACGTAGCTCATCAGATTAATGCTCCAGCAATCTAGAGCCTTCTAGATTATGGTCAAATGACCATTTTGTCCTTAACTTCAATTGTTAATAACTCATTCGTTATGACTCCAAATTACGTTCCAGTTGTGCCCACGCGTTTATAGCGACGAGTACTACGAGGATACGCCAAGAAAACGGATCTTATGTGACACAACAAGGCGGTCAACAAAAGCCAACACATCTACCTCAAATGGCATTTTCAAAATTTCACATTTTAAAATTATAAAATTCGTAATATTCGGGGACGAGTCTTTACAGGACAAAATTTGGATATTCATTTGCATATTTAAAGGGCAAGCTATGGACTAATTATATATGTTCTTGTGTTTTCTTTCAATTTAAATATTGTGGAACCACATTTAAAGTACTGTCATGGTAGAATATTCAGTCATGTGCTGAGAGATATTGAACTAAAAAAAGAACCCTACAAGAAGAGAAATATTGTGTCTAAACAAAGAATCACAATTGTTTGTGCCATAATACAAAATCCAAATCTTTTGTAATTTTAGCACTTAGGACAATCTGTACGAGGAATGTCAGATGGCTGGTCATACACAAGAATTCCTCCGTAAGACCATCTCCAACCCTGGGCTAAAAGCCAAATTACCCCCCAAAATTTCCCCCCAAACTCACTCCAACCCAAGGGGAAAATTCGGGCTAAATGCTAAATGCTAAACCAAGGCCAGATTTCCCCCCAAAATTTAGCCCAGAAATCGGTGTGGGCTCCACCAAACTGAATGAAAATATTTATCGAAATTTAAATTTTTTTTGATTAAAATGTTCATAAAATTAATTTACGATAGTCTACATATTTATTTTTAAAAAAAAATTAATTTAAGAAAAAAAATAGCCTAAGTTTATTCTTTAATAATTCCGGGCTAAAATTTTAGGCTAGAAAGGGTTGGAGCAGAAAAACTGTTTCTAGGCTAAAAGCTAAATTTTTCGAGCTAAAAAATTTGGTTTTTAGCCCAAGGGTTGGAGATGGTCTAAGAAGGTCTGCCGTATTCAAGAATCTCTCCTCCAAAAAATAACAGCAGACAATTGATAAGCTAATTTATGACCAAATTAACTAAAATGCTGGACCGTTGGTTTATACAGAATGTTATTGAAAAAGTTTGATTTGTAATTAGCTCTGAGGGTAGGATACGCAGAACGATCACCATCTGTTACTTTAACTAGCAAATCGAGACCTCTCCATTTAGAAATACTCCTTGTCAAATTTAGTTATCCAATATAAAAATCCATTGTTCATCGCATGAAACATACGGTAGTAAGCACTGCTTAATTAGCCTATTTTGCTTTAATCACACGTAATTACAGAATTGTTGTCAATGTCATCACAAGGAGGACACGAAATGGTGTGTGACTGGCTGCCATTTAACGTGGGAAAAAAGGATTAGCAAAAGATTTGGCATAATTAAAGAAAAGACTAACCCATTAAACGTCCAATCCGTGCGATTATATGTGGTTCTTTTCCTTATTTGTGTAAAGAATATAAGCTTTAAACTGCTATCAGAAAACATTATCTTCACAATATCTTAAAGACTGGAAGTCCTTCGCTGATTATCAAGTTAGTGCTCGATCCTATCACGTATGCTTATCCACATGTCCGTTCCTGTATTTCCCTCCATTTGTCCACGCACAAAACATGGAAAACGATGTTTTATTATGTATTCCAATTAGATTTGCTCAGCTAACGATGAAATTAAGCTCAAGCATCCTTTCGTTGAAAAGTATGGTTCTTAAATCTTAACCCTTAAAACTCCGTTTTATGGCTAAGATATGAAGAAGAAGCAAGGGAAGACATTTGCAATCAGTTGAATATGAAGCTACATGTATATAAGCAATAGTAGTTCTTAAACGGTTTTAAAACTTGCAGCATGGCGGACATTTTTGCTATAGTAACTAAAACCATCATCATTCATTGTACTAATAAATTATCTTTGATGTTTCTTCCATCGAGGACTCTCTCCGATTCTTTGTACACGTCTTGCAGGTGGAGTTTTTTGTCGCGGAAGTGGAAGCCTGTAGCGGTCAGTCACTACCATTCCTAGTAGATTCGCATGCGTAATAGATCGAGTCAATAGTTAACTAATGTTTTTGCCATTAGATTCTAGATTTGCAATCTTAACTATATTAAGTAATGTTTAATTGTTTGTTTCGATCTATTTATGTAATGGCAAACAATATATATAACATCTCGAAAGTTCATTCAACCAAATAAAAATAAGTACTAAAAAAATCACTATTAGTTATCTATCAATCGGGTTGAATACAAAAACTTGATTTTTAAAATGGTAAAGTTGTTCGGTTCCTAACCTAATTCAAACTAGCAGAGATGGAGTGTGACGCACTTTCTAATTAGCCAATTTAACTAGACCAGTATACGCGTTTATCATTATTGGTATTATTTTCTTTTTATTGTAATAAAAAGGTGAGTATTAAAACTAGGAATGTGATGGTTTAGTGTTCAATGACCAAGGCTTTTGATTGAGAGCTTCCACCATAAAACACAAGATTTGAACTAGTCAGCCTATCACTCTCCACCAGTTTCACTTTCAGTAAAACCCAAAAAAGCAGCCGACCCTTTTCCATTTTCTTAGCAAGGTTTATTTTTGTCCATGCAAACACGATGGTTATCGTATACTATTTGTAATACGACTTTGTGACCGAAATAGGAAATGGCTCGTCTCGTCGTGGCCTTTTGGGGCAACGACTTTCAATTTGTACGGTGAAATACAAGGAGGCCCCAGAAGTCGGCCGAACCCCAATACCGACAAGAAGTTGTTCGTCAGCGATTCAGCATCCATGGTGATTGCCAACTCGCCACCACAAACAAACAAACGTGATAAAAGTGGCAAAGTTAAGGAAATTAGTAGAAAAAAGGCAGGGGTTCCATTGGCAGTTGCATCAATATCATGTCGTTTTGTCAATAAAATACCCTCCATTTCCTTGTTGCCGGGAGCATTTTCACGCTCTCTTTTTCTCCTTTTATAATATTTTTTTAATTCATAAACTTAAGATTGAATAAATAAAGAAAGAATCAAAGAACAAAAACAAGAGAAGTACATAAGAAAAAACTGCAAGTATGAAAATCATTACATGTTTGGAGTGGTACCATCCATGTACATTTTTTATCTTTTACACCCCTGTTAACTCTTATTCTTTGATCTTTTTTAATTTATTCAATCCGGCAGCTGAAAGCTGAGAAGAGTGAAAGATAAAAAAAAAAGTGTATGGATAGCAACACTTTAAAAATTAAAATAACCTCCACTTCGTATTGCCATGTAAAGATTTTTTGACGTCACGTGTTGTATATAATCACGCGTTTAGTCAATAAAATAAAATCAAGTGACTAGACATGAATGTATACAAACGGTGATAGGACAAATTATCTCATTATCTTTCTCCATTCAAGTATAAAATCCATTACATTGATCATGAACTGCACCTGCCTTTTTCCAATCTCATTCATTCAATATCCCCGACATCTCTCTCAGCACATCAAACAAACAACCACCCTTCGATGGTGCATAAAAACGCAGATCCAAAGTGGTCCATGGCTTCAAATCCTAACATCCTATCCTTTCTATCCCCACCATTTCACCTAATTTGAGTGATGAAACTGACCTCTCCACTTCATTGCAGAAAATAAAAGTTTGACCTAAAAGTGCAGCCATGTTGAAAAGAGGAAGGGAACTGGGCAATCCAACAAAATGGGACTCAACTCGGTCGAAATCAGATGCCTATATAGGGATAGTGTGGACAAAACATCCGCCACAATGGCGTATCCAGTGTACGTAAGTCTTTCTCGTGTTTACCGAGAGAGACTTACGCGAACTCATCGTTGTTAACTCAAGATTGCAGAAAGCATCAAAGAGTGCAAAATCAGTCGCAAATACGAGATTTTCTATATGCTTAGGTATGCAATGTATTGCTCAACTGGACAATTAGATTTCACTATTCAAAAGATGAAACCATCGTATCTAACAACTTAAAAGATCCCACAACACAATGTATGCAAAACATTAATGCCAATGTTTTAAAAGGCGAAGGTGAACCCAAGACGTTTCGTGGATACACCTGCCTAGGCGAAAGCCTTGAGGCGTTATACCTAAAATTATTAATATATATATAGCTATATATAATGTAATCCACAATAGAGTCGAAATCAAACATTATAGAAGAATAATCAACAATCAAATAAAAAATTTCTTCACTGAAGGTGAGAAACCCTAACCTTTAAAAAATAAAAATAAAAAAATAAAAAAAACGCCCCAACTAGGCGCCTCCTCGACCACGCTTAGGTGAGTTCAAGCCTACTCCCGCTGGACAGAGGCGTTTTCCTCACCGCCCGCCTCGAAGGTGCCTAGGCGCACCTCAAGGCTTGTTTTTTAAAACACTGGTTAATGCATTGTAGAATTTTTGCGCAAAAATAGTAACTACTCATTTAGGAAGGACAAAATCCTAACGCTTTTACTTCCCACAAATGTCATCAAAATCCACTGCAACTATGTTATAAGAACAAAAAAGTATATTGTTATGGATTTTTATATCATAAATAATATAAGCATATACACTCATTCATTCAGCCACCACAAACACATCCAAGGTATGAATTGAAATTTTGTATTCCATTCTCTGTAATCTAATCTATAGCTTTCTCGATACAAGAACGGAGCAACCTAATTCCCAAAACAAAACCATAAGAAACTGAAACAAATCAATGAAAGATGAACCTTTACATTAGCCTCAGAAAATCAGAAAACAAGAGATTGAATCGTACCGATTTCCCATTCTTTTCCCTACTCAGTATCCGAAGGCAGATACGGAGCGGGAGCACTAGTGGCAGCACCCTCAGCACTCTCCTCAATCATCAGGTTCTGCAACCCCGGTCTTAATTCTGTATTACAAAACTGCTCGTACTCAGCTCTGTCCCCTGCTTTCTTCTTAACCTCCAACACCACCAATTTAGGCGTAAGTTCGAATATCTCAGCTGCAATTGTCAATGGCCCCTTAACACCTTCCCTAGACCCTTCCAAGCTCACTCGGCAATCCTTCTTCCTCACTGAAAAGCTCACAACTTTTGCAATCTCCTCCAATTTCGATATGATGGTCGAAACAGGAGCGCCTGACACAAACCTCGGCTCCTCTCCCCGCTCCTCAAACAACCCGGACAAATCAAACCCGGGGGAAAACGAGATTATATCAAACGCATTCAGGCTAGCCGGTCTGGGTAAAGACGTAATCTTTCTTCTTGTCTCAAACTCCGCCTCAGATTCTGACATACAATCTGAAACAGAGCTCACATCACTAAACCTGTCCTCCTCATCATCATCAACAACATTGCAGAGCCGATCATCGTGATCAATGTAAAACTTGATGTGCTTAAAACCCTTTTTAAACCACCGATTCTCCATAACCTCCGGTATTGTAATCCTCGACTCCGGATTCGTGTCGAGAAGGCGGGTTAGAAGCCTAACAAGCTCGGCACTGAACCATCTGGGGCATCGAAATTCGCCTTTGTAGATCTTCTTGTACATCGCCATAACATTCTGGTCATGGAAGGGTAAATATCCAGCCATGAGCACAAACAAAACAACCCCACAAGACCAAATATCCACCTTCGCGGCGTCGTACCCTTTCCGGCCCAAAACCTCCGGGGCGACGTACGCCGGCGTGCCGCAAAACGTGTGAAAGAGACCATCCTGTCGAATTTCATCAGAAACCGCGCTCAACCCAAAATCCGAAACCTTGAGGTCTCCGTTCTCGTCGAGCAATAGGTTCTCCGGCTTCAAATCGCGGTGATAGACGCCGCGGGCGTGGCAGAATCCGACGGCGGAGACTAGCTGCTGGAAGTACTTTCTCGCCACTTCCTCCTTCAGCCGGCCCTTTGCGACCTTGTTAAAGAGCTCGCCGCCGCGGACGTATTCCATCACGAAATAGATCTTGGCTTTCGTGGCCATGACCTCGAAAAGCTGGACGATGTTCGGGTGGCGAACGCGGCGGAGGATCGAGATCTCCCGCTTTATGTGAGCGATCAAACCGCCCTTGAGGATCTTCTCCTTGTCGATGACTTTGATTGCGACGCTCTCGTTGGTTTTGACGTTTTTCGCGAGGTATACTTTGGCGAAGGTGCCATGGCCGAGGAGTTTGCCGATTTCGAAGCGACCCAGAAGCAGAGCAGGGCAGTTTTTGGATTTGCTGGTTGTGCGGGTGGGGGATGTGGTGGTGGTTGGGCTTGCGGGGGTGGAAGTGCTGCCGCTGTCGGTGGTTTTGGGGTTGAGGTCTGCCATTCCTTGGGGAATGGACGGCCGGTCCTCTCTCTCTCGATTTCTCAAAGTAGGGATATTTTGTGTTATTTTTATCGGTGATTTGAATGATTGAATTTCTTGGGCTTTTTGTGGAGTTTGGGAATCGTTGGGGATGTGGGTTGTTGCTTTGTTGGCAGTTTGTAATTTTGAGTGGTGGGTGTAAGAAGGAAACGTTTTATATGGATTTGGAGACGTGGATGAGCACGTAGGGTAGGGAGTCTATACCCTCAAGTCTTAACCCCCTCCAATATTTTGCCTTTTTTTTCTTTCTATTTTTTTTATAGTTTAAATTTTAAAATTTAAATAGGTGTGCAGCGGTTTGGAGCTTGCCGCTTAAGCACCTAGGCGGGTATGGACGGATTAAGTGGATTTAAGTAAATTCATTATATATCGTATAAATAAATGTTTACTTATACTTTAAAAACATATAATTTTATTAAAATTCATAAACTGCAAAATAGAGTGACATATAGATTACAGCATTAGAAGATAATGAAAACATGATAAACAAGTATATAATTCAACGAGTCTCTTAATTATTGAAAAAATAAAATTAAATGTAAAATGAAAGTTATTTATTTTTTGTCTAGATGAGAGTTGCAACCTAGGTGGGTATGAATGGTCTAAGCACATTTCTTGCTTTTCAAAAGCTTAGGAATTAATCGGGAGCGATCTCCAACCACCTAATGCCTAGACGAGGCTAGGCGGAAATTTCATAGCTGTCTCTTCTTCTTCTTCTTTTTGTTAGAAAAGGCTAAGCTTTGTTGTAACAAAAAAAAGAACTTTAACGAAAAGCTTTCAATACTATTCACTTTGACGAAAAACCACATTTTTACACTAAAAAGTCAATTATGGTACTATTTATTTTACCCTTTATTTTGTCATTTTCGTTAAACTCAAAAAATTTAAGTCATTTTCATTAATTTTTTTAAAAAAATGTTAAGTTTTTGGTAGCAACTGACCCAAATTCCAAAACGCAAAAGATGTATAATATAAAGTTAATTGCATATTTTTTTATTGTTTTGGTTAAGACCATTGTTTAGTTTATTGGTCATCAATCTAACCATATTATGTTAATGGTGACCAATTGTTTTTAAACAAAAATGTTTTGGGACAACTTTTATGTCAAATGTTTCCCGCTTACAATCGCATGTGACAAATATATTCTCACAAAACAATAGGAGTCTGTTATAATAAGTTGGTGAAAGATACTTAACAATATTGTTATATAACAAGTTAATAAATAAAAAAATCATTTTATGAGAAGTAGGCATCTCTGAAATAACCATTAACTTAATGTCAAGCATCACATTGCAAATTTGCAAATTGAAGTCTCAAAAAGTCAGGATTGTTTTTTCACGCGAAAGATTAAGAGTCAAACCTTTATCAAAAATGTTGATATACAACTACAAACTTTTTAACTAAAAGAGAAATTTATTTACCAAAAAGAGAGATTAAAATAAATAACAAAAGGGGATGCCAACGGAATTTGCTCAAAGATCAAAGCAGAACATGCTAAAAACATGAGAGCTGTAACTTCTGTCACATCCTGGTCCGAGCTCGACTCCTTTTTGGACTCAACTTCGCTATAATACAATATTGTCCGTTCGAGTCTGTAATAGTACGATATTGTCCGCTTTAAGCCCCAGTGACACTCTTATATTTTTGTTTTTGGGAACTCACACGAAAACTTCTTAGTGGATCACCCATCCTAGATTGCTATGTGGGATCTTACAAGCCACCCCCCTTAGGGAGTGGCTCTGATACCAACTTGTCACATCTCGGCTCAGACTCAACTCTGTCATAGCATGATATTATCCGCTTTGGGCCCTTACCACGCCCTCACGATTTTGTTTTTGGAAACTCACACGAGAACTTCCTAGTGGGTCACCCATCTTGGGATTGCTTTCGCGCGAACTCGCTTAACTTCAGAGTTCTGCTGGAACCCGAAGCCAGTGAGCTCACAAAAGGCCTCGTGCTAATTAGAGGTGTGAATGTACATATAAGGCTTATTGGATCCTCACTCCTGGGCGATGTGGGATCTTACAACTTCCACAGTGGACGGCTCAACGTAAACTAATTTGAATCATATTATTGTTAATTTATTATCAAGTTATGTCAATTTTTTTAATATAAATAATATCGTTTATTAAAAAAATATAAAAACGTAAATTAATCTGGTAGATATATATACAAAGTTTAACGGCTCTTTCTGTGTTGGAACAGTCAATTGTCTCCGGATCCCTTCAATCAGGATGCGGAGGGAGACATGAGACCTGGCTAGCTTATTTCCAACCAAGTAATATCCAACCACCGTATGGCTAACTCGTGCGTTTTACACAATGATGCTGACTACATCACACCTAGTGCCTAGGCAATCTATTTCTTACGTCATTTATAAACGATTAACTTATAATACTGTCACAACTACGTGGATGTTGTTATTGTGATGATATGTGGCACAATACGATAACACAACCTTATCACGAAACAAATGTAAGATTCAATATCTATATGAAAGAAATGCTAAAAAGACTCTCAATGTGAGGCTATGGACTCTCTATCACTTCACGGTCTTTACACAATATTTTATACTGTTAGTACAAAAAATTGTGCCAAAAACATGAAATGAGGAAGAGTCTCACGTTTAAGAGTCTCATTAACATTTATCATATACGTGATTAACACTACTCAACTAATTGTATATTAATCCTAATTTGTCTCATTTACTTTTTTATGCTTAAAGAGTACTATGAATTATTGTGTATGTAATTTATTTTGTACAATTTTGTGGTTGGACATAAACATGACTTTGTTTGTACATGACATGTTGTAAGTAAGTTTCTCTCTACTTAATGTCTTAGACAAGTTATCTTTCTTTGGTACAAGTAACATAGACGCATAAGCGTACGCTTTAAAGTTTAAACCATTTCAACTACAAATACATTGCTAAACAATTTTCAAGAAAAATGCTAAGGTTATAAACCACATATGACAAGTGATGTGGCATGACAAGTCATTGAAAGCAATACAAGTGCATTTTAAAACTTTTAGTCTCCTAATTAAACTAATTACAAAGCATATCTAAAGAAGATGTTAAAACTGTTACTTTAACATACAATAGTAAAAAATCTCTCAAACCGAGCCTTAAGTTTCTTACATGGAGCTGAATCAATTGAAAACAAACAATTTGCCGTCATTTTTTTTATCTAATGTCAAATTGATTTAATAATTGTTCAATAGGTATGATGCAATTCATAATGAATGAAGATGTTGTGTGTTCTAAATATTTGATTGATTGTCTCAATAATTAGACTGTACAAAAAAATGAAAAAAAAATTATATATTAACATTTTTATTTAACATATCTAGACTATACCTAATTATAAAATTATAGAATGACATTTTGTCTCAATATTCTAGTGAAGCAACAAATTATAAAAAATATCAAATTGTCACATAAGTCATCAAATAGTATAGATTTTTTTAGTCGAATGGTCATTGTTTTAATTGAATTAAAGTTGAATCATCGTCACCGTGTAAACATTAAATCTGGTCACGTGCTTTTCTTAGCTTCAACTGCGTGGTAACGTTTGCCGCCCGTGGCTCTAGGGCAATGTACAAGGGGACTTATTTGGCACGGCACTACACACGATACTCAATCCACGAATTTCAAATGGGGCAAGTTGACGACTTGATGATGAAGTAAGTCATCTTGATGGTCGGCGCTGATTTTACACATCTACGGCACGCAGCTGTTACAGAATCTTCAGCATTGCCGCGTCTTTGACTATTTTACCCTTTTATTTAATCATAAAGATATTGGGCCTCCATAATTTTATGATTGCAGTCCACGTAAGAGGAAACCCTGGGTAGGTGGTGGGGAGGGTTTTAGTTGTCCATGATGAAACATTCAAGTGGGTAAAGGAAAAAAGGTGCCACCCATCAATCCATGAAAAATAATTTATAATTGCCGACGAGTGTAGGCTTAGTTGGTAAGATCCTTGTTTTGTTTCTCATTCTGCTAAAGTTCGAGTCATGTTGTCAGTAGTTTTTATTGGTGCGCTATAAATTTTTATATAAATTTATACTGATGACAGTACCACGCGTATGTCTCTCTGGCTCAAAATTGTGAGAATGTCTTGTTGCTGGTGGTGATAATATCTCTTACTAAACTTTTTGTTACCCAAAAACAAAAAATTATAAATTTCGGTTACCAAACTATTAGGGAAATAACTAAATATTTGAAAATTAAATAGCCAGATATGTAGTGTAATTCCTGGAAGACAGCTTCATGTCTACCAGGCATTTCTTCTTTTTCAATAGCTACCGTCAACTAAAAGAAATACAAATTATGTTTGTTGTTGGATGAGCCCAGCTTACAACATCTAGCAGATCAAGGGGACTTTAAAATGTGAAGGTCCAACGAGATGCCTTTTTTTTTTCTTTTTTTTTTTTTTTTGTGAAACAACGAGATACTTTTGACATCAAATGAGCCAGGTTTCAAGCTCTAGTTTTTCTTGAATAGTAATAATTTACTTATATACGATAAATTTCCATAAGCTGAAAAACGTGAGCGTAGCTATATTAGTTAGATGGATGTACTCACTCTATGTGCTCAAGTTCAATTCTCATACTCACTATATAGATTAGTATAAAGTAGAAAGTAAGTATTGTATTAACAAAGTAAAATATACCAAATACATACAATGTTAAATTGATTGCTACGTCGAATTAATATGCTAAGCACTTGCAGGTATTGAACAATTTTAAACGAGCAGAAGTTAGAGCTCCAAGCTTCAAATGACTGAATAAAAAGTTCTGCAACCAATAGCAGAAGAAGAGGATTTTTCAGGTTATGTCAGGAAAACTATTCCAAAACAAGATGGCTCATCTTCTGGTCTGCTGGCTGGGAAAAGTTCTTCCTGTCCAACGATACGAACAGAAGGTGAGAAACTGATCAACTAGGTGAAGAAACAACTTGCTAAAACAACAAGAGAAAATTTTATGCAAGCGCACGTCCAAACTGTGATACTTCTTTCATGCAAGGGGCTGATCGAGTCTTTGAAATGTGACATCTCAGACATGAATAACGCAAACACAAGCTGGGAGAAGGGAGAAAGAGGGAGAGATTTAGGCACAAACCTGCAGCCTTCTGGCACGGAGAAACCGGATGACTATTTGATAAGGCGATAAATGATCTTGGGAAAATGCTGAGGTCTCCCCTATTAGTTTTTCCTATGAAAAGGAAAGAAAGAAACAGAAACAGAACAACAAAACATTGTAAGTCGGAACAATCAAAAGTTCATATTTTGAAACCATGCAAAACCTAACATTGCATAGTTGCACTAGTCTACAGGCCTCAATTAACTTTAAAGGGAAAAATACCACAAGAATTTGTGATTTCATTATTCTTAACTCGACATTTAAATACAAGATTAGTTCATAATTCTTGGAAACAATTTGCTATAAATAACCGTGTAAAGGAACAAAATCGACAGTAGAGCAACAACACAACCTGGAAATCCAGTCACGCCGATAAAATCGCCAGGGCTAATACAGGAATAGAACTTAGAAAATTCAAATTCATCCATCTTTAAATTTCTGCATGAAATAAAGGAAAATATTTATGACTCAATCACATATTAATACAAATTATTTAACTTGTCCACGACCAAAAACGAAGGCAAGATGCAAATATTCAACATTGTGTGGTACTGGTTTTTACAGAAAGAGGAGCAAACAAAATTGTGAGAGATCATACCTTGGATCAGCCACAATTTGGACTTTAGAGCTACCACCCTGTAAATCATAGAAGAAACGCTTGGAGTCGGAGGACGACATTTTGTTCAGTATTTGCCCTAATTGAGGGAGAAAATTAAGAAAATTAAGTTATTGCTCAATTCAACAGAAACGTAGTGAAATTAAGTAGCAAAAAATTAATCAAAAGTTCAACCCTTGGTAATTATCAATGGAAGTCACATATCATGTTGGTTAGGTCAGTTGTGTGTCCGTCCCTTTTCACCATGTTCAAATCGATTTTCCCCGAAAATAGTAGAAGTTTAGAATATCCTCTCATAAAAAATAACTAGTTTTGATACCATCCAAGGATACTGTGATGTTCTCTCTAAGCTCCCCCTTGTTGAGGAGGCCTCCATACTCGTTTATGTAATGAGCGATCTTCATTGAAGCAGAGAACCCATTGCGATGCTTCTCTCTTCGCGGCATTTTGAGGCCTCACGGTGGACTTCATCTCTTTGCCCTGTGTAAAATCTAATCAGATGACTGAGAAATAGAATTGGCCAGAATAATTGTATTGATATTAGTCCTCTACCTTTACACAGAGAGTTCCCTATATATATAAAAGCAGCTAGTCCTGCAATACTGCTGTACAAGAAAGGAAGCAAAAATTTACAGATCAATTACTGCCAGTCCCTTTATGATAGGGATCCTGATTGCTTTCTAATAGGTTCAGCTTTGGTTGAGAAGTGTGATTGTTTGGAAGTTTTGTATATATCAAATGTACAACGAAAAGGAACTTATACAAGTAATCAAGGAAAAGGGAGGAGGTGATGTGTGTCACTCGGAAGACACATGCACCATGCTTCTATACCTAAACCCTAGCTAATTACACCAAGGCTAACAACTACAACCCATGCTCAAGTACTAAGCATTAGGTATAGTACCAAGTATTAGGTATTCTAACACTCCCCCTCAAGCGAAGGCTAGGATATTAATCAAGCCAAGCTGGACCATAAGAGTGCTGAAATGATCACGAGATAACCCTTTGGTGAAGATGTCGGCCAGTTGATCCTTGCTTCGAACAAACACCGGTTGAATGACCTTGGATTGAGTCTTTTCTCGAACAAAATGACAGTCCATTTCGATATGTTTGGTCCTTTCATGAAAGACAGGGTTCGAGGCAATGTGAATAGCAGCTTGATTGTCACAAACCAGAGGCATAGGTTGTTTTCCATTGAACCCTAACTCATTGAGCAGTCCTTGTAACCAAACCAACTCACACGTAGCTGATGCCATGGCACGGTATTCAGCTTCTGCGCTTGATCGAGCTACTACATTTTGTTTTTTGCTTTTCCAAGTCACCAAATTGCCACCAACAAATGTGCAAAAGCCAGTGGTAGATCTTCGATCTATGTTAGAACCACCCCAGTCTGCATCAGTGTAGCCAATGATATGAGTATTTCCATTCTTCCTCATAACAATTCCAGTGCCTATAGTGCCCTTCAAGTAGCGTAGGATTCTTCGAGCAGCTTGTAAATGGATTGATCGAGGGGCATGCATGAACTGACTTATTAGGCTCACTGCATGCATAATGTCTGGACGTGTAATTGTGAGGTAGATAAGTCTTCCCACCAATCTTTGGTATAAACCAATGTCTGTCAGTAATTCTCCATCTAATCCCAGTTTCTCCTTGCAAGCAATTGGGGTTGATACTGGCTTTGCTTCAAGCATGTTGAACTCTCGGAGTAAATCCAGTATATACTTGCGCTGGTTTAAGAGTAAACCTTTACTAGAGGAAGCAATCTCAATTCCCAGAAAATACTTCAGATTTCCCAAGTCTTTAATCGCAAACTTTCTGTTAAGGAGATTCTTCAGTCTTTGGATCTCTGTCACACTGTCACCAGTGACAATGAGATCATCAACATAGATAAGAACGACAAGTTTACTTCCTGAACTGTCCCGTACAAACAATGAGGAGTCCGCATTGCTCCTCTTAAACCCGATGTCCTCCAATACAGAACTTAGTTTGGCGTACCACGTTCGAGGGGATTGTTTAAGGCCATATATGGCCTTATGGAGTTTGCAGACCATGCCATTTCCTTCTTGTGGATGTCCTGGAGGCAATTGCATGTATACATCTTCCTGAAGCTCTCCATGCAAGAAGGCATTCTTGACATCCATTTGAAACAAGGGCCAATCATGATTGACAGCAACTGAGAGAAGGACCCTCACTGAGTTCATCTTTGCCACTGGTGCAAAGGTCTCCTTATAGTCGAGACCATAAGTTTGAGTGAAACCTTTGGCAACCAGTCTTGCTTTATGTCTTTCCACTGATCCATCACTCTTAAACTTGGTCTTGTACACCCATCGACACCCAACAGCCTTCATCCCCTTCGGTAACCTCGTAATGCTCCAGGTTTTGTTCTCATTTAGCGCCCTAAGCTCGTCATTCATAGCAGACTTCCAGATTAGCTGAGAATTAGCTTCTTGAAAGGACTGTGGCTCAGACAAAGTAGCAATCTTGCTTAAAAAGGCAGCATGAGAAGGTGAGACTCTTGAGTATTGAAGAAATTTTTCAATAGGGTACCTCGAGGTATACCCTATATAATCCTTAAACCATATTGGTTTACCCCTACTTCTACTAGGGTTTCTTCTCGGAGTGATACCTTCAAGAGTGGGAGCTTGATCTTCTTCATGCGAAACGTGATCTTGATTAGTACCTTCAGTTGGTTCACTTTCAGCAGGTATGTCAGGTGACTGACTAGACTCAGCTAGATCAACCGGAGAGTCATTGTTGCTAGGCTGATCTCGAACAGATGTTTGATCAAGCAGTGCGTTGGTTTCCACGACTGGCATGAAGGTTTGATCAAAGAAATCTCTCCTCAGAAGGTCCTTATCACATGTACTTGCAAAGAAGGGAACCTTCTCATCAAAGCTTACATCTCTGGACACAATGAGCTTTCGATGCCTTGTATCATAACACTTGTACCCCTTTTGAACAGACGAGTACCCCAAAAACACACACCTTGCAGCTCTAGGATCCAACTTATCTCGGTGCAGGCTTTGAATATGAACAAAGCACACACATCCAAACACTCGAAGATGAGACAGTTGAATTTTCCTACCCTTAAGAATTTCAAGAGGTGATTTGAATTTTAGAACTTTGCTTGGAAGCCTATTAATCACATAAGCAGCTGTAAGGACCCCATGAGACCAGAATCTTTTAGGTACATTTGTTTGAAGCATAAGCGATCGAGTCTTTTCCAGTAAATCTCGATTCTTCCTTTCTGCCACTCCGTTTTGCTGTGGAGTACCAACGCAGCTAGTTTGGTGAATTATACCATGATCAACCAGGTATTGAGTGAAGGCATTGGACAGGTACTCGGTACCATTGTCAGATCTAAGAACTTTGAGTTGAGTTGAAAATTGATTAGTAACAAGATTGCAGAATTCTTGAAATACATTAATAACTTCACTCTTTGATTTTAACAAATACAACCAAGTACACCTTGAGAAATCATCAACAAAGGTGACAAAATATTTGAAACCATCAAAAGAATCTACGGGTGCAGGTCCCCAAACATCTGAGTGAACAATCTCAAAGGGTTTACATGACTTGGTGAGTGAGGAGTCGAAGGGCAATCTTGTTTGTTTTGAGAAATGACAGACTTCGCAATCTTGAGTCATCACATTCTCTGAAGTTTTGAAGAGATGTGATTGCACAAGATTAGAAGGGTGTCCTAACCGTCTATGCCATAGTAGATGGTTCGGTGAGGAGCTAACTTGAAGGCCTCTAGCTTCCACAGGTTGCACTGAGAGCATATAGAGACCATCTTTGTAGATGCCTTCACCAATCTTCTTCCTCGTGACACGATCCTGGAAGGTCACATTAGAGGGCGAGAAAATAACATCACAGTTCAAAGTGTTTGTCAGTCTTCCTACTGACAGAAGCTGAAATGGAAAGGAGGGTACATGCAGGGCAGTAGATTGAACATTTTTATCAAATATCTTCACTTTTCCTTCACCCAAAACTGAAACATCAGTTCCATTTGCAACTGAGACAAACTGTGGTACAACTACATCTTTAAACTCATGCAAGTTTCGTTTAATGTTTGTTATATGATCAGTTGCTCCAGAATCTATTATCCAAACATTTTCAAGATTCCTGGAAGTAAGTGCAACACTAAAAGAGTTTAGAATACCTGGCTCATCAGTGGATGATGATGCTTTGGTCTGAAGAAATTTTGCAAACTGTTCAACTAGTTCAGTTGGACTAACTTCATTGTTTCCCTTATGGTTGCTTCCCTCTTTCTTTTGAGTGCATGAAGCAAACTCACTCAAGAAGGCTGAAGGATTTGATGTGACTTTTCCAGCAGCTGAGGTAGTCAATGAGTGAGAGACTTAACTCGCACTGCGACCAGGTTTGAGTTGCTTGGCAAAGTTGGGTTTGAGATGTGGATACAACACCCAACAAGTGTCTCTGAGGTGATTTTTCTGCCCACAATGACTGCACTGCATCTCTCCTTTTCTTCCCTTGAAGCTTTTCCTTTCAAATTTCCTATCGCTGGCAACAAAGGCTTTAGACTCAGGATCACTGATTTTGGTACTCATGACCTTTCTTCGTATTTCTTCTCGTTGGATGATGGTGCACACAGTATTGAGAGATGGTAGCTCAACATTCATCAAGATGTGGCTTCGCATGTCTTCATAGGTAGAATCAAGACTGGACAGGAGCTGAAACACCTTATCTTCTTCAGTCCGCTTAAGGAGAGTTGCTGGATCTGTGGTGTGAGGACGGTAGAGATTCAGTTCGTTCCATATAGACTTCAATTTTCCCAAGTGTTCGACGAAGGACATTCCATCTTGAGTTAGAACCGAAAGACTTTTCTGTAGCTCAAATATCCTAGCTGCATTATTCTGATTTCCGTACATCTCCTTGACAGCTTTCCATAACTCAAAAGCTGATTCTGAGAAACTGAAAATCTCGGATATCTTTGAGCCCATTGAGTTAAGTAACCAGGACATGACGAGCTGGTCCTTGCAGAACCATTCTTCATACTTGGGATCACCAAACTCAGGAACTAAGACAGTTCCGTTGATAAATCCGAGTTTAGATCTTCCTCCGAGAGCTAAGGTGACAGCCCTAGACCACGAAAGATAGTTGAACTCGGTTAGGAGTGTGGAACACAAACGTTGATTAGGATTTCCCTCAACTTCGTTTGAATGAGTTGATGAAGACCCGATGATCCCGGTTGGATCAGCAAGAACATTTTCTTCTTCCATTTGAAACGTTCTTCAGAGAACAGGTTTAGGAAACCTGCTCTGATACCATGTGATTGTTTGGAAGTTTTGTATATATCAAATGTACAACGAAAAGGAACTTATACAAGTAATCAAGGAAAAGGGAGGAGGTGATGTGTGTCACTCGGAAGACACATGCACCATGCTTCTATACCTAAACCCTAGCTAATTACACCAAGGCTAACAACTACAACCCATGCTCAAGTACTAAGCATTAGGTATAGTACCAAGTATTAGGTATTCTAACAAGAAGATTGTGGTGGCGGCAGCGATAATGGCTCCTTTGCCGATGTTGCAATCTCAGAGATCAGGCGTTTGGAAAGAAGGTTAAGGTGGTTGATGATACGGTGGCGTTTGGCCATGCTCTGGAGGTGGCGGAGCTCTTCCAAATCCAACGTCAACTACTCTGCCATATTTCCTCACTCTTTGATGCTACAAGTACAAGGTTGAAGATTCACACAGCGGATGGATTCTGATTAGGGGTTTTATATATATTTTGTCACGGTCGGTTTGTGTCTGCGATTAGGGTTCAGTATGTGAATTGCAGTCGTAGTGACAAAGAAATCTTACTTGAGGAACAAGTATCTTCGACGGGCGGGTCGGGCGGCAACATTCATAATCCATGTAGAAGGCCCACTTTTGTTTTTTTTGGGAAACATGTAGAAGGCCCACTTTCCACATAAATTCGTGTCCATGAACAAGGCGGGTCTAAGATGGATGCGTCACCCGTGCAATTCCTCATCGAATTTCCCATATCCAAATGCCTTATAGATTTTCCCCAGCAGAAAACAGTTTCACTAGAAAAAAATGTACATTTTCAAAATTCTTTGTATGATGATTTTTTTTTTCATAATTTATTAAACTTGTGATAAAAATTCAATAGTGATTTATGAAAAAAAAACACTAAAGTTAATAAGTATTCATTGATGATCTAAAACATTTCACTAATTTTCAGACTCATTTGAAATGTTTTTTTAGTATTCACTTGTGTTTTTACTAAAAATTAGTTTCAAAAATATTTTCACCAAAAGTGTTTTATGCCATTATAAAAAGCATTTTCAAACGAATCATATACTAAAATAAAAATAGAGATAAAATGGAGTGTGTGAATTAGGGGACAGATATTGGACGAATAACCCACAATAATCAAAATTATAACCGAATTATATACCCGAAACTTTTCTACATTTATCAAATATTTGAAGTCACATGTTTGAATCACTCTCTCTACTTCATCCATGTACTTGTGAGTTGTAACGTCAAAGTCTTAGTATGGGCCATGGGTCATACCATATTGTCCAACTTGATTAGAATTTTGTATGAAGAAACAATGTATATATAATTTGATGTTGAAGTATTGGGTTTGTGACCTCAATTATGTTTAAAATATTCCCAGATCTTGGTTGGTTTTTTATAATTCCAAACGTTGGGTTAGCTGTCATTCGATGGAAGTTTGGTTTGGAATTTCGTGTGGATTAGGTGATACCTTATATGCATATAATAAACTTTACCCCGCAAATGTATCAAATATAATCTATTTTATTCACCAAAAGAAGAAACTCCCAGCAGAAGTGAGCCACATATCACGTGCCAATATAATTTGTGAGTGGATCAAGTTTGCTTTTGCCCCCTTCCAAATCCACAGGAATTATTCTGTGGACATCTTTGCTGCAGAATTTGCAGAGTGCAATAACTATGTAAGTTTGATTAATTGCACTCCACTTCCTGATGTCTTGTTTCAAACGGGAACAGGTAATAGCTGGTGTGGATTGAAGAGGTAGTGGAATCGGTTCACATTTGCAGTAGTTTGAAATTACTACGGATTAGGACTCGTTGACGGAGGTCAGAGGTGGATTTGACTAGGGTTTTTGGGTCAAAGGTCGATGAGTGGCATAATTGTGATTTGCGAGTGATATTCATGTATGATCTGATGGAAGTAAATGTGAATTTACTATCCACCCAACATTTGATGCAAAATGCCTTCTGTCTGCGAAATGGTTCTATATAGGATTGATATCATTTTTGAATTTCTATCTTCGGAGCAAGTAGTCTCGAAAATCTGGCCATGAGAGAGAGAGATCAGGGCGTGAGTTTGTGCTAGTGGTGTGCTAATGTGATGAACTAACGAGAGCCGCATGATTTAAATTAAATATTTGAATTTTCGAGTCCGTCTACTCCGAAGACAGAGATCTAAAAATGATGTCATTCATAATTTCACACTTCACATCATTAGAGTGTCAGGGTGGCACTATGAATGCAGTCATGATTTTCTTGGCAAAGTAAGTGCTTATCAAAACGAATGCAATGCGTTGTTGTTTGTTTGTTGTGGATTGAAAACCTTATTTGACAAACCAGGCATGTATTATACCATCCATGCATGCGTGTAGTATCCTCAAGAAGGATATTAGGGTAATTCGCATGACTAGGTGTAACTTTTTTTTCTTATCAATATATTTACCTTGTGCCGCCGTGGTTTTCCAAAAAAAAAAAGGAAAAAAAAAAAGGGTAATTCGCATGGCATGTGGGCTCATCCTAGCCCTTCATGCTTGTTCCCGCGTTGGCATTTCAGCAGAACATCCCAACTTTGACAAGAAGCTCTCTAATCCAAAATCTTCAAAGACAAATATTCACAGCCTGAGATTTTTGCTACTTTCGTTGAAATTTGTATCCCCTCCTGGACAAAAAAATTGACCATCTGTCCCTCTCACTTGCAAACCTGTAATTAGCTTGCTGCCACCAATCCTCTGTTCCCCGCCTAATCATGCGCTCTAATTATAGAGGAGAGAATTTTCTGTGTGATCGTCACACGAGGTACTACACCACGTGTTTCTATATAAATGGTGGAATATGTGTGTTAAAAGGTTAATAACTTAAAATTTTAAATTTTCCACCACTTACATAAAAATACATAGTGTACTATCCGTGTTCTCATTATATAGGGGGTTCATTCTTAGAATATTACGTACAAGTTACTTTCTTTCTTTTTTTTGGTTACTTTCTTTAATCCTATCCTATCATTCTAATAAGTCTCTGCTACAATACGAACAAATACTCTAAATAAACACCCAAATACCATAAATACTACACTCGACGCAGAGTGAAGCAGCAGCACCTCGAACGATTGCTGTACTATTTTGTTGGTCATTTACAAATGTTCGTACTTAATATACGTTATTTATAGCTTAGAAACATCGTAATAACCAAGCTGGTAGTAACAGAAAACCCGAAATTATTTAATTTCTGAGAGTTTTTGGTTCCCAGGTGGCCAAGTCTTTTTATTTCGACCAAAGAGTCCCCTTCCCTCCCCTGCCAATTGATTTAAAATCACCAATGACTATAAGCTCATATTTGGCTGAGGATAAACGAATCCAACCAATACAACAAATGACTGAATATTGCCATTAAAACAAGAACAAAAGGGCAAAAGAGCAAGTTCACGTGAAAACATCTGTCGTTTTGGAATCAAACCCTGCAAATGAAAGAAACTTCGCAATCACCGCATCAGTGACCGGCGTTATTTCAAGTCAGACTCTCGGAGTCGTCAGTCAACCAACCAAATCCAAACGACTTCCATTATCCTTCAGTCTTTCTTCAATTGTTACAGTTGCTCACCGCGTTAGATTTCCCCCTCATACTTAAACATCTTTTAGCTGTGATTTGAGATTAATCAAAATGGATATCTGACAATGCTAGTAAACGAATAATAATGCTAAAGAGATCACATTTATATTTGACGGTAAGCTCTAAAACGGTGGTATAAAAAGGTCATGCAAGTAAATATAGTCTATTTAATATTTTCTTTGTAAGTATTTATGTATAGGAGAAGCTTTTCGAAATACAGTTCTAACTGTTTTTGAGAAAAAAAATTAAAAAATATTTTTGGTCATTCAAGTGATATTTGGAGAAAATTTGTCAGATACTTCTTAAGGACTTTCAATGTGACATCCCACATCGTTCAGGGGAGTGATCCTTAAATGTATATTCCCATCCCTACCTAGCACGAGGCCTTTTGGGAGCTCACTGGCTTCGGGTTCCGTAGGAACTCTGAAGTTAAGCGAGAGGGGGGCTAGAGCAATCCCAGGATGGGTGACCTCCTGGGAAGTTGCTCGTGAGTTCCCAAAAACAAAACCGTGAGGGCGTGGTCGGGGCCCAAAGCGGACAATATCGTGCTACGGTGGTGGAGCGAGCCCGGAAAGTGGTCCCACCCGGGCCGGGATGTGACAATTGGTATCAGAGCCTAACCCTGGCCGCGAGTGTGCTGACGAGGACGTCGGGCCCCTAAGGGGGGTGGATTGTGACATCCCACATCGCCCAGGGGAGTGATCCTTAAATGTATATTTCCATCCCTACCTAGCACGAGGCCTTTTGGGAGCTCACTGGCTTTGGGTTCCGTAGGAACTCTGAAGTTAAGCGAGAGGGGGTTAGAGCAATCCCAGGATGGGTGACCTCCTGGGAAGTTGCTCGTGAGTTCCCAGAAACAAAACCGTGAGGGCGTGGTCGGGACCCAAAGCGGACAATATCGTGCTACGGTGGTGGAGCGGGCCCGGGAGGTGGCTGCGCCCGGGGCGAGATGTGACATTCAAGTTTTTTTTTTCTTTTTCAAAAAGCACATGAATTCAACATATTTAAATTAAACACTTATAGTAAAATCACTTATAAGCGTAAGTGTTGGGTCAATACAATTTCTGTTGCTGAAGCTTGCCTTAAGAGATGCTTTGTGGACTATAAAAATGAAAGGCTATACTACAAATGTGGATGTCGAGGGAGATTCGAAGTTGGTCATTGATGCTGCAAGCGGGATTAGTACAACAGCTTGGGGGCTGAAGAATATTATTAAAAACATCGAGTGGTTGGCTAATTCGTTTGATTCAATCTCTTAGAAGTATGTGTTTAAAGAAGTAAATTTTGTGGCGGATTTTGTCACTAGCGTAGACTTTAAAGTTACAAAACTATATATTAGGGGTAAGTATTTGCCGCCTGTGGCAAGTAGAGCTATCCCGTTTGATTGTATTGATATTGATTGTGACCGTGACCATTCAATCTAAAAAAAAAGTGCTCTCTTAGAATATAATCTTAAATGGGCCGTTAAATTTTAATTAAAATCTCAATATGTGTTTTCAATACAAACGCGTATTGAAAAAAGCATAAAAGTTTACCATCATTACATCAAGAACGCTTTGTTTCTAAGACTCGTCCTCGTAACAGGCTCTTTTTTTTTTTTTTTTTTTTTCTGTAGAAGACTTCTTCCGAATAGCATAATTGTCTTTTTTTTTTAATTTTTTTCTCAATAAGCCTGTGTGCTCTCTAAATGGACATTTCCATCTTTACATTTTAGTTTAGTTTAGTTTTTGGTCAATCACCCCACTTCACTAACTCCCCTTAACATTGACTAGCCGCCCAGCTCCCTCCATGACCCCATTTCATTTATTCATTACATTCTCTCCCTCTCTCCCTCTCTCATGGAATTTGAAAATTAAAGCCCAGTTTTCCAGGGAAAAAAAAATGAGAATCCTGCTTAGGTATTCCCTTCTTCTGGTGCTGATTGCAGCAGCAGAAGCAGAATCCACCTGCAACATCACAGACCACGCCCAAATCTTCGAGGCATTCAAATCAGTCTCCGGTTTCAACCTCTCCTGCCTCCAAAATTCAAACCCACCCATTTGAAAGAAACTTCGCAATCACCGCATCAGTGACCGGCGATATTTCAAGTCAGACTCTCGGAGTCGTCAGTCAACCAACCAAATCCAAACGACTTCCATTATCCTTCAGTCTTTCTTCAACTGTTACAGTTGCTCCCCGCGTTAGATTTTCCCCCTACTACTTAAAACACCTTTTAGCTGTGATTTGAGATTAATCAAAATGGATATCTGACAATGCTAGTACGTAAATGAATAATATATCACATTTATGTTCAACAGTAAGCTCTAGAGCGGTGGTATAAAAAGGTCATACAAATAAATAGTCTCTTTAATATTTTCTTTGTAAGTATTTATGTATGGGAGAAGCTTTTCGAAATACAGTTCTAACTGTTTTTATATATTTTTGGTCATACAATACAAGTGATATTTGCAGAAACACTTGTCAGATACTTCTTAAGAACTTTCAAGTTTTTTCTTTTTTTTTTTCAAAAAGCACATGAATTCAACGTATTTAAATTAAACACTTTTAATTTTCGGTCGTCAGATCGAATGAATTGAAGAAGATCAACAGACAGAAATTAACAAAAGGTGCGTGAGAAGTAATTTAAAGTGTGTAAATAGCACGTCCCTAATTATATTGATACTGCTAGTGACGGTAACCAATCTATTTAATTTTTTTGAGAAAAAATGTGTTTTCTCATAATATAATCCTAAATCAGCCATTAAACTTTTATTAAAATCTCAATATGTGCCTCCAGTACAAACGTGTCTTGAATAAAGGCATAAAAAGTGTATGAACATTACATCAAGAACGCTTTGTTTGAAGACTTCTTCCAAATAGCATAATTGTCCTATTTTTCTCCCGACAAGCATGTGTGCTCTGTATATTGACATTTCCATCATTACATTTTAGTTTAGTTTTTGGTCAATCACCCCACTTCACAACTCCCCCTAATATTGACTAGCCGCCCAGCTCCCTCCATGACACCATTTCATTTATTCACTACATTCTCTCACTCTCACTCTCTCTCTCTCTCTCTCTCTCCTTCTCTCATGGAATTTGAAAATTAAAGCCCAGTTTTGCAGGGAAAAAAAATGAGAATCCTGCTTAGGTATTCGCTTCTTCTGGTGCTGATTGCAGTAGCAGAAGCAGAATCCACCTGCAACAGCACAGACCACGCCCAAATCTTCGAGGCATTCAAATCAGTCTCCGGTTTCAACCTCTCCTGGCTCCAAAATTCGAACCCACCCAATTGCTCCAACCCAACCATCTCTCAAATCAACCTCCCCTCCAGAAACCTAACCGGAATAATCTCGTGGAAGTACCTCAGAAACTTGTCGAATCTGCAGGCCCTCGATCTCTCTTCCAACAATCTCAAGGGCTCCGTCCCGGGCTGGTTCTGGTCCCTCCCGAACCTGGTCCGAGTCAATCTCTCCAAGAACCGGCTCGGAGGGAGCTTCGGGCTCGAACACACATCCGGAAACGGCTCAGTTTCTTCGGTCCAGGAGCTCAATCTCTCATACAACCGGTACACCAACTTGGCCCAGCTCTCTGGCTTCCCAAATCTTACATTTCTCGACCTTTCCCACAACGATTTGGGCACTCTGCAGCCGTCTGTTTTCTCCAGCCTCAACAATTTGCAGCACCTCGACATCTCAAGCTGCAGAATTTCTGGGAGTCTAAAACCCATCTCTGTTTTGCACGGATTGAAGTATTTGGACGTTTCGGACAACAAAATCAACGGTTCTTTCCCGTCGGATTTCCCTCCTCTAACGGGCCTGAAATTCTTGAACATTTCGCTCAATAATTTCACCGGCCAGGTCGGACCGGAAAAGTACCAGAAATTCGGGAAAAGCGCTTTTATCCACGCCGGAAAAAACCTCACTCCTTTCGACAGTTCCAAAACCAAAGCCCCAAGCTTTCACACTTCCAATGCAAACCCACCTCACAAACCCCTCCAAAAACAAAAACCCATGACCCAAGAATCCCCCCACAAAGAACCCAAATCGCAAAAATCCCATAAGATTCTTGTTCTGAGCTTATCCTGCGCATCCGCATTTGTAATCCTTCTGTCCATAAGCACTTGCGTAGCTTGCATATGCAGGAAAAAGTACTTTGCCAAGAAGCACAAATGGGCTATTTCCACACCGGTTCAGTTGGTCCCGTTCAAGATCGAGAAATCGGGACCGTTCTCTTTCGAGACCGAGTCGGGGACGTCGTGGGTCGCGGACGTCAGGGATCCGACGTCGGCTCCGGTGGTGATGTTCGAGAAGCCGTTGCTGAACTTGACGTTTAAGGACTTGATTGCTGCCACGTCGCACTTCGGCAAGGACTCCCAGCTCGCCGAGGGGAGGTGTGGGCCGGTCTACACCGCCGTGCTGCCCGGCGACCTCCACGTGGCTATAAAGGTGCTGGAGAACGCCAGGGACGTCGATTACGATGACGCGGTGCAAGTGTTTGAAAATCTTTCGAGATTGAAACATCCCAACCTGCTGCCTCTCTCCGGTTACTGCATTGCAGGTACTGCACACTTCCTCTCTCTCTCTCTCTCTCTCTCTCTCTCTCTCTCTCTCTCTCTCTCTCTCTCTCGCACCGGCCGGTCGGTCGTTGGTAATCTCACCAAACGACATAAATGCAACACACGGGTTTTAATTGCAATGTCGTAAATGACAAGAGTCCGTATGTACGAAACTCTGTTTTGTCACCATCGTCACGTAAAATCTAATATAGCACACATATGCTATTGGTATGATTTTGTTTATAAATTTCCGCACTGAAAATTTGCTTGTCCGTGCAAAATTTTACAATGTACTAGTATATGAACCGTATTAAAGTATTGAACAACCAAATTATATGTTGCATAATTTAGCGGTTTAAACAACAGTGCATCTCATGCATTGACGTTTAGGGGCTAAGTTAATTTCATTATTTTTCTTCCTCATTTTCCTAATTCGGTTTATTAGATCATAAGCAAGTACACATTTCACTTAATCATATTTAAAGCTAACTAAACATGTCATTAAACCCTATTTGTTTTTCTCTACAGGGAGAGAGAAGTTGGTATTGTACGAGTTCATGGCGAACGGGGACTTGCACAGATGGTTGCACGAGCTGCCCACCGGGGAGCCCAACGTGGAGGACTGGACTGGTGACACGTGGGAGCAAAGCTTTGTTAATGGAGCCTGCTCGCCCGAAAAGAAAGGGTGGCTCACGCGCCACCGCATTGCGATTGGAATAGCCCGTGGACTGGCGTACCTCCACCAGGCGGGGTCGAGTCCCGTAGTCCACGGCCACCTCGTAACTTCCAACATATTATTGGGTCCGGACTTCGAGCCGAGAATAGCCGATTTTGGTTTGAGAAGTATCGGGAGTCGGCGGGAAACTGGCGGCGGAGGTGAAGGCAGCGTTGCGGAGACGGATGTGTATTGTTTTGGAGTGGTGTTGATGGAGCTGTTGACGGGGAGGACGGGGACGGCTGAGACGGTGGTGTGGGTGAGGAGGATGGTGAGGGAAGGGCGTGGTTTGGACGCGGTGGACGAGAGGTTGAGAGAGAGTGGGGAGTTGGAGAGGGAGATGGTGGAGAGCCTGCGAGTGGGGTACTTGTGTACGGCGGAGTCACCTGGGAAAAGGCCCAGCATGCAACAAGTCCTGGGTTTGCTCAAAGACATACATCCCAGTCCCACTGCCACTTTGGGCTTTGGCTGACTTCACCATTTCACGCCCCGTGAAACTGCGTGCAATTAGAAAATTAGAAATGAAATCGAAATCATTTTTTGTTTTTCTTTTAGTATATCGGCGATGTAAAACTCCTCTGCACATTTATGTTTATTTTTAATCTTTGTTGTCAACTGCAGAAGAATAAAGATGAAAATAAATAGAAGTGTGTACGGATGTTATTTCTCATGTCGTTTTGCATTATTTTGGGTGTACATTTTCGCTTTAGTGCTTATAAAAAAAATGACTCTGCATCTGTCAAAAAAAAAAAAACAAGACTCTGCACATTCTATTTCTCATTTTGCTTATTACTGTTTACTTTTATGCGTTGATTTATTCAATTATATGCCTAAATAAATATAGTGTGCAGAAAGAGAGAAGAATACCAAAAATTCCTCTTATAAATAAGGAATACATGGTGATAATATAAATTCTTTTTCCTACTTCCATATCAAAAGATGAGTAATGCTATTCATACTATGTTTTTATAACACATTTCTATACCACCTTAGGTGACATCTGATGTGGACAGCCATATCATTTGAAAATTTGCAAAACCCAAGAAAATGAAGGAGAAAGACTCATTGCATATTACAATCATCATTTAATTAACTAGTTTTTCTTAATTATTAGTTTATTAAATCATGAACTAAATTTAAAAATTTGATTAATTCAAATAATGTGGCTGTCCATATCAAATATCATCTAAGGTAGTATGAAAATGTGGTACAAAAATATAGTATGAATAACATTACTCTCAAAAGAGTGAAAGAATGGGACCACGTTTTGTTTAGCTGTCCATATCAAATGTTATCTAAGATAGAATAAAAATGTAGTACAAAAATATAGTATGAATAAAAATGTAGTACAAAAATATAGTATGAATAACATTACTCTCAAAAGAGTGAAAGAATGGGACCACGTTTTGTTGTCTCAAATTTAAGAATTGTATAATCTTTTCTTTGAGCCCATAAAAGTGTGGAGAATTGGAGAGATGGTGGGGGCAGATGTTGAAGTTTAGGTGAGCAGAGAATCCCACTTATTGCTTGTCTCTTGTGAAGGATTCTCATCAGCACCACCTCCTTTTTTTCCCCTTTCTTTTTGTTTCTACTGCGACTCTGCTTTATTCGTTCATCTTTCTGGTGATTTATTATTTTAAATTACCAAAGAAAAAAGATAAATTAAAGAAGATTAATGAGACGTACTTTATAGTTGGGTGGATAGATCAGATGCCTCTTCCTATGCATGAAATATGACAATTACGTGTTTGGTTTTGCGGGAGAATTTTCTAGTGGATGGATGTTTGGGCGATGCCAGTTGGTTGCATCTTTAATCTGTATATCTTTGGTATTGTTCAATGATTTTGACACGACGATGTTGTTCTTGTCTATTTATGTCTGCAGAATCAACCGCGTGTCTTCCTTCTTGTGGTATCCTGTTATCATACCAAAACCCTAATTGAAATGCTCCATACAATGCATGCGTGAGCTACTGTCATCCATTAATGAAAGTGAGTCTCGTAATTCAACAATAGCTAACAATTTATATTCGTTGATAGAAGTTAGTCTCATACTTTATTAACAGTTAACAAACACACACGTATGTGAACGATTGTCGTTAACACAGCTCAATTGAAAATCTACGCGATAGTTAATATTGCATGTCATAATTGTCATGGTTAAAGCAAAAGTGGAGAGATTTTTCGGAGTAAAAAATGGTGTATAGGATAATAAGTCGTCATTGTCCAGCTTGATTAGTTTGAAGTCATGTCCTTAGAACTCCAATGCCGGGGTGGATCTCTCTGAGTCATAGTCGTGTCGGTAAAAAGTAAAAAAGTAAAAAGCTGAGGTGCTCGTCACTCATGGTTCAAACTCATGCATGTCTGTCCGTCATCCCTAAAGTCAGTTGCAACTTGGAAGACTGGGAAAGGTGCATGCAAGGCGTTACCATAGCTAGCAGAGAAGTTGGAACGAAATACACAAAAGCGGAAGAGAAATTGTATTTTCTAAAGCAAGACAACGATGGAGAGAAAGAGAAAGCTCATCAAGAATTCCGTGTCCTTTTTTGGTGTCATCGTTTGATGTGAGTAACTCCTATAGTGACGTTCCGTGTCAATAATACAAGAACATGTTTTTGTTTTTTCTCTAAATATCTTTTTATTATTAATACAAAACGTCACTATGACAAGAGTATTGCGAATACAAGTTGATCTTCTTACATAGTATCTGATCTAACGGCACTCGGTCAACAAACACTTGCTATATACTTGGTAGAGTCCAAGTAACCAAACGTTTGAAACGTTAAGTTCGTTGTCCCATACATCACATCATCGTTGCCTCAACGATAAGGCAACAACAGCATTACGCAACCACAGACCAAGTCTACTTCATGTAGACATCACAATCTCGCATGGATTAATTTTGGACGAGACCAATTTGAAGAGTATTTGTGAAGTTCGATTCGCATTCTTACCTTTGGATCATTGGATGTCAACTCTTCTCCTCATCCGTGCCGCGCTCAACCATACACGTTGTCTTGTGGTATTTGGTTTATTCTTTGCTTAGAAACTAATGTTTAGAGCTCGAACTTCGGTGTCATTTGTGCTTAAATTCAACTTCAGTAATTTGCACAATCGTTAACGTCCTTGCTTTTACTAAAATATGATTATTCGAATAATTCAAATTCTCGACTTCCTTGTGTAAACTCGACTAGTGAGGCCAGTTGATTCAACTCCATGTCTTATTTTTTATTGCGATCCGCGACTTCCTCTATTAACGTTTGAATTTAATCCATCAAAATAATGATCGAGCGTCACTAAACCAAATAAAGATCGACCACAAACCTTCACTTTCTTTTCCTTATGTACCCCATCTTTCCCAGCCCTACTTATCGTGGGCCTTGATAATAAGATGAGGCCCAATAATGTCAATTAGGCCCAAGTGAAATTGAACCAACGAAAGCCCAAGCCGCCCTTTTCAATCTCCCGGGAGGCACTATCTTGACCCAATAGGCTCCACTGCAATTTGGGTTTTGTTCTTCCTCCAAATCATTTGCTTCGCCAACTTCAAAAAGTTAGTTAATTAGTTAGCGCGAACTCAGAAACCCTAAACCCCCAATTTATCTCTGCTCCCCAAACCCCATGGCATCGAGGAAGAAGCAATCCGACGCCATAGCTCTCCTGCTCTCCAATTACAACGACGAAGAAGAAGATGAAGACATGGAGGACGTTGAGCAGCACAACAACAAAGAAGAAGGAGATGAAGAGCGACGAGAACGGAGAGAATTCGACGATTACGGTGAGCTGAGAGGCTCGGGAGATGCTGCAATGGCGGATGTGGATGGAACGGTGGATGGTGAGTCTGGGAACGACGATAGCGCACCGCTGAATGCCGGGGATAATGAGGTGGCTTCGGATGGTTTGAATAGAAGAAGAAGAGGGGCGCTTACGATTGTGGACTATGGGCATGATGAAGTTGCTATGTCTCCTGAGCCAGAGGTATTCTTTTTTTCGGTGGAAGCTTTTTTTTTATTCTGAGGAACTTGAAGAAACTGAATGAAAAATGATTTGGGTATTATCATGTTCTTCTGAATTTGATTGATTTTTTATTGTTAGAGTTGGATTCTTGTTCCAGTTCGATTGAGAGTGCGCAGTTCATGTTTTCAATTGCAAAGGATGATACTTTGAGTTTGAGTATTCGAAAAGCGGTCGTCATGTTAGGTTTTGCCCTGCCAAATGTAGATCTTTTCCTTGATATTGGATATTGAACAATGCTCCGTGTTTATTCATACATAATTAGGGTGTGTGGAAGTTTGTTATCTTTGCTGACCTTATTAGTATGTTGTTTTGGGTGATGCTTGATTGCAGGAGGGTGAAATAGAAGGGATTGGTCGTGTTCCTGGTGATTTCCTTGATAAGACACCTCCAGGAACAGTTAGCACTCCTCAATTATCTGAACCGTCAAACTCTGACACAATGAACGATACTGTACTTGAATCTGAGGGTAGAGATGCTGCAGAGGCTGTTGCAGAAGAGCAGAAAGATATTGTACCGTTGGATAAGTTTCTCCCGGCACCATTAAAAGCAAAGTGTTCAGAGGAGCTGCAAGTAAGTTCCTTTTAGATTCTGATTTCCAAATAGGTTCCTATGGGGTTATAGAGTGTAGAACTGTTCATCTTGGAGATAGCCTCTTGTTCTTGATGTTTTCAGGATCAATTGATAAAGCCTGATCTAATATAACTTCTTAAGTTGTATATGTTTAGCTTATTGTTTTATGGTTACACGACGTTTGTATTTGAATCTCGTCTTTTGAGGCTTTGTCCATTGCAGGCTCCAAATCCCATAATTTGTGGTTTTCACTTTTTAAAGATGATGTCTATGTGCCTTTTCTTTACTTGACAAGTCATTTCGTATTGTGTATATGTTTAACTTTTGAGTTTCTTCTTACTGCAGAGGAGGATAAATAAGTTTCTTGAATACAAGAGAGCTGGGAAAAGCTTCAATGCAGAAGTGCGTAATAAGAAGGACTATAGGAATCCAAACTTTCTGGTGCATGCAGTGAGGTATCAAGATATTGATCAGATAGGGTCTTGCTTCAGTAAAGATGTATTTGACCCTCATGGATATGACAAAAGTGACTATTGTGATGAAATAGGTTACTCACAATTCTTTCAACTCTCATTCTGTGTGTTTCCTGTCATGCATCAGTTCGCTGTTTAGCTTGTAACAATGTATATAGTATTTTGTATTTCACGTAAGTGCATTGTCAAGGTAGCTATTATGGTTAGTAATGCTTTTTGAAATTTTCTCTGATAGACTATTTCGTATGTAGAGGGTGGTATTCAAGAAATTGTAGTAGAACTTATGTATTCTAAAAATAATGGGATAATCTGCTGCTATCACAAATACCAAATTCATAGACTGTAATGAAGAGGACACTGTCATGTTTTTCTATACAGAATTTTGTTTTCCAACCCTGTTAGTCTTTCTTCTGCTTATGTTTTGTATGTTTTGGTAAGCAGAGTCTGATATGAGGCGTGAAATGGAAAGGAAAGAGCAAGATAGGAAGAAGAGTCAAAAGGTTGAATATGTTTCAGGAGGAACACAGCCTGGAATAGTTGGTGTTGCACCTAAAATTAGCATACCTTATCCAGGTTTGAAGCAAATTTTAATTTTAAACTTTGGTAGTAAAGATTGATTAGGCATATGCAATTCCACATAACTTTATCACGTGAGCCAAGGCCTTGGCCCATCGGCTTAGTAGTTAATCTAATGGGTGATCCTAGCCTTTCAAGATCTTTCTCTTTTATTTTAGTCTCACAAGTTCTCTTATACTGTGTCATTCTGCAGGTGTTTCAATGGCTGCTACTGGTTTGAACTCCTTACCGCCTGTAGCTGATGTCATCCCTCGGGAGGGTAGGCAGAACAAGAAGTCAAAGTGGGATAAGGTTTCAATCTATGGATATGCACTATTACTTCCCTATAAATTGTGAGATATATCAATTGATTGATCGACTGTTTTAAATGACGTTACTTCTTTCAGGTCGATGGTGATCGAAAAAATCCTCTTCCCTCAGGACTGCAGGATTCTATGTCTACTGTGGGGACTCATCATGCAACACTCTTATCTTCTGCCAGTGCTGGTGCTGGTGCTGGATACATGGCTTTTGCGTATGTTTGTTAACAGCTTTTGGTCTTATTTTACTCATCTATCTTGAATTCCCTTCCTGTTCTTAGTGACCATGTCATGCTTTGCTCTAATTTGGCAGGCAGCAGAGACGAAGAGAGGTGGAGGAGAAACGATCAAGTGAAAGGAAGTTAGACCGAAGATCTTGAGCCGTTTCTTATATTTCTTTCTAGCAGAGGTGAAGTCACGGAGAGAAGCACAGGCATCATATACAGCAAATTTCAAAGTTTCAAGAGGAGAAAACGACTCCAGGGAGCACTATTTACGCCTAGATGCACTGCACCAGGCTTGCAACTTTTGCTATCGATTATACATGTACATGTTCGGAATGATGATCCACTTGATAGCACACAATTCGAGGGGGCTCAAGTCAAATTTACCTTGGATAGAATCCAACTACAGAGGAAATAATCGAGTCGACATGATGCAATGGCTATAAAATTGTAGTTCTTGGAGTGTATTGTGGTTAATTTCCACCAATTTAGGATGTCCTTTGGACCTTTTCTCCTAGAATCCTACAATATTTGCATACAAAAGTTAATGGTGTCCAGTTTTCGGTCCCTTTTTGGGGCCCTACCTTTTTTGACCCCCGTCTTTTATCAAGATAATTAAATCACAAATTTTTAGGCTAATATACATTACTAGTCACTTAACAAATTGTGTTTTTTTGGTACTAATATTTGACTTTAACCGTTTGAGGTAAATGATCTTAACCGCTTGAGTTGCAAGTTTCTGCCGTGTGTATTATGTCTAAATTGTTAGGAAATGGACCGTAAGAGGTCCTCAGTAGAATTATCAGTTAATGGAGCAAGACGTGAACAAATAAAGTAACCAATAATAGTCACTTTAACAAAGATTAAGGAAAGATTGGTTATTAGTAAAGCGATCCATTTGTATTGCCTTTTTTATTTGGATGTACACATCACCTCTAGATGTACATTCCATGTTCTAGCCGAAAGTAGTCCCTGGTGTGCAAAAATAATGCAAAGTAAACAAGTCAGTGAACAACCCTACCTCATCTCATCTCTTTCACACTACGCCTTGGTTACAAGAAACTCTCTCCTTTCACACACACCCATTACTTTGTGGTTTACAACCGATTGACATCGTTGTCATTTAACTGGCATCCTACTCCCATTATTCTACAGTCGTTTTCTTTTTCCTTGTAAAAGTTGTAGTTCCATTGGTAAGTTTTCCTCGACGACTGAGAAACTAATCCATCGTCAAAAGTAACCTGTGGACCCTTCGACAAAATCATCCATGCTTCCACTCGTTCTTAATTTGTTCTTAAACTGTGCACCGCCTTGACCTCCAGGATAACCATTCTTCTCTTGAGATTACTTATCATTATGTATGTAGGCTTCCTTTGCATGTTTTAATAATAAGGAAAACTAATAAAAACGACTTGAAAATTTTGAGTTTTAACGATAATGACAAAATAAAATATAAAGTGAATAATATCAAGATTGACTTTTTGGTGTGAAAATGTGATTTTTCGTTAAAATGAACTATATCTGAAATTTTTCGTTAAAGTTTCCTTAATAATAAACATGGTTACGTCGTCGTCAGATTATAAAGTATAATTATCCATGCATGAATATTTGATCGATCGGTATCTTATGTGGCTAAAAGGTGTTCGGAAAAAAGAACACCGTTCTTATCCCCAACATAAAAAGAAAGTAGATTAAAGTGAGCTTTGAGGTGATTATATCACACGAATGGATATATATTTTCTGGCGTTAAAGCTATATAGGCTATGTTACGCAAATACAAACACAAATAAAAAGATGAACGAAGTTTGGCTGTTGAAAAATCAGCAGCAGTAGGAAGCGAATCACAAGTACACATGTGTCTTAAGTAATTAATTTTTTAAATTAGAATTTAAACACGTGTTTATCTGTGATTCGCTAACAGCAGAAGTTGCTGTTGATTTTTTCAGCAGCCAAGCTTTCTCCTAAAGAGATACGCGACAATGATAGTAGGATCTAGGATGGGCTTGAGGTAGATTCTAGGCTTCACATTTATAAAAAATACTTACATGATTTATGTTTTAGCATATTCTCTGGATTCATGTTTCCTAGGTATGAGTCCATGACCAAGGACATATATAATCCTTTAGATAATTCCTCGGAAGTGGTGATTAAACATACAGCTTTTGCTCTCCTTTTTACTTTCGGGAAAAATGGCTTTAACTTTGCATATGCCTTGCTGCTGGGTATGTCTACGCAAATTATACTCTGTGCAAAGACAATATGTTCTGCAATCTTCACCCTAAACCGTGAGGTATTTAAATTGTTAACCACTGACAAGAAAAGTAGAAAACCATGTACAGCGCTTGCACCCATGCATACTATTGCTAACGACAATCGTTCACGCATGTAGCTGGTAATTGTCATCAGTCCATACATTGCGAGATCCAGTCACCAATGTTCGTGTATGGATAACTATTCTTGTAACATTATAAGAAGTAAAGAATGTCACACATCAAAAAGTTATTGAACCTTATGATTATCAAACATCATTTGAGATTTTTAATGTGTTTTTGGATGAAACCCCAAACTTTTTCATAATATCAGAGTAAATTATCTCACGTGATGGTGACGCACTTCTCACGTGAGGAGGTGAACCTTGAACGTATGATTTATATTTTTATATGTATTCTATAGGGTCCTTTTCTTTCTGAAAGTTGATTAACGGTGGTAGGGTTTTGGGTCTGGGGAGGTCAGTAGAAAGTGGTAAATACAAAGGAGATGACAGATGTAACCCCTCACTGTATATACAGCAAAGAAAAGGGAAAACTCGGCAGTAGTTACAGGATATATGTCCTACGTACATACAAATATACAGAGTGCGTTATTAACACGAAAGAGATGACAGACTGATCAGATGGGGCTCCAATTTCCAAGCCACTTGTCTTTCTTTATCAGTGTAGTGAAATATAGACGTTGGAGATTTGTAAAAGTGTCTACACACGTTGAGGTCTAGTCAGATTACTTCTTTCCTTAACATAAGAAATTAGCCAACTGCATCTTCACGTACAAAAACTTTGTCCTGCTATTTCTTTAACACGAGAAATAAATGAAGAGATGTGTTATTTACACATTATTTTACTTTTTATACGCTTTATATAGATACGTATAATTATGATAATGAGATCCAGTTCGGATCTATGTGTCTAGAGTCTAAAAACTATTCAAAAGAAAGATAAAGAGATCTGGATCGTTCAAATTTTTGAGTTGTTGTGAAGTGTGCTAATAGGATGAACTAATGAGGGTCGTAAGATTGAAATTAAGTGGTTCTAATCTCTCATTTTGCAGGCTCAAGACACAAAAATTCGGCGTCAATCTCAATCCAGATTTATTATATATTTACAAATCACATCCATGCAATTCCAACGATACATTTATTCTAAGAATATGCAATCCTACACATAGAATTCTGTCTATAACATTTGCGTGAGATAGTGCGATGAGTCATGTGTTTTACACTTACTATTAAGCATCACACATTATACATCATGTATACACGGAATGAGTGTGAGGGAAATATGTAATAACCTAGCTAACAAATAAAATTGACAACATTGATAAGAAAATTTTCAAATTAACTAGACAAATACTAAGGGTAGTCGTACATGTGCGAATTGACAACTCCTAACGATTGATGCAATGAGGTTCCAACATATATGATACATTTACTATTAAGAGTCAAACATCGTGTATAGGCGACTAACCCAGCTCAATAAGTCATACCGTGGTTTTTGTTCTTCTTTCTAAAAGTTCTAAAAGTCCAATGTCACCCAACTCAAAAAGTCATATCGTAATTTTTTTCTTTATTAAAATTCTAAAAGTTTAAAGTATGAACTCAAAAGGAAAGGTTATTAGTTATTCATAGTTATTTTTTTATTAAAATATGTAAGAATAACTCCTAAGCTTATCTACACTTTTTCTCCTTTTAAGGATAAAAATTAGATTTGCAAAGATAGGATTAAGAAAATTTCATTTATTAAAACAACTAACAATTTGAACACTAATTTATTGTTTAACCTTTTTAGGTAATTAGAATTCAGAATAATTAATAAATTAGGTTGTAAAAATGTAGTGGGAACAGTGTGGCAGGCAACGGTAACATCCAGTCTGGAAGTTCCTTAAAGGGTAATTTCGGAATATGATAAATTTAACGGAAACCTTTGCTTAAGACCTACCAAAAGCGGAGAGAGAGAGAGATAAAAACCCAAAACCAAAAGGCCAAAGCAAACTCAACAGTGGGCGCCAAGTGCACATTTTTTCTCCTCTCTGTCACTGCTTTCCAAATCTCACTCCTCAGCATTGAACTCTCTCTCCTCCCTCCCTCCCTCACTCCTCTCTCTCTCTCTCTCTCTCTCTCTCTCTCTCTCTAGTCAGTCCTCCTCTGCCTCCATCATCCATTAGCTTTTCTCTTTTGTGCTTTTTCCATCGTCATTGACTTTAATCTCTCTCCTTCTCACTCTATCTCTGAATTGGTACAAGTAAATTCCATTTTTGCATTCATTGAGCAAAACCAAGAGAGGATTTTCTCCCAAATCAGTGTTCTTTGATAACATTTGGTAAAAGTCCTTTTGGTTTTAGAAGGAAATTAAGGGTTTTGAATTGGGCAGAAGCCATGGCAGCTCCTAAACCAGAAGAGATAAGCCATCCAGCAATGGACCAACTCCAAGGCTTAGAGTACTGCATTGACTCAAATCCCTCTTGGGGTATGTTTATTTTTCATCTTTTCTCAAACCCAAATCTCCATTTTCTTTTGGTTGGGTTTTTTTTGCTTTCCCAATTTTGGTTCTCATTTTTTGTTTCTGGAAACAGGGGAAGCAATTGCTTTGGGGTTCCAGCACTACATTTTGGCTCTAGGAACTGCTGTGATGATCCCATCATTCCTTGTTCCTTTGATGGGTGGTGATGATGTGAGTTGATTTTGCATACCATCTTCATTGAATTCTTATCTTTGTGGCCTTTGTTTGAAGAGAAATGCTAAGGCGACTCTCTCAAAAGTAAGACTCTTCATGGACTCTCTGCCGCCTCATGTTTTTGGTTCAATGTTTTATAATGTTGGCACGAGTTAGCGTTAAACTGTGAGGTGGTAGAGAGTCCATCGAGTGTCCACTTTTAAATGAACCCCCTTCTTGTTTGAATTGGAGATTAAATTCAAGTAGATTTTCAATATTTTTAAATCTTGCTAATTTCTTAAGAAATGATAGTGTAATTTCACATAGCAAAACTGGTCAAGATTGATTTTTTTTTTAAATGTTTGTGGCTTATATATGGATTGATAAGGATGATGAATGTGCTCCTTAGTTTACTCACATAGCAAAAGTGGTCAAGATTTTATTTTTATTTTATTTTTAAGGTTTGTGTATTTTTAATTGATCAGGGTGACAAAGTGAGAGTAGTGCAGACTATACTTTTTATTCAAGGAATCAACACCCTTCTACAAACATTATTTGGAACCCGATTGCCAACTGTAATTGGAGGGTCTTACGCATTCATGGTCCCGATAATATCCATAATTCATGATTCAAGGTTGATGAAGATTGAGGACAATCATGTGGTAAGTTCAATTATTAGCTCACTTGTGCATTTGCTTTGGTTTTGTGCAACTTGAAATGTGTGTTATTTCGTTGATAACTGATAGAAGCTGCTCCGAGTTCTTTCGTTGACACTTGATAGAAACCAACTGAGTCCATTCTTTCCCCTGCACGAATAAATGTTTTAGATTTGAAGAATTGTGACTGCGAGCGTGCGCTTCTGTATACATGATTTATTTATGAATTTCATGTAGTTGTATTTAGCTGCCAATTACTTAGTTTGCATTCCTTCATGATCATATTGTAGAAGAAAGTTTCTCAAACGGCTACCTTGCTACTAATTTGGCTGTTTATGAAACTTCGGATACAAAAGCTAATGACATTTCATGTATCTCTAGAGATTCCTTGACACCATGAAAGCAGTCCAAGGTGCTCTGATAGTAGCTTCAAGCGTACAAATTGTTCTGGGATATAGTCAAATTTGGGCCATCTGTTCCAGGTACAAATTTTATCTCCAAATCAACAAGCAAGTTTCGATAATCTTCTTTATTTCATATTTAATGAGGGAATCTACATTACTGTGTATAGGTTCTTCAGCCCGCTTGGAATGGTTCCGGTTATTTCCTTGGTGGGTTTTGGCCTGTTTGATAGAGGCTTCCCCGTGGTATAGTAAAAACTACCATTGCCATTATTCTCAATTATTAATTTTCTCAAGTTTTGAAAGATGAAAGCAATTCTCTTTCCGTCTCACGTATTCCAGTTCCCTGACTTCACTCAATACCTTTCAGGTTGGAAAGTGTGTAGAAATTGGCATTCCCATGCTTATCCTTTTCGTAGTTTTCTCTCAGGTATTACTAATGTTCCTTATGTAATAACATATGATATGCTCTGTTTAGTGCTTACGGAGAAAGGAAAGGGCAAATATTAGGAAAGTAGCTTTGTACAAAACCATTATAGTGTACTCGTTGAAATTCATACAATCTTCTTAATTGTGCTGTGTTTGTCCTGTTGGTGTAAACAGTACCTAAAGAAATTCCATGCAAGACAGCTACCAGTTTTAGAACGATTTGCTCTTCTTATATCAATCACAGTGATATGGGCATATGCACACCTCTTGACCGCCAGTGGCGCATACAGACACCGCCCAGACATTACCCAAGTCAATTGCCGAACTGACAGGGCCAACCTCATTTCTTCTGCTCCATGGTCGGTACCAAAACTAGCTTTTAATTGGTTGCAGTGTCTGCATTAACTTGCTAAAGAAATGGTTAAGATATATTCACCCCACCCAAATGTTTCTGTAAAGTGCACTTGAAAGTACTAAAAATCACGGCACCAGAGTAGCTCAACATTTAAAAGCGTCTTTGTTTAACATTTATTGTTCAATTTGTTGTGCATGGAAATGTGACACTGTCATTAGGGCACATTCAATTTGTGAATATTTACAATTTCTCCTCCTAAACAGGATAAAAATACCTTATCCTCTTCAATGGGGTGCCCCAACCTTTGATGCTGGTCATGCTTTTGGAATGATGGCAGCAGTTCTTGTTTCATTGATTGAGGTATAACCCGTATGGACTTGGATGCCACTCAAGAATAGATGATATAAGTCAACGTAAACTAATGCGTACTTTTACAGTCAACTGGAGCATACAAGGCTGCATCGCGTCTAGCAAGTGCCACAATACCTCCAGCTCATGTTCTTAGCCGTGGAATTGGCTGGCAGGGGATAGGAATCCTACTTAATGGACTCTTTGGAACGTTGACTGGCTCAACAGTCTCTATGTAAGTAGTGATGCTTCTTGCTCTCGGATATCCACTTGATGGAACTGGACTAATTTTTTTGGAAACATTACAGAGAAAATGTGGGGCTTCTTGGGAGCACTCGTGTTGGAAGCCGTAGGGTCATTCAAATCTCAGCCGGTTTTATGATATTCTTCTCCATGTTAGGTTAGTCCTGGACAAACATATGATTTTTTGTTGCCTAGTATCACACTTCGAATCCGTCTTCCAGTTTTTAACTCAAATCATTGCTCTTGCAGGTAAATTTGGAGCTCTGTTTGCATCAATACCCTTCACCATATTTGCTGCTGCATATTGTGTATTGTTTGGTCTTGTCGGTAAGGATCCAATTTTACTTTCACATTTATTTTTAGATTGAGTAATTTATCTCAATCGTTTATCTGCATCTAATTGCCAATCAATTATGTGCTCTCAGCTTCGGTGGGGTTATCCTTTTTGCAATTCACAAACATGAACTCGATGAGGAACCTCTTTATTGTTGGTGTAGCGTTATTCTTGGGTTTGTCTGTTCCTGAGTACTTCAGAGGGTATACTTTGAAGGCTTTTCACGGTCCTGCTCATACCAATGCAGGATGGGTAAGTTACCCTTCTTTAAATCTCAGAGTCTTTTTCTTATACAATGAAAAATAAGTAAACTTTATACCTATTTAAGGGGATCATAATTGTCACTGATTTTCTGTTTCTTTGATGTGCAGTTCAACGATTTTCTGAATACCATCTTCTCCTCGTCTCCGACTGTGGCCTTGTTTGTTGCTGTTTTCCTGGATAACACACTTGAGTACAAGGACAGTGCAAGAGACAGAGGAATGCCATGGTGGGTCAAATTTCGGCAATTCAAAGGGGACAGCCGCAACGAGGAGTTTTACACTCTCCCTTTCAACCTCAACCGATTCTTCCCTCCATCTTGAAGTAGTCCATTACCCGATAAGATGGTTAGAGGAAAAACATCTTTTCCCATAGGGATTAGATCAGTTAGGAGCACAGTGGAAGCAAAGCCAGACAATGATCATACATGTTCATGTTCTCTGAAATGCAGGGAAATGACAACAGTGCTTCTGCTGCCCTATAATTTTAATATTTATATTTTGACTCGGATTATTCGGGTTTAATCCGATAAGTTTAATTAGTTCAGTTTTGTTCATCCCTTCTTGGTGTAATTTTTTGAAAGTCATTATTTTGACTTGCAGCTATGAAATAATCTGGTTAATGTTTGCAAAACACTTGGTATCATTTTATTCTTGTGATAAAAAGGAAGAAGAAAATACATATAAATGGGAAAAGGAGAAACTCGGCCACACTATCATCAGCCAGATAGAGGTGAAAGTTCCGCTCCGGTGGGAGGCGAGTTTCCTTGGCAACCAAGTTAGGGTTGAGGCTGGTGAAGGAATTCATCCACCTCCTCAACTTTCTCCAAGTTCTTGACACTACTTTCCCCCATTGGCCTTCAAAAACTTAAACTTGATTTTATTGAGTGTGGCTGCAGCATCTGGCATGCTAACTCTCTCTTCCGGAAATTCGGCAGAACAACCTAGAGCTAATCTCATAATGGACGATAAACAATCCCTCTTGCTCGAAAAATCACGATCTTCCTCCGTTCGAAGTAAGCTGGCATCCACAACTTCAACAATTACATCTTGAAATAATGAATTTGAAATCCATTGCTTTAAATTCATTTCCCCAGCAAACATCTCATCTGTTGGCTTCCTTTTTGTGAATGTTTCCATAAGCACAATACCAAAACTGTACACATCCCCTTTTGTGGAAACAATTCCATCCATGCCATACTCTGCATATAATACGTAAACTTAATCATATATGACGGAAAGAAATCTACAAATTAACCTTCTCAAAAATATAGACTGAAAAATAAACTAGTAATCACCTGGAGCCATATACCCAATCGTCGCTAGGGTCATGGTTTGTGTGAAAGAATCTCCTTCACCCAAGAGTTTCGCAATGCCAAAATCAGCAACATGTGCAACCATATCTTCATCTAACAGTATATTGCTTGGCTTCATGTCGCAATGCACAACGGGGATCGAATAACCATGGTGAAGGTACTCCAATGCCAATGCGACATCTATCATTGTGTTCAACCTTTGAAGGATATTCAAAGAAGAGTTTTGAGAATACAACCACTTCTCAAGGCTCCCATTAGGCATGTACTGGAGTACCAGGGCCTTGAAATCAATTTGACTGCAACTGCTGATGATTTTGATAAGATTCCGGTGACGAATATTGCTTATCACTTCACATTCACTATCAAAACTCTTGAAAGCCCCTTCTATCTGCAAATTGAAAACCTTTACAGCAACATCCATCCCATCCGAAAGTGTTCCCTTATATACGGAGCCAAAAGCCCCGTTGCCAAGTAAGTTGTTTTCGTTAAATCCATTTGTCGCCCTTACAAGTTGCAGGTGTGAAACTCTTCTCCAATGAAATTGAGGCGACAACACCATCTCCCTCCCAACTTCCACATTCCTTTTCCTGCGAAATATCAAAATTGAAACAGCGGCCACGATGAGCAGTACTGATAAGACCCCTGGAATAATATATTTCAGGATGTGTGCTCCAGCTTTCCTTGAATGCGGTTTAAGCTCTGTACCTTTTTTGCATGGTGGAACTTTCAGTCGGGGTACGCCACAAAGTAAACCATTCGAAGCAAATGACTGAGCTGAGAAGTTTCGGAAAGGCCCGCCCATTGGAATTTCTCCTTGAAGTTTATTGGAAGACAAATTTAGATATTTGAGGTGTACAAGTGCTTGCAATGACTTTGGAATCATTTCAGACAGATTGTTGTTTGATGAAAGTTCTAGGCTAAGCAAGTTGCCACATGAACTAGGAATAGGGCCTTCAAAATTATTGTTTTGCAAGGAGAGATTAACTAAATTTGTAAGACCCCCAATGCTGCTTGGTAGACTACCTGAGAAATGGTTGTTTGATAAATCCATGTCAATGACAACTCTCAGTTTTCCAAAGTCCTCTGAGAGTGATCCAATTAGAGAGTTGAATGACAAGTTCAGGTACAATATATCAGCAAGTCCCCACAAGGTAGTTGGTATTGTGGAAGTTAACAAATTCGACCCCAACGATAGACTTCTTAGAGCAACGGCCAGAGTACCCAAGCAGGAAGGTATAGGACCAGAGAGTTGATTACCGTCCAACACTGCTTCAGCTAGGTTCTCTAGTTGACAAAGTTCAGATGGGATGAATCCTTGCAATCTGTTATTACTCAAAGACAAACCTTGGAGATTCCGTAGCCTTTCTAATGAAGTTGGAATTGTTCCACTCAATTGATTGTTATCCAAGGCTAATGCTATCAAGCTGCTCAAGTTTCCAATATCCATGTGAATGCTTCCCCTTAAGTTGCAACTGCTTAAATCAAGGTACTGGAGGTATGGAGCGAAATATTTCCCAAGAGACACCGGAAGCGTGTCATTTAATGGATTATTACCCAAGTATAATGTTGTCAAATTTCTTAGGTTAACCAAACAAGAGAGAATGCTTGCTTCTGGAGTAGAAGTATCAATCGTCAAATTATTATGGTTTAAGCTAAGCCACTGAAGGTTTCTTAAGGGACAAAGTGTGCTCGGAATAAACCCCTTAAATGAGTTTCTCTTCATGTCTAACTTGATGAGCTTAGAAGCACTGGAGAAGTTGGGGATACCTCCGCTGAAGTTGTTTGATGCTGCAAAAAGGAATTTTAGGTTTGGAACCCCAAGGCCTATGTTTGCTGGGAGGCTACCTGAGAGCTGACCGAAAGAAAGCCCTATGGTAGTTATCATAGATATGTTGAAGATTGTCGATGGGACGAGGCCATTGAGATTATTCTCCCCAAGTACCAGGATCTCTAAATTTTGAAGATTGCCAATCTCATTTGGTATTGTACCTGTCAAATTGAGAAGACTGATGTTTGAAACAAAATTGATGTATAAATGCATGTCTTTATGTATATGTATATGGTTTTTAGTAATTGTAGTGGAGATGAAGATATATGGATATGGTTTATAATATGAAGATATATGCATTAGTGGTTCTTTTTATGAGCTGTAAGGAGAGTTCGATCTCGGAATCTCTTTCAACATTGAAAAGAGAAGTATCACTAGTATGAAGTATGCTAAACTAAAAATTTCCGGTTAGAAACGATGAATTATTAAATAATGATAAATCATTGTGGGAACAAGAAATATAAAATGTGATAAAAAAAAAATTTACCTGTCAAATTGTTGAAGCCAAGATATAACGCTGTCAGCTGGGTCAAGTTGCCAATATTTTTGGGTATGGTTCCAGTGAAATTGTTCTCCCCCAATAACAATGTACCAAGCCCTTTGCATTGCCCTAATTTGGAAGGAAGTGGCCCAGAAAACTGGTTGCTACCCAAATGCAACACCTGAATATTTGGAAGGTGCTGACATATATTGTCTGGAATACTTCCAATCAAGCTGTTTTGGTATACAGTTAGAGTAGTCAAAGTAGATATGTTGAAGACAGCCATAGGAAGAGGCCCCTTCAGGGCATTGAACTGCACATACAAGTCCTCCAACTGATCTAAAAATCCCATCTCCTTTGGAATTTCTAAAATTCAACACATACATATTAAATTCATGAGTTGAGATTCCTAAATTTATTTAAACTATTGTTTCTTTTTGCGCACATGTTAAACTGTGATTTACATAAATGTAAAGTTTCTAATTTCAAGAAAGGAGCCAAGCAATGTCTTTTGCAACAACAAAGTGGAGTCATATACCTGTGAATTTGTTGTTGTCAAGGGATATCGCCTTCAGCATTGTTAAGTTTCCAATTTCTCTCGGTATGCCACCTATTAAATATGCACATGCCATAATAAATAAGACAAATAAAGAAAAGGTTTTTTTAGCTATAATGATCTTTGAGATTAACTTTTCATTTTGGTCTCTAACAATGAAAATTCATGGTAGTGGTTTTTAAATTTGTCTACCGTAACTTATTTTGGTCATTCTGTAAAAAAAATCTATCAATATCCTAATTAAGTAGAGGGGTTGATTTAACCAAAATATCATTAAAAAGGTGACCATGTGGCCATTTACGCGACCATTATTTAACTAGAATATTGACATAATTTTCACGAAATAACCAAAATGATTTGTAGTGGACAAACTCAAGCAACACTTCTATCGATTCTCATTATGAGAGACCAAAATGGGAAATATATGACAATCTTAGGACCATTTTGGAAAGAAAAAAAAAGCCTAAAGAAAACATATCCCATAAAATAAATCTTATGTTTCTCATAGTTATAGATTCAAAAACATGTTTAAACCTAATGCTCGATCAACAAGATATTCCTAAATATATAGCGTATAGATGCATAGGTACATATATATATACCTGATAGTCGGTTATTGCTAAGATCAATTCCTTGAAGTGCAGATAAGTTGAAGATAGCAGTGGGTATCGAACCAGAAAACTGATTACCATTAAGTCTCATCCTTTGAAGTTTAGATAAGGACCCGAACCATGATGGGACGGTCCCCACAAAGATGTTGTTCGCGAAGCTAACTCTTGTCAATCGGCGCAAGCGAGACAATTCCTGGGGCAAGGTACCATGGAAACTGTTGTTTCCGAATTCCAGTCGAACAAGAAATGAGAGGTTGCCTAAGTGGGGAGGGATAGTGCCTGTGAGATTCATGTAAGAGAGATCCAAGGCTGTGACTCTGAGGTGACGTAGACCGCAAGTAACGCCAATCCAGCTGCAAATATTGGAATTGGAGGTAGACCAGTTGGTCGTCAAGATGTTTTGAGGGTCACTAGTGACATGGCCTTTCGGAGCACTAAGAGCAGACTCATCTGTGCTGATGTTGGATTTTGTTGCTACTGCGCCTATTGTGAAGTTAGGCATATACATACAGCAGTTCTGGACCAGCAACAGAGTAATGGACAAGAGAAAACAAGTTGTCGCCATTTTGTGCAGGCGCCGGCGATGTGAAAAATGTGAAATTGTATTCTGTAGCAAACAATTTCTGAAAATCAAGAAAACACAAGTGACAAAAGTTCACAGATATATTTTGTTTCTTCAGTTAAAAACTATTTATTGACTTGTGAGTGGACATCTCACATCTGTTTCCACACATCTTCATAGGTCAACACGCACCATTCAATCATATTCCATATCTATCGTCAAAGTCATTATTGTTTTGAAGCATATAGTCATGATTGTATGGCATATTTCCAACCACTCAACAAATATATGGTTGTTTATAGAACACTGTGGTCTGGTAGAGAGATGGTATGCCTGGCTCTGTAGTTGTCTAATTAGAGCACCCTGATTTGGTGGTTTAAGCCTAGCACCCTCCTGGAGGTCTCGATAGAGCATCTTTGCCTAACACTGCATGCCTAGCAGCACTCATGTGCAGAAGAGTTGTATCCTCTGAATTCCTGAGGTCTTGGTCTTCCCCTTTCCTTTGGGCCTTAGTGTTCTCTTCTTTCCTAGGCCTTTGTTGGGCTCCCTCTTGGGCTTGCACTGCTTTAGAGGCCCAAAAAGGCCTAGCGTTAACATGTACAAATTAAAAAAGAAAACATATGGTACAAAATTTAGTAACAAAAATAAATAAATCAAATGTGATGTTTCTAAGACCATCTCCAATGGTGGGCTAAAAGCCAAATTACCCCCAAACTCACTCCAATGCAAGGGGAAAATTCGGGCTAAATGCTAAATGCCAAACCAAAGCCAGATTGCCCCCAGAATTTAGTCCAGAAATCGGTGTGGGCTCCACCAAACCGAGTGAAAATATTTATTGAAATTTTAATTTTTTATTATTAAAATGTTCATAAAATTAATTTACGATAATCTACATATTTATTTTAAAAAAAATTTAATTTAAGAAAAAAATAGCCTAAGTTTATTCTTTCATAATCCTGGCCTAAAATTTTAGACTTGAAATGGTTGGAGTAGAAAACTGTTTTTGGGCTAAAAGCTAAATTTTTCGGGCTAAAATATTTGGCTTTTAACCCAACCATTGGAGATAGTCTAAGGCTAAATGGTTCTATTTGGAAATGATTAAATAATATTAATAATAAAATTTAATTAGGTTAACATAAATATTTTATTAGTGAAATGGACGTGAATAAAATTCAAAGGAGTTTGATAAAAAATTAAAAAATAATAAATTTTCAATCAATAAAATTAAAAAAAAAAGAGAAATAAAAACCTAAATTCTCTTAAAATAAAATTAAGGGAACTTTAACGAAAAGTTCCCGGTACTGTTCACTTAACGAAAAATCATATTTTAACACTAAAAAGTCAATCCTGTTACTATTCATTTTACTCTTTATTTTGTCCTTATCGTTAAAACTCAAAGTTTTCAAGTCCTTTTCATTAATTTTCCTTAAAATTAAATCACTATTTTTTGTCCAGAGGCTTTTTCCAAATCTTTGGCTACAAGTTGTAGACAGCTAGTGTGATATTATTACTATTAGGGTGCGTTTGTTGCGTTGGACTATCTCATACTGGACTAGCTTGAGGGACTAAACTGGACTGGCTTGGCTTGGACTAAGCAGGATAAGAATAGTGAAGTGTTTGGTGCAGTACCAGACTATGTCCTAGACTAAAATATTTTTTAGCTTAGAAAAATTAATTTTAATTTTCTTTTATTTTATTATTTCACTCTTCATATGTTGCACCCCTCACTCAACAAAACGCAATACAAACACCGAACTTCACAAACTACCATCTACTCAATCAATTGTTCAAAATTGATGGTCTGAGAAAGTAGTAATATGATGCATGCCTTGTGTAAATCCATACAACACTTGTTTAATCAGAAAGCAAGTTTCTTACCTAATGCTAAAAACTCCGTATTAATTTATAGAAAAATATAAAATGATGGTATTTGCTCCTGTCTCTTCTTTGACCTCTAGAACTGCAGCTTTACAAATATCCTCACCCTGTCGATGGATTAAATTTTTAATCCATGAGGATACAGCAGGTGTTAAAACAGACCAAAATTTCAGAAATCAGTCAAAAGCTCCAGCGACAAAATTGATCGAAACCCAGACAATCATTTAAACCCAGAAATCAATAAAAGCTTCAGCAACCAAAAATCGATCAAAACCCAGAAATCGATCAAGACCCGATATAATTTCACAAATCTTCACAACAAAGTCAAAGAAAGTGAAGAGAAAATGGAAAAGAGGAAGCTCGCGAGGCTTATGAGGACGCAGCAGTCGGAGGGATGGTTTGGCGAAGTCGTGAAGCAGGACGAAGACGCTGCGCGGAGTGGTGGGTGACTTCGAATTGGTCAAGACGGACGAGGAGTCGAGCAGGACGAGAGAACAGGCTTAGCAATCCGTTGGTTTCTGGGGGGGTCTCGCTAAGACCCTTTAGCAAGCTCCGTAGTCGGGGCGAGTGAACTTTAGTCCCACTAAAGCTAATCCCTTCGGCCAACAAACATGGGACTAGCTAATTCCTAATCCAGTCCAGTGCAGTGAAACTTAAGGAAGGCAAACAAACACACCCTTAGTAGTAATAATGGGTTGCTAGCCCGTCCATAAGAAATCTTGACAATAAGCACCAATAATTTGCATTAAAATAAGGATGATATTAGTGAGATCAAATTTTTGTAATTAAATTTGTAAATCAAATGATGTGGTTGTTGATAATTGGATAATTATTTAAGCATTAATTAACGTGCTTATTTCTATTATTGACACATTATTTAATTTGCAAATTAAGTATCTATTCCTACCAACGTATTGTAATCTCTCTATTTAAAGTACTCTATATGTATGTTTGTGGGGACTTGAATGAATTGAAATATATATATTTGTGCAATTGAAGTGAGTGAGTGTTTTCTCATTCTCAAATCAAGCGTTTGGCTTGGTTGTGTCAAACAAATCCACAATAAGCGACAACGAGGGAGCTCCATTGTCCCTAGTTGAGTGATTATCAGGTTTTTTTTTTATCCCTGTCTCCCCGAGACTGGGCAATCAAGTGGCATCATAACAGGTTTTCAGATTTTTTTTTTATCCGAAAACCTGGTGGAGGTTGCACACATAATCTGCGTTCGTCATCGAAACTAACTCAGTTTCCGTGATTTCTGTCATGAGAGTCATATTTCATTGGAAAGATGTGGAAGTTTAGTTTCTAGTGCAGCGAACGGTTGTCAAAAGGAATTTCATGTGAAGATTGATTCACAAAATACCCGTGTGTCTGTGCTGCTGCGGAAACATAATCAGTTCAGTTGCCGGGTGATTTGGAGTTCTTTAACCTGTGTTTGTATTTTTGAATCTTACATTTATGGAAAGCCATTGCAGTCTGCTTTTCACATCTTCAAGTTCTTCGTCCATCCATCCTTTCTACAAAAAGAAATTCTCAGTTAACTAAAGCATGTCGCTGTTGTCAGTAAATGAGGTTGGAATAATTTAGAAACGAAAGTAGAAGAAACGGCTATCTCATTTTTCAGGTGACGAGTTTCTAAAACTTGGCCTTCCACTACTACAAAAGGGCCTTATAATGTCGGTGGCTAGTGTCGGTTTAATAAATATAGTGGCGGATTAGACAGTTCCAACACTTATTAGATATAACGTCGGATTTACTGTCGCTTATAAGCGTCATAAAATGTCTATGTCGCTTTTAAACCGACGCAAAGACTTAGTGTCGCTTTTAACCGACACAGATTTAAATATTTTTAAATATTAGTGTCGGTTTAAAACCGACGCAAATATTTAGCTTCGCTTTAAAACCGACGCAAATATTTAGCGTCGCTTTTAAACCGACACAGATTTTAATTTTTTAATTTTTTTAAGCCTGCGTCGGTTTTGAGCGACATAAATTTTAATTTTTAAATTATTTTGAAACCTAGTGTCGGTTCTAAGCGACAGATAGATTGTCTTTATATACTCTCTACCCGTGTTCTCTTCTTCCTCTTCTGCATTTTTCTTATTGTTTCTTCCAATTCACAAACCTTCCCGTGTTTTCTCTTGCACTTTTTGTACTTCCTACTTGGTTTTCTTTATTTGCAACAGTAAGTATTTCTTACTTTTAATATTTTTATTTTCTCTATTTATGTTTAATTTTTAATTACAATTTATTTTTGTAGGAAATTCATTTGAATTGATTGAGTACATAATAAATTGATCAAGGACGGAATTCTTCCATAATCCAGGTTTTTTTACTACATTCTTTAATTTAAAATTGTTTAATATAGAAGTTTATTTGTTTAAAAGTTCTAGTTTAAGTAGTTAGATAAATCTCTACTATTTTTGTTTAAGTAGTTAATATAGAAGTTAATTTTGTCACTTGAATTGTTATGAGAAAATGGAAATGAATAATATTTATTAGCATTTATGTGAAATTAACAATATTAAATATAATATAAACTTTTAATATTTAGTAATATAAGAATATATTATGCTAAATTAATTTGTTTTGCATTATAATTGTTATTTTAATTTATTTTTATTGTTATTTTGATAACTTTGTTAACTTGTGGTTGTTATTACCTAGAATGGATTAGATGAGCATAATTTTGATAACTTTTTGTTGTTATATTAATTTGTTTTTACTATAATAGGTGTTGAAAATTGAAATATTACAATCGTGATAGAGTTCGAGGGTTGAAAGATAGAATTTGAAAATTCTGATAGTTATGCCTACATGATAGGGATTGAAAGATTGTAGGCATTTTAGTGTGAACATAATATTTGCCCTCGCAAAGTGGTAAAACATGGACAGGAGTTGGTTGACGATACCCCGAAATTTTGAAGCGTATACAGCTGGAATTAATTTGTTTTTGGATCAAGCAATTTCAAATGGTGTTGGTCTTGATAAGTTCAGATGTCCTTGCAAAAGATGTTGTAATTGATATACTTTTGTTAGGAGCACTATTGTTGAACATCTTATATTGTATGATATGGATAAAGAGTATAAAAACGCTTGCTGGCGACATCATGGCGAGCAAAACATTGGAGAGCAAAATGTGTCAATTGGAGAAGAAGAAACAGGAGATGAGGTGACTGGCATGCATGATTTTCTTAATGATGTATTTGTCCAACCATTAACAGAAGAAGGTGTTGGGCCGTCTACTAAACTCCCTATTGGGGAAGAACGTCCAAAAGAGGTGGAGACTTTTTTTAGGTTGCTTGAAGAGGCATATAAAGATTTGTGGCCAGGTTGTAAGGAGTTTAAGAAATTGGAAGCAGTTGTCAGACTGTATCAGATCAAGTGTTTAGCAGGAATGCCAGACGAAATCTTCACAACTTTGTTGGAGTTAATTAAAAGAATGTTGCCTTAAGGGGATTGTTTGCCTGAATCATGTTATAAGGCAAAAAAACTTATAAATGACTTGGGTCTGACGTATGTGAAAATTGATGCATGTCCCAATGATTGCATGATCTATTGGAAAGATACTTCATATTTGACCGTGTGCTCAGTTTGTGGTAAATCAAGATATAAAATTACCAACACAGAGGATAGCTCGAGAAAAAAGATTGCAGCTAAGGTTATGTGGTATTTTCCTTTAAAACCCCGATTAAAACGATTTTTTATGTCGAAGCATACAGCTGAACATATGAGGTGGCACGCAACTGAATGTCCTAAGGATGAGTTTATGAGACATCCTTCAGATTCTCCAGCATGGAAGCATTTGGATAATTTATATCCGGATTTTGCGTCAGAAATTCGAAATGTCCGATTAGGGTTGGTCAGTGATGGATTTAATCCTTTTGGGAAAATGAGGAATGACCATAGCACATGGCCTGTGGTGCTTTCTGTTTACAATTTGCCGCCTTGGATGTGCATGAAGCAACCAAATTTGTTGTTGTCTCTGTTAATACCAGGACCGCGCAGTCCTGGTAAAGAGATTGATGTATACATGCGTCCATTGATTGACGAGTTGAATGAGTTATGGGATGTGGGCACTCCCACTTATGATGCTTATTCCAACCAAAGTTTTACGATGAAGGCTGCTGTCTTATGGACTATAAGTGATTTTCCAGCTTATAGAATGTTTTCAGGATGGAGTACGCATGGCTATAAAGCTTGTCCACATTGCATGCATGATAAAGAATCTATTTACTTCCCGGCGAGTCGTAAGATTTGTTATATGGGGCATCAACGCTTTCTTGAAGATAATCATAGATTTCGAAGGCAAACTACAACTTTTAATGGTCGCCGAGAGCATCGTAGTGCACCAAGGCAGTGGACTGGTTTACAATGTCTCGAAGAACTTTCTACATTGAGATTTACTTTTGGAAAACCAAACAAAGATGCTTCAGTTGGGCAACGCAGAAGAAGAACTTCGAGCAGTATAAGTAGTAACAGTCAGTGGAAGAAGAAATCTATTTTTTATGAACTACCTTATTGGAGGCATCTGTTGATTAGACACAATCTTGATGTTATGCATATCGAGAAGAATATATGTGATAGTGTGGTGGGAACATTGCTAGATATAGAAAAGTCTAAAGATGGATTGGCTGCACGTGCAGATCTTGAATTCTTGAACATAAGACGTAGCCAACACCCTCGTAGAGAAGGAAATAGAACATTTCGACCTCCAGCATTGTTCACGCTGAACAGAGAAGAAAAAACTGCGTTTTGCAAAGTCTTGTCTACTATTCGGGTCCCCGATGGATACTCATCAAATTTGTCACGGTGTGTGCACGTGAATGAACGAAAAATACATGGGTTGAAAAGTCATGATTGTCATGTTTTAATGCAGCAGTTACTCCCACTTGCAATACGCCCGGTTTTGCCCAAAGCTGTTACTATGGTATTATTAGAGTTGAGTGCAATTTTCAGACAGTTGTGTAGTAAGAAGGAGTCTGAGGAAGGATTCAAGCAACTGAATTCTAGAATTGCCTTGACATTATGTCAACTTGAAAAAATATTCCCTCCTGCATTTTTTGATATAATGGTGCACCTCCCAGTTCACTTGGCAGATGAAGCAGCTCTTGCAGGGCCTGTACAATATAGATGGATGTATCCAATTGAACGGTAATTTATAATTTTTTATAATTTTTTTACAATTGTAGTCATAACTTTAATTAATAATTATAATCATTTATATTTTGTTTTATAATTGTAGGTATTTGCAAACACTGAAGCGCTATGTTCGTAATAAAGGTCGTCCTAAAGGTTCCATTGCTGAAGCATATTTGGTGGATGAGTGTTTGTCCTTCTGTTCCATGTATCTTAGAGACATTGAGTCTCGTCGTACCCATAGAGGCCGAAATGAAGATGGTATTGGACGCGGAGTATCTGGTGGGTTATCAATTTTTGACTCAAAATGATGTTATATGGGTTCAGGAGAAAATGTGGAGCTCGATCTAGATGTTCTTGATCAGTGCCATAAATACATTCTAAATAATTGTGATGAAGTTAGCCCATTTAGAAGGTAAAAACGTTTAATCATACATCTTAATGTTTTATTGTTTTTCTTAACTTTGAAAAATTAATTATCTAAATTTGGACATAATTGTCTAGGCAACACGAGGAATTCTTGAAAACTAAATATCGTCGAGAAAGGTTAACTATGAGACAAATTAAGGAGCTAAGCAAGAAAGAATTTCCAGAATGGTTCAAGCAACATGTGAGTATAACAATCACATTATTTATTTATTGTTTTGCATTTTAATTATAACGTGTTTATAGTTATTATGTCAATTTTTATCTTTATACTTATTACAGATGAATTCAAAATGTCATGCTAATGACACGTTGATATCTCAAGACTTGTATTGGCTAGCTAATTATCCTAGTAGGATTGTGAGTAGATACAAAAGTCACACAGTTCATGGGTTTAGATTTCGTATAAAATCTGTGGATGATAGGCATAAGAATAAGAATTGTGGTGTTTTTGTACCTGCAAATATTCCTGGAGCAATTGGGCAAGTAAATTGCTATGGCAGAGTTGTAGAAATGTTCGAGATTAAATATTGTGGGCCTACTGAGGCAGGAGATAGAGGTCGAGCTGTGATGTTATTTAAGTGTGAATGGGTTAATAGTGAAAGTCCACGAGGAATGAAGACCGATCAATATGGATTTACTATAGTGAATTTCAATCAATTGGGATTTAACGATGATCCTTTCATATTAGCATCACCAGCATTACAAGCATTTTACGTGGAGGACACAATTGAAAAGGATTGGCATGTAGTTGTTCGAACCCAGCCGAGAGATTTGTTTGACATATTAGAAGATGGTGATGCAATTGATGATTATGCCATACCTAACTTGGATGATCGAATTCTTGATAATGAAGATTTCCATACAAGGATTGGCGTGGAAGAAACTCCTTTTCTTGAATCATTACCGTTGCCTACTGGTTTCGTTAATCATGCCAATGCGGACGACGAACCAACAGATGATGACATGGAATAATCATAGTAGTTATTTTATGTATTAATTAGAGGATGTTTCAATTTGTGTGTGATGATATCTTATAAAAAAAATTATATTTTTGTTTTTTATTAAGTATTATATATAAGTTAAATTTGGGTTTAATTTTTTAACTTTGGGTTTATTTTTATTTTTTTATATAAATTTGGGTTTAATTTTTATATAAGTTAAAATATTATATAAGATAATAAAACAACTAATTTTATAACATTGGATTTTTTTTTGGGTGATATAATGTTTCTAATATTAAAAACGTTTTTTTTAATTTATTTTTTTTAACGTCGGTTTAATGCGACACAAGCATTATTATTATATATGTATTTTATTCGATAACGTCGGTTTTAGTCGACACTAGGCTTATTATTATATAGTTATTTATTTATATAACGTCGGTTTAATGGATACTAGGTTATTATTATATATATTTTATTCTATAACGTCGGTTTTAGCCGACACTAGGGTTATTATTATATAGTTATTTATTTATATAACGTTAGTTTAATGGATACTAGGTTATTATTATATATGTATTTTATTCTATAACGTCGGTGTAATCCGACACTCTCTTTAAAATTTTATAGTTATTTATTAAATAACGTCGGTTTACTCGGACACCACGTTTAATTTTTTGTAGTTATTTTATTAAACAACGTCGGTTTTTTTCCGACACTACGTTTAATATTTTATAGGTATTTTATTAGTTTGCGTCGCTTTAATGCGACACTGGTTTGAATATTATAATGTTTATTTAATTACTTTCCGTCGCTTTAAACCGACGTTGGTTTCAGTGTCGTTTTATACCGACGTTAGTTAGTGGCGGATTAAGTATACAATCCGACACTGAAGGCCTTTAGTGATGCTAGCAAATGTGTCGATATGCCGATCCGACATTACATTGTTTAACGTCAGATTTTTTCCAATTTTCCGACAGAAAGTCGATTTATTGTCGGTTTTAGATCCGACAGTGATAGCCTGTATTGTAGTAGTGTTCCTCTAAAGTTGATTTGTTGTGGTATATGTTTTGAGGTTAAAGAATGTTCGGGCATGGAGTTTGGCACGAAAGTGAAACATATATATTGAGTGCAATGATGGAGTTGATAATTTTGCCAAATGGGATTCTGTCCCAATCTTTGGTTCTTACGAAGGTGATGAGGATATAATTGCAATGGTTGAAGGTCTTTATGTACTACATATAGAGGTAAAAGGTTTGCACTTGTATGATGATTATGTTTGAGAAGATTTTGTTGCTCGGGATATCAGGAAAAAAACTTTTGGAGAATAAAAATGTTATTCTTACTATCTATTTGTACCATTATTTGTACCAGATCTATATAAAGATGAAACTCACATGCGGAGACAAATCTTATCTCTATTAGAGAAATGATACAAATAAATGGTAAGAATAGCACTACCCTTCGGAGAATACAGTTGCTGCATTTGATTGTGAGTTTGTATTATCCTTCCAAAACTACTCATCTTAGAAAACAATTTGGAAATCATATGTGCATGATTTGAAGTTGATTTCTAATAAAAAGGTTGGACTACGGTGCGGTTGCTTAGAATGACGTGGAAGTGGAGTTTACTTGAATGTTTTGTGGGTTTGATAACTTTAACAGCTCAGAATATCCTTTTGATGTGGCTGCTATGGAAATGTTTGAAAGGTCATCTAAATGATCGAGGAAAAAAAAATCAAAAGCAAACTCAATGACGATTTTTTTTCGAGAAGAGGGGTATATACGATGCAGTGCACGACAATAAATATAGTTTCTGTATTAAATTTGATGATTTGTGGTTTCTTATCTTTCAAAGCTATGTTTTATTAGCTGCCTAGTAATTATAGTCTTAGTATTAAGTATCTACCCTATCAATGTATTGTAATCTCTCTATTTAAAGGACTTCATATGTATGTTTAAGGAGACTTGAATGAATAAAAAATATATTTGCTTTGTGCAATTGAAGTGAGTGAGTGTTTTCTCCTTCTCAAATCAAGCGTTTGGCTTGGTCGTGTCGAGCCACTCCATGATTAGCGACGTTGAGCAAGCTCCATCAACTGTGGTTGAGTTATTTCAATGAAAATATATGGTTAATGTTTCCAGAAGCGTGTTATTTGAAAGAGAACCTTTAGAACTAATGCATGCAGCTGCCACACTTTATATATCACCGCCGGGAAGAACATAAAAAGTAGTGTTAGATGACACCAAAAAATAGAGGTATGTTGGAAATTTTGAGTAGAAATTCATTGTCCCATATTGGTCACTACCAAAAGTTTCCCTCACTTTATAAGGCCTTGTCCCTTATAGAAAGTAATTGGAGTGATGGAGCATTGAGAATAAAATTGGGCTCAACATAAATGCCAGAGAGCAAAGCACCCCTCTGAGAAGATGTCTCCCAACAGACGCATCCCATATAAACCTATTATATATACATCCATCTGCATGACATTTAGAACGTAGAAAAATAAAATTGTTCTTCTACAATCCCAAAGTAGGAGCACCGCCAGCACCATAGTAGGTTCGAAATCCAGACACTAGGGAGGATAGTTGGCTCCCAGAGTCAGTCATAGCAAACACATCGGCTGTCGAACAGGCAATGAAGTCTAATGCTGCTAACTGCACCAGAAATCACATTGTTATAATATGAAGGGTATATTACAATTTATTGGTGAAAGAAGTAGACAGTGCTCATTTACCTTAGAAGAGAAATTTTGAAAAGGTGCAAGTTCGCTCGGTGTGAGGAGAGTTTCCTTGGTGACCAAGTTAGGGTAGAGGCTAGTGAAGGATTTCATCCGAGAGCTTCCACCATATATTTGAGAACCAGCTAGATAAATGTAAGCTACATGCTTAAAACCTAAACCAGCAAGAACTAGTCCGGCTTCTTCTGGTGCCAATGGACACCTCCCCAACATTCTCAACTGTCTTGGAGAAACTGCCCTGCAAGTTTTGGTAGCAGAGAGAAAAAGCATCGGTTAGAAAAAACAATTGTCTTCACACGAAATCAGAGAAAATAACAACTAAAAAGGCAATAGAAGATAAATACTTTGAGTTCTTCAAGCGCTTATTGAGCAGCGGAAAATGGATTTCCCTGTAGGCTTGGAGTTCCTTTTTCTCACTTTCTCCACCTCCGAATTCACACAGGGAGTAGGCCACCATGTCAATCTCAAATCTCAAGTGTAGAGCAAGATATTTCGTTGGGCCTCTGGCAGCAACATGTACCCTTGAGGGAGTTTTTTGCATGAAATTTCCAAGCAATTGTTTGTCCAACATACTCACAGCAGCATCATGATTCCTTATCCTTCTAACCAACAGAGAACCGACTTGTTGGATTTTGGGCACAAACTTCAAAGCATGAAAGTTACATTTGCATCTTAATCTCTGCAACAGAGATTGGAAAATATGTTACACTGCCATTTCATCTAGCCAACAATGTGCTCTTATTAAATGTCTATTTACATGTGGTCAAGTTACAACCTGAAGCTCAGAAGGCAACGGATCAAAGCCTAGTCGATTTCCATATCCGAGGAAGTGAACAATTTGATTTCGCAAGAGAAGAGGAAGTACAATTCTGATATAATCAATTGGTTTTGCCTCCTTCACAAGATCTGCATCAGTAATCTGCAAAGAGGGAAAGGTAATTAGTTTACAAATTTGGTGCGGAAATGAATGTAACAAAATAGGAGGATGACGTACAAAGCTACCAATTGCTTCACTGTCTAGTGTTTTCAAATGAGAAGGAAGTTCTTTGACTATGTTTACTTCATCCTTCAGTACATCTATAAAATACTGTTCTTGGTAAATATCTTCAAATTGGCTGTAATAACATGAACAAACTGAGCTTATCAGTACGCCGAATAAATCAGTGAACTTATGCATCAATAGTTTTTTCAAAACTGCAACATCAAGTTGAAGCTGTTAATGATATTTGAAGATGATCAGATAATTATCTCAAACCTTGGATCGTTCCATACATTGCTGTAAAGAAATCTTGGAAGAACAAGTGTAGCATTAAGAAGAGATGCCACAGCAACGGCATTGCAAATCTGCAATCATCATAAGAAGAATATGTACGTAAGTTCAATTGAAACACTCATCCAATGAATGAACAACCACCTTATTAATTTTACACACGCATTTAGATAAGGATTAAAACTTCATCACAAGAAGACTTACAGCAACTCGTTGTTGATTGAGACCGCCATTTGCACTGACTATTATGTATCCATTACTTTTCTTGTATCTCCCTGAGAGGGAAGATCAAAAACTAAATAACTAAGTAGCGGGGAAAGGGTTTTAATTTTAGAAAACAAAATTGTGAAAAAAAAATTAACAAATACCTAGGCTTGCCGAAACTTTTCTGTCTGCACAAGGTTTCCATGCAGCAACCTGCTTATATGGTTCCTCCCATAAAGTCGACGACTCTGGCTTAAACTCTTTCTAAAGAAAAAGATATACGTGAGTAAAAAGAAAGATCCAGTAAACAAACTTAACAAGCTTTTCTGAGTCAAAAGATCATAAGTTAAGAAGAAAACCTCTGCAATGGCGTCTTTGGCTACCTTTAGAAGCTGGTCATACATATGCACTGGTGATTTTTCTTTCATAATGTAGGCATCCCTGTCCTCCTTCGGAAAAGAATTGAAGTACATATTACAGACGTTATGAACATATAATATAGGATGACTTGAAAATTTTATGGCAAGAATTGGGTAACATCTTTACCTTAAACCCCTGTGGATTTCTTACATAATAAGTTGAATTCTGAAGAACCATCGAATCAAAAATAGACACTAGAAAAGAATCAAGCAGGAGAAGGAAACCCATCAACGCAAACACAATGACGATTGATCGCACATCTTTTCGAAGCCACAAATGCTTTTTCCCCACGAAGCTACCTTTACAGGTACCATATTTTACAGAATCACTTCTCACAGTGTGAAAATGGTCATTTTTCAGACCATGAAGGAACAACATTTTGGAATTCAAATGCTTATCTCCTCTTGACATTCTCCTCCCAACATTAGAAGGATCATAGTCTTTAGTCCCCGACGATAAGTTATCGTCAATCTGTGGCTCGGGATGCGGACTTCTCGGAGACCCTTTGTTTTCCCAGTAGACTCTATGATCTTTCAGTAATACTTCAATATAAGCAGCACACAATTTTCTTCACCATCTCTAGTTTCCGAAACGGTCAAGAAATTTCTGCCAATAAAGTAACTGAGAGCAAAAAAATACTTCAGGAAAACACGCTGAAAACAACTCTAGAAGCTTGAAGTTGCACCAACACCCTCTAAATCTAATAATCTATGATATTTTTATTTTCCAAAATCGACCCACCAACCATTAGACCATGTAACGAAAATTCAGGTTTGGTGTTACACATTGGCATGATGACATCAAGGATGAGAAAAGTATAAGGTCGGAGCAGGACATTGAAGGCATGAATTCAAAGTGAAGCTAAGAAGTAGTTGAAAGTGGCAACGTAAGCAGATGAGTGAAATGCAAGCGAAAAGTGAAAACTCGGCGACACCTTTTTTTTTTTTTTTTTTTTGATAAACACAACCATATTTAACAAACCAAACTTGTAGATAAAGAATTTTTATAAGTTATATATATTGGCGTGGTCCTTTCAACCAACAAAGGCTCAAAAAACAGTTGGAACCATGACCCTCTACTAGGAGAGATTTTTCAATATGTCAGAAATACGGGGCGTAATACCACACGTCATAAAATAATTGGAGGGACATGAAAAGAAAAACTTTTCCTCAATTATATAATAACATGTAGTGTTTTGCACCATGTTTCAAGCACACCGAAATATCTCTCATTTGTTAGAATGTAATTTTCTAATTTGTGCTTATTTATGATTGGATGAGTACTACATACAGCAAGAGGAGTCAGATACATCATTAGAGCATCTATTCTGATGTTAAATGTAAAACATTAAAATGATATTTGATGGATTATGTGACGATTTGATATTGTGTATCAATTTTTGCTCCATAAAAATACCATTTTATAAAAAAAATTCATCTCTTTATGGGGTTTAGTTATTGAGACAATCAATCAAATACTTAGAACACATGATATTTATTATGACTTGCATGACATCTATTAAAAAATCATTAAATGACTTTGCCTTCAATTGACTCAACTCCATGTAAGAAACTGAATACTCAGTTCAAGAGAATTTTGTTGCCATTTTTTATTGTTGTTTGTCTATGTGACAGTTTTGACATTTTCTTTAGCGATTTTAGAGCCCAACCACCTATTTTGATTGTCTGTTTTCATTTGCAGGAGTCCAAGTAGTAAGTTAATTAGAAAGACAGTCTTCATTAAGGAAAATATTTTCCACACTCTTTTTCTCTTTTCGCATACTTTTATTTATTTATGTCTTTGATTCACGTTTAATTTATTTAATATAATGACCATAAGAAAAATCGAGAGTATACTGATGATAAAACGATTACAACCAAAACAGATAAAAACTTGATCCGAAACATATGAAGATTTAGACAAGTCAAACAATTGATAATAGTAATAACTAATTGTTGCTTCTTGTTCTTATAGTGTGACTTACTAGAGCATGGTACGAAGAAATCTCTAAGGAAAAGTAAACAACGATGACTTGAGGAATGTTGATTAATTAAGTACACTTTCACAATATTTGGAAGAAACAAAGATGCTAACACTACACATTGTCTCCTGCAGCATCCTTCAAAAGCTTAGTCTTCATTTTACTGAGGATGGCTAACACTACACATTGTCTCCTGCAGCATCCTTCAAAAGCTTAGTCTTCATTTTACTGAGGATGGCTGCAGCATCACGCATTGTTATCCTCTCGTGAGGCGATTCTCTACAACAAGCTAGAGCTAATCCCATAACGGACGATAAAAAATCCCCCTTCCACACAAAATCATGATCGGCCTCTTTCTCTAGTAAATTGGCATCCACAACGTCAACTATTGCATCTTGGATTAACAAATTTGCAATCCATTGCTTCATATTCATTTCCTCAACAAACATCTCATCTGTTGGCTTTCTTTTTGTGAATATTTCCATGAGTACAATACCAAAACTGTACACATCCCCTTTCGTCGAAACAATTCCTTCTCTCCCATACTCTACATGCAATATGTATATAGTTAGTAAACTATAGAATGGGTATAGTACATGAAAAATAGGTATGTGTATTATTCTGCAACTTAGTGAAAAAGATAACTTTTTTAAATTCGGGCATTTTTTAATTTTAACATTAAAAAGTACACGGAAAATAAACGTATTTTTGAAAAAAAAATACATAAATCCGTGTGTGATGATACGCTAACTTTATATGCAAGTACCTTTATACATGTGATACACTAGGATTATAAATTAAAGACAAGTGCATCTATAAAACTTAAACTAAAGTTAGCAACATCACCTGGAGCCATATACCCAATTGTGGCTAGGGTCAATGTTTGAGTCATAGAATCTCCTCCTCCCAAAAGTTTTGCGATTCCAAAATCAGCTACATGTGCAACCATATTCTCATCTAGGAGTATGTTACCCGGCTTCAAATCACAATGGACAATAGGTATTGGATATCCATGGTGAAGGTATTCCAGTGCCAATGCAACATCTATCATTATATTCAACCTTTCAAGGATGCTCAAAGAACAAAATTTTTCAGAATACAGCCACCTCTCAAGGCTCCCATTAGGCATGTAGTTCAGTACCAAGGCTTTGAAACCAACTTCGTTACAACTATTGATGATTTTGATGAGATTCCGATGACGAATATTGCTCAGCATTTCACATTCACTATCAAAAGTCTTGAAAGCCTCTTCCAGTTGTAGATTGAGAACTTTTACAGCAACCTCCATCCCATTTGAAAGCGTTCCTTTATATACAGAACCAAAACCACCAGTGCCAATTAAGTTGCTTTCATTAAACCCACTTGTCACCCTTAGAAGTTCTTGGTATGAAACTTTTCTCCAATGTTGGTCAGGCAACAAGATAGTATCTGTTGCAACTTCCTCATTCCTTTTCATGCGTACTATTAGTAACGCTATAAGGGTCCCTAGGAGAATTGCTGACAATATCCCTGGAACAATATACTTCAAGACATATTTTGTAGTCTTCTTTGAATTTGGTTTCTCTGTACTATTTGTGCATGGTTGAACATGGAGTCGCGGTGCACCACAAAGTGCAGCATTTGATGTAAATGATTGAGCAGAGAAGTTTTTGAAAGGCCCACCTGTTGGAATTTCTCCTTGGAGTATGTTGATAGATAAATTTAGATACTTGAGATGTAACAGTGTTTCTAGAGACTTTGGAATCACCCCCGACAGATTATTTTTGGACAGATCCAAGAATTCCAGGCTTAGCATGTTGCCAAATGAACTGGGAATGTGGCCATCTAGATTATTATTTTTTACTGAAAGACTAACCAAATCCTGGAGTCCACCAATACTATTTGGTAGAGCTCCAGAGAAATAGTTATTTGATAAATCCACATTTGTTGCAACTGTAAGTTTTCCAATACTTTCTGAGAGAGGTCCAGATAGAGAATTGGTTGACAAGTTAAGGTGCAATATATATGTGATAGAGTTCTTAGAGTTGCAACTAGATTACCTAAGCAGGAAGGTACAGAACCAGAGAGTTGATTACCACCCAAAAGTAATTCAGCTACATTGTCGAGTTGACAAAGTTCATATGGGATGTATCCTTGCAACTTGTTATCGTTCAAATACAAACCTTGAAGATTCCCTAATCTTCCCACAGAAGTTGGAATTGACCCACTCAATTCATTGTATCCCAAATCTAAGGATGTCAGCTTGCTCATATTTCCAATATCACTTGGAATGTTGCCCCTCAAGTTGCAATTGCTTATATCAATATATTCAAGCGATGTAGAGAGATTTCCAAAGGAAACCGGAAGAGTGGTGTTTAATGGATTTTGTGATAAAAGGAATCCCCAAAGATTTGTAAGATTAGCGAAACAAGAAAGGATGTTTACTTCTGGAGTTGAAGTATCAATCGCCAAATTATTTTTGCTTAAGCCAAGATACTCAAGGGTTTTCAAGAGACAGAGCTTGTTTGGAATAAACCCATAAAATGAGTTCGTGGACATATCTAGCCTTGTGAGCTTAGAACCATTAGACATAAAGTTGGGAAATGGTCCACTGAGTTGATTGTCTGCTACAAAAAACTTTTGTAGGTCTGGCACTCCAATACCTATGTCTGCAGGAAGGCTGCCTGAGAGTTGATTTCCAGTAAGAGAAATTGCTGTGATCTTGGACATATTGAAGATTATGGATGGGATGGGGCCATGGAGATTATTAACATGCAGTGACAATATGTGTAAATTTTTAAGATGACCAATTTCATCTGGTATGGTACCTGCCGCAATTCATATTCTCAGATGCTACAAATCACTACATATATAAATTAATGTAACATAACAGCAAAATCATCTTACAAGACTATTAGTTAAAATGCCGCTTTTATAGTATTGATTGATTCACTAGTTTCACCAAATTATTAAAGAAATATAAATAGAAAAGGATCCTTATTTGTAAAAAAAAATGAGGACGAAGAAGATGGGTACATATTCAACTACTGAAAACATCTCGGATTTGTATGTGCTATGAAATTTCTTTATGCTGAAGATGAGTACTTTGTATTTTTCTTTGAACTCGGGGTTCCTTTTGCTCTTCATGTTGAACATGATGATTTCAATTTTCAATATAATTCTCATTAATCATATCCCCAGGTTACGAAAAGCATTTTTTTCTTCCCCTTTTTGACAATATAGCAAGGTGAGAGAGACTTTTTGGTATAACAAAATACGTTACTTGGCAGGTACCTGTCAAGTTGTTGTAGCTAATGGTAATCTCTGCTAACTGGGTAGAGTTCCCGATACTTTTTGGTATGCTTCCACCGAAGTTGTTATAGTCCAATGAGAACTGAAGCAGCTCTTTGCATTGCCAAAATTTGGATGGAAGTGGACCATCAAGTTTGTTGCGAGCCAAACTCAAGATCTGAATACTAGGAAGATGCTGACAGAAATCGTCTGGAATACTACCAGTCAAGTGGTTTATTGTTAGAGCCAAAATTTTCAAAGAAGACATGTTGAAGACATCCAAAGGAACAGGCCCTTTTAGGTCATTAACCTGCACGTACAACTTCTCCACCTGATCTTTACTGCCAATCAAGTTTGGAATTTCTGAAAAATCAATACATACGTGTTTAAGTCATCAGCTAGTCCTTATGATAAGGGTTACATATAAATTAGTTTTCTTAATGCAGTACTGCAATGACAAAAGTTTAGCTACCTTCGAACATGTTATAGTCAAGGTAGATGACCTTGAGCATGGTTAAGTTCCCGATTTCTCTTGGTATGCTACCTGTTAAGTAGACAAAATATGTGCATGCCGGCCTATAGTTAAGAAAAGTACCGAAAAAGTAGGATGCATAATCACTAGAACAAGTTAAGCTGATCGAGTCATACCTGTGAAATTGTTGTCTCCAAGTAATATCTCCTCCAGCATTTTTAACTTCTCGACTTCTCTTGGTATGCTCCCTATAAATTTAGGAACGCATAATATGTGCGCCGCAGAAAGAGAATAGGGGAAAAGAAATTAAAATACCAGATAAATAACAAGCATGGTGGTAAAACTTAAAACACAAGTAATGATCACCAAGAGTTCCATATAGCTTTGTTTGATAAGTACATACCGGATAGCTCGTTGTTTCTTAGATCAAGTACTTGCAGTGCAGATAAGTTGAAGATGGCATTCGGTATGGAACCTGAAAATTGATTACCATACAAATCGAACGTTTGAAGTTCAGATAAGGACCCGAACCATGACGGAATGGTTCCCATAAAGTTGTTAAAGCTGAACCTAATCAACTTCAACCTCCGTAGACGAGACAATTCCGATGGCAAGGTACCATGGAAACTGTTGTTTCTGAATTCCAGCTGAACAAGAAATGATAGGTTTCCTAGTTGAGGAGGAATAGAGCCTGTGAGACCCATGTAAGAGAGATTCAAGGCTGTGACTCTAAGGTGGCCTACACCGCAAGTAACGCCAACCCAGTTGCAGATATTCGAATTCGAGGTAGACCAGTTGGTGGTCAATATGTTTTGAGGGTCACTAGTGATATGGGCTTTGAGAGCAAGAAGAGCAGCCTGGTCTGTGCTGATGTTGGTTTGAGCGGCTACTGTGCCTAGTAATGAGTTCGGCATATACGTACACCAGCTCTGGACCAGCAACAAGCTAATCGACAAGAGGGAACGAGTTTTTGCCATTGTCCTATACATCAAACACTTTCTGAAAACCAAGAAGACACAAGTGTCTGCAATTCGAAGTTCGTGTTCATTTAGAAAACTTGATTTTATTGATGAAGACTGCTGAAAAGAAAATAATTTATTGACTAGAAGGAGCCAGATGTATTTTATAGAAATTAAGGAGGGGAAGTAATGCCTTCGTTGATCCAACTAGCTAACATATATATTTTATAAAACTATCAATACAGTACTGTGCCAAAGTGGACTAAATTAGCCAAGCATCCAAATGCCGGCCAAGACGTCCTTATCGATCGTTGATCTATCATTCCCAAGATACTAATTAATAATATCTTTGACTTTAGAGGAGTGCTCACCTAAACAATGACGACCCTTTGAGCTTTGATAATCATGGTACTCTACCCAATCGTACTAAAAAATTCCCGTCGCAAAACCTGAGAAAAGTGAAAATAATAAAATAAAAGATTGTTTTAAAATTTTGGTGATCTAATATGAATACATATATGCATCAAATTCTCAAGCTCCATTGAACAACAACGAGATAATTATATTGCGGAAATAATTAAGAAATCCAAATTTGAGTTTGTGGAGGATAGATCAAATGGAATTGATAATTGACAGTTTATCAGCCCAAGTGGTCATTTGGATTGCTTGCGTCTAGTTTCGTTCTTGTTTTTCTTTTGCGTGTATTTTCATATTTTTTTAGATTTGATTGTGTCAAAGGTGAAGATTTTCGAGTTTGGATGATGAGGCGGAAGGGTTGATCGCGAAGGACGTTCAGCCGTCACGGCTTCGAAAGTTTATATATTTTCTATTTTTCATTATTGATTGATTTCTATCTGACTCGGTTATTGGCCGAAGTTTATGTATACAATCTCGGTAAAAATTGACATACCTCTCATCTAGATTTCCCCAAACCACGTTTTCTTCATTTATTGTTTGAAAGATTTGTGTCAATACGTCAAAGAATCAAAATATAGTTAGTGTTTGGAGGGAGTGAGTCGTAAATCTTGAGTGAGATTTGTGAGAATTTGGGCATGAAATGGTGGCCACTTTGCAAAAGGAGTGGTCAAGTTTTTTGAGGCCATTGTTGATATGGACTAAAATTGTGCAGTAGGCAAGTCCTTTGGAGAGAATGATACAATTGTTCCATGAGCAATTTTGATTAAATCACAACAATTGTTCCATGAACAAAATACTCAACGAATACACCAAACACATTTCCATTTAAATTTTACAGAAACAAAAACTAGTATGTTCTATTGCAGAGAGTGATACAATTTATCCAACCTAGACAGGAAGCACTGGAAGATTTAACCGCACACCTCTGGCAGCGTTGTCCAAAATCTTCGTCTTGATTTTCTTGAGTGTGGATACAGCTTCCAGCATGTTTATCCTCTCTTCCGGTGATTCGGCCGCACAAGCAAGGGCTAATCTCATTATGGATGATAAACAATCATTACAGGTCTCAAAGTCATGATCTTCCAGATGTATCCCAAGCAAATTAGCATCCACAACTGTAGATAATGAATCAGATAATATTGAATTTGAAACCCATTGCTTTAAACTCATTTCCTCAACAAACATCTCATCTGTTGGTTTTCTTTTTGTAAATGTCTCCATGAGTACAATACCGAAACTGTACACGTCCCCTCTTGTCGAAACAATTCCTTCTGTTCCATACTCTGCAATATTTTAAGGGTAAAGAAATTGACATAAATTGATTTTTTTCTTAGTTAAGGACAACATATACAAAATTGTCAAATAAACTGGCTGCAACAATACATCACCTGGTGCCATATATCCAATTGTGGCTAGGGTCATGGTATGGGTAACGTAATCTCCTCCACCTAGCTTTGCAATGCCAAAATCAGCAACATGCGCAACCATATCTTCATCTAGGAGTATATTGCTTGGCTTCACGTCACAATGGACAACAGATATTGAATAACCATGGTGTAGGTATTCCAATGCCAATGCAACATCTATCATTATGTTCAACCTCTGTAAGATATTCAAAGATGAGTTTTGAGAATACAACCACTTCTCGAGGCTCCCATTAGGCATGTAGTTTAGTATCACGGCTTTGAAATCAATTTGGCTGCAACAGCTAATGATTTTGATAAGATTTCGGTGGCGAATATTGCGTAGCATTTCACATTCCCTTTCAAAACTCTTGAAAGCCCCTTCCAGCTGTAAATTGAAAACCTTTACTGCGACATGTATCCCATCTGAAAGTGTACCTCTATATACCGAACCAAAACCCCCAGTGCCAAGTAAGTTGCTTTCATGAAATTCATTTGTCGCCCTTACAAGTTCTAAGCGTGAAATGTTTCTCCAAAAAAATTCAGGTGACCAGGCAGTGCTTGTTACAACTTGCACATTCTTTTTCCTACGTCGTGTCAACATTAAAGCAATTGCCACTAGGATTATTGCTGAAATGAGTCCTGGAATAATATATTTCAAGCTGGATGTACCAGCTTTCTTTGAATGTGGTTTGAGGTCTGTATGACTTTTGCACAGTGGAACTTGCAAGCGGGGGACACCACAAAGTAAAGCATTTGAAACAAATGACTGAGCAGAGAAGTTTTGGAAAGCTCCACCTGTTGGAATTTCACCTTGCAGTCTGTTGAAAGACAAATTTAGATTCTTGAGGTAAGAGAGTGCTTCTAGAGACTTTGGAATCCCTCCAGAGAGATTGTTCTTGGATAAATCCAAGTGTTCTAGGCTTGTCATCTTTCCAAGTGTAATGGGAATGGGGCCTTCTATGCCATTAGTTGACAGTGAGAGTTTAATCAAATTCTGAAGTTGGCCAATGCTACTTGGTAGAATACCAGACAAATTGTTGTTTGACAAATCAACAATTGTCACAACTTTCAATTTTCCAATATCTTCTGAGAGAGGTCCAAATAGAGAATTAAATGACAAGTTTAGGTGCAAGATATCTGTCAGTTCCCACAAGGTAGATGGTATTGTGGAAGATAACAAATTGTACTGCAAGGACAGAACTCTAAAATTTTTGGCTAAATTACCTAAGCAGGAAGGTATAGAACCAGAGAGTTGATTACCACCCAAAATTAGTTCAGCCACATTGTCGAGTTGACAAAGTTCATATGGGATGTATCCTTGCAACTTGTTATCATTCAAATACAAACCTTGAAGCTTCCCTAATCTTCCCACAGAAGTTGGAATTGACCCACCGAATTCATTGTCTCCCAAGTCCAAGACTCTCAGGCTGCTCAAGTTTCCAATATCACTTGGAATGTTACCCATCAAGTTGCAATTGCTTATATCAAGATCTTCAAGGGATGTAGAGATACTTCCAAAGGAAACCGGAAGAGTGGTGTTTAATGGATTGTTTGATAAAAGGAATCCCCAAAGATTTGTGAGATTAGCGAAACAAGAAAGGATGTTTACTTCTGGAGTTGAAGTATCAATGGCCAAATTATTTTTGCCTAAGCTAAGATACTCAAGGGTATTCAAGAGACAGAGCTCGTTCGGAATAAACCCATAAAATGAGTTCGTGGTCATATCTAGCCTTGTGAGCTTAGAACCATTGGACATAAAGTTGGGAAATGCTCCGGTGAGTTGATTGCCACCTACAAAAAACATTTGTAGGTCTGGGACCCCAAGACCTATGTATGCAGGAAGGCTACCTGAGAGTTGATTTTCAGTAAGAGAAATAGTTACGATCTTGGACATATTGAATATTGAGGATGGGATGGGGCCATGGAGATTATTAACATAGAGTCTCAAACCCTGTAAATTTTTAAGATGACCAATCTCATCTGGTATGGTACCTGCCGCAATTCATACTCTTTAGATACTACAAATAACTACATATTTAAACTGATATAATATAACAAAAATTATCTTTAAGACTATTAGTTAAAATGTCATGATTATAGTGTTAATCGATTCGCCAGCTTCACCAAATCAATATAAAGAAAATATAAATCGAAAAGAATCCTTATTTGTAAAAAATCAGGACGAAGAAGATGGATTATGGCCAGCATTGTAAGGCCCAATGTTTTTGTTTATACATATTCAGCTACAAAAAACATCTCAGATTTTGTATGTTCTATGAAATTTCTTTATGCAGAAGGTGGGTACTCTGTATTTTCTTTTAACTCGGGCTTCCTTTCGCTCTTTATGTTGAACATGATAATTTAAATTTCAATAGAATTCTCTTTAATCGTATCCCCTACGAAAAGCCTTTCCCCCCCCCCCCCCCCCTCTTTTTAACAACACAACAGCAAGGTGAGAGAGGCCTAAAATTGAGTACTTAAAAATTATGAATCATTCATGAGTAACTACCACCCCACATGTATTGAATCAAGAAATAATCATGATTGGAACAAAACAGTATGTTACTTGGCAGGTACCTGTCAAGTTGTTGTAGCTAATGTCAATCTCTTCTAACTGGGTAGAGTTCCCGATGCTTTTTGGTATGCTTCCACCAAAGTTGTTATAGCCTAAAGAGAACTGGAGAAGCTCTTTGCATTGCCATAATTTGGATGGTAGTGGACCATCAAGTTTGTTGCGAGCCAAACCCAAGATTTGGATACTTGGAAGATGCTGACATAAATCGTCTGGAATACTACCAGTCAAGTAGTTTGCTGTTAGAGCCAAAATTTTCAAAGAAGACATGTTGAAGACAGCCAAAGGAACAGGTCCTTTTAGGGCATTAGCCTGCACGTACAACTTCTCCACCTGATCTTTACTGCCAATCAAGTTTGGAATTTCTGAAAAGTCAATACGTACGTGTTTTAAGTCATCTGCTGGTCCCTATGATAAGGGTTACACATAAATTAATTTTCTTAATGCAGTACTGCAACGACAAAGATTTCCTACCTTCGAACTTGTTAAAGTCAAGGTATATATCGTTCAGCATGGTTAAGTTCCCGATTTCTCTTGGTATGCTACCTGTTAATTGGATAAAACATGTGCATCTCAGCCCATAGTTAAGAAAAGTACCAACAAAGTAGGATACATATATAATCACTAGAAAGAGTTAAGCTGATCGAGTCATACCTGTGAAACTGTTGTGTCCAAGTAATATCTTCTTCAACATTTTTAACTTCTCAACATCTCTTGGTATGCTACCTATATATTTAGGGAACACATAATATATGTGCAGCGGAAAGAGAATAGGGCCGGGGAAAAGAAATTAAAATACCAGATAAATAACAAGCATGGTGTTTAAACATAAGTAATGATCACCAAGAGTTCCATATAGCTTTGTTTGATAAGTACATACCGGATAGCTCGTTGTTTCTTAGATCAAGTACTTGCAGTGCAGATAAGTTGAAGATGGCATTCGGTATGGAACCTGAAAATTGATTACCATACAAATCGAACGTTTGAAGTTCAGATAAGGACCCGAACCATGACGGAATGGTTCCCATAAAGTTGTTAAAGCTGAACCTAATCAACTTCAACCTCCGTAGACGAGACAATTCCGATGGCAAGGTACCATGGAAACTGTTGTTTCTGAATTCCAGCTGAACAAGAAATGATAGGTTTCCTAGTTGAGGAGGAATAGAGCCTGTGAGACCCATGTAAGAGAGATTCAAGGCTGTGACTCTAAGGTGGCTTACACCGCAAGTAACGCCAACCCAGTTGCAGATATTGGAATTCGAGGTAGACCAGTTGGTGGTCAATATGTTTTGAGGGTCACTAGTGATATGGGCTTTGAGAGCAAGAAGAGCAGCCTGGTCTGTGCTGATGTTGGTTTGAGCGGCTACTGTGCCTATTAATGAGTTCGGCATATACGTACACCAGCTCTGGACCAGCAACAAGCTAATCGACAAGAGGGAACGAGTTTTTGCCATTGTCCTATACATCAAACACTTTCTGAAAACCAAGAAGACACAAGTGTCTGCAATTCGAAGTTCGTGTTCATTTAGAAAACTTGATTTTATTGATGAAGACTGCTGAAAAGAAAATAATTATTGACTAAAAGGAGCCAGATGTATTTTATAGAAATTAAGGAGGGGAAGTAATGCCTTCGTCGATCCAACTAGCTAACATATATATTTTATAAAACTATCAATACACTACTGTGCCAAAGTGGACTAAATTAGCCAAGCATCCAAATGCCGGCCAAGACGTCCTTATCGATCGTTGATCTATCATTCCCAAGATACTAATTAATAATATCTTTGACTTTAGAGGAGTGCTCACCTAAACAATGACTACCCTTTGATCTTTGATAATCATCGTACTCTACCCAATCGTACCAAAAATTTCCCGTCGGCTGTTGGCGAACTGCTCGAGCTGCTCCCGCGGTGAGTGCGGGTCACCGCGTGCCGGCCAGGGGAAACCTGAAGACAGCATTCGTTATGAAACCTGAAAATTGATTACCATACAAATCGAAGGTTTGAAGTTCAGATAAGAGCCCGAACCATGATGGAATGGTTCCTATAAAGTCGTTAAAGCTGAACCTAATCAACTTCAACCTCCGTAGACGAGACAATTCTGGTGGCAAGGTACCATGGAAACTGTTGTTTCTGAATTCCAGCTGAACAAGAAATGAGAGGTTGCCTAGGTGAGGAGGAATAGAGCCTCTGAGACCCATGTAAGACAGATTCAAGGTTGTGACTCTAAGGTGGCTTACACCGCAAGTAACGCCAACCCAGTTGCAGATATTGGAATTCGTGGTAGACCAGTTGGTGGTCAATATGTTTCGAGGGTCACTAGTGATATGGGCTTTGAAAGCAAGAAGAGCAGCTTGGTCTGTGCTGATGTTGGTTAGTGCTGCTACTGTGCCTATCAATGAGTTCTGCAGATACATACAACAGCTCAGGACAAGCATCAACGCTTTCGACAAGAGGGAACGAGTTATCTGTTGGATATTCAAATAAAAAACATTCTCCATGCTGCCAGCCTGTACTTCACTCAAGTATTTCCCACTCTTGTCAGATGAATATGCTTATTCCTTGTGTCATCCGAAAGAAAACTTCATGGCAGCATTCTGTTGCCATGTGATTGTTAATCTCAGCTGTGTGCTACAAGCTGGAAAGCTGCAATATGATTGTATCCATATCTGATACATGTGTGAAAGGGATAAAGGCCATCAGACCATGTGAGAAGATGGACAGCAGCTAGCATGTGCTAGCTGCCATGATTAAATGTTTTCTTACTTTGTATAAGTAGGATATTATGCTAGGGTTTTAAAAAGTGTGAGTGTATTCAAAGGGAAGTATCCCAGTTTTTCAGATTGTATTCTCTAAGTTCTTAGAAGCTTGTAAGCTTCGGTTGTTCATGCTTTGTAAACTGATTTCGTTCATATATCAAGTAAAGAGTGTTGTGTGTAGTCTTGTCATTTTCGATCCTTCCTACACTTATTGTCCAAGTACATTGAGAGTGTGAAAGATAGAGGTGTGATAAGTTTGTAAACTTATCACCGAAACATTGGTATTGTTAGCAAACCCTAACCCTCATTACCAACATTTGGTATCAGAGCCAGAATACCTTCTGGCAAGCGCAGCAGCAATGGCATCAAATCTTGTGCAACTCCAAGTTCCCGTATTGAAGAAAGAAAATTATGAAAGATGGTGTATCCAATTCAAGGCTTTGTTTGGATCACAGGAGCTGTGGGAAGTTGTTAGTAGTGGATTTGTTGTACCTACTACGGCACAAGAAGCTGCATACACTGCAGATCAAAGCAACACTCTCAGGGATTTACGAAAGAAGGACCAAAAGGCTTTGTATCTCCTCTATCAAGGTCTAGAAGATGCAACGTTTGAAAAGGTTGCAGAAGCAACAACGAGCAAGCAAGTATGGGACACACTCAGTATCATCTACAAAGGTGTAGATCGAGTCAAGAAAGTGAGATTACAATCACTTCGAGCAGATTTTGAAACTACTCACATGAATGAAAAAGAGAGCATCTCAGACTATCACACAAGGCTCGCTGTGATAGTAAACCAAATGAGGAGAAATGGCGAGAGACTCGATGAAGTACGAGTTGTGGAGAAGATACTCTGGTCACTCACATCCAAGTTCGAACATGTGGTGACTGCCATTGAAGAATCCAAAGATTTGGAGACAATGAGCACAGAAGAGCTACTAGGATCACTCCTAGTTCATGAGCAACGCATTCAGAAGAATGCAAGCCCCTCAACGCTGGAACAAGCTTTGGAAACAAAGCTCAGTATTGACAAGCCAAGTGGAGGCCGTGGGACATGGAACACACGACGTGGAAGCTCATCCAATCGCAGCCGAGGACGAGCTCGAGGAAGAGGTCGTGGCTATGCACAGAATCGAGGACAATCTCAAGAATGGAGATCCACTCGAGGAAAGGCACATATCCAATGTCATAGTTGCAAGCAATATGGACATTATGCGAATGAATGTTCATATAAAATTGGTGAGCATGTCAACTTGGCAGAATCAAGTAGGAATGATGGTGAGGAATTCACTGTCCTACTAGCACATCATGAGTCCAGTAGCCAACAGGATGTTTGGTACTTGGATTCTGGTGCAAGTAACCACATGTGTGGTAAGAAAGAGTTCTTTGCCGAACTCAAAATTGAAGCTTATGGATCTGTGAGTCTTGGTGACTCATCAAGGCTGCCAGTTGAAGGCAAAGGGAAGATCAAGATCATCCAGAAGGATGGTAGAGAAGAATACATCTCCGATACCTACTTCATACCAGGTATGAAGAGCAACATTCTGAGCATTGGTCAATTGCTCCAGAAAGGATACATTATACATATGGAGAACATGTTTCTCACTCTCAGAAATTCAAGGAGAATGCTCATTGCACGGGTTCAAATGTCAAAGAACCGTATGTTCCCACTGAGATTGAACACAAAGATTGGGAGTTGCAACATTGGTGAGATTGAAAATGAGTCGTGGAAATGGCATCTTCGCTTTGGCCATCTTCATTTCAATGGCCTAAAACTGTTGTTAAATGGAGGAATAGTGCGTGGTTTACCTCAGATTGAAACCAAACACCAAGTGTGTGAAGGCTGCGTACTTGGCAAGCAAGCAAGGTTGCCATTTCCTGTTGGCAATGCATGGAGAGCTAAGGCACCATTGCAGTTGGTGCACACGGATATATGTGGTCCATTGGATCCCATGTCTTATGGAGGTAATAGATATTTTATTACTTTCATTGATGATTTTAGTAGAAAAACTTGGGTCTATTTTCTCAAGGAGAAGTCAGCTGCCCTTAAAATTTTCATGGAATTCAAGGCACTCACAGAAGCTGAAAGTAACCACAAACTTGTGGCTGTGAGATCTGATAGAGGTGGAGAGTACACTTCTAATGCCTTCCAAACATACTGCAAGGAGCAAGGAATTAGGCATCAAATGACTGCTGCCTATACACCACAGCAAAATGGGATTGCTGAAAGGAAGAATCGAACCATCCTTGACATGACAAGGTCCATGCTTAAAGAGAAGAACCTGCCAAAAGAATTATGGGCAGAAGCTGTTGCTTGTTCGATTTACTTGTTGAATCGGTGTCCAACAAAGAGTGTCAAGAAGATGACACCACAAGAGGCTTGGAGTGGATACAAGCCGAATGTTGCACACCTAAAGATCTTTGGATGTGTTGCATATGCTCAAGTCCCAGAAGCTAGGAGAAGGAAGCTTGATGATCGAGGTGAGAAGTGTGTGTTTGTGGGCTATAGTGAAGAGTCCAAAGCATATAAACTCTACAATCCACTAACTAGCAAACTAGTGGTTAGTAGAGATGTCATCTTCAATGAAGAAGAGACATGGAAGTGGAACAACAAAGAGGTAAGTAAGGAAAAGCTTGTTCCCACTGATTTTGAAGAACAAGATGTTGTACCACCAGTCGAGCCACAACCTACTCAAACTGGCACAACAACTCCAGTGCACAGAAATGCAAGGAGTGGACCTACATCCAGTGAGGAAGGCAGTTCATCAACTCCAGTAAGGCTAAGGAGTCTCACTGAGATCTATGGACAAGAAGAGAGAGAAGAAACAAATCTATTCTGCCTATATGCTGATCATGAACCTCTTTCATTCAATGAAGCTGTGAAAGAGGTCCATTGGAAGAAAGCCATGGAAGAAGAGATCCATGCCATCGAGAAGAATGACACTTGGGAGTTGACAAAGCTTCCACCAAATCAGAAGGCTATTGGTGTCAAGTGGGTGTACAAGATCAAGCGCACTGCAGATGGAAGTGTGGATCGGTACAAATCGAGACTTGTGGCAAAGGGCTACAAACAGAAGCATGGAGTAGACTATGATGAAGTCTTTGCTCCAGTTGCAAGACTTGACACGGTAAGATTGCTAATTTCCCTTGCTGCTCATCATAAGTGGAAAATCTATCAATTAGATGTCAAGTCAGCCTTTCTTAATGGACTTCTTGAGGAAGAAGTATATGTAGAACAACCGGAGGGTTTCCAAATACAAGGGGAAGAAGATAAAGTCTATCATTTGAAGAAAGCCTTGTATGGCCTCAAGCAAGCTCCACGAGCTTGGAACTCAAGAATTGACTACTACCTTCACCAAAATGGATTTCAGAAATGTCCATATGAGCATTCGGTTTATATGAAGAAAGGTGAGAAAGGAGAGTTCTTAATCATATGTCTCTATGTAGATGATCTATTGTTTACAGGAAACAATGAGGTGATGTTCAATAAGTTCAAGCAGTCCATGTTCAGTGAGTTCGAGATGACTGACATTGGCTTAATGTCATACTTTCTTGGCATAGAAGTGAAGCAAGAAAGTGAGGGCATTTTCATCTCTCAACAAAGGTACATGAGAGACATATTGAAGAAGTTCAATATGGACAATTGTAACATTGTCAATACTCCAGTTGCAACTGGATTGAAGCTATCCAGAGAAGGAGAAGGTGAGTTTGTAAACTCAACCGTGTACAAGAGCCTAGTTGGAAGCCTAAGGTACCTCACAATCACAAGACCGGATATAGTGTATGGTGTTGGACTTGTTAGTCGATACATGGAAACACCAAGGGAGTCTCATTGGCTTGCTGTCAAGAGGATTCTAAGATACATAAAAGGTACTCTAAACTTTGGTCTATTTTATAATTTTGGTGAAGATGCAAAATTATATGGTTATTCAGATAGTGATTGGGGAGGTGATCAAGATGAAAGGAAAAGCACAACTGGCTATGTGTTCTTCCTAGGTTCAACAGCCTTCTCATGGTCTTCAAAGAAGCAATCAATCGTTGCCTTGTCTTCATGTGAATATGTAGCTGTAGCCTCAACCGTGTGTGAGGCAATATGGTTAAGGAATCTGTTGAAATCAGTGTGTCATTCACAAGAGGAATCGACCTTGATTCATGTGGATAATGTATCTGCAATTAAACTTGCAAAGAATCCAGTTCAACATGGAAGGAGCAAGCACATTGATACTAGGTTCCATTTTCTAAGGGATCATGTGAAACAAAAGACAATTGAGCTTGTCTATTGTCACACAAAGGAACAAGTGGCTGACATCTTCACTAAGCCACTGCCAATTGAATCATTCCGAGTGATGCGTGAAATGTTAGGAATGAAGATGTTTTGATTTGAAGGGGAGTGTTGGATATTCAAATAAAAAACATTCTCCATGCTGCCAGCCTGTACTTCACTCAAGTATTTCTCACTCTTGTTAGATGAATATGCTTATTCCTTGTGTCATCCGAAAGAAAACTTTATGGCAGCATTCTGTTGCCATGTGATTGTTAATCTCAGCTGTGTGCTACAAGCTGGAAAGCTGCAATATGATTGTATCCATATCTGATACATGTGTGAAAGGGATAAAGGCCATCAGACCATGTGAGAAGATGGACAGCAGCTAGCGTGTGCTAGCTGCCATGATTAAATGTTTTCTTACTTTGTATAAGTAGGATATTATGCTAGGGTTTTAAAAAGTGTGAGTGTATTCAAAGGGAAGTATCCCAGTTTTTCAGATTGTATTCTCTAAGTTCTTAGAAGCTTGTAAGCTTCGGTTGTTCATGCTTTGTAAACTGATTTCGTTCATATATCAAGTAAAGAGTGTTGTGTGTAGTCTTGTCATTTTCGATCCTTCCTACACTTATTGTCCAAGTACATTGAGAGTGTGAAAGATAGAGGTGTGATAAGTTTGTAAACTTATCACCGAAACATTGGTATTGTTAGCAAACCCTAACCCTCATTACCAACATTATCGCCATTGTCCTATACAGCAAACAGTTTCTGAAAACCAAGAAGACATACGTGTCTGCAACTCGAAGTTTGTATATATTTTTCATTTAGAAAACTTTAATTTATCTGATAAAGACAGCTAAAAACAAAATGATTTGTTGACCAAAAGGAGCCAGATGTATCTTCTAGATTTCAAATGCCGGGTATCATCTTTCAGCTGCATTTTTTTGAATTTTATTGTGATCCTCAACTATTTTTTATGTTTTTTTTTTTGTGACACGGTTTATATTCTTGGCTGATTTGCACTGCTCTCATAATTTCTAATTTCAGGGGAAAAAATTTTAAGCATAAAAAACATCAGAAGTCAGAGGGTTGACTATTAAACAAAGACGGTAGTGTTGAATGGAAGCGTCAATTATGAAATCAATACGGAAAAATATGACAGTCAAACAATTCATGATTTATACTGATTTGGCGTAAACTTACGTCTAATTTGAAAACAACGAGGAAATTTCATTAATATCAAATTGAAATTACAAATACAGTTTACTCTCAAATCTCAAAACCCTCTCACTCAAACAAAGGACAAATAGAAAAGATGGAAATACATACCAAATCCCTTATCACCCAAAAACCACAAAACGTAGGACCAATATCATTGACTCAGTGATTATCCACAAAGGGGATCATTTCTTCCTCTTTTCTTCCATAGAGCAGTCGGCCGTCTATATCTCCCAAATCTGCAACTTTTAGTTGCTGCCTTATATACCTTATATACAAGGCCTGCTGCCTTAAATCCTAAAGCCACTCACCTGTCATTCAAATGGGAAATAGAAAAGGCCCGATAGGAATGAGCCAAATATTCAACAGATAGGTAGGTAGCTTACCTCTCAAAAATTTCCAATGAGAAATGTGGTTAGTGTAATTCATGCACAAACTTCTAACAATTTAAGCACTGCTTGAAAAGAATAAGGTTTTATTATTTGAGTTCGGACCCATTCAAGATTAAATAATTTGTTAATTACAATTTCTTGTAACGAAGCCAAAAGAGAAACACTATTTGATTAAAGGGGTGTAGTCAAACTAAGATTTTAAAGGATTTTAAAAGTGATAGATTTGATAGGATTTAGGAGGATTTAAGACTCCTACAAAATTCATATGGATTTTAAAGAATTCGAATGGATTTTTAATTTGTAGATTTTGGTGGATTGTGGTAGATTTTCATATAATTTTTTTATTGAAAAGTAAAAAGAAATCTTTTCCCTTGCCCTACTGTACTCGATAGCCACTTTATCCCATCCCTTTTTGAGTTCCCTTTCACACAACCACGGCTCCATCTCTTTCTCAATTGATAGATCAACATACCTTTAGTAAGCTTTTGAGAAAATTAAAACCCACATGCAACTCTCAGTTTCTTTCTACATTCTTAGCAAACAAACAAAGGTGAAATTTGGCTTAGCTGTTAATCAAACGAAAAGGATTTTGGACGATGTTCACTCTTATATTTGGGGGCCTACAAAGAATGCTTCTTTAGGCGGAAAAAGATGGTTTGTATCTTTCAATTGATGACTACTCTTGCATATCATTAATATATATGATGAAACGAATGACGAGGTTCTTGGCATTTTTCTGGAATGGAAGAACATGGTGGAGAACAAGACTAGAAATAAGATTAAGATACTGAGAAGTGACAATGGAGGGGAATATACCTCTATCCTTTCTTCAAAGTGTGTAAAAAGTAAAGGGTTACTCAGCATTTTAGTGGCAGACATACTCAACAGCAGAATGTGATTGCAGAGAGACTAAAGAGGACCTTGCTCAAGAAAGTTCGTTGCATGCTATCTTAAGCTAAGCTGCCAAGGAGATTTTGGGCAGAAGCTTTGAGCTATGCATGTCACGTGCTTAATCGACTACCATCAACAACATTGGAGGGTAGAACACCTATTGAGGTGTGGTTTGGAGAACCAGCTCAGGACTACGATAAGCTACGAGTGTTTGGAAGTAATGCCTACTTTCATATGAAGGAAAATAAACTGGATCCACGAGCCAAAAAAGCTATCTTTATGGGATTCAATAGTGGTGTGAAAGACTTCAGACTTTGGTGTCTCGAGTTGAACAAGATTATAGTAAGTAGAGATGTGACATTCGATGAAAGTCACATGAAATTGAAGGAATATGTTCAGATGGTGGAGCTTGGGGAACAAGTAGTTGTGAACTCACAGCCAAGTAAGAACGTTGTGGAAGAAGAAAGACAAGGTGATCAACTTGAACATGAAGAAAGTGATCACGAAGAAGAAACACCATCAGAAGAACTAAAGATACAAGATGATTGCATACCCAAAAGGAAGAGAAAAAAAAAAAGACATATCCTTACCTACGAGATATAAAGATTGCATGGCCTACATGGTATCTGCATTGCCAGTAATTGAGGCTGAAATTCCCACTAATGTTGAAGAAGCAGTAAATAGTGAAGAAGAGAGTAAATGACATGATGCAATGGACGATGAAATGTTCTCTCTTCACAAGAATAAGACTTGGGAATTGGTGGAGTTGCCTAGAGGAAGGAAAACAATTGGCTGCAAATGGGTTTATGCAAAGAATGATGGAGTGAATGGCAAGAGCTTGGTAAGATTTAAAGCTAGGCTACTAGCTAAAGAATATGCTCAGAATGAGGGAACATATTACAATGAGATTTTTCTCCTGTTGTTAAGCACTCTTCCATTCGAATATTGCTTGCCCTAGTTGCACAATTCGACCGTGAATTAGTACAACTAGACGTGAAGACTACATTCATTCATGGTAATTTGGATGAAGAGATTTATATGAGACAACCTGAGGGGTATCAAGTGAAGGGCAAAGAAGGATTTGTTTGTAAGCTTAGAAATTCTCTTTATGGTTTGAAGCAGTCTCTCATGCAGTGGTATTTATGATTTGACAAGTTTATGAAGGGTCAAGACTATACAAGAAGTCACTATGATCACTGTGGGAGGATAAAATTCAGTTTCGACTCATGGGCCAATACCAATCATCCAAGGAGAAAGTGTTGTGCAAGGTAAAAAGCCCACAAAGAATATACGGACGCCAGGGAATGTGCCTAGATAACTACCCACTACGGAGGAGAAGTGGGAGAGGGCGACAGGTCGTGGCACTTTTTCCCAAAGCATGCAGTCATAAGGCGGATGACCACTGATGAAGTGGGAAATGAGGACTGGTCATGGTGCTTGATCCTCAAGCATGCAATCCTATAAATAGGGAGAAAAGCCAAAGAACAAGGTACGTGAGGAGAACCCGAGAGAATCTAGAGAATAGAAACTAATCGACTGACTTGAGCGTCAGAGTATCTTTTGCAGGTATCCTACCCAGGCAAGTTACGGAGGAAGATTATTTTGGGACACCTCAAAGAAGGATTCGGCAAACGCGAGGATTGCGGTCAACAAATCTGTGGATGTATTTCTTCTCGTAGGAAATCTCGCTCCAAGAATCAATGTGTTTATCACAAAAGGTTGAAAGATGGTCCGTTCGTGTACTTGTTAATCCATGTGGATGACATGCTCATAGCATCAAGCAATATTTTAGAGATAGAAAAGTTGAAGGAGAAAATGAGAAGGGAGTTCGAAATGAAGGATCTCGGTGAAGCCAAGAAATTATTGGGAATGGAAATCACAAGGGATAGATAAAAAGGTTTGGTGTGTTTGTCTCAGAAGCAATATCTTGAGAAGTTGTTACAAAAGTTTGTAGTAACAAAAGACACTAAGCCTGTAGAAATTCCATTAGGTGCTCACTTCAAGTTGAGCAATCGACAATGTCCTAAAATTGATGAAGAAAATATGAAAATGGATGGTATTACATATGCTAATTTGGTTGGAGAATTAATGTATGCTATGGTGTGTACTCGTCTTGATATAGCACACATAGCTGGAATTGTTAGTAGATTCATGCATAATTTTGGAAGAGAGCATTGGAATGCTGCTAAGTGGATACTAAGGTATTTACATGGAACGAGGGACAAAGGTATTTGTTTTGAAAGATATGATGAAGGAATTGATAAGTTCTCAGTTGGATATGTGGACTAAGACTTTCTTGGAGACTTAGACAAGAGAAGATCGATGATTGGGTATGGGTTTACTATGAAAAAGGGTCCTATATGGTGGAGATCAATATTACAACTAACGGTGGCACTATCAACCATAGAAGCATAATACCTGGCAATCGCTAAGTTATCAAAGAAGCAATGTGGACTCTGGGGCTGTTAGGAAATTTAGGTGTAGAACAACACAAGTTGGAAGTATATTGTGATAGCCAAAGTATCATTTATTTGGCGAGATATTAGATACATCATGCTTGGACTAAGCACATTGATATATGATATCATTTTGTGAGAGAAGTGATAGCTGAAGGTGAGATTCGTCTTAAAAAGTTGCTACAGAAGATAATCCAGCTGACATGTTGACAAAAGTGGTTAATGCAGCTAAGTTCGAGCACTGCTTGGATTTGGTGTAGTTGAAGCAAGTTTGATCTTGCGATATGGTGGAGCAACGAAAGTTGTTTGATGCCTTGTTATGGATTTCATGCCAAGATGGAGATTGTTAGATTTGGTATTAAATCGACATGCCTAAACTAAAAAGAATTAAGATATCTTGGACGCAAGATATTTGGATTTGAGTTTCCTAGTTGGTTTGGGATTTGGTTTTAGTATAGGATTTGGTTTACTATATTCTAGGGACTTTGTGTAAACCTATGTCATCTATTAGTATAAATAGATGGACGTGGGATAGAGTTTTGTGAGTTCTCTTGTATTTGTTAGTAATCAATAAAGCTTCCGTTATTAGAGAGGTACTCCTATATTGGAGGAACTCTAAAATCGTTGTGTTTTGTTTATTGCTTGATTGATTTTTGGTTTAGTCTATAACAAGAATTTGGTACTATATTTCCTACATACTCTCTTTGTGAGAGATCAAGCCACATGTAGTTAAGATTTGGATTTGGGTTTGGTTGTATTTAGAACTAGACCGCCTACATACCATTTGTAAGATCAAACTATCATAGTTCATTATTTAGAATTTGGGTGCAGCTTTCTGCTATTTAGGTTTGAAGCGGCTTTGTACCATCTTAACAGCAACATCTATCCCATCTAAAAATGTTCCTTAGTATGTTGACCCAAAACTCTCAACGCCAAGTAAGTAGCTTTCACTAGTTTTTTAACGATGTTCACTTGCTAAAAATTGAGTGTTTCCCTTAAACACGCTCTTGCACCAGTGGTCCAGTGGAGGCAATTTTTTCATCAAATGGGAAATACTGCAATCCCTACACCAAATCAACACTACTTCTTCCTGCAAGTTAATAAACCCAGTTTGGCCCAATCAATGCCTCATGCTCACGGGCCACAAGCACTCCAACCCATCAACTTTACAGATCCCAGAAAATGCTGTACCCTCGTGGGCAAAACTGTTTCTGTTCGAAACCATCACATCTCTTTGAGTAAAGTCAAAGCCCAACATCCAGCCATCTCCCGGTCGCGACACGTGATGCATTAGGGACCGTGAGATTCATCCACCCTATTACCTTACGGGTACTGCAGTGGGTTCCCCAGTAACTGCAGCAGCAGAGGACGCAGAGTTCAGACGACGACGACGACCGACCAGGCTTCGACCACCACATCTAACTACACAGTTACCATTTTATCCAGTTTTGACCAATAGTATAAACACTGTACCCACTTTCTTCTCATATTTCTATGAAACTAATTTGAAATTGTTTATCATATTTTGCCAACACATTAAATAAATAGTTTTATATGAAACCACAATCATTACCCTGAAGAAAGTTATTGTTATAGTTTTGTAATAGAATAGCTTTCACTAGTTATTCTTATAAAACAAATTCATCTACTGTGGTACTTCACTCAAGAAAGATATGTCTAAAAAATGAGAATTTTACTAAGAACAGGAATCAAATATCCACTAAAATGTAAGACATTCTTCATGAAATATGAATCTCATTCAGAATAGCTTGTTTAAAATCTTTGAATCACGTTTTACTTGACAACTTGTTCAAATTTCATATGAACGAAGAGCTTGTTTGAGTGCTGAATTACTCTAAGTAGTCTTACTTATATCAACAGTTACAATTTTAGTAATTTATGATCAAATAAGTATACAAAACAAACAACCTTTTAATATGAAAATACACATAAAGATCTACAGAGTTTTTGGTTAGATGATGAGTGTACAGGACGAAGACTTAAAGTAAAAAGTGTAGAGGAAGACACAGAAAGAATTGAAAATAACTTTAAAAAAAGATATAGAGTTCTTAGAGCTAACCTAAAAACATGCGCAAAACTGAGAACAATAACGTTTTATGATTCATGCAGTCAACTCCGCTTAGTAGATAAGCTTTGATTATTGATGTGGTGTTGTAACAAAAAAAAATGCTAATGAGACTTTTTCAAAGTGTGCCTCTCTATAGGTCCTTTGTGATCTCATATTTTTAGCAAAATATTTTATAATGTTAATACAAATCATGCCAATAACAATTCCTAAAAGTGGTGTGCTATTCACACCCATTTTTAATTTCTGTCATTTGATTTTCTTCAATTTATTCGATTCGACGGCTAAAAATTAAAAATGTGTAAAAAAAGTAAAAAATAGTGTGCGAATATCACACTCTTTCCTAAAACTATTAGAAAATACATTCAAATGTAATAGTGGTCAAAACAGTGGTTCAGACAAAATGATTAGGCATGCCCCTTTTTCACACTTTGGCTAATGACTAGGCTACTAGTCGTAAAGAAAAAATGTCCAGGTCAGTGAGATGAGCTGTTCAAGGTGGAAAAGGGATCATTTCTGAATCCTATCCACCTAAGCCTCATGTCTTACAAATTTAGGTTTCTAAAATTTCATCTAACAGCGACAAACAGAAAATTTTATTAGAAGTTGTAATAACTTCAATTATTAGATCAAATTTTAAGTGTTCAAATTTATGGAGCCACGAGGATTAGATGAAAGGAATCCGAAGAAGATCTCTTTCTCTCAAAGTGAATTCCGAATCCCTTTCCCTCAAGTGAATTCAAATAAATCATTTTTCTTCTTGTCCAAAAAAAAGAAAGGAATTTCCACACCCAAAAAAAAAAAAAAAAAAAAAACCCTTGGACTATGCATGATCCAAAAAAAAAAAAGCAATTTTATTTTGATGAATGTAATCATTTTAATTTACATGCGAACCACAATTTTATTGTGTCCTTTTGATGAGTTATTTGCATAAAAATGAAATAAAAATTACTCGTTGATTGTTATTATTATATAGTATCGATGCTCACAACCGTTTTAAAGTGATGTGTCGGTGAGTAAAAACTCAACCTATTATTTTATATAAGTAGCGGTCATTAAAATTCACCCATCATTTTAGTGGCGATAGCGGAAACTCACCCCGTTTCATATACTTACTTATGAACCACAATTCCACTTGTATGTATAATTTTTTCTACGTAGTAATTGAATGAGTTATTCTTGCATATATACGTGTCTTCGATTTGGCAAGAAAGATGAACCCAATATATTATATATATGGTCCGGTATATTTAGTGTAATGATACAATTGGTTAGAAACTTAAAAAAAAATTAAAAACTAGTATTGTTACACTTAGTTTATTATGTTGTGTTCTCAATATACTAAAAATTCTCTCGGGAGCCAACCAATATATTAATGGTTCTATGAGTAATTGATTAAGATTAAGAAATATATTATATTAACTTTAAGCCTTTTTCTTTCGGCTAATCAAGAAGCAAAGATTGTATGATTATGTAGTGCTTTAGTGGTGTTGAATTGGGATTATAGATAATAGTAGTATGAAATGGTGAATAAGAAAAGGGGTGTGATATCCACACACCCATCTTTACTTCTCTCACACCTTTTTGGATTTCGACCGTCGAATTGGATAAATTGAAAAAGATCTAACGGTCAGAAATTAACAGGAGTGTGTGAGAAGTAAAAAAGGGTGTGTGGATAACACGTCTCTAAGAAAATGCATAGGTTGATAGAATAGTGGGTCAAAGAATAATAAAATATGGAGGTTTATGCAAATGGTCAATGCATCTCTCTAGTCATTGAACACTGCGAAAAAGACAATCTAACCTTCAAAAAAATTATAGGATATATTGTTCAGCTTTCCAACTTGTGAGTCACTCTTCTCATTTTATTATTCTTTCTTTTATATATTTATATTTTGTGTAAGTTTTGTATTAGTTATACCAATCAAACCATTAACTGCCTAAATCCACATACCAGAGTTTATCAATGATATGTATGCAATTCAATTCAACTTAAAAAACTCGAGAAATTCTTTAATGTGCTGAGAACGTAAGTCGATACATTAAATGTCATAATACAATTGGCTAAATTTTTTTATTATTTTCAACAAGTTATATTATTATAATTGGTGTACTAAGATATATACTCAGCACACTGAAAATTTTGTCAAAAAACCCTACATAGCATCTATGTTTCTTGGAAACTTCAAACTTTAATGAAAAGCTCCAAATACTATTCACTTTAACGAAAAATCACATTTTTATACTAAAAAGTCAATCATGGTACTATTCACTTTAGTCTTTATTTTGTCCTTATCGTTAAAACTCAAAATTTTCAAGCCATTTTCATTAATTTTCTTTGGTGCATGCAACTAAGCATCAATACAGATTTTATTCTTCTTTCAATTTTAACATATAGACTACCAATTAACAAATCATTTTTTGCTAACCAAAAAATGATGGAAGGATAATTTGGTCTTCCGCCTCAAAATAAAATTACGAGCAGTAATATAATTTTGCTTTTTTTTTTTAACCTCACTCACATGTCAGAAGATAATAACAATTCTATATGAAAACTCGGTTGCACTAAAGAAAAATCGACATACCATGTTGCCATCGGACCACAAGGGTTGCAACACGCTAGGAGTGAGCAATCTTGTCAATCCTTATTGTCGGAACAAACATAAAATTAGCTACTTGAAAATTTTCATTGGATGAAGCCACAAACGTTTAAAACGTTGGACTAGCATGCGAACGTAGACATAATAATATTGCTAAAAAATTGTGTTTAATTAGGCCTCTGAATTCGAATTTTTCACTTTCTCCCCAGTATATTTAGGTTAAGATAGAATATCTCTTACCTTTGGCACATAAAGCTTGTGCTTCTGGTACTTTTTGACATGTCGATGTTCGGGAGTGTTTGCCCTAAATTTGTACGCATGGATGGTTCATATCATTTGATTGGATTGGCTGTTTACCACAACAGTCACATCTTACATATATAACAAATTAACAAATAATTCATGGGAAATTGTTAGTGTAATTCTTACCGTTTATTTGTTTGTTCGTTTTGATTTTTTTTTTAAAGGCAAGGAAAACACATTCACAGATCTCTAATGGCAGGAGAAAACTCACATTTTCATAGATAGGTACATATAACGGAATATCTAAGTGTATTTTATTAGGGAAAATAACGAAGTATACTAATTGTATACATTTGTTAATACTAACTACATAAAATAACAATCATTACGTTCTATGTATACTAATTGTGTACGTTTGTTAATATAACCGAAGTATCCAAAGTTTATTAGATGTGTCCAAAAAAAATAAGCTCATCGTTTATTTAATCACAAGACGAGATAGAAGACGTAATCCACAATAAAATGACATTAAAAATTAAAAAAGAAAATTGCATAATTGTAGGGTGAGGAAATTTGAAAAAGTGAAAGAAAGACAAAGGTGGTGAGAAATCGGGCAATTTTGACGACGTCGGCGGAAGACAGAAAGAAAAAGGCGGGGCAAAGTCGTAATTGGAGGCAAAGACTAGACCAGAGGGCCCACTCCGTTGGGTAGAGAGAGAAAGAGAGGAGAGAGAGAAGAAGCAAAAACTGAAAGAAGAGCTGGAATCACATGGGGGTTGTTGTTCGTCTAATTCTTTCTGGCTACACCAGACACCTCTAATTCTTCTCCCCTCTTCTTCTTCCTCTTCCTCTCATCCACCGCCACCTTCACCTCCACCTCCACCTCCACCTCCACCTCTACCGCCATGGTCTTCTCCGGCTTCCTCCCCACAGAATATACAGTCTGATTATCTCTCTCCTCTTCCTGTTTCCCTCTTTCTCTTCCCTCTGCCTTCTTCTCTGAGCATGGCTGACGATAAGGTACTTTCACTCCTTCATTACTTTCTCAATATTTTGATTTTGTTTGGTTGCGAAAGGAAGAAACTTTCTCAGCTGAGCAGCAGTTCTGTTTCTTTTTCTCTGATCTGGATTTTGGTATGAGCACGGGTTGTTCAAATTCTAGGGGTTTTTTGTGTTACTTTCGGTTTTAGCTCAGATCACACTGAGATAAATCAACTGGGTTTGATTAAAGTCTGGATCCTTTGTATAATTTGGGTTTGATTTGCATTTATTTAATCTGCATCACAATTGCCTGCCGATCTGTGAAAAAAGGGAAAATTTTTGTCGACGATTTTGGTGAATTTTCAGGGATTCTGTTTCGTGAAGTTTACGGGGTTTTTTCGTGATCTCCGGTCGTGTTTTGTGTGTTTCTGGTGTTTCTAATCCGTGAATTTCTTATGTTTTGTGGCAAATTTGTTTACAAAGTCTGAACTTTGTGCTGTGCAGGAAATTTCTGCTCCCGTCGTGGACGGTAGCGATCCGACCGGTCACATCATATCCACAACCATTGGAGGCAAAAATGGAGAACCAAAGCAGGTTATTATTCTTTGAATTTGCCCTGTTCCCTGTGTTTCGTTGTTAAAGTTTGCCTCTTGATTGTTTTGGATTGTGAAAATGTAATTGTAAATACAATTTTGGAGATCTAGATGTTTTTATAGGTGATCGGGTTTGTTTCCTCTCTTTGGAAGTTGATTTGTTTTGGTATAATGCTTCTTTTGCAGACCATTAGTTACATGGCGGAGCGCGTTGTGGGAACCGGGTCATTTGGAATTGTTTTCCAGGTATGTCACAATATCATCTTTGTAGGTGTTGCGTCCCGGTACTAGTTTATTTGTCATGTCAGGAGCTGATAATTCTTTTCTCTCAGGCAAAATGCTTGGAAAGCGGCGAGACGGTGGCTATAAAGAAGGTGTTGCAGGACAGAAGATATAAGAACCGGGAACTTCAATTGATGCGTGTGATGGACCATCCGAATGTGGTTTCTTTAAAGCACTGTTTCTTTTCCACTACCAGTAAAAACGAACTCTTTCTCAATCTGGTTATGGAATATGTCCCGGAGACTATGGACCGCGTTTTGAAGCATTACAGCAATGCAAACCAGAGAATGCCACTGATCTATGTCAAACTTTACATGTACCAGGTAATATATAATGCATCTTTCGTATGTTGACTTGTTTTATATTCTTCGTGACACTAATTTGGTGAGGCATTCCAGATTTTCAGAGGGCTGGCCTACATACACAGCGTTCCCGGAGTTTGCCATAGGGATCTGAAGCCTCATAATCTTCTGGTATTCTATTCACTTTTTTTCTCACTTGGCAGTTATATGGTTTAACCGAGGTAGTCTCATCATGCTTGCATAAACCCATCTATATGGTTCTGATTTTCTAAAGGTATTCTTGGCTTCCGACAGGTTGATCCTCTTACGCTCCAAGTTAAGCTTTGTGATTTTGGAAGTGCAAAAGTGCTGGTATGTTGACTAATTCTTCAGGCTTTAAATATTTTTTGTATTTCAGTCTATGTAGGGTTTAGTTCACTTGTAGTAAATTTTCTTTGTGTGCAGGTGAAAGGTGAAGCAAACATATCATACATATGTTCACGTTTGTATCGGGCTCCAGAACTTATATTTGGTGCCACGGATTATACAACTTCAATTGATATCTGGTCAGCCGGTTGTGTCCTAGCAGAGCTTCTACTGGGCCAGGTTAGTAGCTCTTTATAACATTCTATGACATTAGTTGATTGTGTTTGCCTGAGTGATTTTGTTCCTACTAGAGATGTACTCATATATACTCTTTACTGTTTTGCAGCCATTGTTCCCTGGAGAAAATGCAGTGGACCAGCTTGTGGAGATCATCAAGGTGAGTAGTGATCAATGCGTAAATTATGTAATTCTTTAATTGCGCATCATCATCTGACACTATGTCTTGCAGGTTCTTGGCACGCCAACACGTGAAGAAATTCGTTGTATGAATCCAAATTATACGGATTTTAGGTTCCCACAGATAAAAGCTCACCCTTGGCACAAGGTATTTGGTCTGCTTCCTTCCATTACTGCACTGATCACATTAATGTAGAGGAACATCCTCGTCTATTGGCTTTTAGCGATAATCTGTTGGGGACTCGAGGCATTTTTTGTAGAAGTTTGCATTATAAGCATATTTTATCTTGCTTTTGTTAAATCCATTCTGATGTTTAATAAAAAAAGATACTTGTACTGGATTTATAAATTTCTATTTTGTTTCCTTGATTTAGGTTTTCCACAAACGGATGCCTCCGGAGGCAATTGATCTGGCTTCCCGACTGCTGCAATACTCACCAAGCCTTCGCTGCACAGCTGTAAGTTCATTTCATCTAATTTCATATGGTTGTCATTGGTATTGTTTCAGGAATCATTTTTGTTTTATAGTCACTTACGAATACTCCAATCTGTGTTTGTTTTTGCTCTTTCGTATGATTCTCAATACTCATGAGTTCAGTTTTGGTCACTACTGAAAAATTAATTTTCTGGTTCAAAGGTTTCATCTTTCGTGTCTTGTTTTACATGTGAAGCTGTCCCGTTTTCATCTCTGTTTTGTGGCTCTCCTGCTTGACTATTACTTTTTTGTCTTTGCAGCTGGAAGCATGTGCACATTCATTCTTTGATGACCTTCGTGAGCCCAATGCTCGTCTTCCAAACGGACGCCCATTTCCACCTCTCTTTAATTTCAAGCAGGAGGTATGTTATGGAGCCTGAGCATGCCTCTCTTTAATAATACACTTCAGGGTCTTTATTATCATTTACCTAAATACAATTACCTAATCCCCCTTGCAGTTGTCCGGCGCCACCCCAGAGCTTGTCAATAGGTTGATTCCTGACCATGTGAAACGGCAGATGGGTCTGAACTTGCATCCGGCTGGCACATAAATGTGGAGAAGTTAATATGTTCCGTTGATGCGTGACGCAAAGGTTCTACTGTCTTTGTGGGTAAATCACCATGGGTTGAAGGCGGACGATTGCCATTTTGTTGCTCTACCAAGAAGAGTACACAAACTGCGGCGGGGTGGATGGCTTCATGTAATGTGCTATCGTTTCTATGGTTTCCTCCCTTTTCCCGAAATTCCTTTTTGTTCCTGTACATGTTTGATAGTAAAAGATATTCGGCGATGGACTGGACTGGTAAGAATGCTGGTAGAAGAGGAAAAGCTAGGAAACTGGAAAAATGTATTTATATAGCTAGGGAAGAGGGCTCTCCCAATAGAGAAAGTTGTTTCTTATTTAGTCCTGCGGTGGTTTGTGGTGGCTCGCTGACTTGAAATTCCGGACAAATATTGTTACTTCCGCTACTGTTTGTGCAAACTCTTTAAGTGTAATGCGTTGTCTCGTTAATGTATGGCTCCGTCTCCTCTCCCACCCCCAACTTTCCTATTGGTTTATGCGTCGCATTTCCGATAGGAATGCTCTATTTGAATGAATTGTTGCAGAGGTGTCTTCAGATTATAATTTACAAAATGAACAATTTTGGTTATGACGCGTATAATACTCGGCTACAGATTTCAAATTTTCAAAACGAGTTTAAATTAAAATTTTAATATTTTGAAAAGAGATGAAAATCATTGCGGTAAAGAGTGAAAGACAGATAAGTATACAAATCCAACGGTCAGAATACAATAAGATTTAGAACAAAAAGTTTCTAAAGCCAATCACAGAGAAGCCCTCAGTCATCTCAATCTGGCAGACAACCTCTGTCGCTTCCCAAATCTCGAGTTTCCCTCCCCTCCTGGTCTTACGACCCTAAACCAAACTTTATCTTTTTCCTTTTTTAATCATTTCACTCGCAACGGTTTTCGAGGTAAGCGGTGAGCAGAGATTCCAAACCGAGAAGAGACTAAAGAAAAGAAGAAAGAGAAAAGCAGGAGTTGGTGGTGTTGGTGGTGGTGGTGGTGGAGCTCAAATTCTATCGCGTAATCCTTCAGTCTCTGCGTTTTGCGCTAGTAAAAAGTTGCCTTTGTCTTCTCTCTTTTCCTGTTAAAGATGGAATACAACTGTGTAAAAAAGCTGCTTTTTGGCTTTTGCTTCTTCTGTTTGTGTGCGCCATTGGCTACTGCTTCTGACAGCCTTCTCTCCCCCAAAGGTGTCAACTTTGAAGGTACGGCCCCTCCAGATTCAAAACCCAAGTTCCATTTTTTCGATTTGCTGAGTTACTTGAATTTTAGTGGTGAAATTATGTATGTGATGTTCTTGTTTTTGGTGGGGTTTTAGTGGCGGCATTGATGTCGGTGAAGAGAGATATGAAGGATGAGCTGCTTGTGATGGCCGGTTGGGATATAAACTCCGTTGATCCTTGCACTTGGAACATGGTTGGTTGCTCCACTGAGGGCTTTGTAATCTCCCTGTAAGTATCCCTGTAATTCTCCATTGTGTATTGGTTTCTGTTTGTTTCTCGAGAAAATGCTCTGGGAAAATATTGGTGCAAAGCATTGGATGGTGCATTGCGTTTGTGTTAATTTGGAAATCAATGAAACAAGAAAGAAACGAAGAACGTTTCTTTTGTGGCAACTGTTGAAACGAGAGTGTGTCCTGCAGTCTGTTTCCATAGCTATGAATTTTATCCTATTAGTAACTGTAGCACGCATGTGTGTCTAAACTCGAAAATGGGGTTTAATGTTATTACTTTTGCCAGTGCAATGGTCAGCACAAATTTGTCCGGTATGCTCTCGCCGGGTATTGGGAACTTGAGTCGCCTTCAAACACTGTAAGCCACTCCAACTGTATTCTCTATTGTGAGACATTTTGATTTGTATTCAGTCATGTGGCAAGCACTTCATCATTGTGTCATTCAGTACACAGTAATGCTGAAAAATGTAGTTATTGGGTGTGTCAATCGAGCGAAAAATCCAAGAATTATTTCAGGCAGGGGAAGTAGATAATTGCTTGGTTCGTGCTTCACTTCTGTGAATTAACATGAGTAGAATACAATAAATCTGTTCAATCACGCGTCATTTGGAATGAGATAATCACAAGTGTGTAAGGAGGCCTTGTTGTAGGATATTTTGCAAACTTTATTCTGAATCTTGTTGATTGCTAATGTGAAAATGAAGTGGCGTAACCATCCCGTGAACCTTGAAGTGCATTCCTAACCTGGGAAATCAAAAGTTAAGTTCTTGTAGTTTATGACTTGTGAACTTATATATATGGTTTCTGTGATTGCAGGTTGTTACAAAACAATCAGTTATCTGGTCCAATCCCGGCTGAGATAGGGTGGCTTTCAGAGCTTCAAACTCTTGACCTCTCGGGTAACGAGTTTTCTGGAGACATTCCGAGTTCTTTGGGGGTTTTGACTCATCTAAGTTACTTGTGAGTAGGGTTGAATATTGATGGTATACTAATATTTCGATTGCTTCTAGCTACATGTTTGTTAGTGATATGTATTTGTATCTGAAACCTTTTCCATGCCAAGCATTTCAGGAGGCTGAATAGAAATAAGTTGAGTGGTCAAATTCCAAAACTTGTTGCCGATCTCACAGGTCTTTCATTCTTGTATGTGTTCCTCTCATTTCTAACTGTGTATTCTTATTTCTGTATTGACTAGAGCGACTCTAATATTTGTTTCCCAACAATATTACACAGAGATTTATCGTTTAACAATCTTAGTGGTCCTACACCAAAAATTCAGGCAAAAGGTTACAGGTGAGACCATCAGCAGAAATATTGTTTGAGAGAGGGAAATAAAAGTTCTTTAAAAAAAATGAATGAGTGGGATTGTAATAGAGATTCAATCAGTATGAGGTTTGTTTGAACACCTTAACTTCAGCTAAGAATGTTCTTGTTTTACTGCAGTGTTACAGGCAATAGCTTTCTTTGCAATCCTTCATCACCAGACTCAGCACAAATCTGCATTGGTGTCTCCAAACCAATAAACGGTAATTCAACCTCTCAAACCATTTTTTATTGTACTGTTCCTTGGATATGGTTTCATGCTCATGAATATTTACCTGTAAGGACAGGTTCACCACAGAAAGTCAGCAGTCACCACAGATGGGTGCTTTCTGTTGCTCTAGGCGTTAGTTGTACATTTGTCATTTCTATAATGCTGCTTGTTTTTGGGGTGCATTGGTTCAGATCTCGTCTTCTCTTTACATCTTATGGTACTTCCTGATCTACACTGACTTATTTTATTGAGCACAATATATGGCGGATATATCATGACATACTCTGGTTCATATTTGCAGTGCAGCAAGATTATGAATTTGATATTAGTCAATTGAATAGGTTCTCCTATCGAGAATTGCAAATTGCTACCGGCAATTTCTGTTCCAAAAACATCATAGGGCAAGGTGGATATGGAGTCGTTTATAAAGGATGTCTTCCAAATAGGACAATGATAGCAGTTAAGAGACTGAGAGATCCAAATTTCACTGGAGAAGTGCAGTTTCAAACTGAAGTTGAAATGATTGGCTTGGCTTTGCATAGAAACCTTTTACGTTTATATGGATTTTGTATGACTGCAAACGAGAGGTTGCTTATATATCCTTTTATGCCAAATGGAAGTGTTGCTGACCGCTTGAGAGGTTCGTCTACATTTCGCTGCGTGCATCTCTCTCTCTCTCTCTCTCTCATAAAATCATTACATTGCTTTACTATTTTGGGGTTTAATTACAGAATACTGATGCATGCTATATGTCTCTACTTTCTTTCTATTAAAGAAAATCTCTATCCAATTGTTATCTTCGTGAGGAATATCAATCACATTTCTATACTTTGACTAGTAAGGCATTCTATATGTTTTTCTCGGTTCAAGCAGTTTAACAGTTCATGTCACATTCATCTTGTTAACTTTGAAAGTATATCTAAGTAGCTCGTCCGTCTTACTTCTTTGTTAGTTGTTCCTTATGATTTGATTCTTACCAACAGAGACTGGTCGAGAAAAACCATCATTGGATTGGAACAGAAGACTGTGTATCGCCCTTGGGGCAGCCCGTGGACTCCTATACTTGCATGAACAGTGTAATCCAAAAATCATTCACAGGGATGTCAAAGCTGCAAATATTTTACTGGACGAAAGTTATGAAGCTGTGGTTGGGGATTTTGGTCTGGCCAAGCTGTTAGATCGGAGGGAATCACATGTCACTACTGCAGTGCGGGGCACTGTAGGACACATAGCCCCGGAGTATCTCTCAACTGGACAGTCTTCCGAAAAAACTGATGTTTTTGGATTCGGCATACTGCTTCTGGAACTCGTAACCGGGCAAAAGGCATTAGATGCTGGAAATGGTCAAGTTCAGAAGGGAATGATTCTTGATTTGGTCAGTAATAATTTCACACGTTTTTTTCGTGTTGTTTATCTCATGTAAAATTGTGTGTCTCATTCTTTGTGGGGTTGGTTCTCGGTATATAATTCATCCTTATGAAACTTCTAAGCCACATAAAATTGGATTTATTCTTTCAGATTACCTATTTTTGCACTGTTCTATTGTTTTCGTGTCTTTTCAAACATTTCAGAGAGTGTTGATTTTTGTAGGTTAGAACCCTACATGAGGAGAAAAGGCTTGAAGTGCTAGTAGACCGGGATCTCAAAGGATGTTTCGATGCAATCGAACTGGAACAATGTGTCGAGTTAGCTCTTCGGTGCACTCAATCAAGCCCCATCCTCCGACCAAAGATGTCAGACGTCTTGAAGATTTTGGAAGGCCTTGTTGGGCAATCAGGACATACAGAGGGATCACAAGGCGGAACCAACCTCTTCGAGGCCAGGGCTCATGATTTCTCCAGGACTTGTAGCGATGTGCGTCAAGAGTCGTCTTTCATCATTGAAGCCATGGAACTTTCAGGACCTCGGTGACAAGAAAATTATCGAGTTGTAGAATTAAGGTGCAACTGTAAATGCAGACGTGGATTAGGTAAGGTGGCCAGAGCCCTTTTTCGGCCCTCTCGCAGCCAAGTTCAAAGGGAAAGTGCAACAGTAACTGAATCTTACATTTTGTTGTTCGGATAGAGTTGCTAATTTCCCTTAAGAGTTCTTTCCTAATCAAACTAACACGATTACTTACAAATGAGAGTTGGAATTAATCTGATTTTCCTGCGTTTATTAAAACATCGGTACTAGAATCATTTCAATTCTTTACTTTCCATATGATTATTATTAACAGATATAGAACGGGAAAACGTGCGGATTCCACCTTAAACTCCATAATCCAATGCCTGAAATTTTAAGAATCGGATCAAGTAGGGAAGACTAGTTGTGTTCGTTCTTTCTTTCCATTTCGTGATTAAAATGGTGGCACAAACAGACGGTAGACAGCACATTCGAGTGAGAAAGAACAACCCAGTTACCAATGTTTGAGACCTTTTTTGGACAAGAATCTTCATGCACTTTTGTCAGTCGCAACCACATAAGATTGGTTCTGGATTGTGGTTGGCAAATCACTATCACCACATGCTAATAGCCTAATGCCTTGCCTTCTTTCTTTCCTTTTTTATTTTTATTTATTTATATTTTATTTTTTAAGTGTAACACGGTTATCCATTCATTTCGGGAGTCAGAAAGTCTGGCTTCCACACCAACACCAGATTTCGAACCCTAGACCTCTAGTTTTTAATTTTAAGAAAGTCTCATAATCCGTCATTTACCACTGAGCCACCAGCTCGTGGTTGCTTGCTTGCCTTCTCAAGTTCATAGTCTTTTTCTTAATTTACTCAGGTCCCATAATCCACCAGTATAATTTTCATGGCCTAGGACCTAGGTGAACGTATACCTGGTGTGCCATTATCTTCCACAGTATATACCACGAGCCGCTCGTGAGTATTCTAAACTAACAACGCAAAGTCACGCGGGCAAATTAAACACATATAATAATGTGTTATTGTTTTGGACATAAATAATTTAAAACTAAATAGTTGAAATAGATAAAGACTTACATGAAATGAGTTTATCGCTACTTGATGTCTCTTATTTAATAATAACAATGCATTATCATGTACAAAAAAAATTTATATGACAATGTATTATTAAATTAAAACATCACACGACGATGAACTGGTTTCATGTAAGGTGTGAGGTAATATATTTTTGGTATATACAAAGTCGACTGAGTTGTCTCTGCAATTATTGCAGGGGCCTTGTGTATCGTAATCAGATAATGTCCCTTTAGGAACTATTAATATTGTTTCATACATTTTATTGCAGGAGTGCTTCGTTTAACCGATTAGAATCTACGTATGCATTTAGAATAAAAACAAAGAAAAAAAACCAAAATTTCAAATCCACTACATTTCTTTTCTTCAAAATTCCTCCATCCAAATGGGTTTCTTTATTGCTAACAGGACAAAAGAACATAATTTTATTTTTTATTTTTTTTATATTTTTAAAGAATATAATTATACTGATGCTTATTGTTTTGCGTATAAGTACAACAAAGGTCTGATTAATTCTAAGTTAAACAAATGATATTACTAATTGTTGTCAATTAGTTAGGTAACTTGCACCATCAAGAAAATAACTAATCCTACTTAACTTGTTTCCAAGAAAAGAAATGCTAAGAAGACTTTCTATGAACTCTGTCGTATTATGTTTTTATCACAATATTTCATAATATTTGCACATAAATCAGTGTAAAAATGTGAGATGGCATAGAGTCTCACTTCGAAATAGTCTCCTTAACATTTCTCTTCCTACAAATCAACTCCCCTAATATCCCATCACACTACCTCGCTACCTTATATTAAAGTATTTTAAGTTTTGACCTCCTTGAGTTAAGAATTTTTCATATATAATTAGAGACTGATATCAAGAATAAGAGAAGTTGTTTGCCGTCCAAGAAAAGTAAGCTCATCCAATTGGTTAATTGATATTCAACAAATTATAACTTTGGATCGCATTTGACGTTTTGTTTAACGCGTAATTTCTGTTTGCTTTGAAATGTGCTTTAATATTATTTGCGAACGATTCAATTTTGAAAAGATAGTTTCCAAACAGGCTAAGTCTTACCTCCACTATTGTAATTCTTGAGTCAATCAACAAAACTTTCTTCGTAGTCAAAAGAAAAATCACATACAATAGTTATGAACTTATATTTCGTGATAAATACACCATAGCTTATTAGTTTTATATGCATTATTGTAACCCTAGTAATATAATTTGAGCCAATGACAAATTAAGCTTTGACCCAAAAAAAAAAGAAAAAAAAAAGACAAATTTAAGAATCCAACTCCTAATATCTTATATTTTTAAATCTAGAAATAAAGCCTTCTATCACTCAAGATAGAAGCTTTGGAGCATCAACATGTTTTTGTCGATAGGGTTGGTGCACCATTTTTAGTATTTTTTTCTAAACTTAACTAGATATAACGAATCATGAATCTTGTTCTTAACTTGCAAATAAAAAAAAGAACAAATGAAAAAATTTACCTAGATTCAACCAATGTTTAAAATATCGATATAGGTGAAAATGTCGATATGCAAATTTATGAAAATATCGTTGGATGTATCGATATTGATATTGGTCCCTTTGACAAAAATTATGGAAATTCGCAATGGGGTGAGTATATCGACTCATTCAAATTTAGTCGAAATTAGAGATTTTTTTTTAAAGTTCCAAAGTTTGAAATCTGCAATGGATTTCGACTAAATTTCTGTAGCTAATCGGTAAATATCGTCGATATTCTTCATTGAGTTTCCTATACCACACCGATAAAAGGTGAAGTTTACATATTTCACCTCTGTTTCTATAATGATTCTTGATTTTTTCGGATATTTCAATGAAAATATCGACAATTTCATGGATAATTTAAATACTGAATCCAAGTACATCAAGAAGTAAGACCTCACTATAGGATTCGAGAGTAATACACATCTTATTGCCAATCTAGCATCGCTATAACAACTATACATAGAGACTTATTGTCGGTGTCCCAATGAAAATGGAAAAATTGACCTAGATGATCCAAAAGAAATTTTCCTCAAAAATAGTAGCCGAGAGGCATTGAGACCTTACCATAGAATTCTACATCAAGAGCTATACACGTCTTATTGTCGACTTCGTATCACTCTGACTATTCGGGAGTCAAACACGTCTTATTGTGAGGAGTACTTGGCCTTGCCAGTAGGAAGAGACATCACATCTAACCAAACATTGAAAGTAAATCTGCAAACAATTGAATGTACCTGAAGACTTCCTTCCCACCTTGTACACTACTCCTCTGGTTCCTCAATTCGTGGCAAAAATAGTCCGACGCAACACAAAACGCCACCGCCCAACAGTTTACCCATTCAAAACGCAACCCCAAGCAATTTCTGCCAAATCGAATTCCTGTCCATTTGATCTTGAGAGCTTCTGGGCAATAATTAGTTTTTGGTCTCGTTGTTTTGGCATGTTGAGAGTTGTTTTGAAGATTTTGACTATGGGACTTTGGCATATCTACAGAAAAAAAGAATTTGTAGCAAATAGTTTAGCGACCTATAAACTTATAGTCATGATTTAGATTTAGACAATTTTATCTTGATAATTCTCCGTATTCAGTTAGTTTTATTCATAAAGATCAACTTGAGATATTTCGGTTTAGATTTATTACTGAATAGTTTTATTTGAATTTTTTGCATTTAGCCCCGTTTTAAAAAGAAAAAATTCAAATTCCTGTCCACATAAGAATACATTGAATTCCCACAACTAGCAAATAAAAAAAAAATCTTTTTGATTAATTCTTTCCACATCACCTCCAATAAAAAAAAAGAAATAAATCTCTGCACTTTTCAACCAATCCTATTTCAAGGGTTCTTCTTATTATTTATTCATTCCCTCAACCTTTCTATATTCTTTTATCCAATTTGTATCTTCTGTTTACATTCTTCACCAACCTCCTACTCTTTCCTGTGTGCCTACTATATAATTTTATCAAAACCCAAGTCCTAGAATTTGAAATCACACACTTGGTGGAGTTGAAATCGTAATCCCAGATCTGAAAGTTCCCATATTTTAGTTTCTGTGGATTAAAGTAATGTTTTTTGCAGCTCCTTTTCTGGGATTGAGCAGGTCTGTACGGATTAAGGTTTGGTTTTTACCTGTTGGGATTTTCTAGTTCTTTTAGTTTATTCATCGATTATTTGATGATTGGAGATTATATATACACACGCATGGAGTGGTTTTTTATCACATTGCTTATGGTTTAGAGAGATAAGAATGTTATGTGAACGTTGGTTGTTCAATTGGATTTGTGTGTGAACTCGTGGAGTTAGTGTTTTTTCTGTGAATTTTTAGAATTGGGTGTGTATTGTTTTGCTGGGCGTGTGAGAAAGTTGGTGTCTTTGAAGGTTAGAGAGAGCTTTTGTTTAGCAATGGACGCCGGGGCATGTGATTTGCAGGATAGTAGTGAGGTGTTGGGTGGAGTTGATCAAAAGGGGAGCGAAAAGTCGAAAGATTCTGTTGTTTGGTCGGTTGTTGAGACTGTCATTGTGATTGAATCCGAAGAGGATGTTCGTGTCAACGGGAGAAATGAAGGTTTAGACACATTGGGGAGTGAGCTGGGGTCTGATAAAGCAGTGGTAGAAGGGCTTGAGGTGTCGAATGATAAGGCGGCGTGCGGACAGCGTGGTAGTGATGAGGCACCTAGACAAGTTGAGCAAGGAGATGAGGTACCTAGTCAAGTTGAGCAAGGAGCTAATAAGAATTCAAACAATTTGGTTGATGGGAATGTGTCTGAAACTGTTGTTGTCATTAATTCGGGTGAGTCTGCGAGCGTAATTGGAGATAATAGAAGATTGGTTGCGAAAGTTGAGGAATTGGAGTCGAGTAAGGTATTAGCAGAAGATTCAAAGAAGAAGGTGCCTCAAGCAGAAAAGGATTCATGTGTGATTGATATGAAGTGTGGGAGTGGTACGGTGTTTGGTGATGGATGGGATGGTGAAAGGGTTTGCAGGATTTGCCATTTAGGTTCCGATATCTCACCGGAGAGAAAAATGGAAACTGCTAGTAGTTCTATCACAGCGGATTTAATTAATCTCGGTTGTGGGTGTAAAGATGAGCTTGGCGTTGCTCATGGTCATTGTGCCGAAGCATGGTTTAGGCTAAGGGGAAACAGGTAACTCTTTCCTCCTTTCCTTTTAACAATACATGTATTTTGACAATATGCTTTAAGCTTCATGCACTTTGTGCAACTTAGTCGCTTGCTGGAAGAAGGATGGTTTTTTTCCTCTTCGGAATGTGGAAACAAACTGAACCTCCATTAAGTGTTTTAGTGAAAACTTATCAGATTTCATTTTGTATAATAGATTGCACTACCGCTCTTCCTTTCAATCCATTTTTGTTTTCCGACTCGGTGTTTTAAGTTAGCAAATCTCATGTCAGTGTGGAAGTGTTGTGACTCTAAAATGTTAGTTGTGTGAGAAAGTAAGTTTCACCAGTGACGATGTCTTCTGCTATTTTATAATTGTTGGTCTAGAATTTCATTTGTAAGATGGTTCTTTTTCCGTTTGGAACCCCGGTTTATAGTTCAAGTCAATACACTATGGAATAGCTGCGAGGCAACTCGCGAGGTAGCAGAAGAGGGATAGAGAGAGGGTCTCCATTTCCAACAACTAAGCAATCCGAGTTGATTTTAAACTCTTTTTGTTACAATGTACGCAAATTCCATTCTCATTTTATTCATGCAGGACATGTGAAATATGTGGTGAGACTGCGCAAAATATTACCGCTCATGTGGATAACGGATTTATGGAGCAGTGGCATGAAGCAACGCTTGCAGATATCGGTAATAACTCATCGGAGAGGAATGTATCATGTTGGCGGGGACAGCCATTTTGCAACTTCTTAATGGCGTGTCTGGTAATAGCTTTTGTACTCCCATGGTTTTTTCGTGTGAATATGTTCTAGCAAAGGGATGTGAATAAAATCTCAAGGTTCCTCCGTTGCATTATGTTTCAAGGCTGTATGTGTAGCGTGCATCGTGTGGAGTATTGTCACATGTTGCTTTTAACCGGATTGTTTCCGGTCTTCCATTCACTTGTAAAACAAACTCTTGTGGTTTCTGCGTACACGCCCTGAAGACTAGGGGTCTCTCGCTACGAGAGTTGCCGTCTTGGCGGGCGACTAGCAGAGTGCAGTTGTTTGCTGCTCTCTTGCAGCGTGACAGGTGATGTTCTTAGATTGTTTTTGTGGGATTCTGCGTAGATTTTCGCAGCTGTAGCTCGAATATGAAAACAAAAAGCTAGGACATGAAATAGAAAGGGAAAAAAATTGTCGTTCTTTGTTTGTTGTAGACTCCATTTGTTAAAGTGATTGAATTGAATAGACATGTTTCCATGGATTCTGCACTTTCAGTTCAAATGGTAGGTTGCAGAGACTTGCGATGCAGCATGACTTTTGTGTGTAACTTTGGAAGAACAAGCATACCGGGAGAGAAAGCGACCGTTTTGTTTCTGTTTTCCGGTATCCTTGCCTCCACGCCACGCTCTTTGTTTCTAGTATTTATTAACAATTTTGTTCCTTCTTTCCTTTTTTTTTTAATTTTTATAGTGGAGACAGTTGCACGTAATGACAGATCACGGCCATAGTATCAGCACAAAAATCATGAACTCTAGTCCGTATTTTTTACAGTTCTAGGTCAAGAAACAGCCAACATGGATTCGAATCGTTGACTAAATGAGTTTTCTATCTATTTGCTATAGTGATAGTTTCCACTAAAAAACGAGAGATTGAATTTCGTAAATAGTGAGTTCGATATTAATTTATTTCACCGTCCTAAATATATCGTTATAAAAATGAAGTAATTTTCACTCTTTTTAGAATGTCAAAAGTGCCAAGTAGATATTTAACGGTAACAAAAAACAACAAAACTTTTTCCAATGATGCTTCAGATTTGACATGGAATGGAATAACATCTAGGCCTTTGCTGCCCAATTTGACGTAGCTGCCAAATTTTGTTTTCGAGTTTTTTTATAGATTGGCTCTCATTCCAATTGGATCCCTTCTTTAAAAATGCTTACACACACATGAGAAGCTAACAATGATGTGTGAAAAATTATTTTCCTAATAAAACAAGTAAACATTTATTGCTGGGCCAGAAAAAATCCACGAGCCCAACCAAAGTGTTGGGTTAGATTATTCACTTCCGACCCGAAATACTGTCGGGTTGAAGTCAAATTAGGGTTCCGACCCAGCCCAAATGAGAAATAAAAACCCTAGCTCCCTCATATCGCCTCCTATTTGTACTCCATCTTCTCCAACTTCCGCTGCTGCTCCGCCTTCTCTGCAACACACCTCATCCCACAATGGTCTCTCTCTCTCTCTCTCTCTCTCTCTCTCTCTCTCTCTCTCCCCTCCCTCATGGTAGTATGGATTTCTGATGAATTTGTTGTTTTTGTATATTGAATTTTCAGGCGTCGGAGAGCAAGCTGGCGAATCCCATGAGGGAAATCAAGGTTCAGAAGCTCGTCCTCAACATCTCCGTCGGAGAAAGCGGCGATCGTCTCACCAGAGCCGCCAAGGTTTCTCCTTTTTACTTACTTCTCAACCTCCCGCCAATCACCCACTCAATCAACAATCGTATACTGATATTTCATTTCCTATTTTGCCCCTTGCCCTAGGTGTTGGAGCAGCTCAGTGGCCAGACCCCTGTCTTCTCCAAAGGTGAGATTTGATTTGATCAGATTAGATTAGATTATCTCTGATATTTTTTGTGTGGTTATTTTTGTATTATTTGTTCCTGTAATTATTTGGGAGTTGTGATTCTGTGCAGCTCGGTACACTGTGAGGTCTTTCGGGATCAGGCGTAACGAGAAGATTGCCTGCTACGTGACTGTCCGCGGCGAAAAGGCAATGCAGCTTTTGGAGAGTGGACTGAAGGTCAAGGAATACGAGCTGCTGCGCAGGAACTTCAGCGACACCGGATGCTTTGGTTTCGGTATTCAGGAACATATCGATCTCGGAATCAAGTTAGTGCTTCTCAATCTTTCGTCCTGCCATATACCCTCGTTAAAATTGTCTTTGCAGAATGATTGTGTTTGATGAATTTGTGGAATGACATGTCGTATGCTGGTCGGTTTTGTGTTCGCGCATTAGATTATAATTTATGAGATTGGGAAAAGTTATTTAGCTTTTATACGGGATTTGGATATGATCATAAACTTTCGAATTCTTCAAATAAGTTTCAACTACGTATTGGATTACAACTAGGCTGCCGCTATTCAGTTTACATTTTAGAATAAATGGTCTGGAAAATTTGTGCAGCCTAGCGTAACAATGGAGCTAGATAATTTGGGTTATCTCGGGTTTGCGCGAGGCACTAGTTATCTCGCATCACTAAAATTATTTCAAGTTTGCGTGAGGCACTATATACCTCGTGTTGGGAATGATATGCTTACCTTGCCCTACCTTTGGTTGTCTCAGATTCCCTTCGAACATCTTTGTCCTGGTTATCTTTTCTCAATCATGTTTTCGAAACCGCTGACTTTGTGTTACAAACCATGTATTTTGGATTCATTTTTTTACCATCTCTTATCTGCTGATATTATTTTAGATACGTGTTGAATATAATGCATAGGCAGTCTATGCTTTCCAATCTCTTACAGTTTGTTTTTCTTTCATCAGGTATGACCCTTCTACCGGTATCTATGGTATGGACTTCTATGTCGTTCTAGAGCGCCCAGGGTACCGTGTGGGACGTCGCCGCAGATGCAAGTCGCGTGTTGGCATTCAGCACAGGGTTACCAAGGAGGACGCAATGAAGTGGTTCCAGGTCAAATATGAAGGAGTCATCCTCAACAAGTCCCAAAATATTACCGGCTAGACAGATCAACCACAATCGTGGATATTTTGTTTTAGGTTTGGCAAGCTGTTGCTACTTTGTGTCAATTTTATGTATCAGGAGCTAGTATTTTTCTAAGACGTGCGAGTATTTTTTATGTTAAGAGCTATCCGACGCTCGAACTCGTTTTGCTTGTATGCGAGCGTATTTTATTTCTTGTTACAGTGCTTCCTTTACAACCGCGTTAGCTAAATTTGTGATTGCTGTTTTCGGGTTATCTGCGTAAGACCTGAAGAGAAAAATGCGAAATTCGATGTCCCTCACACACATAATGCTCTAATACAAATGTTTGGGCCTTTTACGCTGCCTTATGACTTGAGCAGTTTCACAAGCTCCCTTTTTTTGAGTTTCGAGTAGCCTCTCATTCCTCTCGACTTTGCGAGCTCTTTCAGCTCGGGGAGTTTCAATTCCTCCACTCTTACTAAATCTAATTCCTCTGCGCCGGACCTTCCAGTCGCCGAAGCTGTTGCTCCGTTATCCGGTTCAAGAAACTGTGATCTCGGGGTCGATGGATGTGGAATCGGGGATCGTTTCACAAATTTTGATGGCGGCCGTGTCAACTTGAACTCTGTAACTGGGGGATTACTCTGCATTTGCTCCTCTCTCGTATCGGTTCTCCTTGTGAAAACCTTCTTCCCTTCCTTTTCATCAGCTTTGCCTGCAGTAATTATAATTTGATTAAGAAATAGTATGCGAAAGATGATAAACCTAATCATCATAACTAGAAACTAATCACTCTTAAATTGTTTCGACTCCTCTTTGTTGCAAGCACTCGATATTCTAAACTACTCTGATCTACGGGAATAGAAATCCAAACTCAGATGGAACGAGGTAGGCGCACTGCAATCGACACCTAACCTAACCACGAAAACTGAGCATGTCTAAGTTGCTAAAATTGTACATGACGGAATCAAACAAGGCAATCATCTCAAAATCATCGACATTACCTTTCGGATTCCTTAACCCGTGAAGAGCGCGAAGAATCGAATCAGAATGCGGCCTATCTTCAAAGTCATCGGAGCCAATGTTCTCGTCATCCACGGACCCTTCTTTTGAGATCGAAGTCTGAATCCGTCTGAACAGAGAAATGATCTCTTCCTGGTTTGCGTTCGATTTTCTGGATCCCCGTTTCTTGCTTCCGTCCTTGTTGGCTCTTTCTGATCGTCGCCGAGGAGGTTGGTCTCTTCCAGTTCCTTGAGATCCAACGCTGCAGGTGACTGTTAAGTGAAGCTCCTTTCGCTCAAAGAGTGAGGACACATCTGCAATCTCAGCCAAATTAACAAGCTGCATCATCAAATGTCCAAACCTCTGTTATCAAAACAGGAATGATAATTCAATAGCTACTAAATACTTTGTTTCTTTATTCAATTTAGTCCTTGCACTCGAGTTTGAATCCCTTCATCCGTAGATCAGACTAGTTTAAATTATTGTTTGAATCCCTTTTCTCGTCTCGTATATTAGAACAGTTTAAAATATCGCGTTATCAACTAAAAGTAGTAAAATTTTGTTGCAATTCAACACAAAAAAAAAATACACAAACCAAGCTGAGGGATCTGTTTTAAACAGTTCTGAGAAGAACCCAATTGCAAAATTTCAGGTGGAATTGCAGAAAAGTGAATACCTTTGAGAGAGAAGATGGGGTTTCCCAGCTTGGGCTGCTTGCTGAAAGAGAAGAAAGTCGGAAACCGAAGCACCGAATCGTATTGAAAACCACTCGCGCCCATATTTTCCCGGAAAATTTTGGGTTTCTGAATGCGGAAAAGAGATTTTCCTGGAAAATTGTTGTTGAATATTCTGAGTACACAAACGGATTAGATTCTGACACTTCTTTCCCCTCGCTTAATATTTCACTACAATTTTTCTCGTCCACAACTTCTCGAGGCGTGTGTGAATCACGCGCCACTATTTATTTGTTTATTTCTGGCTAGTCTTGTAGTTTAGGTGGAAGTTCGCACACGCATGTGGGAGACCGACGCATCGACACTATGCGTTTATACAGCAAGTGAAATAAACAAAAGCATCAACACTATACGTTTGTACAGTAAGTGAAATAATCAAACGCATCGAAATTCAACTGTGAAAATTAATCACACGCGTATGAGCGACTGACCGTATCATCTTCTTTGCTCGATTGTCGCGTTAGGTATCTTTGCTCGATTGTCGCGTTAGGTATCGCAGTCATCTTTCTTTCACTTGCCACTTTCCGAAACAAACCGCTTCTAATATGATCGATCCTTTTATTCTTCATAATTTTCCTAATAGAGATCAATCATCACCAACCCATCATTGCCCTCTTCTCTACTCAAGCAGAAACAGCTGTAAATATTTCTTTTTCTTCTTAGCATCCTAAGAAGGAAATCCACCGTTTTAATGTTTTAATATCGCGATATTCTAAACAACTTTAATGTGAAATTCGTATTTGGGTGTTAGGGGAGCAGATATACTGTCTTGACCAACTGTCCGAATCCACATATCTGGCATCAACATTATTTGAATTTCAAAAGGGGCATACAAGGATAATGACTTCTGTCAACTTAGAAAATACTCAATTGTACCAAAACCAAAGTAAATTTAAGCAAATGCTTGTGGCAGAAGGAAGAAATATTACATAATTATATTATATATATTGGAGAACACATGAAAATAATAATACATCCAAGTGGCCACTTGCCAAAACCTATCAGAAAATAATGAAAAAAAACCCACTGCTCTTTTCTCTCCACAGCAATCCATCAAAATTCATCTCTTAATAACCAATTTGGCCTATCTAATCAACTTTAGACAATGAAATTAAGGAAAATGTTTTCCGCACTCTTTTTCTCTCCTCGGACTCCTACAATTATTGAATAAATCATAGAAGAACCCATCGAGAAACGAGGAGAAAACTGGTGTGCGAAAATTACTTCCCTAAAATTAATCAACAAAACAATGCAATTTCAAGCTTGATAGACTTTCAACGACAGCATTTCGAGAGAAGAACCAAGAAAATGATGAGGAAGACAATAGAAGAAAGCCCAATGGCCACACCAAGAACAACCTTATTCGGACCATGATGTCGATCCTGCTTCTGATCATCCTCGTCGGTGTCGTCGTAGTCCGAATCGCTGCTGCTGTCCGCCGACGAATCAGCTTTCGCCGGTGGCGGCGACATGGGCAGTCCATGTTTGTCGCAGGGAGAAATCCCCAGCTTCAGTTTCGACGACAGAACAGAGTGGTTGTAGCAGAGGTCGCTGTTCCTGCTAATCTTGAACACTTGCAATCTGCTAATGAACGACACATTGAACGGCACGACACCGTGAAATTTGTTGTTTGCGAGATTCAAGTGCTTCAAGCTCTTCATGTCGGAGAGGAATTTCGGGATTGTTCCGTTGAGCTGATTCGAGCTCAGATCGAGATGGACTAGGCCCGGGATTGCTGAAATCGACTCCGGGATGGCGCCGGATAAAGAATTGGAAGACAAAGACACGTTCTTTAGCGAAATCAGGTCCCCGAACGAAGTGGGTATTGAGCCATTGATGGAATTGGAGGAAAGGTTTAAGGTTTCGAGGTTTTCCAGGAGTGTGAGGGCACTGGGTATCTTCCCCTGAAGCTTATTGCCGGAAAAATCTATGTGGGTGAGGTTTAAATTCATGTGTTTCGGAATGCTGCCGGTTAAATTGGCGTGGGAGATGGTGACTGACCTGAGCTTCTTTAAGCTTCCAAGGATGACGAAGGGTCCTGAGGCATTGACTTGGACGTTGGAGACGGTGAGATCGGTGAGGTTTAGGAGGCGGGCGAGCCAGACCCCGGTGAGGTGGCGGAGGGAGTTGATGCAGGTGAAGGAGTGGAGGGAGGCGACGAGGTCGGCGGGGAAGTGGATTGGGGCAATGGGGCAGTTGAGGAACTGGAGGGACTGGAGGGTGGAGAGGGATTTGAGGGCGGTGAAGGAGAGGGCGACGTCGTCGGAGCAGTTGGCGAGGCGGAGGGAGAGGAGGTGGCGGAAGGGCTTGGAGGAGTCGCAGATGGTGGTGTTTGTGGGGAGGATGGAGGGGTTTCTGCAGGGGTCTTTGGAGGTGGGAATGTTGAGGGACTGGAGGGCTCTGAGTTGCTTTGGGTCAAGTGTGCTTGAAGATGGTGAGGATGGTAAGGTTGGGGACCTTGGCGTGGTGGTAGAATTCGGTGGGGTGGGGGAGGAGGTGGGAGATGGGGTTGGGGACCTTGGGGACCTCGGGGTGGTGGTAGAATTCGGTGGGGTGGGGGAGGTGGTGGGAGATGGGGTTGGGGGGAGTGGTGCTTTGGCTGAGAGGGCGGTGGTGGAGAGGAGGAGGAGGTGGAGAAGCAGAATGAGAGGCGGCGGTGGTGGTGGTTCCATTTTTTTTAGAGAGAGAAAGAGAGAGAGAGTTTTGGCGTTATGGGGAAGAGTGTGAGTGTGTATTTGTGTGAGGTGCTTGAGTGTGTACAGTGAGTGACCTGTGAGAGTGCTTGGGAACAATGCGACGAGATTAGGATGCTGTATTGCCTGTTGGAATTACTTTTATGCCCTTCAATTCTTTCAGAAATTGCATAACGGGACTTTTGTTTTCATTGTCCAGCTGGTATTCCTCTTGCATTTACATGTTTAATTTCTAACATGCTTTAATTCACTTCATTATCAAGATACGAAGTTGAACTCACATATTCTCACGTCTGAGTTTACAACTCGCTTCATACTTATTTTAAAATTGATGTTTTGTGCTTGTTCATTATTTATATTTTTCAGCTGCGCTTCAAAACCGTGATAAATTCTTAGCTTACTATTTTTCGAGCAATTATGATAGGCTAACAAATGTTATTTGAGTTTCATACTCATCTTATTAATGCTGGTGGGTACTCATTCATGGTTTATATTTTCTTACTACACTACAAGTCAAGAGGTGGAGCCACTAAGGGATTAGAATGGTTTTGGGTCATTCTGCCTTTTTATTTTTGCTATCATAACATATTGTTCTTATTACTTATCAGTCGAATACTATCAAAATTCAAGTGTGCATCTTCTTAGTCCAAATTCTCTTTCCTATACCTGCCTCCTTTTCACCCATCTCTCTTATTTCAGTGTGGATTTCTCCTCCCCTCCTTTTGCAATTAACATTTCTTTGTATTTTCTTTAGTCCTTTTGACATATTTTTTTAATTTTCTTGCTTAACTATTTACCTCATATTCAAGTACTTGAGTTTCTACAATGTTTTTAGTTCACTTTATAGAATTTGATGGGTCTTTCAATATTTGTGCAATTTACTCCAAATTTTTCACGTTGTGATGACTTTGCATGAAATTCTGGCTCCACCACTGCTTTAAACTCGTGATATTTTTTTAGCTTGTTATCTTCTAGTAGCTAGGGTATTAAATAGTAATTCTAAACAACAACTTTCAGCGATCAACATAGTAGTTGATTTTTTTTTTCCGAGGAGTAAAGTAATTAGTTAATTTGAAGTTTAATGATGATTTGTAGTTGATAAACATAAAGATTTGTCATGATGATTTTACCATCCTTATTCGTTCCTTTTATTTGTCAAAAAAGTGTGGAGTTAATCAAGTTGGAGAAATTAAACCAGCAGCAATTAACACCATTTAGGCAAACAATATAATAATCTACCAACTTCTGGTGCCCTTTTCTTTTTGCAGCATTAATTATGGAAAATAAAAGAGTGGTTGCCCGTACGAAATTGAAAAGGCTGGCCTGGTTGAGTGTGTAAATAACCGATAAAACCAGGGGCATTCTTATGTAGCCACACGTGTACATTCTTTGAACGTGTGTGCTGCTGTTAAATACAAGAACATGGGTCAAGGACTCGGATTTGGATTTCATCGTATTCAAATTGTGAGTATCCTAAAGTTTTTCTCTTTTTAATTATTTATCGTATATTGTACGGATAAAATTATTTTATTTAAAATTAAATATAAATAGTAATTAACGAAAATTGAGTATACGGTATAAAATGAACGATTAGAATGTGACGATTTTTATATCTCGGCAAAGAAAATCTGGAAATGATTCTCATTCGAAGGACTTGAAGGCCGATTTCAGCTTTCCAGTTTTCAACAGGTTAATTAATGGAGTAATTAATTAAATAATAAGTAAATGGCTTATTAATCCGACAAATTTCTTTTAAATATTTAGCCTTCCGTTAAAGGCAAAGGCCAAAATCCCAAAGGGATTTATAATATAAAATCTGAAAATCTAATATTTTTTAATTAAAGTTAAAATCATCCTTGAATCTTTGTGTCTAAAACAACCTATCACACTGACCCACTTCATAGAAAAAACGAAGTTTTTAAACGGTCAGAATCTCTTTCTTGAACAGCCTGAATTTCCGAGTCTGTCTACTTCAAACACAAGATTCATAAAGAATCTCGAGTGGACATTTGTTGTGTCCAGCTCTTTTGCCTTACGCTATACTCTATTCTTTTTTTATAGAAAACAAATAGTGTGTTGTTGTGACTTATTTCTTAGACTGATATTGTAGGACAGCAATGCTCAAATCTTTACACACTGATTTGTCAAAATCATTACAAATCTTTCTAAACTACAAAGAACTCACTTGTGATTCCCAGAAATCGAGTTTTTCCTCGCATTCAAACTATAACGAATTCAAAATCGTGGAAAACTTTCGAGTAATGTCTCAGCAGTCTATGGAAATGCAGCTTTGAGCAAGCGTTGAGCTGTCCACTTTGCTCACAAATGGATTTATCTTCACCCAAACAAGAGAGAAGACAGAGGCCAAGAGCACTGACCATAAAACAACGATGGTTGGAGTCCGGTTTTGGCGTCCCATGAGACCTTTGAGGAAGGGATAGAGATGAAGAATCACCCAGAAGGCGAAGAAAACCTTCCCGAAAAGTGGCCCCCAAGCTTCGTATCCCTTGTTAAGTGCGTCCGAAAATCCAGCTACAACACCAACCATGTTTACAATGAGGAGTGTAGTAGGGGGAATCAAAAGTGTGGTCCATTTGATCAGATAGAGCTCTCCGAATTCTGTGTCCTCGGCTGATTTGGTTGTGACGGTGAAGTTGGTGTCAATTCCGGCCAACATCTTTAAGAAACCTTGGAAGACGGCAAAGAGATGGGCTGAAACACCTCCGATCACCCAGAACTGCTCGTTACGCCATAAATCCTCAATGCGGACTCCACTCCACCGCAACTCGAGCACACTTGTAGCAATGATAGAGATGAAGAGGCCAAGAAACAGGGCACTTGCCAGGTTTGTAAGCTGAATCAAAGATCAAAAGAATTATTCTTACTTGATTAATGGAGTGGCCAAGTTTCTTGAATATCAAGAAACACATTCAACGATTCTAAAGTATAAGATTATCGATGTGCTAGCCTTTCTGCAAGTGCGAGAGGCGTTTTATTATGTACGTCTTAAGACAATGAAGGTAGAAAAAACTTACTGTTGGGATGATGAATTTTCCTGTGAGAAGGCATATTGCAGGGAGTGTACAGTAAGCGACGAGAGGGAGGGATGTGAAGGGGTAAACAATAGTGTTGATATATGCCATTCTCTGAAGCAGTTTGAGGCGGCCTCCTGCAAACCCATACCAGAGAGGACAATGTCTACTGAGGAAAATTTCCACCGAACCAAGTGCCCACCGAAGAACTTGGTGCAGTCGATCAGAAAGGTTAATGGGAGCTGACCCTTTGAATGCAGGCCTCAAGGGCATGCAATAAATTGACCTCCATCCACGGCAATGCATCTTGAAACCGGTTAAGATATCCTCCGTGATTGATCCATATATCCAACCAATCTGTGGAAAAAGAGAATATAAACCATTTGGATAGAAGAACACTGTGATAATTAATGGAAGCCATAATTCGTTTACAAGCTTCTAAACTTCAAGATTCCAATCAAATACTTCTACAAAAAATTAGAGTAGAATCCTACTTCTTTTCCCCACGCGGTCTTCTCTTCATAACCACAGCTAATGACATGAATTGCCTCCTTGATCAACGTTGATGGGTTGGAAGATTCGGCCACTCCTCCATTCTCCATTAATGTAGACTCTATGAATACAGATGATAACCCAAAAGTTTTCTCAAAGCTCGTCTGTGAGATCAACATTGACCTCTCAAATTCATCATAGTCTGCATAAGAAAGCGCAAATTATTTATATACTGAAAGCTCAACAACCATTTGTCTAAATCCAGTTTCAACGAGTGATTAGATACATACTCTCAATCTCCCGGAGGTTGAATATGGCAGCATCAAGCTCCTCGCGTTTTGCATCTCGGTAAGCCTCTGACAGATCTTTCGACGGCTTCTTAGAGGGGCAGCAACAAGAGCAGCAACCACACCATGAGCAGGAGGATGAGGAAGCAGCCTTGGGTAAGGTAGGCATAGAAGGAGGACCGTAGCCGTAAAGTGCTTGCCTATTGAAACAACATCCTGTCCCCACATATACTGGACCTTGAATTCCATCCAGTCCCTTCATGTTAACCTGCAAATTGAGATTGAGGGATATTCAAAACTTTTCTATTCTTTTCAATTGTGCAGGAAATGTAAGGTTACTGTCAAAATGTCGAGATATGTACGATAGCTTCAAACTCACATCAAAGAAAACTGTGTTGCGGTTGGCATATCGATCACTGCGATCAATGCCATCAAACCTCTGAGGAAACTGCACATAGCATACTTCTCGACCAACTTGTGGGTCCATCAAGAAACACATTGCCTCACGAATTGCCTGGCTGTTGTTAACGTAGTGATCGCAGTCAAGATTGAGGATGTATGGGGCATTTGTGAGAACTGCAGACACCCTTACCTGCATCAATCCAATCAATCAAGTTAAGCATTTATATATACCAAATCATGGGGTATTAATTTATCACTCTAAAAGCATGTATTTATACCAGTGCATTTTCAGCACCAGCTTTCTTGTGATGAGGATAGCCAGGTCTCTTCTCTCTTGAGACATAAACCAATCGAGGAAGTTCATTTCCCTCGATGTCATAAGCGCCACTGTGTCCAAGGAAAACCTGAGAAGGGTAAACAAGGAGTATATTTCAAAATCAATTATTTACAAAAGAAACAGTATATTTTTCCATATGAAGTTATGAACAGAGTGCTCAAGTGAACCGTACGCAGACTTTGACAGATTTTGTTTAGATAAAAAAATATAGGGATCAATAGAGAAGCAAAACAAAGATTGAACTAAATGAACCATAGGGTATCGGTCTACCTGAATCATTCCGGGATGGTCACGTGGGTTATTTCCTGGCCAAGGTGTTCCGTCTTGCATAGTCCATCCTTCTTCTGGTGTTTTTTGAGCCTTTGCAACTAAAGCATTCATTCGCACTTTGAACTCTTCATAATCTCTCTGTAAACAAATTATGAAGTGATTATTAATGCAGGCTTTCTGATATTAAAACAAACAACTAGCACGCTTGCATCCATTTAGTTTGGATATCAAATTATCGTGAGTGAATTTTCAGTTGCAACTAGAAGAAGCTTCGGCCATTAGGTACTTACTTTCATCGCTCTGCGCTCCTTCACAAAAGATGGTTGCACTTTATCCTTCAAGTAGTCAATCTTTTGTGAGAAGTAAAACTCAGGTGCACGTGGTTCAATCGAAAAGTTCTTGCAGAATGGTACCCACTTTCTTGCAAATTCAGATGTCTCGGCAAGAGATTCAAAAGTAAGCATGGCAGCACCATCATCAGACACATAGCAGGAAACTTTATCCACGGGGTAGTCTACAGCAAGGATAGAAAGCACGGTATTGGCAGTGATCAGGGGCGGTTCTTTCAACGGATCAACTGTACTCACGAAGAAATCCACTGCTGCAAGCTCAGAGGGTTCACCCTCTCTTTCAAACCTGGCATAGAAGTTTATACAACCATTTCATATGTAAATCCATTGCGAAGACTTAAGATTATGTTTAGAATCCAATTCAGAAATTAGGGTCATTTGTTTCCTCCCCTTCATTGGTTAACAGTTTTTAACAACAAAGACTATCTGTTCATACTTTATTTTCATAATCTTCCAGTGAGCATGAAATTAAGATTCGAAACATCAATAAATAATTTTGGTAACCAGCTTAAAGCATAAGAAAAATCAATTGAAGATGCATACCTGGCAGATAACCGATCAGTAAATGTAATCCGATTAACTGGAGACCACTTAGGAAACTGATCCAACACCCAAGAAAAAGCGAACCAGATCTCACATATGATAGAAGTGAACCATAGACCATAAGCGCTATCAACAGGATTTGTTACTCGATAATGGAAGAAAAGGGCAAGAATGATCAATCGCATAATTATTACAATTCTGTATGGCGTGATTCTGTTAGGTGGAAGTGGAACGACAGTTGAAAGTGGTTCCGCAGCCTCTGATGAACTGCACAGAAGGCCATAATTCAATTAACACACTAGTTTGCGAAAAAAGAAAGCATCAAATGTTATGTAATGGATATGATCCGAAGTCCAAACACATCCAAATTCATACATGCATAATATTCATCCTTTTTCTTTTGAAAATTACACTGAAACTTCCCAAAATGTTAACATGCTTTTAATCATTTCATTAACTGTGTTTATGAAGCACTGTTAGGATACTGATATGCATTTTTCCTACTCTTTCGTGTCCAATATTTGGAATTGCAGGATAACTATAATGAACATAGAACACCATTCCAACATGAAATAACAGCATACGAGTAAAAGTCATCTCGTCCAAGCCAAAAACAATTTTTGCTTTCATGAACACCTGAACCTTTGACAACAGCATTATGGAAAAGACTCAAAAACACAGAGCCTAATCAGAAAACTAGCACCACAAGGCCCTTATTATACGTTTGAAACTGCTTTATAATTTCTGTTTTAGAGTGTCCTCTACATAAACCCCAAGTTTTAGTTGTACTTACTATTCCTCTGTCATCTGCTGCTCAGGTGGAATTTGAGCCTCTTTTTCCCTCTTAGGCGTATCCTTTTTCTTCTTACTCTTTGTATCCTTCTTATCCTTCCAACTCTCCACTCTGTTCTTCCAAATTGGATTGCCATATTCATCGTTTAATTCTTCAAGGATAACAAAAAAAAATGCAAATTGGTAAAAATGAGACAAGGGGGCAAAAATCATGTAAGGAAAAGAAATACGACTCACCACTATCCAGTGTAGACACACTGCTGATATGCCTAGCATGAATTCCAGTATCCTGCTGAAACAAGTATGTAGCAAACCGTAAGAAACTTCACTCATCTCATTTCACATAGAGTACCTATAAGTTACAGCATTGTAGACACACATTTGTACCTGAGAACTATTCAGGTGAGCTTCCATTGTGGATCGAGCGCCAGACACCTTTGTTTCATAGTCCGCCAACGAGCTATCTGAAGAATTTAACAGCCAATATCATAGCTTAGGAATCATGAGAATCACAAATTTGATTATGTAACAAGCCGTATAAATGATAAATGTCACATTATCAATCAAGACCAAAAAAATGAGCCCTTTGTCAATCTCTCCGAAACTCAAAAGGACTCAATTTCAGAACGGTATTTCACCTATATGCACATTTATAGCACATAGAGGAACCAAACTTTGAATATGCAAATGCGCGCGATGAACTTGCCCAAATCAGCTTAAGAGAAAGAGAAAGTTCGATCTTAGTCCATCATCAAGTGCGTGAGCGGGAACTTAATCAGTATCCTAAAGATTTTGTTATAATGAGATCAACCAACTATTTCTATAAATTTAAAATGTACATAATTTCCAATTTCATGTTCAAATAAGTACAATTATCACAGAATGTTGCCAATATAACCAAATAACAAATGTAGACATATACCAAAGCAACTGAAAACACAGATATGGTTCAGAGAAATCCAAGAACAAGCATACCGTCATAGGGAATGCCACACTTTAAGCAAAATTTACGCCCGGCCTTGACATCATCATCGAAACAAGCCTTGCAAACGGGCAAATTACACTCGTGGCACGCCACGAAAATCTCCCCATTAGCATCAAGCCCCACCTGCTCGCCGCAGGCATTGCACAGAGGAGCAACGGACTGCATCATTTTCGACAACGTTGAAGCCTTTCCTCAATTTCCAGAGAAACCCAAAATTCCAAATGATCCTTGGAAGAGAGGGTTTCACTCCACTTGCCAGTCTGGGACTTGTTGCTGGTCTTATACGAAATGCCGAAACCCCATCTTTGCAATGGTGAGAAGGAAGAGGTGGATGGAGTGTGGTGGTTGGAAGGGTGTGGAAGTTGGGGTGTTGGTGTCATTGTTTTTGCAGAGAGAGAGAGAGAGAGAGAGAGGGTGGTGGGAACCTTAAGCTACGCATTGTTTTTCCTTTGATTTTGCCTAAAGGAATGAGATTTGAAATTTTTGCGGGAAGTGTAAGGAAGGTTTCGGTTGGGCAAGTTACATCCTTGAACCCACCAAAAACCTCAGAATAAACGAGGTGGACTGGAGTTTCTGTCTTTTTACCCATACCTGGCAAAATAAAGGCCCTACAAGCATGCCTTATAAAATGGCTTTGGTAACTGAGTTAAAGACTAATTAGGGCTTTTACTTACCCTACATTTAGGAAATTAACCGGGAATCTTCGTATACTTTGTACTAATCACAAGCGTCCAAATTCTTGTCATTACAAACATTTTGGCAGATGACGCTTTATCGCAGTGACGGAAAACAATTATACATATGCACTCTAGTGCGAATTTGATTTTTACTTATCTCTCCTAACAACTAACAATTAACCTAACGCCATTGTCTGTTAAAAAAAAATTGAATTTTATCACACATTGATGATTATGAAAGAGTTAGGAACATATGTCCATTTTGGAAGAGACGAGAAAACAAAATTACCATAAGTCAGATAAATACATGCAACTTCCTATTCGGCGACAATTTCACAGTTAATACGTTACAAAGTTGGTCTTCAACCTGCAGGTTTATTGGGTAAAGGTTCTCAAGTACATCTTCTTCCTTTCTACTTGTGAGAAGTACAAGAATTCGCCGAGTACTTCGAAAGGTGCGTGTTATGAGAGCAACTTGCATGAAAAGCCATTTACTGTGACGTTTTGAATAACTAATACAATGTCATGTCGAAAACACCCTCCACGTAGACTTGTACTAAGCTTTGTACGTGACACTGACAATAAACCCGTTCCACAAAAGTCACTTGGTGATGCACAAGGTATCGAGTCAACATCACTTCAACAAGATTATCATATATCATATTATGAAGTACAACGGTACGTGATATTACATACCAACCTAAACTCCAAAAACAAAACAACATAAAATGTGATACCAGCAGTGACATGATAGAGTTACAGACTAGCATCTGATTTCCCAACTTACACATAGGAAACGTCTACAGGTCATCGAATACGGGGTGAGTCCCGCAGCAGAAGGTTGCCGGGTCAAGTGCAGCAAGCTGATTATGGCGATTAAGAATTTGCAGATCAAGGCACAATACGCAGAGAGTAAACAAGTTTTCAGATATCCGGGAACGAGTTTGCCAGTCATTGATTGTGCAGCTTTAATCTATGCAACAGAATAAACCTTTACCACCTTTGTTGTATCACAAACAACTAGGTTTTCCGTATCAGCCAGAGTGGTACAGAGCCAGTTGACCTGCCAAGGCAATCAGTTTCTTGATGAGAAGCTTCAGATAAAATGAAAAGGAAAGAGGCGGTCAGGCAACGGTAACTCACTTTTTTGCTGTGGTTGATATTCAATTGTAGAAGATCGCTGCTGCTGCCTTCATCAACACACTTGGTCCAATCCCAGACCTTTACCAACTTATCATTTCCACCTGATATTATAAATCTTCCTCTATCTCCAAATAACGAAAATGCCCTGAATAACATGTAGTCGTCAATATGAGGTTTAAGTTTCGTTGAACGGCATTCAAGTCTATTACTTACACGCAAGAGACAGCAGCAGTGTGACCGCCGGAAGAGTAATCCAAATGCAACCTTTTCCTTCCTTTTTGATCTGGGTTTTCTAGATCAGTATCTCTCGATCTTGATTGAGATCCTTTCTGAGGTTTTTTAGAACCTTTTGACCTTAGGGGAGCAAGCTCAGATTCTATATTAATTACATCAACTGCACCATCACCCCTAGCCACAATGCAAACCTTGTCTGATTTGTCTAACATATCCATTTCTGGAACAGCTATTGAGTGAACAAAAGCAGGATTAAAACACTGTTCCTTGGCCTCACCATTATTTGCATCAGGCAAGTCTGCAGTGAAAAACAGCAAGCATGAATTGTATAAAAAATCATTCCAACCACTGTACCGCAAGATTTTAATTTTATATGTTCTAAAAAAAATCATCAAAATGATCATTTTAGTGGAAACGAAGAAAAGTGCATCAACATGTTGAGAGGAGGACAAGTAAAAAAAATCATATTTGCGCCAGGAACTAGCCAGTCGCAAGGCAACAGAAATGGTTAGGAAGAGTCCATGTGCCTAGATTTCCTAAGTGCGTGATAGGCCTGGAACCAATTCCAATTTTGATTTAAAGTCATAACAGATATAGAAAGCAACAAATTAAGGAAGAGAAAATTGTAGATTACAAAAGACAGAAGTTTTACCAAAATTCATAATTTTGTTTGGGCGCCCCTTGGAGAAATCCCACATTACAAGCTTTGAGTCAAGACCTCCCGTGATAACTGTCCAAGATACCCCAAGATAGAAGTTGGTAGTCAATTATCTGTGAATAGAAAGAGATGAGATTTTACTGGATTCTTCAACAATCACACTCAATGCCATGTATGCTCCATGTAACTTGTTCAATTAAATCCTTAGATTTTTGTAGCATAGCACCAAAACATGATCAGAGACCCTCAAAGTTCCAAGTGAAAGGCCTATGCTGGATAAAAAATACTTACGGAAACCTTTAGTTTCTTCTATCTAACTAGGGACAACTAACATTATCAATTCAGCAGGCTTGCACACACATCTTATTCTTCTCTTAAAGTGAATGTAATTATTAACTTTAATTGATGGTAAAGATGTATTATTTTTTGTTTCTTTCCACTTTGTTGCAAACTTAGAGTATGCTTGGGTGCACCAAAGGATTTGAATGACTCATTCTCTCCAGTTTATACATTGAAAACAAAAATCCATGATGGTAGAAAGCAAGACCAAGAAGGAGAGAGAGCAAATGAAATCCTGCAGACATACCTTCCCAAGGTTTCCAAGGAAGGAATTGCGCGGTGCTACAAATCTACAGTGTAGAGTTAAGGCGAACGAATTGCAAGCGTAGGAAAATGAAAATATAACAAAAGAAAGAAGGAAAATGAAAATATATGCAGCACAATATTTTGTTCAAAATCCAACGCTGAGTCACATTCTTTGTAGAAGAAGCAAAAATGGAAGTGCTTGAACTATCTACAACAGAAAAAAGGATACACTTGTATGGCCATCTCTTAATGTTTTGTAAATTCGTTTCTGGCGAATGTCAATAATCTGCCACAATGATTACAGTCAGCAGCCTATGAGATAGACAATCAATTACATGTGAAGGGAAAAAACTGCAAGACGGGTAATAAGCAGGGACCTTAATTTCACCGCCATCGTCGGGAGCAGCAAGAAAAGAGGACTTAGAGCTGCATGCAATCTGCAATCACAAACATACATACAAATAAGCTCCAGAAATGGGGCACCTGAACTCAAAGTAAGCACTCGAATTCGAAACAATGTCTACCTCAATTGCAATACCTGATTTATCTCTTCTTTGTTATAATCAAAGCTCTCCAGGGGCTTCCACGAGCATGAACTCCCCTTGAAAATGGAATGACAAACTCTAAACATTCAACAAGTATAAAATATCGAAAACACGAAAACATAGAGTGAGAGGGGAGGGTTGATGATTACCAGACGGACATCAAAGCTCTTGACTTGCTTCCCGGATGCAACATATATCATATTTTCATTTCCTGATTCAACCCACAAATATAAATTTCCTAAATTTTCACTCTAAAAAAACTCAAATACTCAAAACTTTGTTAAAGATTTTACCTGGCCTGAAACACAAGGATGAAATGGGTTCCTCTCCCACCTCCTTAATATCGATCGCATCTTTGCATCGCATATCGAACCAGCAAACGCAGCCATCCTACAAAGTTGTGGTTTTTCCATTTCAATACCGAAAACCCAATTTCCCAAAAACATGCAAACGCCACAGAATGTTTGAGTTTTCAAATTTGAAATTTCCTCCATAACCATACCTCGCCGGAGGTGGCGACGAGGCCGGGTGTAGCAGCTGAGGCGATGCAGCACGTGGCGGTGGCCTTGTGACCCTTCAGTCGCCTTGGTTTCGGGTCCGCCATCTCCTCCTTTACCTTTGTCACTCTCTTCGTTTTGGTTTGGTCTTTCGTCTGGCGTGCGCGGTGGTGTTGGCGGTGCTGCTGCTCTCCTGGGTTGGGTAAGGTTTGCCGCCATTTCAAGCCCAGCCCATTTTTCAGACACTTGGGCCCAGCCCAGTCAAAATTCCAATACCCAAGAACGAAGTTGAAGTTAGAAAACTCGTCGAGCTGATGAAACAAAAAATTAAAAACTGATCATTAACCTAATTTTAACATAATTAGTGTAGTAATACTTCCAATCATGGCAACTGAAAACGTTTCATCCTTAAAGCCATCCATTTAATCAAAACTGCCTTTAACAGGATGACAACTTTAAACACAGCACGTTTTACGACTCGAAACTTGCATGAATATAAGACATATAATTAACACAACTAAAACATCAACACGACGCATTGCCGCCTACCTTTAGAGTTTAAACTATGGTGCGTTTCATCCTAACAAACTAAAAGATAAAAAAAAAAAAGTTTTGAGGTAGAAATTGCATTTCCTCGAGGGACAAAATCATATACGGTAGAATATAAACAATTGCAACAGCATTATGCATGTGAACCCTTTCTTTTTTCTAAGCACACGTGAACTCAGTAGGTATCTACATAAAATCGACAAGATTTGTTGAACGGAAATTTCCCTGTGACTGTACTTTGGATTTTTAGTGACGGAGTTTCCCAAAAGTGCTTCTAAATAAGCCAAAGCTTTGGCGTTTAACTTGTGTAGCAGAGGAAGCTGACCCCCAGAGCTGCTTGCTCGCTAAAAACACGTCGTTTCACAAGAAAATGACGACCTATTTGTTGCATGTATATGGAGACTGGTTAGGACAGTCGGGAAATTCACAGGACCCCTCACTTGAACAGAAATTGAGATTTTTATTGCATATTAAATAGAATCTTCGGGTAACGGTTGGATTATGGAACAAACATATGTTTTAAGAACGATTGATCGATAGGACCAAATACATTGCTTAGCATGTTTAAATTGGACCAAGATTGTTTGCCCTCCACTTAATATTTCCTCCTATTTGAGCAGTCACGGTTAAGTCAGGTCAACATTTTATATTGATTTTTTTATAGAGATAATAAGATAAAAAGTAATAGGAATATAAAAACATGACTTAACCGTGACTGCTTAAATAGGAAGGGATGGGAAGGGGATTGTAAGTGGAGGGCAGACAATCTTGGTCCGTTAAAATTTGCACGCACGTTAGAATGTGATTAACAAGAATCTAGGACTGTTTTCAAGGAAATGAGCACGTTATCGATAGTGTAACGATGTTATTGCCGCTAAATTAAAACTTGCGGACATGTTATCGATAGTGTCTTGACAGACAGGCTGACACAACTAATTGGTTTAATCAAAGAATGACAGATGAGGCAGAAGAATAAGAAGGAAGAAGAAGCAACAATAAAATTCATAATTAAATTGGAATCAAATTAGTACAACCTTAATCACACATTAGAACCATTACATTGTCAAAGGAATGCCCAAATCAAACAACATCAGTCACATATGAAATTATGTTGAAGTCGGCAATTAGCAATTAGAGAGTTTAAAAACAAAATGGTTATCAAACGGCCGCTCTAAAATTTATCTGACAGTGGAAGCAACAGCACAAGCCCATGACTTCAGGTGCTCTTTCATTGCCATATTATCACTGATTGAAGGCATCCCATAACTTGCATTCTGATGTTCTCCAAACCTCTGATTGTTAAACCCACAATTCCCCTCGGTCGTCAGATTAAATGACCAAGAATTCCCATAACCCACTTCCTCCGCACGATCATCAAGACCCAATGTATCTAGCTCTCCAAGAATCTTCCTCTTTCTCTGCAGACCCCTTTTCCTCCTCCTCCTCCTCCTCTTTGCCTTCTCCGTTGACCTTTGACTTGTGGAATCATAATATTCCACCACCAATTCCATGGAATCTGGCTCCACAATTTCTGGCTCGTCGCATTTGGGGCACATTGGAGTTGAAATTTCAGCCCTTGGCGGCGGCTCCGTTCGCCGATTTTGAGCAACGGGCGACATGGGTTTGGGGGAGAAGACGTTGCCGAAGAACCAGAGCGAGTCAAAGCTCTCCGCGACTCGCGAATCGTCCATGAGGAACGACGCCGGCCCGACTCGAAGGAGCAGAGAGACTGCAGAGCTTTGTAGTTGGGCGACACTTGGACTGACCTCAAATATTCTCATTCTACGTTCTGGATTGACCAAACTGACCTTACCCACCTGAGAGATTCTGTCAGGAATCCGTGAGGGTATTTAGGTCATTTGAGTAGCAAACAGTGGGCGGCAGGTTTACGTTGTTCGAGTTGCGATGGGCTGAAAAATTAGCCAACGGTCGAAAATACCGTGGGAAACGATATGATTGCATTAATAATTGTTTTTTTTTTTTGAAACGGCCGAGTCTGATTCCGATTTCTCCCTCCTCTATCACAGCCGCTGATCTCTCTTGCATTAATATAGTCCTTCCTCCCGTCTCTCCTTCCCCTCTGTGCCACCGCGTCGCCCCTCTCCTCCTTTTGCCCCGCACATCACCTTTGTCTCATTGGTGCTACCTAGCAGTCCCTCCCACCCAGTGGCGGATCCAGAAAATAATATTAGGGGGTCAGTAAGAATAGCGCGCGCAGCGCGCAATTTTTTTTTAATAAAAATAGCATGCATATTGTCATTTCATTGAGTCTTGGTAGGCCTGAAGTCATTTGGAAAGACATATTGCACACCTGTTAATGCCTCATTTGTGTGGGTAACTAACATGTTCCAAGGCTGCTCCCATATAAACGCTTAACAAAGAAACACACTTATCTTGAATACACTAACAATGTTTGATATCATTGCATCCCATTAATATGTTTGTCCAAGAATGATGATGCTTTGTTATTCTCTGAGATCACCATTTCATTTACTTTGCATTTTTGGATAGTTTTATACTTTGTTCTTCTTCTTTTTTCTGCCAACAATTGTAATCACAACCAACAAACAAGCCAGAGATAAATAATATTAGGACTCGACTATAAAGGGGCAACACCTCTCTAATGCATTTTATCAAGTAGTTGAATGACATATATGAAGGGCAACTCCAACCTTTAAAGGGGCAGCACCCAAGTCATCCATGGACATTCACCGAAGTTCGGAAGGTCAGCACCTAAGATGTCCATGGACGTTCACTGAAGTTCGGGGGGTCAGCTGACCCCCCTTGCCCCTTAGTGCATCCGCCACTGCTCCCACCCCTCCTCTTCTTTCATCCTCTCTCCCACCTTTTTGCATACAACCCTCCAAAGTTTTTTGGAGTCTTCTTTCCAGATCCGGTATGCCTTCGAATTTGGCCTTGATTCGTGGTTGTGGGTAAGATTTGTGGTTCTGGTTGGTCGGATCCACTTCAGTAAATTAAACCTGCACTTTAAACTCAAACCAGACTAACCAGTACGACTCGTATTAGGTAGGCTGCACAAAAAATTTAAGTGAATTAACTCTACTTTTTTCCTGTTTTGGAAATTAAATCAACTCGAGTTAACAAGATTTTTGTTATTTAAAAATCTGATACCCCTACATTAGTGATGTAAATTACCTAGTTGATTGGGGGGTGGTTTGGTATTGCTGAGCTTTGAAAAAAAATTGTTTATGCTGTGTTGTGAGAATAAGCAACTGTGAAATAAAGTAGCAGAATGTTTGGTAAACTTTTTTGTGAAAGTGCTTTTGAAAAGAAAAAAAAATAATATTATAGTATTTGATAAACTTTTATGTAAAACAAACGTGAAAAAAGTTGATTTTTCAAAACTGGGTTTTGCAGCTTTGTGTTTTTGACTTTTTTTTTTCACAAAAAACTGTGCAAAAGCTGAAGTTAATGTTTACCAAACATAAAAAAGCTCCAAACTTTTTTTTATACCCATTTTTTTCATAATCACCTCAGTACTAAATCAGAGTTGGATTTCAGGGTCAAGTTGTTAAACTGCAAAATGCAAAACTAACTCCGATAACAAAGCCCACGTGAATTAACACATAAATAAATATGATTAGTTTTTTAATTTTGGACTGTGATTGACCGTAATTATCATATTAAACTAAATGATAACGATATTAACAAGGTTCTTAAGATACGATATTAGACATGCATGATTAGAAGTAGATACGCTTCGTGAGGACATAAGTTAGGAATTTCAAAGCTTTTTAACTTTTCTCTCCACTACCCAAGATGTTTGAATTCTTATTCCTCTAGTTGGCTCGATTATGCATCATTTGACAGATCAAAGGGAAAATGCCCGGTCAAATCATGCTTCAAATTAAAGGTTATTTTCATCACAAAAGGAATGGTGGTGGGAACTATTAAACACAATTTAAAACATTATGACATTTTGCAAGATGTTTTTGCAGCTCAATTTGTTAAGAGCATTCATCAAAATATTCTTGAGATTTTAAATTCAAATCTTTTTTCTCAGCATTGTTTATATATAAAGAAAAATAGCAATGAATGCTCGAGAACAAGTCAAAAGAAATTCTTAAGTTGCATTGCTAAGGTTTTCCAAATTAGAATGTAGAGGAGGTCAAGCACAAGTATTCATAAGCTGATCAAAAAAAAGTTTCTACCTTTTATTTGCATTTACAAGATTGTAGAACAATGTTAATTGACATCTTCTGTATAAAAACTGTAACAAAAATTGAAGCCAAACAAAAGGAAAAAAAAAATACAAAAATCTTAAAACCAGGATGTTCGTTATCTAACTGCAGAAGCAACAGTATGAGCCCACCATTTGAGATTGTCTTTCATGTCAATTTCATTCTCCAAAGCAGGAAACCTCCAATTCATCAATGGCTTCTCTCTCTTCCTCTTCTCCCTAACCTCCCAAGCTTCAGAGAGGTACGGCCTTGAAATTGCAGACCCATCAAAACCCTCATATCTGCTATAATCCTTCTTTCCCAATCTTTGCAGCCCAGGAATGATTGAAACCAAGTTTGAATCTTTATCTTCCTCTGAGAAAACAAAACCGAGATCCATAAACCCTTTTAGCTCTTCAAACTGAAGGTCCGTCAGGCTCTTGCTCTCACTCTTCTTCTTTCTTCTCCTCCTTTCAACTTTCTTGGGTGTTTCTTCTTCTGCACATATCTGTTTCGGGATTTCGATTTCCCCAGCTTCTTTTCCGGAAAGACTCGTGGAGAGCTTCGGTCTGTGGAGGACAGAGTCCGGCGAGAGAGTGCTCAAGTTGGAGGTCGTTTTGGAGCTCAACTCGTCGCTCATGGACCTGGTGTGCCCGGTTGGAATGCGTAAAACCTCAGGCTTTGATGGTTTCTCTGGGTTTTCTTCGATTTCATGATCTGGGTTTTCTTGAATCCTTGATGGGATTGGTGATATCGGTTGTTTGTTGATGATTTGGAGCTCAAACCAGAAAAAATCATATAGCTCCATTACTTCGTCTGCTTCCATCAATGGCGAGGCGGCTGAAAAAATTTAAGAACAAATTTTGTTTTTGTTTGTGTTTGCGCAAGTGTGCGTATAAGGCCAGAAGGCCTTATAAATACATAGACTTCCCTTGTAAGTTACATAATTGCCCTCGTGGTTGCCTGATACTACTGAAATAATTCAACATGTCATCACACGTTTTCCATCTGGAGTCTTTTCTTTAATATTTAGATTTGATTGATTTTACTTTTAGTTGCCGAGGGCAGCGTGTACATTCATAAGCCATATGAACGTGTAGGGAATTAATGCGTGTCGTGAAAAGGTTTTTTTGAATACGTCGGGAATACAACTCGCCGTAGTGATTGATAACACTTGACGTACTAAATTATGTTTTTATCTCATTAAAACATTTTTTGTGTGGTTGAGCTTCTGTAAACATTGTCATTGTGTAGAAGTTAGTAGATAAAACCCTAGATTGTGACAAAGTTGTTGCTTATGTGATATATTATTATTTGTGCGCCCTATAAACAGTGGCGGAGCCAAGATTCTGAATGAGGAGGGGCCTTTCACAAATATATAACATGTTGACATATGCAATTTGTGTAATCCTCACAAAACTGAAAAAATTCTCTTAGATTCAATACTAAGAAGAAAAAAATGTAAAAACCCAGACAACCAAGTAAGAGGTAGGTTGTGGAAGGCTAAAGAAAATACAAAGAAGTAGAAAAGAAGGAAAAGGGGGAGAGGTCTGCAAATAAAGAAGGTGGGTTGCTTTAGAAAATTATAGGGTGTATATTACTGTTAGGTGAGAGAATCGAACCAGAAGTGAGGTTGCTTTTTCCATTTAAAATTGCGAAGTGGAGTTGCTTTTTCCATTTAAAATTGCACATCTCTTTTAAAAACTTCATTGCCAAACTTATCGTTTCATTAAACAGCCGAAAAGATTTAAAATCTAACAACTTAACAACGTCGTTTGCTTCATCTTCTTCTATAAGGTTCACACCTCGACTGAAGTCAGGATGGGCCTGGGACTACCCTAGTCCCTTGGTGGCTCCGCCCCTGCCTATAAACCACAATACCTTGTCAACATAGTTTATAGTTTTACAGTTTTACCTGTTCTATCTACTCGATTTAAATAATTTTTCAAGTTAGACTCACGTAAATTTTTATTCGTTACTTAATTATAATCAGATTATTATAATTGTGTAACTTGTTTGTTACATACACATTATTCCGTTATAAAATTTAAAAGATAAGCCGTAAAAACGGTTGAGAAACTTGAGATACATATCTGTGGAGGGGATGTCTATCATGTTAGATGACATAATTGTGCACCTAACAATGGCAAATCAATGATATGACTATAGCAATGATGCTTGCGTCTGAATTACACAAATCTAACAGCTTTCATGCGCATATATGTATCATAAAAGCTGCATGGTCCAACATTTGACATGCACTCGCGACCTAACAATTGGGTAAGATTTGTGTGCACCGATCGAGTTACCTATCTCCTCTTCAAGTAGATAGAATCAAATTATTGAATTGGACCATCAGTGCATCGAAAAAGTGTTACACAGATTATATATGGGGACTGTTTGTTGGAGCTTTAAGGAAAGTATGGTTCTGGTGGGCCAAATAAAAAGGACGCACATGGTCATGAGTTAAGTTTGAGCACTCTTGACACCATCTTTTTTGGGGATCGCCGCTACTTGTGATCATGCTGATCATGTCTCTGAAGCCTCATCTTCTCGTTACGATAACATGATATATATATATATATATATATATATAAGAGCAACTCCAGTGTAGGAGCCCTCCCCCCAGGCAATACACTATTCAATCCACATAATGAACAGTAATTGCCTTAATGAACAGTGTATCCCCCTGGCAATAGCCTTTTTGCATCTCCACCCCTACACTTGAATAGCCCTGGCAATTGGCAATAAAATATTAGTATTTTTTTATTTATAAAATAATACATAATAATTTTATTTGTAATTTTAGATAATATTTTTAATCGTTCTCATTGCGCAACGTGTCATTATCCGAAAAGCCAATAGGAATAAAATATTTGAATTTTTTTATTTATAAAAAAAATTCAAAATAATTTTATTTGTAATTTTGGATTTCCGATAAGATTTGTAACCAATCACGTCGTGCCACTTGTCACAATCCGATTACAATCTTTGAGGATAGATTTCCACCAGATTTTTAACGAATGACGGCATGCCACGTGTCATTATCTGAAAGGACAATTATTGGTGAGGGATTTCCGATAAGATTTGTAACCAATCACGTCGTGTCACGTGTCACAATCCGATTACAATCTTTGATGATAGATTTCCACCAGATTTTTAACGAATGACGGCATGCCACGTGTCATTATCTACAACCTAATCCTTTCCCAAATCCTCCATATAATGAAACCCTCCATCCTCAGAAATCTCACACCAATTTTCTCAAGCTCTCTATCATTATTCATAGTTTCTGCTTCCTTCTTCACCAAAATCTTAGTTTATGCTTCCTTCTTCACCAAAATCCCTATCATTATTCATAGTTTCTGCTTCCTTCTTCACCAATGTCTTCTTCTTCTTCAAAGATGATGTGGGAAATTGATCAAGAAGAGGAAGAATTGTTTAACCAATCAGAAGGAATGTTCAATGTCGGGGATTGGGCCCAAAATGAGATGGAAGAGGATGATGAGCGTAGACGGAGAGATGACGACTCAAGAATGGCACGAGTCTCACATTCCCGTCGAGTCGTACAACCTATGGCTCAGATCTGCAGGCCCAACCGTGCTGTACACATTGATAGAAACAGGCAACGACGAGGTCAGGAGCTCTTGGACGATTATTTTGTCCGTAACAGTGCATTCCCTGATACGTACTTCCGACGTCGTTTTAGAATGGAACGACATTTGTTCAACAGAATCATGGGCGATGTTTGCAACCATGATTTTTACTTTGTGCAAAAGCCGGATGCATTTGGTGTTATGGGCCTCCTGCCTGAGCAAAAAATTACTGCTGCTTTGCGGATGCTTGCATATGGAGCAGCTGCAGACCAAGTGGACGAGATAACGAGGATGGGAAAATCAACCATTCTTGAGTCCCTGATGAGGTTTTGCTCGGCAATCGAATCTATCTACACCAATGAGTACCTCCGGAGGCTTACTTATATGGACTTGGAAAGGCTTTTGAAGAATGGCGAGATGCGAGGTTTTCCAGGGATGATTGGAAGCATTGATTGTATGCACTGGACTTGGAAAAACTGTCCAAGTGCATGGCAAGGCGCTTATGGGGACAGAAAAGGATCAAAAAGTATCATTTTGGAGGCGGTGGCATCTTTTGATACTTGGATTTGGCACGCCTTTTTCGGGGTTCCGGGAGCTCAAAATGATCTTAATGTCCTTGCCCAATCCCCAGTGTTCGATGAAGTCCTACAAGGAAAGGCACCAAAAGTCACATACTGGGTCAACGAACGTAAGTACAACGGCCCATACTACCTAGCAGACGGCATTTACCCAAGGTGGGAATGCTTTGTCAAAACAGTGCCACGTCCACAAAGTGCAAAGGAAAAATACTTTGCAAGCTGTCAAGAAGGATGCAGGAAGGATGTGGAGCGTTGTTTTGGTATACTCCAAGCTCGCTGGGCTATTGTTAGGGGTGCTGCTAGAATGTTTGATGTGGAGTCGCTTCGATCTATCATGATGACGTGCATCATTCTTCACAATATGATTGTGGAAGATGAGTACGATTATGATGTTGTTGATGAATATGAGCCAGACACGATGAACAATTCTAGAACACGAATATATTGTGCTCATGACGTCACCGAAGAACCCGTGCAACACGACCCAATACAAAGGGATGGACGTTACAATGATAGAGTCATTCAACGATATACTGCAATGCAAAGGCCATATATGCACAATGCTCGCCAAATTGACTTGATAGAACACCAGTGGAAATTGAGTGGTGCTGAAGATACTTAAGTTCATTAGTGTTTGTTTTTATTTAGGGTGTTTATTTTATTTCATGTTGTGTGTTTATTTAGTTCATTTAGTGTGTTTTTTATTCGGTATGTGATGTAATTTTATTTGGTATGTTGATGTTATTTTATTTGGTATGTTGATGTTATTTTATTTGGTGTGTTTAAATGTGTTTTGAATAAAGTACTAAATTCAATAAATTGGAAATAACAAAAAGTACTAAATTCAATAAATTAGAAATAACATAAAGTACTAAATTCGATAAATTAGAAACAACATAAAGTACTAAATTCGATAAATTAGAAACAACATAAAGTACTAAATTCAATGAATAAGAAATTACAACCTAAATTCAATAATCATCACTTAACCAATTTGTGGTGCTAGGATGATCTTCTCTTGTCGTGCTAGGATGAAATTCTCTTGTCGTACTAGGACCATCTCCTCTTGCTCTCGCTTCTCTTGCACGCCTCCTTCGCACCACGTCTTCTTTCTCCGACTTCCAAAAATATTTAGAGTTTGGAGACTTCCCTTCTAAAGGCTCTTTCATAATGTTACGATCTTGTTCAGCCATTCTTTCTTCTCTTCTACGTTCCCTTTCTTGCCGAAGTAGTTCTCTTTCTCTCTCATCAGCTTCAATTTTTTTCTCAAAAGCTGCAGCTTTTGCATCCTCTCTAGCCTTATTGGCCTCATATTTAGCTATTTCTCGGGCCAAAGCCAATTCACCTTGGCGGGCAAGGTCTTCCATAAACTTTGCATAATCATTCTTTGAAGTATTACCTTTTCTCTTTGAAGCCTTCTTACCTTGAGGCCTAATTGGAAAACGGGTCGACCCCGACGCTTGTTCAACGGGGGGCGTTTCAGGCACTTCTTCTGCATCATCTTCATCAAGATCATGCGAGGCATGATCGGGTGTAGAGTGTAGAGGGGTGCTGTTCATGAAAACTTCTGGACCGATAGGCACAACTCTGAATTTAGGACAATCTTTGACAACATTCCAACATTCAAACCGGGTGAATGTTTTGTTTTTGCTTTGGATTTTGGCACCATACCAAGCTTGTGCTTGAAGTTCCTATACAATGCAAAAGAATAAATAATTATAACGAAAATAGGTAACAAATAAGTAATGCAAACAAATAATTATAATGAAAATAGGTAACAAATAAATAATACAAACAAATAATTATACTGAAAGTGGGTAACAAATAAATCATACAAACAAATAATTATAATGAAAATAGGTAACAAATAAAAATTATTTTGTTACCCGATCCGTTAAACTTTCCCCACTTCGAAGATTACTAGCAGCTTGTGCCAAGGCGTCTCGCCATGTACTAAACGATTTGCTGAGTAGTCTCCAACGACTGGACAAAGATTCTTTGGTTCTTTTCCCACCAATTTTCTCAACATAATTGGCATGAATAAGACTCCAAATTTCTCTCAACTGCATCTCATTACCCGAAATTGGATCATGAGTAACTTGAACCCAACTAGTACATAACGTAACATCTTCAATAAGTGTCCAATTCGTACCTGCATCATTAGTCATCTTCTTGGAAAAAATATAAAACTTTGAGAAAATGTGAATTTAGATTTATAGCAAAATAAATATAAAAAAGTAAGAAATTGAAATCAAACTTGACAATATATGAAATTGGATTTATAGAAAAATAAATATATAAAACTATGAAATTGAATTCAAACTTGACAAAATATGAAATTAGATTAATAGAAAAGTAAATATATAAAACTATGAAATTAAATTCAAACTTGATAATATATGAAATGGATTCAAACTTGACAAAATATGAAATTGGATTAATAGAAAAGTAAATATATAAAACTATGAAATTGAATTTGACACACCCCGACCCAGGAGCCGAAGCGTGCTGGCCGTCACGTGTGTGACATCCCACATCACCCAGGGGAGTGATCCTTAAATGTATATTCCCATCCCTACCTAGCACGAGGCCTTTTGGGAGTTCACTGGCTTCGGGTTCCGTAGGAACTCCGAAGTTAAGCGAGAAGGGGGCTAGAGCAATCCCAGGATGGGTGACCTCCTGGGAAGTTGCTCGTGAGTTCCCAGAAACAAAACCGTGAGGGCGTGGTCGGGGCCCAAAGCGGACAATATCGTGCTACGGTGGTGGAGCGGGCCCGGGAAGTGGTCCGCCCCGGGCCGGGATGTGACAATTGGTATCAGAGCCAAACCCTGGCCGTGGTGTGCCGACGAGGACGTCGGGCCCCTAAGGGGGGTGGATTGTGACATCCCACATCACCCAGGGGAGTGATCCTTAAATGTATATTCCCATCCCTACCTAGCACGAGGCTTTTTGGGAGCTCACTGGCTTCGGGTTCCGTAGGAACTCCGAAGTTAAGCGAGAAGGGGGCTAGAGCAATCCCAGGATGGGTGACCTCCTGGGAAGTTGCTCGTGAGTTCCCAGAAACAAAACCGTGAGGGCGTGGTCGGGGCCCAAAGCGGACAATATCGTGCTACGGTGGTGGAGCGGGCCCGGGAAGTGGTCCGCCCCGGGCCGGGATGTGACAAGTTTGGTATCAGAGCCAAACCCTGGTCGTGGTGTGCCGACGAGGACGTCGGGCCCCTAAGGGGGGTGGATTGTGACATCCCACATCGCCCAGGGGAGCGATCCATAAATGTATATTCTCATCCCTACCTAGCACGAGGCCTTTTGGGAGCTCACTGACTTCAGGTTCCGTAGGAACTCCGAAGTTAAGCGAGAAGGGGGCTAGAGCACTCCCATGATGGGTGACCCACTGGGAAGTTGCTCGTGAGTTCCCAAAAATAAAACCGTGAGGGCGTGGTCGGGGCCCAAAGCGGACAATATCGTGCTACGGTAGTGGAGCGGGCCCGGGAAGTGGTCCCGCTCGGGCCGGGATGTGACAGAATTCAAACTTGACAAAATATGAAATTAGATTTATAGCAAAATAAATATAAAAAAGTATGAAATTGAAATCAAACTTGACAATATATGAAATTGGATTTATAGAAAAATAAATATATAAAACTAGGAAATGAAATCAAACTTGACAATATATGAAATTGGATTAATAGAAAAGTAAATATATAAAACTATGAAATTGAATTCAAACTTGACAAAATATGAAATTGGATTGAAACTTTGAGAGAAGATATGAAATTGTGGTGTAAGGTAGAAGATAATGAGAAGGTATTTATAGAAAAGTAAAATCTTTTTTTTTTTAATTTTTCAAATTTTTTTTCGGATTTTTAAATATTTTTTACATTTTTTTTAATTTTTTGAATTCCAACGGTAACTTTTTAAAATTTTAAACTATTTTTTAGTTTTTATTATTTTTTTTAAAGTGTAATAACTTGGACCGTTGATCTTAGATCTAATGGATGATATTAAAAGAAGTTTTTTTTTTTTTACCGTTGGAAATCCAACGGTCCATAATACAGATCCGTTGAAATCGAAGGGCTGTGGGGATGCCACGTGGCCCCCAACGGTAACTTTTTTTTCTGGCACGCAAGCCCGATTTCTGAAAATTTGCTTCCTCACGCGCCCCCACGCGCTGGGCTGAAAAAAAATAAAAAAGGCTGGCTGACGTCAGCCCAGCTCATACCCACTCAGGCGCTAGGGTGGGCTGAAATTCACGGGCTGCTTGCTCGGGCCCGCTCGAGGTCCATCCCCTCCACCCCGCTGGAGCTCCTCACTCGGGCTACAGGGGCTGAAATGTCCACTGTCCATCGGGCTATTGCCCACATTGGACTTGCTCTAATGATGCTATTTATACACTTATTTTTATTTTATATATATATATATTTTTTATTAATTTCTATTTTTTAATTTGATAGCCAAAAATTAAAAGAAGTGTGCGAAGAGCAAAAATCTGCACACTCCTCTATATATATTATACTCATTCATGAAAAGCAGAACTTAATTATTGAATTAATGTGATGAATAGTGTAGTCGAACTATTGTGATACATTTGTGATAAGTAATACATTATTAATTTGATTTTCGAGCAAACAAAATTACCAAATTAAGTATCACAAATAATTTATTCATAAAGGTATGGTCCAAAAAAGAAAAGATCCGATCACATTGCTTTAGTTTTCATATAAGCAACTACTGTTGCAAGGAGTGAAAAGTTATATGAGCTCTCTGTATTGGGTACGTATTAGGAAAGGGGTGTGCTATTCACACACTCATTTTTAATTCTCACACACCCTTATTACTTTCTGTCTGTTAGATCTTCTTCAATCCATTCGATCCGACGCCCGAAATCCAAAAAAGAGTGAGAAAAGTAAAAAGGGGTGTGTGGATATCACACCCCTTAGGAAAATGTTAGAAGTAGACTAGAAAACTACTAAGAGTTTGTTTGGATGTGCTTTTAAAATGACTAAAAATGCTTTTGGTGAAAATATTTTTTGGAACCAATCATTAGTGAAAATACAAGTAAATTATGAAGAAAAAAAACATTTAAAGTGCTTCCTAGAACTTGTGCTTCTTGCAGAAAACACTTTAAGTGTTTTTGGAACCAAAAAATATTTTCTCTAAAAGCGCTTTCAGTCATTTTAAAAGCACATTCAAACGAGTCCTAAGTCAATTAAGAGATATCATAGATGGCGAATTTGATACCAAATTAGGTTGGCCGTTATGTGGCTTAGCAGAACTCCCCATTCCCTAGTGTAAAAATATTGATATACTCAAAAAATAGAAGAAGGAGATATCATGGCAATTGACCCTTTACTACAATGGAGGAAATGAGTTGACCTCTTGCATGATGGCTCTAATCTAATAAAATTTATCGTTTGACAAAAAAAAAAAAAATTCGTGTGAAGGTTGAGAACTTTGTGTGAGAAGATATTTGTTGTCTCTCCCGTCAAAAAGTTGATAAATTTTATAAATTTTAAAAATAGTTGGGTTATTATTTTTATTGTTAATTAATTTCAAGATAAAATTTCGAGTCACCTATAATATTCAATATCGGTTAGTTATGTGTTTGACTTTAAATCTCGTCGCGCATTAACAAACGGATTAGTTTTAAAGTACAATCGGTTAGTTATGTGTTTGACTTTAAATCTCGTCGCGCATTAACAAACGGATTAGTTTTAAAGTACAATCTCAACGAGAGTACATAATATAAGTTACAACAATTAGTTTTAGTACGGATGAACCAGATTTTAAAGAATATTATGAATAAACCCAGCTGACAGGATCAGTAAGTCAAAACTCATATGCATGCGTCACGTTTTGACTAAATAATCAAAGTTTACGAGAAAATTTTAGTTATGAGAAGAATATGGATAGTATACTACGTATTTTTATATAAGTGATGAAATTTTTTATTTTTTATATTATTAACTTTTAACACACATATTACACTATTTATATAGCGACACGTGGTGTACCACTCCGTGTGACAGTTACATTGAAAAATCTCTCCAAGTTTACACTCATGCATATTCCTCTCAACAAATGGTTGGTTCCGACTGGAAGTTAAATAAAAGAGCCACTGAATCACAATTATGATCTACGCATGCATCATGTAGGCCCTTCTTATATATAGAAGTTAGGTGATCAACCTAAACCCATGTGGTGCAACCAAAAGCTTTTATTGCTTTGTTTTTTGTTCAGGCTAGTTGATATCAAAACACATGTGGTGCAATAAGAAAATGAGCTATGCCCTATATTCTCTGCATGTTATACCAAAGAACCAAAAAAAAGTCATCATATACTAATCTCTTCAATATTTTTGAGCTACATTATATATACATATCCACCAGTGATGCGTGCATATATACATAACGTAGTGGCCTAGTGGGAGAACCATATCCTTACCTGCAGTTGGGACGTCTTGTAGGAGTTGCAGACGATTCATGATCACATGCGTATATGGCGGAGGCAGATTGTCTGCCCTCTTCATGGGTTGGACATGAGTTAACGTGCACAGCTGAATTGCGGGGCAAATCTCCTTTGGCAGTGAGCACAGACTACGTTTAATATAATCATATAAACATATATAACTGTATAGTATACATGCAGGTAGTAGGTCACTGACAAACTGCCAGAAGAGTAATTGCCCAGTAATGCATCCATGCATATCCACCTTTGATTACTGACCAGCTCACTCTCTCTCTCACTCACTATTTTTTTTTTTTGCTATTTATTTTGCCTCTTCCGTCTCCTGTGGATTATCTCACCCTAAATATTTAGGGGGAAGAGGTGCATGCTATATGTATATGAGTACTAATCAAGGGCCAATAGTTGTGACTCGTGAATTGATTTGGGGAGGAGTACAGAACGGTTTCAATATGTTTATATACAGTCATATGGAAAAGAAAAGTCTGGAACGGGCCATGCATAATAGCATATCCTGAGCACATCCAATTTACCAGCTAGTTAGATTAGTTTGTTGAGTAGTGCAGTGAAGAGAATATGTGGTCCTGTAGCTTTTATTCCATGGCCACCACAACCTTGTATAGTTTGCCTTATTTCCCAGTACTAGCTAATATGCACACACGTTTGAATAATAAGAAAACAAAAGATTAGCTACTACATTTATCTTGAAGAAAATAAATATTTTATGGATTTATTATTTATCTACTAGAATGATATGTGTGTGTGTGTGTGGCTGTATATATTTATGTAGTCGACTAGTTTCAGTAATTTAATTAGACTCCTAACTCTTTCCGCTTTGCATTTTTTGGTTTGAACAGAGCCACACGTGAGGATGTGGAGAATTGTTTGTCAATGGAAAGCTTAATCGATAGAAACAGAGTATTCATATACACTATGATGTTATGCCTGATTACTTGTGTTGTGTCACATATGAATCACACATAGGCAAGGACTAATCTCTCGAGCTGGGTCGGACCCCATTGGGGGGGGGGGGGGGAGTTCTCCCAATGTTGGCTTCTCCATTCACAAGGCTCGAACTCGAGACATTGTTTAAAGGGAACAAGCTCCTTACCACTTGAACCACCAAGCATTGGTACTCAAAAAGGACTTCGATGGAGTAACATCCAACGGAATGTGCAAATCACCAGGCATGCCTATTTTCCAAGTACGTATTGCTTCCATAATGAAGGCTGTAAATACGTACGTATATTCGTATGTACAGACTTTTGCATGTAACATGCATATGGACTAAAGGAGAGATTGATAACCGGACCTCACAGCACAAATATGGCTAAAATATTGAGATGGACAGGAGAGGAAATTGGTTTGGACCACGATCACATGATGGAGAAAGGGAACCTATTGCTAGCTCCAGGAGGAATATATCGACCCGTCAGCAGCATATGCGACTGTTTTCCTCAGCATATCCAATTACCCTTTTCATTTCTAGTGATTTCTGAATGTTGTTGCTTTCTTTCTGTTATTGACATATTGTTTGAGAATATAGAGAAAAGTCAATTATTACCACAGGTGTAAAGTTTAGAGGCGTACGTAATATGCTAAGTTAATAAGCTCCTATATGTCATAAACCTACACATAACTTTATTGTTAACATATATGGTAAACCTAAACCTATCTTACGTAAGTTGTATAATTTAGGCAGAAGCCAGAGGACTGGACAATATTAGTTAATCAAGACAGATGACTACAAACATAATGGGAATAGAAATTTGAACTAAATATTTTGATGTTGACATGTGTGGGAAGAGAATACACAACAGCTTTGTTAAGGGAAGGGGAAGGGGACCATGATAGCACATAGCAAGAAGAGAAGCTCAACAGAGAATGATGCCTGGCATATACTGATCGTTCTCCACGGAATATCCATGTCAAATGTGCGAATCACACACCCTAATAAAAACCATGGCAAGCAGTTCAACTTCCTGCAGCAACGCGCATTAACAAGTATACATGCATATGCATGATGCATGGTGCACAGTTAATTAAGGACTGTGCTGAGGGTAGGGATGAATAACAGTGCAATTCTCCTTTGGCAGAAGTCATTCTGGTGCATATACTCTTGAGTACTATCGCTGGATACATATATATGCTTTCTGCCAAAGGAGAATTGCCCTGCAATTCAAAAACTCTACCAAGGAATATCCATATATATATATGTGTGTGTGTCCAGTCCAGCGACTTAGTATGCATGCACTTCCATCTATCGGTTTCATATACAGTAAGCACATCTTTGTATTTTTGTCATCTTTTTTTGTTGCTAGCTGTTGCTGTTAATTAATGATCTTCTAGTTAACTTGATGGGGGTGGACATCAGATTGTTTAAAAGACAAACAGGATACGCCTCACATTAATCAACTTCAACTTGAGAAACTCGTCTGCATTATCATGTCACAACAATGCTGATGAAAGCCTGATACAGATTGATAACTGCAAATTTGCAGTTTGATTTGTACGTACTAAATTTTGCGCAGCGCTCAGGAACCCTACTAGACTTGATTCTTGGAAAGCTAGTGATTTCAGATGATCTTGATACAACCGTTTGAAAAGTACTGAGATGATTCAAAGCAACAAACACAACGAATGACAGAGAGTACCACTATATGAGCATTGACATAATTAAGTCTTTGATTATTGGTGCATAAATGTATTTGCTGTGTTAGTTTCAGTATAAGAAATGAATAAGCTTTAATGTACACCATTGGATCACATTCCATATGGTATCTAGATTAGATTGTAAATGAGTCATAGCTCATGACATGTGTAATCATCTTACATGATGATTAAAGAATGAATGGTTGTGATGATGTGTAATGATGAGAGAGGATGAATGTGGTCCCTCTCTAACGGAAATATATTCCCTTCACCATTTCAGTGAAGGTGTGAGAGGCAATACAGAATTTCATGAGTTTCACCATAGCTCTGTTCTTCTTCCTCTTCTCTCAAAACCTCCCTCATTGAATCATACACCAGAATCATACATTAACAAGTTTGTATGAGTCAAGTAGTGCTTGCAAGCCAATAAAAATAAATAAATAAATAATTAATTGTTTTGTACAATATATTCATAGATGAAATTTCACTCAAGAAATTGTGAATAGTTGAAAACACAAAGCCTGGAGGGGGTGGGCTGAATAGGCTTAATCCAATTTTCGCACACTTTAATTATTAATCGCGTTGATCAGGTATGCATCGAAAATAGAAACCAAGTTGTGATCAATAAGTGCAATGAGCGAAAGCAAATAACAATTATACAACAGTATTGAAAGCAGATATCAATTCTGTTGCACGAATAAATGAAGTGCAGAAAACTAAATAACAGTACACTATGATTTAGCAAGGTAAAAACTTCAACGCATGGAGAAACATCCTTATGTACACAATCCAGTGAAACAAATCCATTACGAGAAATATAACTTTGCAAGACTCACCTATTGGGATTAGGCAATCACCATGACACCTTAGCTAGCTAGCACGCAAGGACACCCTCCAACACTCTCGGGACTTACACAGCCGCTACGTAGTCTTAATGACAATCTCGATTCACGACTCTTCTCCACTGGATCTTCCACTCACAATCTCAAGATATGGAATTATGTTTAAACCTTAGCTAGAAAGATCTCAACCAAGGAACAAATCTTAGGATCATTATATGATATATGCACATGAACTCACTCAAAAATTGTTTACATGCACAAATAATTTCTCTCTATTCTCTAAAACTTTTCACGGTAACAAGCCAGCATATATGTAATATTTCATGTGTAAACCCTAGCACCAGACCTTCAAGTCTGATTAGCTTAATTAGTTGGGCTTAATCTTCGATAGCTTGAGTAGAATCAATCCTAACATCTAAAGACTTAACTTAGACACAAAGGTTTAGTCTAGAAAAGTGCCAATTAAAATTGGTATATATATATCCACTAACAATAGTTTTGAACATTTCAGAGGATTGATTGATTTAATTCCTTCTCCACTTTCTAGTCTTTTCCCTATGTATAGTTTTGCCACAGTCGTATTGAAATTGGATCCAGTAATAAAATACAAACCTAATTAGAATTTCTTCTCCCACAAAACTTGCAATTACTTGTAATTTACTTACTCTTTAAAAAATCTTGTTCCTTGTATAAGGGCTTGTGATGTATTTAAAAGGGTTCACCTCAATCACTACGAGAAAAACACCCCTAGCTACTTTCTATATGTGTTTATGAAGACACAACACATGACTGGCCAAAATCTATAGAACAATAACGCCATAATTCGGTGATCTGATTGTTCCATTAGTGTTATTATTGATGTTTAGGGACAAAAATAAGGTATATTATATGTCCCCAAAATTTCCGTAAAATTTTAACTAATCATTATCACTACTCTCATTAATGAATAGAGCATCAAAATTCAATATAGGCATCATGATTTTTTTTCTTTCAGAAACATGACTAACTCGAGCCTTCAAAGTTGGAAATAAATTAATGATATAAAGTTTCCTAAAAGTTCTCAATGCAAGGAATTTTTTGTTCAGTTGATTAAAAGTATTTTCTTACCCAAAGTCCTGCGCTAGAGTTCTACCTCTTTCGACACCACGTGAATATGAAACCCAACAAAGGTTCGTTTGTGCGCGTGTGTTTCTTTTATCCTTAATCATAAAATGCTAAATTTACTCAAAATTTTCAACGGCACGTCACTAGCTATAGTCCCTTTTTTATTTGTGTGTACTTATCTTCCTTGCTAATAACTATCTTTCTTATTTTATGATCTTGTGAAATATATTTTATTTACTCTAAAAGTTTGTTACTCCGTGATGTATATGTGTGTATATAGCCAGCGTCCTGCCGAAAGACATGAAATAAGAAATGAATATTGTGTGAAACATCTACTGAAATCTAATAAAGTGACGATGCCATTTGAGTGTGTAGCTAAAATACTTATAGATATAGACTGACCGTGCCATTTTTGTAATCAATAAATTTGAATGACTCTATATAAATCAAAACATCTATATCCAAAAGCGAATTATTAACAACAGAATTTTTGTAGGTGAAACAAAGCGGCAGTAGAATTGCTGGGCAAATCTCCTTTGGCAGGAATACATGAAGCCAACACTTGCATCTCATAATTGTTGTCTGCCAATGGAAAACTGCCTTGTAATGCAACTGCAGCTAGCTGATCTGCATTCAGTATCGCAGAATGATGCCATGGAGACCAGTTATTTAATTATACTGTCCAAGATGAGCATATACAATAGGACAATGCTTTCTTCTCTTCGACTCTTGAGTGACTTGGAACGCCTTTCATCATTTTATATTATTAAGTACTAATTCCTCTTAATTTACGTTGAACAGAATATTATAAGTACCAATTCCTCTTAATTTGCGTTGAAAAGGATTCTGTTTCGCAAATTGTATGTATTACACGTTCTTGATCCAGATTTCTTTTTGTTACAAATGAGAGTTTGGATCCCTGGATCTCTAACCTATCGTACCCATCACCTTACCCAGAATTCAGAATACTAGGGTTTCTGACACTTGAAATATTCCCTCATGCCCTAAAATCATATGCTAGATATCGCATCAATTTAGTTAACAGTTTATTAGACAGGTCTTAATTTTGTATTCAATGCATATAATTATCATGTCCCTACCTCAACCTGAAAGGTCACATATATAAGGTAGTTTTCACACAGAATCAAATTTGAAGTAGTGTTCTGGTTTCAATACAACAATGCTTGATAGGGTTATCGAGAAAATGGGGAAAAGATGAAAAAGAGAAAGAGAACAGATTTTTTGTGGATGCTTGTGGAAGATCCATATTCCACAGGCATCTCCTCCAAAATCTATATCTTTTAGGTACGTGTAAAGTTGCAATCTCAGTTCTCATGGCTGTCGTCAACAGCCAGCAGACGGACCTGAAAGTTATATTTGTGTGCAGAAACTCGAGCAGGGCCGCACATATGATCAAATGTTGTTTGCTAGCTAGGGTTGTATACAGTTGTGCTATTAGCGTAATGGATATTGACCACTCGAGCACTGACATGAATGATGTATGTATTAAGGATTTTTTATGATGGTCAGAGTATATATAAGATATTTTGGGCTTTCTAACTGTTAGATTTTTGGTCAAAAATACAAAAATCAATAACTAGCGGTTAAATCAAATGGTCCTTTAGTACAATGGTGAAAAGATGTTGAACCTTTACATGACGGCGTTAGCTCGAACTCCGTTAGTGACTAATCTAGCTAACATCTAATTTAACAAAATTTATCGTTTGATAAAATAAAATAAATAAAAAAAACTAGCGGTTAAAAATATAGAGTATTCTATATTTTGGAGCACCTTAAAATTATGTATTATAATCACACATCCATGTGTAACATGCATATGAATTTCCATACAAGAAATCGTACATGTGCACGATTGATGGTCCAAACTCTCTTAGTGGAGAGAAGAAGCCAAAGAAGAGAAAACCCTAGAAGAACAAGTTGAAAGTTTACATCCATACGGACAAACTCAACGTAAGCTAACATTAAAAGACAAAGCAGAGGAAACCCTAGAAGAACTAGTTGAAAAGTTTACATCCGTACATCCGTACAGACAAACTCAACTTAATTAAGCTTAGAAAACTAAAGCTAAAGCTTAACACAGTTTAAAGGGTTCTGAATGTCAACAGTAGAAGGCATTGTAGAATGGTGCTGCTTGTTTGTTCAGTTGCTTTGAATTGAACTCTGAACGAGTTCAAATATTACACGTCTTAATTAAAAATGATCCGATAAATTCTCTTTTGTCAAATTTAAAATTTTATTACGACAAATTTGTATGAATATCATATCATTCCAAGAACATCGATGTACAAGCTACTAGAAATCTTGGCATAGGGCACCATTTAAAACTGTGCCAATTCCATCTTAGGCACCTTTTGAAAGTGCTCGTTGAACATTAGGCACCAAATAAGCATACTACCATCATCAAGGGTGCCCTATAACTAAGTTCCTAATGATCATTAGCACCAAAGAGACTGTGGGCGTAATTTCAGCTGGGGTACCACTAAAATCAGAACTTCTGAAATCCTCGTCTAAGTCCCACTTTTATGTAGCACCGAGCACATAACCGTGCCCATGAAACATGATATTTTTTTTATACCAAAAAAAAAAAAAAAACCATTTCTACAAAAATTTTAATCGTTAATCAATTAAGTAATGTACACACTATAGTATGTAATAATACCTCATCTATAAAGCTAAAATTAAAGAATACACAGAATACAAAAAAAAAAAAAAAAAAAAAGACACGGAAAAAAACAACATAAACATATTTCTTGAACTGCATCTTCCCAAATTCTTTCACCTCATCTCAGCCTTCTGTTCAATAAGAGAATCATAAACACCGAGCTAAGTCAGATCTCAAAATAATTTTTTTTAACAAGAAACAACTCAAAAAGTTATAATCTCATTCGTAAAAGTATCATTTTATGATAGTACTTCGCATACATAAAAAAAAGACCTTAAATATTAAAATAAAACCTACCAAATGGGAGTCCTATTCATTCTTTGTCTCGCGGAGCTTCCTGCCACCCCAAGAACTTGGGATCCTGAAACCAAAATATAAAAGAAAATTATGTACAAAATAAAATTAAAACAAAATAAACAATAACTCAGATCTGAAAATATATAAACTCAAATCGAAAAAAGAAACACAATAATTCAAGTCTGGTGCGGTTTTAAAAACACCATATTTGATGCACTTACAATCTCTTCTAATCAATTCCTCCATGCACTTTACCTACTTAAATTTCAGCGAAATAATTCGAAATTTTCCTATATAAAGAATCTTGCATGTGTCTATAAAAAGTTAGGCTTTGACAATTGATTTTGGAAATTGTTATTAGTACTCCAAAAATCTCATTTGACACTCAAAACTTTCTATAATTAGAAAGAAAAATATACTTGTGATGAGTGTAGAATGAGATTTTTGGAGTGCTAATAACAGTTCCCTTGATTTTATTGTGAAACCTCAGTGATCAAATTATCACAGCTTGAAGAGCCAATCTGCAATGATCCAGTAACCTGTGGCAAATTACCTGTAATCGTATGTACCAGCAGTCATTAGCACACGTAATGAATGTGTCTTGATTGGAAATCAAGAAGACATTAAGTTTACAGCATAAATATGAAATAGCTACATGAACCATGTAGAGCGAATTCAAACTCAAGTAAAGACGTCAATAATCACATGTATAAGCACATTAATTAGGAGTACGGTATGTTCATGCAAATAGAAAGTACTGCAGTAGAATTGCTGAGCAGATCTCCTTTGGCAGACAGCCTTTCTCATTAGATCATGTGGCCAGACCACCATGTGCACGTATTCAATTTCGTATGTAGAAGATATAGGCAGTTTGCCAAGAGGAGACTGCTCGGTAATTCACCAGCACTGCATCAAAACGCTATGGATTTTTTATGACCAATAAAACCATGGAATTTATGGTTACAAGGAAATTTTATGCTATGGATTTTTAATAGCCAAAAGCCATAGTATTTATACAAGCGCTTCAGGTATATATATGCTCAAAGAACAATACCTTTGAGCAACACCAACTTTATTCCCTTATCCACGATGCTACAAAAGTATGAACAAGTAGACTCCCACCACCACCTTGGAGTACTCATTTAAGGACTTAAAGGGAATCTTTGTGTCTCTAAAGGAATATTGCCTCCAATGAGATAGTCCTTGTAGTAGAATCCTTAAATTTAAAAATTATGATTTATGTGATAATTTGATTATGTGCATATTTTTAATTTGTGTATGTTAACCTTTTTTTTGAATTAATTAAAAGGAAAACTAATGAAAAGGGCTTGAAAACTTTGAGTTTTAATGATAAGGACAAAATAAAGGGTAAAGTGAATAGTGTCAGGATTGACTTTTTAGTGTAAAAATGTGGTTTTTCGTTAATTTGAACAATACCGGGAGCTTTTCGTTAAAGTTCCCTTAATTAAAAGCATTAAAAACAATAAAAGCTTCAATCAAGATTGTGAGCCGCGTTTTTCCACTCAAGGTTGTGTCCCTATATAGTCCCTATATGTGGATGCATACACTATGTATCTGGTGAGTCTCTATACTTTAGGGACTCACTTTCTGATTTGTTGGAGCATATATTAAAAGGTTTTTTTTATTAACACCCCACATATTTTTTAATACACCCCACATAAAAATTTATTATTAAATGACTTATATATCCTATTATGAAATGACTATTTAGGCCACATTCAAATTTAAAAAATAAAATTATTTTATAAATACACCCCCAAATTGTTTTCATATTTTTTTTCTTCAAGCTCTCAAAGTCACTCCTATCATCTATTGTAGAACAAAACTCTAACAACTACCAAACAAGATGAGTATAGATGGATATATATATATATATACACACACACACACATGAAATCCAAAATCCCTAATTGATAGAAATCGATGAAGTTTATTGACAACTAACCCCGCAAAACAGACAAAGATCTTTGTAGTTAATTGAATAGAGAAACCCTAAAATTCTTAATTGATAGAAACTCCAAAATGGAATAATTAATTTTTTTTAAAAGAATATGAGAAAATTTTCTTTTATGATTCGAGTTTCTTTATAGATGATAAACCATTTGAGAAACCCCTTAACTCGACATATCTCAAGTCCAACAATTCCAGATTAGAGGAAAAAGTGGAGTCCTTAAAGATGCACAAAAAAAGAAGTAAGATGATACTAATGGAGTTTGGTCAAACTTTTTCTTCATAAACCCTAAACTATTGATTTGAAGATGAAGCACTTTCCCTTTACACCTCATACAAATTTCTACCCATGATCATTCGACAATACTCATTTCCGAAAATGGTGGAGAAGATGAGCTTGTGAGACGAACACATGATTTGATTTGAATTTTAAGTGGAGAGTGTGGGGTATATGTAGAAAGTGTGGTGTGTGAGGATAGCATTGGAAAGTATGTGGGTATTAAGATAAATTTTAGTCTAAAAAGTAAATATAGGGCGTATTAAGTATATGAGGTATAGTCAACAAAATGTGGGGTGTAAATAAAATAACCCTATTAAAATTGACCAAAAACAATATATTTATAAACAGGGGCAAATATAGCTTGGCAAATATTTCCGCCCTTAATTGTTTTGCTTAGGTGCATATGTTTAAAGTATTAGAGGCGATCATTAAGGCCCATACTTTATTATATATAGTTAATGACATTTATATTTATTATTAGTGCATTATGAAAATTGTATTAATTGAAAAACGATTTTCATTCTCCCGTTAATTATTTGATTGTATTCTCACATTTTTAGGTTCAAATATATTCATGGTTAATTTTATTTGTCATCACCACCTTAGACGAAAAAATGAATTATTAACAGAAAAATACGGTAGATAATCTACACAAAGGGAGTGGAGGTGTGGGCTAAACCTCACAATGGGTAGCAATAATTTGGTTCGAAGTCGCCTTTAGGGAGAATCGAACTTGAAATCTCTCACTTACAAGTGAAGAGGAATACCATTAGACCGTAGTAATAAGTGGTGATTCATACTTCAATTGATTATGGTACAAGTATCATGAAAAAGTTTAAATTCAGTAGATACAAATGGTAGCCTAAAAAAACATATATGTCTACTCAAACTTCTGCCTCTTAAACACCAAAATGATGCAAAGTTAAAAATATGTGTCTTCCATGATCCATTCCCATAGATACAACACAAAAGGTAAAAGCAAATTAGATTACCACCATTTAAGAAGAAAAAAAAAAGAAACAAAACAATCAAATTACGTAGCTCACAAACATGAAACGAAATGAGCAAAGCCACCTACTTTTCACAAATCAAAGAGAAAACAAAACCTACAAAACAAACAAAAAAATAAAACCCAAATTAAGCCTATCTGAATTTATGCTTTAATTCATCATTTTCACAGAGCACCTAATATTATACAAAAATAAAACAGGAAAATATATATGAAGGATACACCTAACAAATTTCACTTCAAATTTTTCACACCCCACCGTCAAATTTACCTGCAAAACAACAGTTTGATAGAAGAAAAAAAAAACTTCAATCAAACTAAACAAGCTTAGTTTTTTTCTCTATTACAAACTTTTTTAAATCTCTATTACACTGTCTTAGATCAAGGGGAATATTTAAAGGTATATTAATGCATGACAGTATGAGAGAGATAAAAAGAAGTATTCATTTGTCACTTAGTACTATGGTCTAGTGGTCTTCCTCTTTAATTGTAACCGAAAGATCTTAGGTTCGATTCTCACCGCCAAAGGTGAATTTGAACCACATTATTACTAGCCCATTGTGAGGCTAAACCTACCCTCATTTCTCTTAATGTAGATAATATCATTTGTTTAAAAAAACGTATTCATTTGTCTATTACAAACCTTTTTAAATCTCTATTAAGCTGTCTTAGACCCATCAAGGGGAATATTTAAAGGTATATAAATGCATGACAGTATGAGAGAGATAAAAAGATGTATTCATTTGTCACTTAGTACTATGGTCTAGTGGTCTTCTTTTTTACTTGTAAGCGAAAGATCTTAGGTTCGATTCTCACCGCCAAAGGTGAATTTGAACCACATTATTACTAGCCCATTGTGAGGCTAAGCCTACCCTCATTTCTCTTAGTGTAGATAATATCATTTGTTAAAAAAATAATAAAAAAACGTATTCATTTGTCTATTACAAGCCTTTTTAAATCTCTATTACGCTGTCTTAGACCCATCAAGGGGAATATTTAAAGGTATATTAATGCATGACAGTATGAGAGAGATAAAAAGATGTATTCATTTGTCACTTAGTACTATGGTCTAATAGTATTCCTCTTTACTTGTAAGCGAAAGATCTTAGGTTTGATTCTCACCGCCAAAGGTGAATTTGAACCACATTATTACTAACCTATTGTGAGGCCAAGCCTACCCTCATTTCCTTTAGTGTAGAAAATATTATTTGTTTAAAAAAAACGTGTTCTTTTTGTCTACAATATTATAAGACAGTGGTCCAACATATGTCCCTATCCATCCTTGGAAAACCTAACACATCCGAATATATATGTGGTCATTCTATTAAGGCTTTTTATGGCACTGTATCCGCATCTCCTCTACAAGATAATGTACGTACAATATAGAGAATGTGAAAAGAAAAGAAAAAACGAATATCCGTTTTCTCTCTTTGTTGAGGCTTCCCTTCTATTTTCCATGGCCGGCAGTAGCTTAGCTCTAATAGAGGAGATGTGGATATAGTACCAAAATTGGTAAAGAACTGAAGATGTTGTAGGTGATCCTCAGCACTTGCCAATTCTTACTCTAGTTCTTGATATGCCTAGCTATTCCAAACATGTAAACCATATGCCGAATTGAAGTAGCAAATATTACTGCTTTTTTCGATACAAGCACGTACCAACCTTTAAGGTTTGACAGACTGTTGATTAGGGTTTACAAATATAGTAAGACTGAATTGAAAATCAGACTCCAAGACAATTAACAACATTTTAGATTAAAGCTTTTCTTCATGTCTGTCTCAATACAAAGGACCTAGGAGTTGAATTCATCTGCACGGTACTGCAGGTAATAGTTACGGTATACATATACAGGATCCAAGTTTGCAACCGTATGGTATTATTCCTGTCAAATGTGGACTACTCTATACTCACACATGACACATGCATGTGAGATTTAGGATGATATAATGCAATGATGAATTGAAGGAGATAAGTTCACATATAAAATTTCTTCTAAAAGAAGTCATATTAAGAACAGTGTACACTTATAATATATATAACAAGCTAAAAAAAAAATCAATCCTCCCTTTCCAAATTCCTATAACAGCATAAATATTACCAGATCGCATGAAATATGTTACAATATTTATGCATGACAGCTCGTTTTGGTAGTGCAGCAGGGTGGTTAATGTGGTAGGTAAATTTAGTAGTCTTTAATTTGTTGGTTCAAGTTGCCATGACTCTAGAAAAAAGAATGAGATGCAGCTCTATATATTGGTCTCAATGAAGTAGTTCTGCAATACTGATTACTTTCAAACCCTATATAAAATTTATTGTCACAATTAATTGTGTACAACTTTCACATGCATGACCTCAATCATCGTATACATAGGGTTTAGATTCAGAAAAGTTTCAAGTGTGACGGAGCTTCAGGCTTCAGCAGACCCATGAAATGCAACGCCAGCTCTAAATTCAGACAGCTGCCTGCGCTTCTTTGCTGATTCCGTTCGTCAGGTTGTAGTACTCCAGAAACACAGGTCATCACTAAAAAGTGAAAATTATAAAGGAAAAAAATGAGAAAGAAAATTGTCATGCACAATCAGTTTTTGAATCAATACCAAAGTGAGAAATTAAATGGTACCTGAGGAATGCATGCATAATTTTATTTTCTTTAGATCCATTAGTAATCACGCAATGCTAAATAAACAAAATTTAATATTGTAGGTTTAATTTACACCAACTCGAATATATACATATACCGTTTTGGTATAGTACATTGTAAAAATTTAACAGACTGCGGTTGGGAAATGAATGAATGAATTTCAACTGCCAATCCTAACAGAGCAAGCAAAAGAGTGCAGAAGAATTGCCGAGCAAATCTCCTTTGGCATAAAAGCACACTACAAAAATAATGCAAGGCTGGCCAGCTTGTTCAGCCAGAATTAAGCATTTGTAATTGTAAGTGGCTACATGCCAGAGAAGACTTTGCTCTGTAATTTATGCAAGTGCACAACCAAAAGCTTTAAGTTGCGGAGTGTTGAAGTGGAGACTGTTATTTATGGCAACCCAGAGAGAGCATATGCTAGGGATCCTAAGAAACTATGCTTTCATTTATCTGTTGAAAAGTACAAGCTTCATTGACTTCATCCACAATTCGCGTCCGACTTTTTCATGGTAGAAAAACTTTAGTTGCACAGACTACTACTTTTTTTTCGGTTACAAGCTGTAAAGACTTCTTCATGAAGCCCATTTTACTGAATTGATTCGTGATTTTAAGTGGATTAAGTAATATGTTGCTGCACTAGAAGAGAAAAATAACTGCAACTAATCAAATTCCCAGTACTAAATCAGAGCCATATATACACGAGAGATTATTATGTATAGTCCCACTGTAATTAGCTATCTAGGTTGCTTATTGTATTTTTAATTACTTGTAAAGTCCTCTTATAATTAACTTCCTATATATATATATACACACACACACACACTTCTACTTTGGAGAGGAATAATTAATACACCAAAAATTCCATAAACCCTAGACTTTATATTTTGGCAAAGTGCGACTGCACCTTCGTGAACAAATGAACACAAACATAAAGACCTAATTTTAAAGGGTAATAATGAAAATTCCGACAGGCTTCTACCCAAAGAAAACAAAAAAGAAAGATGAATATGTTCATCGATCTGCTGGAACACATAAGCTTGAGTGACTTATGACTCTACGAGGCTGCAGGATATGCCCTAGAACTGAAGTATATTCTTTAAACAAACACCATATGTGGGGATAAAATTCGAGGCTGTCTTTAATTTGACTCTCTTTTAACCATATTCCTTGTGTAACGTTTACACCAGATGCTAACTCTGAATTATGATGGAAGATGCTGGAGCATATATGATATTTGTGTGTTCTCATATATATTCTTTTTCTCTTGTCAACTCTCATATCACATTATGCGGAAGTTCGAGACTGACATTTCCAATTGGTCTTTCTGCATGCCATTATGTCAACATACAATATCGATCTTCCCTTCTTACTTTATATTTGTAGGCCCATGATTGAGGCATGGACCTTAACGAACATGTGATAGATTAATTTGGGTTGTATCTGATCTCAAGTTAACATTTCCGCAGAAGCCCACATATGAATAAAACGACTACATTGAGGCTCTGCCCATTTGCAACACACTAGGGTTGTAAACGCGTTGAGTCAAACTGAATATCACTCTTCTTAAGTTTATTTTGTTTATTTATTTCGAACTCAAACTATATTTGACTTGCTTCTTATACGAGCTGAGCTCATTAAACTTCAAAATTTCAAATTTGATACAAAGCTTAAGTTGTTTCGAGCTATTTACTATAACATGTTGGTCCAACCTTATGACAAAAATTTGCAACTTGACCGCACATTTTTCCTACTATAATATATTAAACATAGACAATATAACACAAAATCTTCAAACATAATTTAAGATAGTCATATAAACGTTTTTTTTTTTTTTGGATGATTGGAACCCAGTGAGAAGTTAGGGCATCATGGCTGAAGTTTCTTTTGAAACAAAAGAAAATAAGGGATTTAATATTAAAAGGTCAAATTGAATATAGTGAATCTACGCTTAGGAAAAACGTAAGCATGATTCTTCTAAAGCAAAATCTCCAAAGACTCAGAAAAAAAAATGTATGGCTCGTTTAGAAAAAACTTTAAAATGGCTGAAAACGAAAATGTTTTTTAAACCAATTATTTGTGAAAATGCAAGTGAATCTTAAAAAACACACTTTAACTGCTTCTTGCAAGAAGCACTCCAAGTGTTTTTGGAACTTAAAATCATTTTCTCTAAAAGTACTTTTAGTTTTTTACAAGTAATTTCCAAACAAGCCCGTCACTTATTCCTATATTCATTGTTGAAACTAGGGGTGGGCGCAGTTCGGTTTGGTGCGATTTTGAGTGAAAGCAAAACCAAAATCGCAAGTTTTTGCAGTTTGGTTCGGTGCAGTTTTGAAGCTAAAACCAAAATGAAACCAAACCATTTGGTTTGGTTCGGTGCGGTTTCAAATGGTTTCGGTTTGGTTTTTAAGAAAAAATGTACAATTTGCAATTTAACATATTAATAAGCATTTCCCAATAATAATAGGAAAAAGACATTTGTTATGTAAACAATTAGCATGTTGCATGCAGTTGTGATGTTAAAACATGTTTGTGCAACAAAAGGGTGTCCCTTACAATGTTTTTCATAAAACAAGTTGAATAAATTTGAATTCATTAAACGTGAGCAAAACTTTCATACTAGAATATGTGATATCATGCTTCAAATGAGTGGACTTCATTAGATCATTGTTCAACTTTTGATAACAAGATTAGTCCACCCTTGTATATATATCTGTGTGTGATGGTATAAAATAACAAAGGTCCTTCAAGTTAATAAACGTGTTGATGCACAAAACTAGTGAGGACTTCGGTACAACAGAAAGTGTCAGGTGTGTGACCTTCGCTAGATTGCTTCGGTCACTAGTGCAGATAAGTATGGAAAGATATATAGGCAAGGAAGCAAACACCAGATGTACGTGGTTCACCCAGACTGGCTACGTCCACGGAGTAGAGGAGTTCTCATTAATTGTGAAGGGTTCACACAAGTACATAGGTTCAAGCTCTCGTTTTGTGAGTTCTAATGAATGATTTAGTACAAATGACATTAGGGATTCATAGTGGGAGAATGATCCCTATTTATAGAAGAGAGTTTCTAGCTTTGTTCTGACATTGACACGTGTCATGTTATGATTGGCCTCTGATGTTGACACGTGTCGTGCTGTGATTGGCCTCTGATGTTGACATGTGTCGCGTTGTGATTGGCCTCCTGATTGGAAGGAAACTCTTGTGGGTCCTTGACGGTATAATGTTGACTGGTGCTTAGTAGTTTCGGGGTTAGTCAAGTATGGTATAAACAGTGCTCCCCTAAGTTCCCGAGTAAGAGAAGCTTCTCGGTTGGTGACCAAGGTCGGTCCTAAGTTTTTGGGTGCCCAGTGCGAAAGCTCAAAGTGTGCCATTTTTTAATACGGAAACATATGTTTAAAAAAAATATTTAACAATGGCTGGAACCCAGTCAAAGCTGGGGGGGCTAGGCCCTCACGCCTCGTTCGTAATTTTCGATCATAGTAATGTGAAGAAAATTTTCTAGAGAGTTTGTCCTTAGGATAGGTGATATTAGTTTCTCGAATTGGTCCATTTTCTACAAGTAAGGCTCTCATTTCTGCATTAAGACTATCCCAAACTCTTAGATCATAAATGTTTAAATGGAAAATAGGTTCATGAGATTCAATATTTTCCTTTACACCAATATGATCATTATCAACATTTAAATCCACATCACCAATATTTTCCTCCAAATCACCACCATTTTCATGGTCATGAGACTCGTCATTAACATCTTGCTCTACATAACCACCAATTTCATGATCATGAGACTCCCCAACAACATATTGTCACTCTTCACCAACATCAATTTCTCTCAAATTTCCAACTGACTCATTCTTTGTAGAAATTTTTTTATTAAGAGATCCTCTTAAACTTTCCTTAATTTCATTATCCTTTGCTTTTTTTTTTTCCTTTTCATATTACCAGAGAGTTGTTTCCTAAAAGACATGGCTTCGAAAATTTGTTTGCAAAAATTACCTACGCATGATATAACAAAAATTTCCTATCAAAATTATCATTCCAACACATATTATATATTATAAAAACCCTAACATTTATTATATATTATAAATGTACTAACACATAGTCTAACATATTAGAAAAATTGAACCTAAAAATTGGGTTTGAAATGAAATCAAATAATTCAATTAATCAACAAGAAGTTAACAACAATTATATACGTCAATTATCATATAATTCTATATCACTTGCAAAATTTTATATTAAATTATGAATTAATAATTCAAATTTTAAAAATTAGTTTACCTCAAAATTTAAAAGCGTTAGTGAATGCACTGAATGAGAAGGACTTGTCGGCTTGGAATCTGCATTGCACAGCTTGCAGTGAGTGAGTTTTGAGAGAAATTGCTGCACTTGCAGCCAATGGATGGGTAAAAAGGACATAGACGACAGGCAAGGCAGTGGGGAAGTGGGAACAAAGAGGGGTGGGGAATCAGGAAAAAGGAGGACTTGTTAGGAACTTAGGGTTAATTAGGGACAAGTGGTCCCTCTTGTGTTTGTTTTTTTTTAATGAGCCAAAACCTAGGCCGTTCAACTTAAGAAACAAGTTATGTGTAGAAAAACTGGGCCGTTTAATTTGGGCTCTAGATAATTTTTTTTTTTAAATACCTAGTTATGTGGATTTTTAACTTTTGGTGCCCTTCTCAATCTTGGGCCCTAGACAGTTGCCCTAGTGGCACTGGGCTTGGGTCGGGCCTGTTGGGGACTTGCAAGATCCAAGCTACTGAGTAATCACAAAACTTTTAAGTGCCGAAGTGTGGTATCATCTTCAGTTGCCTTTGTCCCATAGTTAGGAGTGGTATCTTGAACATATGTTGACGCACAAGGTAATGTATCATTTTCACTTGAAGCTTACTTGTAGTTTCAGGTTTGGTCAAGTGCGATACAAACTATATAGTAGGAGTCCCCCAAGTCTCTGACTGAGAAGATCTACCGAAGGAGGTGACAGACAAGGTAAGCAATCAGAGTCTCAAGCAAGCAGTCGCAGATCAGAGGTTTGACTTCGGACTCCGGCTGCTCGTTCTCTTTCTCATTGTCTTGCAGATTGCATGAAGGATAAGGAAAAGCAAAGGGAGAAGAAATGATATGTGATACTTTTGCTTTTGAAGAGGTACCGAATGAACCGATACGTGCTTTGTTGTACTTGTTGACTTTTCACAGGCTTATTCTTGAACTGGGCTGGAGAGTTTTTTGGTTTCCTCCAAATGAGCGAGCCGACTTGAGAATTTGAGGGTCAAAACAACTCCATCAAATCTAGAGTACATTCGATCCTGATGATATAGAATACTGTTGCTATTCGGCGATGGTGCCAGCGAAAGGTTGTTGAGGCTTCTCGAGTTCTTCAGATTGGGCAGTGATGCCGAGCTTGGTTTTGACTTAGACTCCTTCGTCTGGATTATGCGGTTCTGTAGGAAGGATGTCGTGCCGTAGTGACCTGTTCCAGCTCATCGTTAACCCTTCTGCTTTAATCTTTTGCATAGTCGAAGTGGTGTGTACCCTTTGCATTTGAATGGTCCTTCAAAACACTAGTTCTTAGTGACTCATCCATGCTTGGCAACTTCAGTGTAAAGAGCTAATATCTGATCAACTGTCATGGGGTATTTGCCAGAGGAATTTATGACCTTGAAAACAGTTAAGGATGAGTACTCAAGAGCAATGCTAGAGAAGCAATTAGGCAAAGGTTCTAGGCAATCAGTTCTAGATCGAAATTCTGACTTCAAGTTCCGATTGATTGCTCATTTTTCCTTGTCTTGTAGGTGAGAACAAGGACAAAGACAAGGACAGAGAGAAAGCATGATATGGGATACTCTTACTTTCAACCCTGATGATATGAGATACTCTTGCTCTAGTGTGGCTTGTTTGCAGAGATATTATCGGGGGAAAGAAAACTGAGTATTTCGAGAGGCTTCGTTGGGAGTGCCTTCTCGGATGTGAGGAAGGGTTGAGCATTTATTGCAGGTCTGCCTGGCTGTGGAAGATAGAGGTCGACATATATAGGAATTTCCCCAACAATAAGTGGTAATACTGTTCTTTTACCCTTCTTGGTCATAGCAATGTAGTATGAGTTGCAAGGTTCACGTGTTGTCGGATATCTTTGGCAAAGTGGTTCGTGGTATCCGAAAAGCTGATGTTGCGTGTGAAGAGTGTCGAGACATTTTATCCAGGAAAACCTGGCTCTCAAAATCTGGAGAGTAGTGTCTCTTCGATTTTTGAACAAGCAGATCTGTTGAAGGTTTGGCTCTTCGAAATCAGTGAGAGTGGTGTCTCTTCGATTTTTGAACATGTAGATCTTTGTTGAAGATGCATTCTCGGGGATGATGAAAAAGTAAGCCTTTTCCCAAGCTTACTTTGCCATGGAGGACGAAAATCGACATATACAAGGGTTTCCCACTTAGCAAGTAGTGGTGTCCTTCCTTTGCCTTTGTGGGTAATAGTAGGGTAGCTGGCACTTCAAAATTTGCGTGCCTTAGCTTTGTCAGAGATCTTTGCCCAAGTTATCCATGGTATCCGAGGAGTTGATTTTGCATGTGGGGATTGCCAAAAAAATTTATCCAGGGGGACTTGGCTCTTAGAATTCGGAGTATGGTGCTTCTTCGATTTTTGAACATGTGGCCCTGTTGCCCTTCCTTTTATAGGGGTCCCAATTGTGTTCAAGGAGTACATTCAGAGAGCTACTGCTTGTAGAAGTTCCCCCTCATTTTTGTACTTCTGAGATTTATTGTGCCTCATTTTTCCTTCGTCATTTCTGCAAATGGCTTGCCTATTCGACTGTCGTTTTGATTTGAATGTTGTGGAAGAGGCATCCATGTCTTCTCAAGACAACATATGGCATTCATCATTCTTATCCCCTATTGGTCCTCTTACCATTGGGGACTCTGTGACGAAGAATGATATGACCGCTATTGTGGTGGCTAAAAATCTTCTCACCCCCAAAGATAATAGGATACTCTCCAAATGGTCCGATGAGTTGGCTGTTTAGGATTCTCTGGCTTTCAGTGTTCAGTGTGCGGCTTCTGTGTCTAATATGGGCCAACGCCTGCTTGCTCGAACCCGTTAAGTTGAGTCATTGATGGCGAAAGTGGCAAGTCTCAAACAAGAGATCAGGGGGCTCAAGCATGAAAATAGACAGTTGTACATGCTTGCACATAACTACTCCACGGGCATGAACAGAAAGCTTGACCAGCTGCAGGAATCCAAGAGTCGGATTCTGAGTGATCATCAGAGGTTTGTGGATTTGTTCCAAAAGCATCTACTGCCTTCGTCTTTTGGAGCTTTACCGCGTACCGAAGCTCCAAACGATCAACCTTTAGTGCCTCCTCTTTCTGGTGCTCTGCCGAGTACTGAGGTTTTTCACGAGTAACCTTGTGAAGGCTCTCTCCTTTTTGTTTGTTTTGATTTTTGTGTATGTCCATGTATGTAATTTATCGAAAATTCCAATAAACAAGCTTTACTTTGTTTAGCATATTGTGTTAAATGCCCTAAGACATCCTTTGCTAAGTTCTTTGAATCTTTTCTTTTGTTGAAGTTTGCATGTTGAAACTTCGTGGGTGGATCATGTAGGTTGCAATAGTGCTCCCCTAGTTTTCCAAGTGAGGAAAGCTTCTCGTTTGGGGACTTGAAAGCTCCAAGGTATTGAGTAGTCGTGAAACTTTTGATTACCGAAGCATAGTAGCATATGATAGGAGTCCCCTAAGTCTTCAGGTGAGGAGTTGACGAAGAAGATGTCTTCTAGTAACCAAGTTTCTGCCACTTTTTGCTACTGCTCATTTTTTGGTGGAATTCTTTTTCGTTTCCACTAATCAGCCTGAGTCACTGCAATATAACACCATCCTATGTATCTCAAATTGAAAAGCCATCTTCATGAAAGTTGTTCCTTAACTCGTTAACTACAACATAACCAAAATTGAGACCCATCGGAGCAATACAGTAGGTGAAGCTTTGATGGTGAAGCTTTGAAGGTGAAGCTTTGTAGGTGAAGCTTTGTAAGGTGAAGCCTTGAAGGTGAAGCTTTGTAGGGTGAAGCTTTGTAAGTGAAGCTTTGTAGGGTGAAGCTTTGAAGCTTTGAAGGTGAAGCTTTGTAGGTGAAGTTTTGAAAGTGAAGCTTTGAAGCTTTTAAGGTGAAGCTTTGAAAGTGAAGTTTTGAAGCTTTGAAGGTGAAGCTTTGAAAATGAAGCTTTGTAGGTGAAGCTTTGAAAGTGAAGCTTTGTAGGTGAAGCTTTGAAGCTTTGAAGGTGAAGCTTTGTAGGGTGAAGCTTTGTAAGTGAAGCTTTGAAGCTTTGAAGGTGAAGCTTTGTAGGTGAAGTTTTGAAAGTGAAGCTTTGTAGCTTTAAAGGTGAAGCTTTGTAGCTTTGAAGGTGAAGCTTTGTAGGTGAAGCTCTGAAAGTGAAGCTTTGTAGGTGAAGCTTTGAAAGTGAAGCTTTGAAGCTTTGAAGGTGAAGCTTTGTAGGTGAAGCTTTGTAAGTGAAGCTTTTGAAGCTTTGAAGGTGAAACTTTGTAGGTGAAGCTTTGAAAGTGAAGCTTTGAAGCTTTGTAGGTGAAGCTTTGAAAGTGAAGCTTTGTAGGGTGAAGCTTTGAAGCTTTGAAGGTGAAGCTTTGTAGGTGAAGCTTTGAAAGTGAAGCTTTGTAGGGTGAAGCTTTGAAGCTTTGAAGCTTTGAAGGTGAAGCTTTGTAGGTGAAGCTTTGAAGCTTTGAAAGTGAAGCTTTGTAGGGTGAAGCTTTGAAGCTTTGAAGGTGAAGCTTTGTAGGTGAAGCTTTGAAGGTGAAGCTTTGTAGGTGAAGCTTTGAAGGTGAAGCTTTGTAGGTGAAGCTTTGAAGCTTTGTAAGTGAAGCTTTGTAAGTGAAACTTTGTAGGTGAAGCTTTGAAGCTTTGTTGGTGAAGCTTTGAAGCTTTGAAGATTTGTAGGTGAAGCTTTGAAAGTGAAGCTTTGTAGGTGAAGCTTTGAAAGTCAAACTTTGTAGGTGAAGCTTTGTAAGTGAAGCTTTGAAGATTTGTAGATGAAGCTTTGAAAGTGAAATTTTGTAGGTGAAGCTTTGTAAGTGAAGCTTTGTAGGTGAAGCTTTGAAGCTTTGAAGGTGAAGCTTTGTAGGTGAAGCTTTGAAAGTGAAGCTTTGAAGCTTTGAAGGTGAAGCTTTGTAGGTGAAGCTTTGAAAATGAAGCTTTTTTGGATGAAGCTTTTTAGGTGAAGCTTTGAAGGTGAAGCTTTGTATGGTGAAGCTTTGAAGGTGAAGCTTTGTAGGTGAAGCTTTGAAAGTGAAGCTTTGAAGCTTTGAAGGTGAAGCTTTGTAGGTGAAGCTTTGAAAGTGAAGCTTTGAAGCTTTGTAGGTGAAGCTTTGAAAGTGAAGCTTTTTTGAATGAAGCTTTTTAGGTGAAGCTTTGAAGGTGAAGCTTTGTATGGTGAAGCTTTGTAGGGGAGGGAGGTAACAGAATTTGGAAGGGGAGGGTCAGAGAGGGAGATAACAATAGAGCATGCAAGCCAAAATTATGGGCGCACAGAGAGAAAGCAGGGAAGGTTGGGAAAAAGACGGGTGGAGGGAGAGAGAATGGCGGGTGACAAGTCTACCACATGTCACCATTTATACAGTAACAGGTGGTATATTATCTCGTGTTTCGATTACATTGAAAAATCTGTCACATCCCGGCCCAGGCTCGACTTAGCCGTAGCACGATATTGTCCGCTCTAGGCCCTTACTACACCATCACGGTTTTGTTTCTAGGAACTCACACAAAACTCTTGCTCGAACTCGCTTAACTTCAGAGTTCCGACGAACTCCAAAGCCAATGAGCTCTCAAAAGGCCTCGTGCTAATTGGAGGTGGGCATGTACATATAAGGCTTACAGAATCCTCACCCCTGGGCGATGTTGGATCTTACAAAATCTCTTGCCAACAACGACCTTCCCTCTCTTTTAGCCAAAAATTGTCGAGATTGACATAACTTTTTACTCTCATTTTTGAGATTCGAAATAGTTAAAAATGTTCTTTGAATTTGTCCACCATCAATCATTTTCATAAAAAATTTACTTAAATAAGAATTAAAATGACAAAATATTCTCAATTTAATAAACAATGGCGAGGCCTCAAAAATATTTGTAAATGCCGAAATGTAGAATGGTTTCTTATAATCCATGTCAAAAATATTTGAAAACAAGATACAAATCTAAATTTAAATCTAAAAGTATTTAAATTTAAATAAAGTAACGTATTTAAGTTTTTAAACCATTTTCATTAATTTTTTTTAAAGAAAAAATAGAGAAAAAAAATAGAAAAATATACGATCGGTACTTGGATAGCGATTTATTTAGTGTAGAGTTGCTAGTAAGATAGCGACCAATATCTTACCAAGTCGCTATATTTCTAGCGACTATATTATAATTCATATTCATGTTAATTTTTCATTTATTTTTTAAATATTTTAATATTTGTTAATTTTTCTTTTATTTCTCTTACCATAACAACAAACTATCATATTCATGTTCTTCAAAATATGTTTTTTCTATAGAAAATATATTTTAATTCATATTTAAACACTTGAAATCAACGATTTAAAATCTAAATTTAAAGATTTTTTTTTTATTTTTCTAGTTTAAAAATCAATAAAAATTTATTTCGAGACCTAATAAATGGTAGGATCACATCCAAAGGTTTTGCAAGATCTTAGCTCTGACGCAAAATATTTCCTAAAGCTAAAAACACACAAAAACTGTGAGTTACCCATAATTTTCTAATCGATTTTGAGAATTTTTACAACATTTGTTATAAGCTAAAGTTGGAGTCATTCTACTCGCATCACATGTTTTCTAAAGTTAATTTAAGATATTTCCAAGATTTCGTACACCTACACATCTCTTTGGGGGCTCCACTATTAGCATTCATTATATTTTTCTATTTTCAACTTTAAAAATTAATGAAAAATAGCTTCGGGACCTAATAAAGGAAAAATCACATCCAAATGTCTTGCAACATTTTCGTTAATTCCCACGTAAAATATTTCCTAAAACTAAAATTTTTAATTTTTTCACAAAAACTGTAAGTTATAACTCACGTTTTCCAATCGATTTTAAGAACTTTTACAAGATTCATTGTAAGCCAAAATTTGAGTCGTTTTAGTCGCACCACATGTTTTCTAAAATTAATTTAGGACATCCCAAATATTTTTCAACACCTACAAACTTCTTTGGTGGCTTCACTATTAGTTTATACTATTTTTCAAACTCATAGTAACAACGAAAAAAATTCCTAGCATAACCAAAATGATTGATGGTGCATAAACTCAGAGACTACTTCTATCGATTTCAAATTTGAAGGACTAAAGTAAGGAGTTATGCCAGAAAGTGGCCCTCTACCACAGTGGTGGAGAGGAGTATTGCCTTTACACTACGACAAGGGTTCGAACCATGTCGGCTCCCTAATCTAACATCTAATTAAAAAAATCTATTGTTTGACGAAGAAAAAAAAGTAAGGAGTTATGTCAATCTCAAAATCCGTTTTGGCCCCTTTTTAACATGGATGGAGGGTTTCAAATTCCTTGTTACTACCTTTTAGGGGTTTTATTAAATTTTATGAATTTTTTTTGTTGGTATATTTGAACGTGTGTTTAAAATGATTAAAATTGTTTTAATATAATAAAATAAAAAGTGTTTATGACAACATTTTGACAAAAAAAGGACTTTATGGAGAGGTCTATGAGCAAAATGCAACTCTTACTACCTATTTGTACTATAATTTGTACCACTAATAAAGATGAGACCCACATGCGTTGACGAGCCTTACCTCTATTAGAGATATAGTACAAATATATGGTAAATGTAGCATTACTCGTCTATGAGTGTTTTCAACAGAGTACAATTCTCTGTCATCCTATTCCTAGTGTGGTTTAGTCCATACTAAGTGTATGGATTCTAACAAACGACCAATTAAAACATGAAATCTAATATGGACATTTAATTAAATGTTTATTAATATTTACGGTGCGGTTTGGTTTTCAAAAGCCAAAACTGAAACCAAACCGTTTTCTAAGTTGCGGTTCAGTTTCAAAACCGCAAAACCAAACCGTTCGGTGCGGTTCGATTTAGTTCGTGTTTTGGTTTCGGTTTTCGGTTTTTGGTTCTAAGTGCCCACCCCTAGTTGAAACCACCAAGAGTCCATGCTATGTTAGCAAAACTAATGCTTCTTCAACATTGACAAAATGGGATAAGTGAGACACAAAACAAGAGTGCATGGAATAAATTGATGTATAATAGAGTGTAAAGGGTAATGTTAGATTTTTGTGTCGAATTATATGGAACATTGCTAAAAATAAGCCTATTATTAATACATGTTTTATAGTATGGGTGAATTCTTTTTGTGTAGTTTCCATCTGAAGTTATGGCATAAATAATTAGATACAAGTATTGTTGGTGGAGTCAGAAATCGAACCTTAATCATGTGTGTGGAATTTTAGTCAATTAAAAAGAAGTTTTGGTTGCCACTTAGTACTACGGTCTAATGATATTCCTATTCACCGGTAAGTAAGATTTTTAGGTTCGATTTTCACTAAAAGCGATTTGAACCACATTATTCTAGCCTATTGTGAAGCTAAGTTCACCATCTCCTCAGTGTAAATAATGCTGTTTCTTAAAGAAGAAAAAAAAAGTAGTTCTGGTTAATTATTCTCTAATACAAGCAGTATTTGATTCACATCCCGTACAATTAAAAAATGATTATTGTCGTTCGTTTTTAAAAAGCAAACACCGAAGACGACCATGTTTGAGACACGGATTATTGACAAACAAACCTTAGTATCATATAAATCGACTAGTCTTAGCTACTTTTCAAAAATTGGATTGCGCTTTTGCCCATCATGTGAGTGCGGAATCTTTAAACGAAGTGATAAAAAGCAAAAAAGTTTCACAAGCAAGCCTAGAAATTAAAAAGATGAATGGGATCAGATGAGCCATGCATTGAGCCTCCCTCCCCGTACCACTTGAGAACTTGAGAGACATATGTCAAACACAAATGGACAAAGAGAGATGGGAAGCACAAAAATAAGGAGACAGATAAGGACCTCTTAGTGATCCATCCTCTAAAAAGCAGGGGTAACATTAGCTCTGTGACTCTCTGGTAGCTCACGCAAGAAACAATTTACAGATATTTTTGTGCAACTGCATGCTAAAATCCAAAGTGTGTTTCTGCCTTTTTGTTTAGTGCTTCTGTGTTGCTGTACACATATGCCTCTACAACCATGAACAGGAATGAGAGATATAATTGAGATGTCGATGCATGTCTTTACACGGCACAAGCAAAGGACAGGGCTAGCTATATGCTTGGAATTTTCTAGCATGAAATAATGAGCTAATCTTCCACTGTTTACAACTCTCTAACATCTTTCTAGATATTGATTCATTACATGCATTATCATTACTATTATTATACTCATTCTTTAATTTGAATTTGTAACCTTGTTTTAGTTTTGGGTTATTCTTGTGTGAGATTAAATTTTAGGACCAGTGGTTGTCTAATTGACACAATATCCGAACTGTCTTTGTAATAATCTTAAGTTAACTAATTTCTGTTTCTCACTCTTATAGTTGTTTGCACTAAAATTTTGCTTTGAAGAACGTATGAGTAAGTTTAATACACATTATTTTTGTTTGTCAGTTTATAACAACTTAAGATTTTAAGGTTAGTGATTGTTGTAACAAAATTAAGGATGAAAACGAAAGGCTATATATCTCCTCTTTTTGAGTAGCACAACAATCTTAAGTTTCGTATTTCACTTCTCTCCTATTTCAGGTATAAAATATTATAGCTAAATCTTGAATACGCACAATCAAATGCAAACCAACACCTAATGATAAATTGAGCATTCTTGCATTTGAGATTTCAATTATTTGAGTTTGCAACTTAGCTTGTATGTAGTGTAAAATATAGTTATCCCGGATGTTTAGATTGAGTGGCTCGTTATATCATTTTGTAAAGGGAATTTGGTGAGCCCTACTGAAGGGGAAAGAACGATAAAGAATAAAACAGAATGTATAGTGTTAGAGCATGTGAGCTACGGCCAGTAGTAAAGCAATTAATAGAGCCAATCAACTGCACCTGCCAGCACTAATACTATACACTTTAAGGGTATGGCCATGTAGTGTGGTATATCTATTAGGGCAAGGGGAGACAAATCCATACCAAACGAAAGACGAGAGAGGCCCGTGAATACGTACTACTGTCAAATCAGTGCTAATGCATGTCTTATATACCTAGGCAGATTATTTGTTCTTTCACTTTTCATAAACTTTAATCTCTCTTATTTTTACGGTCACTATTAATTCACGTTAATATTTTATATTATTATATTTTTTGTCTTATTATTTTTATAAAAAAAATCAATATAAAATGTTAACATAGTTTAACTGTGACTGCAAAAATATAAAAAGAATGAAAGTGTATAAAAAATGAGAGTAAAGAATCTGCCTCTCTTGTATATGCCTCTTCCACCAGATTATTAGCTGGCTCAGTGTCCGTGATGCAGATACATGTGCCTCTGTTCTGAGTCTGACATATCGTACCCCGTCTCTGCCGACTCATTTCCCACAAATGACAAACCCTAGCATTTCCCACAAATGACAAACCCTAGCTATCCAAATGCAAATTTCCCTACTGGAAAAGTAGGTGAATGGGACAATATCATAATCCCATTCCTTCTTTTGTGGTTTTGGCACTTGCTTATATAAAAATAGCTATTTAGCTAGAACTTGACTAGTTTAGTTAGTCCCCACCTGCCTTCTGTGCTCCTCTTAACTCTTTGAACATGTCTTGGACATGTACCATTACTAGATCCCACCTCCATCTCATATTAGATAGTACTAAATTACAAATTCTTAACACAAACAAACTGATGAGGCAGATCCCTTTTCTTTAACATATGTTAGAAAATTAAATTACTAAAGTCATATATGGGTCATTAAATAATATGAACGAGAAATTTTTACACGTGGCCACAATATATCTCAATAACTCATATCGTATTCAGTAATCAAGTCATAAGATATTGTTGAACGTGATTGATTAACATCATATTAATATTAATGGGTGACCAACTCCCAAGTGAGAGTGACATTCATGTAAAAAATAAAATTCACTCTATTTTTTTAAAAGGAAAATAAAAGTAAAGGGAAAAACCTCTAGGCATCTAGGTTCTAGTATCAAAGTGCAAGGCATTCCTTGCACAACTAGAAACAAAATTAGAATTCACTCTGTTTAATGTGTATGTTTACAATATTTAGTAATATTATTTCTCTTTTTTATCAATAATAAAAGAAATAAAACTTTACCATTTCCATTGGTTTTGGATCTAATTTGGTGTCTTATGCAATTACATACCATTTGATTTGTAGATTTAGGCTTATCTAAGTTGGCTAGAACATTATGTTTTCTTCTCTGCACCAAAGTTCAAATTTTCTTTTTCGTAACTTTGATAAATTTGGTGTAGAATAATTTACTGTTGCCAAAAAAATAAAAAAAACAAAATGTATGCCATTTGAATCCTTTATAAAACTTCTGTTGGATATACAGTATTGCAGTACCTTTGCCTATTCAGATAAAAACAAGAGGAGAATAGTTTGGAAATTCAAAATTCCAACACCCACTAATGAGTTAAAGCGCTCTCCTTGCTCTTGGCAAGCTATAAAAGGAGCCATCCCATCCCGTGCATGCCACAAAATTATTAACTCAGATCTGAATACTAGTTAGTGTGCGTTTAACAGAAAAAAAACACAGAGAGAAACAGCCAAACAAAGAAACAGAGCTGATGAGAGCTATGGTCTCCGGGCTACGGAAGAGAGTAGCATTGCGCCGAAAGCTTCAAATTCTAAGGAGCCTTACCAAGACAAAATCCGTAATATTATCTGTTCTTTTGATTTCTTGGTACTAGCTAGCTAGCTAACCTATTAAACATTCTGTGTGTTTTATTGGATGTTTATACTTAAAAGGTCAAGAGGACCTCCATTGTCGTGGATGCTTTACCCCACATTTATATGCTGAAACTCAAGCTTGAAGCAGCCCGCAGAGAGTACTTGCATCCCATGGCTATCAAGACAGATTACATAAACCTAATCAAACATCTTCAAGTCCGCGAGGTCTCTCTCTCTCTCTCTCTCTCTCTCTCTCTCTCTCTCTCTGTGTACTTTATATATATTTATTAATTTTGTGAATATTGTATATGCATGGATGATGAGCAGGAAGTGAAGGTAGAGAAGATTGAGGAAGGGTTTCATGTGAGAGTGAAGTGTGAGAAAGCAAAGGACACTCTGGTTTCAGTTTTGGAGGTATTTGAAGAAATGGGTCTCAATGTTGTGCAAGCTAGAGTTTCATGCAACAACAATTTTTCCATGGAAGCCATTGCAGCTGTAGCTGATCACCAAAACCAAGAAAAGCTGGATGTGATAGTTGTGACACAAACAATTCTTAGGGCCACCAAGATTAATCAAGATGGAAAGGAGACGCATGAATGATATGTAGTTCCTCAAGTTAACAACTCTTAATTAGTAGTGTTGAATCTTTTCATCAATGTATAATGAAGATATAAATTGACGCGTATGTAATATAGAAGTATTTTGGTCACTTTCACTTTGAACATCTGAAAAAAGGTATTGAAATCTGCTAATGAGACCAAAATTGAAACTTCATAGCGTTGTCTAATTTATTAATTTATTAATTGATTTCAGATCACTATTTTTTTGTGTGCGTGATGAATATACGGCATATGGAAATCTAAATACAAGTAAATTATACATGCGAATGTTGAATAAAACAAATTGGAGCGAGACATTAATTTTCTGGATTAAGTGGAACTGTACATACACATTGGAATGTTAGTACAAAAATTTCTTGTATTCTCAGTTCATTGCTCACAAGGAGTTTCGATGCAAGAGAACTAGCTTTCACATCTATGGTAAAATGAATTTAAACCATTATTAATTAGCATCAATGGAACTTATGGCATCAGGGCTTTAAGTTTTGCAATAAAATACATTGGAATTTTAATGCATGTGTATGTAGCCGTCAAAGTTTTTTGGGGGGTTTTTGTTTCCAAGCCTCTATTTTTTGTTTTTCAAATTTTTTTGGGGTTTTATTTTAGTTCTTTGCAATTGTAAGATGGTGCTAGAGCAATGTCATTCTTGAAAGGCTTTTGGTCAAATCGGTAAAGATACCACAGGAACGATCACTCAAGTGCTTGGATTGATGACGTTGTTTATATCATCTATTTCATGATTAGATTGTCTGTTTGTTTGTTACTACAGTTTGGATATGAGAATCTCGTTCGTTTAGGGATGAGGAGCATTCATATGCTCTCTCTTTTTTCATGTCCTCAACATCTGTCTATTGGAATCTGAATTTGCAATCTGTTGGAATCTATTTGTATAAGGAGTAAATGATAATTAATGGAATCTGTTTCTCTTAACTATATGTTATCTGCCATATGAATCTATGTCCATTTGTCATCTGTTTGAATTTGGAATCTGCATGCCTGCCTGTTCGCCTAGCGAAGCCTACACCCACATCTTCAAACTCATTGGAATTCATGAGTTTATTTAGGAAATTAATTAGACATTTGATTTGATTTTATATTAGGGTATTTTTGGTATCTTACGCATTGAGGTTCTTAGGTTTAGGTCTCTAGCTCGTAATTTAGTTTGAGAATTAAGTCTGTCAAAACGTTACCCTTAGTTCGTAGTCGTTTTGATATTCTTGTTTATTTTGTTTTACTGATAATATTTATAGTTTCATAATTTGTTCGTCATTTGTCCATTTGGCACTCTAATTTTTAACGCTCCATAAGCACTCAAAAACTATATTTTTAACTGTAATAAAATTCTACTATATCTTTCTTCCTTGGTTAGTATACCTGAAATTTTAGTTTGTCAACCAAAAGGTGATTAAAATTTTAGGTCTGCGTACTTGTAGAATACACGCCATGAGTAAAAGTGATAAGGTTATGGGGGGACTTAAAGAAGAAATTGACTTTGGGCCTTCCATATGCTTAGGCCTAAAAAATGAGGCTCATAAGCTCCTGGGCCTTTCCTAAAAAAAGGCGGCCTAATCGCAGTTGGAGGTTTTTTTGGTTCGAAAACGGAAACTTCACTAAAATAGAAAGAAACTGTCAGACCAAAAAACAAAACCCTAAATTGCAAAGCCCCAAAGTAGCAATACACTTTCAAAACTCCAAAAACCCAAACAGAAAACCCTTATCAACGCTCAAAACACCTTGAAGAGAACACACATCAAACAAGAGCCATATATAAATCAGATGGTGTGGGTGCTGGTGTTAATTTGGTTACATAATACCAGTACTAGTTTTGGCCAGGCTTGCTGAACTGGCTAGGTTAGGGAATTATTGACCGGAGCTCAAAACCTAAATTTGGCTTTACTGGGGATTGAAGGCGGAGATGGAGGTGGTTGTCACTGGTGTTAGGGTACAATGGTACAGAGCTTTTCTTTGGTGGTTGTAACTGGTGTTAGGGTACAATGGTACAGAGCTTTTCTTTGGTTTATGCAGTGTGTAGGGGTGCTTTATAAATTCAAGTTTGGTCCTTGTCTGATTCGTAGGTTGGTACTTGGTAGTGACACCTCTGACCAAACACCAATAATTATGTCAACACTTCCTTAAATATGTTAGGAAATTACATTGTTCTATTTGGATAAAATTTGTTTTCATTAGATTATATCTTTCATAACATGCACTTTGAACTTAATTCTAAGTTACGACGTGAATAATGTAAGCTACTATCTATTGATGATGATGTCTAAGTAGGGTGATAAATAGAGTTAGATTACAAATTTAACGTTCGAAGCCCTATTTAGTAACCTGGAGAAGTATATATCAAACTCAAAACTTTTGAATTAACATTTTAAAATAAGTTCACATTTCTAATTACCTCTTTAATAGAAAACTTTCTATCCTATCCAATCCAACTTTACAGTGCAAACAGTTGCATATTTTCACACATGTGCAATGTCCGTCCATGGGTGTTATGGCCGTACCCATCAACTTCACCAATGGAAGCTTCTATAGGAATACAATTTTGCAACTATTGTAAATGTCATCGTTCACGGATAAGGATCCTCTCCAAATCTCTTCCATCAAGTCTACTACTTTGGATCTTTAAAATTTGATCCAACGTATAAAGTTATTATAATTTTTAAAAGAGGGCCCTGTTTTTAGCTCTTGGATCAAATTTTAAAAGTTTAAATTGGTGAATTTGGCAAAATGGATTTGGAGAGGGTCTGATGTTGTCTACTTCAACTTGGAAAAAGGACCTCGCCAGATCTTTTTTTAGGAAATCTTAGGAATCCCGCAATCTTGACTGTTCATAATATATCGTGCGTTCCATTTTCGTTATATACTATTTATATTTAATTTTAAAATTTAAAATAATTTCTAATTATATGATTAACGGTCATAATTACGGAATCGCCGGATATCCCTTTCCTTTCAACTTGCACCCTATTGAAAATTACAGGCCTGCAGGCTGCAGCTTCAATCTTGACCATCAATAAATAGTGTTTAATTATGTATCAGATTGATGTGACCCGCTTGATGACGAAATGCTAGATTTCTTCTTTGAAGTGCAGTGACAAAAGTTACATACGTGCAGATTTAATTAGTTTAAATCCTTGGAGGTACACAAGGGGCCACTTCCATAGTTCCTTGTTAAAAGCTTTCACCCAATCGGTTAAATAGGACGATTTCTCAATTTTCATGAACATATATAAAAAGTTGGTGAGTTGTAGTCTAACTGTGGTTGGTCCAAAAGAGCAATGCATCACTCCCGCAAGTAGTAGGATTTTCTACCTCCTAATTTCTCTATTTTTCTATGTCTTCTTATTTAAATGGTCACAATTAAATCACGTCAATATTTTATATTTATTTATTTTTTATAAAAATAATAAGACAAAAAACAATGTATGAGAGAAGGACACGATGAAAATAGAAAGATAGAAAATCCTACTCTCTCTCAAAAAAACCAAAAGTCAGAAACAAAGCTAAAGTCAACCAAATAATTAACACCCCTTCCAAGAAAATGTCATACAACAATTGTACATTCGATTCTCCAATTCCTAACATTAATGTTCAAGAATTTATAAGATGAACTCAAAATATGGATGAAGTACAAGTTGTCTGGTGATCTGTTAAATAATGATAATGCTTAATTAGCTTAAGATATATCTAAAATATGTTGTGTAGAGGCTTTTTTTTTTTTTTTTTTTTTTTTTTTTTTTTTTTTTGTCAAACAACAAATTTTGTCAAATTATAGACGTTTATATATCAATTGTCAGGATATTAGAAAGCCACCTTGACATGTCTAACTCCGGCCTCCGGTAGCAACCTCTATTCCAAAATATCAACAAAGCGATTGAGTGCGCTCCATTGCTAAGTAAGAACACCACAGTGCTAAGTTGATTGGCTAAGTTATGAATATATCAACAAGAGTTCCTTCTACGTTTAGGTGTGATTTTGTGAAGATGCCACATTGGCTTGGGACAAAGATTAACAAGGTGAATCCATCTCGTGCCCCCACCCTAATTGGACATAGTTCTGAGTGATATATCTTTTTATCCAGGAGTGAAGCTAGAAAATTAGTTTACTCAGGGAATTATTAAGTATAGGCTTATCGGGAAGATAATTATTAAGTAGAGGCCGATGTAAGATAAGACTCTATCCTCATTGGATGCCAATAATAGCGCATGGAGTGCCAAGATTTTTTTCTAGTTTTTAAGTGAGGCTTTTGTTGGAGCACTTGGCTGAACCACACTATTGTGTGCTTAGTGTACATCCCCGACCTTTATTGTTTGTTTAATTGCGTGTTTAGGTCAATATTATTACAGTCACAACAACAAAGAGTTAATCAAATATGTAAAGGGGCAGAGCTCTAACTTAATAAGACAATTGAGAGGAGGTAAATGATTGTTAAAGTTTTCTAAAAAACGTTATCATTATATCTAACAATTATAGGTTTTTCCCCTCTCTTCGTGATGAATTGCAATAACCAACTTTGATACTCGCCTCCCAATGGTCTTCGAAGATAATTGAGTGGTAGAGTTGCACTGGAGAGATGTCAATATTGCTTAGTTTTTGTTGAACTTGTCTGTGTCACAGAGAAAATTTGAAGAAGATATAACTTAGGGTAGTTTTGTCAAATTGTTTAAAATTATGTATATATTTTTTTCCCAACCAAAAAAATTGAGACACTATTCTGACCCTCTCAGACCATCTCCAACCCTTGGGCTAAAAGCCAATTTTTTTAGCCCGGAAAATTTGACTTTTAGCCCAGAAATAGCTTTTCTGCTCCAACCCTACTAGCCTAAAATTTTAGCCCGGGATTATTAAAGAATGAATTTAGGCTAATTTTTTTCTTAATTCAATTTGTTTTAAAAAAATAAATACGTAGACTATCATAAATTAATTTTATGAACATTTTAATCTAAAAAAATTTATATTCTGATAAATATTGAAAAATCATTAAATTTTTCACAAAGCAAGCCTTCAACTTTCACCAATATTTCAACTTTCACCAACCGTTCATCTTTCACCAATCGTTCAACACCAAACTTTCAACTTTCACCAAACTTTCAACTTTCACCTTTCACGAACCGTTTATCAATCATCCTCTATATAAACACATGTCCAATATTAGTTGATCACACAATCTTTCAACCTTCAATCATCCTCTATATTCACCAATCTTTCAACTTTCAAAGAGTTTTTGTTTCCTAAAAATCCTCAATATCTCATCAATGAGTGATAGAAGAAGGCGTAGCAGAGCAATGGAGATGGCACAATACCAAGCAAGGCTTGACATTGAAGATGCAGAACTGATCAACGCCGAAGCTGAACTTGTAAACTCGTTTATGCAATATGAGCACCATGGCGAATCTAGCCATCGTAGGAGAAAATTGAGTTTTGTTTGGATGTTTGAACAAATACATAGGTATTTATAGAGTTTTTGGGTGAATTTTGAGTTAAATAATTTTTTTTAATTATTTTAGCCTTTAGATTTAAATTTGGGCCGTTAGATCTTCTTTTTTTACCGTTGGATTTGATTATATTCAATCTCAACCGTTGGATTCAATGTATTTTAAAATAACATATTTTTTAAAAATGAAATTTGAATGTGGACCGTTGGATCAACCTAGGGTTTTTAAACTCAAACCGTCGGATTGCATAAAAGAGTCGTTGGGCTATGGGTTGGTGGCCGACAAACCCCTGCGCTGGGGTCCCATCCTGTCGGGTTTCGGAGGCAGGCAGCCCGCGTGGGGCGCATGCGCGGGTGAGTGGGCTGCGTCTGGGCCAAAACCAGGCGAGTCCACGCGAGCTGGGGGGGGAATTTGGCCCAACTTTGGCATTCCCCTTTTAGCCCAATAATTTGGCTTGGGTTGGAGGGTGTTTAGGAGGAATTTTGAGCTAAATATTTGGCATTTAGCCCAGGGTTGGAGTAGGTCTCAGTATTACACGGATCAGGACAACATGTGGGTTACATTCCGTTGGTTAATATTGCTTTTTTTGATTTGCTGGGAGATCACAAAGCTTTAATGCGACAAATACTCACTCAAATATGGCTCTCTTTCTTATCACATCGTAGTCATAAATATGAACATGCTTGCTCCTATTCAATGTTCCTGTCGAGCATAAAAAGCATGTGTTTGGCTCTTAGGAAAAATATTCAAGTCGAAGATTCATTTCTAATTTAAAATATGATTGAGGAAAGCCATTGGGAACTTCCCCTTCCTTGAAAAATATACATAGTTGTGAACAGGCTGCATATCGCGTTTTACTACAGTGGCAAAAAATAATTATGTTATGCACTATGGTGTTTATATATTATAGTGCGATTTCGATCTTACTGATTTTTTTTTTTTTTTAACAACTAACTATTGCATGTGGTTCAATATTCTAGTGGATAGAGAGTTGAGTTTTTACTCATACATATGAGTTTCGAAACTTCTCCATCTCCTAACTTATTATAATAATTTCAAACCCTACATTAATAATAATAATTTAAAAAAAAAGACTGAGCTGTGACATACGTTTGAGATAGAGCGGCCATGACGGATGCAGTGGGTGAAGGAATACTAAAATGAATTAAATTAAATGAAAAAAATATATAAAAAAAACTAGGGTTAGTAAACATTAGAGTTGTACAATGTACAAAGAACAATATAAAAGTCGTATTCATATACATATATACATTGCTTCACGGCACCCATGGATGGGGTTCTAGAAGACTTGTATTTATTTAGGGTTTTGATAGTTTTGATGTAACATATAGGCCAATTGGGACTGCAGGAATAGTATTAACTGACTTGGTCAAGTTTTGAGGCTAAACTTTATATTCACGCCAAAATTTTAAATTTTGGAACCATGTCAGATGCCTCAAATTATCAAAAATGTTTTAGAGATATTATTTTTGGCTTTGTCTTCAGTCACGGCCCTTAAAAATGTACTAAATGTTCTGCAACTAATTAAAAACATATGATTATCTTCCATCTTTTGGGATGACTCTATGTCTATAATTCGTTATGAATAGTTTTATTGTGATCATAACATTCTATCAAGTTTAATTTATGTTTTGTTTTTATGTTAACACGATATTTATTTCTTCAAAATAGAATAATAACGTTAGTGAACTAAATAGTTAACTGTTAGAGAAGCTTGGAAAGATTGAATACACTATCATGATCGGCTAACCTGATTAAATTTATGTCATTGAGGTACTGCTTAGCCTAGCTACAATAAGTGTAATTTGACTTTTCTTATTAATTAATGGAAAATTGATTTGAATTAGATAGGGATTAAGAGCCAATGAGAGACAGGAAGGAGAAACAAATTTGTTGAGATCATCATGGTTATATAAAATGAGTCGATTAAACAACATTATCAATTTATCATGTCATTTAGATAAGTCATATTCATACATGGTACTTGCCTCTCTATTTTCCTTGTATCTTCGGTTGGGGAAGGAAGTCCATGTGAAGTTAATTAACCCGTTTTCCATTGAATTTAACGAGGAGAACATAATTAATATCCATGTTTATTTATGATTAATCACAATGGAGTAGGTGTTGACAAACTCGCAAAATAATAGACAAGCATTCATTAATGTAACAAAATATCAAGCATTAAGTGAGCTCTAAGAGCATCTCCAAATGGGGAGGAGAAATGCCAACAAGTCTGTTTCTAAAGTGGAACCTTATTAACTGTAAAAAAAAAAAAAAGGATCAAAAGACGTGTGCAACCTTTAAAAAGGAAACCAAATAGAAACTTCTTCAAATTGGTAAAACACGTCCGATTGATTTGTCATATAAATTTTGTGGAAATACGTTTTTGATCAAGTACAAAGATACATAAGACTGTTATCTTTTCTCCCTTGAGTGGAGGTATGGGGTGGTGGGCAATGAACTCAAAGACTAAAGAGGGCTTGCGTTACGTGAATCAAAATTGGAAAAAAAAGAGAAGGGTCTCTTTCAGATTGCAATGTGATTGGTTTGGGTAGAAAAAGAAAGGAGAAAATGGAGATGGATAATAATTCATAAATCTAATTATTGGGGGGTTTAAACTAAAGAAACAAACATTTGGTTGCACGTCCTTAATTTAATATAAACATATAATCCAGAAGCCCATTTGTCAATGTGGTGGCCAATTTTTAAGGACCCCATCCCTCTTCTCTAACACCTCCCTCCGCTTGTTCTTCTTCTTCTTCTAAACCCCCCTAATCAAATCAGAAACTCTCTCTCTCTCTCTCTCTCTCTCTCTCTCTCTCTCTCTCCCTCTCCCTCCCCTCCGTCTCTGCTCTGAGCAGCCAGTTTGTGTTTCTCTGCAAGCATCATCATCAAATTTAGAGCTCCAGAAGTTCCAAAAAATGGACCCCACATTCTTCAGCAGCAACAGCAAACAGTTTCTGAGCGATCAGGAAGAGAATGACAACGCCACCACCTCCACGCAAGAAAACAGCTCAGGCTCTCCTCCGCCGTCCACAAATTTCAGCGACTACTCCAAGATCACCACTTCCACCTCCTCCCCAAAAAAAAGGTTTGTAATTTACTCTTTCTCAATTCACAAATTAACCCAGTTTTATTTCTACTCCATGCACAAAACCAATGTTAATAATGGGATTTTTAAATTAATGTTAATTTACATGAATTTAATTGTTACAGTGCTCGGCGAGCAATACAGAAACGAGTGGTGTCGGTCCCCATCAAAGGCGACAACAGCAACAGCAACACTCCGCCGCCGTCCGATTCATGGGCTTGGAGAAAGTACGGCCAAAAACCCATCAAGGGCTCACCTTATCCCAGGTAATTTTACTAATAATCAATCAATCCGTAATTACATATTTAAGTTGAGCGAATTTAAGCGAGAAACTATTATTTCATTTTCCATACTAATAGTCATTTCTTAACCCCATGTGTCCGCCTCTTTGTATTAAGTTGCAATCTTTTTTCTCACGTATATTACAGCAGTTTAGAATACTGTCGAATTTGGCAGGTTTTTATGATCCGTGACTAATTATCTGTTCTGTTTTTTTTTTGGGATTTGGTTAATTTACCAAACTGGGCAGAGGGTATTACAGGTGCAGTAGCTCAAAAGGATGCCCGGCGAGGAAACAAGTAGAGAGAAGCCGCGTGGACCCCACCACGCTGGTCATCACCTACTCCTCCGAACACAACCACCCTTGGCCCGCCTCTCGCAACCACCACAACAACCACAACAATACAAGTCCCGCCGCCGCAACCAAACGCGGCCCCACCAAGACCGAAGCCCCGGAGGCCCAGCAACCCGACCACCAAGATCAATACCTAGACCAAGACCAAGACTCTAGGTTCGCGGATCTAAACCACGAGTCGCTTATCGTAAACGGCGAGTTCGTCTGGTTCGCCGACATGGAGACGACGTCGTCGAGGGTGCTCGAGAGCCCCATCTTCGCCGAGAGCAGCAGCTCAGTCGGGTCCGACTCAGCGGACAAGGCGGCGATGGTGTTCCCCATGGGAGAGGAGGACGAGTCGCTCTTCGCCGATCTGGGCGAGCTGCCGGAGTGCTCTTTCGTGTTTAGGCACCGTGGTGTGGGACCACAAGCTCAGATCTGTTGACACGTCCGCCCTTTTCTTCCAAAACCCTCCATTTTTATTTGTCTTTTTTACACTCTCTCACTTCCCCGTAAATACAAGGGTTTTGTGTCATTCAAACGAGTATCGTGCGCCCCAAGATACCGAAAGTTTTTTATTATTATTATTATTTATTTAACAATTTTCTGATTTTAGTTTATATTTTTTTAGTAATAAAAAGAGTTTAATTATTTTTTTCTCTTGCCTTGGTTTTAGCTTAGTGGTTGTTTAAATCTGGATATGTCATGATGTTGGTGTAATTAGCATATTTTAGCCGTCTGTTTGAAATGTGTACATGGATTAGAATATTCTTAAGTGGGGCTCACCAATCAATTATTGCTAATTTTGTATACGCAAGTCACACGTTTGTGACATAATTTCTTAACCCCCTTTGATGTTATATCCTGCTAGATTAATTATGCAAAAGGAGAAAGGTAAGTCGTAAGTTGTATATCATGCCTTTAAAAATGTTTTTGATAAAAATGTTTTTATAATCAATTCTTAGTAAAAAAGAGGCAAAGTCGGAATACACTTCAAGTATTTTTTGTAACAAGTTATATATAATTGGTGTTTTATGCAAGAAGCACTTCAAGTGTTTTTAGAATTCAAAAATAATTTTATAAAAAATGTTTTCAATTATTTAAAAGTACTTTCAAACGAATCCGTAGACGAGTAATTCAGAACAAAAAGAAAAAAAAGAAATTTTATGTTCATAATTTTTAACCAAAGTGTTGATATAGAGAGACTCGTTTGGCATCAAGGATTGAATTGATAAAGGTGAAGAAATTATACAAGGTGTTAATTTCATTCTATAGGGATTGAAATGGACAAGTTCTCATCATGAATGATCTATCTAATCTATCTCTTGTGTTTGTATAGAAATTGAAATTATGGTATTTTCTCTTGTCTTCTCATAATTTGAAATAGCATCTTGATTCTTGAGTTAAGCTTTTGGGTGCAGTAGTGTGATGGGTTTAATACCAAATCAAACTTGACCCAATTCAAAAGTCGGACTGTTAGCTAGGTTAATTATATTATATTAGAGAACTAATAAGATATATTGTTGGCAGTTCTATTATTTTTAAACTAAATTATGACAAATAAAATAATCCAGCAACCATTTATAAATCACATGGCCATTTGCTTCCACTTTATGCTTCCTTGAGTTCCATCGATCTTATCCCTGCACATTGAATTTTCTCAACTTTTGTTTGCACGAAGGAATCCACACTGCATTTCTTAAAGGGAGGTTTAATAAAACACCTCCGGTGCTGTTTACTTTTAACGAAAAACCGTTTTTTTATCTTTAACTGTCACTATTCACTATACCTTTAAAAGTGGCTTTTCGTTAAAAGGAAAGTTTTCAAGCCCTTTTCATTAGTTTTCTTTTTTTTAAACGCTCCTTTCCTTTTTTCAATGATATATAGTATTGCCATGATACTAGGGTAACTCTTTAGTCTTAAGAATCATCATTTGTAATAATGTGTCTATCTTTCTCGTTAAGAAACTAGTGAAATAAGAGATATAACACCTAGTAGTGTATAATCCCAGCAATAACTGGCCAAATATTGTTTTCCCGTATACATGATTGATTTAAAATGAACGCAATAATCTAAATACAAATATTTACAAAAAAAATAGTGAGTTAAAACACAAACACACATAAGAAGAATATGGTAGAATCGGATTCTGCATTTGCAGTACAATTAATTTCCAATGCAAAAGTAATCACCCCTTGGGAAGCTTAGTACTGAATTCTCATGCCCTTATGCACCAAAGTTTGGTATTGTGGAATTCAGCATATTTATCATGAAATAATTTTGTTGCTGATTATTTGGCTCGTTTGGATTTGTTAAGCAGTTTGGATCTGTTTTTTTTTTTTTTAGCAAGCTCATTCTTTTTGTCATAAATTGCTAGTTGCAAATATATCTGAATCTTGTGGCCTCGTGATATTCTTATGTAATCCTTCATTTTCTTTTTCGTTCTTAATTTTCTCCGCTCGCCATTATGTAGGTTCTATTCCACCTTCATAATCATAAGCAACCCACGTACGTTATGAAATTGGGAACTCAAACCGAGTAAGATTCTCATTGTTCGATTAGACGTCGAACGAAAGTGTCCTTCTACTTTCTAGGCAGATCATTTCCATAGTCAAAGAAAGCCAAAACCTTTGACTTTTAGGTGATGAGGATGATATAGCTGGATTTTGACTTCGTCGCCAATTACGGTGGTCCATAAAATAAAACACCTAAAATATCCTGCTTGTCACGCCCTAAATCTAAATAAATTAAAGAATAGTGCTAATCGCTGACTTATTTTAATTTATTTTTTTTCATATTTTTATTATTGAGTTTTTTAAAATTTATTTAATTTAATGTTCAAAAATTAAGACGAGTATGTAAAAAATAAAAATAAATATGTGATAGAACTAAAGAAAACTAATGAGAAGGGCTTGAAAACTTTGAGTTTTAACGATAAAGACAAAATAAAAAGTAAAGTGAATAGTACCAAGTTTGACTTTTTAGTGTAAAAATGTGGTTTTTCGTTAAAGTGAACAGTACCACGGGCTTTTCGTTAAAACTCCCATAGAACTATCCTTAGTTATACCAGCTTACCTCAACATATTATAAACCTTGAAAGCGATGGAAGAAATATTCAAAGTGTATATATAGTTCAAAACCCAAAATTATATTTATTTTTTTATTTTTTTTACGACTAACCTAAATTATTTAAAGTTTAAACCCCTTATAAGTCTTGTCGAATTTAAAAAATTAATATGATTGTTTAAAAAAAGACATTTGTTTTTGGTATTTGATTCACAACATCTGTACAACATAATACGTCATGTAAATTATTGCACAGTCATTGCTCATGTCATGGAAGAATGCTTTTGGATAGTTGGATGGGATCTACTTCCTCCTTATCCGTTAGGGCATTTCACAGAGAGAGAAAGGGAGAGAGAGAGGAATAAATTAAGGCAAATGACAGCTTGGCATGAAAATTCACCTTTTTATTCAAACCCTAATAAACCCCAAGACCTGCCAAGCTTTTGTCTCCGCATGTAACGTGCTCTGCATTAATACCTTCCGCGAGTGTTGGCTGGAATCTAGGTTTGATCAAGGCACACTTGTAATAACGGTAAAGTCAGAAATATCTTTTTGTTCAAGAAAATTGTTGTCACTCACTGTTCGATCATAATCTCAATAGTGGAGGAGAAAGTACAACAAAAGATTTAAATGACCACCTTTAGTTAGATTAAGATAAACGATGAGTGATCATAATTTTCTTGGACCCCAGCTTTGTATGAATCAAATACAGTTTGATTTGATTGTGTGATCAAATTTAGCAGTACCACAACAGATACGAGGTGTGCTAAAGATAACTGCCCGTGCGTGTATTTACATGTATTTTATTTTTTAGTTATTCCATATAACATTGCGTGATTGACTTGAAAGATTTGCAACAATAATATTTCAGACAGAAGGAAGTTCTCCCCGAGCCGTCGGTGGGAGCAAAATCACTGTGGGTCCACACAAATCTAACGGCTCGCAGTTTCCTTGGCTTTCCTCAATGGATAAATACAACATATTGTGCAATTTGTGCTGTTGTTGTAGCTGGGCTAATCTGTGGATTACTGAAAGCCGGCCGTCCGGCGTTGCCTGTGAACAAGGAAAGTGTTTGAAATTGTTTAATTCGTATTGGCAGTGACATCCTTCCCCAATGATTACGGACACATCAGATCATCGAAAAACGACGTCCAAACTATTGAATTTGGCAAAAAAATGAATTCCAAAACGACACGCACCACCTTCACCAACTCTTTTGTTTTCTAGGAATCGACCTGGACGACAACCTGTCTAAAGAGGGAACTACACAGCAGCCATGAAACATTTGCCAACATACGACAGATTATACAGAGCGAGTTGAATGAAAAATTTCAATTAATTCGTCTCAAGAATATAATCTCGGAATGCCGAATGATTCGGGCGAAAACCTATGTGAAAAGTAACATGTAATATCTTGTTACAAGCTCCTCTTGATCAACTAAACATATGTGTCTTAGGATAATTAATGATAACGACAATGGAAGTAAACACGGAACCCCGCCTGCCTATCTCCTAACACCGGCAGAATTTTCCGAGATTTTTTTTACACATCCCCGGTAGAGGGAATAACAGATCATGTGGTAACAGAAACCAGCTACATCCAGTGCAGATTCAGGCCCTAGCTTGAGCAACATCCAGCTTTCTTCACAGCTGAAACATCTTTACTGACATCGATTTTCTCTCCTTGAGGAACGGTTGAAGCAGCTCCATCGCCAGCCTCCATGGCCTTCCTGCTCACAATGCGAAAGATCTGGGTGAGGACTTCAGAAAATGCATTGTCCACATTGGTCGCTTCGAGTGCAGAAGTTTCCATGAAGTAGAGAGACTCCCTCTCGGCAAAGGATTTTCCGTCCTCAGTTGAGACTGCCACAAGGTGACGAAGATCTGATTTGTTACCAACAAGCATGACAACAATGTTGGGATCAGTATGGTCTCTTAACTCCTTTAGCCACCTTTCCACACTCTCAAATGTTGAATTCCGAGTGACATCGTACACAAGTAGTGCACCCACAGCCCCTCGATAGTAAGCACTTGTTATCGCTCGGTACCTACAAATACAATACAAGAGGTAAATACATGCTTGATGTGAAAGGAACTAAAAAACATCGAATTTTTCACCGCCAAGCCCCAAACTATAGCACTAATGTAACGATACTAAATAATGATAACAATAACAATATAATACTAACACAATTAGTTAGGATATCAAATTACCATTAACTTATTCAAAATCCCATATACAGCAGTACTAGAGAGAGACAATTACATATAAACTATCAAACGAGAGCATATTGAAGTTCTACATCACAGTAATTGTAGGTGTTCCAGATCAAGCGTCAACATCATCACAAAAAAGAAATGCTGTCAAATTATAAATTGAATATTTAATAATAGGGGTGTGAGAAATGCAGTCAAATATACATTGAATATTTAATAATAGGGGTGTGCTATCCATAGACCCTTTTTTACTTCATACACACCTTCTTAATTTGCGGCCGTCAGATCGATTGAATTAAAGAAGATCAAATGGCAGAAATTAACAAAAGGTGTGTGAGAAATAAAAAAAGGGTGTGTGAATAGCACACCCCTTAATAGGAAACTTTAACGAAAAGCTCCCAATACAGTTCACTTTAACAAAAAACCACATTTTAACACTAAAGTCAATTTTAGTACTATTCACTTTACTCTTTATTTTGTCATTATCGTTAAAACTCAAAGTTTTCAAGTCATTTTCATTAGTTTTCCTATAATAATATGTTACAACCATAGATAACCCATCTGAATAGAGCCAAAAGTTCATTAATTTTTCTATACACAATGATAACTTCGGTACACAGACAAAAAATGTTGTTAGTGACGGGTTGGATTGAGGTGGATGGCTTGGGGTAACTTAGTGTCAGATATGGACCTGAAGTCGGATGCTGGCTTTACAATATGTTTCAGAAGAAAATTTGCGCATGTCGAATAAGATAGTGAAGAGATTAGTTATCTCACATCCTCATTGGTTTAAATAGTTTAATAATAGTTGGGCACGGAGGATAGGTTGGGTTATTTAGTCTATCTTACTCCAATCCTGTGTGGATACCTAACATGGGTTTCAAACAAAATAGTTCAACCAATATTTGGTGTCAATCACAACCTCAGTGTTGCTAATAAGATGGCTTCATTTTATCATTTTTTTTCAAGAGAAGGGGTAGTTCTGAGACAACTATATTGGCATACCATGAAGCACTCAACATATACTTCAAACGATTTGTTTTATGTGGACTGGCCACAATTCTTGCTAGGAGAGCACGTAGTATTCAATGAAGAGATTTTAAATTATCTTGTCAACTAAAGCAGAATAACTCATAAGAATGTGCAGCATTTTTGTTTTTCTATTATAACAATCATTATTTTCTCCTTCTCAATGCTAGAAAAGAAAGTGGACCTGACAGTTTACACTCATCGCACCCCTCTTATTCTAGCTAGAATAATGTAATTTGAATTCGAGGGTAATTGAACTGTCTCACAGTTCGTACAACTGAACCAGAACAGTAAGGGAGACTAGATAATCCTCATCAGCTGTCAGTTTGGGTGCTCAAACTATTATCCATTATTGAATATGCATAAAATTCAAACCAAAATAGTTAATAGAAGAGCAAGTGTGCATGTTGCACAATACGGCTAAACAGTTATGAAGAAAACCTGTTCAAAGTGAAAAGGCACGTGAAGGAGTTTGAATGACAATGGAGAGTTCGGATTTGTAGTAGTAGTGCTGGTTTGAATGGTAATAAATTAGGAAGGCTTTATTTCTCGAAATGCAAAATTGCTCCAGGCTCATAGAAAGTCATTAGAATATAGAGATACATATGATTGTAGGTAATACAAAAGGCAAAACTTTGGCCAACTTCAACATCCATCCACTCAGATATGACTTATCTTGTTTATTATAGGGGTGTGTATCTTGTTTATTATAGGGGTGTGATATCCACACACCCCATTTTACTTCTCACACACCCTTCTAATTTTCGGCCGTCGGATCGGATGAATTGAAGAAAATCAAAGGACAGAAATTAACAAGGGTGTGTGAGAAGTAATTTGGGGTGTGTGAGAAGTAATTTGGGGTGTGTGGATAGCACACCCCTTATTATATTATACCTTAAAGTGGTAAGATTTGAAACTAAGTATAATTACCGTGCTTTTCATAATGATGAAATACTAAAACCATCACATTTTTACCCCTAAAGATCATAACGCTCAAGGTAAACTATACAAAACGAAGATATAGCACACCAGCATAGGATGAGCACTTCCCACCAGTAATTCATTCCAGAAAGCATAATATAAAACTTTAACTTAAATGCATTACCTATGGGTCACATTAATTACACCAATTTCTTTTCAAACCATGCCAAAGTTCAAACTCTGCACTTTGAGAAAATCAGTTCAGTTTCTCAATAAGAAATACAATCTCTTTGATAATTCCATGTTAGCGGAGATCAAACAAGGAGATCAAACAATCACGTTCCACTATTGTTAAACAAGTTGCCTTAAGACTGTAGCCTCATCAGTAAACTGAAAGAATACTCAGGGGGAGACACCACAGTTATGACTTATATTACATTTTTTTTTCACCATACAGAATTTGAAGCCCAGATGAAAATTTGAAAATAGATTTAATGAAAGATCTCTCTACCAACACAGTGGCTGGAATCTCCAGAAAGTAATGACTTTGAAACAGAGAAGGTTGGTTTGACTACCACATATATTTAAGAAAAGCCAGCCATTAACAAAGCTTCACTAAGTAATGGTATCCAACAAATATAAGTTCTGCACTAAAAATCATCATTCCACTGAAAATTAAGTACATTTCTCTGTAGAAAGTAATGGCATTTACTATTTAAGCATTGTACCCGATGGATCAATGACGTTACATGTAGCAACTAGCAACCAGGCATTTCCAAATACCAATTCACACCAACCGAAAAGCATAAATTACAGAGACCTATAAACACAGCTTGCACATTTCATTTCATTTCTAATTCATAAGTCATAAATAAAGTTAAAATGAATTGCAGAAGAAATGCAGATATGCACAACAACAACAAAATAATGTCAAAACCACAATTTTCCTTCAGACAATGAATCAATGCTTGATCTGTGTATAACTTAGATTGCTACAGAAACAAATCAAAACCAAGAAAGTTATGAGCACTTTGATTCTAATACTCAGATCTACTAAAACAACCCAAATAAAGCACCAAATCCAGGCACCAACCAAATTGCAAAAGCTTAATTTTTTCATAACCTAAAACCCAACAACCCTGACCCATTTCATATCTTATGATCATCAACCAAAAGCTTCAATCCCACCTAAAAACTCAAAAAAAAGAACAAAAAAAAAAAAAGGAACAACCCAGATCACAAAAAAGCAGAAAGATGAAGAAAGAAGTAAGAAAGCAGACCAACCTTTCTTGGCCAGCAGTGTCCCAAATCTGGGCCTTGATGACTTTACCGTCGACATCCAAGCTGCGGGTGGCGAACTCGACTCCGATGGTGGACTTGGACTCGAGGCTGAACTCGTTCCTGGTGAACCTTGACAGCAGGTTGGACTTGCCGACGCCGGAGTCGCCGATCAGCACCAACTTGAAGAGGTAGTCGTAGTCGTCCTCAGCTCTGTACCCAGCCATTACTGCGACCCCAAAGAAAAAGTCTTAAGCTTTTTGGCTTCTGAGAAGAAGGTGGTGATCTGGTTCTTCAGATCTCTCCCGGTGATTTGCTTTTGCTCTCTGAAATCTTCGTTATTATTTTTGTTTTCGGCTTTTCGGAGGCGCGTCAGACCTGTGCAAGACTGCTGTCTGCAAAGGAGAGAATGTGGAAAGTGAAATGACGCTTATGTCCTTGGTTGATCAATGTGTGTGGGTTACAGCTTACAAGTGTCATCTAGCGTGAGGGTGTTTTTGAGATTTTAGGATGCTCGTTTTTGGGTAATTTCTGGTCTTTGGGCTAAGTGGGCTTTCAGAAACAAGAAAGTAGGATGGAATTTAGCAGATTCGAGTGAGATATTATGATATTTTATTTAATATTGTTGTTGGTTAAGATTTTATATGCTAAACGTTATGAGCTATCTAATAAATGAAATTATTATTCTATTTTCTAACGTTATTAGTCTATTTTCTAATGTTAGATCTAAATTATGAGAGGGAAAAAAAAAGAAAAAAAGAAGAGTTAAAAAAGGAAAAGCTACCTCTTGTCTTTTCCCTTTCTCTCTCTGTGAGAGACCTTCCCTTTATGTGAGGGTTAATCTCACCGATCTGTGTGAGTAGTTCCCGATTGAGTCCATTTTCGGCGCCGCCGATTCTAGCTCTGGCTGGGGTCGGTTGGTTTTCTTTTGTTTCTTTCTCTTTCTCTTTCTCTTCTTCTATCCGTTGTTTTCTTCCCTAGGTTTTTTTAGCCGATCAGCCATATTCTCTCCCCTCTGCTGTCTCTCATCCATTTTCATCCAATTTCTCAGCTTCCATCACCCTATACCGCAATTTGTTGTGGTGTTTCGAGTTAGGTTGCTTTGATCTGGCGCTGGCACTGGGTCGGGTGTTCCTAGCACCCTCACCTTCTCTTTGTTGTCTGCCCTTGTCGGCAATGTTGCTCGTGGACTGCCATGAGCTTCTTTCACTTGGTTGTAGGTTCTCTGGGGTCTGTAGTTGTGCTGGGCGTGAAGCTTGGAATTGGTTGTTAGTGTTGGTGAGGCGTGGCTTTGTTTGGGGACCGAATTTGACTGGATCAACATGCACGGCTGCTATTTTGGTGGTTGCAGCGGCGGTTTGGCGGATGTTGCAGCGGCTCTAGTTGTTTCTGTGTGTTCTTTGTTTTGGGCTCAACTTTTGGTTGGGCCTCCGTTGGTTGTTTGTGTTTTTCGTTCTTGGGCCTCCGTGTTGTAAAATTTAAGCCTCTGTGTTGTAGTGTTTGTAATGTTTGTTGTTGGTAATGTATGTTACCTTTGCTCCAAAAAAAAATTATGAGAGGAAAATTCGTATTCAAATGTATAGAGAGATCATATGTGGTCTAACTAATGAAGATACAGAGCCATGAAGAGATCAGGATTCAGGATGGTATCATGCCCATGTATTCTGACATTTTTTTTTCAAGCAGAAAAGTTAAGTGTTATATTTATGTTTTTTCAAGGTTTTCTTCATAGGCTCTAAGTCCTAATTCGACATTTTTACTTGAATTTTTTTTTCATCGGGTCTGATTTGAGGTTGGTGGCTCCAATGAAGTTTAGAAGATCTGTTGCTTTGGAGCTTTAATGAGGGCTTCGGTCTAGGGATCAGTAGAAGGAGAGAGAAATAAAGTTAGACAAGCTTGGGATTTAGGTTTAAGGAAGAGGATAATGAGGAGGACACCATACCAAACCCAAACGATGGTGGTTGTTCACCATACATCATAATAATTTTTGCAAGATCAATAGAGCGTTTCGGATTAAAACTTTTAATATAAAATTCTGGCTCTGCCACTAAACTAATATACGGTGCAAGTTGATAAACCTAGTTCTCCTAGTTCTCTAAACCCTAAAGAAAGGACCACGACAACACCATCAATTCAATCACCATCTACAGTATGGAGAGAGGGAATATTGCAGAGAAGACAACATTCTGGAGACAAGGAATATTGCACGTGAGATGCCTCTTTAGTTGCTGCATCATGGACAGCAATCACACTACCTGTATTACACATTTGTTTATTGCACGGGTGTATGTAAACTTATATATAAACCATGCTGCTAAACTTGTATATAAACCTTGCTGCTATTGCAGCACTGGGAGGAATGATTTTATGAACTTGATTATTCTTCAAAGAACCATATTCTTCATGGTATCTCAGAGCTAACAGTCAAACGACCAAAAGCTTTAATTTTTTTCTCTTCCTTTTCTTTCTCTCATGGCGTCCAGTTCAAGTCCCTTAAATCCCATTGCTATTTCCTCTCTTCCAAATGCTTCCAACTTTCTGACTATCAAGTTGGATCGTACCAACTATCCCCTATGGCATGCCCAGATGTTGCCCTTGCTTCGAAGCAGGAATCTGGTGTCTTTTGTCGATGGAACCAACCAATGTCCTCCTGCCTTCTTGCAGGATAATGATGGCCAACTCCCTAATAAAGTCAATCCTGACTTTGATGCATGGATTCAACAAGATGCTATGGTCCTCTCTTGGATCAACAGTTCCGTTCATCCCACTGTTCTTGCCTCTCTTATTAGTAAGACAAGTTCTCATTCTGCATGGACTTGTTTACGTGACAGGTATGCTTCTCCATCTACTGGCCGCCTCCTCCAATTGCGTAGTGAACTCATGAACACCCATCGTGGTGATTCCTCTATTGCTGAGTTTCTTGATCGCATTAATTGTCTTGCTGACACTCTCTCCCTTTCTGGTTCTCCTGTGACTGACTCTGATCTTGTTGCCATTATCTTAAATAATGTTGGGCCTGCCTATGAGAGTACGGTTGCTTCTGCACAAGCAAGGGAAGAGGCCATCACTTACAGTGCCTTGGAGGCTCTCCTTCTTGGTGCAGAGAGACGTCAAAAAATTCATACTGTGTTTGAAAATGGGCCTACTGCCCTTGCTGCTGGATGGGGACGTTCAGGGCCTTCCCGTGGTCGTGGTAACTTCCGAGGAAGTCGTGGTCACTTCAATGGCGGCCGTGGTCAGTTTTCTCCTCGTCCACAGGGCCAAGAACACCATACTCCTCCCCCTCGACAAACTCATTATGGCATTCTTGGTGCTCCTCCTTCTCCAAACCAATCTGGTGGCCGCATCCAATGCCAAATATGTCGTCGTCATGGTCATTCTGCACTCGATTGTTTCAATCGCCTCAATATGGCCTATGAAGGACGTGTTCCTGCTCCACGTCTCCAAGCTTATGCAGCTACTGCACCACCATCTCAGGCGTCTGGTTCTCCCTCTGGCATTCAAAACTGGCTTTTTGACTCTGGAGCCAATGCACATATCACTCATGATTTGAATCAGGTTTCGAATCCTCGTCCCTACAATGGCTCCGACAATGTTAATGGCGTGGTGGATGGTTCAGGTTTGCACATTTCTCATGTTGGCACTTCTTTTCTTCACACACCAAATCACTCTTTTACCCTTCCCAACACCCTTCACTGCCCTAATGCTTCCACTAATGTCATTTCCATTAATCAATTTACCAAAGACAACCATTGTTCACTGACCTTATATCCCAATTCCTATCGTGTTCAGGACCTTCAAACGGGGAAGATGCTTTTGCAAGGCCGGAGTAAAAATGGTTTTTATCCATTTTCAAGTTCTTCTGTGGTCAACAATGGAGTCTCTGCATTTGTCGGTGTTAGAGTGTCGGATGTCATTTGGCATTCTAGGTTAGGTCACCCTGCAATTTCTGTTTTACGTGGTCTAATTTCTCAAAATAAATTACCATTAACTGGTCATGCAACCTACGACTTTTGTTCATCATGTCCCCTTGGCAAAAGTCATAAGTTGCCCTTTAGCTTATCTTCTTCCCAGTCATCATTTCCTTTGGACTTAATACATTCAGATGTATGGATTTCTCCTTCTTATTCTATTCATGGTTACAAGTATTATGTTATTTTTGTGGACGATTTTTCTCGATATGCATGGCTCTATCCTTTAAAGTTAAAATCTGATGTTTATCAAACCTTTGTTAACTTTAAAAAACTTGCAGAAAATATGTTCAACACCAAAATTAAATTTTTTCAATCTGATGGTGGAGGAGAGTTTGTCAATTCCTCTTTTAAACAGCTTTTCACTGAACATGGCATTCATCATAGACTCAGTTGTCCTCATCATCCCGAGCAAAACGGTCTCGCCGAACGCAAACATCGTCACCTTGTTGAAATTGGCTTAATTTTACTTGCTCATGCCTCCCTTCCTCACACCTTTTGGGATGACGCTTTTCAAACTGCAAATTATCTCATTAATCGTCTTCCCACCAAAATCTTGAATGGTCTCTCTCCTTTCCAAAAACTGTTTTCAAAATCACCACAGTATGATTTTCTCAAGGTATTTGGCTGTGCTTGTTTTCCCTATTTGCGTCCATACAATGATACTAAACTTAATTTTCGATCCAAACAATGCATTTTCTTAGGATACTCATTAAATTATCAAGGTTATAAATGTTATGATCCTACCACTGGCAGGTCTTTTCTGTCTCGACATGTTGTTTTCAATGAAAAGAGTTTTCCATACAAAGAACTTGCTCCTCCGACCTTGTCAAACCCTAGTCAGTTGGATCATGTCCTGAATATTGATACCTTCCATTACACCCCACCACTTCCAACCCCTCGGACCTTTCCTTCCCTTCAAACCCCAATTGTCGCCACCTCCCAAACTCCCACTACTTCTGTGCATATTGAACCTGCCACCACCATTTCTCCTACTGCTCCACCTCCTCATCCCATGATCACGCGTGGTCAACAAGGAATTCGAAAACCCAATCCAAGATATGCTTGCATCACTACCATTACTAATACTTTGGTTGAGCCAACATGTTTCTCACAGGCAAATAAGTCTCCCCAGTGGCGCCAAGCAATGGCCGAAGAATTCAACGCTTTACAGCGTACTGGCACTTGGACTTTGATACCCTACAAGTCCTCTATGAATGTGTTACCAAATAAATGGGTGTATCGCATCAAAAAGAACTCTGATGGTTCCATCGAGCGTTTTAAAGCGAGACTAGTTGCCAATGGCTTTCATCAGCAAGAAGGAATTGATTTCTGGGAAACATTCAGTCCGGTTGTCACACATGCCACAATTCGCCTCATTCTCTCTATTGCTCTTCACTTTCAGTGGCCTATCCGCCAACTTGACGTTCAAAATGCCTTCCTTCATGGCACGTTGAATGAGGAAGTTTATATGCGCCAACCTGCCGGCTTCATTGATCCACAGTTTCCTTCTCATGTGTGTCGACTTAGACAATCCCTATATGGTTTGAAACAAGCACCCCGTGCTTGGTTTCAATGTTTTTCCCAGAAACTCGAAGACTTGGGCTTCACTGCTTCCCAAGCTGACTCGTCCCTCTTCACCTATTTTGACGGCTCAACAATCATTTATCTTCTTATCTATGTGGATGACATATTAATCACGGGGAACAGCAATCCTCATTTGTCTCAGTTTATCATGCAGCTTGGTACTCATTTTGCAATGAAAGATCTTGGGTCCTTACACTACTTCTTGGGGATGGAGGTTTCACGGACACCTTCTGCTTTCTATCTCACTCAATCCAAGTATATTTTGGAGCTTTTACAGAAAACTAATATGGCTGACGCCAAGCCCATCTCAACGCCAGTTCCCAGTGGTAAACGCTTGAGTTTATATGATGGTGAGCCTCTCTCAGATGGATCTTCTTTTCGCAGTGTTGTAGGCGCCCTTCAATACCTTCTATTTACACGTCCTGATATTGCTTATGCTGTAAACCAAGTGTGTCAGTTCATGCACTCTCCAACTACTACACATTGGGCTGCCGTCAAACGCATCTTACGGTATTTGAAAGGCACACATGATCATTGCTTAATTTACAAACCCAGTCCCCTCACTTTAACTGCCTTCGCTGACGCTGACTATGCTGGCAACCCGGATGACCGTTGTTCCACCGGAGGTCACTGCATATTTCTTGGAGATAACTTAATTTCCTGGAGTTCGAAAAAGCAACGTGGAGTGTCCCGATCCAGCACAGAGGCGGAGTATCGTCAACTTGCCTATACTTCTGCCCATCTATCCTGGTTTCGCAATCTATTCCGTGATTTATATCTACCATTACAGCCACCTCGTCTCTGGTGCGACAATATCAGTGCCATTGCTGTTGCTTCCAATCCTGTTTATCAAGCTCGCATGCGCCATGTTGAAGTAGATTATCACTACATACGGGAAAAGGTCATTCGCAAGGAACTCGAGGTTGGTTATGTGGCTACCACAGACCAAATTGCTGATTTTTTAACCAAGGGTTTGTCCTCTGTCCGCTTCCATTATCTTATCTCCAAGCTTCCCGTTCGTCAACGCCCCGTCAGCTTGCGGGGGTGTGATAAACCTAGTTCTCCTAGTTCTCTAAACCCTAAAGAAAGGACCACGACAGCACCATCAATTCAATCACCATCTACAGTATGGAGAGAGGGAATATTGCAGAGAAGACAACATTCTGGAGACAAGGAATATTGCACGTGAGATGCCTCTTTAGTTGCTGCATCATGGACAGCAATCACACTACCTGTATTACACATTTGTTTATTGCACGGGTGTATGTAAACTTATATATAAACCATGCTGCTAAACTTGTATATAAACCTTGCTGCTATTGCAGCACTGGGAGGAATGATTTTATGAACTTGATTATTCTTCAAAGAACCATATTCTTCACAAGTATCATAGCCATTCGTAATCTATGTATGAACAAAGTACACCAAAGAACTTAACAAGCAACTAGAGTGTCACACTCATGGGGTATAAATGTTATGGTGAATATCGTGAACCATGTTAGCTAATGACTACCATGAGATTGTGATATTTCTATTGCTGCCTTTTCTTGATTTGTAATAATGATTCACATTTTTTTCATGATCGTTCCCTTTTGATAAAGTTTCTGAAAGCATGAAAACTGACACTGTTTTCAGCACCAAAGTGATCGATCTTCATTCTGCGCTACTTATAATCATCACTAGTAGCATTTTTCTATCATTACATCACTTTGCAAATTCAACAATAATAATTATCATCGTCATACAACAGAAAAAAGGCAAATTCATTTTATCTATGACCGATGCATGATATACATTGTTGTACAATAAAGTTTTCTTCGTATAGCATGACCACTCAAAAGGTGCCTGATACTCTACGGATGTTGGTCCAAGGAAATAATACATTCAACTATGTCATATAGAAACCAGTTTTTCTGCCTTAAATTGCACCAAAAATATAATTTGGGATCTTTCCTCACCAACCAGACAATCTTTCACACCAACCATGAATTATACAAGCGTTGAGAAATTAGTTGGGTGTTAGACCCACAAATGATTTATATGTGCCACCATGTCCATCGCAACGAATTAAATTATTTGACTCTCGACGTAGTTCTCTTTAAAACAACATATTATGAGCTCACATCGAAACTTTGAAAGTAATATGCAAAGCATGGTTAACTTCGATGTTTTACATTTGTCAAGCTATTGTTGTATCCAATCTACCTCCGCCATATGTTGTACAAGTACAACAGCTTCCTGCATAAATTATTCCCAAACGGGCCCTATATGTATATAAGCAGGCTAAGCACCTTGTGATGTGAACTACAGGACCTCGTTTAATATATTACTCCTCTAGCATCTCTCTAAAGCAAACCTTTTCAAATTCCAGCGACTACTTAGCTTAAAAAAAAACAAAAGTGCTAACAGATATTGAAACACATAAACAAAGACATCAGTATTGTAGCATCCACGATCTCCACCTATGATTGCACACAGCCATACACGTTCTTGCCACACCTCCCCTTTATACACATATTATTTTTGTCAAGTTATAAGTTCCTCATCTTTCTAGTTCCATTGCTCTTGATTCCAATTTGTCCAAATGTCTTCTGGTACTGAGTCTGAGCTCTCTTCTCCTTCGTCTTCGTCTTCACCTGGGTTGCCTGACACGCGCCGTTCTTCCACTTGTCCAACTGTGCAGTTGGTCCCAAAATCTACCTCTGATCGACTTCTGCAGAAGTTCTTCGATGCCACGGAGTTCGACTTTGATTACGAGCAGAGCGGATTGTGGTCTCCTCCGGTCCGGCGTACGGTGTTCCTGAGCGCTCAAGGAAAAATCTTCACCGAACAAGAAATGCTTGCCAGACTTTCAACCCTAACGGATGCTCCTTCTGCAAGACACGATAAAGCTTGTTTTGGGGCGAGTTGCTTAAGCTTCTTGTTTCGTTTGTGTGATTGGTTTGCTTTTGTGCTTCTCTATCGCGCTTAGATTGTTTCACAGTTGGTTTTTTATGTATGTTTTTGTCTGATATTTTGTAGGGATGCTGGTGTTCTTGAAGGATATTTTGGAAGCCATCCTGACTTCATTTACGACGATTGCAGGTCAAGAGACCAATTCAAATCAAACAAGGAAGCAGAAACAGACAACCCCATTTTTTACTGTTCTTTTACTTTATCATGTAAATGTTCCTTTTCAACAACCAAAAAAAGAAAGGGAGGTTTAATAAAACACCCCCGGTACTGTTTACTTTTAACGAAAAGTCCTTTTTTACCTTTTAACTGTCACTATTCATTATACCTTCAAAAAGGACTTTTAATTAAAACTGTCACTATTCAGGCCCTTTTCGTTAGTTTTCTTAAAAAGAAAAGGAAAAAGAATATTTAGAGACTAGAAATATTTTGGCATCGAGCCTTTTTATTCTTTGAGTTTTTGGTCTTTAATTTCGTTTACAAGACTGGAAAGTTCTGTAATTTGCATATTAATTGTTCAATTAGTCAGTGATTTCATATACATAAATATCATGAAAAATGATAATGTACCTAGGAGTAGAAAACTATTGTTCATGTATTTGTATACGGAAGGAAGATTCGACTGGAAAGTTTTGTAATTTGTATCTTAATAGTTCAATTAGCCAATGATTCCATATATACATAAATGTCATGAAAAATGTTAATGTACTTAGGAGCAGAAAACTATTGCTCATGTATTTGTATGCGGAAGGAAGATTCGAACATTGGGAAATTGGGTTATGTAAGTTTATGACCTATGATAAATTTGAGCTAATTTGTCGGTTACAAGATGAAAGTTTTGACACATTTACCTAGAAGGGAAGGTTCAAACCCCATGGCAAAAAAAGTGAATGATTTCTTATTGAACAACGCATAATCAATGAGAAGGACCACTATGTTACGGTAATATCACTGCAAAGATATTTTAAATTAATTATGTTGTCAAATAGAAATGTCATTTGAACAGTATCTCAAATTAATGACATTTGTTATGTAAAAAAGTTAAAATGCATGATACTTTATGATTGACTTTATACTGTAACGATGATATCTCAACGTAAGTAAGTTTTGCTGTGACTAGCGAGGTCATGCAACATATCCCAAAATCACAGCTCACTGAGACAAGCTTATAGGGTCCTCAAATTGCAGTTTTTGCATTCAATAACAAAGGGAATAATATCCTCGAGATCGTATATGTACATACCATGCAGGGATCCAGGGCCCAAGGCTTTATTTTTGCATGTGGCAGCAATGCTACGCAGTCCCAGACATATATTCCAATTGTACAAACAGATGTCTACTGTTAGAATGACAAGGTCAGGAAATTTAGATGCAAGAGCGTTCATCAAAGCTTACATTGTACAGAGAAATTTAAAGGCTCTGCCTCCAATTCATACCTGTCAGCTACATGAGGAGAATATCTTAACTATTCAAATTGTAAAATGTGTCTTAACTTTCTCACATAGCGATGTTTAATTAGTTTGAGATACTGAATATTTCTTCCTCACCTTGTTCCTCTCAGTTGAGGATGGTCTAGAGACTGTAGGGTTTGAGGAGAGGATTTAAAAAAGTATCCATTTTTCTATATACTTATAATCTCATTGAATATCATTAGAAAACATAATATAAGCTACTCGTGTACAAAGTAAACTGACGTTGAAAAAAATCTTCAAACCTTTATATATAATAAGGAGATTTGGACCTCATGATCAAAGGCTATAATTTCAAAGTCACAGCAATTTTTGAAGCAAATTTTTCCTACAGAACTTTATAATCTTTGATTGCTTTGCTGGTCCTAAAGAATCCCCTGCCTTTCATCTGCTATGAGTATATACACCTGCAACGAGAGAGACAGGAGGTAGCCTTAAATTAAAAGGGCACCGGTTCCAAGGAAATGCTATATCGAAAACGACAATTCTAGAGTACATCTATGTATAACATATATGGCAGAATTTAATAGCTAGATGAAACTTTATTTTAAACTCCAAGCGAGAAAATATATCTGTTATAACTTATAAGACCGAAGGTGTTATGTTAGCATATTAAGCTCCATTTTTTTTACTTACAGAGTTAATGTTGATAGCATAGCTCTATACATGCAGAGCATCACACTGGTACAGGGTCTTGTTCCAAGATTTCCTTTCCCGTAATTCCATCTTTCAAAGTTTTAAAGTAAACATCGTAGTCCTTCTCGGGAGGTGGGTTTTCGGGATCCACTGTAAATGGCTGGCTAAATGGTATAACACTCTTAACCTGCAAAGGAGTTGTAAGTATGTCATAATCTGCAAAAGTTGATGAATGGTACTACGCAATGTAGCAACAGCACTTAATTAAGGGAGTGACCTCAAATGTCTTGCCAGTTGCATAAGGGCTTTCTAACGCAGCAACGCATATTTGAGCAACCTCTTCTCTTGAAATCTTACCCTGTATACATCACGTAAATCATAACATTCAGAAGGGGAAGAGGCCATCTACGATTATCTGCTGTCCAGGACCCAATTCCGGCAGTATTCTTTGAAATACAATTCCCATCAGATATTTGACATGCAAAAGCAAAGCAAAGAGACATAAATACATCACAAACAAATGGGAATATTGATCTTCCCTTTAATTATACCGTTATATTGTCTCCTTGGTCGAAAATGAGATCTGCTCCGGCAGGCTCCTCAGTTAATGCACAAGGCCTCACAATTGTGTATGGTATTCCACTTTCCCGTATTAAATCCTCCCCCTGACCAGAAACTTTCAAATGTCATAAAACTGAAACGGCTAAACCATAAAACTCTACTTGCTACACGTAAATAGCACTATTGCAGTATGCCACTAAGATGCAATAAAATGTTGAAGCCCAACATAGTAGTAAGTATATACAAGTCAAATTATCAAACAAACTGCACTGGCTTAGGAGGAAACCTTCAACTTGTATGTCAGGATAAAATCCAATTCCTTGTTCAAACGAACAGCGGGAGGTTGTTTACTTAAGTCAAGTCCAGGCCTCTCAGGTCGGGTGACTCCTGCAGAACCCACATGTACAATCCTACATTGGACTCAAAGAAAGGAGATTAGTTAAATACTAACCCAGAAAGTATACCTAGCAGATCAATTACGTTCTGTCCATAGTTCGACAAAGAGAAAAGAACATGAAACCTGGGAGTTATAGGATCTCTTAGATATGCCCGTATGCTTGATAATGGGAGCTGAAATGGGCCTTCCACAAAAGTAGGATTCAGTTTCCCATCGTATTCAAACTTGCTAAACATGAGCTGCCATAATTTTGAATATCATCAGTAAACATAGAAGCAAAAAAAACTGAAATAATAGGCTAAAACAACGTGAAATGGCTGCAGAAATTGTACCTGCAACGACACAATGTTGCTCGGGTCAAAAGGTGGCGCATCTGATACAGTTCGTGCTCGAAATATTGGTTTCAAAGAAGAAAATGGCACGCGTACCTGGAAGGAATTTGAAAGATTATTAATGGAGTTTTAGATTTTAATCACATTGTCTATGTTAATCAAGGGGTAATGTGTTGCTTACTGTCTGCCACTGGTTTCCAACAGTGTCAAAACCTGCTGTGTAACCAACAGTATCCCAATCCCGGCTTGTGCGAACAATTAGCTTATAGCGTCGACCATCACCTTTAAGGCGTAGCTCCAAGCCATCATATGCAGAGAGATCCTCAGCTGTTGGTAGATTCTAAAAACAAGCATACTGATAATAAGCAACTTATGAACTTCAAGGGCGGTAACAATGTAGGTGCAGAATTTAGGTACAAGTCAGAAGAAAACATTGCTATTTACCTCTGTTCTGATACTAGTAAAACCGCCATTGTTTGCAGTGGAAACAACCCCTGAAGGAGATATACCAAATAAATAAATGTTAACTAAATGCATCCAAATATAAATAAAGAAAAAAAATCAAACATTGTCGATCTGCTTGAATCACCACTAGAAACCTTTCTACTAGAAAGGCATACAGATACAAAAGTTATAAAGTTTGAATAGAGCACACCTTTAAAAAGTCCAGTTGGTCCACCATTTTCACCGCCGTTTCGGTCTATCTGAAATGTACTTTCACTCACTCCACCCATCACAACATCATCTAAAGCACCCCAAGCCATTTCCTTAAAACTATTACCTGCAAATTACAAACAAAAGAAAGGATCTCATTTGGTACATAACTACATATATGAGCACCATATAGATTATAACCATTGATGATTTCAGTTAAGTTCCATATCTGGAAAATTCGAGCATCTCCCCTTGCATTTTTTCTAAGTATAATGAATGTTTTTCACCATTTGCTTTCCCTGCTATATTTCATATAAACCTATATTCTACCCCTGTTTTTTCCCTTTTCCGAAGGAGCTTTCTATATTTCCAATTGTTTTTACTAAAGTAACTGGACCTAGTCTAAATAGCAGCAAGGATGGTAATCAGTGGTTTCACCGTTCAGAAGAGTATACCTTCGAATCCAAATAGTATTTTCCCATTTTGAAGTCCAACGCTTCCTTTTACAGCATTGATCAAATTTTTCATCCCAATGTACTCCACCTTTTCGGGTGAATCCCCCTTTATCTGCTTCCATCAATCAACCAAAGCGTTATAGTTACCAAGAAGAACATGTTTGTATAATCGTATTAACAGACATAACATAAGTAGAATAATTATTCGTGCCCAAATTAAACTTTATATTCAACAAATTTCTCGCTCCAAATTCAAAATGTAGGCAATCAGTTCGTCACCTCTGGTTCAAAGAACTTGATTCCCTGTCCAAAACAATAATTTGCATGTCAAGTGCTTGCTTAAGAAAGATAAATGAGCTTTGCAGGCATCATATAATGCATAAGATAAAGCCTTTAGATCATACCTGGCTGTACTTTTGCCTATCAGGAGTGTCACCTTCCTTCGGGCCAACAATGACAGAAACCGCATTAATCACTCTCCTCACTCCTTTGAAGTACTCGGGAACTAGCGTACTCTCCTTAGTAATGTCTCCAACAACCTGACATTTTCCAGGAAATAAACAAGGGTCGCCGTTGAGAATGTAAAAGATAAAAAAGTGAAACCACAACCACAATTTGTACAATATGCTTGTAGCATGCATCAAGACACCACAATTCCAACAAGGAAATTGAAAATACAAGGTTGCCAGCTCACCAAGTCGATATCTGGGCCTAACATCTGTCTTGCTTTTTCTTCATTTCTAACCTGAGAGAGTTTATATGAAAAACATAAATTTGAGGAAGGAAAGTTTAAGCAGTAAAGGTGCTTTGAAAATTTAAAAAAAAAAAACAGTATGAAACAAGTATGCAACAATAAGGCAAGGGCAAAATACCAATACTCGAACTGGAAACCCTTTCTTCCTTAAGATGTTGACTGCCCTTCGACCTACACCGCCAGTTGCTCCAGCCACTAGGACAATGCCAGAAGTTTCCATTTTCCTTTCTGGTTTACTAGGTGATGGGCCGGATAGTTTTTCAATTAAAGCCTCAATAAACTTCACAAATAACAAATTCTAGTTAGTTGAAACAAGATCACTTTTCTGTTTTAGAAATGTCGAAAACTTTAGCAGTGTGCAACCTTAGCAGGAGAGGGCGGTTCATTGAAGAAAAATATTGTTTTCAAGAATCTAGTCAAGTCCCAACTTTGCTTTCCAGCTTCTGCTGATATGTGTCTTCTATACGTTCTCGTAGAGAGATTACCAGTGTTTTGTTGGTAGAGAAAGCTGTGAGGTCTGTCATTAAGTTGAAGAAAGGGTTTAGGAAGTGGAGAGCACAGCAACTGAGGATGTAAAGATTTTTTAAAATGATTCCTACCAACAGGTGATGAAAAATCCTGCAATATCAAGCCATCAAGTAATTAAGTCCTGGCAATTAAGATTCACTAGCTATTTTCCTGCAGTTTATACATGGTAATCGGTACAATTCAAGCTCGGCTGAGCTGAAATGAAGTTGAACGTCGAATTGATCAAAAGACAATCCCCATTACTGCACGTAGAAATGCAGGTAAAATAACAGTAAAATTGTTCTAATTGCACTGGAATTAGTTGAACACTCTGAACCAAGTACCAAGTGTTCAATAATCAAGAGAAAACAAACTATAATTTCCGGGATCACCGATCGCTTACAAACTTTTTAATGAAAAATAAAACTGGGAAGACACTAAAGAAACAATAAGCAATTATGCGTCTATGAACCGCAGTTTATTGTCTGTTTAGTGTCCTCTCAGTTATATTTTTTTATTAAAAGTTTGTAACTTCTTCTATTTATGCAGATGTCCTTATATATATATTTTTCAAATTACTGATTTACCTACTACAAAATAAAATTCATCTGGGGAAAAGATTAAGCCTTTGCCTATCAGAATTTATCTGGGGAAAAGATTAAACCTTTGCCTACAGAATCTTGGTAAGCAGACATAGCAATGAAATTACACAAAACTTTAAAAAACCGCCTCCCAAATTAGCAGGTTTGATTGGCTATGAAAAATTTGAACTTTATACCAAAACACCACAACGTCTACTTTTCTAGTCATACAATTCATAGAAACATTAGCAGATAAGAAACAAGCAGAAGCAGAAGTGTAAAATAATGGGGTTATTTTACCTGAATTCTGAGGGCTGATGGAGACAAGGGGGACGACAGATTAATGGCACCTAATTCCATTTCCAATTTTCCAACGAGAGTTGGAAACTGAATTCCAGACCCTTCTGGGTTTTTATCTTGTTGCTTTTTTCTTGTGCAGTGATGATTGATATTTGTGGGAGTAAATACACACCACATATACAAGGGCTGAATAAGTAAAGGGCCACACTGTCACTTTTTTTGTAGGAACTTGGACGTGGCTCCTTCTCCATGCATTGTGCATATACAATCTCGAGTTAACTCGAATTAAGAATATTTTTATTACGAGAACTTTTGCTTAGTTAACTCGAATCAGTGACCCAGTGCCCAAAGCCCAATGATCATACAGTTTAATCTCCATAACCAAAATTGACCATCGATTGCTTGAGAAATTTTGTAGTGTGATTAATTTATGTGTTTATAATATGAGTGAATGACATTGTATCATATTACGACTTTTTATTTTCCAATGCATGCTTCGTTCTGATTCAAAAGTGATTAATTGAAAATGAGTTTTTTGATAAGCTCATTTTAAAAAGAGTCTCCAACTGATGAAACTGTAATTTAGTAAAAAACATCAAAAAGTGAACAAATTTTCTTAAACACTATTTAATTTGCTAAGAGATCGATTTCCATGACTGAAAGTACCTTAATGTAGCCTCAATTTTTGGCGTCAACAAGTTTTCAATGCAAAATTAAAAAGAAAATATTACAATTCATGAGAAATTCCAATTTGTCATCTTGGTGAAGAACTGAGGAGTGTGCATCCAGTGATTTTAGAGTGCATCCAACTCCTGCCACCAGCCACCAATTGAACGCAGCGGCATGTGGAACGTCACCACCATTGGAACCACAGTTGGAGGTAAGTATAATATACTAGTATTTGAACTCATTTGTTTAGATTCAAAATTCTTTAATTTTAACTTTTATATCGTTGTTTTTCGAGTGTTTAAACTTGAATTCCTAGAGATTTACACCAATAGGTACATTTTGAATAACATAAATACAATAATTTGGTGTTATCAAAATTTAAAAAAAAAAAAATTGAAGAATGGGAGGATTGACGCGATGCTACTGACTCCTCATGTTAGGATTTGTAGTACTGCATCAACTGAACAGGCGAGGATCGGTAGCGTCATACCAGTCTTATCATTTTTCAATTCTTTTATTTTATTTGTTTATTTATTTTAAGTCTCTCTTTTATTCTTGGATAGTTGAACTGATTCTCATTCATCCTCTATTAATTCCTACGTCTACCAATTCCTAGCAAATAAACATGTCATTCGGACAACTTCTCCTTCGTACACATTCTCGTGATTCATATGGGAGCTCTTTCTTGTATCTGTGGCAAAGTGTGGCAATATATATGTATTAACTAGGAAGAAGATTTTCTTCTTAAGATGAACCAGAATCACATGGCCATGACCTTTTCTTTCGATTAATTACTTTTGGCGCCACTGTTGGCACCCTGCAAGTTTGCAACTATCCAGACTCCTGTAGTTATCCAGTATCAACGGATCGAATCAATTTCCGTAGCAGCAACGCAACAAGGAAAGCCAACATTCCTAACAAGTGTGAACAGCCGTGGGATTAATTTTGACTGAGATTCGCACTAGAACTTGGTCAATATTCCACTATATATATATATATACATATATATACACACACACCAATAATTAAGAAATATGTGACACCATTGATGATCGATGCACTTACAGTTGCAATGTCTATATATATATATATATATATATATATATGACTTCTGCATGACGTTATATATTGATTGTATATTCAGTTTTGTTTTTATATTTTAGCCGGCGAAAATCAACCAAACTTGGCTCGGCCGTCGCTGCAGGCTCCTGTGGGGTACGGTATCTCAGTATCTGTGTGAGCATGTACGTATGTGTATGTCCTTTATACAGACAAGTCATGGTTGATTAAGACGTACAGTAATTAATTAAGGAGGAACCAGAATGAAACCTTTTGGATTTAGTTAATTAGCTGTTTAGGTTTTGGCATAAATCTCATAGCTGGAAAGAAATATTGTTAGCAGTTGTTGGTACGCGGTTCCGTGGGACTGCTGCAGAATGCCGATGCATGGAATATTATTATAACATACATGCCTTGGGGTAGCTATCAATTTTTTAGTATTATTATGCAACCAGAACCACCTAAACTAATTGATTATTTAATATAATACAGGGATAATAATTCAAAGATTAAAGAATCCAATAATTCCATCGCAATGTCCTATCTTTTGTTAGCAGCCTAAGGTCAATGATATTTGCGAGACGTGGACTGCAGTCGTAGTGTAACATTATTAACAAAGTTTGACTTAATTAGTTGATTTATTAACTAATTAAACCTAGGAGGCTATAGGACTAAAGATAATCGTGATAATTCTTTAACATTATTTTTAGTTGAAGTGTTAAGATCATATATAGAAGAGTAATAACAATATTATTTTTAGTTGAAAGCGGCCCAGGATAGACAAAAGAGCCTATCGGATCGACATACCACGAATAGAATGTATAACGTGGGGGACTATGTATTTTTGAAATTATCACCTTGGAGAGGTGTGGTTCGATTTGGGAAGAAAGGAAAGCTCAGTCCCAGGTACATTGGACCTTATGAGATCACTGAGAGGATTGGTGAAGTTGCTTACAGGTTGGAGCTGCCTCCAGAGTTATCTAAGGTGCATAATGTGTTTCATGTCTCGATGCTTCGGCATTATGTTTCAGATCATTCACATGTGATTCCTCCTCAACCATTGGAAATTAATCCGGATTTGACGTATGACGAGGAACCAGTGACTATACTGGATAGGAAAGATAAGACTCTAAGGAATAAAGTAGTGAGCTTGGTAAAAGTATTGTGGAGGAACCATTAAGCGGAAGAAGCTACTTGGGAGACAGAAGAACGGATGAGAGATATGTACCCGAGGTTATTTTATGGGTATTGATGGGTTGGTTGGTTGCTGGAATTTCGGGGACGAAATTCTATAAGGAGGGGAGATTGTCACAACCCGTCCCGGAATTATTAATTCCGAAGATGTGAAATTACAAAAATACCCTTGATCGGGATTAAGGTGTGTAAATGTGACGTTGGTTTTAATTTAAGTTCCTACTTTTGGTTAATGTGATTATTTGTGGGTTAAGAACTTAGGTTTAGATTTAGTCTGTTTGGTAATAATTTTGTAGTCAAAATTTGGTAGGACCTCAAATGGGATCCCATCCCTCAAAACCTTCCCTAAATCCCGTAACTGGTCTCTCTCTCTTCTCAAACTATCGTCTCTCTCTCTCTAACTCCCGATCGTGAACCACACTCAAACCCACCTAAAACTTCAACCAACGCTGGATTTAAGAACACCATTGTAACCCTGAGGACTTCACGATCACGTAGGTACCAAATCCAGGTAAGTTTCACTTCAAAAATCCCTAGTTCTAAAGTCCCCATGAATGTGCACTGTTCATGCACACGTAAATCCTTATGTTTTTGGGAATTTGAAGCTTGTAGGAAGCTTGGTGAGGCCCTAAGGAAGCTCGGAGTGCTTTGTTTGGAAGGATTGGACGTCGGGATCACCTGGTTCGAAGGTAGGCCGGATTTTCGTGTTTTTGAAAAGTTTGATCTTGTGGTTTTTAGACCCTAAAACTAGTCCAACGTGATTCTACATGTTAAGGGCTTCAAATTGGTATAAAATTCGAGAAATTTGGATGAAAAACGAGTGAGAATAGCTAAATTAAAATTTTCCCAGTTTTCCGGCCACTGGAAAACTCAGTCCGGCGAGAGCTCCGGCGACCCAAGGTAGACGACGCGTGGGATGCACGCGCTGCGCGTGGGGGCGCGCGTGTGTCCGTGCCCAATTCGGCGCGTGGGGGCGCGTGAGGTATAGGAAAATTATTTTAAAAATATGGGGATGATCCTGAGGTTGTGTAGATCACGTTAGAGTATTCATTTGTCAAAATTGAGCATCGTATGAGGAATTAATTGCCTAGGTTGGTTTATGTGCGTTAAATGTGCGTTAAATGACGTTGTTTTAGTGGTTTCGCCTTTAGGTGGAACTTATAACGAGGACGAGCACAACCAGGGGCGTCAAGGGGGTCACGACCCGGCAACATACCAGTGAGTGGGCATTTGCTTTTTATATATACCTATATACTCGATTTCTCCCAGAAATCAAACGTAAATGAAAAGTATGTTGAAACAAGATATGAAATATGTTTTGATTGCCATGCATAGAATTTCATGAATATTATGAATTGTTGTATGATGCATATATGTGAAATGGTGCGGTGGACGTACAGGTAAGTATCAGGTGAGTATTGTTATTGTATGATGATGTTGAGATATGTTGAGCTCATAACCTGCACCATGATATTAGTGCTTATAATATTCACCGCATCGCACGCTCGCCTTGGATCCAAGTAGATGATAGTCGTACAGACCATAGGAGGTGGTTCCGACAGGCCAGTCGTACAGACCTTTGGAGAGGTTCCGACTGGTGGGTGACCTTAGACTATGTGCACAGATGATTGATGAGAAAAGCACTAGAGCGTAATATTAACCATTAAGTCGTACAGATTACATTATGTAGTTCCGACTTATGTGCAGAAGGCCGTACAGGTCACAGTTGGTGACTCCGGCAAGATGGGATTTTGAGCTCTAGATTCAACCGTACAGGGCCATTAAAGGGTCTCCGGTTGATTACTTTCTTTCACCTGATTTGTATTATGTTAATGCATTCATACTAAACTGTTGAATTTGGCATGGTATATTCTCTATTGAATCTGTTATGAGATTGATGATTGAGATGGTTGAGATATATATATGCTTATATACTATTTTTCTGGGAAAGTATACAGGTTTTTCAAAGAGGGGTTATAAATGTGGATTTATGAAATGATTTGGAAAAGATTTGTTTTCGCCCACTCACGTTTTCTGTTTTGCGCCCCTCCAGGTTCTAGTTGATAGTTGAGGCGTTGGTGGCCTACGAGGACTCCTTCGGCGTTCTGACAGACTAAATAAATGTAGGATTCACCCGAGGGTGTTGTAAAATAGTTATGGTCCTACTTGACTGCACCTAGATGCTTATGCTCTGTTTATGTGTGTTTAGTATCGTTTTTTATGTACTTAAAACGCTAGGTTGTTAATATCTTAAATAAGTGGATTTTTTTTTTTTGTTGGCTCGTATTTTGTTATATTATCGTTTCCGCTTGCACTTATGGTTACGTCACGCTCACGTGACGGCCAGCACGTCCTAGTCTTCGGGTTAGGGTGTGTCAGTTTGGTATCAGAGCATAGGTTGCAGTCCTGTATAACTCGTGAAATCATCTATTGATTTTTGATGTCTTTTGTCAGAACTATGCCGCCTCGTAGAGAGCCCCGCCGTGCTACTGAGCCTAATCTCCCCGATATGGCTCAGTATGGGGAAGCAATGGCTCAGGCTTTTCAGGCTAATATCCGTCCTCCTCAGAGAACGCCCGTAGAGACGATGTATAATCTGAAATTGGAAACCTTTGAAGGAAATGAAGGTTATGAGGGGGCAGAAAGGTGGTTGGATCGGATTGAGCAGACTTTTCAAGTGATGCAGAGTCAAGGGAACCTACCTGAGAGTAGATGGGTCGAGACTACCATTTGGTTTTTAAGCCGTGAAATTGCAGTTTGGTGGGGGAATGAAACTAAATTTCTGGCACCTGAGATGGTGCAAGATTGGAACACATTCAAGGGAATATTTAAGAAAAGATTTATTCCTCCGGAGTACATTGATAGTAAGAAATAGGAGTTCACCCAACTGAAGCAAAGAAAGATGTCGGCGGGTGAATACTATAGGAAGTTTACAGATTTGTCTCGTTATGATCCGGAAGTGGCTGCTAATCCAGTGGAAATGCTTCGTCGATTTAAGTTGGGATCAAAGAAGAAATGGCGAACATTTGCTAGCGCACTTCCTTGTGCTAACTATCATGAGTTTTCTGAGATCCTGGTTCGGATGGAGGAGTCCGAGAAACTTCCTAGTGATAGTGACGAAGAGGAAGATAAGAATGGTGGCAACCAGAGGAATGATGGCAAAGGTAAAGGTATCTCATTCCAGGGACCTCGTTAGACGCAGAATTTCAAGAAAAGTGGAATGAGTTCGAGTTCTTTCAGTGGTGGATTTAGTGCCACAGGTCCGAGGAGAGGAGGTGGTAGGTTTGGTAGTGGACCTAGATTTCCTGTTCAGAGAGGCTTTGGTGGTGCTGGTGGTTCTGGTCCTCCGTTATGTCGCCGTTGTAATTTTCGACATCATGGGGAATGTAGGAGAATCAGTGGTGCATGCTTTACATGTGGTCAGCTAGGACATCGAGCTATGCATTGTCCCCAGGGTCAACAGAGGCCCCAGCAGCCTGTTATGCCAGCTCCAGTACCGACTCAGCAGAACTTTAATTCAGGCAGTTATGGCCAGATGGGTCGTGGTAGTGCTTATCACTATCAGGGTGATGCTGCTCCTTATGCTTCGGGACAGTATCAATATTCCCAGGATCCTTATCTTTAGAGTGGATATTCTCAGGACCAGGGAGGTTATACTTCATATCCGTCTATGCCAGCTAGCGGATCTCAGTGGAATCAGGGGGGTCAGCCCCAACAGAGAGGGGTTGCTGCTAGTGGAGCAGGGCCGTCTAGGCAGCCTGCCCAGACAGGTCAAGGACGTACTCATCGAGGACGAGGTAATCAGGGCGGCAGAGGTCGTGGAAGACGACAGCCAGCTCAGGGACATATTAACCACGTCTCGCTGCAAGATGCTCAGAATCATCCAGACTTGATTATGGGTACGTTGAATGTCCTTGGTCATTTTGCTAGAGTCTTGATTGATTGTGGTGCTACACACTCTGTGATTTCATATACATTTGCTCAAATGACACAACCTCATCCTTCATCTCTAGGGTTTGATTTAGAGTTTGCTATGCCTAGAGGGGATAAATGTTATGTTGATAGATTTTATCCTGGGTGTCCAGTGATGGTAGATAATGTAGTTATGCTTGCTAATCTTATCCCGTTAGACATCGTGGATTTTGATGTGATTTTAGGGGCGGATTGGTTGCATTATAATCGCGCCCATATAGACTGTTACGGGAAATCAGTTACTTTTCTTCGTCCTGGACTACCCGAGGTTACATTTGTAGGTGAAAGAAGTGGGGTGAGGCATGGTGTTATTTCTGCCTTAAGAGCAAAGAAGTTGTTATCCAAGGGTTGTCAGGGATACTTAGCACATGTGGTTTTGAATGATGTTGCTCTCAGTAGTATGGAGGAAGTTGGAGTAGTCAGACACTATCCATATGTGTTTCCGGATGATTTGCCTGGATTGCCTCCAGATAGAGATGTGGAGTTTTCGATTGATTTGCTTCCAGGTATGAACCCTATCTCTTTGACTCCTTATAGAATGGCACCAGCGGAATTAAGAGAATTGAAAATTCAATTGCAAGAATTAATTGATAAAGGTTTCATTCAGCCTAGTTCTTCACCGTGGGGAGCTCCGGTGTTGTTTGTAAGAAAGAAGGATGGAATTTTGAGATTGTGTATTGATTACAGGCAATTGAATCGGGTTCGATCAACTCAAGGGTGCCTGTGTGTTTTCTAAGATCGATTTGAGGTCTGGGTATTATCAATTAAAGATTAAAGATGAGGATGTTCATAAAACGGCTTTCAGGACTCGTTATGGGCATTATGAGTTTTTGGTTATGCCATTTGGATTAACTAATGCCCCTGCAGCTTTCATGAGATTGATGAATGAAGTATTCCAAGAATATCTCGAGAGGTTTGTTATTGTTTTTATTGATGATATTCTGGTATACTCTAAGTCGAAATCAGACCATATTCGACATCTTAACTTGGTGTTAAGGAAGTTGAGGGAACACCGATTATATGCCAAGTTTAGTAAATGTCAGTTTTGGCTGGATCAAGTGGCATTTTTGGGACATATGGTATCGGCTCAAGGAATTCAAGTGGATCCTCAAAAGATAGCAGCAGTGGAAAGTTGGGAACAACCTAGAACCGTCACTGAGGTACGAAGTTTTCTTGGTTTGGCAGGTTATTATCGACGGTTTGTCCAAGACTTTTCTATGATTGCCTTGCCATTAACGAAGTTAACCAGGAAGGATGTTAAGTTTGAGTGGGATAATAATTGTGAACAAAGTTTTCAGCAGTTGAAATATTGCCTCACTCATGCACCGGTATTAGTACTTCCCGACGATAGTGGCAACTTCGAGATCTACAGCGATGCTTCTTTGAATGGTTTGGGTTGCGTTTTGATGCAGCATAGTAAAGTGATTGCCTATGCTTCTAGGCAGTTGAAGACTCATGAAAGGAACTATCCTACTCACGATCTTGAGTTGGCAGCTATTGTGTTTGCTTTGAAGATTTGGAGACACTATCTCTATGGCGAGAAATGTAAAATCTTTACAGATCATAAAAGTCTTCAGTACCTCTTCACTCAGCATGATCTTAATCTTCGTCAGAGAAGATGGTTAGAATTACTAAGTGATTATGATTGCACGATTGAGTACCATCCGGGTCGTGCAAATGTGGTAGCTGATGCCCTGAGTAGGAAACCTCAAGGTCGACTTAACGCTTTGTATGCCAGCCGTGTTTCTCTTCTTGCAGAGTTGAGATGTACTGGAGTAGAGTTAGAATTGGAAGAACGAAGTGAAGCTTTTCTTGCCAATTTTCAAGTCAAGCCAATTTTAATTGATTGAGTGCTTGCAGCCCAATCGTTGGATGAAGAAATCCAAGAGTTGGTCAGTTTAAGAAAGAAAGGGAAGAAGAAAGATCTTAGGATCCGAGGATCAGATGGTATGCTTATGCAAAAGAACAGGATGTATGTGCCAACTAATGAGGAATTAAAGAAAGAAATTTTGGATGAAGCACATTGTTCGGCTTATGCTATGCACCCAGGAGGAACTAAAATGTATCATACCATTCGACCATTTTACTATTGGCCGGGTATGAAAAGGGAGATTGCAGAGTATGTAAGTAGGTGTATTGTTTGCCAGCAGGTTAAGGCTGAAAGAAAGAAGCCGTTTGGAAGATTGCAACCACTCCCTGTTCCCCAGTGGAAGTGGGAGAACATAACGATGGATTTTGTGTATAAGCTACCTCGTACACAAAATGGTTTTGATGGCATTTGGGTGGTTGTAGATCGACTTACCAAAACAGCACATTTTATTCCAGTAAGGGAGAAGTACCCTTTAAATAAGTTGGCTAAGTTATTCATTTCGAAGGTGGTAAAGTATCATGGTGTCCCAGTGAATATCATTTCTGATCGAGATCCAAGGTTTACTTCTAAGTTTTGGATAGCTTTTCAAGAAGCTTTGGGCACTAGATTGCTTTACAGTACAACATATCACCCACAGACAGATGGTCAGTCAGAGAGGACTATTCAGACACTCGAGGATATGTTGAGATCCTCTGTGATGCAATTTGGTGATTCTTGGCATGATCGCTTAGATTTGATGGAGTTTGCCTACAATAATAGTTTTCATTCGAGCATTGGAATGTCTCCATTTGAAGCGCTTTATGGTAAAGCTTGTTGTACGCCATTATATTGGTCAGAGGTCGGTGAAAGAGTACTTGAGGGCCCAGAGATTGTGGATGAGACCACTCAGAATATTCAGGTAATTAAGTCTAACCTGAAAGCGGCCCAGGATAGACAAAAGAGCCTATCGGATCGACATACCACGAATAGAATGTATAACGTGGGGGACTATGTATTTTTGAAATTATCACCTTGGAGAGGTGTGGTTCGATTTGGGAAGAAAGGAAAGCTCAGTCCCAGGTACATTGGACCTTATGAGATCACTGAGAGGATTGGTGAAGTTGCTTACAGGTTGGAGCTGCCTCCAGAGTTATCTAAGGTGCATAATGTGTTTCATGTCTCGATGCTTCGGCATTATGTTTCAGATCATTCACATGTGATTCCTCCTCAACCATTGGAAATTAATCCGGATTTGACGTATGACGAGGAACCAGTGACTATACTGGATAGGAAAGATAAGACTCTAAGGAATAAAGTAGTGAGCTTGGTAAAAGTATTGTGGAGGAACCATTAAGCGGAAGAAGCTACTTGGGAGACAGAAGAACGGATGAGAGATATGTACCCGAGGTTATTTTATGGGTATTGATGGGTTGGTTGGTTGCTGGAATTTCGGGGACGAAATTTTATAAGGAGGGGAGATTGTCACAACCCGTCCCGGAATTATTAATTCCGAAGATGTGAAATTACAAAAATACCCTTGATCGGGATTAAGGTGTGTAAATGTGACGTTGGTTTTAATTTAAGTTCCTACTTTTGGTTAATGTGATTATTTGTGGGTTAAGAACTTAGGTTTAGATTTAGTCTGTTTGGTAATAATTTTGTAGTCAAAATTTGGTAGGACCTCAAATGGGATCCCATCCCTCAAAACCTTCCCTAAATCCCGTAACTGGTCTCTCTCTCTTCTCAAACTATCGTCTCTCTCTCTCTAACTCTCGATCGTGAACCACACTCAAACCCACCTAAAACTTCAACCAACGCTGGATTTAAGAACACCATTGTAACCCTGAGGACTTCACGATCACGTAGGTACCAAATCCAGGTAAGTTTCACTTCAAAAATCCCTAGTTCTAAAGTCCCCATGAATGTGCACTGTTCATGCACACGTAAATCCTTATGTTTTTGGGAATTTGAAGCTTGTAGGAAGCTTGGTGAGGCCCTAAGGAAGCTCGGAGTGCTTTGTTTGGAAGGATTGGACGTCGGGATCACCTGGTTCGAAGGTAGGCCGAATTTTCGTGTTTTTGAAAAGTTTGATCTTGTGGTTTTTAGACCCTAAAACTAGTCCAACGTGATTCTACATGTTAAGGGCTTCAAATTGGTATAAAATTCGAGAAATTTGAATGAAAAACGAGTGAGAATAGCTAAATTAAAATTTTCCCAGTTTTCCGGCCACTAGAAAACTCAGTCCGGCGAGAGCTCCGGCGACCCAAGGTAGACGACGCGTGGGATGCACGCGCTGCGCGTAGGGGCGCGCGTGTGTCCGTGCCCAATTCGGCGCGTGGGGGCGCGTGAGGTATAGGAAAATTATTTTAAAAATATGGGGATGATCCTGAGGTTGTGTAGATCACGTTAAAGTATTCATTTGTCAAAATTGAGCATCGTATGAGGAATTAATTGCCTAGGTTGGTTTATGTGCGTTAAATGTGCGTTAAATGACGTTGTTTTAGTGGTTTCGCCTTTAGGTGGAACTTATAACGAGGACGAGCACAACCAGGGGCGTCAAGGGGGTCACGACCCGGCAACATACCAGTGAGTGGGCATTTGCTTTTTATATATACCTATATACTCGATTTCTCCCAGAAATCAAACGTAAATGAAAAGTATGTTGAAACAAGATATGAAATATGTTTTGATTGCCATGCATAGAATTTCATGAATATTATGAATTGTTGTATGATGCATATATGTGAAATGGTGCGGTGGACGTACAGGTAAGTATCAGGTGAGTATTGTTATTGTATAATGATGTTGAGATATGTTGAGCTCATAACCTGCACCATGATATTAGTGCTTATAATATTCACCGCATCGCACGCTCGCCTTGGATCCAAGTAGATGCTAGTCGTACAGACCATAGGAGGTGGTTCCGACAGGCCAGTCGTACAGACCTTTGGAGAGGTTCCGACTGGTGGGTGACCTTAGACTATGTGCACAGATGATTGATGAGAAAAGCACTAGAGCGTAATATTAACCATTAAGTCCTACAGATTACATTAGGTAGTTCCGACTTATGTGCAGAAGGCCGTACAGGTCACAGTTGGTGACTCCGGCAAGATGGGATTTTGAGCTCTAGATTCAACCGTACAGGGCCATTAGAGGGTCTCCGGTTGATTACTTTCTTTCACCTGATTTGTATTATGTTAATGCATTCATACTAAACTGTTGAATTTGGCATGGTATATTCTCTATTGAATCTGTTATGAGATTGATGATTGAGATGGTTGAGATATATATATGCTTATATACTATTTTTCTGGGAAAGTATACAGGTTTTTCAAAGAGGGGTTATAAATGTGGATTTATGAAATGATTTGGAAAAGATTTGTTTTCGCCCACTCACGTTTTCTGTTTTGCGCCCCTCCAGGTTCTAGTTGATAGTTGAGGCGTTGGTGGCCTACGAGGACTCCTTCGGCGTTCTGACAGACTAAATAAATGTAGGATTCACCCGAGGGTGTTGTAAAATAGTTATGGTCCTACTTGACTGCACCTAGATGCTTATGCTCTGTTTATGTGTGTTTAGTATCGTTTTATGTACTTAAAACGCTAGGTTGTTAATATCTTAAATAAGTGGATTTTTTTTTTTTGTTGGCTCGTATTTTGTTATATTATCGTTTCCGCTTGCACTTATGGTTACGTCACGCTCACGTGACGGCCAGCACGTCCTAGTCTTCGGGTTAGGGTGTGTCACTCTTCTTCTGGTAGACATGCACTAACTCGAATTCAGCTATACATATCATAAATTGTATGCATTGATCAATGATGTTGGCCATAGAATAAAAGCTGGTATCAGCCATATCAACTTGCATTTGTTTTGTATAGATCGAAAGTCAGCAAACAACTGTAAAATGATACACCATTAGCCGGATCATCAATTTGATTAAAATACTATTCGTCCAAACTTCAAAGCTCAAGAGAAGGATATTCAAAAGATGTTATGCATTTTCTGGTGACAAACCCTTATGGGTCTACTTCTTTTTGCTCCTAATTAATTTGTATATCATGTCTCGTGAACCGTTTATTTGGTTTTTGTAGGACCCTTTTGCTTTGTTAATTTTCATCGGTTTTTGTTTATGTATTTTTATTTAAACAGATTGAAAACATGAACATGCAAAGCATTATCACCTAATTTCGACACATACATATGAGAGTATCATTTTTCATGGCAAGCATGATTTTGGTTCGCAAATAAATAATTATCATACTTCGGGTTTAATAATGAATAATTATTTTTCAACATAGGTTAATACGTGAATACTAAAAGTTCAATTCTGCATCCATTCAAACACTGTTCCTATTACACCATAATTTCAATTGCCTAAACCCTAATTTCAAAAATAAATATCGACTTCGAATGGAAAAACCCCATAAGAATATTACAAAATAAATTAAAACCAGAAACGTATGGAGGTCTCCCATGGCCAATTTGGTTATGCATGCCCATAACAGACAAAACCATATCAAAATTGTTGACTTAATGCTAGCTACCTTACTGTGCATAAAACAAATCTGCATGATACTACCTACATTACGCAGAAAAACATAAGCCAAATGCAAGAGATAGAGAAGTCACAGTTGCATGGTGCTGAATTTCCTGCATTGTCGGCAGGCCCAAGGAAGAAGAAATGCATGTGCAGGGCACTATGTCAACAAAACAACCCTTAAATCATTCACCCATGTCAGCTGCTCAGGTATTTTCATTAGAAGATTTATCTGCTCCCATGGCCCAAAAAGTTTATTGTCTGAGTCTGACCATACAACATAAAGTTTCAGCACGTGAAAAAAAACATAAAATGTATATCTTTGTGACATTTATTTAATGGGGCACTTCTATGATTTGGTCTAGCTAGTAGCTAGAATGTTGTGACTCATAAGGTGTGAATGCCATTTAATAATATTCCATTTGCATTTGCTGAGACCAACTAATTAAATTTCCCTCATAGAAGAAATAGAGAGAGAAAGGGCAAAAATTTCAAAGACCATTTGACAAATGATATGACAATTTATTGGTTTACTACTTCTCGTGCTTGTCACGTTCACGTATCAGACAATACAGTAGCGGCTAGAATGATCAAGTTGAACTTGTTCTTTATTTTTAAGTATTTTTGGTTTGAGTACTGGTTGTACTCACAACATTAAAACTATGGGAACTTTAACGAAAAGCTCTCGGTACTGTTCACTTTAACGAAAAACCACATTTTTACACTAAAAAATCAATCATAATACTATTCACTTTACCTTTTTATTTTGTCTTTATCATTAAAACTCAAAGTTTTCAAGCTTTTTTCATTAGTTTTTCTTAAAACTATTTATGATTGTTTCACCTCAAACAATGACATGACAATTTGGAACAAAAGCAAATTGCAATGCAAAATGACTAGGGATTTCAGAGTGCAAAACGTACACCTAAAACGTGCAACTTTGAGCCACAGCTGTTAAATGGGGACTTGTACGTGGTTAGTCCAAGTTGTACCGGCTGTAAGATAAACTAAAAAAGATGAAACTGATGTTTGAGCTGCGTTTGACAATTGAAGAAGAAGCAAACATATATTTTGAACCGTATATTGTTTGTTGCTAGATCCAACCCTTTAAATTAAGTTAAAGTGTACTACTAGTTTGAATTCTATTTATGATCGTTTTCCAATTTCGTATTTTTTGCTTTGCAGTGCACACGTTCGTTTGTTCTCTCTTTCCAGAGAATTGAAAACTCTCGGTCAATATTTTGCACCTTTCAATTTCAGTATGCATGCATGCATGCATGGCCAAAATAATCAAGAATGAATTAAACATATGTTGCAGCTCTGCTTTAAGGAATCACCATCTACGTGCTGAGAGTTGTCCCTTATTTGAAATATATATGATCGTCTTTAATTCTGATTAGTAGGGTTTAGTTAAAAGAGACATCTTAGTTAAACTCTTATTCGAAATATATATGATCGTCTTCAATTCTGATTAGGAGGGTTTTGTATTCTAGTTATAGGATTAAAGATGATAGTATATTTTTTTTTAATGCCCCATAAAACTATTTTCAAGCAGCATACCCTTTCAATTAAAATTTTAAGATGCAGTTTTAGTTAGCTCTTGAAAATCACGTTTGAATTTAGTAACTTATGATGTCACGAATGTGAGACCGTTGAATCTCGTTTCCATTTTTCTTCTCTAAGATTTCCACGTAAAAATGAATTGGGTTGTTGTGGGGGACCATTTGGATCTTCCTTGCTCCTTAGCTTCACGGCTTTGACTTTGTCCACCTATCCACGAGCTCCCACCCCCACAAGTCCCAAGCTTCTGCTTCCAAAACAAATGGCTCGGCTGCGCTTGGCAGGTCCCATGCTTTTCACAACCTTCACTTTTATATTTTTCTTTGTGTTATACTATTACTAAATAAACATTATGGTATAGATTATGGTGAAGTAGATTTTATTCGCACTTCATTACCTTGATTTAAGAATAAATAAATTACCTTCTTTTCATAAACTCTTGCAACATCTCAGTCTCATAATATAATTACTATAGTACATGAGGGCTCCATTGAAGGATAAATTTTTTAATATGCTTAAAATATGGTGTGGTATATCATATATAATTATACAATTGAAGGAATATTTGAAAATAAAAAATTTCCATCAATTGTATAAAAAAATGTGACTTACTGCCCCGTATTTCGGGCACATTGAAAAATATCTCTCATTAAAGCAGCACTCAAATAAATGCATTCTCCTTATATAGAAATGTCTTTACAACGTTAACACATAAATATCCACTATGTCCCCTTTTTTTTGTCAAAGAGTAAACTTTATTAAATACGAATCGAAATGTTTACATCTTCTGCTAAAATATTAAACAAAAACTCCGGCCCTAAAGCATTCCAACGAAAAGCACCTCCATGCGAGGCAACATATGAGGCTACAACATGAGCATCGGCATTTCCATTCCACTTTACAAACATAAACCTCACATTTTCTAATTGAGAGACCAACAACCCAATATCATAAAGAAAACATTCCAAAGTGGCATCATATGCATACTCCTTATTGACCATTTGAATAAGCATCAAAGAATCAGATTCAATCTCCACATTTGAGCAGCCCATCTCAATGCAACTTTGTACTGCAGCTCGTAAAGCAGCAGCCTCTGCAATGGCAACCGTACCAAAAAACAACCCACCTTTCCTGCCGCAAGCAACATCCCTGCAAAATCCCTCAAAACCCAACCGTAGCCTCCCTTGCGGGTCTTCCCACACCAAGCCCCATCACAGTTAATTTTAACCACACCAAATGCCGGCTTTCTCCACCACACCGCCTGACCCGCAAAGAATGCTTCCTGCCCCATCCGATTTCTGTCAGATTCATCATTTTCAACACTGTGAGCAACACGGTACTCCAAAATGTGTTTCCTAACCACATGAACCATCTCTATAGGGTTCACAAGGACACCGTTAAACACCATTTCATTCTGAGACTTCCAAATTCTCCAGAGCACAAAAACACACTCCTGCAATAACTCCTCATGTCGCACAACCTCACGGAACCAACGACAGAGAGCCCGCCAATACTCCATGAAATCACACCCTACCATAGAACCCATATCCAACTGTAAATAGCAACAATACCACATCACACGGATAAATGCACACTCAAAGAACATATGATGTTCCGTCTCCTCTGCCTCACCACACATCACACATAAACTATCCATATGCATCCGGCGACGAATCAAGTTAACTCTCACAGCTAAAGAATTGTTACAACATCGCCACATAAAAAAACTTAAGCTTGTTAGGCACGGCTAATCTCTAAATATCTCTCTAAGAATGATCCCCCACATCCCGTCGACTGCCATCCCCCATCCCACATCCTTCTTCTTCCAAGCTCCCCATTAGCCTGCATCTCCATAGCTACTCAGTATCCCGTTTGAACAGTATAAATACCTTGAGGCGTGTAATGCCAAATCAAACGATCCATGCACCCTTTTAGACTAATAGGCAAACCCAATATCAGATTGCATTCCTCATCCTCAAACCAGGTGCGCACCAGGGTTGTCTTCCACACCCGTCAACTCAGTATCAATCAAGTCCCTCACCATCACCGGTATATCACGATGCATCGACCGTACTTTAAAAGTATGCGGTCTTGGAAGCCAAGGATCATGAGTAATTCCAATACTCCGACCATCCCCCACCCGCCATCTCAAACCTCTCTCCAAAATCCTTTTACCCTGAATAATACCTTTCCACCCCTCAGAAGACCCTCTTCCAATTCTAGCCTCCTTAAACGATTGATTCGGGAAATACTTAGCTTTTAGAATTTGTTCTAATAGCGTACCAAGATTACGCAAAATCCCCCACCCAATTTTTGCTAAATATGCAAGATTGAAAGCTAATAAATCCCTGAACCCAAGATCACATGTCTTCTTACTCCGCTTCATTTTCTACCATGACACCCAATGCATACTACCTTTATCCTTATTTCCTCTCCACCAAAAATTGGCGATAGCAGATTCCAACTCCTTGCAAAGCCCCACTGGCAGCTTAAAACATGACATAACATAGTTTGGTAATGCCATAGCCATCGCTTTAATAAGAACTTCCTTGCTAGCTGGAGATAGAAATTGCTCAGCCCACCCATTAATCCTTCCCTCCGAAGATTCCCGAACACACTTAAAAACTGCCTTTTTTGAAGCTCCAAAATCCGCAGTGATCCCCAAATACTTACCAAAATCATCACGACCTTGAATATTTGTGCATGCACCCAAAGTCCTATGTAGTTTCCTAGAACACCTCGCTCCAAAATACAAAGAGTTTTTTTCCCTATTAATAATCTGTCCGGATGCTTCCGCATAACACTGTAATACCTCCAAAACCTCCTGAACCTCATGCTCCTCAGCCTTACAAAAAAAAGACTGTGCCATCAGCAAAGAACAAATGAGATAACGGCAGCGCACCAGGAGCAACTCGCACCCCATGTAAAGACCCCATTTCCTCTTTCCTACGTAGCATTGCTGAAAACCCCTCAGCACAAATTAAAAACAAGAATTGAGACATTGGATCCCCTTGCCGAAGCCCTCTCTGAGGTTGAATAAATCCAGTAGACACTCCATTAATTAAAACACTGTAAGACACCGTAGTAATACACTTCGCTATACGCTGACATAATTCAACTGGGAACCCCATAACATCCATCATTGCCAACAAAAAACTCCATTCCACACGGTCATAAGTTTTTGCCATATCTAACTTCAGGGCCACTGAATCCTCATCGTCATCGTTTTGGTGGTTAAGAGCAAGGTATTAAATACCGATGATATCGGAAATATCGGTAGTACAAAAACACGGAAATTTCGATGGAAATATCGGGATATTATCGATATCGATAAAAATTGAATAAAAACCACGGAAATTGTAAGAAAAACTTGGAAATTTTTATTGAAACTTTACAGGATGTTTATTTAGTCAATTATCTATTAGTTTATCACAAAAAATTGGAAGGAAATGCATTGCATGATGGATTTAACTGATTTAAGTTGATTATATAGCGAGCTGGCAAACATTGTGAGTGTAGAAAATATGCAAATATTTTAGCATATTTTCACAAAAACATAAGTGATATGGTGGTCAAGGTGTTGAAGGAGTAAAATGAGAGGGGTTCGAATCCCCTTGGTGTTTTTTTAAATATAGAAATTTAAAAAATACGGAAATTTCGATGGAAATATCGATGACATCGGAAATATCGATAATCCAAAAACACGGAAATTTCGATGGAAATATCGGGATATTATGGATATTTAATACCTTGGTTAAGAGAATGTAGAATCTCATGGACCATGCCTCCCTGCCACAAATGCCGACTGATTTTGACTAATAAGCTACGGCATAGCCATCTTCATCCAGTTGGTCAAAAGCTTAGCAATCACCTTATAAGCTACATTGCACAAAGAGATCGGTCTTAACTGAGTCATCCGTCTAGGGCTTGGCACTTTCGGAATAAGAACCAAATGGGTGTGATTCAATTTCCATAAGAGCTTCCCAGAAAACCATAACGCCTTAACCATATCCACAATATTCGGACCCACCACATCCCAATACTCATGATAAAAACTTCCAATAAACCAATTTGGTCCTAGTGACTTATCAGCCGGTATTTGGTAAACAATTTACCACACCTCGTCATCCAAAACCGGCCGCATCAGCTGTCTCCTATCCTCCATCGAAAGCCTAGTCTCAACACACTCCGTAATCTCTGGACTCCTACACGGATTAAAAGTCAAGAAAAGCTGCTGAAAGTAGCCAACTGCAACCGCATCCACCTGAGAAGGTTGGGTACACCAAACCCCTTGATCATTCTCTAACCCCAATATTTTATTACACGTCCGCCATTTGACAGTTTGTGCATGAAAGAATTTCGTATTTTTATCTCCCTCCTTAATCCACTGGGTGCGTGACTTCACTCTCCAATACCTCTCCTCCTCCCATAGCACACTCCTAAGTTCCCCTTCCTTCCCTCGTACCACCGCCGATGCAAACTCGGGTGTTTTATAAATATCCACTATGTCTAGTCGTGGCTTTCTTTGCAAAGAAGAAAGTTATCCCTTTTAAGTTTTAAAGAAATGAGAAATATTTTTTCTTGTTGACAAATGTACGATATTCTTTGATAAAAAGGTGAAAGAACACACACAAAGAGCGAGGCTATAGTGCTTTGATTTGGGTCTCGCACCCTACAATTACATAATATGAGTACCCTCTAACAGATGATCAACAATAAAATTCAGAGATTTCTCAAACTGAATAAGCTCTTGTGCCGCCATTACTCCATACCTCGCGAACCTATGTTCAAGAAATGAAAAATAATTAACTTTTAAGAAGATTTTTTGGAAGCTCTACTGAAAAGGTTTAGCACCAGAAGAAGTTTCCTTTAAGATGGTATTCCAACTTCCATTGGCCATTTATTAGCACCAGAAGAGATTATATGATCAATATAAAAGAAAGAAGTAATAATCCTTGCAACTTGAATGCCTCAACTCACATTGAATTGAATTCATCACGAGTGTAATAAAAAAATCAGATAAGTACTTATGAACTTAATCTACTTCTATTAATCACAAATAAAATTGCCTTTTTAAAGGAAGAAACCTGTAATTTAAATAATGAAGAGTATTAATCTCGTACATTAGCACTTTAATTTCTATGTATACTTTTCGAATTACATATTTTTGTATCTCTATGCAAACTTTAGCCGAGGTTTTTCTCATTCTGAACTTATTTTCTTTGATTCATTCAATTTTAAAGTTCGCTAAATAAAAGAGTGCAAAATGAGAAAACGAGAGTGTGAAAATTAGCCCTCAAATAAGATACCCTATTTAAGACAAATTGGCTAGCCCCAGGGTATCAGCTGATTATACTTGAGCCAAGCCGGGGTGCATTAACTTGGAGGGAAATTGTTGGCATTTGACGGTGCATTTGTTTTCATCAAATGAAAATTACCAAGAAAAGAAAATGAAGAAAACATGGCCGGCGGACCAAACCGGTCTCCTATTCCTCTACGCGGCCTCCTCTCTCTCTTTCTCTCTCTCTCTAGTCTCCCACATGGTTTGAAATGACATAATTGCCACTTTCCTCTGACTAACCCGACTTTCTCTTCCAACTTGTTCTTGACTTGGCCACCTCCCTGTCCCTGTAGACTCTGGCGAACTTGTTCAGTAAGCTCCTCTCTCTCTTTCTCTCTAGCTGCCACGGGGCATACGACTTTCTCTCTCTAACCCTACTACTATATATACATGGCCTAACCCAATGAACCCAATCCCCCATCAGCATTTCTTCAACCTACACAAAACCCACAATCCCAAATCTCTCAACTCTCTCTCTCTCTCTCTCTCTCTACATTCTTCACTACCATGCCTCGTCTGAGCGCTTTGGCACTGATTTTCTTAGTGGCAATGGCCTCATTTGTGTCAACTCTAGAAAGCAGAAAGCTTTTGGATGTAAAGAAGAAGGATGCCGAGTACCAAAAGAAAGCGGCTTCTCTGTTCCTAAGTGCCCTTCCGAAGGGCAAGGTGCCAGCTTCTACCCCAAGCAAGAAGGGTCACGCCGTTGTCATCAACGAAAAGCTCATTGCCCGCCATCTTAGCGTCGTAAAAAATCGGATCCTGGCGCAGTCTGTTCCCAGCCCCGGCGTCGGTCATTGAATTGTACCAGTTATACATTCATAATTATTCGTATATTTTTTTTCATTAGTTTTCACAGCTCTATAGATCACTACAATTTCGGAGCTTGATTAGGTATAAAATTTAAAGAGTCGAAGAGAAATGTATAGACAGTGTAGATGTTATTTATTTCACTTTCTTTAATTTGTTGGAATTCATTTTGATAATCTGCGTCCCTTTAAATATTATAAAGACAGTGCTTTTACAATATCTTATCTTATTTATTTGTAACATTGTTCATATTCTTTATTATATTTGGGCTCCCCTCTTTTCTTTTTGTTTAATATGTTGTCATCACACCGTTGAAAAATAGTTTTGCGAATTTTCAACGAGAAAACAGATGAAGAATGGTATATAAGTAAAAGGCAAGAGAAGAACAAGGATTATTGGCTTCTTCTTGAGTAATGAGATATCAAACTCGGAACTTCAGATGTAAAGGAGATCAAACTCGGCATCTCCTAATTAAGAGCTCTTGACTTGCATTTGGTTTAGTTTGGCATCTCCTAATTAAGAGCTCTCCAAATTCTTGATGATTCCATAAGCTATAATTCTTTTTTTTAAGTGGGTGGTGGAGGTTCTAACTTCAGTTGTTTCTTTAATTCTTGTTCATTTAAGTAGCAAAAAGTGTTCTACAAATAGATCATCACCAAACAAAAACAAACAAAAAAAAGTTCCTAAAATAGGGATTTTCTCTTTTATTAATTGGCTTGTGATACATACAAGACTTTCATTGGAAGTTGAATTAAAATAAATTTATCATTCAGTGTTGGAAAAAAAATGTAAATAAATAGTAACAATGGTGGGGAGATAGTGTATAAAATGGTATATGCCATTTGGCTCTAAAGGTGGTGTAAGAGAAGTGCCAGAAAATGCAAAAGCGCGTTTTTGGGACTTGCCTTTGGAGCAGGACCCTCACAAGCCAACTAGTTGTTGGATGCTCTTTTGATAAAATGACATTTGGCATAGGGCTCTTGTATTGGAGAGATTTTTTTAGTGTGCCTGAAATACTGATTAGTATACTACATGTCACTATATAAATTGGGAGACACTTGAAAATAAAACTTCTTTCCACCTATACGATGACATGTGATGTATCTTTCCGTGTTTCGAACATACTAAAAAATTTATCCCTTCGCATTCAAGTAGAAATTTACAAATATCATTTTTGTCATAATAAAATTTATAATGTCCATGGTTTTATTTGGGAATTTTTGAAGTGTTTTTCAAATAAACTAAACGTGTTTAGAAATCACGTCCATAAGGAAGGTATAATTTAGGTCTAAGGGTGCCACTTGCAAAGACACACATCCATATCCATTAATTGAATGAGAAATAAGTAGAACGACGTATACGATGGTTATATATTATTCTTATGGGTAATGTTAGAGAGACCATGTATTTAAATCATGTTTTGTAAATTATATGACGGAGCAATGCTTGTGAAATTAAATTTTAAACTAGATTTGCAAACCAACTGACATAATTGTTGATGATTTAATTATTACTTAAATATTAATTAACGTGTTTTTTTTTATTAGCAACACATCAATTTGGTCTACCTAGCATTATTCTTATATGATGTGGTTTTTGTAAACTATTTTGGTGGTGCATCACATAGTTTACAAATTTAGTCTAAAAAATTATGGTTCGTTTGGAAGTAATTTTAAAATAACTGAAAGCGCTTCTGATGAATTTTTTTCAAAATTAAATCCTTAATAAAAATTCAAGTGGACCATGAAAAAACACTTGAAATGCATCTTGCAAGAAACACATATTTGAGACTTTTTCCAAAAAACACTTTAAAATGTTTTTAGAATCCAAAATCAATTTCTCCAAAAACGCTTCGATTATTTTAAAAGCACTTCTAAAAACGTTCTATATAGCATTATTCTTATCCTAATCCTCAGGATTGACTATGTAGCTTGGATCAGATAAGCATGCACAATATTCATTAGAGTCTACAACTTTCTTATTTTCTCCAAGAATATCTATTTTCAAAGTCACGGCTTGTAAAATTCTAAGATCAAGCAGGTTTCACTCATAAGTCTATTCACATCTCTTTCTTCTGGCTTTCTTGGAATGTTAAAGGAAAAGAAAAAGAAACTTTGAAAAATCAAAATTCGCAATTTGGCAGTCCAATTTGTTGTCATGTTTATGAAAGAATAGCCACTTCTACAGGAAATAATTCAAAAAAAATAAATCTGTTAACGTTCATTTTTTTTTTGTTTTGATTTTTTGATTTTTTATCCAAGTGATAATGAAGAAGAAAAATCGAACCTAAGATCACTTCAAGTGCATCAACAAATATTTGTTCAAAACCTATATTGAAGAAAGAAAAACCAAACCTAAAACCTCGGTGAATAATCTTAGTACTCGAGTTACACAACCTCACTCAATTTCAATTTGATTAGACAACATAAAAAATGACTAAACCAAGGCTCAAGAACATCGAACCGGCTCTTGGCTCTTGTAAACCAACTCAAGGAATCCACAAAACCGCGCATTCATTCGTTAATTTAGACCTGATCATAGGACCAAAATGCCTCCCCTTGGTTTGCATTTTTGGCATACAGATTAATTATGTTTCCAAATCATAAATTAATATAATCGAAATATATAAGAAAAAACAAAAACCAAAGAAAAGTGTGGGTGCAAGCATGGCTCCCATATTTGTTCCATATTTGTCATCCGCTGACGGCCATTGACTAACCATTGGCGACCTACATTGGGTAGTGCCACCTCTGGATATTTTCGTGGGTTGACTTTTTAGTATAGAGTTGTACAAGACGTGTGGTATAAGTGAACCTAATTGAACAGTAGTCGAAAGGGGCTTGTCGCACTTGTTAAGAGCATTTACCCAATATTTTTTTTAGTGTAAAAGTCTTCTATTTTAATATCACTTGTATATAAAAACTTACTTGAGCAAACATCAACTAACTTTAGCTTTAGGGATTTGTCTGAGTGATGATATGATTATAAAAAGTGTCAGATTCGATTCCTTCCAAGTAACCAAAAAATGGCAAAAGGAATTCAATTTATTCTCTCAAAGGTATGCATCTCCGTCCAAGTTCAATCCACTCATACATGCCTGTTTAGTGGCTGAGATTGAACGAGATTGAAATTGAGTACAAGTCGGTCTTGTAGAACCTATAACTATTTGTTCAAAATCTAAATTACAAATAAAAAAATTATAGTACATGTATGAACAAGACATCTTCCTGGTACATTCAATTTGGGTTGGAGAACCCACAAAAGTTCAAGGCCTTATTTTCCTTCCATATTGGAAGAGAGGGCCACAGGCAAAAAACTGCAAACTAGTACAACTACTGAGCCAAATCATGGACTAATTAATAACAAATGCCTTGAGAAATTAGGTGCCTTGTTACTCCTATGACTTGGACCAGAAGGCGGGACAGGACGCTTAGAAAGAACATGATGAAAAACAGCCACTAGCCTCTCCTGCAAATCTAACAGCACCAGCCGAGGCACAGCTGCAGGCGTCTCCGAAGCGCCTTGGCTGTTATAATCCGGTACATTTGGTGTTGGGTAGGTTCGACGTGCAGATGCCATGGGTGCCAAAACTAAGAGAAATATTAATATACTGGTTAAAAAGAAAGAAAGGGTTTCTGACCGATGGAGTGCATGATACAGCATTTGTGCGTTTGTTGTACTGGACTATCTCGGATTAGACTAGCTTCAAGGACTAAGCTGGACTGGCTTAGACTGGACTAAGCTGGACTAACTTAGTGAAGCGCTTGGTGCAGTGTTGGACTAAGAAGCTGGATAATAACAAATTCTAATATTATATTATTTCGTCTATAAATTATTAATATTTTATTATGATCTTATCTTTTTCTCCATCTTTTCCTACTATTTCCGTCCCACACTCTCCCTCTTCTCTCAGTTCTTCGTCCCACCCTCTCCCTCTTTTTTTCCTCCCAGACCTCTCAATTCTTGTCTCTCTTTCATTCCCGGTCAAACTCCTTATCGATTCCAGTCTCTATTTCTATGTCCTCCCTCCCTCTCTAGCTATGTGTGGTTCGAACGGAACCTCACAGCTCCATTTTTTCTGACGAGTTGCAAGTTTCCTGACGTGTTTTTCGGCTAACCCTCGTTGATTTGGATGAAGTTAGCACCGCCAAAAAATTCCTCACCATCCCTAGACCGAGATCTTAGCTTTGCATGCTCGAATCTGTCATGGATTCAAAGAAGTCCAAATAGGCCGAGACTTCTAGGCCATTTTCAGGCCACATTCGACCATCTTTTGGCCTCGATTCAGGTAGAATCGTAATCTTGTCACTCCCAGCTTCAATTTGGTATATTTTATATGAAAGTTGGTTGTGAAATGGATCTAAAAGAGAGTCGAATCGGAAAGTTAATGATTGATCTAGGTGACCAGAGATGACGAGGAGTCTGTCGGGAGTGGTCGTTGAGCATGACGAGGAAGAGAGAGAGAGGATAGTCTTAGCTAGTCCCATGATTATTGAGGGGTCTCGCTAAGGCCTCTTAGTGAAGGGTTTTGTCCATGCGAGTCTCCTTTAGTCTCATTAATGTTAGTCTCAGCATGGAACAAACACGGTATTGGACTAACAGCTAGTCCAGTCCCACTTAGTGAGGACTAACAAACGCCCCCTTAAGGTTTTGGTAGCGACCTGAATAGCATGCTATATAAGGTGGCTTTTATATGCATGGAGTGGGAACAACTAAATGATATTGTACATAACGTGACTTCTTGGATAGACGTTAGCATAGAATATAAAGGAAAATTTTGGAGAAATAAGATAACTAATTTCGGCGGCGGGGATGTTTTCTTTCCATGATGTTCATGTTCTTGCTTGTAACCCTAACTTCTGACATTGAATTTAGCCTATATAAAAGCTCATATTTCACGATCATATGCTAGTTAATGTGCATTTCTTTCTCATTTTGTCAATGACAAGATTTTAGCATCATACTATCATCATTTCGATTTTGAAATTCATGAAAAAGTGAATGAAATGGTTTAATTGATACAATGGAGAAATTTTTTAGTGTTACAGAAATACAACCCGATACATCAAAAGTAATAATACAATTAATTAAAAATTTAATATAAAAAAATAACTAATCGTATTATAACAATTAATGTACCAAATTATATTCCTACATACCCAAAAATATCTCGATTGAGCCCACGTTTGTTTCGTAAAAGCAAGCTCTCAGAAGATCACTTTGGAAAAATGTTACACAGTGTGGCTATCTACTTAATTAAGTTCCTAATCATATGCTTTTGAATTTTGAGTATCAATTCTTCTTTTTTGCTGTTGCAAGTTGCAACTTGCACGGTAGGTAATATTATTGATTTGATTTGTCATTGAACTGCACTTTTGAAGATGGAAGTGCTTTTGGGATGAATTGATGTAGGCTTCTTCTGAAACCAATAATGTAAGTGGATAGGATCCTCACTTGATCGTTTCCTGAGGATTCAAGGGATTCCGTGATCTCACCCGTTCATAGTATATTATGCGGTAAAAATTTATTTTAAAATTTAAAATTAAATATAAATAATACTTAACGAAAATTGACCGTCCGATATATAATGAACGGATGAGATTGTTGGATCCCTTTCCTAATTTAAGGAGGTGTAATTCAACTAATATTGCATGCATCACATACTTTTGGAGAGTAGAATGCAACCAATCGAAGCACTAGCAGCAACAACCCGACTACCCACAACCATCGATCAGATCTTATCCAGCGGACAAGCTTTAGGAGAATTTCTAATCAAAAGGGTAGTAATTGTATGATTTTTCAAATGAAAGAATTAGGAAATTTCTATCGTTATTTCCGAAAATTGCATTCAACTAAATATAAAAAAATCGAAGACAACAACAAGTGGCCTATTAGCTCAGCTGGTTAGAGCGTCGTGCTAATAACGCGAAGGTCACAGGTTCGAGACCTGTATGGGCCATGCTTTTTTGTCTTTTTTTTTACTATTTTCCTGTGAAGTTGTTTCCGTTTTTCTCTTCACCTGGATTTGCCTGTTGCTTTGGACGAAGAATAAGCGAGCTAAGTTTTTAGCTTCTGTTGGGTGTTCTTCCAAGCTTTTGTGGTAGAACTTTTCCGGCTATTGTCGATTGATTTCAACGATATTTCTCCAGCATGGAGAGCAAAGTCGAATCTGAAATCTTTCGTTTGGGATTTTGACAAGT